>JAZDUH010000508.1:2589166-3880833 GCA_036419115.1 Scarus forsteni
GTTGGTTGCACTACTTTTTTTTTTTAATTGAACCGAATTTCATAGAAAAACAGAAGTTTGAGCCTTAGTTCTCAGCAACTTGCCTTCATACTACTTGTGACCATGTATCATACAGAAAGTGCGTTTAGTTTGTGCACTTTGTCTTCTGTATCATCAGCATATTAATTACCATTTAATGATAGGTTTGATGTTGTCTTTGGAAAACTCGGGCTCGTCCGGGATTTGAACCCGGGACCTCTCGCACCCTAAGCGAGAATCATACCCCTAGACCAACGAGCCACACACTACTGCCGAAACATTCCTTGCAAAAGTTTCTGGACATGCCACGTTGCCTGTACATTTACTGTTCAGTTGGAAATTCAGTTTGAGTCTGTGTGTGAATTTGTCTCCATCTAGCGGCACTTTGCTGAACTGCACTGTGGTCAACATCTCAGCTTCAGAGCAGCAGTACTCTGAAGTGCACTTTGAATTTTAACTCAGGGGGAAATGATGATTTATTTGATACTGAGCTGAATTTTATGGAAATAAAACCAAGTAAGAACGATAATCAAATCTCAACAACACACCTCCTTCTGTAGAGAATTGTTTTTCCAGGAGTATGGCTCTCACTTTTGGTGCGTGAGGTCAGGGAATCAAATCCCAGACGAGCCCTAAGTATACAAATTTATGTTGTTATATATGAATATTGGTATTCTAATTTTAAGAAAAATTTATATTCTCATATGTTCTTTATCCAACATTCTTTTTCATCATCGAGAGTTTCTGATAACTTGTAACCATGTGGTCCTCAGGCTGGGAAAAATGGTTTGATGTGGCTCTATTGGTAATTAAAGTTGCCCACTCCTGCTCTATATGATCACACATGACTGGGAGGCATGTTGCAGAGATCTGGTAATTGCAAACATTTCTTAGAGTCTATTTTTTCACTTTTTGTTAAATACAATTAACTCTGTTAAAAAAACATAAATTGTCCTCCATGGAAAAATAATGGTGCACTTGGAGCAGGACATGAAAAAAACAAACAGGAGAAACAGTAAAGAGACTGCAACATAGACTAAAAACAATGCAAATGAAAGATCTTAATCTGAAGAGCTCAAAGACCACGAAGATCTTTCCAACATTGCCAGGTGAATAAAAGTAAAAAATGTGACCAACATTCCCTGAAATGTCAGGAAAATCTGTTGAGAACTTACTGAGATATAAGCAAAAGAATACTGTCCAGTCTACCTATCTCAACAGATAATTAAAAAAAATCCTGAATCTTCATTCAGATTCAGATTGCCACTTAAAAACATGAGCTCCTTAGTGGAGGGGAAAAGGTGCAGCTAACTGTATTCATATATAAAAATAATAACGATGATAATGAGGTCAAACCACATGGTGAAGACAGGAAGGATTGCACAAACAGGACATTCTCCAGGACATGAGTCTCCACATGATCCCACAACACAAGGACTCATCTGGCTGAGATTTGGTATTTTTGATCATTTATGTTGTTTTATTTTATCAAATGAGCTCTACAGGAAATAGAGATGTCACAGGAGGATGTAGACTTTGAACTGATGCTCTGAAGCTGTGAGCACAGTGCAGTTCAGCAAAGAGCCGCTAGATGGAGACAAATCCACACAAAGTCTCAAACTGAACATTCACATGAATAATAAATGTACTGGCAATGGCTAAATATGTATTTAACATGAATTGCAGGCTTCATGCAAGTGGCTTGTTGGTCTAGGGGTATGATTCTCGCTTTGGGTGCGAGAGGTCCCGGGTTCAAATCCCGGATGAGCCCACAGTTTTCCAAAGAAGAAAACAAACCTATAATTAAAATGTCAACGCCTTGGTTATGAAGTTAAACACAAAGTGCACAGATAAGAAGAACTTTCTGCATGATACACCTGTGTACATGATCACAAGGGAACATGAAGTCGTACTGTATAGTTACCTCTGCCAAGGAGGTTATGTATTCGGGAGAGTTTGTTTGTATGTCTGTCTGTGAACAAAATAACTCAAAAAGTAATGGATGGATGTTAATCAAACTTTCAGGAAATATTCAGCATGGAAAAAGGAAGAACAGGGGGTCAGTGCACATCCGGATGTGTGTGGGGAGGGAGTTCCAAAGGGTTGGGGTGGCTGACAATGATTTAAACAGAACAGAATCAGATATGGAATAAATATTTATATTGAGGTTGTTACAGGGTCTATCTTTCTTGATGTTTTTGACATCTTAAGGTTTGTTAAAGCTGTTAAGCAAACATGTCTGGCTCTTTGGTCTAAAGGTGCATTCACACCGCAAGCAACCCAGTTACCAAAATCTCATCGCCCACTGACATAGCGTTGCGCGTCTATAAATACCTCATTTTGGTCGTCGGCCGTCGCTCGGTGACGTCACGTCCATTGAGTTTCACCTCGATCAAATCATATTTCATATAATAGGATGTATACGCGGACATTATTCCAGGTGTATCCTTTTCATTCACTTATCAACCACAAAACAGTGCAGCTGATGCCCTGCAGCAGCATTATCTGTGAGTTTATTGGGTCCGTCTAGGCGGAACTAATGTCCTCACTGACATTAGTTCCGCCTAGACAGAACTCATCCGCCCTGTAGTCCGGATGAATAACTGTTTGTCTAGGGTACCGTTACACGTACACACTCCGCTGATTGGCTGATGCTGCACAGTCACACACAACATCGCCTGAATAGATCAACTTTTTTAAACTTTGAAATCGCGCGACGAGTGAAGTGATCGTCTTGTACGCGGCCGTCGCATCGCGGGTGGGTTAGCCCCGCCTCATCGCGGCTGTACATTGACTTTGAATAGAGAGTGATCGCCGAGGTAGTACAAGTAGCGTCCAGTGTGAACGCACCTTATGAGTGTGATTCTAGCTTTGGGTGGGAAAGGTTCCAGGTTCAAATTCACAAAGGAGCTGTAACTATGCAAAGGATAAAATATCATGTCTGATATTTAAGTCATAAACATGATGATGAAGTCAAACCACTTGGTGCCCAAAAAAAGAATGATGCAACTCTCTACATGATCACACAAGTCTGGGAGACATGTTGAAGAGATTTGGCAATTGCTAACACTTTTTACATTCTATTTCTTACTTTTTGTTAAAATTAATTCAGTTAAAAAATATATATATCACATGTCACAAATGTCAAAATGTCAAAAATGTGACCAACATTCCTGAAATGTCAGGAAAATCTGTCGAGAACTTGCTGAGATATAAGCAAAAACACAGAATACTGTCCAAACTACCTATCTCAACAAATCATTAAAAATAAACAAAAACTTCAGACCTGAATTTTTTAAAGAAAATATCACTCATATAATTGAAATGATGATCCCACATAATCCCACAACACAACAGCTCATCTGGCTGAGATTTGGTATTTTTGATCATTTATGCTGTTTTATTTTATTTAATTAGCTCTCAAGAAAATACCATCAGCCCATGTTGGAATATTGTGTATGTGTCTTGCTCTGGAGTGAAATGTCACAGGAGGATGTAGACTTTGAGCTGCTGCTCTGAAGCTGTGAGCTGTTGAACACAGTGCAGTTCAACAAAGAGCCGCTAGATGGGGACAAATCCACACAAAGTCTCAAACTGAACATTCACATGAACAATAAATGTACTGGCAATGGCTAAATATGTATTTAATATAAATTGCAGGCTTCATGCAAGTGGCTCGTTGGTCTAGGGGTATGATTCTCGCTTTGGGTGCGAGAGGTCCCGGGTTCAAATCCCGGACGAGCCCACAGTTTTCCAAAGAAGAAGACAAACCTATAATTAAAATGTCAACACCTTGGTTATGAAGTTAAACACAACGTGCACAGGTAAGAAGAACTTTCTGCATGATACACCTGTGTACATGATCACAAGGGAACATGAAGTCATACTGTATAGTTACCTCTGCCAAGGAGGTTATGTATTCGGGAGAGTTTGTTTGTATATCGGTCCGTCTGTGTACAAAATAACTCAAAATGTAACGGATGGATTTTAATGAAATTTTTAGGAAATGTTTAGAATGGGAAAAGGAAGAACTGATTCAATTTTGGTGTTGATCCGGATCAGCGTCTGGCCACCATGTTGAAAAATGTGATTTTTGTGAATAACTACTGAGCTAAAATAGATATCATTATGAATCCAATTGCTAATAGTATGTTTTCATGATAAAGGAATCTAAATGTTTCGATGAAATAAAGGTAGGACTAATAGTTATGGTGAAAATCACAATATGGGTGAGGACTGTGGTGCTGGTGTAGGTCTTGTTGGTTAAACTTCTTCTGTTTTAGGCACCATCCACACGAAGACAAAACGTTTATCAGTTCCAAAACGATCGTCATAAAGACGAAGGCATCTCAGAAAATGTGTGCGTCTACATGAATGCACCCGATATGCATGAAAATGCTGTAAAACACATGCCAGACCTCTAGGGCCGCTGTAACGATATGACGGAAACAAGCAGAAACAGATGAAAAAACAGTGGGCATGCGCACTTGCGGCAAAAGTTGTAAACAGAGATTGTGATAAAGTGATCATAAAGTGCCGTAATGTGTCCTCAATAATTGTTTGTTCAACTCAGTGGTGATTGAGAAGAGGGAGATTTTGCTGCAACAGAGATAGTTGGGTCACAAGCTTCAGCAGCACATATGCTACACGTCCGCCGCCATTGTTGTTGTCGTTGCCGCGTGTGCGGCATGCATGTCAATGAAGACATGACACTATGACGTAAGCGTATCTGAAAACTTGCGGGGGGCCAGTAATCACGGAGCTGCATCTACGGCATTTCAAAATCTTTCCACTCTGTAACCTGGTTTCAAAAATGAGCGTTTACAGACCCCCAAAACGCCGTCTTCGTATGGATGATATGCAGATTCGGCAAAAGACTTATGCATTTAGACCTCGGTATGGCTTCTTGTGGATGGGGCCTTTGTGAGGCGGAGGGCTATACGTGGCCCCCTGGCCTCTACTTGCCAACCCCTGATGTAGAGAGTTCCTTTCTGTGAAATTTGTGTTTTGTATCATCAGTATGCTAATTACAGGTTTGGTTTTGTCTTTGGAAGACTTTGGGCTTGTCTGGGATTTGAACCCGGGACCTCTCGCACCCTAAGCGAGAATCATACCCCTAGACCAACGAGCCATGTTCAGCACTTGCTTTTGAGACATTTGTGGACATGCCACGTTGTCTGTACATTTACTGTTCATGTGAAAATACAGTTTAAGACTTTGTGGAGATTTGGCGCCCTTTGGATTAGGAAACTAAAACTGGGACGTCCCCCGAAGTCGGAATTTCCTACTGGGAACTCAGTGAAACCTCGCCACCCCCGAGTTGACAATCGAAGATGGATGCCCCCAGTGTGAACAGTTTAGCTCCTGTAATATTCCATTTATTTGCACTTCTGACTGGGGTTTGTCGCTCTAGATCAGCTGTATACATAGTATTGTTAGACTTATATTTACAAAAATGCTGCTATAATGATAATCACATTCTTCATACAACAACACAGGGCGTGCTAACAACAGCTAACAATAGCCTGGTTGATCTGCATGTTTTTTTCCGACTTCAACTGGAACGCTGATAAGTCGGAGATGATGTCACTCCCAGTTCCGAGGTTACTGGAACGCAGCATTACGACAGTCGCCGCGCGTGCTCATGGGTAGCAGGGTCTCATTGTTGGTGGAAACAGATTCTCCTCACAGTCCCTTTAATCACGTTTTTTATTTTCACTGAAGGACATTTAATATCTTTAAGTGTGATATCTTTCTTTTATGAACTAAAACTCAGCTATTCCACTGATCAGACCTCATGAACATACGTCACATTTCTGTGTGGTCATGTTCTGGGCTTTGTCCTGCAGCAAGTCCTGGATGTTTGTTCACCACTGGCATGTGCTTTCATTTAATTATCATGATAATCACTTTCATGGAAAACATCTTCTTTGTTCACACCAGGGCTCGTCCAGAATATGAACCGAGCTCTCCGACCGCTCACAGTTTGATCTGAAGTGATGTGTTTCTTAATGTTTTTAAGTCTCTTCTGGTGTCTTCACTTGTCTTGTTTTGGGTTTGTGTCTCTCTGTTTTTATCCATTGTGAACATGTATTTGTCTGTTTGCTGATTTGATGACATCATGCAGAAAGTCCTTTTTGTTTGTGCACTTTGTGTTTCACATCATCACCAAGTTGTTGACATTTTAATTATAGGTTTGTCTTCTTCTTTGGAAAACTGTGGGCTCGTCCGGGATTTGAACCCGGGACCTCTCGCACCCAAAGCGAGAATCATACCCCTAGACCAACGAGCCACTTGCATGAAGACAGCAATTAATGTTGAATACATATTTAGACATTGCCAGTACATTTATTGTTCATGTGAATGTTCAGTTTGAGACTTTGTGTGGATTTGTCTCCATCTAGTGGCTCTTTGTTGAACTGTACTGTAGTCAACAGCTCACAGCTTCAGAGCAGCGGCTCAAAGTCTACATCCTCCTGTGACATTTCACTCCAGAGCAAGACACATGCAAAATATTCCAACATGGGCTGATGGTATTTTCTTGAGAGTTAATTAAATAAAATAAAACAACATAAATGATCGAAAATACCAAATCTCAGCCAGATGAGTCCTTGTGTTGTGGGATCATGTGGAGACTCAATTGACTTGAGAAAATGTTTTCTTCATGTGATTTTGTCTCTGAAATTGTCAATTTAGATAAAGACTTATATTTTTTCATTAAACTTAGCTTCTTGCAACCTTGATTTGTTTCAAGGCTTGTGGCAATTCATCGTAGATTGAACAATGTTTCTGAAAATGTAGGTTTGCTCTCAAATCTTGTAAAAGAGTGTTCCTGATGTAAGTCTATTTCTGAAAATTGTCATTTGAATCAGGACTTGTAACAATGTCTTCTGAGTGTTATGTTGTTTCAGAAAATGGAATTTTTTAGACTTTTTTTGTAATTCACTTTTTTATTGTTTTTTGAATAGGGTTGAACAATTAGTTGCAAATTTCGATTAAATCGCAATATGGCTTGTTGCAATTTTCAAATCGCAGACAGTGCAATATTTTTAACCCAAAATGTGCTGAACATTTGTGATGTAGTTTCTTGCAATTTCATGCCTATTTTAACCTTTTTTAACCCAGTTTTTACAACTTTATGCCAATCTTGCTCCCATTCATCTTTTTTTCTGGGCCACTGTCAGACCATGTTTTGAATTTTTACATGGTTTTTGAAATTTAATCCCAATTTTGCTGCTATGATCAATTTTCCCTGGTCACATTTGAATTTTTTGCCTTTTTTTTCAAATTCATACCTATTTTGCTTCTGTTCTTCACTTCACCTTTTCGCAAATCTTTTATCCTTAGATTAATTAAATGTCATATTGATTATATTATAAAACGATCTACTGCTGATGTTTGTTTAAGAATACATAAGATGCGGAACATTAAAACAATGGCAGAGTAAATTTGCAATTGCAATATTGGGGGACAATATCGCAATTAGATTATTTTCTCAAATCCTTAGCCCTATTTTAGAACATTAAAGACAATACAAATTGTAAAATGGAAAAGAAAGAAAAAAATACAAATAAAGTGTGTTAACCAAATAAAGAAAATAAGCCAGCCATTTAACTTCAAAAAAAAAAAATCAGTAAATCCGTGCAAGAATTTACAGGGTAAGCAATAGCAGTGTCCATCACATCTCATCTGTTTCACACATTGGCAATGTCGTCCACAATTATTTCAAAATAACATCCTTTCACATTTGGTTTTGGAATCTTTTAAATCATAAAAACATCTTGATTTACCTTGCATTCACATTCATTTCATATCCATTCACATATACATCTACTGTATATACACACCTAAATGTATATATACATGGATAATTACCTACACATACACACATGTATACATGACAATATTTACTTCCTCTCAACCACTGAGTACCATGTTCATAAAAGGGCAAAATGATAAAATTAGTTATGGGGAGATGTATTCCAAATATTATTGAAAATACCAAAGAGATCTCAAATAGCCAGGAGCCATACTTTTTTGCATTTCTTTTTATTCATTCAATTCTTATTAAATTTGCATCATTATCCTTTTTATTGCTGTTATTATCATTAGTCTTTTATTGTAATATGGGAGTTATTTTGCTTTTTGATTTTTTGATATCCCTGTTCTTCTTTCTTTTTCCCCCCTATGTGCTGCTATTTAGTGCCACTTTACGTTCCCAGAAGGAGCATCTCAAGGGATTAATGAACCTCTACTAATCTCATCCCTCAAATCTCCCAAATTCTTGATAACAAACTTTCAAGTCAAACAAAATCATTAAAATATGTTTCGGACCCCTTAAGCCCCGCCCTCTTTACGTATCTCTGCTCTTACGTATCTACGTATCACCGCCGCTCTCTTTTCTTGCGTACGCACTTTGCGTGGTTCAGCAGACATCATGGCGGACGTGTTGGATCTTCATGAAGCGGGAGGCGAGGACTTTCCTATGGATGAGGATGGCGATGGTGAGACAATATTGACATGTCGTGGCAGCAGATAATCCACAACAATCGTGTGATGTGTTAACGGGAAGTTTAAACGTTACATCAACGTGGCTGTAGCCATAAATGGAGCCAACGGCCACTGCATGGTAGCAGGCCGAGGATGCTAACAGGCTAACATGAAGCTAATGAGTGGTTGGTTCATTCAACTGAGTTTAGCAAGACAGAAGAGCAGTGGTGTCCGTAAAGTAGCCTAATTTTAAGTTTGTTAAGTGTTAGTGCTTTGTTCGAGGTATTTCCTAAACTTATACATACAGTTCTTACAAGCAGGAGGAATATTTGGGAGCGCACTAAGCATGCTGTTTGTTTCTGTTAGCACAACTGGCTGCATGCTAATCTGACAAAACATAACCAGCAAGGAGATATTAATGCTGGCATTGTGTTTCAGGATTGTTTCTGACAAGCCAAACTTTACATACGAAGTCCAAAGAAGTAATTAATGTATCACTTTGTTGTTGATGAAAAATAATGCTGGTGATGTCATGTGTAACTACGAGGGGTGTAACGAAATTGTCAACTCACGAAACGATACGAAATACGAAACAGAGCTCACGATACAAAATACTCAAGAAACAAAATAAGGATTATAGAAAATCTCCAACAGTAGGAAGGTGTGCAAAAATCTCGTTTTCTTTATTACCTTCCTAATGCAGACATACAAGAAATATTGTTGCATCAGTACAAAATAAATGCTCTTTGAAAAAAATAAAAACAGAATTGTAGTAAATTGTAGTTTTTTTCCCCTTATTTAGATGACAGTACAAATACAAACTCTCAATAAATGTGCTTTGCTGTTGTAACAATCATGATAAGTACAATCTTGAATGAAAAGGAAAACAAATAGTCCTCAGAGCTGCAGTTTAGACCTATAAATGTCTGAACTGTGAACTATAATATTTAGCCTATAACAGTGCATATACTTCTGATCTTCAAGTATGATCAAATTCTGTCAACTCAACAGTAGATGCAAAAATCAAACATTGTCTTTTATGCAGACTTACACAAACATACAGTTGCTGCCTGTCTCCAGTTCAAAGTAGTTGGCAGTTGTACTCGCCGCAGTATATGGCGAACTGTGACGGCATGTTTTGCACATTTGTGTTGTTTTGTCTGCAGTCTTCTCACCGTTCTCTCGTCTTTTACATAGGAGGCCAAAATAGGTCCACAACCGAATTATTTGACAAAGGAGTGGCAGCTAAGTCCTCCACTTTGTCTTCCTCCATATCGAAGCCCCTGCCCCAGCTTTTTTGGAACATGTTGCAGCTATCAAATTAAAAAAAAAAAAAGTGAATATTTGCAACAAAACAAAGTTTATCAGTTTGAACAATACATGCCCTGACTTTGTTGTGTATTCAGTTGATTAAAGGACTAAAAGAAATTGGAAATCATTTTATCTGGTGTTTATATTCATGTCACACAGCAGCCAAACTTCATTCGAATGTATTGGTGTTTGTACTTGCTTTAATTTTGTCCAAACTTCCCACCACAGAAAGCATCCACAAACTAAAGGAGAAAGCAAAGAAGAGGAAAGGACGTGGTTTTGGTTCAGGTGAGTTTCTCTCCTGTCATGAGATTATTTGATGCTGTTTCTTTGGTGAAGGATGCTCAGTTTCATTTTGTCCATCTTGGTGTTTCCAGAGGAAGGAGCCAGGTCCAGAATTAAAGAGGACTATGATACTGTTGAGCAGGACGGAGATGAGCCAGGCCCCCAGAGATGTAAGTGTTGTTTTTTTAAATGGTGATTTAGTTTAATTGGGGATGGGCGTGCTGGGTTTGAGGCAAAAATGTGATGTGCAATACTCTTTAAAATAACCAAACAAATGCGTGTGAAGTGTATGATTGTTTTCAGAGTTATGTGATCTTTCTTTTCAATGGGCCCATACTCCGTTTTGCTGCTTATGACGGTTGATAATCCCTGGCTGTGGATTCCCAAACCTTGAACGCAGTGTGGATCGATACACATGCAGTATTGCAGTGAAAGTGGAATATTAACGTTTGATGAAAACCTTCTATGCAGTGTCAGACTTATTTTTGCTATAGCATCTAAATGATAACATCTGGGAATGAGGATCACTAGGATTTTTAATATCAATGCCATTAACTTCTACAGCCCCAGCCCCCTTTTTAAGTCTTCTGCTTGAAAATGACATACTCATGAAGAAAAGAGTGTATCTCTGCAACCACAAAATCTATTTGAATGATTTTGGTGTCATAATAAAAGTAGCACTTGAGAGATTTGACCAGATGTGTAATTATCAGTATATGTGTTATTGGGACAGAGGAAATGAAAATAGAAGTCAGAATAATTTGAAAATGTCATCCTCACCTAAAACATCAATAAGTTGTTATTGTGAATATCTCTTTGGAATGATGCAGCTGCAGCTTTAGAACTCTATGAATGAATGGAAAATATGTGAACATTACTTGTGCCAAGTTTAAGTCTGATAAAGTGGTGCTGAGCAAAGTTAGAGAGGTTTTACTGCAGCATGGTCAGGCCCAATGTGTGGGGAGCACTGCTGAGCTCATCCTCTGTGTTTATCACATGGATCAGAGCAAAACCAAAAGCTAAACGGCAGGAGGCAAATCTCCAACTAGAGGTTCAAGTTGTTGGTTTGCTAAGAAAACAAAGCACAGAGTAGAGCCGGGTAAAGTAGGGTTAATGGAAAAGGGCCACAAGTAAATGAATGGGTTGGTTTGTGGTGTCCTGTCTCTCTTCAGGAACAGAACTGATAAATCTGATATTACCTGTCCTATGTGAGGCTTTCTCGCTGTTTCAACATCAGGTTGGATTTAAAAATTCCTTGTGTGTGTACCGGGCCTTAGTCAAAAATTAGGACATGCTTTTGGCCACTTTTGCCCTCTGTCTGCCATAACTTTGACTTCTTCATTATAACCTGCTTCTCTCTGATGAGAGAGCATGACGTCTTTGAATTTTAAAGCTTGCAAAACAAAGTCAAAGGAGTTAATAAGCAAAAACACTGATGTTACTGATTCCCTGAAGGAGCTGATATTTATTAAGTGGAATTTTTGATCCCCGTCCCTGATTATGTCTCGATGCATCGAGTCCTTTGCTTGATGGCGGGTAAAGGCCTTTGTCATTTCTGCCTGATTTTTGTTTTCTTTCACATGCAGTCATACATTTAAGACCCAGACAGCCTGTCAGTTTTTGACACGTTGCCACTAAATGCTTATTGTTCTGCTTGAATCATTCTGAGTGTTTTGTGTTGTCCATTATTGTTGTTCTGCCTGCTGCTACTTTTTCACTACCCATCAGACAGATGTCAGTGTAGGGATGGGGATTGAAACCAAATTCCAGTTGTGAATCTGCAACAACTCCCTGAAGGAATCAGTATCAGTATGTTTTTTTTTTTTTTTTTGCTTCACATTTTTCTTATTAATGCCTTTAACTTTATTTGCATGCTTTGAAAGTTGAGGGACGTCATGCTCTCATCCAAAGCAGTCAACAGAAACAATGAGAAAGATGTCAAAAAGTGTAATCATTGCAGACGGGCATCAGAAGTGTTCAAACCTGTTTATTAGTTTTCCAAAAAAGATGCTTTCTGCACATTTATTGGGCTGAAACACCAGTCACCTGCAGAGGCTCTCGGCTGACTTCTCCCAAACCAAAACTCCTCTGGAACTAAGAAGAAGAATTTAAACGATAGAACAAAAATGATAATGGCATTGGTGCCATTAAAACATTATTAATTTATTCTACATTAATATGATAAATATTAGGGAGGAACTTTACGAGCAGCAGTTCCCTAACATGGACCTTATCTGGGCATCACATCCATTCAAATTAATAATCAGTTTATTTTTCAGTTTTCAGAGCAGTAACAAGCTATTTATATATTTATTAGGATCCTCATTAGCGGCCTATTTAATGGCCGCTATATGCCTATCAATGAACAAACACACACATGCTGCCCCAATGGCCTCGATGGTTGCTGAAGTCTTAGATCAAATATTACACCCGAGTGTTGTAATCACATGAAATAAAGTACCTATCATTAAATTGCAACCTGAATTTGAATTTATTAATTCAAACATACATTAATGCCTGTATTTTAGAAGGTTTCTCCCTGCTTCTGTGTCCACAAATCAGTCATTGCACAACTGACGATGTGTCAACGCTGAGAAGATTTTTTTCTTAGTTAATGCAGTTAGACATTTTGGGTATTTTTCTGACATGGGAAAAAGAAAAATGAATTTATGTGGTGTGTTGTGTATTATTGCTGCTTTTCCTATTTATGGCACAAGATAGATGTCAGAGAGCTTCTCTGCTTAGTCTGCTGTTTCACCTCTGATCTGTCTTTGTCTTGTCGCAGCCGTGGAGGGCTGGATTTTGTTTGTAACTGGCGTGCATGAAGAAGCCACCGAAGAGGACATCCACGACAAGTTCTCAGAATTTGGAGAAATCAAGAACCTGCATCTTAACCTTGACCGCAGAACAGGCTACCTGAAGGTAAAACGACAGGCCAATTATCACCAATCAGACTTTTGAGATTTTCATATTTAATTACAGCACAGATTGAGCTCTCTCTCTGATTTTCTGCATCATCTCTGAATGTAAGGGTTCTGTGTGTTATTCAAACCTGCGACACAGTGTCCGACATGAGGTTTGGAGATAGGACCTAAAATAAAATTTATTTTTCTCTGGTAAAATTAAACACCTCCATATTTCACAGAAATGATGGAAAACAAGTTTCAGCTTTATGTCATCAAAACATGTCAAAACTGAATGTTCCTCCTGGAGATGAAGTGCAGGCTGTTACTTTATGTAGTTTTCAAGTAGAAAAGCTTGTCAGCGTTACATTAGTGAAAGCTGAACTATATTAATGATACGTTGACATGGGGTTCTCTTGTGTTTAATCTCATACATTTTTTTGATGAAGTCTTTATTGTTGTTTTCATTATAGTAGGACAACACAGTCAACAACAAACAAAAATCAACAACAAAAAAAATCCAAAATCAAACAAAACATCCCAAAAAAACAGAAGGTCAAAATAACTCCTGAAAACGTTTCAACACATTCTTAACACCTGAAAACACAAATTTTATCCAGAATTTTTTTTTTTTTGGAGTTTAAATGTTTTTTTCACTTTCTACTGAAAGAAAAGAAATCAAAATTACCATAAAAAATTAATATCATTTGATGCATTAGGTGTTTTTGGCATCCGATAATCCATTTGAGGACATTTTTATCTTTTATCTGATTGTATTCCGATGCTTTTTGGTAATTTTGTTGATCATATCAATAAGAGGGATCCCAAATGTATGTATCAAATATGATACTACAGACTTTAGGGGCTTAATATATCTATAAATTTACATTATACATTTTACACATTGCCAGATATCATAAAACAAGGAACCAGTACAATGAAAATAAACATTATTCATATCCTTTCCAAAACTCAGGAAAGGCTGACAGATGCTATAAAATGTCTCAGTAGATCTCCATCTTTTCCTGTTTGAGATGATGTATGACTTCCCTGATTCAGTGGCTGAATGATGGGGCTTTAGAGCCCCTACATTTGGGCAAAGTCAGTTTCCTCGATAGGAGAGAGCAGAAGGTAATAATGGTGTTTCCCATAATAGAGGAGAGTCACAGGCAGTGTGATGGCTCCTCTGTTTTCCCACATATGCTAGAAAAATTTAAAGAACAGTGTTGGTAGAATGAATGCAGCCGAGGACAAGTCCAAAACATGCGCAGAGAGTGGAAGCAGCCCAGCTGCATCCATCACATGTGGGATCAATATCAGCATAAAGTTTATTTAGCACAATTCATACCAATTGAACTGCCAGTCAAAGTGCTTTACATCAAGACAAAAAGATTGACAAAACACACATCTAAGTGTTATTCCACTGTAATGAATAGATTTTAGGATGTCAAGAGGATTTAGGGACTAATGCACACCACAGAAGCTTAAATAAGAGAAATGATAAAATTTGTAAGAACGGATACGAGAAAAAGCAAATAAAACCAAGAAACATCTGAAAAATAAAACGCTAAAAATACATTTATATCAGATAACATAGTAAAAGGTTAAAATTAAACCATTAATCTTTGCCAGCCTGACCTTGGACCTAATCTCTTTAATAAAACTGCAAATAAAAGCCCAAAAGGTGTGCTATCGTGAAGACTGAACATTTTTACATCTGAAGAACTGCTTCAACTTACAAATGGTTATTCTGTCTCTGTTGGGTGGAAACCTGGAGAAACTCTGGGAGTCCAGAGGAGGTAAAATAAGTGACAAAGTAAGTGGAGGGAAAAACATCTTTATTTTTATTTTATGAAATTGTGCAACAAGAGAATGACATTGATCTATATTGTCCAGCCCTAGTCAGACATCCTAACAACTCCCCTTTATGTCAGTTCAATAGTGAACTGGTGTAAAAACCTGTTTTGATCAGATCTGCAGAGATATCTTGAGATCGGATGTCTTTATTGCTCCCAGGAAGGACAGAGTCAAGTTTCTCTGCAGATGAGCCAAATATTTCAGCATCAGCACTTCAAGTACATGCAGGCCGTTTGATAGTTCCCCGGAGGAGCTTTGTGAAAGATGTAGACTTGATTAAATCAAAGTCAGTCTTTGTTTGTATGATGCCAATTAACGTCAAGTGTTGCTCAACGTAAATTACAAAAGAGCAGCCTGAAGCCATACTCTTAATTTTATAGATAAGCATACAGTACATAGATAAATACACATATGGACATTTAATTGATCCAGAGAAAAGTTCAGACATCCAGTAGCAGTTCACAAAGTGCACTCAACATGACAAACACAGGATACAAAGAATTTAACTCAAAAACTTGCCCTTAAACAAACCTTAAAAGGGTAAGGCTTATTAATAACATTTAAACTTTGCAAAAAGGAGATAAAATAAAACTAGCAGGAAATACTTAAACTGCAGGCTGTTGCGAACGTATATGCAAACATACTTTTGAACAACATTAACAGAGTAGCTGGCTGTTTTATCATGAAAGATGTAATTGATAAATCCGTTATTGTCCGGTATAATGTGCAGATTGATTCATGTACTCCACTTATAATTCTGTGAAACACCCAGTCAGCACAGAGCAGCCACCTTCTCATGAAGCCACAAGGGGGCAGCGCTGTATTAATGTTAAAATGAAGAGTTATTGGCAGTGAACTTTTCCATTATAAGCTAAAAGGAGGTCATTTTATTTAAACAGACTAATCATTTATTTTGTGAAGCTTAAAATAATGTTTTATTTATACTTTACTTTCAATCAATCAAACTTTATTTGTATAGCACTTTTCATACAGGACTTTGTGATACAAAGTGCTTTACATGAGAAAAAGATGAAATAAAATAACAATAAGTGGAATAAAAAGCAGAAAATTGCATAAAATGAAAACACAAGACCCCCACAATCCTCCCCTCCCCCAAATCACATTCAATATACATACTCACTTACTCAAACACACAATGACATAAAAAGGAAATTCTGACAGAAAACAGAATTAGAGGACTGAGGAAACGCTATCTTGAATTAAAAATGAGGAAACACAGGAGCTAAAACTGAAATAATACTTAAAAATACTCAAATACTAGAGGATAAAGTAAATAAATGTATAAATACATAAAATAATATAACAGTATAGAATAAAAGTGGATAAATAATATGGTAAAATAAGAAAGTGTAATGGCAGGTGCATAATATAATCAGCTAAAATAGGATAATAAAAGGAAAAACATTTACTTTGAAATACAATCATAATTTGTCATCATTTCAATACTGTGGCCCTCATTAGTGGAACATTGTACCCGAAGGCCTGAGAGCAGCACCTACCGTCATATTTTTAAAAGGAAACTCAAGACCTACCTTTTTAGTCTAGCTTTTAGCTGATTATATTTATTTTTAATGTTTGATCCTATTTATGTATTAATTTTAACCCTCTTAATATGTTTTATTTCTCAATTTCAGCTCAGATTTATTGTTTGGAATTTTATTCTTTGTTCACTGATTGTCTTTCCACTATCTCACTTTAGTGCATTTTATCCCATTTTAACATCAAATTGTATTTTATTTACTTATTTATTTTCCTATAGTATGCTTATTTATTTATTTTAATTCCTCATATCTTTGTATTTATGTGTGTAAGTGAGTGCATGTGCTGTATGTGGATTGCGAGGGCGAGGTGTGGGGTTTTATATTTCTTTGGATTCAATTTTCTACTTTTTCACTTGTTTTGTGAAGCACTTTGTGTTACAAAATTTTGTATGTAAAGTGCTATACAAATAAAGTTTGATTAATTGATTGATAAATTTGTAAGGAAACTACACATTTTGATCTAAGAAAACCTCATTTAGTGGCTTTTCACATCAGTTAGCTTTTGGTTTCACTGTACTGTTATAAATAAGATTTTAAGAACCATGTGCTGTGTTGCGTTCAGTGGTCTGAGCTATTTGTTCAAGAGAATTTTTAAATTTGCAAACATTTACTCAATAAAGTTTATTACTTTTTCAGAATTTCCCAGAGCTCATGTTGTTGTTTGAGTGACACACTGGAGGAGTGAATATCTGATTAAACCAAATGTTAAAGAAGAATATTCCCCACTAATCGACCTCCAGTGTCGTTAACTCAAACTGTTAAAGTTAGCTGATGATGCTGTTGTTGTTGTCCTCAGGGTTATGCTTTGGTGGAGTATGAGACATACAAAGAAGCTCAGGCAGCCATGGAGGGACTCAACGGTCAGGACCTGATGGGCCAGCCGATCAGCGTCGACTGGGGATTCGTCAGAGGACCACCGAAGAACAAAAGGAGGTGAGATCTGATCATGTGTTCAGTTTATTTTACAGTAAGACAAGGCTGCCAAATCGCCAATTCACTCCTTTCTCATGTCCAAGCACAATCATTATATTAGTGATATCACCTTGTTACACTTCATTCTGCACATGTTTTTCTTTGACAGCGATTTTTGTGAAAGGAAAACAGTTTAGTAAAAGATTAGCTGAAATGCTTGTTAATGAAAGCTATCAAATGTGCAAACCTGGACTTGTATTTGATTACCTCTGCCAGGAGATTATTGCCAGTGTCTGTTTTTTTTTGTTAGGTAGTTTGTTTCTCTGGTAGCAACTCAAAAAGTTATGGACGGATTTCAATGGAATTTTCAGGAAATGTCTGGATTGGGACAAGGAACAAATGATTATATTTTGGGAGTGATCCGGATCACATTCTGGATCCGCCATGACAAAAAATGTGATTTTCGTGAATAACTACTGGGGATGGGGTGCTTTTCTCCCGCTTTGATTTTTTTACGATATTTTTAGGTGCTGATTTGATTTAAATTGCGATTCTACGATTTTGCCAATTTTTGCCATTGCTTTTTTTAAGACCAGCGAAAAAAATGAACAATGATGGTGCCTACAGACTATATCAGGAAAAATTCACATCACGTGAGTCCGCTTTTAGGAGCTATTCAGCAATATATTTTAACCAGCTGTTTACACTCTCTTCAAAAGCCTGGATTTAATTTAAAAATGGCTTATTAACACAGACTAAAATGAAGCATTTAAATTCTGAAAAAAAAGATCTTTGAACCAAAAAAATCCATTTAAAAAATATTTTTTTAGAAATTCCGATACTTATGAGAATTGAATTTTTTCTGCCACCCCTAATAACTACTGAACTAAAACAGATATCATGATGAATCCCATCGTTAATGGTATGTTTTCATGGTCAAGGAATCTAAATATTTAGATGAAATAAAAGTAGGACTAATATTTATGGTGAAAATCACAATTTGGGTGAGGACTGTGGCGCTGGTGGAGGTCTGTGCTCTCCAAGTGCTTTTCTAGTTTTTCTATTGCTTTGTCACTGCTAAATGTGGTTGAGGTCCCCTTTGTAGCCAGGTACATTGCTTTTTAATCCTGTTTTACTCAGCTTTTGTCTTTATGGTTACAGAGGCTATACTAGTAAAATATGTGTTAGTTTACTGTTTGCAATAAACACTTTTTATCACCACCCTAAAGTCACAAGAGTGTGGTGATAGCCCTATTCAACTGACCTGGAGTGTCACAAGGAAGGAAAAAATACATTAGTGTTCTTTTAAAATTCTGGCTTTTTAAATGATTATTTCATTCAGTAAGGATATACAATTGTCAAACAGGTTTGCAACACCAGTGGGTCATCTGTTTTGCACTTAAAGAGAAACAGATTTCACTGATTTGTATTAAAAAACTAAAGCAAATAAAGTCTTACAAAGTTTTCCTTGGGCGAGTTTGTAGACTGCACTGGGTACATTACAAAGGAAATGTGGGGGAATGTCCTGATTTTTTTTTTGTATTCCAAAAGTGTCTCATAATAATTAAGTATGCTGTGCCATTCCATTCATATTCATGTTTATCGTTTTATAAATATATAAAGTTGTATTCATCTTTGTTTAATATTTGTACAGTTGTGTTTTGCTGCTTATTTACTGTCTATTTAAACCTTTTGTTATTCCATACCTCCTACTTGGCATTCCTTGCAGACAGTAGAGGAGAAATTTTATTCTTAATGTGCAAATGACGAACACTTGAATCTCCTCAAACTCCTGTAGGCTGCGGTTGCCGTTTTATAGTTCTGCAAAACCACCATGACATCTCAAAGGGCTTTTCCATTTGTGGTAACCGCTCTGCTCAACTCTACTTTGTCCGGGAATTAATTCTTTTATTTTGAATGCTTCAGTAACATTTTGTATTTCAGGCAATCTTGTCACCATAGCTGTGTGAAACTGCTGCAACATTCTCAACAACAAAGCAGGAAATAGAGGAGATAGAGCTGCCAACCCCCCTTGGTTTGAAACTTTGCCACAGTAAGGAGAGGAGTTTTGCCGTAGAGACTACTTCAAACATCAAACAACTGTTGAAAGTAGAAGAATTATGGAGGCCTTTAATTTCCATTTTAGTCATTATTTTATTTAATGTTTATTTGTATAGGGACAGTATGAATCAAGGCTACAAAAACAGCATTAGTAGCCTGAGCTAACTCGCTATGCTCATCCCTTGTTGGGCTTTCAAAGACGTAACAGCAATAAATACTGTTAAAATAAACAAACAACAGACTAATAAGCTCAACAATTACACGGAACAATGAAAAAGAAATACATACAGCAATACCAGAATCTGGTAAAACAAGAAGCACATGTTGATCATTTAGATGTCAGCAGTGTCTCCACATCACATTTTGGTCTCTACTCATGTTACTTCTAAAAGAACTGTTAATGGTTACTTGGTACAGTCCCTGATGGAAATCTTAAATAACCAAGTAGAGCAGAACTGATACCACAAAGTGGAAAAGCCCCACAGCTTGACAGCAAAGGAGGAGCTGCCGGTCTGTGGCTTGTTGTCCCACCAGGGAGGCCACTTTCTTACTGTTCAGCCCCCTTTTTCTAACTTCTGCTCAAAAATGACATGCGCATAAAGAAAAGAGTGTATCTCTGCAACCACAAGGTCTATTTGAATTATTTTGGTTTCATAATAAAAGTAACACTTGAGAGAATTGTCCAAATGTGTAATTATCAGTAAATATGTTACTGGGACAGAGTAAATGAAGATTGAAGTTAGAATAGTTTGAACATTTCATCCTTTCCTATAAAGACATTTTTTATTGTGAATATCTCTTGGAAATGATGCTGGAGTGGCTGTAAAACTCTAAAAGTGAATAATAAAAATTTTTTACATCATCTCTGCAAAAGTCTGTTGTTAAAAACGGATCAAGAGCCAAATTGGAGAGGTTTTATAACAATAGTATTTATTATTTTATTTATTTATCAATTTTCCCTGTTTACCAGTCTTCTATCTGCCCTCTTATTTTAAATCTTCCTGATGTGATGTTGTCAACCTTTAACAGTCTTGAATTAATCTATGTATCTGGAAATCTATTATCTGCCGACTGTCTGATTATCTCCTTGTCATTATGCATTATACCAGGTGTTTCAATCCTACCAGTTTATTCTGTTTTCTTTAATTTTGTTGCTTTAGTTAACATGACCCTCTGTGCCTTTTCCTCTGACTCTCGTGGTCTCTGTTGAACTGATTGTTGATTTTATTCTGCTTTTTTCTGCCTTTGTTTTGTCTGTTAAAGCACTTCGTAAACTTCTGTTTTTAAAGGTGCTATATAAATAAAGTTACTATTATTATTATTATATTAATATGTTCAGGCGAGGATTTTGAAAAACAGTTCACTATTTCTAATGTTTTTGTTTGAGAGTGTGCAAGCATTCAGGTAGTTTGAGGCTGAACAGGTTAAATACGAGTAGAAACAAACTGGGCCAAAATCTTAAACTTAAACCTTCATGAGATGGCTACAATATTGTCCTTATACACTTTTACACCACAAAATACAAGGTGTGCTCTCACTGAGTTGATTGTAATGTTCTTATCATCAGCTTTTTGTCTTTCTCATGCAGGACTGGTGGAAGGAGACGCAGCAGAAGTCCAGACAGGAGACGCCGTTGAGTTGGGCAGATTTCAGCAGTTAAAGTCTGTCGCTTTGACAGGCCTTTTGCTGAACTGTCATCCTCCCATGAGAAACAAATTCCTGTTTTTTTATTGTACTGTTTGCTGCTCTGATTGAACTTATCTCAGATACTACACAAGAAAGAAGCAGGTTGATAAACCGGTCTATCAAAGGCTTTTTCAGTAATATAACTGATTTGTATCAGTACATATCTGTGATAATACGTTTTTAATGGGAGCAGCAACATGTAGGTAGTACAGACGGTGTGCACTGACGTCAAAGGTGTGCAGCGGAGTGGCAGAGAGCAACATCTTTCATAAAAATATGACTAATATGTGTTAATTTTTGAGTTAGTCTTTTTATTTTTAATGTTATTCATCACAGAAAATGTTGATTTTGAGCTAATAATAGTTTCAAAATGATTTAATCAAACTCTTGGTGCACAAAAAGTTATGATAATAAAACAGGTTTTATCAGCCTGAGCTCTAGAGCGTAACCCTGTTGTGACCATCACTGTGTATCTTTGATTTTGCGATTATACAAGATAAAATTGATGCAGGCAGGCTTTCTTGAGGAATTTGGTTTTAACATCTGTTAGCTGTTTCCTTTTGTTTTTTTAATGTGGCACCAAAACTGGTTGGAAACCTTCATTTTGGGATTAAAAGGCAAAAACACTGTCAATAATGGGTCAAATGAAAGTCATATTGATTCAGTTCTTTCACTGATTTCTGGTAAATCCATGGATGTGACTGTTTCTTTCATGGTTTAAGATTAAGTGGGCATGTTTTATTGCTGCGACGAAGTGTGAAAACATACTCTGTTGTCCTTAGTTCATTATTTAACATAATTTCCTTCACAGTAAGATTCAAAGGGAAGTGGAAGAATGCATGTAGGCTCAGTGATATGATAGCAGCTACTGCAGCATCACAGCTTCATCTTTAACCTGACTTTGTGGCTCCTAAAATGAGGAGCTACACTGCCTATGATTAACATAAGGTCTCTAAAATCTGTGTTGTAATGCTTACTTAGCTCTGATTGTTGCTTTTATGCTGTTCTCTTGCTCTCTCTTGACGCCCTGTGCATACCTCTGTATCTTTATTCCCAAATTGTTTCAGTTTGTTCATTGCAATCTTCATTTTATTGTGCTGAAGTGTTTTATTTTGTATGACTTGAGGACATATTAAACTTTTTTAAAAGTTAATGGGGTGACCTGGTGTGTGTTTTAATTTAGCTCTTATTGTGACGTTGGGTTTACATCATCCCGGATGACCTCACCCCGCAGCCCCGGCTATTTTGTCCACTCTGAAGCACCTGCCACTCTGCCTGCAGTCACACCCTCATAGGCTGCTCGGGCTGAACCCCTTCACCCCTCATCTCTCTGCGGCCAATTGACGAACGAATGCCTGATACTCTGCAGACCCCATTTGGTGTGTCCTCCATCGGGGTGCGTCACTCAAGGACTTAGAGTGCAGCCATTGGCTTACCTGTACGTCAATAAAACCGACTCTCCACTCTGATTGGCTGTCTCCCCCTGGGGGTGGGCGCAGCGCTTCGGTTGACGTTGTTGTTGTAAGTGGAGGAGAGAAATTACTTTGTCGGTGGTGGTCCGGTTTGGGATTTTACGCCTAGTATAGCTCTCGAAGATGCTAAAAAGTTAGGAACTACCGGTCTTGGGGACATTTATGTTCTTCAGAAGCAGATACTTGCTGGGAAACTCCATGGGACGATGATAAAAACATCTGCGAGGCCGTTCAAGGTAAGCAGTAAAGGGATACTCCTGCTACTAGCTTTAGCTTACGTTAGCTGCTGATTAGCCTGGCTTCAAGTAGCCACTTGCTAGCCAAACGTTACGGTTCGTTTCACTTATTTACAAATGAGCACTTATTGTTATTTAAAAGCCTCAATGCACATGCAAGACTGCTCATATATAACGTGATAGAAAGGCATATTACATGGATATAAAGTTGCTGTATTGAGTGTTCACGTCTCTTGAACCCCCATGCGTTTGAACGCCTCAAATGCGTTTATGTAAGCATGTGTATTGTTCGTTGATATTTACTTCATTGGAATAATTGTAGATAAAATAGATGCTTCAGAGTTTATTTCAAGGGCTAGGCCGTCATTAAAGGCAGTAAAATACTTTTATTGCTGTGAACAAGCTGGTGAATAATCGTAGTAAGTGAATATTGCTTTTGCTACATGAGCTGTCAGTATAGTTATGCAGTTAAATGCTGCTCAAGTTGTCCATCATGTGCAGGATTATTCATATTTTTGGACATTTAGTCAACTTAAGGGATTCTCTTCAAGACACCCAAAGGCTCAGGACGAGAGGAAACCAGAACTACACAGAAAAGGCGTATGGGAATCATTAAACAACACCTATGATAAGAGATATTAAAGATTCATATAATCTAAATTTCAAGCTATCATATTTGTGTTGTAGAATTTCAACCGTTTCACGGAGGGAATAAAATAATGCACCTCTCTTGGTGACAAATGTGCCCATCCCTGATCTAAACAAAAACAGATGGATAACTGATAGGAAAACTCCAACTATCAGTAATAGATGTAAACTGTGCAGTTGAGTTTGTTTTTTGATCTTTTGCCAAGAACATCTTTTACTTTTTGTCTTAATATAGTCATTTAAATCGTTTTCGTTTTAGTCTAGTTGCAGATGATGAAATCTACTCTAAATGTAGTCAACTTACCTACCAATTTTTTGTTTCCTTGAATTCTGAAGTCCTGTTTTACACTTTGATAAAATGAACCATCTCGTCACTATTTGTTGAATGCTGTAAAGTTTGAATATATAAATGAACAGAAACAATTGAACTTTTTTTTTTGTTAAATGCAGCCACCTTTATTTAGGCTTCTGCTGGCAGTTTCAAGTGCGGCATGAAAAGCTTAAAATCGACATCAGGTATATGTGTAATGATTTCATTGTAGGCAAACATGCAAGTCTTACCTAATGCTAGATAACTTCATTTTAACTGCTTTCGTAAGTCATGTTTGTCTTTGAATCTGTGTGAAATTGAGTTGTACTTTCCTACTGGAGATAGAGAGGAAGGGAGAGCTGGCAGTCACGATCCAGATAATCTGAGTCCCATTTGTATTTCAGGTGCCTGTGTGATGTAACATTTGCTGAAAGCAGCAGCAGCTTAGAGAAAGCAGCCTGAGTTAACTGTATACACTCATTCACTGCTATTTCCTGAGCACAGAGACTTGTATTTAGATCAGGGATGGGCAGCTTTTGTCACCAGGAGAGATGCGTTAGTTTATTCCCTCTGCCACAGGGCTGAAATCCAACAACACGAATATGATAACTTCAGATTTCACTCAAGGTGCAGATTCCTATGAAGCTTGTTGCAAAGTATGAAACCAGCACCGAGTCTAGATCAACTTCAAATTGCAAAGCTAAATTAAATGAGCTGAGAAGAAGCAATGAAGTCGGTTTAAACTATGCAGTGCAAGGAACAGGATATTTGTTGGCAGGGATGGGAATCAAAAAGCAACTCCAGATGAGATTCAGAAGCCTAATTCTCACTGCCTTTAAGTGTCAGTGGTGCAGTCTGACAGCACACTTGGTTGGTTGCAGGTTCAAGTCCAGCTCTGACTATCACATCATGATACAATAAAATACAACTTTATTTATGTAGCGCTTTTAAAACAACCTCAGTGAGCCAAAGTGCTATACAGATAAAAATGAGAGAATAAGCAACAGCTCCATGATAGAGTTACCACCATAATGTGATTCTTGACCATGAAAACCCACACCTAGCAATCAGGCTACGTTTACATGGAAACTCCTGACTTAAAGACGCAAAGATTTTTCCTTTGCGTTTTTAGAATCTGCGTTCATGCTCAGACGGCCACGCCGAGACGAGTTAATCCGCTGTAGTGTGCATGCCGGTTCAGTAGATAGCGCTGTAGGTCTGCAGAGAGGCAGCGCTGCTACAATACATGTACACAGAAGAAAAACTTTTCACAAACAACAATGGCGAGTAGACGCACAGAGACGCAGGAGTTTCTTTTCTGGACAACAAATCAGTTCGAACAACAAATCTGTCCGGATGGTTTTGACTGGATAACAAACCGAGCATGGTAAGAGGCTCACACATTACTCGGCAGACGGCCGAAGCTGTTGTTGTTCATCGTATGCGCGTGCAGCCTTCATTTGAAAAAGTACTGCGCATGTGGTGACGCTGGTGTTTCACCCTGAAACGCTCTGATGCAGGTTTACACGGGGCTGCATGGAGAGCGTTATGGAAACTTTCCACCCTGGAGCCTGTTTTCAAAAGTTTCCGTTTTCAACGAGTGTCCATATTGACACAAGGCCAAAACGCAATGAAAACTTATCGGATTTCACCGTTTTCGGCGCCATGTAAACGGCCCCTCAGAGTCATGTTAGTTCGACAGTTATTGAGCAAAAACGATCAGACGCTATTGGCGGTTATTTCTATCACCACCAAAATGTAATCATTCTTAAGTTGTGCCATTAACAACATCTCTTGAAAAAATTCAGCAAAATTTGTGCTGTAGTTTTTGTGTAATCTTGCTAACAAATAAACAAAAGTACAAACACACGCTGGCAAAAACCTAACCTCCTTGGTGGAGGTGTTTAAAATACATAAAAGAAATTAATAAGTGAATGCATAGGTTTTGAAATAAATCAAAATATATAGAATGAGTTTAAAAATAAGAATTAAATTAAAATAAGGGTAAGATTCATACACATATAATGCCAACTTCTCATGCATGTGCCTGAATAAATAATAAGTAATAGTGAAACTATGAACAAGTCTAAAGATTGAACTGTCTGTTTTATATGAATATAAATAGGTAGTTTTAATACTAAGAGCACAGTTAGACAGGAACTATATTACACTGGAACTTGAGAATATATCAGTGTATTGCAAGGAAGTAAACATGATGAAAGAGCACAAAGAGATAACAGTGAAGCTTGTTTTACTTCCAGGACCCGACAGAAAGTGAAATGAAAGTAAAACCAAAAAAATATACAAATCATTGTAAGTTGCAGGGAATGTACTGTGGTCACAATATGACTGTTTTAAGGCAGTATTACTACATTATTCTCTGTTAATAACTTTAAGCAAGTATGGGAGCGTCTCAGGAAACACAGGACAACACTTCTGGTCCTACTGATGCCTAACATAATTTCTAATTAAGTCAGTTTATGTTCCCTGTTCTCAAGTGCACTCTTATTCATGACTTATTAATGATTCTTCTCTCGCTTATCAAATGTTTGATGCCTGTGCTAATGTTCTTTATGCCTACATACAGCGTATTTTATTGCAGCTAATGTAAGTCCTTGTTAAAGGCTCAGTATGTGTGGAATATGGTGATCAATTATTGTATTAAGAAGTGCTCTGTGAACACTAATAAGCCCCCAGTATGTTGCTACTATGAGTCAAGTCAGAAATAAATATTGTGCCCTTAAAATAAAGTGTAATCAAAGTTGTTTATGCAAGTTAATTTAGCAGCCGTGTAGACGTCTCATGCCAAACCTTCTGCCAGAGATGTGTGACTCCTCGAGCTGGCTGCTGGTCCCGAAGTTTAACGTTCCTGAGCTTGTTTTGAAACCAAGAGCAGCCTTATTTGTCATCATTTCCAGCTTTACCACGCCGGGCGAGTGTTGCCTTACACCTCGCCTTGAATTATTCAGCTTCTTCTGTTTGTGGGCTCTTTTGTTTGCAGGGATACCAGGACACACAGTCTACGGTTAAAGTGGGACAGAGGTACAAATTGTGCCGTACATTTTGAACTTGGCCCACTGGGACTGTTTGTGTAGTGAAAAGATGGAACCTGAATGTTGGAAGCTGAATGCACAAGAGTGATTACGTTTCATAAAGCCAGGTTTCATGTAGCCGCCAGAACAAATATGACAAACCTTCAAGCCTATAGTCTAAAGGTGAAGTTTGAAACACAGAAACATTACAAATATTTCCCTAAAGTTAAGAAATTGACTTCAGAATCTGTACCACAATGTAACTTTTATGCCAAAATGAGGATTTCCCCCTCCTCTTGCCAGTTTGTTTTTCTTCCAGTTGTTGTTAAAGTGATTCACCCCCTTCCTAGCTGTATTTTCAGAAATAAAGCCTAAAAAGGCTTTCACATACTAAATGATGAACATCAGAGTCGTCATCAGAAGTACTTTATTGATCCACAAGGGGAAATTCAGTTGTTTCAGTTGCTCTCAAACACAGTACAGCAGTAGGAATATTAAATAAAGACACTAAAATAGTTAAGAGTTTTCAAAAATGAAATAAAAAATAGGTAAGAAACCAAGTATCCTGGTTGCAACATGCAGTCTTTAAGCTATATAGACTTCCATGTGAAGAAAAAAAGAAATAAAATAAGTAAAAGTTAGACTTTAAACAAGGCCAGTGATTTTAAAGTAATAAAATCACCAATATTTACAATATGAATGATGCATTGCTCCATAATCATGAGGTACCTATGCATGTTTTTGAAGTTCAGGGACATTTAGGGTCCTCAGATTGTATTCCTAGCATCAGAAACATTGTGTGTGTAAGTATGCCTCAGCAAACTGGAATTAAACATGTTCCCTTTCAGTCGATTCACTCGGTACAACACATATAGTATGGGATATCACGCCCCCGCGTGGCCTAACTGAAGACACCTTTATTCACGCCTTACGGCAGATGACCTGTGGTGACGTATGTGAGGCCCCGCCTGCACATATATACGTGCAACACCACAGTCATCCTTCAGTTCTTACGCTCTTCACCTCGCTGAGAACACCTTACCGAGTCAGGCTAACTAGCTACTGCTAGTTAGCTTGGTCTTGATTTTGGCTACTGCCCGCACGAAGTTAGCTTAACTGCCCCTGTTGGTGTTAGCCGCTGGCTACCCGCGGAGCGCTAATTTCGTGTGCTTCTCCGGTGTTGCGTCTCGTCATGAGCGCGGAGCGAATGAAGGGAAAGTCTTCTGTTCGCCCCTGTCCTCAGGGGTGCGGCTTTTCCCTACACTATAAAGACCTCCACGAAGCCTGTCCTGTCTGCCTGGGGATTGTCCACGCCAGGAGAGCGTTGACTGAGCCGGAGTCTTGTGAGTACTGTCACCAGCTCCGGAGCTCAACCCTGGAAAGGCGGGTCAAGTTTGTGGAGAAGGTCTTGGGAAAGACGGCCATTGCACGGCACGACCCTTTGCTCTCCGAGTCGAGAGACCCGGCTTCGTCCGAGTCCGGCTGCGAGGAGTGTTTGGTCGAAGACCCCGTTGGAAACTGGGCAGACCATATGGAGTGTGCTGACGGGTTAGCTGGGTTAGAGACGGGCCCCTCCGAGGGCGCTAGCCGACAGCTAGCCGAGCTAACATGCTACCAGGAGGAGGATGACGTACTGGACATCGGCCTGGATGTGCATGGCCTGTCGGAGGATGAACAGGAGCCGCTGTCGTCGGGTCAGTACACCGCCGCTACTGCGCCGGTTAACCAGACCGACACATCCTTCCTCTCGCTGTACCGCCGTGCAGCTGAGAAACTGGAAGTGGAGTGGCCTCCCTCCACTGCTCAAAACCGCCCCGGTTTGCGGGGTTTTTTCTTCCCCCCGAACCGACGACTGTTAAGAACAGCCTGCCAATGTTTCCTGATTTTGTCGCGGAGCTAACCTCGACATGGAACAAACCGCTGTCTACCCGCGCCACTGTGCCCGGCTCTGGACCCTTTTTGGAACTAGATGGAGCTGAAAAGCTGGTTTGGTTAGCCTTCCCCCGATGGAGGCGTCCCTGGCAGCTTATCTGGCCCCGACCCAAAACCATGGTGTGGGCGGCCCCACCACGCTCCCATCCAAGCACTGTAGGTTCTCCGCTTCGCAGCTAGAGAAAATCTACAGGACACAGGCTAGCACGGCTCGTGCACTTAGCTCTGTCACCATGCTGCAAACATATCAGGCTATGTGTCTGGCGGAGCTCGGCTCACAGCTACCTCCTGACAGCCAGCTGTCCTCACATTTAACGAGGTGAGAGTCGCCACGGATTACATCCTGCAGTGTCCCGCTGTGCCGCTCTCTCTGGGTAGGGGGATGGCTTCACACAGTGGTGGCGCAGAGGCACCTGTGGCTAACTCTCTCTGATGTTCCGGACAGGGACAGAGCTGTCTACCAGACGAGCCTGTGTCGGCTGCAGGTTTGTTTGGTCCGTCGCTCGATGCCATCCAGGCTAAATTTGAGCTGAGGACAAAGCACACCCGGGCTTTGCGCTGCATTATCCCCAGGCGGGATGCAAAGCCCAAGCAGCCGGCCAATCCACACCGACTGCACCGCCGCCTTCCCCACAAGAGGACTGCGACACCCGTGAGTTCGGGGCCCCAGCCGGTAAAGCAGCAAACACTTGGGCAGACTCCACGCCCCTCGGCTTGGAGTAAGGGTCCACCGCCAGGCCTCCAAAGAAGCTCAGCTTCCAGGAGGAAGAAGCCGCAGTCGTCCTAGCTGTGGGATCGACTCCAGTAGGGCTCCAGCAGCACGGAGACGCTGCTGCCCCTCAGTTATTGCCGCCAAAGAGGCCGCGTTTAAGTCATGTTCAGTGGTATGGTCCCGAGAGGCGCTGTATTCCCCTGACACAGTCTCCCAAGCACAACCTCCCTTCACATACAGATGCTCCGAAAACAGAGCCTGTTGTTCACAGTGTGAATGTTCAAAATGTTCATTTATTGAACTCAATAAAGGTTTTGTTTTGTCCTCAAAACACTGTAAATCAAATGAGCCGGAGCGGGCAGGTCTCGCTGTTCCTCTCCGGCACGCCAGAGGGCGTCAGCCCCTCTCCCACAGTGCTGCAGGTCAGCCGGCTGGCAGTTCACTTCCCTCGGTGGCGCGCATGCGCAGTCTCACCATGGGTAGAGAGAACCGTTGCCATGGGCTACCGTTTGCAGTTCAGGGCTCGCCGCCTGCTTCAACTCTGTAATAAACACAGCTGTGAGAAACCTAAGCGGCAGCAGTTCTGAGGAGGAAATAAACAACTTGTTGGCCAAGAGAGCGATACGAGTTGTTCCCGCTCGAAGCTTAACAAAGGTTGGTACAGCCGTTATTTCGTTGTTCAAGAAAGGGGAGGGCTCCGGCCCTATACTAGACTTGCGAAAGTGTTAAACAAATACCTGCGTAACATACAGGTTCAAGATGCTAACACTCAGACAGCTACTGAGCGCTATCAGGCCGGGAGATTGGTTTACAACTATCGACCTGACAGACGCTTTTCACGTAGCGATTCACCCGGACCACAGGCAGTTTCTCAGATTTGCATTCGAGGGCACAGCCTACGAATACCTAGTGCTGCCGTTCGGCTTGTCACTTGCCCCGAACATTCACCAAGTGTGTCGAGGCGGCGCTGGCTCCGCTCCGGGAAAGGGGCGTCGTGATATTAGCCTATCTGGACGATTGGGCTCTTATTGCGAGCTCCAGAGAGCGAGCAGAGGCTCAGCTGTCGCTGACCCTGTCGCACATCCGAATGCTGGGCTTTTCAGTAAATCTACAGAAGAGTTCACTGACCCCGAGTCAAAAGTTTTCTTTTCTCGGGCTGGAAATATGCTCTGTTTCGAGCCGAGCACGTCTTTCAGAGCACAGGGTGGCGGCATTTTACCGCTGCCTCGATCAATTTCAGTTGGGACGCAAACTGCGTTTCCGGACGATCTTACAGCTGTCAGGCATGATGGCTTCCATGATCGCTGTAGTACCGCTCGGGCTGTTAAAGATGAGAGCGTTTCAACGCTGGACTCTATCTCACAGGCTGTGCGCGCCACGCCATCTCCAGAGGAGGCTGGTGATAACTCCGTCTTGCATGTTGGCCCTTCTCCCGTGGAGGGAACCCGGTTTTTTACAACAAGGGTCCCCTATAGGGAGGGTGTCTTTTCGCAAGGTGGTCTCCACAGATGCATCCCTGACGGGTTGGGGTGCTCTGTGCGAGGGCGCAGCGGTGAAAGGAGTGTGGACGCCAGCGCAATGCAGACTCCACATCAACCACCTGGAGCTACTAGCAACCTTCCTAGCTCTGAAGCATTTTTGTCCCGTTCTGACAGGCCAGCATGTTCTGATCAGGACGGACAACACTACGGTGGTTTCCTATATAAACAAGCAGGGAGGGACACGCTCCCTTCCCCTGTTAAAACTGTCACAGTCTCTGTTGCTATGGTGCAGTGTTCATCTTCTGTCTCTCAGAGCCACACATGTTCCAGGTCACCTAAACCTGGGACCGGACCTTCTCTCCAGGGGGGGACCCCGTGTAAGGGAGTGGAGATTGCACCCACTAGTGGTGGCTCAGATATGGGACCGTTTCGGCAGGGCAGAGGTGGATCTATTTGCCTCCAGAGCAAATACCCACTGTCCCCTGTTCTTTTCCATAACGGACTGCCACGCTCCCCTGGGAATGGATGCGCTAGCGCACACATGGCCCAACACACTCCTGTATGCATTTCCCCCCGTGGAGATGATTTTGTCTGTACTCGAGAGGGTACGCCAGCAGGGGCTCTCCCTGATTCTGGTGGCCCCTCGTTGGCCGGCGAAGTCGTGGTATCCAGAGATAATCAGTCTGCTGGCGGCGAGGCCCTGGCAGCTACCTTTGCGCAGGGACCTCCTCTCCCAGGCAGGAGGGGAGGTGACTCACCCACGCCCAGAACTGTGGCGTCTACATGCCTACCTGTTGAGAGGTCCAACTTAATAGCTCAGGGTCTGCCTCCAAATGTGGTGGCGACGATCCAGAGTGCAAGGGCATCATCCACTAGGGGCCTGTATGCTTACAAATGGCGGGCCTTTGAGCAGTGGTGTCAGGACCGAGATGTACTCCCATTTCAGTGCTCTATTGCGGATGTTTTAACATTCCTTCAGGAGTTGCTGGATAAGGGTCTCTCTTTCTCAACAATTAAGGTCTACTTGGCAGCTATATCTGCATGCCATGTTGGTTTTGACGGAGTGACGCCAGGTGCTCACCCTCTAGCTATGCGCTTCCTGAAGGGAGTCCGCAGGCTGAAACCTGTGTTTAAGCCCAGCGTTCCCTCATGGGATTTAGCGTTGGTTCTTGAGGCTCTTTGTGGACCTCCATTTGAGCCTATTGAGTCTGTAGATATGAAATTTCTTTCATACAAGACTGCACTGCTACTTGCTTTGACTTCAGCAAAGCGAGTGGGCGACCTTCATGCTTTGTCTGTGCATCCTCTTGTACCCAGTTCACTCCGGATGGATCTAAGGTTATATTGGCGTCCAAATGCGGCGATTTGCCTAAGATTATCCCCCACTTATAGCTCTATGACTTTTGAGCTCTTGAGCTACTGCCCTCCGCTTTTTGTCGGCGGAGCAAAAGTGGTGGCATTCTTTGTGCCCTGTGCGTGCAATACGCACTTACATAGACCGCACCCAAGGTATGCGCTTATGCGGTCAGTTGTGTATCTGTTTTGCTAATCCGACTAAGGGGAAAGCGCTGTCTAAACAGCGCCTTTTCCCACTGGATTGTGGAGGCTGTCTCCCTAGCATACAGAAGCAGGGGTCTTCCATTACCCCAAGGTGTGAGGGCACATTCAACCAGGGGCATGGCGGCTTCTTGGGCCTTGTTTAAAGGGGTCTCTGTGAGTGATATATGTACTGCAGCCAGCTGGTCTTCACCGCACACTTTTGTCCGGTTTTATCGTCTGGATGTGACAGCCCCTTCGGTGGCTCACTCTGTCCTGTCTGCTGGGTCTGTGATGCACTAGAGTGTTGGAGGTTTGACTCCGGTTCGGTGGCTGCTCTGTGGGGCGTGAATACATGTCCCATACTATATGTGTTGTACCGAGTGAATCGACTGAAAGGGAACGAAATGTTATGAATATAACTTCTGTTCCCTGAAGGAGAGGAACGAGGTACAACACTAGGTTGCCCCACGGCAGCTAGGCTCGGTGAAGAGCGGCTATCGAACTGAAGGATGACTGTGGTGTTGCACGTATATATGTGCAGGCGGGGCCTCACATACGTCACCACAGGTCATCTGCCGTAAGGCGTGAATAAAGGTGTCTTCAGTTAGGCCACGCGGGGGCGTGATATCCCATACTATATGTGTTGTACCTCGTTCCTCTCCTTCAGGGAACAGAAGTTATATTCATAACATTTCGTTTTTTTCTCTATTTGAAACTGGATAACACCCTGATAACTAGGATTCTTCGATAACCTTCAGCAGCTCCTCAACAAAAAATACCAAAGTAGATAAATTTGAGCAAAGGGCACAAAGTTAAGGATACCACCAGGCAGACACTCAAATTGGCCCCATTTTGTGCCAAATGGATTTCTTTCCATATCCAGGAGAAACTGGGAAATACGTTGTTTATTACGGGAGTCGATTACATTCTAGTGAAGCTTTTAGTTATGACGTTTACCTCATGAACCAGTGCTTGTTTGTGCTTTTACCATAATTTAAGCTTCATTCCCACTTTGTCCTTCATTTTACGTGGCTCATGTTTCACCACAAAGTGGTTAAAAATCATTCTTAAACTTTCAGCAACAGTTGAAAACAAACAACATTGTGCGGTTTTATTATTGAGGATGTTTTGGCCGAGGAGGTTAAGATACTTGCTGACTTTTTAACATCTGCAACAGTTTGAGGAACTTTGATTTATTTTGACTGTGTGTTTGAAAATAATCAAATCTTTGTTATTAAAATGGGCTGTAAAGTTTTGGAAAGTACTGAACCTTGGATCATACTTCAGGCATTGAATCTCATATTGGACAGAAAGCTGCTATGACAAAAAGAGAGAGACGTATTTTGACACAACAGATGGACTGTTCTGCATATCAATGGGACATATTTAATCCGGGAATCTGTTTGGTGATTAAAAATGAAAAAATACTCAGCATCAGGTACTTGGCATTTGTATTTTTGTTGCTGTTAAGTAGGTTTGTCATTGTTAAATTAAACAAGTGCAGAAGTGTTGACTTCTTGTGAGCATGATTTGGTTTATTTTCACAGCTTCCCTTTCAATTTGAAACAATACCCTCCATCATAGGGCTGCCAGCAACCTCACAACACAATACTTATGCAGATGTGCGTAGATTGTGGATGATGACTACATCTTTAAAAGAATTCCTGACAACTTTTGTTTTTTAGAAGATATAGAAGAAGGACGAGGTTTAAATTAGGGATGCACAATATTATCGTTTCGTATTGTTATAGTATCGTTACCGGACGCTGACATTTTGCTGATATTTACTGCCTATATCGGCTACACATATCGGTTATATATCAGCTGGAATATCAACACATTATATTAATGTTCAAAATTGATACAACTTCTCATCACTGCATGGGTACATTTAAATATTGAGGGTTTCATTTTTGCAAGAGTTAAATGCTGCTTTTCTTGGTTTATATCTGTTAGTGTGATAATATGCTGTAACACTGAAAGAAATGAGTCCATTTTTATTAAGCACAGAGCTTTTGCTCTTGACCTGAAATATCAGTATGGTATTGGCAATAATGAATCAAAAAAATATTGAATATTGGCAAAAATCTGATATCTTGCATCCTAGGGCTGGGTATTTCCAGCAACCCCACGATACGATATGTATCCCAATACTGAAGCCATGATGCGATTTGTATCCTGATACACATAAATTGTGTACACTGACTGCGCTTTTAACTTAATTCCCAGCAACTTTTGTTTTTATTACGAGAAGAAAAAGAACCAGTATGAGTTTTAAAATATTCTTCAACTTAAGAACTTTAATTCAGGTCCCCAAAGATCGTAGACCTAAGTGAAAATTTGAAATGTGTTTTATCATGTAGCTTTGTTTCTACTTTGAACTGTGCCATTGTTAATATTAAACAAACTGGATTCACAACAACTGTCCAAACATTGAGGCTGTATCGATATTTTAAACACAGTCCTAGTGCATCCATAGTTTAAATCATTCTACAACTCAAGGCATTTAAATTTAGATTCTCAGAGGTTTTAGACATAAGTTACAATTCATGTAGTTTTAACTTTACCATTGATAACATCATCCAAAGTGTATCAACAACAGCTGTCATTTGAAGCTGTATATCTATTTTTTAGAATCTGTATCTATAAGCAAATCTCCAAGGAGTGCATGACAATATTATTCATATATGGAGCTCCAGGCCTACTCCATTTTATGAAGTTGAATAAAGACAAAGAAGGACTATCAAAACATATACTTAGCTATGAAGACGTTAGGAATCCATTATTCAAAACAAGTTCCTTAGAAGGATGGTGATTCAGTTAGTTATCATTTGAATTTTGCTTGAATGGGAATCTTCCAAATCAAAGATAAGTCCGACTCTCCAGGATTTTGTAACAGTCGCAACGAAAAAAAGTCAGATGTTGCATCAGTTTGTGAAAAAAGTTGTGTCAACTTTTGATGTTCTGAGAAATAATTTAAGAATATTTATAAATATACCACAGAACACTAGTTTGCAACTTCTTTCGCTGTTTCAAGTGATACAACCAAAAATATAAAAGATGTACCTGTGCTTTTCACAGACTTGGATGGTGATTTTAGTGATGCTCAAAGTTTGAGTGATTTGACTAGAGAGAGTCTGATAAGCCTAATTTTAAGCACACCTTTATGATAATATAATGTTTATGCCTTAACTTGAATTATATCCACCTGTATCAACGTATCACTTGGAATGGGAATCAAGACCTGGTTCCATTTGAGCATCAGATCCAACTAGTTTGACACATCAATATCTTTGCCCTCTATTTCACGCACTTACCCACTTAATGCCTTAATGTCGTGTATATGTGAGAGGCAGTCAGCCCTGATGACAAAGAAGGAGTAGAGAAAGAAGCTATGGTGAACAGGAGATACAAGCATTCCAAAGTTTAGCATGATTTGACATAAAATGATGCCAGAAGCTCCTGACATCTGTGGCTTTCTGATATCAAGGAAGGGTGAAAACACCAGAAACAAACATTTGCTGATTCAGCACAGCATCAGGAGTGACGGGTGTTTTTCAGTGTTGATTCAGAAAACTGGGTGACGTTAACTTCCAAACAGACAGTCCAAATGAATCAGTAGGGGAATCAGTAATAAATTGGGCTGATACAGTGGTTTGATATAGAAGTTAAATCCCTTGTTATTGCAGTTCTTGTGCGTCAGTGCAGGTATTGAACCATCCTGAAGAATCTCAGGGTCATGAATTCATTGATGTTACCTACCGGCCCCGGGGTTCAGCCCTGAAGCACAGGCATGAATATGAAGTTTCCCTTCCTGATCTGAAGGACTGTGAGGCAGCATGAGCTTGCAGTGTCTGTCTGGCTTCATTATGCAAGACCTCAACACTTCAGGGGACATATTGATGCATACAGCTGCACTCGGAGCACCTCGGGCGAGTGTTTTAAGCAGGGTGTAGCATCCACCTTTATAATGCAGTTCAGGTTCCAAGCTGTCAGGCTGATAATGGAGCCAAACCATGAGAAATATGCGCTTTTATTCACCCTTCAACACTGTAGAATTATGGTTTAGCCACTTTGTAAACACCTGCATGATAAGACTTGGTTTGTAAACACTTGAAACAACAGGGGAATAAATCCACTCTCTACCTGCCCTCAGTGGCTGTTGTTTCCCAGAGTTATTGCAGTTGAGTTTTCCTTGAACCATTTGATTGTTGTGGATGCACATGAAAATGTGCGGCTTGCAATCTGCAGCTTATCCCACAGGGATCTCCGACTGTATTCAAATAGGCTGCGGTAAGCATTTCACGGCCGCCTTGTTTGAAAAATGATACAGCAGAGATGGCATGGATGATGAGAGTGCTGAAATGTTTCACCGTTATCTTAAATGATCTGGAATGCTCAGGCGCTTGTTATGCTGGTGGAAAAATTTGGTTATAAAACTCTTTGAATTGGAAAGATCTGGTGGCAAAGAGGTTATTGACACTTTTTTAGCCGTGAGACAAGAAAGTCATATGATAATGCAATCAATCCTTACATTAGTGAGTCCCAGCGTATACCGTAAGACTTTAAAGGGACTGTGAGGAGAATCTGTTTCCGGCGACATAAAGACTCTGCTACCCATGAGCACGTGCAGCGACTGATGTAATGCTGTGTTCCAGTAACTTTGGAACTGGGAGTGACATAATCTCCGACTTATCGGCGTTCCTGTTGAAGTCGGGAAAAAAACAAGCCGATCTACCAGGCTGTTGTTAGCTGTTGTTAGCACGCCCTGCGTTGTTGTTCACAAATATTACATGAAGAATGTGATTATCATGATGGCAGCATTTTTGTAAATATAAGTCTAAGAATACTATGTATACAGCTGGTCTAAAGCGACACACCCCAGTCAGAAGTGCAAATAAATTGATTATTACAGGAGCTAAATAACTGTTCACACCGGGGGCATCCATCTTAGATTGTCAACTCGGGGGTGGCGAGGTTTCACAGAGTTCCGAATAGGAAATTCCGACTTCAGGGGGTGTTCCAGTTGCAGTTTCCTACTCGGAACCCGGAAAATCCTACCTCTGACTACGACCTGAACGCACCACAAGTCAAAACGTGCGACAAGGTAATGTATCTCTTTCTAGTTACGTAGCGGTAGTTTTTGATGTGTGACAACAAGCAGTTTTTGGATAACTTTTAGTATTTAAGTATTGTAGTTTGTAGCCGGCTATATATCGCTACTTCCAGCCCGGTGCTCTAAGACGTGTAATATAAATAATAAAATCATATAAATTTGCTGTAGTTTTAATTGTCTTGTTCCCGAAGTTGAGTATCCAGGCCAGTCCAGTCCTGTTCGACCCGACCGGAAGGCTAAGGAATAGCATTTATAGATAACCTATTCTGATGCTATAAAACTCATCTTAAAGTGTGTATTTCGATCAGGCATATATCTAAAAGTGAGACTTTTTTGTAATAACTTAGAAACTCCTCACAGTCCCTTTAAAGGAATGCACCAACATTTTTGTTTTCATGTCTTGCTTCACTCCTGAGTCCATCACGAGCAGATAGACACCAACAGACTTATACCGCATTCACACTAATATTAGCGGGTCAGCGCAGGTTTTTTTTATCGTGGGTCAACCCGCTAACAATCGGCAAGTGACTCTTTTCCCACTGCCAGCAGACCTGGGTCTAACCAACAGCAGCCGGGCCGCGTGGCTGTTTTTTTCCTCCTTTTTTCCTAAACAATGGAAAGGAGCATAGAAGACATGGGCACAGTTTTCTGGACTTCATACTAGGGCTGGACGATTAATCAAATTTTGATCATGATTTCAATTTTGCCATCTAACAATCATGAAAACATTATAATCAAAGAAAAACGATTAATGTGCCACACAGTGTGGAGTGCTGTGTATGCAAGTTCCTGCGTTTCATAGCGCTTCTGTGTTCCACACGCAGCCACAGCGAGTGTGTGTGACTTATGTGGATCAATAATACTATATGTGCAGCTCGCACCGCCGCTCACTGCACATACAGTATTAAGGTTCTTTAAAGTTGTGTTTAAATCAATACTGAAGTTTTTGAATAAATGAATAATGGTTTATATTAATTGTGATTTCAATATCACTTAAAATAATCGGGATTCTTATTTTTTTCCATTGTTGTCCAGCCCTACTTCATACTTTTGCCCATCTTTAAAAATGTACAAACTCAGTGTTGCTGAGACGGCCACGTTATGCTGTGGGCAAGTTACGCTGATGTCATGGCGTCAGTCAACCCGGGTCAAAATGCCAATTAGGCCCTTTCAAAATGCCAACGGAAATCACTGGGTTTAAACAAGTTTTTAAACGTATTTTTTGGGCATTTTGGGCCTGTATTGACAGGAGAGAAACAGTGGATAGGCTTATGAAAGGGGGAGAGTAGGGGAAGATACTCTGCAAGCTGGTCACAGGCTGGATTCGAACCCGGACCGGCAGAAGTATGAATATGGGACTTGCGTGGTTGCTAACCACTCCGCCAAACCAGCACCCATGAAACATGTTTTCTGACCAGTCTCAAAGGAGTATTACAGGCAAATTTGCAGGCAATTCGCATCTTAGAATGGCACGCAAACAGTTCACTCACAGCTGTGAATCTTCTTACTGTTCTCATTGTTCCCTTAAAAGAGCTGTCCAAAAGACTTGCTTGCTATAGTCACATCTTTAGCTCAAACCACAGCGGAAGTAGGTAAACAAAACAGTGTTTAGTTGTAGAAGAAAATAAAAAGATGATAGCAGAAGCGACTGTGACATGAAACTGTAAAAAAGAGCGAGTCATAACAAGCACAGAGGACCGTTTAGAGTTGCTGAAGAGTATATCCGACGACTGTAGGCAGAGGCAGACTAATGCTATCCACTGACTCCCAGTGTTTGAGTTATGCTAATTAGCAGTGGGCATGTTCCTGCATGCACAGTTAAAACAATGGTGTCTGTCTGCTTTAAAAAATAAAAGTAAAAATGTTGGCGTATCCTTTTAATAAAGGCCTGTGGTCTATCATAATGTTGCTACATGGTATGACAAGAAAGGCACAGCTAAATCAGACGTCCTTATGCATTTGGTGATGAAATACTCTGAGAATAAATGAGGAAAAAAAACCTCAAGATATAAAAAAGATGCAGTTCAAAATTTCAAGTAGAAATTTCTCAGCCATAATAATCAGATCAGATCCTCGTGTCGTCACCAACAGTCCCTGAAAATGTCATGTTGGGAAAACCTGTTGGGAGTTTTCTTGCTCACAGTCAAACAGACCAACACTGGCAAAAACATGACGTACTCGGCTGCTGAGGTGTCTTTCTATCTGAATGTGGAAAACATCACAGTCATGACTTCAGTCCAACATCACAGTAAAACGAGGATGTTTCCAACAGCACAACAACCATAAATGTTTGCTCCAGTACAAGAAGGCAAAGTCAGTTTGGAGGTGGAGGCTGTGCTCAGACAAAACCTCTTGCCAGTCATTCGCTGAATGTCGAAACATTGACATTATTAGCTCTTTGGAAATGCATGCAATATTAGCTCATGCCCCGATTTGCTCTCAGAGCTATGAATGAAATGCTAAGTGACGGCTGTGTGGCATTACTCGTTTAGTATTGTGGTGAAACTAAACTCCTAAAGAGGCTTAACATCGGCTGCTAAAAGTTTGCAACTATGTCTGAACTCATGCTGGCTGTAACGGTCAAATCACTGCCGTGTGACTGGTTTTATTTTTGGTTTAAGGAATTAATTGGGTTATAACTAATATCCAAGGTTACAAATTCAAACCATTTACAATTGAAAGATTTTAATCGAGGTTGCAGCTGATCGCTAATTCTTTCTAAATTCTTCTGGTTTTAACATGAAACCTCAGATTAAATAGTAAGAGGGCTTTTGTGGATTTGTGGTTTACAGCAGCTTTAACTTGGACTTTACGTGTTTGTGCTCCACAACTGTGGCTGAGTCGGTGAATATAGTGTTTCACAGGGTTACTGTGCCACTGCAGCACTGCAGAGGGTATGAAAATTTAAATTGGACTCTCTCGCCGGGCTCCCCCAAACAGCTGCTCACTGTGTGCTTCAGGGATCCAGTGTCAGTGTCACAGCCCAGCCCATCTGACCGTGGAGGTTTTCCCTCAGGGTCTCTCAAACACGGTCAGATTAATAAGTAAGTAGATGAGTGCTTCTCCAGGTTAGTGGGACGAGCACGTGGCTCTTTCTGTCGGGCGTTCATGTTCTGCACAATTTCTCCGACTATCACTCATTCAGGAGAGGCAGTAAAGTCCTGGAGCTGCTCGCACCTGCTTCTTTAGGACAGTTTTTAACATGGTTATGAAGACTGGGGCTGTATAAAGATCTTCTTCATTAATTAAAAAAACTTAATGGACTCTTCCTCCCAACTACAATTACAGACAACACATATTTGGCCATTTCATTAATCCCATTCTAGTTCCTAATCATTACAACTGTTAATGTAGATATTAGCATGATCTCTCTATCCATGGTTGATACATCTATAGTGACTATTTTAGCTCCACATAGGCATGAGGTCCCTCTTAAAAATGGGATCTCACATATCAAGAGGTCTGTCTTAAATACATTTATACTTCACAGAGACAAATATGGTAGGGATGCACTTCTGGTCTGGGCACCCATGAATTCGTCACTACCATAAATTCTTGTTTTCAGTAAGAATATAATTGATTATACTTTTATAAATTATCACCACAACCATTCAGATATGAGGACTACGGCTCAACAATTTCAGGAAAAATCTAATTTAGATTTTTCTGGCAGATATTACGATTTCAATTTGATTCACAATTTTCTTCAAATCAAGCTTCAGTGCAATATTCACTATGTTTACAGTATTGCCAACAGTAAGGAAATCAATGACCAAAAGCACATAATACATTATTCACCATTGATGACAAATAATCTGTTTTCATTTTTCAAGGGATACTCCAACTCCTACTCCTAAACAGAGGCTTTGTGTTTTTTACCTGCTTACCTGCACTTTCGTTCATGCAAATTTGTAAAATAGTTTGTGTGAAATAGTTGAAACAACAGATCCTGGGTCAGTCGGGAGTTCTGCAAAAAATTGTTGCTTTGGCGATCACAAGATTGCTTTGCCTTAAATTGTGATTCAGCCCTAATGAGGACCCTCCTGAAAACAAGATGTTGCATCTCAAGAGGCTAACCTCTAATAAATCAGACGACAGGTCTATGGTTCATGGATCTGTCCCTAACTTTAGTTCTTACTTCCACTTGTCTCCTCTTACCTCCCTTCCTTCGCCCTCACACCCAACACAGCATCGTGTGGATTTGCTGTTCATCATGAGACTGGGATCTACATTCAAGATTTCCAGCTGCTTAACAGAAGGTTTTTCTTGCCGCCATGATGGAGGGATTCATGATTGCCTATATGGATTCATGTTGGGTGTTGGATGTATATATGTTTGTGTATACAGTGTATAGGAAAATGGATCCCTTAAATCCAATGAATACTGAGACTTTGAAAGGCTCATGGGAACATGATTAAAGCTTAAAGATACCTGACAGCTTGCTTGTAATCGTCTCCCTCTGACCACATACATGTTTTGGACATACACTAGAGTGACAGACATTTGGTTTAATATATTTAAAACATTTGGATGTGCACTCAGCTTAAATTTAGAGCCCAACCCTCTTCACTAGGTAGGTGACTTAATAAGGTTTTATCGATACCAGTGCTCTTAACAATCCTGCTAATTGATCCAATTTTTTAATGATTCCTGCAGATTTTGGCAAATATTGGCCTGTAGATTTTCAGTGTCAACAATGCCAAACACATGTCACAGCATAGATAACTGCTTCTGCAAGTTGCTGGAGTTTCCACTCACTTAAGGCTGTGCACTAGGCGTCTTTTGTAAAAAATTAAGCCACAATTCTGACGCTTCTGTCAGTGGAAAGAAGTGATAAGGGAATTGATTGCTTTGAAATGCTAATTTTAGTGTGAAAGCAGTATTAGTGAACATTTTTTGCTCAAACCTGTCTGGTAATGATATCAACATGATTCTGAGTGCTAGGTGAGGGTTTTCAGGGTCATGAATCATATTATGATGGTAACTTTATCATAGAGCTTTTGCTTATAGATGCAACAGCAGTATGTGAGCAACCTTGGCAAAGGTTTGTGCTGTTTGAGTGCTCTCTAGTTTATGATTTTTACTGAATTCCTGTGAAAATGTACAATTCTGGTGTCTTTACAAAAAAAGATATGAAGATATATGTCCTACATTTCCATTCAGACAATAACTTTGATATTATTTTTGGTCCATACTGCCCAGCCCTGATGAGAACATATCATGAACTTCGTACCCGCCCAGTAATCCATCCGTGTTTTTATCTAAAGCAGCACAGTTTAGAAAGACGGGAACAGATGTGGCAGGAAAGAGAAAACTACCTGCATCTCCATACTGTCACAGTGAGACGAGGATCAATAGGCGGCCTGTCTCCGAGAGGTCTCTGTGTCCAGACAGCAACTTATAAAACACCCACCCCCCCTCCCCAGTATGGCTGGTTGCCAGCCAGTCTTGTGACACAGCAGCCAGCCGGTGCCCCGAGCTGTTTGTGTCAGGGTGGAGGAACCTGGCAGGCGGCTACCTGCAGCTTCTACTCGACTGTGAATATTATGCTATGGAGTGCAGATCTTCCTCCATGTCTTTGGGTTATATTTAGATATTTCACATGGTGGTTATACAATAGGCGTGACTGCAAAGTAAGTGATACAGCTGCATGAGAAAAGATAGCTTTTGGGTACCAGCGGGGCAGGTATAATCCTTACAGACAGTATGAGATGCCACTCCCACAGGAGAGAAGATGGTAATGAGAGCTCACTGTATTGGTTACATTTCCTTTCCTCTTCTCATCATACGGTACAGGGTGTGGAAATGACTATTACTATACTTAACTGTACAAGTCACAACCTCAGCTTTTTCAGCCCTCATGGTAATTTTAGAGCAGCTTTTTTGTTTCTGCCAAACCACTTTCACTACTTAATTTCAAAGGACCTTGACTTGAATAGATATCAGTATGAACACACTTTTATGGCCTCAGTCATTTCAGGTTTATCCTTTTTGCTTAATTACCTCCACCAAGGAGGTTACGCTTTTGCCGGCGTATGTTTGTTTGTTTGTTTGTCTGTTTGTTAGAAAAGATTACGCTAAGACCACTGGGCAGATTTTGCTGAAATTTTCAGGAGGTGTTGGGAATGGCCCTAGTTGGAAGGGATCAGATGTGGTGGTGATATGTATATTTTTATGGATGCCAAAAAAGATGACAAAAGTTAACTAGAAAACAACCTCGAAAAGTGCAGACCTCCGCCGGCGCCACAGTCCTCCACCATATTGTGATTTTCACGATAAATACGTTTTATAGCTGCATGCGCACCTGCCCGCTGCCCGCTGCAGCGGCGACATATCTCACCCAGTCCGCGCTGGATTTTATGCCTCATATAAATATCCAAATGCAAAAACGACATCACAGATGGAATTGTCAATTTTATTGCTCAGGATATAAGGCCCATCGGTGTCATGGAAGGCCAAGAAAAACATTGGAATCTGGATATTCAGTGCCAACGCGCCAGACAATTATACATGCACTAACAGCAAAATACGAGGGAGTAAAAAAGAGAAAGTTTCCGAGTTAATAGATAAAGATAACAGATGTGGACGTCTCTTCAAATGAAGTCCTATTTGACAGTGACTGCCCATTTCATTGGTGAAGACTGGAAAGCAAAGAGTCTTCTGCTTGAGAGAAATAAAGGAGAGACGCACACAGGAAGAAACATCACTACGCGATCATATGAAGTTGCCGATACCTTCAAAGTTCCATCAGAAAATAAAGTCTGTTGTAGTGAACAGCATGGTGAATACGGAACTCTGTGTGGAAACACTAAAACAGTCCCATGAATGGTTTAAGATGCAGGGCATTTGGAGGTGCGCCGGGCACACTTTGCAGCTCGGTATTAATGTGGTGCTTAAACAGTGGCTGCAGCATGTCATGTTCTGGCGTATTTTAAAAAGGGGCACAAAGCAAAAACTGGGCTAAAACAGAAGCAGGGACACAAATAACTGAAGTAATCTTTTATACCCCTTTCAGACTGGCCAAAAACCCGTAGCAATTGGCTCCTGTCGGCAGTTTAAAAGGGTTTAATCAGCATTTCAACCCGGGTCGACTGACCCTGCACGTGACACAGGTTTGAATCGTCTCGCCTCCGATCGGCTTCTGTGAGAAGATCACACCCGGGTCGACCTGCTAATTTACGGATGATGTCAGCGTAACGTCCCCATGGCATAATGTCACGCCTGCCACCTTAGTGTGTAAGTTATGTGACTCTTTACCGTCTCAGCATCGTAACATCAATGCAGAGTTTGTACACTTTTAAAGAGGGACAAAAGTATAAAGTAAACCGCGTCAACAGCCTCTGTGCTCCTTTCCATTGTTTACATGGAGGGGCTTTGTCGTGCTGATGATGTCATCAACGTGATGACAGCGTGATGACATCAGCTTGATGTGCCAGAGGAAAAAAACAGCCACACTGCTAGTCTGCTGCCAATTAGACCCGGGTTTGCTGGCAAAGGGAAAAGAGTCGCTTGCCAATTGTTATCAGGTTAACCAGTGTTGAAAAAGCCCTGCCTAATTAAAAAAAACAAACTGTTTTTCTTGGGCATTTTGTGCCTTCGTTGATTGGAGAGAGACAGTGGATAGGCTTGTGAAAGGGGGTGAGAGAGTAGGGAAGACACTCTGCAAACTGGCCACAGGCTGGATTCAAACCCGGGCCGGCAGAAGTATGTATGTGGTAAGTGCCTGGTAGCTAACCGTTCTGCCAAACCTACACCCAGGTTGACAATTTTTAGTGTGAAAGTGGTATTAGAGTATTGGTAAATTGTAAGAAATCACCATCCATTTGGCTTGTGCTGAATAAGGGGATTTACCATGTTGCTGTGATTCCTTTTGATTTGTCTAAAGATACATCCCTAACTTTTTTGTCATCTTATTCCATTCCCCTCAGGAATGCTTTTGCTGCTTTGCCAAGTCATAAATAAAATGCCACAAACATCATATGACACAACCTTATTGCACCATATGATAAATAATCTGATACAGATCACTTCTAACCTGGAGTGTGTTGAGAATGAATTTTTCTCAGTCTAATGCAGCAGACGAAGTTTTATCTAATATTACATAACTGCATGATCAAATCTCCACAGAGTACAAGATACAGTATGTTCCCTTTAAACAGGAAAGAACAGAAACAGGAAGGTAAAGTAACTTTAAAGGAGTTTATTAATGTCCTCTCACATCTATACAGGACTCCTGGGAGCTCCCTCCTCAGGCTGTCTTATGACAGCTCCTGTGTAAATCTTCAGAGTGACATTAGATGTGAAAATGCAGTGGGAAACATTCAGGGGTAATCAACCAGGAGTGAGCGGAGCAGGGTGGTGACTTTTACCACGATCATGACTCATGACCTTTACGGTTGAGACTGTTGGGAAAATGCTTTGTTATGGTTTCTGATTTGAGCAATTTTGGGTGGTGTCACTTTTAAAAGTCATCTATCACATCACAAACAGAGAAGTGATGTGTTTGAGTACTTTCACATTACCAACTAGAAAAGCACTCGGAGAGCGCAGACCTCCGCCAGCGCCACAATCCTCAGCCACCATTAGCAACTGGATTCATAATGATATCTATTTTAGTTCAGTAGTTGTTCACAGAAATCACATTTTTCGCCATGGCGGCCAGACGCTGATCGGGATCAACACCAAAATTGAATCAGTTCTTCCTTTTCCCATGCTGAACATTTCCTGCAAATTTCATCAAAATCTATCCATAACTTTTTGAGTTATTTTGTTCACAGACAGACAGACAAACAAACTCCCGAAAACATAACCTTCTTGGCGGAGGTAACTAGAAAAGCACTCAGAGAGTGCAGACCTCTGCACAGCAGCTCAGTTACAGCAGTGGCTTTTCCACAACTCCTGTAAAAGTCTGCATCACCACGTGCTCCGATTGGATGGTGAGTCTCTGCTGATGTCTGTCAATGTGGAGTGCTCGTCTACTGGCATTGCAAGGGAAGCTGAGAAATGGAGTCACATAGGCTTGAAAAATGTTGACGTCAGTTTGCAAATAAACTGCAATTCCCATGATTCATAAAAGGAGCGAAACCCACTCAGCAGCTGAGGAGAAATGAATAGATTTTCCATTTTAAGCTTCTATATTTTTTGTGATGTCAACCTGGATCTACCCTGATGATCAAGTTGTATACGTTTCCGTAAACTTGGAAGCAAATCTGTTAAATAATGTGAGATATGTTTTTTTTCAATTCTGCCCAATGTTGACTTGTGGGATTTTCTTAAATTTTTTGAACTTTTTGCATCCAAACAAAAATCTGTATCACCAAAAAGTCATGGCTTCTGCCTTTGACCAAACCACACCTCTGGAACAATTTTCCTACAAATTCATCCGATACTTTGAATGTTGTTATAAAAAGAGGCTTAAAGCCCACCTTTTTAATCTAGCTTTTAACTGATTTAATTGAGTTATTTATTCCTTTATTATTTATTGTTCTATTACTGTACCAATTATTTATTCTTTTAGTCAAGCTTTTTATCATATTTTATTCTTAATTTTTCATGTTATTTCAGTTATCCATCTTATGTTATTTTATCTCTCTTCTTTTCTTATATTTATATTATTGTTTTAATATGATGGTGTTTAGCTCCAGTGCTTCCTCATGGGGGCTCTCCACACTGGGAGCCGCTCCTGGTCCACTTGTGGGGCCGCTGCCTGGGGATGGCTCCGCCTGCATGGCCAGAGGTCCCTGCACTGTGGTGTGGGGCCTCGTGTCTGCACGGGGCGGGAATATGATACGCTCCTTATGGGCCGGGAGCCCTCCTCAGTGTTGATGGCCCCCAAAGGTGGCTTATTCCTTGCCTCGGTCCTCGGTGCTCAGCCACTGTCTCTTTTATGACAGCTTGTATGAATGTGTGTGGGTGCAGGTGTGTGTGTGTGTGTGTATGTTGATGTCTGCGAGTGTGTGTCTGGATATGTCTCTGTATTTGAGGGGGGGGGGTTCTGTTTTTATGCTGTTTTTAGCCTCTGTGAGGCACTTTGTGTTGCTTCTATGAAAATAAAGTTTGATTTGATTTGATCTTGCTAACACAAACAAAATAAACAAAACCGCCTTGGTGGAAGTTAAAATCAAAACCCTTCTCCTTCTTGTTTCTCTGTTTGGTTATAAATGTGACACACAGCTCACAGTTCATCTACCTTTCAATTTGTGGATCATGTTATCATCCTTCAGCCCAGTTTATAGCCTGTAATCTGTAACCCTGCAGCCTAATGACAAAATAACGGTCATGATAATGATACAGCTCCTATTGTGCTCACAGTCTGAAAATAACCAGGGAGAGACGAACCATTCAACACACAGGCCATAAAAAAAAGCTTTGCTCAAACGTCACTGTGAACGAGCCTTTTCAGTCAAACCATTAAGATTCTTTTTTGGGGTATTTTTGCGCAGAAACATGTACATGGGTCATGCTTGCTTGCTTACCACTCTGTAACACCAGCACCTGTTTATGTGTCATCAACCTTAAATCAAACAGTACAGACATTTTTCACCATGTAATGCTGTCTACTCTTCCATCCCATCAGCTGAATCTGCTTCGTTTGTGTGGATTGACACTGTGTTTTTCTTTCTGCATGCAGGTCTGTGTCAAAAGGATAGGAGAGCAACAGGAACAGTGCTGTTTTGTTCTGCCGCGGTGAAAGAATAAGTGAGGTAGGTCCGTTTTTTTAAGCTGCCTTTTTGAGAAATAAGCCGTAATGGATTGCCTGACCTTCAAAACAAATGTGTCACATTGTTTGTTACCAAGGTGTCGCAATCGATTGAGTTAGTATCAGATAATAACTTTTTTAAACATGACCAATCAGAATTAACGCCTATCACCCGTGAAGAAACATCATGCTTATCTTTGGCTGTTGTCTGCTGCTCCGTCATCCTCTTTCATAAACTGTGGTAGAATCTCCAAAACTTTGTTTTCAGTCCTCGTAGTCAGAAATATTAACCCAGTGTTGAAGTCTGTGCCTTATCCACACTGAGACCAACAGGATTAAAGCTAATCAGCCAAGAAAAATGGCCACACATTCCTACACTGCATATGCACTGAGTGATGCGTTTGAGGTCCAGTTGGTAATGTTGCAGTGCATTCAGGTTGGCACGCTTTATCGAGTATTTGACAGAGCTAAGAGCATGATGTGTTAAATTTAATTACAGAGTTGGAGATTTAACTTTTGGCTGAAACTTAAATAAAGATGCACAATATTGGATTTGTGCAGATACGCCAATATTTCTAAACATATTATTGCCGATACTTATATTTTTACAGTGAGTCTTTACATTTTTATTTACAAAAATTGACTTGTTGCTGTCAATGTGAAAGTCACTTTGTTTAAAGAACAGATGCGGCATACACTGCCAATGTGTGGATTATATGGTCAATATATCAGCTGTAAATATCTACCAGAATTAAAATAAAGTCTATAGCGATACCTACCTGTATGGATATCAGTATTGGTGGAAATATCGGCATGTCAGATATGGGCATAAATAAATGTGATCATTGAGTCGTACAGCAGACTCTGTTGCATCATTCTCCATGTTCCTCCTTTGGTTGCTCTTGTTAATGATGCATAAATGCTTTATTTCAAACATGCAAAAACAACATGGGTAGTCACCATAAACAAATACATGCATGGGGTGCTGGTTTGGAGGAGTGGTTGGCAGCCAGGCACCCCATGTGCTTGCTTCTGCCGGTCCAGGTTTGGATCCCGCCTGTGACCAGTTTGCAGAGTGTCTTTCCCTACTCTCTCATCCCCTTTCACGGGCCTGTCCACTGTCTCTCTCCTGTCAATAGAGGCCCAAAATGCCCCAAAAAAACATTAAAAAAAAACATATGCAAAACCAAAGAAAACAGTCAAGGTAAAATGCTAATGACATTGTGTATGTGCAGTAAGTCCACATGCTCAAAAAGTCGTAGGAAGAAGTCTAACCTTATTTAATCCTACCAATTCCTTATAATATAAGGACTATAGTTTGCTATAAGCTACTCATACACATTTATAAACATAATGTTTCACCTATATACATGATACTTAATTTCTATACGTGTAATACACTCTTTCTCAAACACTATATGTGTGTTCTCTTAGTCTTCACTGCCATTTGAAATTTTCTTATGATTTTACTTTTCTTTAATTCATCTGTTAAACTGTTCTATTTTTTTATTATTTTATTTTATTTTATTTAACATTTATTTAACAAGATAAATTCCATTTAGATCAGGATCTCATTACAAGGGTGACCTGGCCAAGAGGTCAGCAGCACACGTCATAATAAAGACAAATCCATGATAAAAGTTTATGGCAATAAATAGCAGATCAAGACAATACATATGGCAAGGGATTCACTAAATTTACAGTGGAAATGCTACAGTTTTAGGGCATAGTGACTAGCCTTGTGCTCAAGACCACACTATCTGAGACCAAGGCTTGCCCAAGACAAGATCAAGACTTTTAGGAGTCGAAACCAAGTCAAAACCAAGACCGAGACAAGCCAAGACAATCAAAATCTATTTTCAAAACCATGACAAAGTTGAACAGTTAAGAGAACACATGTATTTGAAGCTTTTTGTTGTTTTACCAAGTGCTCCTCCTTATTCACATTAATGAAGTTGAATAACAGCAGGTCAGTGCTGGTCTTGATCGGTCTTGACGAAAGATCCCGAGTCCGGCCAGTACGAGACCGAGACAAGACCGAGTAAAAATGCTCTCGAGTCCGAGACAAGACCAAGACCTTTAAAATGTGTTCCCAAGACCGGTCTTGAGTAACACAACACTAACAGTAACAATATAAAAAGAAAAACACAGACATTGCTTGTAGGATTCTCGCTGCCTTGTAAGTAAAATAATTTAACCCCAAAGGTTGACACACACATACTTTTTAATGTTCTGACACAATGTATTTTAAAGTTTAAACTGCAGCCTCCTTCTCTCTCTGTAAACACTTTTCTTTTGCTGTCTGGGAGTAAATTATTTCTTTCTTTGAATATTATTTGTGCCTCTCACATCACGCCTTGGCCCTGTCTGAACTGGAGGTCTCCTGCTGTCACATGTTAATGAGTTACTCGGGTCAAAGTGTTCCTGAAATCGTCCAGGAGTGTGTTTGTGAAAACAGCGTCAGACCGACACGACCAGGCGGACGTTGGTGCAGTCGAGCTGATAAATCGAGCGTCTTTACCCACATTAAGAGGGCGGTCATGTTTATGAAAAAGCTCTTCAGCGGGTGAATAATGAGCTTTGGGATGTCCCTCTAACCTGCTGATGGGCGTGTTGTTTCCTGTGAGGACTGAAAGTCATCAGCCCTCCTCCCCTCTTGCCCTGCCCCGTTGATCCAGGACAGCAGGAGTAATCCCACTCACGGCCCTGACGAGGAGCCTGTCACCCATGATGACATCACACAGGGAGTGACGTGAAGCCGCCCTGCTGTGTGTACGCGGCCGGGCCCGCAGCACGTGGGGATTCACATGAGCATTAGCGCTACCCGCCCGCCCGCAGAGGAGGGTGCTTGTTTAGCCACTGGCTTTGGATCTCACAGGGCTTGGTTGGCTTCACATTCAAGCTGATTTATCCGGGAGAGGTCTTACACATTTGAAGCACTCCTGTCTTCTTTATGCCGTCTGCCCGTTGACGTAAACTTCCAGTGAATGTTTGAGCTACTTTGACTGTTAAAGTATTTTTTTTTTTATTGCAGAAGTTTATCAGATTTTCCTCTACCTAAAGAGCACATCCAAAGGTTCAAGCCAGGGTTAATAAATGTCTTCTATTGCCTCAGGGTTAATATGCTAATGAAGGCTTTAGTCATCGGGCTCAGCTTCTAAATGTGGATTATGTAATAACAAGCACATTGTTTATGCATAAAGCAAAGAGATTTCTGACATTATTACAAGTCTGGAGATGTTATTTTTAAGGAGTGTATATTTAATCCAAGAATATGCTAATGTTCCATGCAGAGGTCAGGGTTTTGCATGAAATGATGGGCGTCGCTGCAACAATTTATTTAGTTTTTGATTTGATTTCCTCCTCTTTTCGTAGCAGTAGAATTTTTGTTTCTCTAGGAAAAGATGCTGAGTTACTGTGACGAAAAAATAAACTGAACTGCTCGACCTGGGATGGCATTGAAAAGCTTCCCAAAGCTGTTGTCTTAATAGAATTGAACTTTTCTTAGTATTGAACTTCAGACAGAGAGCACCCGTTCAACTAAAAAGCATGTTTTTATCTATTAAGATCCAAGGCTTGATTTCATTATAAACCTTTTTAATTTTCAAGTGACAAAAATGTTATAAGTAGGGAAACATGATATTTCAATTTCACCTATCACCAGTATGCTGATATTGCAAAGTTATTTTTGCAATACAAGTCAATACAGAAAGGTAGAAATAACTAAAAGTAGTTTTATTTGGATTACAGCTGTTAAATGCAAATGTAATTTCAACAGTGACGTTGAATTCGTGCTTTATCTGCCTTTTAAGAGCCACACACACTGATTCACTAATCTCTTGACAGAAAAATAGATCTTTCTTGGGAGCTTTTATTTGCACTTCAAAATTAACATGCCAAACATTGCCCAACTAAATGCTAATCTAAGAGGCTAAAGTATCGGAAGTAATTATCAACTATAATTTCCTTGTCTGCCAAAACTGATATTTAGCTTTTGAAGCAATTATCTGCTGATACTGATATCATGCCACTGATATCCCTTTTTAAAACTTAAGATTTTACTACCACAATTGTGCAAGTTAATGAAAATGTTATGGTTTTCTAAATTACTTTGTGACCTCTTAGTTTTTGAGTTGTAAACTAAGGCATTTAAAGGCCCTGGTGAATTTCTGTGACCTAAACATTCACCAAGGAGGTTATGTTTTTGCTCTGTTATGTATTTGTTTGTTTGTTTTTTTCTTTGTTAGCAAAAACTACTGGATGGATATTGCTGAAATTTTCAGGAGATGTTGGTAATGGCCCACCTAAAATATGATTGGATTTTAGTGTTGATCCAGTTAACCACCATTAGTAAGCAATCCTTTTATGCCCAATAATTGTCTTAAGTAATGATGATTTCAACATGATCGTGAGTGCTAGTTGTGGGTTTTCAGGGTCAGTGAATCTTAATACTTACTTTGTCATTCTATTGCTAATAGATGTAACAGTAATATGTGAGCTACCTGGCTAATTTAAGAGGCTAACAAAGCGGAAGTAAATATCAGCTTTAATTTTCTTGTCTGCCAAAACTGATATTAAACTTTCGAAGCAATTATCTGCTGATACAGATTTCATGCTAATGATATCCTTATGTAGAACTGAAGATTTTACGACCACAAATCTACAAGTTAATGAAAATATTGTGATTTTTATAAATTACTTTGTCACCTCTAAGTTTTTGAGTTGCAAACCAAGGCATTTAAAGGCACTGGTGATTGTCAGTAGCTTTAATTTTCGCCAAGGAGGCTATGTTGTCGCTGCAATTGTTTGTTTTTGTTTTGTGTGTTTGCAAGATTACACAAAAACTACTGTACGGAATTTGCTGAAATTTCCATAAGATGTTGGTAATGGTCCACCTTATATATGATTAGATTTTGTTCGTGATCGTAATAACCACCTTTTATAAACAATCCTTTTTGCTTGATAATGATATCAACATGATTCTAAATGCTAGGTGTGTGTTTTCAGGATCAAGGAATTATATTATGATGGTAACGCTATCATTCAGTTGCTTATAGATGTAACAGCAATATGTGAGCTACCTCGGCAGAGGCTAATTTACTAGACTAAAATATCGGTCGTAAGTATCAGCTATAATTGTCTTGTCTGCCAAAACTGATTTTTTGCTTTTGTAGCAATTATCTGCTGATACAGATATGATGCCAATGATATCCCTATTTAAAACTGAAGATTTAAAGGCACTGATTCACACTTTCATACTATTTTCTGCACTAGTGCTTCTCAAATAGTCTGCCATGTTATTTTGCCCCCATCTCCCAAATGAAAAAATGTTAAAAAAACAGCACAACTGAGCTTTGGAAGAACATGCACTCATAGTATGTGCTGGTATCATATATTGAGGCTGTATCAAGACATCCTCTGATATTAACGCCTTTAAAAAAGCTTGTAACCCCAATATGAATAAATCAAACTAAAAAAAACAAGCAGAACTTGCCTGTCATCAGGACGAAACAGTAAAATAAAACACATCTATGCATAGGTCTTCCTCACATGGTAGGCTTTAACCAGGGTCTCTTTTTCCCCTGCACTTAAATCAGCTGACTAATAGCAGCCATAACTTACCCGGTCATGGTAAGAGCCTTTCAGCACGCCTGTTGCTGTAACGTTGTGATTGTTTATGACCTCAGAGTCCAGTGTAAAGTCATTCGTTGGTGCATTCCCTCCCTCTTCGCTAATAGATCTGTAGGTGGGCTGGGAAGTCTTCAGCTGGATGCACAGGCTTGTATATCTTCACAAAGGCTGAAAAAATCAATGAAAAGCCGTCAGGGCTGAATGAGGACTTCTCACCCACTGAGTCTGGAGTTTAGGTTGGCAGCTTTCTGGAATACTGAATAACCACAATGGGGCAGGGGAAGCGTGGACCGAAGAGACTTGTTTTGTCTTTGTTTTTTTAGCTAAATGGCATAAAATCAGATTCAGTATAGCTCAATATTTATATTTAGGGCTGGGTATCGATACAGATTTTCTGGATCGATTCGATTCAATATTAAGAGGTCTCAAATCGATTTGATTCACAATTCCATTCGATATTTGTTCAGTCTGGGTTATCTCTGTAGAAATAATGCTGTAAATGACTTTTTGACCTGGTACATTATTAAAACTGTTTACATTAAGAACTGAACCCAAAGCAGTTACATTAATCACATATTAATGATTTACATTAATGCATATTCTGCATGTTACTTGTTTTTTGTACAACTCGCCTTTTCTTGTTAAATCTGAAATGTCCAGAAGTTAATCATTAAACTCTCCAGTGGTGCCCCTATAGTGCTTCTCACTTCCGCCATGTTTTCTTTTTGACTGCTTGCAGTAACATCTCACGAGATCTTGTTCAGTAGAAAGCAGCGCTAAACACGAGACTAGCAGAGTTGATACCACAGGCTGCTTCTCACACCGTCCAATGAAGAAAAAAATACCCATGTTAAAAGATCGATTGTTGGATTTTATGGATCGATTGTGAACTATTTAAAAGGAAATCGATTCAGATCGATTAAATTGATTTTTTTAACCAAGCTCTATTCATAATAATGCTTTTACAAGTGGTTGGTCTTGCCACTCACAGGAAGTTATGCAGTTAAATTTGTGACAACTTCAACAACTTCTGACATAATTCTTGACTTTTTTGTTGTCATTTCTGCTGGCTGCCTCTGATGAGAGCTTGGAGTGTTTGACTTGCAAGGCATGTAGAACAAAGTGGGAGGAATTTATAAGCAGGAAGACTTATGATAGAGATTCTCTGAGGAAGCTGTTATGGATTTTCAACAAGAACTGGTTTGTGATTTCCATTCCTAATTTCCAAATGTTGCCCACCTGATTCGACATGTTGTCTTCTTTATACCTTGATTGCAGCAAGGTGTTTTGGCCTTGAGAACTGCTGCTTACTGAATATTTTCTTTTCTTGGGGCCATTCTTTGTAGACTTGAGAGATGGTTGTGACTGGCAATCCCAGCCTGTCTGGCAACAACAACCACACCATGTTTGTTTGCCAAAACTCATCCATCCTGTTCAACACAACTATTCTGTGAATAACAATCATATGTGAGTATTAATACTCTGTGCAATATATTTAATCTGAGGATATCTAATCATCCTGTACAATAAAGTACATTTCTACATTTTTTATTTTATATTTTATATCTTATATTCTTAATATTTATCCTTTTTACTAGGGATAGTATCAGTTTGATATCTGTATCAGCTGATATTGAAATTTTTGCAAGTATCAATAGTCGTAGTATATCAGCCATATATTGGCTGGAATATCGGCAAATATGACAAATGTACAATATTGATGCACCTTCTCATCACTGCATGGGTTCATTTTAAAATGAAGTGTTTCATTTTTGCAAGAGTTAAAACAGTTTTTCTTGTTTTACATCTGTTCCTTGCAAAAATATAAAGTAACACTGAAAGAAACAAGTCCATTTTTGCCAGGTTATGTCGGATATCGGCAAAAATCCCAAAACTGTGCATCTCTATTTTACCTTTTTTATGTTGTCTATAGAGTTGGATTTTATCTTGCATATTTTTGAACAATACCTGTTTGCAGTGAAGAAGGAGAAGCTTTCCAGTCTCCTTGAACATCCAGTTAGATAGTAATAAGGGGCCCTCTATTCTGTTCTGTCCTGTGTTTAAAGTCACTTAAATCCCTTTTTTTCCATCTGATGCCAAATTTCACCTTCAGCAGACTACCTTCACCATATCTACATGCCTTAATTTATTTAGTTCCTGCCATGCAATTGTCGGATATTTATGTTAGTGGCAACCTGATCCAATATTGATATAAAAAAATAAAAATAAAAAAATATCGGATTATATCGGCCTGTATCTAAAATTTCTGATATAAAAACTCCAATACAAGCCGTTCATTCTAATTTATTTTTATTTATTTCAATTGGGGAATATGCTTATGCTTAAATTTAACACACTTTACAATTTAAAAAAATATGTCTTTGTTTTTCTGGATTTCTTGAGGTTACTTTTCAGGGTCTTTAATTTTTTTTATTTATTCAATTTAATCTTAGTATATTCTTATATAAAAGGTTAAATTTCATTAAACCCATTAATATTTAATAGTTCAGTTTTTCACACACCAACTATTGCTGACTACTGTTTGAGTAATCTTATTTGACCAAGCCTTTTCTTACAGTCCATAATACAAAATGAATAATAAAAATATGTATGATTACTGCTGATGTCATATTGGATGGATATCTGTATCGGCCAATACTCAAGGCTGCAATATCGGTATCATATCGGAGGTGAAAAGTTGTATCGTGACACCCTTAATATGTGTTTACAGACAGTTGAACAGGTGTACCTAATAAAGTGATGTGAGTATATTGTCCAGCTTCACCTCTTGTTAGAAAATCTGTCATTAAAAGCTCCATATATATCCGACCTCAGCGCTCTGTGCCGCCGTGTTTCAGGCTAAACATCACTTCCCTGCTGACAGTCTGATGCAGGACGTCATGTTCGGCTCTCCTTTGGTGCACATCTCAAACAGAAATGCATTAATAGCAGATTAACTTCCACTTCTCTCCCTCGCTGTGAGGATCAAATGCCCTCATTACATTTTGTGCTGTTTCAGGTGTCCGCCGTGCTCACACTGCGCCTGTAATGCAGTCTCCGTGTGGAATGTGGGAATGCGGTCCCCTATAGCCTCTCAACAGCAGCCGGCTTCATGTGGCTGTTAATTAGCTCTCCTTGACTGGTGATTACTGGGCCTGACTGCAGTGACATGCCCCGGGGCGCAGACCAGGAACCTCTGAGGCCGGCTTTTATAGACTCTCTTTATAAACCAACCGGTACAGAGGCAGGAAATAAAGCTCAGGCCTGCTGCAAGAGGGGGGGAGGCAGTGATAGACTCAACAAATGCTGCACATCTTCAGATTCTTTTTTGATCCATAAAAAAACTATGCACAGGCCTCATGGCAAGAGGGGTGCTGCTTCCAGTTGGGTCGCTCAGTGCTGTTTTGGTGGACTATGCCCATCTTTTTCTCCCACTCATGCTTTCTAGGATAATTTGTGATTCTGCATTACCTTTTGTTGTAGGGCTGGACAATTATCAGGTTTACACGAGAACTTTAATTACCTTTAAATCCTCTTTAAAAAGATAAGAAAGGACCATGTAAACACCTAATCCCGAATGAAAATGATAATTCCGAATATAATGTAATTCCAAAGTAAGAGGCTGGTTTATTCTGATTTTAAATCAAATTAAATAATTCCTCGATCGTGTATACTCTCATTCCACTTCAAATTAATTCCAGCTGTTCTGGGCATGCTCGTTTTCCTTTGTCCTGTTGTTATGAAGCCGGGACACTGACGGGAACAGGAAGCCTGCCCGAAGGGACTCCACGCAAGCCGAGACAGTTTATTTGATTAGACCCTTAGAAGATTTGGAAGTAATGAAAGAGTGGACAGACGTAAGCATTAAAATATGGACATTTTTAAAGCTGTATAGTCAAAGTTGGACGAGGTTTCCCTGACAACGATGCTGAACTAAAATTTTTCTTGAGGTAGTCATGAATACGTCACAACATCACGTCCACCACCTGTCCATCAGAACCATTCCCAACATGTTTTCCATGTAAACCTTAATTCTGAATTATTATTTCCATGTACACACAAAGGAGAAAACTTAAATTCAGAATTATTTAATTCTAAATAGTTAATTTCGAATTAAAAAATATCATGTAACTGTGGCCAATGTGGCTTAAAATTCAAATCCCTGATTTTTTTCCCACAGCACTCGATTTTAATTGATTTTTTTCTCTCTCAAAAGAAAAAGCTTGCATTGACACAAAATGACATTAAACCAAAAGAAGTTTCCTCTCAAAGTTAAAGTGTTTGTCATAACATGATGATTATGTAGTTTAAATGTAGGCAGGTTTGTACATAAACAATGATTTTGATTTTTTTTAAACCACAACTATAGTTAAAGAAGTAGTCTTGGTTTCACTGTTATTTTGATTATTTGGATTTATTTAAGCAACTTCTCAAATGCTTATTATGCTTTATAGAGTTCCTTTCTTTGCTTATTTGTTAAATTACAGCAGTAATGTGTTTTTTTTTAAGAAACATAAGAAAGAAGTTGTGCCTTTTATCCATTCTTTTGACTATTATTATAATCCTCATGTATTTAAATACATTGCCGTCTATTAGAATTGAACAATTCAGTGCAAAATTATTAAGTTTAACTAAGTTAATGGCTGGTATGATGATTACTTAATTTGGTTTATTGTTGTTTTTGATGCAATGCAGCAAAATGGTGATTTAAATTTTTATTTTTATGTTGGTTGTTTAATGCTCACAGACTGAGAGCTACAATAACAAATGCTGAATGTCTGTGGCCTTAACCCTGGCCAAGGTGGTTATGTTTTTGCCAGCGTTTGTTTGTTTGTAGGTCTGTGGTGGATTTTGCTGAAATTTTCAGGTGATGTTGGTCATGGCCAAACTTAAAAATGATTAGATTTTGTTGGTGATCCAGGTAGCCACCATTAGCTAACAATTGTTCTTGCTTGATGACTGTTTAACTCACAATAATAATCACATGATTCTGAGTACTATGTGCGGGTTCTCAGGGTTAGGAATCACATTATGATGGTAACTTTATCACTGAATTATTTCTTACAGATGTAACAGCAATATGTGAGCTACCTTGGCGGAGGTTAGCATTAACCAGGTGCTTTCTAGTTTTGTCTGATTAATAGTTCATACATGACCTGCAGTGCTACAACTGTTTGTTTTAATCGTGCTAAATACAAACTTTCATTGGAAGCTGATGATTGAAATTCACCTCCAGCAAATGCGACATGTGACTCAAGTGTTGTCTTCCTGTAACCGTGTGCAGCTTTTATGTATGAGTAGTGCTGAGATGCTGCATTGAGTTGAATGTGTTTAGATATTAGCCACTATTGCTCCGATTGTATTGGGCAGAACTAAAATAATCTCTGGCAGAATATTTTAGATGTTGCTTTCATATATGCAAAGTGGACCAAGTTATTTGTCGGTATTTCCGTAGAAGTGGTTCTTGTGTCAGGATATACAGTGCAGACTTTCTTCTCTTCTTTGGTGGATACAGCACTTAACTGCCATGACCTTCAGGAGTAGTGGAGCTAACACAACGTAGCATTGCTGTAGCTAAAGACACTGGACAAAGCTGCAGCACCCAGTGTCACTTTTTCTGTGGTCCGTGCAGGGACCATAGATAAGATACAGTAAAATACCAAATAAACGCCTGGTGTTGCAGTACATTTTGACAAATAGACACCCGTTCCAAATAAACGCCTGGTGTAATTTATTCACATTCTCCTCCCTCTGTATGTCAACAAATGTATGTTGGTGTGAGACGCTGTTTCATGACAGTGCAGTTACACTCAACGTCCACAGAGAGCACTTGAGAGCAGAAAGACAGAACCTTACATATTAGGGCTTTGAAAATTAAATGAAGAAAATGTTGCCACTGCCGCTGTTTGTTTTTTGTCCTTAACTAACGTCAGGGAGGCCGATCACGTCAGTTAGCCGCACGTTGCTGCTAATCTCCATTGCCCCAATGCAGCGAAAAAAAAAGTACAACCTTAAGTTAAATAGCAGTCATTCCTGATCAATATTAAGAGTGTTTAGAGAGAGCTGAGTTGAAAGAAGAAGACAAGAGTGTAGCAATGGTACTGTAATCTTGCCTTGAAAATGTACAGGTGTTATTCATACTGGTGTAAAAAAAATAATTTGATGATATTTACCACAATTTTTCACTTTTTGCTAAGTAAAATTTTTGTGTAAAAGGAATTAAACGCCTGGTCTGCTCAGTAATTGAAGCAAATAAACGCCCTGGCTACTATTTGGTATTTTATGGTAATATGATTTTGCTCAGTTTTTTCCCCCTTGTGAAAAACAGTTTCGTGGAGCCTAAAGGATTTTTGAGTAATTCTGCCTTTTTAAAACACGGTTAGCCATGACACTATGATTGTTGTTACAGTTTAATCCAAGAATATTCAAGTGTTACATGCAGTGTTTCAAAGTTTTGCATGAAATGATGGGTGTCAGTCCAACAATTTGTTTTGATTTGATTTTCTCCCTCTGATGGTAGGGCTGAATGATTTTAGGAAAAGATCTAATTATGATTTTCTGGCAGATATTGCAGTTTCTATTCAATTCTAGATTTTCTTCAAATCAAACTTCTGTGCAGTATTCACTATGTTTACAGTATAGTCAACAGTAAGGAAGCTAATGATCAAAAGCACATAACACATCTCATCATTTAATATTGATGATTGATAATCTGTTTTAATTTTTTAAGGATGCTCCAACTGCTACTGCTAAACAGAGGTTTTGTGTTGTTGACCTGCTTACCAGCTCTTCCATAAATGCAGATTGCCTGCAAATTTGTACAATAGATGACTGAACAGATCCTGGGTCAGCTAAATATTGCTGCTTTGCCCATCACATGATTGCGTTGTTTGAAATTTCGACCTGAAAACGATTAATCTTTCAGCCCTAGTCACACACCTAGAGAGGATAGCCCATACTTAAATGTGGCATCAGCACACCCCAGCCTACTAAATAGTCTGTGAGTATTAAGAAATACAAATTAACAACAAATCAGACAAAAAAATAACTAAATAGACAGTTAAAAAATGAAAATTATTGCCAGTGTTGCAGCCGAACAGCACCCAAAGATCTTCTCTGATGTGATGTAATAGTGGTGAAGTCCTGCCAGCTGAGACGGGCAGCATGAGCCGCTGAGCACAAATGTTTATCAGTGTTGGGAGCTGATGTCACGGTGCAGTCGTGCATGCAGCAGACATCTCAGGGTTCACCCGGTTCTCCTCGCTGCTACAGTATGTCAGCATCTTCAGGGCTAAACTCTGATCTCACTGAGAAGCAGTGTTTCCTAAAGCCAGGAGGTAAAGTCTTTATAAGCACACAGAAGCAGCATTATCTTTCTCTTCTTCTTTCTTTTTAGATTATTTTTTGGGGCATTTTGGGCCTGTATTGTGTGAGAGACAGTGGATCAGCTTTGTGAGAGGGGGTGAGGACACTCTTCTGGATTCAAACTCAGGCCGGTGTTCTGTAATATTTTGCTGCCTTGTCAGATTTTGCTACCCTCACCCCAACCCTAAACCTAGCCAAGGGAGAGAGTGAAGATGTAGGGTGCATGCGCAGTACCACAAAATAGCAATTTTCAATGGTTAGCAATCAATGACAGAACAGTAGCTCATCTTGAAAAAATGTTTTCGGTCCGATGCATGTGCAGTGGCGCTAGGTAGAAGTAGGGATGGGGATCGAAAACCAATTCCAGTTAAGAATCGTTAACAGCTCCATCAAAGAATCAATATCATTAATCTTTTTGCTAATCAATTCTCTTATCAATTCCATGTCAAATGTCAAATGTCGAATGTCAAACACAAATCACAGCATAGATAACTGCTTCTGCAAGTTGCTGGTGTTTCCACTCACTTAAGGTTGTGCAGTAGGCACCTTTTGTAAAAAGCTAAGCCACAATTCTGACACTTCTGAACCCTGTAAGTGAAAAGAATTGATAAGCAAAAAGACTCATGATGTCGATCCGTTGATGGAGCTGTTAACGATTCTCAACTGGAATTGGTTTTCGATTCCCATTCCTTGTTTTTCCTGGTTGCTTACCACTTCACCAAACCAGCACCCCAACATCTTTCCCTTCAATAATAAACCTATCCTCCTTTTTTTCTTTTAAACAGGAAGTATCTCTTTAAAGGGGACATATCATGCTTGTTTCTCCTTTTCACTATGCCAGACTAGGATGCCTGTAAAGCATTTCTGCCCTCAGTACAAGTCATTTAGTTCCTTCATTGCCCTTCAATAGCGTTCTCAAAATCCTCATTTTAGGCCATTATCAAGCTCTCGTTGAAATGCTCGGATCTGAGGATGACCTAAAGTTACCTCGCAACGTCACATTCCTTTGTGCTCTGATTGGTCAATTCTGTCGGGGTTGAGCCAGCCTGTCCTTCTTCTTCTACTGTATTTTCCGGCAGGCTCAAAGCAGCGAGCGCGTATTGAGTCCCCCTACAGGCCAGAGCTGGTAATGAGTGAGTGTGAGCTAGGGAACTATAAACCCCTGCTGGGTGGATGTGTTCCTCGGTGTGGGTTTTGTGGCTAACGGACATCACAGAGGAGGAAGTGTTTTATCAGATTACTCCAATAAAAAGAAAGGTACCTCGTGTCGTCACGTTTGAAATCTCGCAATGACCTATTTTCAGAGGCATCAAATCTCGTTCTAGGATATCAGAAAAAATACATCTAATTTTTTGAAAATTAAGGGGGTGTAAGGTCTTGTTTTCAAACTTATATGTAAGTATTAAATAATGCTGATGCATGATATGTCTCCTTTAAGTTCAATCATTCATGTGATTCAGCTTGAGATATTCGAATAAAATTACAGACTGTATAACTTTTATCCCCCCCCCCAAATACTACTGGGTTTATGTTGTAGATGATGCTTGAGGGAGAATAATCTATTTGCATCTGCTGTATAACATGAATTTCTTGTTAATACAAAACCCAAAACCAGTGAATTTGGCACGTTGTGTAAATCGTAAATAAAAACAGAATACAATGATTTGCAAATCCTTTTCAACTTATATTCAATTGAATACACAGCAAAGACAAGATATTTAATGTTCAAACTGAGAAACTTTATTTTCTTTTGCAAATAATCATCAACTCAGAATTTAATGGCAGCAACGCATTGCAAAACAGTTGGCACAGGGGTATTTTTACCACTGTGTTACATTGCCTTTCCTTTTAACAACACTCAGTAAACGTTTGGGAACTGAGGAGACCAATTTTTGAAGCATTTCGGTGGAATTCTCTTACTACGAAGCCACGCTGTTGTAACACGTGCAGAATGTGGCTTGGCATTGTCTCGCTGAAATAAGCAGGGGCGTTCATGAAAAAGACGTTGCTTGGATGGCAACATATGTTGCTCCAAAACCTGTATGTACCTTTCAGCATTAATGGTGCCTTCACAGATGTGTAAGTTACCCATGCCTTGGGCACTAATGCACCTCCATACCATCACAGATGCTGGCATTTGAACTTTGAGCCTATAACAGTCTGGCTGGTTCTTTTCCTCTTTGATCCAGAGGACACGACGACCACAGTTTCCAAAAACAATTTGAACTGTGGACTCGTCAGACCACAGAACACTTTTCCACTTTGCATCAGTCCATCTTAGATGAGCTCGGGCCCAGCGAAGCCGGCGGCGTTTCTGGGTGTTGTTGATAAATGGCTTTGGCTTTGCATAGTAGAGTTTTAACTTGCACTTACAGATGTAGACGAACTGTAGTAACTGACAGTGGTTTTCTGAAGTGTTCCTGAGCTCATGTGGTGATATCCTTTACACAGTGATGCCGGTTTTTGATGCAGTACCGCCTGAGGGGATCGAAGGTCACGGGCATTCAATGTTGGTTTTCAGCCTTGCCGCTTACGTGCAGTAATTTCTCCAGATTCTCTGAACCTTTTGATGATATTACGGACTGTAGATGATGAAATCCCTAAATTCTTTGCAATAGCTGGTTGAGAAATGTTGTTCTTAAACTGTTGGACAATTTGCTCACGCATTTGTTCACAAAGTGGTGACCCTCGCCCCGTCCTTGTTTGTGAATGGCTGAGCATTTCAGGGAAGCTGCTTTTATACCCAGTCATGGCACACACCTGTTCCCAATCAGCCTGTTCACCTGTGGGATGTTCCAAATAAGTCTTTGATGAGCATTCCTCAACTTTCTCAGTCTTTTTTGCCACTTGTGCCAGCTTTTTTGAAACATGTTGCAGGCATCAAATTCCAAATGAGCTAATATTTGCAAAAAATAACAAAGTTTACCAGTTTGAACATTAAGTATCTTGTCTTTGCTGTGTATTCAATTGAATATAAGTTGAAAAGGATTTTCAAATCATTGTATTCTGTTTTTATTTACGATTTACACAACGTGCCAACTTCACTGGTTTGGGTTTTGTATTTGGACCAAGTGGGTCAATTATATGTTAAGCCTGTGTAGGCTGATTTTCTAAAAATGTCCACAATGCTCATCTCATCTTAGCAAACCTTCTTTATTTAACTTTTCTTGAGTAATATCTGTTAAATTTTGTATAAATTGTTGACTTTTATAAACAGTTTTATTCCACTATTTTATTGCATTGTTGTGATTGAAAGAGCCAGAGAAAGAAAGAAGAGACCATCTATTTTAGACAAATAGTGTGAAGAAGAGGTTTGCATTCATTAAATTATAAAATTGCAATTGAAGGGAGGAAAGTGCAGCTGTGCGGTCAATAGTGCAGCTATTAACTGTTTAAAAAGGTGCCAGTATTATTAACAGTTTTTATTATTTCATATGGTGACTGCAGACTGATAGAAACTACTCCTGTGCCGGAGTGCTAAGAGGTTTGCGACCCCCGACGTAAATAGTCCGGTTATCAACACATAGTGGCATAAACCCAAGGAAGATCGAAAGTGTGATGTTGAAAACATATCTTGCCCACACATGGAGGCACCCGAAATGGACGTTCTTAAAAATCTTCACCTTGGCAGCAGTTTTCCAAAATGTGAGTTTTCTTCAGTTAGCTAAAAAGCCATTTTTGTGTGGACAGAAGGACAAAACAGCCCAGTTTTAAAATCACACCCACCTCCATGTGGACATAGCCTAGAACATTTTGTCTAAGTGTCACCTGAGCAAATGATACATAAATTGATTTAACGTCATCTTCAGCCTCACCTGAGCCCGCCCTGTCTGCAAACAGTGACTTTCCCCGCTGTAAATGATGTGTGGAGCCTAATGTCATTGTGTTTATGTCAAAGGGAATCAGGACTAAACAGGGTGTGACTTCCTCGGTGTCATGCTCTGAGGGAGCACGATGATGTCAGATGTGTCTTCACCGAGGACATTAGTCACTCACTGGAGTACACTTTGCTCCCTGACGGTGTTACAAAGTTGGTCGTTGGATGTTTTGGAACTGAACTTTCAGAGTTTCCTGTGTTTCAACTGTAGTTATGAGTGGGTATTTTTAGTCTTTCTGATTCAGGAGGTTGTTCTGGTTCCAGCTCAGAGAGATTAAGTGGTTCTCTGTCTGCATTCTTACTGAAGTTACTCAGTACTGACTGTTCTGGTTAAAAAAGAGGATAGACAGCAGTGTGGTTTTTTAAGGACACACTGAGTAACTTTGACCGGTGACTAAAACAAAAACCAACATGATTTGTCATTCTGCTCCATTCAAGGGTTAATATTGTTGACTAATTGTTTTCATCAACAACCCTTTTCCCATGACGAAAACTAGACAGTAACTAATAAAAACAAGTGAACATGGACAAAAATTAAAACTAAATTAACTGACATTTTCATCAACAAATAAAAACTAGACTTAAATGTCTGACAGACTTAATCCAATCAGATCTAATTTGGTCATGTAGAATGTAGAGACAAGTTAGGAATATATCCAATCACAGCTACTCTGGTTGTGTGGAAAGGTTGGATGAGTTTAGAGGAACATCCAATCAGAGCTGCTCTCTTTATGAATTGATATATTCATGTAGAGCAGGTTCACTGTTTGTTGTCAGTTCTGGTATTGTGACTGAGATGCTCTGCCAGGTAGCCTAAATAAAGGTGACTGCATTTCACGCTTAAGTTAATTTTTATAATCAAACTTTAGTAGCATTCAATAAAGGGTTATTATATGTTCATTTTATCCAAGAGTAAAACATGACTTTAGAAATTCAAGGAAACATAAAAATTACCTTACACTTTACTCTTCTCATTTAAAAGTTAGAGTAGATTTTGTCGACTAAAATGTTGTGAAATTTCATCAACTAAAAGTAAAATAAAAACAATTTAGATGACTAATGTATGAGTAAAAGTTATTTTAGGCAAAAGACTAAAACTTAAATTAAATTAGAAAGTGCTGTCATTCTGTTATATTCATTTAAACTAGCAATTGCCGGCAAAAACACAACTTCCTCGATGGAGGTATAGTACAGGTAATACACTCTAATTTGCATTCCTGCTGGGGTAAAGCAGCTTTTATGAATGAACTACCAAATAAAGTTCTTTTTCTCTTAAAATGTTAGAGATAAATTCTAAAAAAATGCCGTAAATTTGTATGCAAAGGCCATGACTGACGTGTTTATTGACATTTGTTCACGTGCTGATGTGTTTTGTGAAGGATGAGGGTTTAAAAGAGTTTTTAAAATATGGTTTCTACCTGAGTCTCATAATGCTTAAATATATTTTTTTATTTATTTCTGTCCTCTATTTTCCCTCTTCTTTCCATCTTCCTAATATGATGTTGTCAACTATGAACTGTCATCAATTTATTCATTTATCAACAGCCGGCTGTACCCAATGTCAGTGATTTACTTACAAAGAAATCCAGTAGCATTGTTTTTACCATTGTCTTTAACAAATAAGTAAATGTGTAACCCAATTAACATGCGGAACAAAATACAAATAAATACAATATAAAAACCCTCTAACACCTTACCACAAAATAAAAATCCTGTAAATAAGTGAATTAACAATAATCAACAATCAAACAGTTTAAATAACCACAGTAACTCCATACATAAGCTACACTTTTTTTGTACTATCATTAGTTGTTATATTAATTGAGCATTGCTTTATATTTGAATCAAAGCAAGTTTTTCCTTTTTAAGAGTTAGTAGCTATAACTAGGGGTGTCCTAATCCGATATCAGCAAAAAAGAAAATCGGATTATACGGCCTGCATTTAAAATATCCAGTATAAGCACTGTGAAACAAGCAGTCTACTCTAATTTATTTTTATTTATTTAATTTAGTTGTAGAATATGCTTATGTTTAAGTTAAACACAGTGGCTATTTTGCAATTAAAATATATGTTTTTGTTTTTATTGGATTTCTTGAGGTTACTTTTCCTGGTGTCCTAATTTATTTTTAATTTATTTTATTTTATTGCACTATAGTCTTATGTTTAAGGTTAAAACTTATTGAGCCCATTGGTTAAAAACAAATAGGTCAGTTTTTCTCATACCTACTATTGCCAACTACTGTTCTCTGTTTGAGTAATCTCACCTGATCAAGCCTTTTCTTACAGTCCATACTATAAAACAAATAATAAAAGTCTGTATGATTCCTGCTAACATTGAATCAGATCGATATCAGTGTCGCCAATACTCAAGGCTGCAACACCGGTATCGGATTGGAGGTGAAAAGGTTGTATCAGGACACCCTAGATATAACTTTAGCTTTTGCCTATGTTGCCTATATCTGTAAATCTATCATATATTTATTGTCTTATTGTCTCCTTAACATTATATACTGTATAACACAAAATACCTTCTTTACTCAATACCTTCTTTCCTAATATTACTTAATGTACATGTTGACAGTTTCACCTGTACTAATGTAGTATATTCCTATATTACTCCAGTCATCTCCAGTTTACCATTTTCTTCCCTTTTGTTTCTTTATTTTACATCTCTGCCTTTTCATTCGACTCTTTTGGTTTATGTGTGACCTGATTGTTGATTTATTGTCTCCAGTGTTCTGCTTTTTTTGCCTTTATTTTATCTGTTGTAGCACCTTGTAAATACCTGTTTTAAAAGGTGCCACATAAATAAAGTTATTATTATCATTATAAATCACCCTACCCTTTCTTCTTGATCCACCTCTCTGATTGGTGACCTAATAAGTTATCTTTCTGGCCCTTGCTCTTGTTTTTTTGTGAGTCTTGTGACCTATATTTAGATCCAAACTATGTCACGAGGTCCGAAGTTCCTTCACCTTTGTTCGGTGCATTGTGCGGCTCTATACCTCTCGGCTCAGATCTTGTTCCTCTCGCCTTGTTTTGCCCTCAGCTCTCAGTAAAAAGAGCCTTGCTGCTGCGCTCACATGGATCAGGTTAGGATGTTTCTGAGCCAGCATTCTCGATAGGGGGAGGCCCAGGAAGGGAAGCCAGACTTGGCAAATTTTTGTGTGATGACTGGGCAGCTTTCTGGACCAGACCAGCTCGAGTGGCCCGGCCTGCGAGAGGGCAGGCGCGGCGTGGAATCTCTGACATCAGCTCTGTGTGCATTCACACTGGTGTTGTCTTACCCATTACACACACTGACGCCCACAGCTGGTGGTCAAGCCTTCATCAGGGCAGGAATGTGCACGTTACATGGTTCACGCTGGAAAAATGTCACCCTTTAGACTTGTTCTCTCAGACGGGAGCTGCCTTTTTCGAGGACGGGGCTGCCTCCACCAAGGCGGTTATGTTTTACCAGCTTATGTATTTTTTATACCTATTTTTTTTTATTTCCAGACAAAGTAGATCAACAATATGAGGAACAATAAGACTTTGCTGGGCGTAAGAAAGGTTACAATATTAGTTACATGGAGGTTTAATAGATTATACCAAGACTATAAATGAATCATAGGTCATAGTAGGGCTGAGCGATAGGGCCTAAAAATAAAACCCCACATTTTTTTCCCCACAAAAATTGATTTTTTTTCCTCTCAAAGAAAAAAAAACTCCAAGTGACAAAAAAAAATGACATGAATCAAGTTGTACCTTTATGTCGTCAAAATATATTCCTAAATTGATCAGAATTTCCCTCTTAAAATTAAAGTTTGTGTCATAAAATGTTGATTATGTAGTTCGACCGCAGGCAGGCTTGCCCACTTAAAAACTGAAAGCTGAGGGGTTTTCACAGCTTGTTGACCTGCTTTTCACCCCGAAAAGTAACCCCAAGAAATCCAGTAAAAATAAAAACAAATATTTTTAGATTGCAAAATAAGCACTGTGTTTAACTTAAACATAAGCATATTTTACAACTCAATTAAATACATAAAAAATAAATTAGAATGGACTGCTTGTATTGGGGTGCTTGTATCGGAGATTTTAGATGCAGGCCGATATAATCAGATATTTGGTTGTTTTTGTTTTTTTTATGATATTGGACCGATATCTGATGTCAATATTGGATCGGGACACCCTTACTAACAGGATCACGAAAAAAATACCGGATGGATTTTGCTGAAATTTTCAGTAGTTATTGGAAATAGCCCAACTTAGAAATGATATGTTTTTGGTCTGGATGCAAAATTAAACATATCTTTAAAAAGTCTCATAAGTTAACATTGGGAGGAAGGTTTAAAAAAAATCCTATCTCTGCCATTTTTTAACAGATTCGTTTCCAATTTCATAGGATAATACGGGGTCCATGTCTCTATCATCGAGATAAATTCCATCTGGTTCTGATCCAGATTGATGTCACAAACAAACATTGAACTTCATAATGGGAAATCCCATTTACAACAGTCAATAATTCACATCAAATCAAAATATTAAGTGATGTTCCCAAAACTTGTTGTGCTGATTCAGGTTAACAACCTCCATGGACGTGCTGTGTTTGGTCCAGATCCTGGCACTATTCTGATCTGGTGGTCCAGAATTGTATCTTTTGCTGAGCTGGTTGGTGGAGGTCTGCACTCTAGATGCATATTTTATTTTATTTTATTTTTTCGGAGGACTTCGGGTGTCTCCAGTTTTCCATTTTCTTTCCTTTTGTTGCTTTATTTTTCATGAACTTCTCTGCCTTTATGTTTGACTTCTGCCTTTTTCTGCCTTTGTTTTGTCTGTTAAAGCACTATATAAATAAAAATTATAATTATTATATTATTGTTATTATTATTAGCTGCTTGACGGAGGTATGTGCTCTCTAAGTGCTTTTCTGCTCTCTCTTACTTTAATCCGAATCTGTTAAAACCACCGTGTGAGCTGGGCACTTTTTACAGTGTGCTTGAGCTGCTCCGAGATAATTGATGCCCTTATTTGGGAGAAGCTCCCCAGTCCTTTGCAGCTCCACTACAAACAAAAGCTTTCCTGGATTCACATGAAGAAGCGTTTTTCAGCTAATGGACTTGAAACGCTCCACTACTCCCAATAATTCACATGTCAACAATGGCTCTTGGGATGTTCTGTTTGCCGCAGCTCAGAGGATGTTATTGATTTTACCACGATGACCGGCTTACTGGTATATTTCCTTTTGTCTAGGGGAATGGTCACACTCTAGTTTTCTGTATTGATTGTGGAGATGTGAGCCAATGGGGTCTAAAAACACGAGTCCCCTCCCTCAGTCCTGGTCGAGCACATCTGCTCCACTGAGAGGGAGGATTAGTGAGGCTGCAGTTTACAAAATGAACAGGAAGCAATGGCTCCCAGAGCCAAGCTGGCTGAATGGGCCATTTTACTTTCCCTTTTATTGTATGAAGACTTTATATGATACAATGAACAGCAGCTTCTGAGTAAGCATGTTTTGGGAAGGGGGTGAAGTCAAGTCAGCATTACTTATGCTCACCAAGAGGGCTGCACGACATCGGAAATACTGACGTTGTGCTGTTTTTTCTCTTGTGAGATATTGCAATGTTTCCTAAAAATAAGGGAAATTACATAATAAAAATGTGTGCCTTATGTAACAAATTGGGATTGTTAAATTTATTTCTATTTCTCAAACTTACACTCACAATTAGCAAAACTAAAATAAATGTCACTTTGAACTAAGGAACATTTTGGAACAAAATATGGTTTTAATAAATAAGGATTAATGCATCTTTTTCCAACTTAGGGCTAGTGATAGGGATGAGCTATATTATTGGCAGATATGAAATTTCAGCAGATTTTTTTTGCAGTACAGTTTGGCCTTTTATATCCCTCATCATGTCTGAAATATTGTCAGAATGTTCAAATGCACGATGATGATTAAGGCCATTGTTACTAAAAATCTACATGAAAAATTTAAAATTATAACTCACCATTGAATAAAATGTCAGTCTTGAGCACGGCACAGACTGGCTAGCATGACTGCACCCTAATACAGCTTTCACACTAAAATTATGCCTAAGTCACACATTCCCGTTTCTCATAGCGATTGTGCACGACTGTACAGGATTGGCAAGGCTGGTGTGATTGCTATGATACGGGATGAAATGACTGTCTCACCCCGACACACCCTGTAAATACACCGTCAGTAGTGCTTCTACACCGCTTCAGGGGGCGTTCGTCCCACTCCAGTTAAGTTAATACCGCGATATGACGAGGACTCTTTATATTTTCATCCCGCTGACATGACGTCAGCTCCACTCGAGCTCAGTTCGCGTCGCCCCAACTGAGCCCCGTTGCTTGCGCCGTCTTGAACGGGACACAGTCGGGGCACAAACAGATACATCCTTGTCAGTCGTCCTCATAAAGCTTTCAGGATTGAGCCACGATCAGCCTGACTGAGCTCCGTACATGCCACGCTAATTTAGTTTGCATTAGGACTGCATTAGGCTTCCCCCCCGCTATACTGAGGGCAGTGATTCTCCACGACAGTTTTAAACTGTTCAAAACTGTCGGGACCCTTCCACGTTCCCCACCAATCATCCACGACTATACAACGGTGATCCAGACCAAGTAGCGAATGCATCACGACCAAAGCACGTTTTATCAGGATTATGACAATCGTGCACAACCGCCATGAGAAACAGGAATGTGTGACTGGGGCTTTAGCGGTGACAAAGTGACTCCTCTCCCACTGCCAGCAGACTGGGGTCGAGTCAGCGGCAGATGAGCTGCATGGCTGCTTTTTTCCTCTGGTGCATCAAGCTGATGTCATCACGCTAATGACATCATCTCAACATGCCAAATACAACCATGTAAACAATGGTAAGGAGCATAGAGGCTGTGGACATGTTGGTTAGCGGTTTTCTGTACTTTATGCTTTTGTCCCTCTTCACTGAACGACATTCGAGCGCTGATGATTGGAGGCGGATGGAATTGGTCGCAGAGATGGCAAAGAGTCACGTAAGTTACAGACGGAGGGGACGGGCATGAGATGCCGTTGTTACGCCGACTTCATGACGTTAAATTAGCGGTTTGTTTCCACCAAAGCTGATCAGAGTCGAGCAGATAAAAACCCATGTTACTTGAAGGGTCAGTCATCCCGGGGTCAAAATGCCGATCAAACCCTTTCACACTGCCGACAGGAGCCGATTGTTACCGGGTTTAAACAGCTTTTTTGGCCAGTGTGAAAGGGGTAGAAGCTGCTTCCTCTTTCTCCTCTAACGACTCGAGCCTCCCGCTTTAAGTTACTCCTCAAACCTGCAGAACTTCAAAACTGTGAATCACCCAGAGAGTAAGTTTCCTTTTTTTTAATGACACTCCTTTCCTTGTTGAAGTATTCTGTCAGTTGGCGAATTTAGATTTGTAGAAATCAGTCAGAGCACTGATTCACTGCAGTGGCCTTGGATAAGCCTGTTTACACTGAAATGCTTATCGTATCCTTTAGCGTTATGCAAGCTCTTTGAAATCAGTGTGCCCACAATGAACCCGCCTGCCCTTGAAGACGACTGATGCTGCAGAAAACTATAAATTGGTCAGGGTGTCGACTTCAGAGCAGTTTTTCTGGGGAATAATGAGTTTATTTCAGGGCCTGCATTTTTCTGTGCTGTTTAGTCTACTGCACAGTGACGGCGTTATCAGTGATGAAGTGTTACGCAGCCCTATAGAGTCACACTCAGCTGTATGGAGGCTGATGTGTCCATGATGAAGAGGAGGTTTTTTGTTCAGAGCGATATGTCTGTTCTCATGAGCCTTTTCTTACCATGGCATTTCTTCGAGAACTTCAAAAGACACCCAACAATTGATAAAACGAGACGACATACAGACGACAGGAATAAGAAAATCAAAATACCAAAAAGTAAAATACAACATAAATAGACAAAATGCAACAGCAACTTTAAAAATTATAAATAAAAAAATAAAAGTAATCTACACATAAAGCAACAGAACAACCCAACAACCTAAAGAACAGTTATCAAAATGGAAAACCCAACAAATAAAAACACAAAAAATGGAAACAGATAAGAAATCACAACCACGAATTAAAAGGAGAATCAATAGAAAGCACAACAATTAAGAAATGAACCATAGCAAACAAAAAAAATCACTTAGAAGAGACCAATTAAAGATTAAAAAAATCATAGAATAATTTAAAAAGTTAAAAAATTTTGAAAGCACACTGACATTAAAGTACAACAAACAAAATATTGACAAAGTATAGTACAATAAAGCACAAGAAGGAACACCAAAAAATTAATAAAATATAAATATAAATATGTATAAATTATTTGTTGATATGTGTTCCTGTTTTTGTGCTCTTTAATCTGTTTATTTAAAAATACATGTTTTTTAGCATTATTTTTGTTGCTCTTCTTCAGCTTTTACAACTGTATTTTGCACTTTACTTATTTACATTTGGTCCTGGTATCTTCCTGGTTTTGTCATGTTTTTATAACCTGTTATTGTGCTTCTGATTTGTCGTTGCTGCTGTTGAGTGTTGCACCTGCTGAACCTTGCGGTGAGAGTTTTACACGGTTCACCCGAACACTTTGGTGTGTTTTGTCCTGTGAATTTGAAACAGTCTGATTTTGCTGCTGTGATCAGCCGAACGTTGGAGGCTCCGGCTGAAGGCTCGGTTTTCCTTCGTTCCTCCTCAGCCGGGCAGCGCTCAGCCTCCTTCCCAGCTGCAGCTCTGCTGTTATGTAATGAGTGAGTGTAGGCTGACTGCGCTCGGTCAGTAACCAGATTACAGCACTCACAGCTCGGATAAAGACAGCTGAAGGACGGCCATCTCAGCCACCACCACACCTTTGTTTGTCTTCCTGCGTCTCCTCCAGGCAGCGAGGTGTTTACTGTGATTGATTGTTCCTGGTGAGCCCTGCCCTGTCTCTGCAGCATTTTCAAAACAGACCACTGACTCCCAGATTAACAAGGACGTGTTTGCTCTGTAGTTCTGCAAGGTTTTATACACGTCTGTGGTTTGGAGCATGAGAAGCTACGCCTTCCTCAGACATCCAGAGCATTCAGTCAGACTGACAGGTCTGTCAGCAGACTGATGCAGACTTAAGTGCATCGATGATGTGAGGATTTAACCCACAGAAAACTGCATCACATTTGATCTCTGAGTGCTCACATGGCTTTATTTACCCTCGCTGCTGTCATGTCCCGTAGCCTTTTAATGCTTTGTATCCCTGCAGTCTGTATAAACAGATCTAAAAGGCTGCTACTAAGGTAGAAAAAAATAGTATTTCTGATACAGTGATGAAGAAAATTTATTTGACCACCACCCAGTTTAAAGTTCATGCCACAGCTGCTGTAGATTAACAACACTATTTAGGACTAGTGTTTTCATATCTCGATATTCATGCCAGATATCTTGATCTTATCAATAGGATATGACTACGGGATAGGTAAAATTAGGGATGGGAGAACAAATCAATTCACACAAGTATCAGGATTTTTTGTTCGATGATTTTTAAATTGATTTTTTTTTTGTTCAAAAATTGTTCTTTTCTAATTTAATTGCTTCATTTTAGTCTGTGTTAATAAGCCACTTTTAAATGCAGTCCAGGCTTTTGAAGAGAGAGTATAAACAGCTGGTTAAAATATATTGCTGAATTAATCGTAAAAACAGACTCACATGTGATGTGCATTTTCCTGCTATAGTCTGTGGGCAACGTCATTGTTCATCTTTTTCGCTGGTGTTAAAAAAGCTAACTAAACAGTGTTTCCTCTAGGTTCATTGCCTTGTTCATGTCTGCCAATAATGCTGCATAATATCATAATTAAAGAGGATTTAGATCTGAATAAATAGTGAGCACAGTGGGCACACAACTACAACAGTGTCAAAACAATTTATAATAAACTGCATAAAGTATAAAAAGTATTTAAACAAAACAGGAAGAATGTAACATTTCATGTAAACCATTGTTGATATTTCAATATTAATATCTTGAATGTTCATATCTTGATATCCGATTACAGTATGTCTTTCATCCCTAACTTATGACCAAAATCATTTTTATGTTGTCTCTTGAAAATGAGATGCTGCATCTTAGAAGGAGGGCGTACAATCATTTTTGAGTTTTTATGTGGGCAAAAGGAATATGTAGTTGTGTCAGTATATTTGTCAGATAAATTATAATAATAAATTGTGTTTGTTGTTTTGTGACATGTGTTCAAGTGAATTTGTTATGCAATGTATTAGGGATGCACAAAGTTATCGGTTCGATATTGGTATTGTTTAATTATTGACATTTTTGCAGATATTTCCAGCCAGTTTTGTCAGAACTGGTTTCACTGAATCTTTTTCATTCCATTTTACTTACAAGGCAGCAAGAATCCTATGAGCAATGTCTGTGTTTTGTCTTTTAAAATGTTTACTGTTCTATAAAATTGTAGCATTCCCACTGTAAAATTGGTCTCTTAATTTTTGTCTTGATTTGCTATTTATTGCTTGAAGCTTTTATCATGAATTTGTATTTTTGATTAAGTGTGCTGCCGGCCTCTTGGCCAGGTCGCCCCTGTAAATAAGATACTGATCTCAATTTGATTGATCTGTTTAAATAAAGGTTTAAAAAATTAAAATAAATAAAATATATCTGCCCAAAGTATCATCCATATATTGGCTGGAATATCGGCATATTACACAAATGTGCAGTATTGATGCATCTTCTCATCACTGCATGGGTACATTTAAAAAAACAAGAGTTGCATTTTTGCAACAGCTAAATGTTGTTTTTCTTGTTTTCATCTGTTATTCTCAAAATATAGTGTGACACTGAAAGAAACAAGTTCATTTTTGTGAAGTACAGAGCTTGTCCTGTTGACCAGAAATATCTGTATCTGTGAAAATGAATTAAAAAGTATCATTATATCAGATATCGGCAACATCCAAAATCGTGTATCCCTGCAGTGTTTATTATAATTATTACTTTTTAAAAACTTTTATTTATGTGCACATACGTAGACATAGAAACAGAAATACAAAACATGCTACTACTGTGGGTAGCAAGTAAATATATCCAAAAAATATCAACAAAAAAAAAGAAAACAACCACAGGCAAATTAACAGATAATATCTAAATAAATAAAAAAACGATTATGTTCATGATCTGTTTGGTTTTGACCTTAGATATGATAACAAGGTGGTTCTGGTACATTGTGGGGAAAGAAAAGAAGAACTATGTTCATGGGTGTGTTGGGATTGTATTCAATGTGTATTATTTATATTAAACAAACAGTCGCCATTATCCAACCTGTGCTATCCATTAATTCAAAAATCTCTGTCCTTGAAAACTTCAGGACAAATCGAAGAAATCAAAGGATCAGTTAATTGGGTACAAAATATACAATAAAAATAATCTAAAATTTTACACACTGTATGTTTAATTTCAATAGGAAAAGGACTTTCCCCTTAACAGAGACAGAACACAAATAATTTATACAAACCAACAATGTACCAAATCAATACAAACCCAGAGCTGACTAAGATGTGTTTATCAGACCACTTACTTCAGTCAGTACTTCCTGTTCAGTCCAAAGATGTGACCCTTTTTTTGTACCCCTCCATTCGCCCTCCCGTTTGCTCACTTTCTGCCCTTTATCTGCTTACTCACATTGTTTTGCCCGGCTGGGAGGGGGCGTTCCATTCGCTGAGATCACAGGAAAGGTTTATGTGATGGAGCAAAAATAAGACTGACACATTTATAGACGTGGTCATTCATCACGCCGTGCCCTTTAAAGGGAAACAGAAAGACTCTGTGGTCCTCTTTTGTGAAGTCTGAGAATAAAGTGGTGTGATTATGATAGATTTTCTCATGCTGAGCATTTTGTTTAATGTCACTTCAGGTTAAGTGCAGAAGTGTTGTTCTTTTCTCCTGGCTTTTTCTACTTTTAGCTGCACAAATAAAGCTCATGTCTCACAAATAAAAGGTTATTTAAGTTGAGCTGCACAGACTGAAATTACTTTAAGCCACTTGTGTGTGAATGAGAAGTAGAAAAAGGGAAATTTGCATTCAGTTCTTCATTGATCACAGTGCAGCAGGTGCTCTTCAGACAGTTGTCTCAGAGCCTCTGTGGTTCATCTGTTATCTTCTGAATCAAATGTGTTCTTTTGAGTACAGACCTAATCTTAAGATGGTGCTTGATCTCATAAATAAGGGGTCTGTGATTTGTTTTTGGGACTGAAACTGCTTTACAGAGAGCGCAGTGTGAGCTGGTGTGTTGCTGTTTGTAAACGCTGACTCTTCTTGAGACCACATGTTATCACTCCTTCTAAAAAATGTGGATTTTCTTCACCTTGTTTCAATTGTTTGTCATGTTCAGATTTTCATGCCAAGCTTGCTGAACGTCTGCTCTCATTCTTACTCTGTCAATCATTTCTAACTTTTTCGTTCAATGTCGAATGTTTTCAGAAGTTTTTGATGCACACAGGTGCCAAGTACTTCAATCATTTGTGCCATTTATATTTTTTAAAGACAAACTTGTCGTGTGTTCACACCGGACACGAATTTGCGTCGACGCGCGTCGAGATTACATACAAAGTCAATGCAAAGGCGCGTCTTGACGCGGGTCGCCCACGGCGCGTTGGGCAGCGTTTGGGCGTCAGCGCGCCGCCAGCGTCGAGCGTCTTGGCGTTTGACGCCCTCGACGCCCCGATGCCTCGACGCTCGAGTTGAAAATATTGAACTTTTGACGCCAGTTAAGCTGGCGCGGCAGCCAATCAGCGATGACATCCCCCCCCGGCGTCATTGATTTGATGACGTATGACGCTACGTCCCCCTGCTCCCGCTCAAAGCCCTCTGTAAGATGGAGGAGAGGTTTATCTGCGCTGTTTGCTATCATTCGGAGCTATACTATTCGGCGTGTGTACTCTACAGAGACCGGAACAAAAGGGAGCAGGCTTGGGTAAAAGTCGCCGAGGAGACAGACAGGTTTGATTTGATGCATGTGACGCCCCGGTCTCCTGTTCCTGCTCAAACCCCCTCTCAAAGATGGAGGAGAGGTTTATCTGCGGTGTTTGCTATCATCCGGAGCTAAACTACTCGGCGTGTGTCCTCTACAGAGACTGGAACAACAGGGAGCAGGCTTGGGTGAAAGTCGCTGAGGAGACAGGTTTTGAAGGTAAGTTCTGTAAATATTCGTTTCCAGCTGGATTTGCCTGCACGGGTCATCACTGAGTCCGACAAGCTCCGGCTCTCTACTGCGCCTGCGCCAGGATGCGCGTCGTCCCTCAGCTTGTCAAAATGTCCAGCGTCCAGCCTAGGGCGTTAAGCGCGGCGCGTCACAGGCGTTACGGGCGTCCATTGACGCCAATTCGCGTCCGGTGTGAACGCAGCATAAGATCTCAACTTTTGTCTGGTTTTTAGCTGACTTTATTTACAATAGCTATTTATTTTATTTCTTTTAAACCCCTATTAATGTTTATTTCTCCATTTCAGTTCAGATTTGTTGTTGTCTGGCCATCTCATTTTACTGTATGATTATTTGAAATTTTATTTTGTTATTCATTTATGAATTAGTTATTCTGAAGTATTTTTTATCTAGTTTCTTACCCTGATTTTTTTTGTGTCATTTTAGTCTTAATTCCTGTGTGATGTAGTTTTTAACTCAAGATAGTGTTTCCTTTCCAGTGTGTGGGCTGCATGTGGATTTCCAGGCTGAGTGGGGTTTTGTATTTTTATTGTATTGGATTTTCTACTTATTTTGTTTCGTTTCTTTTATATTTACGTAAAACATGTAAAGTGCTAGACAAATTGTTGCAAACCAAACACATAAACCAAATGCTTGATAAGTCAAAAATTAACAGACTCAATAGAAGTTTATCCTTTGTTTAAATATTAAATTATCTTAAACCAGAGTGGGTTGCTATCAGTTCTAAATCCTGAATTATAAAGTCGAGTAACAGCTCAATCAGTATAATATGATCTTATTATACGCACCCTTTGCTCTTGGCGAAAGCGAACGTAGACTATATGAAAGTGATCAAAATAATCGTCACGAGTAAAATTACTTCGATTATAGGGTCTAAATGTCGATTTCGATTATTTTTCGATTAATTGCCCCGCCCTACTCTGAACTGATCAAACCTTTCCACACAACCAAAGTAGCTGTTATTGGATATATTCCTAACTTGTCTCTACTTTCTACATGACCACATTAGGTCTGATTGGATTAAGTCTCTGTCAAACATCAGTCCACAAAATTAACACTAAGTTATACTGTATTAACTGTATATTTAGGCCATGGATGTCGTTCTCTGTCAGGGTAAGATCAACTGAGAGCATGAATTCAGCCTCCTAAACAAACATCAAATGGCAGAGGAAATACTAATGGTGAAAAATTTAAAGCAACAGAAACATAAAAAAAACATAATTAAATCAAATTTCAGGCACATTGAAGACACATGGCCTGATGTCCTGGACACTACCTTCCTGTATTTCTGTTCCATTTTAATGACAAAGCATCTTTTTTTGAATCTGCGGCTCTGACCCTGCAGCTTTACGATGCTTTACAGCAGTTCATGACCTCCTGACCTGAAACCTCCCTGTTTTGTTTCAGCCCCACAGTTCATTGTTGTTGTTGTTTTAAGCTACAACAATAAGCTCCTGACAGCCTGCTTGTCACCCAAAAACAGGCACAATTAGCAAGTGTCTGGTCTACTCTGATGATCTGATCCAGCTCAAAGACTTCTTGTTCCTCTTTAGTTGGGGATGTATAAATCAGGGGTGTCCAAGATGTGGACCAGAAACAACTGAGGCCCGTGTTCAGCATTAGTTCCTAAAATTGAGACAAAACGACAAATGGACTTACGCTTTTGTAAATTTTCTAGTCTCTTTAATTACTCACAGCTGGTTATGGGGTGGGAGAAACAATTTATTCACATAAGTATCGGGATTTTTTGTTTGACGATTTTTAAAATCAATTTTTTTGTTCCTAATTTTTTGTTTTCCAAATTTAAATGCTTCATTTAAGTCTTTGTTAATAAGCCACTTTTAAATGCAGTCCAGGCTTTTGAAGGGAGAGTATAAACAGCTGGTTAAAATATATTGCTGAATAAATCCTAAAAACAGACTCACATGTGATGTGTATTTTACCTGATATAGTCTGGAGGCATCATCATTGTTCATCTTTTTCGCTGGTGTTAAAAAAGCTAACTAAAGATTGCAAAAACGGCAATGTCTTAGAATCGCAATTTAAATCGAGTCAGCACCTATAAAATCGTAAAAAATCTAATCGGAGAAAAGCGTATTGTCCCAGCCCTAATAAACGAAAAAGATTTCTTACAAGTAAAATTGCACTTTCCACATTCTTTTGTATTATGATGTTTTTGTTTTTTGGAAAAAATGCTTGTTTTTTTGTGTCAATATCGAGATATCTGGTATGAATATGGAGATATGAAATTTTGTCCATATCATTCAGCTCTAGTCTATACTGCAAGCATTGCAAATATTGCAATAAAGCTTGATTTAATCGTGAATAGAATTGAAATCGTTATATCTGCCAGAAACATCCAAATTGGATCTTTTCCTGAAATGATTCAGCCCCATTTGTCAGCATTGCCCAGTCTACTCTCTTTATTTCTGTATGTGGCCCTTGATGAAAAAGTTTGGACATCCTGTTGTGAACAGGAAGTTAGTTTGCATGTTATATCACATAGAATTACTGGTTTAAAGGATCAGTGTTGCTTAACTCTTTAACTACCAGCTATTTGGCAGAGGTCATCAATAAATTCAGTGATACTCTTTTAAAAACAGAACAAATCAAGTCATTGTTTGACACTGTTAACATTTCAGGGAACAGAGGAAACTACAAAAAAATAAAAAGGTTGCGCAAATATTGGGGACAAAATTAATTCCAAAGGCTGAAATGTGTATAAATAAGTTAGCAAAATATAACTTAAACTAGATAATATTGAGTTTGACAAATATACAAAAATGCTTTTGATGAATAAGAGATTAAACAAAGGTATGTATGTAAATATATTATATATCTCAGTAAATGGTTAAGTATTTACAATTATAAAGATGGTCGTGATTTTCCTTTAAAATCCTACACAAAAAAAAATATCAGTTAATTTATGTTTGTTTGCATTTTTTTCTGTATCCTAAAACATTATCAGAAACAAACCATTTTTTTAACACATTAAATATTCTTGAATATATTGACCTCTGCCAAACAGTTGAGCTGGGAGTTGGAGGGTTAAAAAACACCAACAATAATGAGCCTTTTCCATCATAAATATTGATCAGATTTCCTCTTTAGCAAACATGCTGACTCTGTTTGATTGTATATTTAAGTAGAGGATGCATTTGGGTGTTTATTTAGCTAATGTTAGATAATGGCAGCTCCCGTGCAGCATTAAAATAAAGTCCTTTCTGTTCCCTTTATTTGGGTCGTGCCGTATTGACTGACCTACACAGTGCATGACGCAGCATTCAGAGCAGCGCAGCTCTCGCACGCAGAGGCAGAAGGTCCAGTCGCTGCGTCTGCTCTGTGTGTCACTTTATTGTCCTGATGGTCCTTATCTGAGCCTTCTGTGAGCAGGAGGATTGTCAACACTGGCTGATAAAAAGCACACATTGTACCAGTGCCGGTAAATCCTGTTTGAATTTTAGAACAGCTGAGATAAAAACGTGAACAATGCAACTTTTATCTGACACCTTATGTTAAAAAAAACAACACGATCATATCTGAAACGTCCTTAAAGCTAAAATATACACTCATGACAGTCAGCTGTAGAGGTAAAAGACAACATGAAACTGGTGTGTTATTAAATATAGTTATTAAGGTATGATTATCATGTGGTGTAAGTGTTGATTTTGTTTTGTTAATTACGTTTTTTACTATTGACACTAAAAAAAAAAAGCCTTAAAACTTCAACAAATATTTGTGATGTGTGTTTATAATCATGAGCTCAATGAATATAGAATAGAATAAGCTGTTTATTGTCATTGTTCAACTGGCATACAGCAAAATTAGGGAGAGCACATTACAATGTGAGTGAAGAATAAAACACAAAAACGGAAAAGATGTACAATTAAGTCTCTTTATATGTACATACAGTCATGGAAAAAATTATTAGACCACCCTTGTTTTCTTCAATTTCTTGTTCATTCTAATATCTGGTACCACTAAACGTATAATACAATGAACACAACAAAAAATGCAGCTGGTCACATAATACTTTATGTCCTATTTGACATTCTTAAGCTTAATTGATTCCCAGGGTATATAAGAGGCCATTTCATGTCACAAGCAGCACTGCACATGCAAAGGCCTAGAGTGGTTTCCTGCTTACATTCAAGCCGTAGCACAACTCAGAAGTTGTCAGCTCTCACATAATGCCTAAAACAAAAGAATTATGTGAAGCCACAAAGGCAGCCATCTTGGCACTGCTGGAAATTGGCATGAGTGAGAGACAGGTAGCGAAAAAACTGAAGATCTCCAAGACAGCCGTTCATTACAACAAAAAACACAAGCTGAACATGGCACTACCAAATTGCTACCTGGCCGTGGCAGGAAAGCGTCTTTCTACCCCACGAGATGACCGTGCACTCATCCGTTCCTGTGTCAGACCTCCAGGGACCTTAAAAATGAGTGGGCACTGTCGAGAAATGTGACTTGTTCAGCAAGGACAGTTCGAAACCGACTAGTTGAAGCTGGTTTGAAGTCACACAGAGTAATAAGAAGCCCTTCATCAATGAAAGGCAGAGGAAGGCCGGTTACTCTTTGCACGAGACCACAAGGATTGGACTGTTGATGATTGGGCTAAGGTTCTCTTCAGTGATGAATCCAATTTTGAATTGATGCCCACTCCAGCCAACTTACTGGTTAGGAGGAAGCCTGGAGAAGCTTACAACCCAGACTGTCTTGCCCTACAGTAAAACATGGGGTGGATCAGTCATGATCTGGGGTTGTTTCAGTCTGAGTGGAACAGGGCAAATGCAATTGTGTGAAGGCCGAATGGACCAGGTCATGTACAGGACTACCCTTGAAAACAGTCTTCTTCCATCAGCTGGAAAACTCTTTCCTGCCTCGAATGACTGGATTTTCCAACAAGACAATGCCCCTTGCCACACGGCAAGGTCAGTTAAAGCCTGGATGGAAAACCACAACATTCACACCATGCCTTGGCCTGCTCAATCACCAGATCTTAATCCAATTGAAAACCTGTGGAAAATCATCAAACTCAAAATGGAGAACCACAAGCCCAAAAACAAAGAAAATTTGTTTGAATTTGTCCAACAGGAATGGGCTGCTGTGACAGCAGAACAATGTCAGAAGCTGGTGGAGAGCATGCCAAGACGCATGGCTGCAGTCATCAAAAACAATGGTTATGCAATCAAGTATTAACTCTTGTGTGTATCGTGTGTTTAAAGCAAACAGAAAAGAAAACATGGAATGCTTAAAAGTAGTGTTTTTGGCGGTACAATGCCATAGCTATTGATGTAAGAATTTAAGTAATTTTGGTTATTATCAAGAAAACCATGGAAAATGAATAGTTCTTAATTCTTAAATTAAACTCTCATGAGCTATTTTTGTTGTTATCATTATAATTGTCCAAACAAATGTACCTTTAGTTGAGCCAGGCATTAAAATTAACAAGAAATTGAAGAAAACAAGGGTGGTCTAATAATTTTTTCCATGACTGTATATGTAAAAAAATTCAGTGTTCATATACATGGCAGTGGAATGATAGAATATGTAGAAACATAAACCTGGCATTTATGAAATTTTACGTGAATATTACAATATCAAAATAACTAGATTTGTTATAATCTAGCAGCTATATTAGATAATCAGACCTACATTTCTACCTCCGCCAGGAGGTTATGTTTTCGGGAGAGTCTGTTTGTCTGTCTGTGAACAAAATAACTCAAAAAGTTATGGACGGATTTTGCTGAAAATTTCAGGAAATGTTCAGCATGAGAAAAGGAAGAAGTGATTCGATTTTGGTGTTGATCCGGATCAGCGTCTGGATCCGCTATGACAAAAACTGTGATTTTCGCGAATAACTACTGAACTAAAATAGATATCATTATGAATCCAATTGCTAATGGTATGTTTTCACGGTCAAGGAATCTAAATATTTAGATGAAATGAAGGTAGGACTAATATTTATGGTCAAAATCACAATATAACTGAGAACTGTGGTGCTGGCGGAGGTCTGTGCTCTCTGAGTGCTTTTCTAGTTTGTTGTTATGATTTTCAAACAGTTATCCAGACTTTTTTCTTGCATTAGATTAGATTTGATAGATGGGAAGACTCCTTCAGGGAGACTGATATTCCAGCAGCTTTGTGTAGAACACAGGATAGAAAAAGAAAAAAAATAGTTAAAAGCTCCGTGTAAACCCGTGTCAGAGCGTTTTAAGGTGAAGCGTTGACGTCGCCGCATGCGCACTACTCTTTCACATGAAGGCTGTGCGCGCATACCAGGAACAACAACAGCTTTGGCTGTCTGCCGAGTAACGTGTTACCCTCTTACCGTGCTCGGTTTGTTATCCAGACAAAACTATCCAGACAGATTTGTTGTCCAGAAAAGGAAACTCCTGCGTCTCTGTGCGCCTATTCGCCATTGTTGTTTGTGAAAGGTTTTTCTTCTTTGTTCGTGTATTGTAGCAGCGCTGCCTCTCTGCAGACCTACCACGCCGTCTACTGAACCGGCATGCATACTACAGCGGATTAACTCGTCTCCAGCATCGTCGTCTGAACGCAGAACAATTCCAAAACGCAAGTCTTTGTGTCTTTAAGTCAGGAGTGTCCACGTAAACGCAGCCTGAGAGACAGACAACCTCTCATGCTCACACTCAAACCTCAGGGCAGTTCGGAGCCACCAGTTATTCTAATGGGCATGTTTTTGGTCTTTGGGAGAAAACTGGAGTACCCAGAGAGAACCCATGCATGCACATGCAAACTCCACACCTGGAGGCATGTGCACTACCTGCTGCACCACTTATTGTTTTTGCTTTACTGGAGTTAAATAGTTTATATGTGGATGAGCCGTGTGGTGTTTGTGTAGCCAATCACGGGGCTGTTGAACTGACATTTATTTTCCTCTCAAAGTAAATCTGACATGTGCGGTGTGATTCAGATGTCTGGAACCGGAGGAGCTTTTTTGTGTGGACTCATATCTAAAAATGTCTTGTTTGTGTTTAACTGCTTGGTTACATAGCTGTTTCACCATTTGGCTGGAGGCTTTTTACACATCTCCCTCTTTCTCGCTGCGATGCTGCCTTCATCTTCTCTCCTACACGTGCAGAAAATTAAAGCCATTTTTTAGTTTTCACTCGTCTTTACTGTCAGATTTAGGAGGCTGTGATGTCTTTAAACTCCTCTGCTGCTTATTGGTCAATGCCTGTGCACAGCTGTTCCTCCAAGACTGAACATCTCAGTTGTGAGGGTCACATGTGGAAGGAAAAGTTCCCCTCATTAAGGGTGTAAAGGCGAGTGAAACAAGCTTGCGTCCAGCGGTAAATCGAGCGTCCCGGCCTACTGAAGGCTGATGCAGTGGGCTGTGGTGACCTCTCCGTCTCCCTCGGTGATCCAGGCCGTTCTCCCGGCTCGCAGCTCAGCACCCACGTGTTGTCAGCAGCTCCTGTTACGTAAGCCCTCCTGCCAGACAAAAGCTCAGCCATCCACAACACAAATCACGGACTGCCCCACGTTGGCAGCAGCACAGCTAACGTTAGCCACTAATCCACACAGGGGCTTTCTTGTGTTCAGTTATTCATGCTTGTTTTGGTCGTCATGTGTGAAATCAGTGGGTGCAAAAAGATGGATGACACCGGAAAAAGGCCTGGCCACATCATGGCTCTCCAATTTATGATTTAAGTTGATTTTATCTTCTCAATTAAGAAGACCTCCAATAATCACATAAATCAAGTTTTGCTTTTGACTTATCCAGTGTTAAGACAGAGTGTTATCCAGTGTTTTTTAAATCTCTTTTTATTGAGGGTTTTACAAATGAGACATATACATTCAGTTTAGTACAGGAAAAGAAAAAGCAAATGCTGACAGAGGAAAAAATAGATTAAGTTAGAGGCAAGAGGTGTCTTTTTCAGCACAGGATTCATTGCCTCCACAATTCATCATCTCCAAAACATTTACAACCTCATATCAACCTTGGAATGCCCACTAAACCCCCACCAAAAAATTAAATGTGTATATATATATAAAATAAAAATAACAATAATAATAGAAATAAAATAATAGAAATAATAATAACAAATAATAATAAAATACAATGAATTGCAATACAACAAAACAAGAGAGAGAAAACAGATGGGAGAAGATAACTAACTAAACTAATCCTTAGTTAGCTTTTGTAACACCAGCGAAAAAGATGAACAATGTTGATGCCTACAGACTATGTCAGGAAAAACACATGTTTTTTGAACAAAAAAATCGATTAAAAAAATTGTTAAACAAAAAATCTTGATACTTATGTGAATCGATTTTTTTCTCCCACCCCTACCAGCATATCAGATAGAAACTAGTGCTGTCAGTAGATTAAAAAAATGAGCGATTAATTAATCATGAGCTGTAATTAATTAATCAAATGAATCTATTTTTTAGTCTCACTTTAAAAACTGTTGAAAAAAGCCTCAACTTGAGGTATTTTCATTGAAATTCATTAGATTATTGTGGCAGATCGAAAGATTGTTCTCCGCCCCACAAAAAACTCAAACACAAGAAGCTCAATGCATAAAAACTCTCCAAATTTAACGATTCAATCAGGGGGCAGAGGGGGAGCTGCAGATGAGACAACAACAGGAAGTGACTGCATATTTGAGAACAACAGCGTAAAAGTGATCTCCATGTATGCAGCAAGATCTGTAGTTTTATCAAAAATGTACAAGGTTTGTGTCACTTCAAGCTGTCTGATGGGAAATCATGATTTTTCTCTTCTCCTGACCAGAGATCACTGCTGGGAAACTGAGGCCCCATCCACACAAAGACAAAACGCTAGACAGTTTCCAAAACGATCGTTATAAAGACGAAGGCGTCTCAGAAAATGTGTGCATCCATATGCACTCAATACGCATCAAAACGCTGTAAAACACATGCCAGACGTCTAGGGGTGCTGTAACGTTTTGACAGAAACAAGCAGAAACAGATGAAAAAAACAGTGCGCATGCGCACTTGCGGCTAAAGTTGTAAACAGAGATTGTGAAAAAGTGATCATAAAGTGCCGATGTGTCCTTGATAATTGTTTGATCAACTCGGTGGTGATTGAGAAAGAGATTTTGCTGCAACAGGGGCAGTAGCTTCATCCGCTCACATGCTTCACGTACGCCGCCATTGTTGTTGCCGCGTGTGGCGCATGCATGTCAATGACTATATAAAACTATGACGTAAGCGTATCTGAAAAGTGGTGGAGAGCCAGTAATCACGGAGCTGCGTATACGGCGTTTCAAAATCTTTCCACTCTGGAACCTGGTTTCAAAAATGATCGTTTACAGACCCCCAAAACGCCGTCTTCGTATGGATGATACGCAGATTTGGCAAAAAACTTATGCGATTAGACCTCGGTTTCGCTTTGTGTGGATGGGGCCTGAGAGAGACGCGGAAATGCTGCGCTAACAACGCCGAGCTGTAGTCATGGTTACGCTACAATATCAAATTTGCTCTCCAAAGTTTCCCAGGAGAACTTGGTGGGTTTTGTCTTTGACGAGACTCATGTCACATGTGGCAGATGACACATCTGTGTGGAATCATGTAATGTCAGATAAGACAATAGTCTAAGGACTGACTTACTTGAAGTTTAAAGGGGCAGTGTGTAGAATTTGGCATTTTAGCAACATTTAGCATTCAGATTCTAGAATGAGCCTAATTGTAACCAAAACATCAAGTCGCTGAGCAACGGAACACTGTGAAGACCAAAAGGGATCATGAACATGGCACACAATTTATGTTGTGTGTGTGTTCATACATACAGTTTCAATCCCCAGGACAGAGTAACAACTGTCTATACATCCACTGCCATCCTCTCCTCTTCTTCGCCTGCATTCCAGGTGGATTTCAGAACCGGCGGACAGATTTGCGTTTCGTTCTTTAAAACCACCTGTAGACAACACGGCGGATCAGTATGTCGGCCTACACGAAACAGCGGCCTGCCGTAATGTAATTTTTTTTATAAAGATTTTTCTAAGTAAATAAAAATAAAACAAACGTTTTATGGGGATGTTTGTACTCCTATTTTGACGGATTTTACATACAAATAGAAACATTTATCTCCTATATTCACCGTTTCTGTTTGGCGAACTGCGGTGGATGTATAAAATGCCACATTCTACACACTGCACCTTTAAGTTAATGGCTAACAACAGGATCGAGCTGCTACATCATACTGTGGCTTGATGTGGATTGGTCTATGAAGAGTGTGACGAACAGACTGATCGTCCAATCACCAGCTGACCTCTGAAAATAACAAAACAATGAAATAAGATTGAAAATTAGATCAACGCAATTAAAAAACATAGTGCACTAATTATGACTATAAGTAATTCATCTCAACTAACGCGATAATTTGGCACCCTTAATTAAAATCCAATATCGTTCATCGCTTTTGTTTTTGTTTGTAGTTCCTCACATTGGAAATTCTGTCAAAAGTCTGTCTATAAGCTCTGGCTCATAACTCTGATGAAGAAAAACAAATGAAATGCTTTTTTATTTCAGTTTATGAAGGTCAAGTTAAAACATGTAAAACACATATGGATCAGGTTTAATGCCAGAGGCCTGCAGTAACATGTTTGAGGCCTTTTGAGGCGAATCAGTGTTTCATAAGTGTTTTTGCAGGCGAGCCATGTGACGGGACATCGAATGCATCAGAGTGGGTTCACAGGAATGGCTGATGTTACAGTGCCGGGCTGACAACAGCCAGCCTTTTGTGTCTCGGAGTTGGTACTTTCTGTCCTCAGCCGTTCACTTTTACCTCCCTTTACATCATTTCTGTCCTCCACGGCTGTCAGCGCTGCGTGCTGTCAGCTGACAGACCAGTATTTGTGCAAACACATTAAACTGGATTGCAGGCATATTTTAAAACAATCAAACCAATAAAGGAGCTTGAATTACAGCCTGAAGCTCCTGCGGACACTGGAGCCCCATTTATTCTGCAGTATTTTTGTCTCCATGTTGTTAAAGATAAATCAATGATGGGACTCTTTCATTGATTTGACTGTAACTTTAAGTTCTCTTCCAAATCCAGTATGTGAGTACTGCATTTTTGTTTCTTTTGAGGTTTGAGTCGACAAACCCTGCTCATTTAAACCTCTCTCTGGCTCCTTTTGGAGAAGAGCAGTGTGATGCAGGTCTCTGCGTCACCAAAGCCTCTTTCATCAAACTCATTCATGAGTCTGGTGTCAGATTAGTGCTCTGTTGGTGATGTGTTTAAAGTCCTGAGTCTGTTTTCCTGCCTGTACCACAAACCCTAATTCCAGTGAAGATGGGACGTTATGTAAAACATCAACAAAAACTAAGTCCAGTGCTTTTCAAATCCTTATCAACTTACCTTCAGTGTTGTTTTGCAAAGACTCACTCATTTTGTATCTAACGCTTGCAACACTTCCAAAAAAGATAAGACAGATGCATGTTCACCACTGTTGCATCGCTTTTCCTTTATCAACACTCAATAAGGACACTAATTGTTGAAGCTTTATAGTGGAATTTTTCCCACGTCCTTTCTTTTCCAACTTTATTTATTATCCTTTTCATTTAACGATCACATTAGAAAAAACAAAACACATAAGATGAACAGAAAGGCTCATCATGGCAGACAAGATATTTCACATACTATCGCATTACGCACAATTTCAAAAATTATTGATGATGGTTTATAAATGAGTTATAAGTTGTGAAATCCATAATCACATAGGTTCAAAGTTCACAATTATACCATTTATTTGAGTACTTTCATTCGCCTTTAATTCCAAAAATGTAAGTGGCTGATTTATTCTGATTTTGAATCAGAATTAAATAATTCCTCGATCATGTATACCTTTATTCCGCTCTAAATTAATGCCGGTCATTCTGCACAAAGCAAGTGTTGGAATCGAGCTGAGACAATTAAGAAGATTTAAAAATAATGCAAGAATGGATGGACATAAGAATTAAAATGTTGACCTTTTTCAAGTTGTAGCGTCCAAATTGGGCGACGTTTCCCTGATAGAGACGCTGAACTAGAGTTTTTCTTCTGGTACGTTCGCCAGTGTCCAATCAGAACCATTCCCCACCCCCAGGCCTTGAATAAAAGTGGATAAACATGTTTTCCATGTAAACCTCAATTCAGAATAACTATTTCCATGTAAACACAAAGGAGAAAACTTTAATTTGTAATTATTTGATTCTGAATAATTAATTCTAAATTATAAAAACATCATGTAACCATGGCCAACGGAGTAAGAAAACATATTCCAGAATAAGCTGTAGAATGTCACTTCTGGTTAACATTAGTAATCCACTTTTTTCAGTACTTTTTAATCTTTTTTGGTGGAATGTTTCCAGGAAAAGGTCAGTTGTTTCATTGTGTAAATTTCATGGATTGTTTTCTTCCAGTCTGTGATAAGTTGATGATTTCTTCTTTAACAATTTTCTAGTTGTCGCTTTTCCACCTCCAGCCAGTAAATTTTGGAGTAGATATAAAGTTTTGTAACACGAGCAGAATGTGTCTTCATTGTCTTAAAAATAATCAGGACTGTCGCTCGTATCAGAATCAGAATCAACTTTATTGCCAAGAAGGTTTTTACACTTATAAGGAATTTGCTCTGGTGCTGTTGGTGCAAAGTACAAATAGACAAATAAGTAAAAAGATAATAATAAAAGTTAAAGGTGTATGCATTGTAAGTAGAATAATCAGATATGGAAATAAAGCATCACGATAAAATAAAATAGACTAAAAAATATACACAGTTATTTACATTTTTTTCCTCGTCATGGGGGGTTAATGTAACCAAACTAGAGCTGGTTTACTTCAAGATTTTTGAAGTAGCATGTGTTCCTTCAAAACCTGTACTTACTGAAGCCTTCACAGATGTGCAGGATACCCATGCCATGGGCACTAACACCCCCCATACTATCACAGATGCTGTCTTTTGACCTTTGCTCTGATAACAGTCTGGATGGTCCTTTTCCTCTTTAGCCTGGAGGACACCACGTCCGTGATGTCCAAAAACAGTCTGAAATGTGGACTCAGACCACAGCAGACTTTTCCACTTTGCCACAGTCCAAATCAGATGAGCTCGGCCCAGAGAAGCCAGTGGTGTTTCTGGGTGTTGTTGATATTTGTCTTTGTCTGAATCTCTTGATGCCATTATGGATTGAACATGATGAAATCCCTCAATTCCTCACAATTGTAAGTTGAGAGGTATGTTCAGAACTGACTGTAGTTCAACCAAACTATGTATGATTTTGCAGCTCTTGCCTTTTTCTTTTGGAATTCACCACATCTCAGTTTGTTCAATTTTGGTGCATTTTCACTGTAGCTGTCACTGTAACAGATTTTTAAACACCATCCTCATATGGCTCATTCACACTGTTGTTTTAAGACATTACTTTTACATCCCTGTGAAACTGTACCCTCAAATTCAATCCATCCATATTGTCATTTGTTTGTTTAAGTTTCTTTAAAAGTAAAGTTCAGTCTTTTCTTAATCTTTTTCGTATTTTTAATGTCCTGTCAAGGGCTGGGTTACAAAAAAAAAAAAATCGATTTTAGTCAATTTCCCTTTAAATAGTTTGTAATGGATCCATAAAATCCAGAGATCGATCTTTTAACTTGGGTAGTTTTTCTTCATTCTTCAGCCTGTGGTATCACCCTGCTCGTCTTGTGTGATTAGTGTTTAGCTCTGCTTTCCACTGAACAAGATCTCGTGAGATGTTACTGCAAGCAGTCAAACAAACATGGAGGAAGTGAGTAGCACTATAGGGGCCCCACTGGCGAGTTTAAAAGCTGATGTTTGGAAGTATTTCAGATTTAATAAGCATGAAGGAAAAGACGAGTTGGACAGAAAACAAGGAATATGCAGAATATGCATTAATGTATATCTGTAATATATTATTAATGTAACTAATTTGGGTTCAGTTCTTCATGTAAAAACAGAGATATCCCAGACTGAATAAATATCAAATTGAATCGTGAATCAAATCGATTTGAGACCTTGTAATATTGAATTGAATCGATCCAGAAAATCTGAATCAATTACCAGCCCTAGAACCTGTGAAACAAAATCATGTTGTTAATGTTTGTCAAAGTTCTGATTTAATTTTGGTCTCCAGGTTCATTGCTGCACAGAAGAATTGGTTCTGACTAAGTGAAAAACTTTTAGTCAGACATGAATTGAAATGTCAAATTTAATGTTTTGTATATTTGCATAAAAAGCCCTTCTTGCTTTACTTCACGACTCTGTCATACTCATGATAAAGCTTCTGCTTGAACATATTCAGGCTAAGATGTGCCAATTTTGTTTTTTTTTTTATTTAGACATGTCCAGGTAAACTCTGCATAGAATATACTGTATACAGTCCTGCTCAGTTTTATAGGCACTACCTCATTATTTCCATTACTTTAACAATGTCTTCAGAAATAAATTGAAATGTTCCAAATTCATGTCATCAGGATCTTTTAATTGAAGGTCCAAAATGCTTGCACACAAAAAAAAACATTTTTACAAGTTACATATTGTAATTTTAAAGAGGGAACTGAAAAAAAAGCATGTGCAGCAATAATGGCACCCCTCTTCAGTATTTTGTTGCACACCCTTTGGCACTGATGACAGCCTCCAAATGTTTCTTGTAGCCATCTATAAGTTTCTTGCACTTCTCAGCTGGTATTTTCTCCCACTTCTTCCTATGCAAAATGTTCGAGATCTTGAACATTTGCAGGTTTCTTTTCCCCAATGACAGATTTCAGCCATACCAAAGATTTTCAATAGGATTGAGATCAGGACTCATTGCTGGTCATTTTAATACAGCCCATTTTATCCTTTTCAACCATTCCTGTGAGCTTTTGGATCTGTGCTTTGGATATTTGTCTTGCTGGAGGGCCCACGATCTTTGACTCAAACCAAGTGTTCTTACACTGGGTAGGACATTTTGCTCTAAAATTTCTTGATAATTCTCTGATTTCATGATTCCTGTGATGCGGTCAAGGCCTCCAGTGCCCGATGCAGCAAAGCAGCCCCAAACCATTACGGAACCTCTACCTTGCTTAATTGTTGGTAGGGTGTTCTTTTCCTTGTAGGCTTATGTGGTCGCAATTAAAAATGCCTATTCTAAATATGACTGCATGATCATAGTAGCTGATGAAGTATAATTTAGAAAACTTAATATGTAAACATTACTTCTGCCAAGTTTGTGTCTGATAAAGTGATGAAAAGCAAAGTTAGAGAGGTTCGTAAGGAAACTGTACTGTCACATTCTGTACTTAAACTTCATGGGTGCCAATAATGGTGAGTAGGACTGTATAAGACTGTGAGGTAGAATTGTCTGAAAACGTATGGGGAGTGTATGGCAGAGGCATCTTCCTCAGATATAAAGGTTACAGCTGCTGCAGTAAATGCATAATTTGTACACTATATGTATGTTCCTACCTTTACTTAAGAGGAATAAAACAAGACGTATCTGCACAGACCTCAGCAGCAAGGTCTTTTCGTCTACTGCTGCAGAATGTTGAATCTTTTTCTTCGGCCGCATGAAAAAGTCTCTCCTAATTAAAACAGGTTTTCAAGTATCATGTATCTCGTCTTGGACCATACGAATGATGTTTCGAGCTTTAGAAGCACAAACAAGAAAATCAATGTAATGCTTCGTACAGTCCAAATGGTACTTGATGTTCTGCCTCCTAAAGCCTCGTTGTAATGATCCAGGTTACCGAGACAGGAAAAAATAAGAGTTGACTCAATTATTCTCTGCCTTCAAGGAGCACAAACATGTGTTTTTAGTCTGATAAGAAGCTGGACTTCCTGCACCGGCTTGTATTACATTTTCTTAGTGGTACCTATAGCAGAACACTCCCTGCTATGTTTGATGCAGCATTATCAGCCTTCACCTCCTCAGTCTGTTTTGACACCCCGTGGTTTTTAAATAGTTAAGTGACCTCGGCCTCACCCCTCTCACCTGCTGTGAGTCTGATCGATAGACCTAAAAATCACAGAATCGACAAACTGAAAGAATGTGAGCGGAGACTGCAGGGGAGGCTGACGCTGCAGGGAAGGCTGTGGAAATGCTCCGCAGGCTGAGAAAGAGAGAGAGAGAGAGAGAGAGAGAGAGAGAGAGAGGTCTTTCTGTGCTATATTCTGCCTCCAAGGCTCCTACTGTAATCATGAGGGAGGCAGGGAGAGCGTGAGGCAAGGCCTGGTGGAGAGGTGTAAGAAGAGTAAACTCGTGACTCACCGGGCGCAGTGGAAAAGAGTTCACTGAGTCACAGATGAGGCAGGAACGCCGAGTGCTGGATGAGCCACGACACGGGACAGGAATAGACGACGGAGATGGGAGCAAGTCACTTCTTACAAGTCCAAGTTAAGTCTCTCAGTGGCGGCTAGGACTGAATGATCTTAGGAGAGGCCCTAATTCAGATTTTTCAAGTAGATAATGGGATTTCAATTCGATTCACGATTTTCTTCAAATCAAGCTTTAGTGCAGTCTTCACTAATACCCCTTTCAGACTAGCCAAAAAACAGATTAATCCTGGTGACAGTCAGCTCCTGTTGGAAGTTTGAAAGGGTCTAATCAGCATTTTGACCTGGGTAGACTGACCCTGCAAGCAACATGGGTTTATATCGGCTCACCTCCAATCGGCTTCAGTGAGAACGTCACACCTGGGTCAACCCGCTAATTTATAAATGACGTTGGCGTAACGTCCCCACGGTATAATACCATGCCTGTCCTCTCCATCTGTAATTTACCTGACTTTTTACCATTTCTTTTTTTTTTTAAATGTATTTTAATTTTTAATTTTAATTTATTAATAGGAGAGAATCACAGTGGATAGGCTTGTGAAACAGGGTGAGAAAGTAGGGGAAGACACTCTGCAAACTGGTCACAGGGACGTGCATGGTTTCTAACCACTCCGCCAAACCAGCACCCCCTCTTTGCCATTTCTGCAGCAAATTCATATCATCAACACCGAGTTTGTACATTGCTAAAGAGGGACGAAAGTACAAAGAACAGAAAACAGCTGACCATTGTGTCCATGTCTTCCATGCACCTCCCATTGTTTATGTGGTCGTGTTTCAATGTGCTGATGATGTCATCAATGTGATTACATCAGCTTGATGCGCCAGAGGAAAAAAAACAGCCTCGCAGCTCGTCTGCTGCTGATTAGACCCACGTCTATTGACAGTGGGGATGGAGTCACTAGCTGATTGTTAGCGGGTTAACCTGCATTGAAAAAACCTGCGTTGACCTGCTAATTTTAGTGTTTACAGTGTAGACAACCGTAAGGAAATCAATGATGAGAAGCCCATAACACATTATTCATCGCCTAATATTGATGATTAATAATCTGTGTTCATTATACAAAGGATTATCCACTTTTTTATTTCATGTCTTGCCTCACAAGCAAGGTAGACACTATTCTTTGGACTGTGCGTGTAGTAACAAGGAAGAGATGGAGGACTCACTCACTGCTAATTAGCTTTGCTTAAACACTGGGTGTCCACAGTAAGTATTAGCCTACCTCAGCCTACAGTCATCCGCTAATCAGATAAACTTTTCAGCAACTCTAAATGGTCCTGTGGGCTTGTTGTGAATTGTTTTTTTTATTTATTTATTTATTTTGTATTTGAAATAACAGATCTTGAGTCAGTCAGGAGCTCTGCAAAAAAAACCCCAGCTTTGTCTAAAATCACAGTTTAGGCCCAAAAACCAGATCTTTCCGCCCAAGTGGCAGCCGCAAGTCATTTAAATCTCTCATAGTTTGAATAAATAATTCTTAAATCCAATCAAATCCATCCATACATATCGATAATCTTATCTCTTTGGAGGTTCATGGGCTGGAGCCTTATCCTGCTGACATTGGGCAAGAGGAAGGGCACATCATACCCTGGCTGCCAACCAATCACAGGGCCATATAGAGAGACAGACAACCATTCACACTCTAACGGCAAAATAGAGTCACAAATTAACCAAACAAGCAGGTTTTTTGGTCTTTGGGAGAGGAAGCTAGAATGGAGAGAGCCCACGCACGTGGAGAACAGGCAAACTTCACACACTAACCCCTACTGGTGCCTTGTTTTGGCATTTTAATTTACAATGTTGTATAATATGAAAAGCTCAGAAAACGTGTTATTTAAAAGATGCACTAAAGTTAAAATAAGACTAATGTGTTAAAAAAAAACACAATTTATTCAAGTATAATGAGCTCTATTGGGCAGGTTTTGTTTGTTTGCTGCGGTGATTGTGCAAAAATATTTTTATTCTAACTGTTTTGTGATATCAGGAGAATGAGTTTGATTAAATTTGGTTTTAAAATGGCTGAATAAGGAACCTCCAACCATCACCAAATAGAAGAAAATAGTTCAGGACATTGACAAAATGGAACAGCTGACATTCTGTCTGCTCTATGCTGCCAAAAAGGGAGAAAATACTGGAAATCATACTGTAACCTGAAGTAATGTTTTTGTGCTTTGTGAAACTTGTTCTGGAATAACAGGAGACTTTTGAGCTCAAGGGGCATTATGTAACTTGTAAAAGAAGACCAAGGAAATATTGACTGATTTTCATTTATGTTTTATTTAATTTTAAATTTTAAAGCTCAATATTAGGTGTTGACAAAACATTCTGTTTGTTATATTATGAGCCTGGGTATGTTAGAAAAATGAAATATTAAAATAAAGTGTCGAAAAATGTGGTTTTAATTCAAACTTGTGAGTCTCTGCACACCTGAGTTTGGGACAAGTGAGCTGAGAACAGTCATGTTAAATAGGTCTGGACCGACAGCCTGTCCATCACTGCAAGTTTTTCTTCTTTTCTCTTTTGTATGGGGATTATTTTAGTGTTCAGTAATGTTTATATGTTTTGATTTTGATGTATTTTGCTGCTAATTGTCTGTGATTTCTGTCACGCTCCAATTTCTCCAGCGGACAAATAAACAAGCTAACTAAAGTAAACTAACAAACTGGGCGATGATCCTGTAGAATGGATAAAGCTCTTCCTTTACCTCACATTATGATGTGATTCTAAAGTTAAGGCACATTTATTCTTTTGATTTGAGGTTTTAAGTCAAATACAGTTCTTTAAAGATGCTATGAGGAGTTTCTAAGTAATTACATAAAGTGTCACTTTTAGATATATGCCTGATCGAAATACACACTTTAAGATGAGTTTTATAGCATCAAAATAGGTTATCTATAAATGCTATTCCTTAGCCTTCCGGTCTGGTCGGACAGGGCTGGATTGGCCTGGATACTCAACTTCGGGAACAAGACAATTAAAACTAGAGCAAATTTATATTATTTTATTATTTATATTACACGTCTTAGAGCACCAGGCTGTAACTACGATACTAAGTTTTCCCAAAATTGCTTGTTGTCACACATCAAAAACTACCGCTACATAACTAGAAAGAGATACATTACCTCGTCGCTTTGCATCCTGTAAGTTGTTGAAAAAAGAAGTTGTAAAACAATGCAGAGTTCTGAGGAAGGTCCGAGCTGCATTTACCACAACAAACACACGCTTTGGCTTCAGTCACGTCTTTGGTGCGTTCCAGTTGTTGTCAGAAGTCGGAATTTCCGAGTTCCAAGTATAAACTGCAACTGGATTTTTTCCCCAAAAGTCGGAATTTCCTCCTGGGAACTCAGTGAAACCTCGCCACCCCCGAGTTGACAATGGAAGATGGATGCCCCCAGTGTGAACAGTTATTTAGCTCCTGTATTAATCCATTTATTTGCACTTCTGACTGGGGTGTGTCGCTCTAGATCAGCTGTATACATAGTATTGTTAGACTAATATTTACAAAAATGCTGCCATAGTGATAATCACATTCTTCATGTGATATTTGTGAACAACAACGCAGGGCGTGCTAACAACAGCTAACAATAGCCTGGTAGATCGGCATGTTTTTTTCTGACTTCAACTGGAACACCGATAAGTTGGAGATGATGTCACTCCCAGTTCTGAGGTTACTGGAACGCAGCATTACGACAGTCACCGTGCGTGCTCACGGGTAGCAGAGTCTTTATTTCGCCGGTAATAGATTCTCCTCATAGCACCTCTGCCAAGGAGGTTATGTTTTTGGGAGAGTTTGTCCGTCTGTCTGTCCGTCTGTGAACAAAATAACTCAAAAAGTTATTGACAGATTTGGATGAAATTTTCAGGAAATGTTCAGTATAGGAAAAGGAAGAACTGATTCGATTTTGGTGTTGATCCGGATCAGTGTCTGGCCACCACGACGAAAAATGTGATTTCTGTGAATAACTACTGAACTAAAACAGATATCATTATGAATCCAGTTGCTAATTGTATGTTTTCATGGTCAAGGAATCTAAATATTTCGATGAAATAAAGGTAGGAGTAATATTTATGGTCAAAATGACAATATGGCTGAGGACTGTGGCGCTGGCGGAGGTCTGCGCTCTCTGAGTGCTTTTCTAGTTTGAGACGGATATGACTGTATTTCATCCTGTCAGTGGTTAAACTGCCTGCTGAAGACTCAAATCTAGCTGATGTTCCTCACTTTGGAAACAACAGCAGCTGCCCCTCATGTGTCCTTGCTTGACTTCTGTTTGGTTTTTACATGGATTAGGCGAAAGTTTGTCAAACCAGTTCTCATTGTGAGTCCCAGCTGGTGTTTTGGGTGGGACAGCGCCATCAGTGGTGTCAAATTCAAGTGTAATTGGATCAAAACAGACTTTGAATTGAAAAAGTGGATCATCATAGCATTGCAGCTCCTTGAAGTCCCCTCATGAAGGTTAATCTGTTTTTCTTTGTCTCTGCTCTCTTTCAGGTGTCGCCGATGAAGTAAGACTCGGCTGAGGACCCCCCTCCCCCTCCCTCGCTGTCCTGTCCAGGATAGCAGAGTTCGTGTTTTCTTCTGTTATTTATTTTTTTCTGCCTGGATATTACCCGCCAACGTGTGAATTCATGATCACATGACCGTGGATATGGACGCAGTCCTGTCCGACTTTGTCCGTTCCACTGGAGCTGAACCGGGATTGGCCAGAGATCTGCTAGAGGGTGAGTTTTCAGAGTATCTCACTGTCTGAAAAGTGAAGAAAAAATATATTCAGCTGCTTTTACATTTTCTTGGAGGTAAACTCTACAAAAACAGGACTTCAGTTTTTCCACATGAGTGGAGCTTTTGGACTAATGGGCGCAAAAAGCTTTCCAGATTTTTCCAGGAAGTCACCACAGCCGGCTTCATAATGGGCTGTAATGGCAGCGGTGTAGTTCTTAGAGTGAAGCTGCCTCGATCAGACTCAGACTGTCAAGCTTATCGTGCTTATTCTCGCCACAAACAAGTACAAAAAAAGCATAAAGCAAAGTCCTCTGCAGCCTATCAGAGCAGTGATGACATTTTCATACTTTTCTTCCTTTAATAACCCATATTTTACTTTACAAATAATTATAATAATAATAATAATTGTATTTATATAGGAAAGAAGCAGAACTCTGGAGACAATAAACCAAAAGAGGGAAAAAAAGGCACAGATGAAAAATAAAGCAACAAAAGGGAAGAAAATGGTACACTGGAGATGACTGGAGTAATATAGGAATGTATTACATTAGTAACGGTGAGACTGTCAACATGTACATTAAGTAACATTAGTAAAGAAGGTATTTTGTTTTATATGTAAAGATAAGGAGACAATAAATACATGATAGGTTTACAGATATAGGCAATGCAGCCAAATAGAAGGGCGTCATGACTAGGGCTGAACAATTAATTGCAAATTAGATTAAATCACAATATGGTTTGCTGCAATTTTCAAATTGCAGAGGGTTCAATATTTTTAGCCCAAAATGTGTTGAACATTTTGGTATTGTGATGTAGTTTTTTTTTGCAATTTCATGCCTATTTTTAACCTCTATTCATACACTTGTTTTCCCTCTTTTGGACCATTCTTACCCTTTTTAACCCCATTTCTACAACTTCATGCCTATTTTGCCCTCATGTATCTTTTTTTGGCCACTGTCAGAACCATTTTTGCAATTTTTACATGGTTTCTGAAATTTAATTTCAAATTCAATTCCCAATTTTGCTGCCATAATCAATTTTCCTAAGCCACTTTTGATTTTTTTGCCTATTTTTCCCTTTTTTTTTTGGCAATTTCATGCCTATTTTGCACCTATTTATTAACCTTTTTCCGCTTTCATACCATTTTTACCCAGTTTTTACAATTTCATACCTATTTTGCTTCTGTTCTTCACTCCTCCACTTTACCTCAAATACTTTTATCCTTAGATTAATTTAATGTCATATTGGTTTTACCATAAAAAGATCTACTGCTTATGTTTGTTTAAGGATACGTAAGATGAGGAACATTAAAACAATTGCAGAGTAAATCGCAATATTGGGGGAAAAAAATCGCAATTCGATTATTTTCTCAAATCGTTCAGCCCTAGTCATGACCTTCAGGGTGCTTTTAAAAAAAAGTCATAACTAAGGGTGTCCCAATGCAACTTTTTCACCTCCGATACAATACCGATACTGCAGCCTTGAGTTAAGGCCCATACCAATATCGATCCGATACTATTCGGCAGGAATCATGCATACTTTTATTACTTATTTTAACGTGTGGACTGTAAGAAAAGATCAGGGTGAAAAATGAAGCAACAAAAGGAAATAAAGTTGTGAACTGTAAACGACTGAACTACTTCAGGAATACCACATTAGTACAGGTTAAAATGTCAACATGTACATGTAAGTTCACAGTGGAAGGTGGGAAGAAGAGCATAGATAGAGGATGTATTTAAATAAAAGGAGGGAGTATATCAAACATGAAAAGACAGTATTAATCAAGAAGGACAAGAAATCAGTGAGAATAGTAGAAACAGCAGACATTAGAAATATGTAGTTTCGTAAGTAATTGTATAATAGGTATGTGGATATAATAGAGTAAAATTAATAACAAGGTTGATAAACAGGTATGTAAGCATAAAAAGGCTTCTTTAAATGAGATATTAAAGGTCGCTGCACATTCACACATAAAAGTCATTGTTTTTAATATTTGCACACAGACTCCAAGCCTTTTGAAGCATTTTAGATTAGATTAGATTAGATCGTACTTTATTAATCCCTTTGGGAATAACTCTGTCAGGGAAATTGAGAGTCAGTAGCAGTTGATTATTACAGATATAAAGATATATAAAATATAAAAGAAAAAAAAGATTTAAATAAAACTATTAAAAAAATATGCATGAATATAAATAAAATGAAATAAAAATATACTGCTACAGATCGGCTACTGCTTCTTTCCATCCTTTAATTTATTTTAAATGTCTTCCGTACATCACTTTAATTTGTCTCAGCCGTTCTAGAGGTATGAGCCGCAGCTTCAGAAGATCTGCTCCCTTTTTCAGTTTGTTTTTGGGCATTGTTAGGCCTTTATTGATAACAGAGAGAGTGTGGATAGGCTTGTGAAAGAGTGTAAGAGAGAGTAGGGAAAGACGCTTTGCAAACTGGCCACAGGCTGGAACAGCAGAAGAATGTGTATGGGACGTGCCTGGTTATCACTCTGCTGAAAAATCCGCCCAGATTTGCTCACTTAAAGGAGACTTATGTTATTAGTCTCCAACAGGCACAGTCCCTAACAGAATAAAGAATCAGTCCTCACTGGAGGAATTATGTCAGACACTTAAAAAGAACAAACTCATGAAGAAAACACAAACACTGAAAGCAGCAAACTTTGATCTGGAGCATTCAGTTGCTCTGAAAATGTTGATGCCATATTATTACGTACCAGGTGAATCATCGTGCCGCCCCGTTCCAAATAATGCTTAATCTTTGAGGTGTGTCTTTCATTTTGGACTTCGGATCATGTTATGTGGTTTTACAGCATTGTGATGTAATGAATGTGACCTGCTGGGTACTGAAGATTAGGCCCGTGTCACTCTGGAAGCATTTATCATTTGCTCGAGCTCCGCCAAAGCTTTAACACCAGGCTTCAGTGCGTCTCTCTGTGGTCACAGCTCTATCTCTTCATATATATCACCTCAATAAGGAGCTTCTATGTAAATTCAAGGAGGATTCTTACTTTATCTCCAGACAAGGAACATTATTAATAATGGACTGGGAAACAAAAATCTGTGACATGTTCTACCTCTGTGGACACACAAACCAGCTTATTTAAGGTAAATGTGGCTCTCTATTTGTCATTTTTATGTCTGTTTTGACAGAGAAACTTGGATTGCTGTAAAAATAGATCTGATAGGTGCGGCTCAAGCTAATAGTCCGAATACTCTGACTTTAAACATGCTCGGCAAAATGAAAGCAGGTAGGACAGTAAAACACTTCAAGTAGGAAACACTCATTAGAATCCAACTCAATGTAATGCTTGAAATTAATTAAATCAGCTCGAATGAAATGTAATAGAAGGACAGGAATAGTTTATTTCACGTTCAACACTTATCACTTCCACCAAGTATACTGCAAATCCACTGTTTTTAAATTGAAAACAATTTGCTTTAGCAAAGTGAAAGCTTGAAAACCTTGAATTAGGGCTGAACGATTTAGGAGATGTAATTTGGATTTTTCTGGCAGATATTTCAATTTGATTCCTGTTTTTCTTCAAATCAACCTGTAGTGCATTATTTGCTATGTTTACACAGTGTTTCCTCTTGGTTCATTGCCGTGGGGCGGCGGGTTCTAAGTCTGTCAATAATGCTCCATAATAATAATATCATAATTAAAGAGCATTTAGATCTGAATAAATAGTGAGCACTGTGGGCACACAACTACAACATTCTCAAAAAATTAAAATAAACTGCATAAAGTATAAAAAGTATTTAAAAAAAAAACAGGAAGAATGGAACATTTCATGTAACCATGTAAGCTCAGCAGGTGGAGAGAAGATGAATCATAAAGTTATAGCAAGTGACTGACAATGAGGAGGAACTACATGCTGAAAGTTTCCTACACTGCTAGCTGTGCTTCCCTTCTTAGTAAGGACAATTGGCTTAAAAATGCTGAGATCTTTGCTTGGAGATTGTTTGGTAAGCTTCAGGTCATCCATTAATGTTTGTTTAAATTGTTTTTTTTATTATATTTTTTTACCGTTATGGTCGGTCCTTCATCCGCCACCTGAGTGTGAGTGTGTTGGGTCTTTATCATCCCCTTCACACAACACGCCGCTTCCAGTCATTTCAATGAGGGACAGGTGGCAGACAGCACGCGGTTTGGACCGCCGCGGTAGAAGCGGTTGCCGCCGAAGAGCACGCGCACAGATTTTGTCCTGCTGCTCAGAAACCAGCGTTTTGAACTTTCTGGCTGTAGTCGCCTGGCAGCAGCAAATCATATCGTACTATCGAAGAACTGGACGTGGGGAAGCATTTCTACTGAATTGTTTTTAGGGAAGGGAGTGTCATAGTAGTATGTCAGAGTGAGCATCTTCAGAGTAGACGATCTCTGTAGTGTTCACGCTGCTAAGGGGGAGCCCGGGGATTGGCTGAGGGTTACGGAAGTGTAGACTGAGAGAGAGAACTGCTAACTGTATGACACGCTGTTTGAGTCTGTTAATAAAGAGAATTAATGATTCAGAAGTTATCGGCTCGTTCTATGACAGGGACTGTTGTGAGACCCTTTTAGGTGGCCACTGCTCTGACGTTCGCTGAATCACCGCTACGTCTCGGGCCGCGGTGGCAGCAGCCTCTTAAAAAAAATGCTTGTGGGGGGACTCTGCCTGCAGAGAGACGGTTTGGTTGCCGCGCGGCTTATCGGTGTAGTGCGAGAGGAGCGGGGGAGGAGGCATTTGTCAGAGCGGAGAGGAAAAATGCATTTTATTAAATATAAGCAAACCATAGCGACACAACTATGGGCAAGATAGTTATCTGCCTCAGCACCTGCGACACCCGATTTAATGCAGGACTCTGATGTGAAGGCGGCGACATGATGCTGCAGTGGTGTATTTACAGTTTTTAAAAAAAAATGCAGGAGCGGCGGGTAGGATTTAGGAGCGGCGGCCCGCCGCTCCTAAATGAATGTAGAGGAAACACTGTTACAGTACAGACACCAGTAAGGAAATCAGTGATCACATTATTCGTCATCTGATGCTGATGATAGATAATCTGTTTTCATTATTTAAGGGATGGTCCAACTTCTGTTCTGGAACAGAGACTTTATATGTTGACGAGGGGAGATGTGACATTCATGAACAAGTCGACTCTTCTGCAACGTTCCAATTTCTCCACCGGACAAATAAACTAGCTAACTAAAGTAAGCTAACAAACTGGGCGATGATCAAACTCCCGTAGAAAGAGTAAAAATCCCATCGCAGGTTTACCTAACGTGATTTCAAAGTTAAAGGAAGTTTTTTCCTTTTTTCTGAGGTTTTAAGTCAGATAAAATTCTGTAATTTGAGAAGGATATGACTTTTTCACAGCTTGGCCAAAAAAAAGTTGCCACCACAAAAAAGGTCACACACTCTAATGCTTCGTTCACACCACAAGCGACCCAGCTCCCAAACTCACGTCGCCCACTGACGTATCGTCGCATGTCCATAAATACCTCATTTTGGTCACTGTTGCCGTCGACCGTTGCTCGGTGACGTCACATCTGCTCGAGTTTTGCCGCGATCATATCATATATCTCATAATAGGACGTATAAGCGGACATTATTCCAGCTGTATCCTTTTCACTCACTTATCAACCACAAAACACTGCAGCTGATGCCCTGCAGAAGCATCATCTGTCAGTTTCCCACGGTCCGTCTAGGCGGAACTAATGTGCTCACTGACTAATGTTTCCCACATGGACATAAATTGTTCCTCTGTTGTCTGGTTGAAAAAACTGTCTGTCACGGGTATCGTCACATACGCACACACCGCTGATTGGCTGCTGCTGAACAGCGACACACGACATCGCCTAAAAAGATCAACTTTTTTTTAACTTTGACATCGCGCGACGAGTGAAGTGATCCTCTTGTACGCGGAAAACGCATCACGGGAGGGTTAGCCCCGCCCCATTGCGGCTGTACATTGGCTTTGCATGAAGAGTGATCGCCGAGGTAGTACAAGTAGCGTGCGGTGTGAATGCAGCATAATATTTCCACCTTTAGCTTTGATTACATCACGTATTCGCTGTAGCATGGATTCGTTAAGCCTCTGCAATGCCACAGATTTGTCCCAGATCACAGTACTGCCCCCACAGGCTTGGACAGTAGGCACTAGGCATGATGGGTGCATCACTTCACCTGCCTCTCTTCTTACCCTGATGCTCCCACTTTTTGAATGGTTCTTTTAAATGAATAATAAGAGCTAATTTGCAGTTGTGGGTTAACCGTTCATTTGCAAGCCATTATTAACTACACACTACCTGCAAATTAGTAAAATAGTTGACACAATAGTTCCTAGATCAGCCAGGAGTGCTTCAAAAGGTCGCAGCTTTGGCGATCGCATAATCTCGTCTGAAAAAATCAATCTAAAAAATGAAATGAATTAATACAGGGACCACCTCACATGTCGAATCAAGTTCAAACACATAAATGTGAGTTTAAGACAAGATTTTGAAGTATGAGGGAAGTAAACAAAATAGTAGTCCAAGGTTAAATCTGTCCTAAAATCCACACTAAGAAAAACAGCAGTGCTAATCAGCTCATAAAACAAGCAGCACTTTTCTTAAGAGCTAATGCATTGTAGGTCCAGTCGGAGACGCTGTGATGCATCTATTTTGGCTCGGTAAGACAAGTATTTGATGCAGCTCAGAGCATGATGTGTTTAAATGTATTTAGGGAGTCTGTCATTTAGAGGAGGGCTGCAAAAAATCACTACTTTGGCGATTGAAATCAGAAAACGAGAAATTGTTTAGCCATTCTGTAAACAAGATTCCCTTACAGTGTATTTTGTGTACAATAATATATGTTTTCTCTCCCAGCATTGTTGTTGTATTAAGTTCAACTCTGTAGTTTCTCGTTTATATCAGTTACTCTTTAATCCACAAAGTTTCTTGCTTCATTGAGTCACTGCTGTAGCATCGCTCACACAGCTCTGAAAAAGGGCAGCAGAGTCCAAAGTTTCAGCTTATGATGTCTTAAACTGCCTTTAAATTCAGCGGTGTCTCGCTCCATGCTTCCAGCACTTGTAGCACTTAATTAGTCTTTCATGCACTAACAGAGGAAACATATAGCCAGAGTCAACAGGGCTCCTGTTCCCTAGCAGCCACACAAGCTGCTGTTAAGAATATGGGTTAAAAATGTAATGCAATGCAGCGAAGAGCAGCGGGCCAGCGAGCCGTGACGTGCTCCAAATTCTGATATTTACCCAAGCGGAGGAATGTGCCAATGGCCTTTGCATAAGATAAGACGGCCTATAGCTGCGCTGCCTCGTGGTAAATATTTAAACTCATTAAGGATGTGTCATTTACTCGACTCAGAAACAGGATTCAAGTTGTCAGGCCGGACTTGTTGACAGATTTTGTCCCTTTCCCCATGTGTGTTTGTGTGTCTGTGTGTGTCTGTGTAGGCAAGAACTGGGATTTCACTGCTGCCCTGAGTGACTTTGAGCAGCTACGACAGGTGCATGCTGGGAACCTGACGTATTCGTTCGCAGAGGAGAGGAACTATCTGCCCCCAGAAAAGGAGATGGCCCGGGTAGGACGGCCGGTTCTCCAGCGCCAAGACGAGGTGGTGCAAGGTGAGGCCATCGGCGAGGGGCGTGTTTCCGTGTTGCACAACAGCTAAGATAACACACAGGGTTCCATTATTGATTTTAATACCTTTTGAGCTCAGATGATCATCACACGACACTTTCACAGATGCTCTCCTCATCAGTTCAGGAGAGCAAACAAATACCCAGTCAGTGCGTTTACATGCACACTTAAGTAGAGCTAAACCCTTGATTTGGCAGTTCAGCAGGGCGGCTGTCCTTGACCCAGGATACAAGCGCCAGTGAGAATCAGTTTATTGACAGAGGCATGTCTACCTTTGCTTCGTGCTGATACATCCGTTATTGAACTAGTTACTGTTTACCACCTCTCTGTCAAGTTTGCCAACAAGTACACGAGTAGATCAGCATGAACGTTGACTGTCAGACATGAACAGCCCCACAGCTCTGTGCGTTTCATTCACACTGTCAACTAACCTGTGGTTCAGAGAATAGTTTCTCTTATTTGGTAATAAAAACAATAGGAGTGGGAGAAAAAAAACTATTCACATGAGTATCGCGATTTTTTTGTCTGCCGATTTTTAAATCGATTTTTTTGTTCAAAATCGACCCACCCCCCCACCCCCAAACTCTTTAGGCGCTAAAGTCGCAAAATTGCAGCAAGCCACATTGCTGAATAAAACAGGCCATAGCTGATAAAATAGTGCTGAATAGTGTTACTATTTTTCACCAGTAGATAATGGAAGGTGACAGGTCTCTATTCAAAGTTTTGGCGTATATTTATTTTGAAACACACACAGTGGAGCGAGGGACGCGAGTGTGGCTGTAGAGCGGAGCAGAGAGAGAAAGAAAAAGAGAGACACGCACAGAGTGAGAGAAAGTGAGTAAGAGTACTCACAATGCTGAGAGTACTTTGTCAAGTACCGGCTGACTCTGAATCTGAGGAATAGTTACTCTCTGAGGATGGCGGTCAGTCGTCCAGTGAGGGCGAAACTGGCGGCGAATGTGCGCGCAGCGGGAGCGGGTCCGCGCGCCATTACAGTCCCCGAGCAGCACATACTGAGGCCGATGCTTTGCCTCTCCGGGGCCGGCGACTGCCGAGAAGGGGGGACTGGTCTGGGATGCAGGGAAGCTCGAATCACCGCGAAAAGTGACGGTGTTAGCGGGAATGAGAAAGACCGCGGAGCTCTGGGCAGACGAGGGAGAAGCCGGGGGTAAAAAGCACAGTGCAGGCAGCAGAGGCGTTCATGCTCGACCCGTAAAGTACAGTGATGATGATGGGTGGGAAAACTAACCACTTTGAAACTATAGCCTTTTTAAATCTTGACAGCAAAATTGAATATTTTCTTGAAAAACTCTGGTGCCTAAAGGGTTAATAAGCCACTTTTATATACAATCCAGGCTTTTGAAAAGAGAGTATAAACAGGTGGTTAAAATATATTGCTGAATAAATCCTAAAAACAGACTCACATGTGATGTGTATTTTTCCTGATATAGTCTGGAGGCATCATCATTGTTCATCTTTTTCGCTGGTGTTAAAAAAGCTAACTAAAGATTGCAAAAATTGGCAATATCGTAGAATCGAAGTTTAAGTCGAATTGGCACCTAAAAAATCGCAATAAATCGAATCAGGAGAAAAGTGAATCGTCCCAGCCCTAAAAAACAACCTGTTGTTCAAAGTCTGATCAGTTTAGGGAATCAAACATGAGAGGAAATTTCTGCTTTGTAGAAGAATTGTGCCAAAACTTAAGCCTTGATTTTCATAACTGATACTTAACTATCACCATTTTATTTAGACAAGTTAATTCAGCCGAGATCAGAGAGATTTGAGTAAGAGTGGCAGAGAGACACAGTTATTTATCCATTATATGTAAAGTACTTGGATCAATACATCATCAGTTTACAGTTGCTCACTAAAAGCCTGAAATTTAGATTTGTCAGCAAGGATTTCAAACAAATTTGAGATATAAATGAAATGACCTTTTTTTTTTTACGATCTTTAGCTTATCATTATTTATTTTTCTGAGGCAATAAAAAGTCTGAAAATGTGCATTTTTTTACCTGTAACATGTTTGGGGGGATCGAAAACCAATTCCAGTTGAGAATCGTTAACAGCTCCATCAAAGAATCGATTTCATGAGGCTTCTTGCTATTTAATTCCCTTATCAATTCCTTCCTCTGACAGGGATCAGAAGCATCAGAATTGTGGCTTAATTTGTAACAAAAGGCGCTTACTGCACAACCTTAAGTGGGTGGAAATGCCAGCAACTTGCAGAGGCAGTTATCTATGCTCTGACATGTGTTTGACATTGCTGACACTGAAAATATACAGGCCAACTTTTGCCCACATGGAAAATCTGCAGGAATCAGGAAGGAAATGGTTAAAGAATTGGATCAATAAGCAGGATTGTTAATCGCACTGGTATTGATAGAATATTAATGATTCCCATACCTATTTACAGGTCTTAAATTTGAATTTATATTGACTAGAACAACCTTTATTAACATATTTTGGTTGATTTTAAGGGCTACTGTTTCCTAAAACACAGGAAAAAAATGCAGAAAAGTGCTGCTTTTACAGCAAACCTTTGACTCTGACCTTTGGCTTCTTTTGCAAATTTCTTTGCCCAACTCTCCCTCCAGTTTCCTTCATTATTATTCTGTGTCACAGGGCACATAAGCCCAAAAATAAATCCTAGAAGAAGCAAACATATGAAAGGATGCCTGCAGAGAAGAAACTCAGGGTCTTATAATGTGCTCCACTTTGTCTAGAAGTTCTTCTAAATGTCTCCCAAAGTACCTGCATTACTTACAGGAACTTATTTTAGCAACATTGTGCTTAAGTCTTGGTCTTAAACCCTCCGCTCTTGTTTTCTAGCAGCCACAGAAAAGCGTCTGTCCAGGGGCATTTCCCACGCCAGTTCGACCATCGTGTCCTTGGCCCGCTCCCACGTCTCGAGCACTGGAGGAAGCAGCAGTGAGCCGCTGCTGGACACGCCGCTCTGCACTTTCCAACTACCGGACCTCACCGTGTACAGAGACGACTTCAGAGGCTTCATCGAGAGAGACCTGATCGAGCAGTCCATGATGGTGGCTCTGGAGCACGCAGGTGAGGGAACTTCAGATGTAAAGCCTGCAACAGGAGAGCTGATACTTGTGTTCTTCTATTTTTAAAGGGATACGCCACATCTTTTTTGTTTGTTTGTGTCTTACCTCACTCCTGAGTCCATGACAAGCAGATAGACTCAATTCTTTTGACTGTGCGTACAGTAGCAAGGAAGAGACGGGCAGGGCTCGCCCACTGCTGATGAGCTTGGCTCAAATGCTGGGAGTCAATGGGTAGCATTAGCCTGCTTCTGCCTACAGTCATCAGACAAACTCTTTAGCAACTCAAAACATTCCTGTGTGCTTGTTGTGACTCGTCTTTTTTACTGCGTTATGTTACGTTATCGTCGACAATCATCATTTTTTCTTCTTTTACTGAGGCTTTGTTTTGTTGACCTACTTCCGCAGTGTTTATAGATGTGACATTGCAAACAAGTTGAGTCTTTTGAACAATTCTTTTCGGTAAATGATAAGAACAGATTTGTAGGTGTGTGTGAGACCTTCATTTTTGCAGGCATTTTTCACTTAAGACCTGCTCGAAAACAAACAGCTCGGTCACAACTGTAAAACAGTTTGCATCCTTCACTTTAAAGAGCTGTTCAAAAGACTCGACTCGTTCATGAATCTCACATCTCTAGTGCAAACCACTGTAGATGTGCTTATAAGACGGGTCAACAAAACAAAGCCTCTGTCTAAGAGTAGAAGAAAATAATATGATGATAGTAGAAGATAACCTAACAACACAGTTAATAAAACATACTTTTTGGCATCAAAGAAGAAGGTAAAGAGGCTTTGTCATCATCCTTTGTGTGCATGAGTGAAAAGGTAAATGAAGAACGATACAAATGTTTGCTTAGAAGTTAGTTGTTGTGTCCCTTTAACTTATTAAATATGTTTTCTTTTAATAACAAACTGACAGGCCATTCAGGTTGATGAATACAGTACATTCAAGTAAATCTATTCAGGCTTTTTTTTACATAATCTTGCTAAAGACCAAAAATAACAGATATATACGGGCACAGACATTTCTGTATATATATTTTTTATAAGAATAATAATAATAATAATAATAATACATTTTATTTAAGGGCTCCTTTCATGACACTCAAGGTCACCTTACGAAAGATAAAAAGTGCATTAAAATAGACATAAAAACAGATATAAAAACCAACAAACCAATACAATAGACAGTGCAAAATATCAGAGGGAGTAGGAAAGCTTGAATAGATGAGTTTTGAGTCTGGTTTTACAGAGGAGTAAGGACTCAGTGTTGCGGAGGTCAGGGGGGAGAGAGTTCCATAACTGGGGAGCCTAGAGGCCAAATGCTCGGCCCGCCTATGGTGACGAGGTGAGCGGAGGGGACAGACAGATGGACAGAGGAAGAGGATTGGGCAGGTACAGAAATGTTAATGAGGTCAGAGAGGCATGAAGGTTGTGGATGGCTTTGTAGGTGTGGAGCAGGATTTTGAATTGGATGCGTTATGTCCTTGAAATGATGAGAGCTGCTGTATTCTGGACCAGTGGGAGGCTATGGAGGATTTTCTGAGTGGGACCAAACAGAAGGGAGATGCAATAGTCGAGTCTGGACTATATTTAACCAGATAAATCCCATTGAGATCAGGATCTCATTTACAAGGGTGACCTGGCCAAGAGGCTAGAAGCATGCGTCATAATAAATACAAATTCATGATAAAAGTTTCAGGCAATTAATATCAAATCAAGACAATAATTATGGCAAGAGATTCACTAAATCTACTGTGAAAATGCTCCATTTTTAGCAAACAGTAACAGTTTAAAAAGAGAAAGCACAGGCATTGCTCATAGGACTCAATAAATTCACATTGGACAGTAGGCATGACCTCCTTGGTAAAGTGAAAAATCAATATTTTATACAAAAAGAAGACTTCACATCTACAACATGGAAAACAAGAGTTCAGTCCTTGTTTACACAGAAAGTTCTGCAGGACTGTTTTGGATTGAATCTTGTGCTTTATTTCCACTACAAACACATGAGTTCAGTTTTTCCTGCTTTTCCCCTGCAGGGCGTCTGAACTGGTGGACTAAAGTCGTCTCAAACTGTCAGAGTCTGCTGCCGCTGGCAACCAGCGGAGACGGGAACTGTCTGTTACACGCCGCCTCGCTCGGTGAGTATCGCACACCTTTTAAACACGACCTAAAGCACCGTGCAGGTTCACACTCCATTAACATTCATTAACAGAGCTTCACTGTTTGCTTATGTCCTAATTGGGTCTTACAGGGTTGTAGAGCACAATCACTTAGCCTCAGTGGCCCGCTGAGGAGCCGTAGTCTGGGAAATTAATAATGTCCTAACTGATGGGAGGGCATTGTTCAGGCCCTGTGGAGAACTGGGTGAAATATGAAAAAGATATTTATGAGTTTCAGCCTGTGTTTCCCAAGATGGTCATAAAATAAAGGCTGCAGGAGAAGTTCATTTAAGGCTTTACTGCTTGTTTTTATTTTGCCTCTCATTTCAACTGATTTACACTTTGAGGTCATATCATGCTTATTTATTTATTTTTTTTCTGTTTATTTTTTTGCCCATTTTTGTGCCTTCATTGGCAGGAGAGAGACAGTGGATAGGCTTGTGAAAGGGGGCGGGAGAGTACTAGCCACAGGCTGGATTTGAACCCGAACAAGCCAGCAGAAGCATGTCTATGGGATGTGCCTCGTTGCTTATTACTTCACCAGACCAGCACCCCATATCATGCTTTTTTTTTCTTTAAAGGTGTAGTGTGTAGAAGTTGGCAGCATTTCGCCGAACAGAAACGGTGAATAAAGGTTATAATATTTCTATTTGTATGTAAAGTCCGTCAAAATAGGTGTACAATCATCCATATAAAACTTTTTTTTCTTTTTATTCAGTTAGAAAAAGCTATTTATATCTATGTACCGTGGGTCTCCCCTCTGTGGAGGCTGACATAACAATCCGCCATGTTGTCTACAGGTGGGCTTTGGGGACAAAAACAGCGAAAGGGGATCTTTGAATATGATTCTACAGAAGTTTACAAAACCTATAATTATCATCTTTACTGACCTATAATCCATCAAAATAAAAGTTACAAATATGAATGAAAACCCCTCACCTTGTAACTGTTGTAAATGATGCCCTGTTCATGATCCTTTTCTGTCCTCACCGGCTCTCATCCCTTAGTGATGTGATGTTTTAGTAATGGATGGGCTCATTCCAAAATCTGACCACTAGATGTCGCTAAAATGCCAGTTTCTACACTGCACCTTTAGAGGAGACATATCATGCTGATGCATGATTTAATACTTACATATAATATAATAAATTTGAAAACAAGACCTTACACCCCCTTAATTTTCAAAAAATGAGATATTGTATTTTTTCTGATATCCTAGAACGAGATTTGATGCCTCTGAAAATAGGTCATTGCGAGATGTCCGCGAGATTTAAATCGTCGTGACGACACGAGGTACATTTCTTTATATCGGAGTAATCTGATAAAACACTTCCTCCTCTGTGATGTCCGTTAGCCACAAAACCGTCACCGAGGAACACATTTGTCCAGCAGCAGTATATAGATCCCTAGCTCACACTAAGTCATTACCAGCTCTGGCCTGTAGGGGGACTCAATACGCGCTCGCTGCTTTGAGCCTGCCGGAAAATACAGTAGAAGAAGAGGGACAGGCTGGCTCAGCCCCCGATAGAACTGACCAATCAGAGCACAAAGGGCTGTGACATTGCAAGGTAACTTTAGGTCAGCCTGGAAACCGAGTGTTTCAACGAGATTTTGATAATGGCCTAAAATGAGGATTTTGAGAACGCAATTGTGGGGCAATGAAGGAACTAAATGACTTGTACTGAGGGCAGAAATGCTTTACAGGCATTCTAGTCTGGCACAGTGAAAAGGAGAAACAAGCATGATATGTCTTCTTTAAAACAAATATATGATTCAGAACAAATATAAATCACAACAGGAGGAAATTGAGAAACATTCTGAACCCTTCTCTGCTTTTGTGTTGCTTATATTTTGAGGTTGTATTTCCCATAAAAATATGCCAACTGTTTCTGTTTATTGTCTCTCGCAGGCATGTGGGGTTTTCACGACCGGGACCTGATGCTCCGAAAGTCGCTTTACGCGCTGATGGATCACGGTTTGGAGCGAGAAGCTCTGAAGCGCAGGTGGAGGTGGCAGCAGACCCAGCAGAACAAAGAGGTGAGTTACAGAGGTTACACCTCCTTCAGATTCTTGTTTGTCACCCTGCAGGGATTTTATCAGAAAGGTGTCAGTGTAGACTCGCGCACCGGGCAGGGAGGCAGGGATCAGGAGGTTCTGCTGAGCTGATGGAAAGAGGAGAAAACATACTGGGAGGTTTTCTGTGCCTGTTAGTGAAAGCAGCTCTAAGGCTGTCTGTGTGTGAGGGCTGAAAGACTTATCCAAGTCAGTGGTGGCATGGTGGTGCAGCAGGTGGTGCAGCTGGTGGTGGACGAGCCTCACAGCAAGGAGGTTGCTGGTTTGATCCCCATGTTTGCCGTTCAGTGTGGAGTTTGCATGTTCTCCCTGTGCATGAGTTCTCCCCAGGCACTCTGGCTTCCTCCCACAGACCAAAAACATGCTCAAGAGGTAGTAACTCCAAATTGTCGTTGGGTATGAATTTTTAACCTGACATGCCAGATGGACAGTTTCATATTGGAAATATTTCACTTATCCATCTGGGGAGGAGCCCTGCGAAATGTTTTCAGAGGTAGAACCTTCAAAAACAACAGCAGCTTGTGATTAGATGATTGTTTGGCTCATCACAGACCAATCCATATTAAGCTGCGCTGCTATGATGTAACATATGTAGTGGTTAAATGTAGCAACTAACGGCTTACACAGGCAAACAACAGTTTATGGCCGTTAGCCATAGCTGCTAGCTGTTGTTAGCGGCTATGGCTAACAGTCTTCAGTAAAATTTAAGTTGAGACAGTTTAGACTAAAGCAAAATGTGGCTGTTAATATTTTGACCTCATGTACCATGAATTAATTTAGCTTGGTTTAATAACTTTATTTGAAGCATACAACAAAAGACACACAAAAAATACAGACCGAAAAAAGGAACTTCTGCTCTTGAATAAATGTGTCAAGAGCATCAATGATGACTAGTTATTTAGCTTCCCAATCTATATAAATATAAACCTGCTGAAACTTTATTTTTGGGGTAATGTTCTGTCTGGAAAACAAGACTTAATCAAGATGAATGTTAGTTTGAATAATCACAGTGGTATAAGAGTTACTCCACAGTTTGTTTTTTATTTCAGATACACCTGTGTATGAATCACAAGCTTAAATAAACTCAAATAAAGAAGATCGCTGGTTTGCATGTTGACGTCGCCTCTGGGTGTTTCACACAATGGTGCAGTGGCTTCTAAGATCACAAAGGAGTTTAAGTTTACTCTGCAGGTCTGAAAGCTCTTTACTCTGATTTCACATTCTTATCAACATTTTCTTATCTTCGGAGGTCAAATCAGTTCTGTCACAAGTTCCTGTGAACATCAATGATCTCACTTTTTATGACTTAAGTGCTTTATGAATCATAAACAAACAGCAGCTTAAAGATTGTCTCATCATCACCCCACCGTTCACCAGGTTTATCTGCTATTGAAGCTCTTAATCAGAAGCCCTGAGTTGTGTGTGTGCTGTGCTCACCTTGGTCTTCAAAGTGTCTTTAAAAGCTTTTCATTTTCACCCATCACAAAGACCTCGCTCTCCGTGAAAGCACACAAACAAGTCTGTTCTCCAGAGCTGTTTTCAGACGGCGTGCAGAGGAGATGCCACACGAATGGCTGCCCACAGGTCACTCATTCTGCAGCAGCTTCCACTGACGTGTCCTCAGCTGAATCTCTTCAGCTTTAATGGCTCTGTTGGAGCGCAGCGGCTGCTCTGCGAAGCTTGTCTTTCAAAAGTGAGCACATGAAACAAGCGTTTGTTCTAGGGGTGTCCTCGACCGTGGATTTACACAGATTAATAAAACTGGTCGAATGAGGTCGGAGCCTGACCTCACACATCACGTAGAATGAATTTCAGCCAATAATGCTTGTTTTCAATATCTGTATGGACATAGATTATATACATACTTTTTATGTATTTATTTATTAAAATATATTTTTATTAACCTGTGTACCTATCCATTAATTTGTTAGTTGGAATGTTAAGGTACTTAAATAAATTAAAAAAAATTAGCTTACTTTTACTTATTTATTTTCACTTACAATTTTTTTCTCATCTTTTTTTTTTCTCTGTTTCTTAGCCAATAAAGATATAGGAAAGGGTTAGATTGGTAAGAGGCATTCATCCTATGAAAATTTCCTAGGAAATGTCTTGAAATGGACATGTTGTGACTAAACACTGGACAAAAATATCAATGAAAAAGTTTGAAAAAACAAAATTATTTATCAATAGTTTATTAAGTGTATTTATTTATTTAACAAAATCTATTTATATGACTCTTTTATAAATTGTTTTTGTTTTTCAATTGTTTTTTAAATTGTTTTTAATTGTTTCTATCTTACTCTGTAGCACTTTAGGATTGCAAAAATGTAAAGTGCAATACAAATAAAATGTATTATTGTTATTACTATTATTATTATTATCATTGTTATGTTATTTCTGAAAAAGAAATGGTCAAATGAGCTTTAAATATGTTTTTTAGCTTATCTGTGCCCTTCAGAAGAAGTTTGGAAAAGTTATTTTGATTGATTATTCCTTCCTTTAACTCTTGGGAACTGCTCTAAAAACATCTTCTCGTCCTGTTTTGTCCGTTAACAGCCACTAACTTAAGCTTTTGTTAAACATATCAAATAAAAATATTTTTCCCACTTTTTTGCCCAAATTTCTTCTTCAAGCTTAGTCTTGATCAAAACTGCTAATTTACATATACACACACTAACATACATGCATACATAACCATAAATACATACTTCTGATCTAAATTATAAGTCCAGTTGAAAAATTGCAAGAATTTACATTTTGTAGTGTTGGAACTTAAGAAAGTTCAAAGTAGAGCTTTAAAATGTGAAAAGAAGAAATGGAAATGAGACAAAAAAATCAGAGTAAGCGCTTTCTTTTCTCCAAACAACAATTAATGTGAAATAGGCTGAAAGAGTTATCATTTCAGGATGGAAATCGCAATTTCAGAAAACGCGATAATTTGATCACCAAAGCTGCAATGCAGCTGACCCTGGAGCTGTCGTGTTGTGTACGCAACTAATTTAACAAATTAGCAGGTAATTAGCCTTTAAGAATGGCTCGCCAATGAACGGTTTACTCACAACTGCAAAACGGTTCTAATTGTTCACTTAAAAGAGCCGTTCACTGCAGGTGAGCTGGTAAGTAGGTCAACAACACAAAGCCTCTGTTTAGGAGAGGCAATTGGAGTATCCTTTAAATAATGAAAACAGATTATTTATCATCAATATTAGATGAAGAATAAAATGTTATGTGTTGTTGATCATTGTTTTCCTTGCTGTTGTCTATACTGTAAATGTAGTGAATATTGCACTGAAGCTTGATTTGAAGAAATTTGTGAACCGAAATTCCAACACATGATTTTACCTGCTGGAGGTATACAGGTGATGAAGAGATGGAAGATTGCAGCCGATCTCCTTCTCTGCAGAGTAAATGATCCGCTGCTGGCTACTTTCTCCAATCATCAGGCTACTATGTCAGTTTTCTAGTTAATGCCTAGTTCAGTTTGACAAACTATTGAATTTCTTGTAAAATATTTATTACCAGAGGTGCTAGTTTGTCAGAGTGGTAAGCATCCAGGTGTGACCCAAATCCAGCCTGTGGCCAGTTTGCTAGGTGTCCTCCCCTACTCTCTTTTGCTCCCCTTCACAAGTCCGTTCACTGTCTCTCTATTGTTTTGTTGACCTACTTACTGTCTCTCTCTCCTGTCAATACAAGCATGAAAATGTCTAAAAAATAATCAGAAGAAAAGTCACTGAAAACTATGAACCAAAGATGGAAATGTCATTGTTGTTGGATGATTATTATTTTAATATGTTTGAACAAAGTTTTGAGGCACACCCGGAGCTGCCTCAAGGCACACCTGTGTGCTTGCCCACTGCTAGTTAGCTTAGCTCAAACACTGGGAGTCAGTGGGAAGTGTTAGCCTGCCTCTGCCTACATTCTTTTCAGAGCTTTTCAAGGTCCTTTGTGCTTCTTGTGACTCTTTTGTACAGGGTTTGGTATCATTATTTTCTACTAACATTGTATTATCGTCTTCTACTCGTAAACAGAGGTTTTGTTTTGTTGACCTACTTTCTCTCTCTTGTTGATAAAGGCACAAGAATGTCCAAAAAATAATCCAAAAACGAAAAAGATCCCTGCAGCTATGAACCGCAGACTGAATGGAAAGCTCTTTTGTTGTGGGATGATTATTAATGTGTTTGTACAAAGTTTTGTGGCACACCTGGACCTGCCTCGATTTCATAACCACTGATTAACTGAATTACTGAGCAGCTCTCCTTGTCCACACTCGAGGTCGAAGTTTAAGTTTGATGGTTTTCTTGCTGCAGTGTGAATGACAGAGGATTGTAATCACTCTGTCCTCAACTGTCCGTATGTAACCTTGTGGTGAGACGCCATAACGTCAGTGCCTGCTTTTGTGACATTTGACACTCCCTCTCTAAATGGCAAACGTGTCCTCTGCTTCCCCTCAGTCCGGCCTGGTGTACACGGAGGAGGAGTGGCAGAAAGAGTGGAATGAACTGTTGAAGCTGGCCTCCAGCGAGCCGAGAATACACTACAGCACCAACGGCACCAACGGGTGAGCTCCAACTCGGACAATGCGGGGCCTGTTAGCCGGGCACGCACGCAGTCACACTCATGTTTTTATTCATGAACAAACAACCCAGCGACTCGGGCATTCTGATATTTCTGTAAAAAAAATCTCAAGTTCAAAAGGTCAAACATGCTGCAGAGAGTTTAAAAAGACAAACATGAGGATGAGTTTTCTTTTAAATTCTGCTTAAGGCCATTAAAATGTCAGCAATTATTATTATTATTATTATTATTATTAAGGAGGCTATGTAAATGCCACAATCTGTTTTTTTGTTTGTTTGTTTGTTTCTCTGTTAGCAAGATAACTCAAAAAGTTATGGACGGATTTTGATAAAATTTTCAGGAAATGTCTGGATTGAGACAAGGAACAAATGACTCGACTTTGGGAGTGATCCGGATCACTGTTTGGATCCGCCATGACGAAAAACGAGATTTTCGTGAATAACTACTGAAGTAAAGTAGATATTATCATTAATCTAGTTGCTAAAGGTGTGTTTTCATGGTCAAGGAATCTAAATATTTAGATGAAATAAAGGTAGGACTAATATTTATGGGGAAAATCACAATATGTATGAGGAATTTTTATTTTACAGCACAAACAGAACAAAAGACAAACAAAAAAGGCAAATATATATATATGTATATATATATATATATATATATATATATATATATATATATATATATATATGTGTGTGTGTATATATATGTATATATATATATATATATATATATATATATATATATATATATATATATAATGCATTTGATTTAAAAGCGCCTTTCAAGACACTCAAGGACGCTGAACAGGATTAAAAACAACCACAGTAAAATCAACAGTAAAAATAAAATCAACAATAATGATCAAATCAACAATAGAAAAGCACAAACAGATAAGGACCAGTGGGGAGAGGAGGTAAGTTAATGTCAAGTGGGGTATGCAGTCCTGAACAGGTGAGCTTTGAGTCTGGACTTGAAAAGAGACAGGGAGGTCAGGTTTCGGAGGTCTGGCGGAAGAGAGATACATACATACATACACATACACAAACTGCCACACACAGTACAGTAATGGCCCTTTTCCATCAGCTCTACTCTACTCCCCTTGTGCTGCTTTTCCATTAGCCCCAGTCGCCTGCCCAACAGGGTGCAGTGTCACTGAGCGGCTCTGCGGTGACGTCATTTTGAGCACGACACAACAATCTGTGGCTTTTTGTCACAAAAAAGCTTCAGAAGCTCAGGAGAGTTTTTGTTATACAACAGAATGAAGCCGAGGACGAGAGCAATCGAGCTGCAAAGAAAAGACGTATGAGGGTAAGCTAACGGTAGCTACCGCTAGCATGCTAGGTCGTCGCGCTCATGACTCATCAGAGACGACATTGTCTGACCAATCAGTAGCAGGCAGTCGGTGATGTCATCTTTTAGTATCGACTCATCTCGCTTAGAACCAGAGCAGAGTAGGTACTAAAACTAGCTTGTTTTAGGAGGTACCAGGCTAGTGGAAACACGCTGCAAATCGAGTAGGGCCGAGTAGAGTAGGGCCAAGGCGTGCTAGTGGAAAAGGGCCATAAGGGAAGGCCAGAGTCCATGCCAGACCAGAAACAATGTTTTTAGGGGATGACAGTACAATATATTAACCCGTTCATGCATTAATTATTTAATCACAAAGGAATAGTTTTTTATAATGTTTGTTCAAGTTAAAAATCATCATCAGTTTTTTCAGCCTTATATTTTGAGAGAGTTCTGCATCTGTCCACTTCATCATAAATCAACGGTATAAATAGTATTTTAATGGAACTTAAGATTCAGAGAAACGTGTCTTTGACAAACATTTATTAAGAGTATATAAAAGCAAAAGCAAAATCTGAAGTATATGTATTGATGCTGTTTAATCAAAGTATTCGCTTGTGAATTACACCAAAATCTAAAATAAAAAATACAAAATTATGTGAAATCTGAATATGGGCACAATACCCAATTTGCTCTTTGTCAAGTTTTTTGAATTTATGATGCAATATCTTATTTTTTTCAAAACTTGAGACAAGGGTTTGGGAATTTTTCACCTTGTAGATGCACATGGTACTGTAACCTGAAGGGTATAAAATGTATTCAAAATATCTGACTACTGTAGTGAACCCCATGCATGAAAGGGTTAAGTCCAAGATTGCATCCAGGTGTAGATTCCATAAAATGAATTCCAGGTAGTTAAAGCCTTGTGTTGAAAACCAGGAGTGAGGAAGAACATAACAACAAAACCAACTTAAAAACTGTATTTAAGTTCCAGAGGTACAGTATAAAGTAAGCATATTTTTTTAGTTTACAGTTTGATCTTTTCTCCTTCTTTAACTACTCAATTAAGGTTCTCCAGATCTTTAGAAACTTGGCTTGTGAATTCTAGAGTATCGTATCTCTAAAATAGGGAGGAGTAGCTGATTACTACTCTCTCAGAATTGCTCTCTTTTCTCTAACCAGGTCAAAACTTAAGGCTTGTCCCAGGGCAGGCCAGCAATTATTTTAATAGTAATACTAAGTTACAGAGGTTCAATCAACAAGACAGATAGCAGAGTCTGCAGTCTCTCTGGTCTTGCAACATCAAAAACAATTATGTCTCTGTTGTCGTCCTCAGGGCGGAGTCGTCTGATGAGCCGGTTTACGAGAGTCTGGAGGAGTTTCACGTCTTCGTCTTGGCTCACGTCCTAAGACGGCCCATCGTGGTGGTGGCAGACACCATGCTGAGAGACTCTGGAGGAGAGGGTAGGTATCTGCTGACGACCTCATGATGCTGAATATAAATGATGTTAAAGAGCCTGTGCTTTGCCTTAAAGTTGGGGTTGGCGATTTTGGAAAACTCGCATGAATTTGAAAGTAGCATCTCCTCAGGGCTCCGCCTTCTTCATTCTATAAACAATGTGAAAGCTGTAGAAACCGAACTTATCCTTTAAATCAAATCCTTGCTTAATAGTCACCCAGGACACAGGAGTTCAGCTCAGCAGTGAATTATTATCAAACATCATATTTTCAGTCTTCTTGTTACATAATCCTCATTTTATTTGACCTGTTTTGTGCAGAAGTTGTGCTTCGCTTGACAAATATTCACAACAATGGAGGAAGAATTTCTAAGAAAACATTTTGACTCATTACTCAGTGATTGATTGGACTCTGCTGAAGCAGACACCACCCACCTGCTTTCTAAAGCTGATTAAAACAAGCGCTGTGATGTACAGCCAAACGCAGACCAACCCAGTTCATCACCTCAAACAAATGAGCAGAAGGACTTTGTTCTCCAAGCAAACGGCACTTCTGAGAGGGAAGCAGAACCTAAACATTTTCTGACTGATGTGTTCTGTTGTTTTTCATCAGATCTAAAGGCTCTGTTTTATTTCTCTCTCGCTCAGTGTTTAACCTACCTTCACTGCTGTTGATTTCCAGATGATTCATGTCCTTCTGCTCTTCCTCAGCCTTCGCTCCCATCCCGTTCGGAGGCATCTACCTACCGCTGGAAGTGCCAGCTGCCAAGTGCCATCGCTCGCCGCTGGTCCTGGCATACGACCAGGCGCACTTCTCCGCTCTGGTCTCCATGGAGCAGAAGGACAGCACTAAAGAGCAAGGTAACGCTGCACATCATTCATCCTTATTATCATCTGGATATTGATTTTACTGCTCTGCAGCCTCTTAGCGAGTGTTTGACATTTAAAAGCTGTAAATAACAGCACATTAATCATGGAACAAATACTTCCAGAGAGATACAAGACTCTTCATGGAGAGTTTGGAATTGGCTCAGTTAAATGGCAGCAGAGTTTTTCTGAATAACTCATTTTGTTTGTTTATTTACTTATTTTAAACACAATTAGGAGGAACAGCCTGCATTAAAAGCGTCTAAGACCCAACAGAGGCTTGTAGTTTACTTCCTTAAGTAAAACATAAACATACAGGACTTGACATGTATTCATTTTAATCAACTGATCTTGCTTTATATTTAATGCCAAACATCTGAATAAGACCGTCACTCAGTGTAGGGCAGTGGTCTCCTCCCTTTTTCAGCTGAAGATCACCTGTGATGCTAATTGAGATGGTACAGTCTACTGAGAACCATAAACAAAACTTCAAATTTTAATGATCATCATCTAACTTCACAATCAAGGATGCAATCTTCAATCCATAAATGTGATAAAGGGCAGGAATTAAAAATATAGATTGTGTGGATTTAAAATCACATTAGCACTCAACAATTTATGCAGCCTAATACAAAACAAAACTTGTCACTAAGGACTGGAACAAGTTAGCATAAAACACAATTTAGTTCATTTTAATATCTTTCTAATACTAAAAAGTACTAAGGTGAAGATAAACCAGTCAGTTTATTTTGTATAGCAGCTGAATTCACCAGTTATGCTATGGATAAGCAAAAAGGTCAGCCTGTGTGTAAAATAAAGAGTGATGCATCAAGTCTGAAAGATCTACTCGAATTGTCTAGAAGATCTACAGGTAAGGGTGTAATGATCCATCTATCTGGATCGATACATTGATTGGTTAAGCAATGATCCAATCACATCAATTGATACCAAAAACATCAATCAACATCGTCATATTTAATATTCACCTTTATTTTGAAATCTCAACTGGACATGCGTGTCAATTTCCGCCAAACCGCGTGTCATTCTGAAGTTTCCTCTCAAGTCTCACACACTCAGCGTATGAGACACACATTGGAACCTTTTCACTCTCTGATACGCCACACCTGATATTTCTCCTGCTTTGAAATGTATTGTGTAGCGCCCATCGAGTAACACCGCTGTATGCGAACGTGTCGCAAGACGCAGTTAGCATCACAGAGCTAAACAGGAGCCAGATCTTTACACTGCTGTTGAAACATGCTACACAAACTCAGGCTAAAATACACATGCACATGCAAACAGGTCCTACGAACTAATAGAGAGATGTCAGAGTGATGGCTTTCTGCTCTTGAGGAAGCATTGCAGAGCAGTTTTGAAGTCAAGTACCTTGCTCAAGGGTACGTCGGCAGTGTTCAGGAAGTCAGCTGGAACTTCTCCAGCTACCAAACCAACTTCCAACATGGTTACTGGCTACCCTTCAGTCCTCAACCCAGGTCCTGATGGACTGAGCTACTGCTGCTGCAGAAGTGTCAAATTATGGTTATTTACTTGCACTCCTGAACAGTAAAATTAGTTTTAGTGGTTGAATGTTATATTTATTTAATTTCTGACTCCTTGGAAAAGTCCAGTCATTTTGGGTATAAAAAGTGAATTAATTTTAAAATGTCTCTTTCATGTTCAACATGTTTGTCCAATAACAAAACAATTTTCAGTTTAAATACATTTTTTTAAAAAATTATGTAAAATATTGTCACTTTCTCATTTTTAAACAGATAGTGTCTGATTATTTTGTTGAGAACTGTATGTGTTTTTGTAGAAAGCCTTTCCTCAAACATTTCCAAAGACACTTAAGGAAATAATAAATCACTGTCTTAAAAACTAAACTGACTTTCATATGATCTATTTAATGAAAGTCAGCTTCGTTTTTAAGATCATACCCACGTTTATGTCGGTTTAAATGCTGTTTTTGAGTGTTTTTTGTGAGCATTTGTGCTCAAACTGAGGTTTTTCTCGAGGATACATGTTTATCCTTGAGGTTCAGACTTTGTCCAGACATGAAGTTGTTAACAAGTCTAAAAATATGTGAATGAACCACCCAAAAACAATACTGCTCAGACAGATTGGTCCAAATGTGAAAACAGAAAATGAAAGTCTTGATTGCACTGAGTTGTTTTTCTGTCTTGACTGTCACACAAAAATAACATGAATCAAGTTTTGCCTAATTATTATGAAAATATGTTCCAAAACTAAACAGACTTTCCCTCCTTAAGTTAAAATGCATTCTGTAATTTTGGCCTAAAGTGTTGATTATGCAGTTCAGATGTAGTGAGGCCTCTGAAGGATGAGCTGTTTTCACAGTTTAGTAACATGAAGCCTTCTGATTAATATTTGATCTTTTTTAAGGAACAAATAAACGTGCAAAACCTAAAAAAAAAAACCTTTAACCCTTTAACTACCAGCTCAACTGTTTGGCAGAGGTCGTCAATAAATTCAGGGATATTTGATGTTATGAAAAACAGAACAAATCAAATCATAGTTTGATACAGTTAAAATTTCAGGGAACAGAGAAAACTACAAAAACAACAAAAAACAGATATTTTCTTGGTGTAGGATGTAAAGGTTTTAAAAGCTAACATTTGATTATGCGATGACATAAAAATGCAAAAATATAAGGGGCAAAATTAATTAGTAATCAAAATATGTGTGTAAATTAAATAGCAATCAAAGTAACTTAAAATAATTGCAACAAGATTGATTCTTTTTAATTGGAAGAAGAAGTCTGCACCAACACATTTAAATCTTATGCGAGAATTAATGGCACACCTGGAACTAGAGAAAATAAAATTCTCCTTAAAAAACAGGAGACACTGGAAAATGTCCTGGAAAATGATTTCTAGAAAAGAGTGGGAACCCTGTATTGCCCAGCCCTACTTGAGTGCTTTCTTAAATCTTTTATCCTTTTGCTAAGAACCCTTTTCCCCCGTTTCCACCAGCAGTTGTGATCCCCCTCACCGACTCGGAGCACAAGATGCTGCCGCTGCACTTCGCCGTGGACCCAGGGAAGGATTGGGAATGGGGCAAGGATGACACCGACAACGTGATGCTGGCGAGGTACGGCCTGCTCCTGCATTCACACAGGTCATGTTTGTCGGGGAAACGTCTCGAACAAACTCGTTCCTCAGATGTGCTGAGGTGTCGCAGGTCGACCGGACAGAAATCAGAGCGGCACATGTTCTCCTGCGTGCGCTCGCTCTGTTCGGACAGAAAGAGTGTCAGTGTGTAGGGATTGATCCCTGAACCCAGATTAGCAACACTCAGTTCCACTCACAATGAGATTAGCTCTAAATACTGTCTATGAATGGACTGGGGGAAGGAGCGCCAAAATAGCAAAACCAATAATAACCTTCCTCCTGTGGACGTCAGCTGACAGCGCAGACGATGTCTTTTTCAGGAGGAGGGTCAGACTCAGAGTGGCTGCTCTCACTGTTTGGAAAGGTTTGAAGCATCATGAGACAAATTCAGATTCAGAGCGACGACTGTGAGAAGATGATCATCTTTAAGTGAAGCACTTAGAGACTCATTAACACTTTATTCAGCAGCAGAATATTTTTCATTTACCTTAGAGTAAGAATATAAGGACCACTCTCATGTCAATGAAATCATAAATCTTGAATAAAAGATAGATTGCACTAGTTTGCAAATCCATTCAGAATCAGAATCTCTGTATCAGGGTAAATTTGGTTGTTTCAGTTGATCTTATGCACATTATAGCTGTGGTATATATATAAGAATATCAAATGAAGACATTCAATTAGATGAGAGCATAAAAATTAAGCAAAATATAATGAAAAATTAAGTAGGTGGGTTACAGCGTGCAAAGACTTTAACCTCTTCAGCCCCTTTTTTAAGCCTTCTGCTTGAAAATGACATAAGGAAAACAGTGTACCTCTGCAACCACAAGGTCTATTTGATTTATTTTGGTGTCATAATAAAAGAAAGAATTGTCCAGATGTGTATTTATTAGTATATGTGTTATTGGAACAGAGTAAATGAAGATAGAAGTCAGACAATATGGTCAGGCAAGGAGTTTAGAAAAACAGTTTTTCTTATGTTTTTGTTGGAGAGTGTGCAAGCATTCCCGAAATTAGGTACATGTAAAATCCACAATGCTGAGATAAAGAAAGAAAACCTATCCAGGTACTTTGGGGCTGAACAGGTTAAGCAATATCAACCCCCTTATGAAGAAAAAAAGTAAATTAAGTAGAAATGAGACTATAAACAAGGCCAAGGAATTCCCATTTTTAACGTTGAAGATCTTTACAATATGAATACAGACATGACAGCGCTGTTTGTCAAACCCATATGCAATACATATTTCTACAAAGACAAGACTGTTAATGTTCAACTGATAAATGTTTTCTTGCAAATATTCACTCATCTTGAATTTCATGCCTGCAACATTTCCCATAAAAGCTGGGACAGGAGCAACAAAAGACTTGAAATGTTAAAAAAAAACTGTAACATTCAACAGGTTAAGTGGAAAGAGGTCAGTGCCATGAGTGTAAGGGAGGATGAGGTGAGGGTCAGCACTCTGTGAAGCTGTGTGAGCAACCAAAGATTCAGAGAATAAGTGACAAGGTTCAAAAACCAACACTGAATGCCTGTGACCTTCAGTCCCTTAGGCAGCACTGCATTATAAAGCAGCATCATTGTGTAAAGTATGTCAGCACGTGGACTCAGGAACAGTTAACACAGTTCATCTCTACATTTACAAGGTCAAACTCTACCATGCAAAGAAAAAGACAAATATCAACAACACCCAGAAACACCGCCGGCTTCTCTGGGCCGAGCTCGTCTGGGATGGACTGAGGCAAAGTGGAAAAGTCTGCTGTGGTCTGAGTCCACATTTCAGACTGTTTTTGGACATCATGGACGTGGTGTCCTCCAGGCTAAAGAGGAAAAGGACCATCCAGACTGTTATCAGAGCAAAGGGCAAAAGGCAGCATCTGTGATGGTAGGGGGGTTGTTAGTGCCCATGGCATGGGTAGCCTGCACATCTGTGAAGGCTCTATTAATGCTGAAAGGTACATACAGGTTTTGGAGGAACATGCCGCCATCCATCTTTTCTAGGGACGTCCCTGATTATTTCAGAGACAATTAAGACACATTCTGCTCGAGTTACAACAGCAGAGACTAGAGTGACCTGCTGCAGTCCACACCTGCCTCCACTGAACATGTGTGGAGCGTTATGAAGTACAAAACCTGAAAATGGAGATCCCTGGCTGTTGAGCAACTGAAGTCTTTCGTCATGCAAGAATGAAAAAGAATTTCACTGACAAAGCTTCAACAGTTCGTCCTTATTGAGTTTCATTTAAAGGAAAGGTGATGTAACACAGTAGTAAAAATGCCCGTCTCAGCTTCTTTGCAAGAAATATTTCCAATTCAGCAATGAAGTTCTTCATTTTGAACACCAACTGTCTTGTATTTGTAGCATGATCAATTGAATATGGGTGGAAAAGGATTTGCAAATCGTTTTGTTCTGTTTTTATTTACAAAGTGTCCCAGCTTAGTTGGAATTGTTTGTGTATATGTTGAATTATAAATACTTTCTGCAGTAATTGATGTGATGCTTCAGCTACTACTTCAGCTCAGGGCATTAGCAGGTTATTAAAATACATTTTCATTCCTTTTTTTGTCATTATTTTGACAAATACATGGAAAAGACATTCACAGAAACAGTTACAGCCAGTTAAAGCTCTGTTTTCTGGAATTATGATATTTTTAGTTTTCTATGGCAGGTAACATGGACATCATCTGTAGCTTAAACATAAAATATGATTCAAGTTAGACTTTGGCTTTTGCTCAACTTTGCATTTTAAAGTCAGTGCCTGTTTATCAAGCTTTCACTTTCTCTCTCTCTCTCAGCGTGGCTCTTTCACTGGAGGCCAAACTCCAGATGCTGCACAGCTACATGACGCTCACCTGGCTGCCCCTGCCCTGTGAGGTAAAACCCTTTAATAAACGATCTGGTGATGCATCAAGTGCTTCAGAAAAACAGTAGAAAGGAACAGAAGGGAAGAAGATTGTGGTATTTTGTCAGCTTATTACCTCTGACATGGAGGTTATGGTTTTGGTAGCATATGTTTGTTTGTTTTGTCTGTTTGTCTTCCTGACTGTTCGTCTGTTGTTTTTTTGTCTGTTTGTTTGTTTGTCTTCCTGACTGTTCGTCTGTTTGTCTGTTTGTCTGTTTGTTTGTTTGTCTTCCTGACTGTTCATCTGTTGTTTTTTTGTCTGTTTGTTTGTTTGTCTTCCTGACTGTTCTTCTGTTGATTTTTTGTCTGTTTGTCTGTTTGTTTGTTTGTTTGTTTGTTTGTCTTCCTGATTGTTCATCTGTTGTTTCTTTGTCTCTTTGTTTGTTTGCTTGTCTGTTGTTTGTTTGTTTGCCCTCCTGACTGTTCGTCTGTTGTTTGTGTTTCTGTTTTTTTATTTGTTTTTTTGTCTGCTTGTCTGTTGTATTTTTGTCTTATGACTGTTTGTCTGTTGTTTGTGTTTCTGTTTTTTTTCTGCTTGTCTGTTGTCTGCTTGTCTGTTGTTTGTTTGTTTCTCTGTCTGTCTGCCTTTCCGACTGTTTGCTGTTTGTGTTTCTGTTTTTTGTACGTTTGTTTTTTTGTCTGCTTGTCTGTTGTTTGTCTGTTTGTTTCTCTGTCTGTCTGCCTTTCCGACTGTTTGCTGTTTGTGTTTCTGTTTTTTGTATGTTTGTTTTTTGTCTGCATGTTTGTTTTTTGTTTTGTCTGTGTGTTTATTTGTCTGTTGTTTGACTATTTGTTGTTTTGTTGTTTGTGGTACTGTTCTTAGTATGTTTGGTTTTTGTCTGCTTGTCTGTTGATTGTTTGTTTGTTAGCAAGATTACACAAAAACTACTGGATGGATTTGCTGAAATTTTCAGGAGATGTTGTATAAACACCAATTTTAAAATGATTAGTTTTTGGTGGTGATCCAGATGACCTCCATTTGTGAAAAATGTTGTTTTTGATCATTAGCTGTCTGACTCAGGGGTGGGCAACTTTTGCAACCGGGAGGGCCACCTTAATTTATCCTCTCTGACAGAGTGCTGCAGTGTTGAATTGGAACAATAAACTTGTACCTTTTGCATTACTTACTAGTTGTTTATGTTTATTTTAGTAACAGTTTAGTTTTATTTTAACCAACATATAGTAGTGCATAAAAGGACATTTTAAAGAGATATAAACAGCTTTATTTTCTTGGAAACATTACTATTTTAGTGCTTTCATGGTAGATTTTGTCCTTCACTAAAATGTATTTTTATATTTCGAATTGTCTGGTGGGCCATATTGGGATTAAAGGAGGGCCACATGCTGCCCCCTGCCACCAGTTGCCCACCCCTGATCTAACTAATATCAGCATGATTCTGAGTGCTACGTATGAGTTTGTAGTTAAGGTTTGAAATCACACACACTTTGATAGCTCCAACAGTTGGTATATAAAATAACAGAGACTTTAAATTTATTCAAAGCACTTCAGGACTTTTTCTTTTCTATTTTAAATGTCGATCTGAGACGTTTTTCTAAGTTTAGGGTGAAATTTTGTGCAGTTAGATGTTTTTGGCTCAATTTGGAGAAACACATTTTCCCCCAAATTGATCACCAGACAGTTTCCGTAAGTATCTGGGAGATTAAACTTCTGGAGGAAGTTGCAGTCAGTGTTAGTCTCCCACTCTCATTATAAACAAAGACAATATTTTTCCTTTTCCGTCGGACCAGCTGTCCCATAAGTGTGTGCAAAAACAAACTACAGTGGGCCATTCAGGCCGCGGAGTCACGCCATGCGAACACGGCGACAAAGGTCCTCTTGTGTGCCACATGCTAACATCAGGGAGCAGAGAGGGACATGTTTACAGCAGGCTGAATGTTCAGGACCAGCAGAAAAACAGGAATCCCTGCATTTGGGTATCAATTTTAAGGATTGTTGTGTTTGCCTCTGCTGCCAGAGGATATCCGTGTGATGGTCATTATTTCTGAAAGGCGCGTTATTCTGTGACGGCCTCTTGTTCGAGATCAGAACAATGCGTCATCATGTGGGTCGTGCCTTTGCCAAATAGGGCGTTCTTATATTAGCAGCTTCCTTAAACTGTTAGATATGAAAAGGCATTTGGAAACTGAGTCATTTGTTGTTTTTTATGCGCTGGTCTGCAAAAAGCAGCTCTATGACTCACTCTGCTCACATCCTCTGTATCTTGTGCTGTTTCTTTCTCCTGAACATGAGGACTCGGCCCGCACTGCTTATTTTTACTGATAAATTTAGCCAGAGAAACACTGAGTGTCCTTTTTTAATCATTTCTTTGTTTTCTTAAGCATTTTAATAGGGCTGGACGAAATGAGCCAAAATTACATCATGCAGGTTCTTGAGTGAAAAGTCGTTAATTTAAAAGGCCCATTTTATTCAATTTCAAGTTTAATACGACATTTAGTGGTATATTAGTGATAGAGCACTTCTATACTCACGACAGAAAGTCTGCAGCATTAGTGCTTCTCCCTCTCAGTATCTGCCTGAAACAGTCTGTTCCCTTGGCCCCCTGATTAGATCTACCAAAGTGATGTCACAGAGTTGTTTCATCAGCAGTGAAGCTGAATGACCTTCAGTCCTGTTTTACACTAAAAGTTAAAATGCTCGGTCTTAATCGAGAGTGTACTATCCAACCATTAGCCAAAGATTGTTTTTGTTTAATACCTGTCTAATTAATTATGATGTCAATGTGATTTTAAGTGCTAGGTGTGGGTTTTCACTGTCAAGAAATCATATTGTGATGATAACTTTATCATTAAACTATTAACTAATATATGAGCTACTAACAATATTGTCCTATGTCTCATTTGAAATTTAATCTCCTTATAATAACTCAGTTCATTTCCCAGCCTACATTTAAGTTTGATCACTTGAGTTAGTCCAAATAAAGTGCATTTTTTTTTTTTTAATTTTTTTTACGTATTTGCTTTTTATAACTGACTATCTTTTTTATTTATTTTTTGTAAAACAGACGTATCTTCTTGATGTGTTATTTATTTTTGTAAAACCAATTTATCATGTTTTTGTTTTTTATTTTTGTATAACTGACTTATCTGTTGTTTTTTTCCATTAGACTGTATGCTAAGTCTTTATTATGTCCCTAAGCTGATGTCCTTTATCATAAAACTTAATAACATTCTAACTAATAAAAATATCAACATAATTCTGGCTGGTAGGTGCGGTTTTTACGGTCAAGGAGTCAATAATAATTCATTTTGTGCAGAAGGATGTGTTCTGTGTGTCATGTATAGGGATCCAGGTAAGGAATGTATTTGCTGGGGCCAGAGTTTGTTGCTTGTATGTTGTTCTGCTTTATTTTTTGCTGTTTGTATATATAAAAGAACATTTCTGACTTGTTTTCTGCATTCTTCTCACTGGTTTATTTTCTACTCTGTGTCTCAACAGCAAGCCCCCCTGGCCCAGCCGGAGTCTCCCACAGCATCCGCAGGAGAAGACGCCCGCACGCCTCCAGACTCCGGAGAGTCGGACAAGGAGTCGGTCAGCAGCAGCTCCAACGGCAACGGAGACACCACCACGGGATCGACGGTCAACGGAGGCAGCTCTCTGGCCAAGAACAGCTCCTCCTCTTCATCCAGCTCCTCCAGCAGCGGCTCTGCAGGAACAGCAGGAAAGGACAAAACCAAGAAGGAGAAGGACAAGGACAAAGACAAGAAGAGGGCCGACTCTGTGGCCAACAAGCTCGGCAGCTTCGGGAAGAGTCTGGGCAGCAAGCTGAAGAAGAACGTGGGCGGGCTGATGACGGGGAAGAACGCCGGGGCCGGTGGCGTCAAGCAGGAGGCCGGCGAGAAGAAGAAGGGCTCGTTCAGGGGGAGGAAGGGCAGCAAGGACGGCTCGCCCTCAGCCCACGCCTCCGAGGATTCTGGGAAAGGGTCCCCGTCCTCAGGCAGCGAGCGCCTGAACGGGACGGGAAGCAGCATGAGCAGCAGCGGAGGGAGCAGCACCGAGAGCGAAACCTACAAGTACAGCGCAGACGTCAAGGTGAGCTTAGGAATCCTGCGAGCCGCCATGCAGGGCGAGAGGAAGTTCATCTTCGCCAGCCTCCTCACCACGAGCAACCGGCAGCCGTTCCAGGAGGAGATGATCCAGCGCTACCTCACAGACGCGGAGGAGCGCTTCAGGGCCGAGCAGGAGCAGCAGCGGCGCGACCTGGAGAGGAAGAACATCACCAACGGCATCCAGATGCCCAAGAAGGAGGCGGTGGGTGGTCCGGAGCTGACGTACCGAACGTACGAGGTGAAAGAGGAGCTGGCAGAAAACCCCTCCCCGACGTTCAACCAGCTCAAAGCCTCCCCTCTCACCACCTCCATGTACCCCGGCGTGATCTCCATCCCCCGCCCCTCCTTCATAGACCAACCTGCTGCTGCCCCGCCCCTCACCCAGCACCTTCACATGCACGGCTACATGGACACCCGCCGCCAGCTTGCCGGTGGCTCCCCTGCCACCTCGTACCCCGGCCTCCCCTCGTACGCCACCCTCCCCAGACACATCCCCACCACGCCAGCCCCCCCGCACCCCCAGTACAACAACACCCAAGGCCCCTCCTCTTTGAGCCCCACCCGCCTCGCACCGTCGTACCCCCCTGAGTTCGACCCCCCGGACTACCCAGGGGCCGAACACGCCGTCGGGACCTACACCAACGGCTTCAGAGACATTCGCTCCAACCTCGACTCCAGGAGCGGGCAGCCCCCAGTCAGACACTACTCCCTCGGCAGCGCTGGCGGCCTGGCCAGCCTGCAGTCCAGCCGCTGTCGGACACCCAACTGCACCTACTACGGACACCCCGAGACGGGCAACTACTGCTCCTACTGCTACCGGGAGGAGCTGAAAAAGAGGGAGACAGAACCGACCATCCACAGGTTCTGAACGGACCTCGCTGCGGCTTGAATTGACGAGTGGCCTTTTCCAGATTTAAAAAAAAAAAAAAAGAACAGGTCTGGGGCGGATCAGCTTCTGTGTGGACAATAGGAAGACACAACCAGCGCCCGCCCTTTTCTAGCCGTGTCACTTCCCGTTGGCGTGCAGAGGGATGGCCAACAGTCGACACATTGCAGCGTTAACAGGGTGGTTGGAGAGCTGGGGTCTCGTAGGCGGGCGTAGATAAAACTAACTGCACTTCTGTTACATTTTTGCTGTGGCTCTTATGCAGGCGTTTCGTATGAGTGTGTTCATTTGTGTGTTTGTGAGCTGCAGGCTCTCCTCCTTTATCAGTTTAACGCCGTGCTGCTGTCTCCTCCTAGTGGAGAGAATGTATATGGCAGGCACCATACACAAGACTCGTGCACACTCACTAAGGCTGGCTGCATGCTGGAGTGGTTTTTCAAACTTATCAAAAAATAAAGCCCAACAGCCCCTTTGACATGCATCAGTTAATCAATCAATCCATTATAATAAAACTGAAGTTATGCAGCACAGCAGCTTTAATGTTGATAGCACTTTCTAATTTAGTTTTAGTCTTTTGCCTACATTTTTTTTTAGTTTTAGCCATAATTTATCACCTAAATTGTTTTAATTTTAGTCTAGTTTTAGTTGATAAAATTTACAACATTCACAACATTTTAGCCGACCAAATCTGCTGTAAGTTTAGTCAACTAAAATATAAAGTATAAAGTGTAAGGCATTTTGTTTCTGCTTCCTTAAATTGCTGAAGTTATGTTTTACTCTTGGATAAAATGAAACATCTAATGACCCTTTACTGAATGCTCCAAAAGTTTGAATTGTTTAATAAACAGAAACAAATTGAACTTTAGTGTGAAATGCAGTCACCTTTATTTAGGCAAAGTTACAATACCAGAAATGACAACAAACAGTGAACCTGCTCTTTTCCACACAACCAAAGTAGCTGTGATTGGATAGATAACATAGCATAAATCAAAATAACTAAGTAATACATCGTATTTGATGAAAATATATTTTTATTAATTATATTGACAAGCTGCAGTGCAAAAACTTCAAGTCAAGTAAAATTAAGTGATAATTTGGTGACACATTTGGGCAGTAAATTCTTGGTTGTTTGGTTAACTAACACATCTATGCTGCTGTTAGTTGTCTTAAAAGTTAATGATAAAATTTTGCTGGGTGATATTTCCATTATTAAAGAAAAATATCAGCAATTAATGCAAGTTAAAAAGGCATTATATGTGGCTCATAGGGATTTTTTATGTTCGTTTTTTTTTTGGATTGGTGATTTTTCAATTCTTATTTGGCCAATATTGATATGGATAAATAAAAATGCCTAAAAGCTGTTCTTTACAGGTCCCGCCTATCTCATCTATTGCCCTATGTTGGGAGCTTATTTACTCAATTTAAGATAAATAGACAAAAAAATCTTAATACATGAAAATAAATAAGGCTGGCTGCTGGTTTGGTTAAGTAGTGACAAAGACACAAAATACCTCAAAAATAATCTTAAAAAAAGAAAAAGATCAAGCTTCGTCTGCCCTGCAGTCACCTTTATTTAGGCTACCTGCCATCTCAGTTACAATACCAGAACTGACAACAAACAGTGAACCTGCTGTACGTGAATATATCAATTCATAAAGAGAGCAGCTCTGATTGGATCGCTCCACAACTTATCCCACCACTACAAAAATATTTTTTTTATTATTGTTGACAAGCTGCAGTGTAAAAAATACAGGTTAAGGAAAATAACGTGATAATTTGGCGACACATTTGGGCAGTAAATTCTCGGATGTTTGGTTAACTGACACATCTATACTGTTGTTAGTTGTTTAAAAAGTTAATAATAACATTTTAACAACTGTCCTTCCATCTGTGATCTGTTTTTAAAATGACTGAAGGTTTGAAAACCCTCTAGCTTGCTGCCAGCCATCCCAGACTAACACTACTCCACACACACAGCGATGCAAGCACAAACAGAAAAGGCTCCTCGATCTGCTCTGTGATGTTCTTTAAGGTTGGTTTGTTGACGGATGTTTTTAAGGTGAATGCAGCGTTAGTTGAAAACATTTTACACTACTGTTACTGGATGCTTGCGTCATATGTACCTCGGGGAAGCAGCAGGAATAATCCTCGTCGAATTCTCGTCTGACACCTTAATGCAAAGTAGCGTGCAATGCTAATGAGTAAACATTCTGTGGGCTGCTGCGGTGCTAACTCTACAGAATGCAAATGCAGACATGTTCATGCATCAAGCTCCGCGCAAAGGCAACAAATATCTATTTCAGATGATGTACAGATCAGTTGTTAAAACATATTTGATAAACGTCAGTGTTGAGAAGGTGCTGCAGAACAAAGAGAACAGCCACAAAGCTCTGAGCTAAGACGCTTCTCCAAAGGCATGATCTGGAGTATTTACACCTTCATTCACTCTGCCCTGTCTTCCTGTTTCTGCAGAAATATCAGGCGCTGAGGCTTTTGACCGTGGCCAACCGAGGCAGGAAATAAATCAACGTGTCACACTCAGCAAAACTAATTTTGGAGACAACTGTCACATCGATGATGCGCTTTCCTCTCCAACTATTAAACAGTTACTGAACATGTTTTTAGATCGACGGAATCATTCAGCCTGCAATGAAAGAGTCAGGATGAAGATATCTGTTGGAGAATTACTATATTTAAATTAGTTTATCAAAAAAAACAACAACAATAAGGTCTTTTTTTTTTGTTTTCATGTCTTGCCTCACTCCAGAGTCCATGAGAAGCAGATAGACACCATTCTTTTGACTGTGTGTGCAGTAACAACGAAGAAGCAGACAGTGCCCGCCCACGGCTAATTAGCTTAGCTATAACACTGGGAGTGAATGGGTAGTGTTAGCCTTTGTCTGCCTGCAGTGATCAGATAAACTCTTCATCAAGTCTAAATGGCCCAGTGTATTTTTCGACTAAGATTAGAATTTCATGTAGTTTTCAAAAGAAATACGTGCAAAAGTAAACCACAGAAAGTGCTGCTGACGTGCCTGTATTTCTAATCTTAGTCTAAAAATAACAGGTTTACGTTTGTGTAGCCTCATGCTAAAACAAGATCTACAAAGAAGAAGAGTCTCTATATCAAACTGCATTTATAGACTTAAAGGTTTGGATCGAAAGCTGAAAAGAATTTAAGATCTATTATCGAAAATATATGTTGTAACACACCTAGCATCAAATAAAACAGTTTTTTATAGCAGTAAACAGCAGGTTCAGATGGTTTCCGTGTTATATTAAGTGATTGTTTGGATTAGGGAATTCTTTCAAGGATTTCTTAACATTGCGAGATAGGACATTTTTCCATTTTCTTTAAATAACTCACCTGACAAATTTGGAAATGCAGTGCTAACGGTGCTTTCAGAGAAAGAAAAGTTCAACATTTGTAACAGCGCCATGCTTTATAAACATCACTTCACTATCAGTGATCAGTAACAATCAAGAAGCATAGAGGCCTCAACTTAACTCCGAAGCTATCAGCCCCACGGGTTGAGAGTTCAAATGGCAACTTTAGGAAAATCAGAGGCGAAGAATAGACTGATCAGACTCGTCTTTAAATGTACAGGTCAGGTCTGAGCTTCTGCTAACGCCAGGGTGGGGTTTCTTACATGGTTTTCATATTTGCTGGGTGATGTTTCCGTTAATAAAGAAAAATATCAACAATAAATTCAAGTAAAATAAGCATTATCTGTGCATTTTTTTTCCAGATTGGTAATTTTTCAATTCATATTTGGCCGATATTGATACTGATAAATAGAAATTACTGAAGTTTGCTCTATCATCCTATTTTGGGAGCTTATTTTCTCAATTTGAGATGAATAGACTGGTTTGGTTAGGTGGTGATAAAGACATAAAAATAATCTTTAAATTAAAAAAAAAACAAGCTTCATCTGCTTTTTTAAAAGCCACAACACTGATTTGAGTACTTGCTGACAAAAAAGCCCATCCTGTTTCAGGAGAATATACTCTCAAATTAAGATTTATATCTGAAAAGCACAGAAATCTTGATATATGAAAGTATATAATGCTAAAATATCAGCATGAATTTTCACATCTTCTGAAGCATTTATCTGCTGATGCTAATGTCATACCCATAACACTGTGGATACAGACCCTAAAGGATATTATTTAATTTAGAGTTGACCTTTAGAGATTGAATTAAAGTGAAACAGATAAATGTTTTCATAAGCATCAGAAGTGTCTGCAGTTGTCTCCAAAGTCTGTCTGTGTTGTGTGAAGGGGAGCCTGCCTTTAGCTGATGATGGTGAAAAGTTAAATTTACTTTTTTAAGCAGAAACCCTGAATCCTACGATCTAAAAACACGAGCGTTGCTTCTTCACTGACGGTCTGCTAAATCCAGCTGCGTCCTCTCCTTTTGCACAAATTCAGGCACTTTCCTGACGTCCGTGTTTGAACTGTTTCTGGAGCGGCCCGGCTCGTCCGTCGGGATCAGTCACTGCTGAGCTGCAGGCGTCACCACCAAACTCAGTCTCCTCGTTGCCTTTTCAGCGTCTGCTTCACAATCCTGTTTGTACGTTTTAAAGGACGAACATTCAGCGTCTGTTCTGCTACTACTGCCCCAAATCGAACTTTTGAGATGTTTCTTTATGTTCAATCTGTTACAGTCTTTTACCCGTGAGGCCATAAAAAGACCCGATGTTCTGTTTGAGTGTTTCTGATTTTCATTTGAGAGTTTAAAGGATGTTTTTTGGGAAAGAGTTTGAGGGGGAGGAACGAGAAAGAAATGAGGAGAGGACGAGTTTGACATGACGCGCTCAGAGAAATGGAAGAGAGCAGAGTTGGGAGAAGCAAAAAGGACTGACGAAAAGTTGAAATGTAAAAATACTTTTCACAGTTAATTCACAAGGCAGGCATGTGGAAGGTGGAGAGTGTGTTGGAAACTCAAAGATAAATTCACACACACTGTAACTTAAAAAATGTCATTTATTTGCAACGTTTGTCAGAAAAATAGTTTAACCAGCAGGACTTTTAAGTTTGTGATCATCATTGTGACGTCAAATCTGCATCAACAACTTAACACACAACCAATTAGACATCAGCCTCCTGAGCAAGAGAGTTTATATGAGGAAAGTCTGTTTACAGCCTGAAAAGGTATAAAAAACCCGTTCAAATGATTCAGTTTAGGGCCAAAAAGATGAGCTATAGTGTTAGGAGCCTCAAAGTCAATCATTCAGTCGTTATATTCGTAAAAGCCCCACAAAACTGCAAAGTAGATCACCACAGAAATGCAAATAATAAATAGAAATAAAGATGTTCGAAAGATGAAAAGGGAAGACAAAAGAAGAAGTGAAAAAGCAGCAATAGAAAGTCTTAGTGATGACGAATAAAAGTTAAAATTAAACTGAAAAAATCAAAACTGCAAATAAAGCTTTCATGTGGAAAATAATAATGAACATGGTCGAGAATAAAGTTGAAATTATGATAAAAAAAAGTGGAAAATACAACAAGACAGTAACAAGGAACGTGATGAAATGTGGGGGGTTGTGATAAAGAAAATTGAATCTATGGCAGCCCCAGAGTGTCACAGCGATGTCCCTGATCGGTTTTGCCCTCGAGGGCTTTATCGGTTCAGCAGTGGACTTCCTCTTCGGAATTCACATCTGTTTTTTAAATGAACTGTAACAATGCAAAGAGCAGGACCACTTACAAAAGCAGAAGCTTTGAGCTCTTCATTAAGAAAAGCTGTTTGAACGACGATTAGTTTGGAAATACTGGCAAAAATCCTGCATATTGCATCTCTAATATTTCTGTTTTATTTGAAACTTAAGAACAAAACAATGAAAAATAAACCACATTAACAGTTAACCTGCTATAAGCTTAATGTTACAGAGCCCACGCTGATATTAAAATAAACTTTACCACTCCACTATTTTAGAAACTGCTATATCTGAAATTTTTACCTTATTATTATCCAGCAATTTTAGTTGTCTTCAGCCGCTTGTTTGCAGCATCCTCCTAAAAACACAACAACACCAAACCACCTAATTAACAGACATTTTGAATCTTGTTTCCACGTCTTTATAGCAGAGCTTATTACAAGGGATGCATGATATTGGATTTTTCCTGATTTCTGATGTGCCAATATGTTTAAATTCATTATCACTGATACCAATATCAATATTTCTGGTCAAGACAGAAGCTCTGTGATTATAAAATGATCTGTTTCTTTCAGTGTAACAGTATATTTTTGTGAGGAACAGATGTGAAACAAGAAAAACTGCTTTTAGCTCTTGCAAAAATGGAAACCTGCATTTTAAAATGTACCACTGCAGCGATAAGAAGGCGCATCAAAGATGTACATTTGTGTAATTTCCCGATATTACAGACCATATATGGCCGATACATCAGCTGTAAATATCTGCAGAAATTTCAGTATCAAACTAACTTTTAGCCTGATATCAGCCGATACTGATGTCAAACCATTAATACTGTGCATCCCTACTTATGACAGATATTTATCTGAAAAGCCTTTTTCTTTTTTTAGATCCGGAGACTTCAGGCTTCAGGAACAGGAGGTTTTTTGACTCATTCCTCTCCCGTTCAGTTATAGCAGTCATGAAAATATAGGGCGTCACTCTTGGTGATATCAGCAAATTCTCAAATTAAACAGGGTCTTCAACCTAAAAGAGAAGCCAGCTTTGTTTATTTAAACACATTATTTTTAAAGTTTTAATAATATAGACTGAAATACTAAGATTTGGACCATAGCTGATCAACTCTGCTGTTTAATTTCCTTTTATTTTGGGTATTGTATGAAAAATGACATGGTTTTGTCCTTCTAAACGTGTGTAAATTTCTCCTGTCATGTTTATGTTTCAGCTCAGTCCTCGATTATTCTGCTTTATTCTCAAAGTCTTTTAAAAAAGTCGTCCTCCTCTCATTATTTCTTCATTCCTAACCCTCATACTCCTCCATAGTTTGACTCTTATTAATACTTCCAAAATTCTTTTTCTTATACGATGAGGAATTTCTAAAAAGCTGTCAACCCAAGCTGCTCTTTGTCTTTAAGCATTTAATGGAGAAAAGCACAATTTAGTCTGCAGTTCACTGCCGCGCCCGGCTGATGGCGCTGTTGTCCTGTTTATCCTCTTAACTCAGAGCTTACTTTACTGACCTTCACTCTAAACAACAGAAAATAACCGTGGAAATATGGAAACTAAACACTATGTTGTGATTTTTTATGTTAGAAAACTGTGTTCGGAAAGAAGGACATCTTTTTGCTGTGCGTTCATGAAATAACACTACTTAAAAAGTGACATTCAGTTGTTCCCCTCCTCAGATTTAAGGAATATTTGGTGTTTCTGCACTTACTTCATAACTCAGAGGAGACCCGTGAGGCGTTCCCTGACCGTGGGAAAAATGATGCTCGTACAAACTCTGCAAACTCTCTCCTGCCCTTGGAAAATAATAATTAGCCTGAAAAGTGTTTTTTTTATTTTATTTTTCGCTATGAAATGGATGCCTCAGATGCAGACGTTAAGGCTTCGAACACTTTTTGTATTTAAAGAAAAAAAAACAATGAGAGGTTGTACAAATATGTTCTGAGTTATTTTTGTAAGCCCAAAGTTTTACAGTGTTTTTAAAGGGTAAGAATGTATTTTGTTGGATACTGAGAAAAGTGTCGGAGCCTGGATCTGAGGGAGATTTGGTGATATTTTGGCGGGCCTCGTGGGTCTCTCATTGCAAACTAATTTCCTGGATGCTGACCTAACAGGATTTGAGAGTTTATATTTATAGTGAGATTTTTTCATAGGTTTCCTTGTGGAATGTTTAGTTGCATTGTTTTAGGATGTTCTTTCTCACAAGGCTAATTGTCTAGCAGTCTGGCTTTTGTTTGTTGCTTTAATGATTTGTAAAAAAGAAATAAAAAAATACCCTGTTTACTTTTTTTCTACAACCACCGAACCGTGCTATGCTAAAAAAAAAAAAACCTGACAGTGATGTTTATGTCGACTCAGCTCGTTTCCTCAGATCCATAGGAGACGCGGCTCAGAATTAGTGAGATAGTTTTCAGCCGACCCGATCTATTTTTATAAATATTGTTCGACACTGTATTTTCTGTGTGAGCAGAATCTTCATCTTCAGTAAAAACATGGATTACTCGGAGTTGCATGGGACTGGAACTGTTGCATGTAAATGGCGATCCATTTTACCAAATTTGTGCATTATTTGAACTTGATTTCTCTCGTCCTGGTATTTTGATCTGTTTTAATTTTTTTTATTGTTTTATTTTGAGAGGAGAGCCCTAAGGCTGTGTGACAGTGCAATCTGGATAGAAAGAACATCAGATTTTATGTTATTAGGTTATTATTATTATAATTATTAATTTTTTTTGCACCGTTTGAATAAATTCTCATTGTATTTCAAGAATGTTGTGCCTCCTCTTTTTCTTTGTCTTGTTTTCAGAGCATTTTCATACAGAAGTACTTAAAAGAATAAAAGATAAACTCAATTCATGTGAAAAGCTGTAATAAAACAGCCAAAAGCAACGATAAGACGACAATATCCTCAATTCAAGTCAGTTTATTTCATACATTAAAACGTGCCGCCAACAGCTGCACAAAGATCAGACAAACAAACAGCAGGGATGAAACAGAGGTGGTACATATCAGAAAAAATATTTAAACATCAAATTATTACGACATTTCTACTGTTGAGACATGAAATGTTGAAGTATTAATAATAAAAAGAATTATATAGAAATCAGGGGGTAATAAGAAGCAGTTATAAAACCGAACACACTCAACATGAATCCATAAAGCCAATCATGAGTTCCTCCATCATTAAGCAGCAGGAAATCTTGGATGTGGATCCCAGTCTCATGATGAACAGCAAATCCACATGATGCTGTGTTGGGTGTGAGGGCAAAGGAAGGGAGGTAAGAGGAGACAAGTGGACTAAAGTAAGAACTAAAGTTAGGGACAGATCCATGAACCATAGACCTGTTGTCATCATATTCGTTTTGTTGAAAATAAATTTACTGTAGGTTAGCCCCTTGAGATGCAGCAGCTCATAGTCAGGAGGGTCCTCTTGTCTGTATGATTGTAGTGAAAGTTTTTAAATATAACTCAAAAAAATCATGACAAGAGTAGATAATCTTTCATTTACCCTAATGTTGAATAATACAACAACATCAAAATGAGAATTTATATCTGCAGCTGATAATTGGGGTGGTGACTACATTGAAAAAAAAGACTGAAAATAAGAATTTATGATAGCGACAGACTCATGGACGCCCAGACTGTAAATCCGTCCCTACCACATTTGTCTCTGTTGAGTATAAATTCATTAAAGGTAAACCCTAGTGTTGTGCTCAAGACCACACTATCTGGGACCAAGATAAGACCAAGACTTTTGGGAGTCCAGACCAAGACCATCAAAATCAATTTAACAAACCATGACAAGGTTGAACAGGTAAGGGGGGTGTCCCTCAGTCACAACACCAGGAAGGTTGCAGTCATCACAGGAGGAAAAAACACATGAAGTGAAGCTTTTTGTTGTTTTACCAAGTGTTCCTCCTTATTCACATTAAAGAAGTGGAAGAACAGCAGATCAATGCTGGTCTTGATTGGTCTTGATGGAAAACTCTGAGTCTGGCCAGTCCAAGACTGAGCAAATTATTTAAACTGAAAACTTCTGGGAGTCAAGGCCAAAACCGAGACCAAAATCAATACAAGCCAAGACCGAAACAAGACCAAGACCATCAAAATCAATTTTAAAGACCATGACAAGGTTGAACCGTTAAGGGGGGTGTCCCTCAGTCACAACACCAGGAAGGTTAAAGTCATCACAAGGAGGAAATAACACATGAACTGAAGCTTTCGGTTGTTTTAACAAATGCTCCTCCTTGAAGTTGAAGAACAGTAGAACAGTGCTGGTCTTGATCAGTCTTGATGGAAAATCTCATGTCTGGCCAGTCCGAGACAAGACCAGGACCTTCAAAATACTGGTCTGGAGTAACACAATGCTAGTAAACCCATGTCATTTTCAAGAGTGTTATAAGGTGCTGAAGAAAGTTACTATGGATGTATAATCAATACAACCATAGAGTCTTGTGTGACTGGAGACCCGTCTTTTGAAGGTCTTGGTCTTGTCTCGGACTCAAGAGCACTTTTGCTTGGTCTTGTCTGGTTCTCTGGACTCAGAATTAACCGTCAAGATCAATCAAGACCAGCACTGATCTGCTGTTCTTCAACTTCATTCATGTGAATAAGGAGGAGCACTTGGTAAAACAACCAAAAGCTTCAATTCATGTGTTATTTCCCCCTGTGATGACTGCAACCTTCATGGTGTTGTGACTAAGGGACACCCCCCTTAACTGTGCAACCTTGTCATGGTATTTAAAATTAAGTTTGATGGTCTTGGTCTTGATTTGTCTTGGTCTGGACTCCCAAAAGTCTTGGTCTTATCTTGGTCCCAGATAGTGTGGTCTGCAATCATGTATAAAGAGATCGTGGTAATGCCTACAGCTATAACAATTATGAACTGGAATGGGGCTAAAGAAATGGCCAAATCTGTCTGTAATTGTAGTTATTGAGGCTTCATCACTCCACAGCAGCAGGCAGTCCACACCAAGGATCCCAGACCACCTACAAGACCAGACGACCTGCTGAAGGGCAACGTGGACGTGCAGCAGCTACCATGTCATCATATCAGTGTGGACCAAAACCTCTGAGGAATGAAGACTAAAGGGGAACAACCCTGTACTGGGAAGATGGAGCTCATAAACTGGCATCAGACCTGCTGAAGTTCCCTTAAGCACCAAGTCTTGGAGCTCAGTGCTGAGACTTTGTACCTGCACACAAACCCCACCTTCATTTTCAGAACAGAGTGTTGTTTTGTGTGTCTGCTTCAGCCAAACCTCGCTGCATTATACATCCCTGAATAACTGCAGCTCGGATGATGCTCGCTCCTGTGTCCGCGACTGTTTTATGTATCAGAGAAATCCGAGACCCTTATGTAATATTGAACAGTTTCCCATGTGGTCAAAAATCCAGACCTCTCTCTATTATCGTTCACAGGGACGGCGTCGCCTCACCTGTTCGGACGGGCTCTTCAGACTTTCCCTCAGCTCGCTCCAGAGGAATTTGTCCCGCTGACTTGGCCTCCTGGGCTCGTCTGAAGGAGAGAAAGTGCGGCTTTCTTTCCATGAGAGGAGAGGAGAGGAGGGAGTCCACGTCCAGACCTGCTGAAGGATCACAGAGGTACTGCCTAGCAAACAACAGCTCAGTCTGACTCTGAAAGGAGATTTTGAAGCTTTGGTAAAGGAAAGTGACTTTTCCACTGTTTTTGCCTGTGTTTAAAACAACAGTAGTCTGTTTTCCTGCTATTCAGGGGAGTGGATCCACTTTTAGCCAGCAGAGCTATTTATAAAAAGAGGGGACACAAGAGAAGCCTGTCAAGAGAGGAAGAGATGAAGCAAATTTCACAACATTATTTAAAGGGACTGTGAGGAGTTTCTACGTAATTACAAAAAAGTCTCACTTTTAGATATATGCCTGATCAAAATACACACTTTAAGATGAGTTGTATAGCATCAAAATAGGTTATCTATAAATGCTATTCCTTAGCCCTCTGGTCGGGTCAGACAGGGCTGGATTGGCCTGGATATTCAACTTCAGGAACAAGACAATTAAAACTAGAGCAAATTTATATTATTCGGACACGTCTTAGAGCACCGGGCTGTAAGTAGCGATATATAGCCGGCTACAAAACTACGATACTAAGTTTTCCAAAAATTGCTTGTTGTCACACATCAAAAACTACCACTACGTAACTAGAAAGAGATACATTACCTCGTCGCTTTGCATCCTGTAAGTTGTTGAAAAAGAAGTTGTAAAGCAATGCAGAGTTCTGAGGAAGGTCCGAGCTGCATTTTTATTAGCATTACAACAAACACACACCTTAGTTTGGGTCACGTCTTTTGGTGCGTTCCAGTTGTAGTCAGAAGTAGGAATTTCCGGGTTCCGAGTTGGAAACTGCAACTGGAACGTCCCCCGAAGTCTGAATTTCCTACTGGGAACTCGGTGAAACCTCGCCACCCCCGAGTTGACAATGGAAGATGGATGCCCCCAGTGTGAACAGTTATTTAGCTCCCGTAATAATCAATTTATTTGCACTTCTGACTGGGGTGTGTCGCTCTAGATCAGCTGTATACATAGTATTGTTAGACTTATATTTACAAAAATGCTGCCATAGTGATAATCACATTCTTCATGTGATACTTGTGAACAACAACGCAGGGCGTGCTAACAACAGCTAACAATAGCCTGGTAGATCGGCATGTTTTTTTCCAACTTCAACTGGAACGCCGATAAGTTGGAGATGATGTCACTCCCAGTTCCGAGGTTACTGGAACGCAGCATTATGACAGTCACCGCGCGTGCTCATGGGTAGCAGAGTCTTAATGTCTTCGGTAATAGATTCTCCTCATAGCACCTTTAATGTTGCATGTAAAATTACTTTGCAGGTATATACTAAAGAGCAGCAATTCCCAAACATAAAAAATACCAATAACAGGGTTTTCCAATGAAGTTGGGACGTTGTGTAACACACAATTAAAAGCAGAATAGAATAATTTGCAAATTCTTTTCCATCTAAATTCAACTGAATCCACCTCAAAGACAAGATATTTAATCTTCAAACTGATAAACTTTATTGTTTTGTTGTAAATATTCACTTATCTTGTTCCAAAAAAGCTGGGACAGGGTCGACAAGAGACTGGGAAAGTTGAGGAATGCTCAGAAAGCACCTGTTAGGATCACTCAACAGGTGAATAAGTTACTTAGAAACAGGTGAGTGTCATGATTGGAAATTAAATGAATGTTCTAGAAAGGCTCAGGCATCACAACTAAGGTTGAGCAACAATTTCAACTTCGTGGACAACTGCGTGAGCAAACAGTCCAACAGTTTAAGAATATTTTTAGGGATTTGGGGATTTTAAATAGTCCCTTATATCATCAAAAGATCCAGAGAATACGTAAGAAAGCAGAAAACCAAAACTGAATGTCTGTGACCTTCAATCCCACAGGCAGCACTGCATTCTCTTCAGGAAACCATTGACGGTTAAAACAGTTCATCTCTAAATCTACAAGGTCAAGGTCAAGGTCAAACTCCACCATGCAAAGACAAATATCAAGAACACCCAGAAACACTGTCATCTGAGATGGACTGAGGCAAAGTGGAAAAGTCTGCTGTGGTCTGAGTCCACATTTCAGACGGTTTTTGATCGTGATGTCCTCTGGGCAAAAGAGGAAAAGGACCATCCAGACTGTTACCAGCACAAAGGTCAAAAGATAGCATCTGTGAGGGTAAAAGGGTGCGTTAGTGTCCATGGCATGGGTGGCTTGCACATCTGTGAAGGCTCCATTAATGCGGCCATATTTCAGCAGGACAATGTAGATGCATTCTGCCTGTTTCACAACAGTGTGGCTTCATGAGTGCATGTACTAGACTGGCAAGCTACAGTAGACATGTTACCCATTTAAAATGTATGGCACAACATATAATAATGGAAAGACTTCCAAAAGCTTCAACAATTAGCGTCTTTAAGGTGATAAACATACTTTTGGTGCAGCTTTTTTGGAACGTGCTGCAGGCATCAAAGTCAATGAGTGAATATTTGCAACAAAAACATTCAGGTTATCAGTCTGAACATTTAGTAGCTTTTCTATGTAGTGCATTTCATTCCATATAAACAACATTGGAATTGGAGTTTGCATGTGAGTCAATATTGAGTTTGTGATTACGTTCAAGGTTTCAAAAAAGCTGGGAAATCTGACCCCTCAGTGATTCTGTGTCAGTCCACAGTGTTAAGATAGAAGAATAGAAATGTCAGAGTCAGTTTGGGAGTCCTCAGAGTTAATCACATCCCCCTGGTCTAGACGTCCTGCCCCTTTAAGAAGCTCCACTGCTGCACTGAGCTCTCTCCCTCTTCTCACCACTCTGTGCTTCACTATGGCGAAGGCGTAAACAAACACAGCGCGATGGGTCGGAAAGCGGCAGAAACAGTGAACACATCTCTCCGTCAGTGACTAACACCAGCGACAGAGGAGTCAAGTGACCTGCAGGAGGGTGTGCTCTCGTTTTTTTGACGCGTGTGCACGGTATGTGGACGGGACACGGATGCTGTCAGCGCGGATAGCGATGAAAAGAGCGAGAATAGTTTGGACCCTGAACGCCTCAGCGGCTCTTAACGGTTACTGGACTCCGGAGCTCTCTCTGTTTCTAACGGCTGAAATGGACAGAGGACGGCGCTAATTCAACCGCCGTCTTCGCTTAATTACTCACTCTTTCACCGCTCGTTTGGCTTCATTTGGTAGTTAGTTTCTTTCTCTTCGAGTCGAGTTAAGGTGACCCGACAGGACAATGCTGACAGGATCTAAAACAACGTTCAAAGTGAGGCAGATGCTCCCAGATATCAAGGTAAGCTAAGAAACGTTTGAGGTCTCGTGCAGGACGTCAAGTGAGCCAACTGACGTCAACTAGCTAACTAGCTCTGTTAACTGAACTTAATATTTATTTCATAATTTAACTATATAATCAGTGTAAATGTTAGTTTAAAACCTAAATGTTCATTGTTTCAGTTACATTCTTCCATAGTATGCCCTTTAACCCTCCATGAATCACATTTTACCTGTCAGAAACATTGTTTGTAGTGTTTTTATGTCTTAAAATTGACTTAATTAGGATAACAAAGATATTTTATAGACTTTTTGGGGTGAAGAGTTTGGGTTCTATTGCCTGAAATCAACATTGTTCCATAATGCTGCTCAGAGTAGGGATGGGTAAACCAGTTCTAGTTTGAAATCAATAAAAACTCGCTCAATAATCGCTATTTGGAGTCTTTTTGCTTAACGATTCCCTTATCAATTCCTTTCACTCAAACAAGGGCATCATTTGTTTGATTTTTTAACATCAATTTTTATAAACAAAGCCTTTTTTGTCTAACAATTATCTTATCAGTTCCTTTCATTGAATCAAGGACTTCATTTGTTTAGCATTGTCGCTGAAATCCTGTTGAAGCCAACACAGAAAATCAGCAGGAATCATTAAAGAATTTGATTCGAAAGCAGTAATGTTATTGGCATCGGTATCAATAAAATCTCATAAATTTACATCCCTACTTAAGTTTTTAAAAATTCATTTTTTTTTTAATTTTAACATCATTTTTTTAAATTAACATAGTATTTTTGCTTAGCGATTCCCTTATCAATTCCTTTCGCTCAATCAAGGATATCAAGCTCTCATTGGCAATCAGAAGAAATCAATGAAAACTTTCAATAATTAGAGACATCCACAAGATTAATATCAAGAATGTCGTGTGTTTGACGTTGCTGTCTCTGAAAACTTGTTGAAGCAACACAGAAAATCAGCAAGAATCAATAAGCAGGATGGATAATGGCATTGGTATCAATAAAATCTCATCAATTTCTATCCCTACTTAAATAAAAAAATACAAAATTATTTTACATTTTATTTACCATCACTTATGCAGAAGAGTTAATTTTCATTATTATAATGTAGAATCATTATAAAATGAACTCGTCTGTAAAATGATGGGAATTGATTAGATTTTATTGATAGTAATCCCATTATGTTGGATGCATTATATTGGATTTCTTGCTATCTGATAAGCATATATGTCCTAGAGCAAACAAATGTGAAGCAAGAAAATTAACATTTTATTCTGCATTAGGCGATGAGTTTGATTTACAAAAGCGAGCTTTAAATGACAATGAGGGAGACCATAATTGTACATTTGTATATTCAACACACCAGATGCTGCTTCAAAGTCAAATTAATGACATCCCACAGATGTTATGTTTCAGGTCCCAGCCTTTCATCAGACATCTCTCTCTCTCTCTTTTTTGCTTTTTTCCTTCTATCATCCAATATTTAGCTTTGTCTTGGGATGTGTGAGTGCAGTCAGGCAAACATGACCATCTTTTATTGATTAGAAATGGCTTTTGGGATCAACTGCATCAAAAATGTCTTTTCATTATAAAGCAAAATAAAAAATACCATAGGTCTCACCTTCATATATTTGGTTGTGTCTTCTGCAGAATCAAAATTGATGCTGCGTTCTATCAGCAGCCTCTGCAGGATTAAATGATTACTGAAGGTCTCTGCACTGATGCATCTGTATTAGGGATGCACAATATTATCGGTTTGATATCAGTAATAGCTGGTAAAGTATCGCATTGGCCGATATTGACATTTTTGCTGTTATTTAAAGCCAATAAATCGTCTCATCAGTGCATGGTTACAAAAAAACAAGGTTTTCATTTTTGAAAGAGCTAAATGCTGTTTTTCTTGTTTTACATTTATTCCTCACTTCCTTGACCAGAAGTATTGGTATCGGTGATGATGAGTTAAAAATATTGCATATCAGGTATTGGCAAAAATTCAATATCATGCATCCCTAATCTGCATCTGTGTTCACATGATGATGCATTGATATAAAAACATTTTTGACACCCCTAATCCCAATATGCAAGTCTGTGCTGCAGTTACAAGTAGGGGTGAGTATTGGCAAGAGCCTCACGATACGATACGTATCACGATACTTTGGTCACGATACGATAATATCACGATATATTACGATATCGCAATATTGTGATATATTGCGATATTATACAGTAAACTGGGTAAAACCTAGAGACAATGAATATGTAACCTTTCCATTTTATTGTAATTGAAATATGTCAAATGCAGCGTTACATTAATACACTTAACCTGAAACACAGAGTGGATCAAGTCACTTAAATTAATGTTGCAAAGAAGTTATTCTTGTTTTCCCCTTAAAGTATTGAAAGCATCCTAACCTGCAGTGCAGCTCAAACTGTAACTGAACACATGAAGAACAAAGTGCTTTGAGTTACTGACAGAACAACAGTAAGTAAAAGTAAAAAAAATCACATGTTTCTCTTGTCACTGTCTGAACTGACACCTGTGCACCTGTGCATGCATATTTATAAGTTGTATTTTATTTCAAACTCTGATAAAATATGAGTTTTTACTTTTGCGAAAATATCGATACTAAGATTTGAAATATTGATATTGTATCGGGAGTCAGAATATCGCGATATATTGCGATATCGATAATTTTGCACACCTCTAGTTACAAGTGTCTTAACTTGTCATCCACTAAACATTGAGCATTAAGCATCATTTTGTCAATAATTAATTGACAAAAGTTTTGATCACTGCTGTGTGCTGGGGTTAAATCTTTACTTGTCTGTTTTGTTTTTGCTGACTGCCTCTGATGAGAGCAGGACACTCTTGATTTGTAAAGCATGCAGAACAAGAAGGAATCGATAAGGGAATCGATAAGTACAAACTCCACTGATACAAATTTATTGAGGCAGTTGTCTCATCTGGAAAGGTTTTTTTAGTTCCCATCCCTACTTTTAACCCCTGCAACTCAGAACCATTTTCTCCTTTTTTGGTCCACAATAATCCACGTTAAACCTCAACACTGTCAGGCATAATCAAACTAAAGACATCGTGTTTTTTCAATATTTACACTGCTTCGATGTCAGGTTCATACTTCATAAATTGTAAGACCAAGACTTTAAATCTGACAGAGCTTTATACGACTCATAGATTTATTATGAACAAGTCTTGTCACATCTGATTAAGGTTCAATAAAGCCTTGGCTTCAGTGGGAGAAATAACAGTTTGCTCAGAGACTCACAACAAAAACTGTTCACAGTTTTATGTTTCCTGATGGAGGTGTCCGTACAACTTATGCCTTAGGTGTTTCAAAGGCCACACAATAACATTAGTCATTTCCTCTTTGGTTATTTTGGTAAGTGACAGGCAACTTTCTTCTTTCCTGTTAATTTTGGCTGCTCCTGATTGGACGCTGCTGTCAAGAAAACAAGAGAAGAAGAAAATGGGTGCATCTGGTTGGTTTATAAGACTGGCAGAGAGCTGTCTCTTCCTCTAAGGGTCAAACTAGAGCTCTTATAACATCACTGCTGCAGTTCTTATCAGGAAATGCTGGACTGTTGCTGATGTCTGATAAGCTAAATCTGAACTCATCATCATGCGGCACATGAACCTCAGGAGTCACATGGTTCACAATTTCTGCCACTACGCCAAACCAGCACCCCATGACTTTACAGAAATGTGTCTGTATCATTTTGAATATGAATTTTTTAAATTAGAATTTTGAAATGGACAAAAGTCCAGTGTTGTGCATTTTTAACAAGGGCTTTGTGTTGTTAAGAACCTTGTGATTCGATTCTTAAGGTTGCTTTTCATTCAGTATTAATTACATATTGATTGCATGCTTCAATGTTGATTCAGTAAGAAGTAGTGATAAAACAGAACTTGAGCACCTGTTGATGTTTTGAAATATTTATTTTCATGCCCATGTGAATATACATGGCATGTAATGTCACAGTATTTTTTCTACTTCATTTTTTATTTTATTTTTTTTACAGAAAAGTACAACAAATGAGGACAAAGGAAAAGATACATACACAGTGCATGGAGTTAATTGAGACATTCTGATGTCAAAAAGTCAAGAGTCTTCATTTTTTCTCCAAATTCATCTCCTTTCTCCTTTTGGAGTCATAAAGAAAGAGTTTTTTTTTTTTATGTTGCGAATGGAGTCTGTAATATTTACAAGTAGTTTTAATGGTGGGAGGATTCCTCTGAAGCCAGCATGCAGTGATTGTTTTTTTACTTGCCATTAAGAATATCTTCAGGTGATATGAGTGTCCTTTTCAGGGACTCATGTCACAGTGTTGAGCAATAAAACTTTTGAAAATAAAACTTGTGTAAATCATAACTTATTTGTGCACATGAGTGCAAAAGTTAAAAACACAACAGTTTTGCATAAGCATTGAAAAAGTGCAGAGTGCTGACAAATTTTCAAAAATCAGTGTCATAATTTGACAAGTTGCTCAAATATGTTGTGTGAATCTTGCATTTGGACAATTTGGGCACGACTGTAAATGCAGCATCTGTCCTGCAGTTATTAAAAGGGATGCACAGTTGTGCTTGAGCAGTATCCATGTCAGCAGATTGTTGTCTAAATATCAGTATTGGCAGATATGAACATTTTTGCTGATATTTATTGTCCATGTTATAGGCCATATTATTCCCATACATTGGCTGTAACATTGGCAGAATGAACCATCATGGTTTACTTTGTCTTCTTTGACTGTCGCTTTTATAATCAAAAGTGTCATTAATTAAAGACTTAAATGTTGTTTTTCCATTTCTAAACAAATGGACTGTAACAGTGAAAGTAGTTGGCCAGTTTGTGTAAATACTACACTTTGTACTCTTGACAGAAAAGGATTATTGATGCTGGTATCAGCGATAAAGAGTTCAGAAGTATCGGCATGTTGAATATCAGCAAAATGCCAAAATTGTGCAGCCCTGATTAATTTTTACATTTTAATTTAACCTTTATTTAAGCAAGAAAAGAAACTCATGAGCCACGGTTACATGATGTTTTTAATTCGGAATTGATTATTCAGAATTAAATTATTCAGAATCAAAGTTTTCTCCTTCATGTTTACATGGAAATAATAATTCGAATGAAGGTTTACATGGAAAACACGTTCAAGGCCTGTTGGGAATGGCTCTGATTGGGCAGGGGGTGGACGGGACGTAGTGACGTATTTATGTCTGCCTAAAGAAAAGCTCCAGCTCAGCGTCTCCAACTTGGACGCTACAGCTTAAAAAGGTCCACATTTTAATGCACACTTTCATTACTTCCAAATCCTCGAAGGCTCTAATCAAATAAACTGAATGAACATACACATGATCGAGGAATCACTCAACTCGAATTTAAAATCAGAATAAACCAGCCAGTTACTTCAGAATTAAGTTTTATTCGGAATTATCATTTTTGTAAGGAATTAGGTGTTTACATGATAATTTTCCATCTTTTTAAAGATGATTTTTGTTTTATAAAGAAGTAAATGAGAATTAAAGTTCTCATTTAAACATGATAAATGAGCTTAGAAATCTCTTTTTTAGCACGTCCTGGCCAAGAAAGGCAGCAGCATGGTTAACAAAGTTATTTACAATAACGACAACAACCCATACAAATACACTTGACATGTGTAATACTTCAAGTACAATGAATAAATGATCATAGAAACAAATATTTAAACAGGTTTGAGTGTTTAGTTCCTCTGTTTTGTTGTACAGGGACCAAACATCCATGCAGATCTGTTGATTTGTTGATTTTAGAAATGCTTTTAGATCAAATAAAATAAAAAAGAGATGATTCCCCCTCTGGACTGAATATCACACACCATGTTGTGGTATTACTGTAAATGGTTCTTACTGCAAAGAGTATTTTTATTGAGCTTTAGGACTGGGTTGTTTTTCCCAGTCAACATGAACTCTTTAAATACAAACTGTTGTCTGACCTGCTCTCTAAAAGTATACATGTGTCCCAGATCTGGGTCAGTTTCCCACCCCTACACAGACTCTGCTGTGCTCTGTGACATTGTGGTTAAAAGGTGAAGGTCAGAGTCGAGCATGGTTTGATCTCATCGACACTTTGATAAAGATTAAACAGAAACCGAGCAGGAAGCAGTTTATGCAGGAAACCCGGCCATCGTTCATCATGACGATCTGTTAATACTCACACAGGGAGCTGCTGTGCTTCTGAAGTGACAAACCTCTGAGGTTTCCCCACAGGTTTTGTTATTTCTATTCATAACAGCGTTACAGTTCCCTCTGACTACAGCAGGGAGATGCATAATTACTGTAAGAGCAGGGTACATAATGTCACTGTTTTAGGCTGCGTGCCTTATTATAGGCTGAGGAAGTGCTGCTGCATCTTAATTACTTCTCCTGGCGGGGGGCTCACCTCACGCAGGACTGCACACAGAGGAGAACGGAGCAGATGATCATCTCCGGAGAGCTGCCTCTACTTTAACACTGGAGCTTGTTTCACATGAGTTTGCTGACACAGTGCTTGAAAAGATCACGCCAATAAGTGAAACGAAGAATGAGCACATCTGTTGGAGGAAGGGAACAAAAAGAAAACAGCAGGAAAAGCAGTCATGGAAGCAGATTTATGAGTAAAGAAAAGGGAAAGATATTTTTGTCAAGAGGCCATTGTGGTGCAAAAATAACTGCTGAGACAAAAAATAAAAACAGTTTTAGAAAATACGCTGCAGCACAAACACAATTCACCAAAAATATAATACATAAGCTGTAACAAAACAAAAAAGACAAAAAAAGACAAACAATAAAATCAGTCCTTGAAACTACTGTTCAACACAGACACAAGTCAGCAAAAATAAAATAAATTAGCTGTGACAAAACAAAAAAAACAACAACAAAATAATCAAACATTAAAAATAGTCCTAGAAACTACGGTGCAACACAAACACAATTCAGCAATAATATCATTGGTGTAACAAAACTTATTAAGACAAAAAAAGATGAACAATAAAATCAGTCCTTAGAAATATGGTGCAACACAAACACAATTTAGCAAAATATGATAAATTAGGTGTTACAAAAAAAATATACAAAAATAGTCAAACAATAAAAATGCTTCTAGAGAATATGGTTTTACAAACACGATTTAGCAAAAATATAATGCATAAAATTTTGGAATTGGGGAAAATCCAACACCATGCATCCCTAGTGTTGGCATAAGGGCATTCCTGTTGTGCTGTTTTTAAATAGAATAGAATGGCTATTGATTGTCATTGTACAACTAGCATTCAATGACATTAGGTTATGGATTTATAAATAAATAAAATAAAATAGAATTACAATTGAAAATATATGCATTAAATAACATCTCCCTATATACATATATTTCAAATAAAAACCCTAAAATACAATCCCATGGGGGCCATGCATGTGCATTCAGGAGTTCATTGTCAAAAACTGTCTATTACTATATTTTTATTTTTTACCTCCGCCGAGGAGGTTATGTTTTCGGGAGACTTTGTTTGTTCGGTCCGTCCATCAGTGAACAAAATAACTCAAAAAGTAATGGATGGATTTGGATAAAATTTTCAGGAAATGTTCAGCATGGAAAAAGGAAGAACTGATTCGATTTTGGTGTTGATCCGGATCAGCGTCTGGCCGCCATGACGAAAAATGTGATTTTTGTGAATAACTACTGAACTAAAATAGATATCATTATGAATTCAATTGCTAATGGTATGTTTTCATGGTCAAGGAATCTAAAATATTTCGATGAAATAAAGGTAGGACTTATATTTATGGTGAAAATCACAATATGGGAGATGACCGTGGCACTGGTGGAGGTCTGCGCTCTCCGAGTGCATTTCTAGTTTATTATTATGATTACTTCTATCCATATTATCATTCCATACTGTATTGATAACTATATTATCTTCCAGTTTATATATTTTTCATTATTTGCTGTATATTTTCAATTCAAATGACTCATCAGTTTGAATACTAATTTTTACCCCCAAGTTCTTAGAAATATTGAAATCATGAGTATAAACCGACAGCCCAGGCAGGTCAGAAATGTGCTTTGTTTCAGAATGAGGTCCACTCCTGTCAAAATATGTATGATTATGATGTCTGTCTTTGTTTAGCAGCCCTATAACAAAGTGTTTGTTATTGTAGTGATCAGGAGACCTGTCCCAGTTCAGACGGAGCTGTTAGTTTGACGGGCAGCACAAAGAAACACGTTCACACACAGCGCTGCAGAGGTTTCAGACTCTTGGCTCCGTCTTTGTGTTGCCTGGCTTTTTGTCTCCCTGCTGGTTATTTTCAGCAGCCGCGGGGGGAAAAACGGTAACAGATGCCTTTTTACCCTGCCCTCCGGCGAGGCTTGCTTGTGGAGTGAGGGGGTGATGTTCGCTGTGCAACATCTGGTTGTCACCATGGAGACTGCAGTTGGGAGGTAGAGGGGCCCTGAATCTGATTACCTTTGAAAGGGACGCGCAGAAATCATCACAGCCCACCACCGAAGGAATCCCATGTGTCCGAGCCTCAGATATGGTGATGTGGAGTTGTAGGCAGTGCAGATTACATGCACAGGCCACCCACACACTGCTGTGGGCTCCACTTCTATGAGCATGTGTTCAAGGCTGCTCCAGAAAAATGGATTCAGCACTGGGCTGATTTCTCACCAGATGGCTGTACAGTTTGTACGGACTGGTGATGCTCTTCCAATCAGGGTTTTTACTCGTGACAGTTTGGACGCAGAAACTCTGACATACGGGTTGAATTTTTTTATTATTCCAGAGATGTTTCAATTCTGATCTCTCCTCTCCATTTCTACTTCACTCTGCTTTTCTGCCAAGACCATCTGATCTTATTTAATAAAGCAGAATAATTATCAACCCACAGGGATGTCATATTTCTGCTAAGCATTTATCAGAAGAGTACGGCATCGACCTACTTTATTTTAATCAGAGCAGGACCTCATACTCCATTTGCCATCGCCCTGCCATTTACATCCCATTACCTGTCACTGTCTGTTGTGTTTTGCTGATTTTACTGTTTTAATCTTGTACAGTGTCCTTGTGTCATGAAAAGTACTTTAGCATAAAGTGTATTGTTATTATTAGTATTATTTTCACATTGCTAAAATTTAAATGAAACAGCTGACCTGATCCCTAACAAGTTAATGCAACAACCTCTGAAAAGTTCTCCATTCAACTTTTAGCCTTACTGCTCTCTAGAGCTTCAGTGCTGCTGTATTTTGGCTCCACTGCTCCGTAGAGCTTTAGTACTGCTGTGTTTTAGCTTAACTGCTCCATAGAATTTTAGTGCTGCTGTGTTGTAGCTGTGTTGTTGAAATATTGCATAGATGGCAGGCACATACCTGGGCTCCTGCCAGCACGTATTAAAAACCTTTGTTTCCAACAGCATGATGAGGCCCTTAGTCTTTGCACATGAAGTAAAAAATGGATGGCTGGTTAAGCATGTCAAATCTTTTATGATTTTTCAGCAGGGTTAGCTTAACGTTAGCTTTGCTGTTCTTGGCTTTCTCTTTCCCTTGGTAGTGCAGAGTGATTGGGCCTTATTTCCAGTTACACAAATCTACAGAAGAGCTTCAGTTAACAGTCACATTAGATTAAGAAAAGCAGCAAATCCTCCCAGTTGAGGAGCTTACACTTAGATATGTTGACATTTTAGCCTGAAAAGTGATACCCAGGGGATGTGGAGTAAAACAACAGCAGTACAAGCTGCATAAGGATGCTCGGGCCTGCATCTTGACAGGAAAGCAGACTTAGTAAGATCTATTTTGGCTGCGCCTATCCCCCTGAGTTCACTTTATCTGCATCTCTCAGGCAGCTTTGAAGCAGTGTGCTTGAAAGGCACACAGTACAAAGCTCTACAGAAGCAGAAATGCCACAGAAGGTTTCATCTGAGCTCTATTCAGATAGACTGGAGATCCAAGCCCGATAGGAGTCCCCCCACACCCACTCCCACAGGACCCAGACGTCACATCCACTGCCGGGCTTCCACTGCTTAAACAGAGACAACAATGGACCCCTTCTCAGGCCAGATTTATGGTGCTGTTGGAGGGTGTATCGATCCGACATTGGGTGATAATTAACCGGCTCCTCTGTTCTCTCGTGAAAGGCCTTGGTCTTGAGAGGCTAGGTCGTTCATCTGCTTTTAGTGCCTCTGATAGTCTCACTGCCTGGACCTGAAGAGTCCATGTGGAGTGGACTGTCAGGTTAAGAGACTATATCACTTTCATCTGCTGTTTCATGTCCTGCAGTAGCTTTTCATTAAAGCCGTTTAGCTGATACCTTCGTCCGCAGTGATGTACTGTTTACTAAGAATGTAATGAGGCTCAGTGGGGGAGGGGAGCACCAGAGACCAAAAGGTGGGCTCCAAATGACCCGGGAAACCTAGAAAATCAGGAGTAGTTTATCTGTTCTTAACATTTATAGAATATAAGGCCTATATGTGTTTTGGATATATTGGGGTAGTAGCTTCAAGCTTCCAAAAAAAACCCACTGCTGAGTGGGTCTGATACACACAGTCCAGACAAGGACTGAATGATATGGACAAAATTTCATATCTCAATATTCATGCCAGATATCTCGATATCGATACGATACCATATGACTACGGGTTCGATGAAAACCAAGCGGTGTATTCAATGGCAATCGTAAAAAAGAAATTTGTTGTGACTCCAGAGCTGTACATGCAGGGCGAGCACAGGGGAAATCTATGTTGTTTAAATCCTTGCTTTTTCGATATTAATATCTCGAATGTTCATATCGATATGATAATGATATATCTTTCAGCCCTAGTCCAGACAAAAAACCGACGCAGATCGAGCATCACTTCTACGATTATTTACAAAACAAAAGGATTTACAATCGTCACTTTATGAAAAAACTATATGAAAAGGTTACTATGTTCGGCAGATCTGCTCTTTGCAGATAAACTTTTACACTCTCACTCTCAATCCTCTAGCCAGGTGTCACTAATCACATTTAATAACCCAAAGCAGGCACCGTGCATAGGGATGGGCAGAACGGTGAAAAACAACTCGGTCAGCTTGTCATTGTAGGTGAACATAAAATCCATTCAGTCCATTTTACTTTTTACAAATAAATTCAAATTAAATGCTGACTAAAATATTAACAATAAGCCAGGCAAGAAAATTCATAGCGACAAATAATCTAAATTAATATTCTTTCCTTGATTCAGTCTACCATGAATTAAATTCATTATTTAAATCAGATTTCCTTTTGGCTCCAACCATTGGTTAAAAATATCCCTCCATATTCAAAACAATATTTTGCCTGTATAGCTCACAGTATTACTTACGCCATGCTGACAGTTGTGTTTCCTTCTGTTACGAGACTTCAGAAGAAAATTGGTCTAGTTTCCTTTAAATTGAAAGCATCTGATTGGAAGACCTTGCCTAACTCTCTAAAATCTGTCACTTCTTTTTATCTTTTTAGCTTCTGATAAATTTCTGACAACAATATTGATCTGCGGTAAACTCTGGTTAAATTATATAGTATTGGTGATGAATATATGTACTATTGATGACGGATATATTACATTACATGATGGCATATATTTCCACTCACTTATATTTGTGAATATAGAAGGATGGTGGATAGGGAACATTGGGGCAATTGTGTTTAGTGCAGATGATATTGTTTTGTAATGTGTTGTTCTGTTGTAATGTTCTGTATTGTTTCTGTATATTTTGTTAAGTAATTTAATACTGTCTTAATTTTCCTTTGCATTGTTTCTGTATGGATGTTAAGGACTTCCATTAAAGCAAGATGAGTCATCTTAAGGACTTTCCTTAAAACAATTAAGTTAATATCTGCAAAAATGTCAATAGCGGCCAGTACGATACTTAATGTTTCAGACTGATTTCGGCCAATTCCGATAATATTGTGCATCTGTAATACTTAGCATTATTATGTTCTAATTTGTAACAAAAGAAATTAAGAGGAACTGTTATAACAAAGTAAATCCTGAAATTACTTACAAACACATCTAGCATCCCATTTTTTTACATGGTTGGCTGAGTTATTACTGAATATGTGAAAAACTACTTTATTTTTCAGTGAGTGATTCTTTAAAAACTCTGTGGATCTGCATTCAGATTCAGATACCATCAGACTTTAATCACCCCTTACTTGTGCCATTACTAAAAATATCTGATAATTATGTCAAAATCTGTTGGTAATTTTTTAATTTATCTTGCTTTTGGATGGACTGACCCACAAACAAACAGGATAAAAATAGGAGCAAAAATGGAACTTGGGCATGAAGGTAACAATCTAGATTATATAGAAGTATTTCTATGACATATCCTAACATATGCATGGCCTGAAGTGGTACAAATATGCAATTTTACATCCAAATTGTTCATAGACTATGTTCTTATTTTGATTAAACATCCACAAAAGGAATACAAAGGTGTACAAGCACGACGTCTGCCTGTCAGATAAACTGAATTCTTGCTAACAATGTCCTCTAGAAGGATCTCTAGATAAAAAAAAAACATTAACCGCAAAAGGAAGAAGTGGTTGTAGTGATGGACACCCTGCCTGTTGTGGGAGTCTGACATGTGATCTGTGAGTCACAGGGTGATCCGTCTATCCACAAGGCAACCCTCCTGCCCCTTAGAAGAAGAATCTGATATGTCAAGGCCGCTCTGAGCGGCAGGATAGTGATTGATGACAATGAGCTGTCCAATCAATCAGTGATGGATGTAGGCGATTGGAGGCCAGCCAGAAAACCACTCTGATACCCTCCAGTTTTTGCTGCTATTCATGCTCGGTGTTGATACTAGCAGCAAAAATCTGAAGATGGCATCTTTAAAATTGCTGTTAACCGTGGTCCTCATACCCTGACCTGATTGTTTCCATGGGATGTGTTTCACATCCATTTAGGAATCATTCCCATGAAAGTGGTTGGAAAATGCAGGACTTTTTAAGAAAAACTGGAGGGTGATTGCATTGATCTTTTTGTTTGTTAAATTAATTTTGAACTAGTCAAAACTTGAGGTTGCTTTTCGCTGCGAAATCTCACATGTGGGTGAGAGTATTTGTAGAATTTCAAGTCCAGAAAATCTCAGTAGACTTATTCTAAGGCACAATTCCCTGGCATGTCTGGATTAACATCTTATTTGAAGTTATCCGAAATAAATATAAGGCCTTAGCTGCTTGTAATACGCCAGCTGTTTAACTGGAATTTAAGACCCTCACTCAGTAAAATTGTACTTGTTTCATTAGCAGATATTTTCTTATCCTTACAAGCAATTCAGTACCTTATTTTTTGGCTTTTATTCCCTGTAGTAAGATGTTTATCTGGACTTGTCAAGTTAATATGAATTAAAATAAGTGCATCAGATATTTTTGAGCTAAATTAGACAAACACACTTGCCAAGATCTGAGTTTTCACAGTGCAGGCTCGTACCACTACCTCTCTGTCCTTAAAGAGCTCTTATTTTCCCTTAAATCTGGTTCATGTGTTAATTTTTGATGACTGCTAGTGTATGTTCACAATCAAAAATGTTCAAAAACCATTAAGTTGTTGTATCCAGAGCGCCCCTGATCCTGCTGTATTCTCACTCTGTTCGAGGCACTGTCTGATTGCTTCCCCTTTCAGGCTCCCTTCCCCGTGAGGGCCCAGTCCCCTCTGATGATAATGGATCAGTTCGGTGCTGCTTTATGCCACATTGTCACCATCTCTGCTCTACTAGGGCTTGGCTCTGTGAGCCAATGAGCTTAAATGGCTGATGAGACAATAGTAGGAAATTACACTGGTAGGTCTGTTTGGTGAGCTGAGGATGTTTTATGCCCTGTTTACAAGATGACAAAAAAGGATGAAAACAGAGAGTTTTCATTGTTTTGCACCTTCCATTTACACAAGAACAGACTGCCAAAATTTGCAAACTTTTGAAACCAGGGTCCAGAGTGAACCCTGCATGTGCAGTACTCTTTCTGGTTATGGAACAACAATAACAGCTGCAGCGAACTACCAAGCAACATGTGTGCTGCTTATTTTGAAGATTCAAAAATGAGGCAACTGGACTGTGTTGAATGTTGGGAAGACGTTTCACTTCTCATTCAAGAAGCTTCTTCAGTTTCAAATGGCTGGTAAAGGAAGCAGATACTTGTCTTTCCAAGCAATTCAGTACCTTATTGGCTTCCTCTCTTGTAAGATGTTTATCTGGACTTGTCCTTTACCAGCCATTTGGAACTGAAAAAACATACACAGATGTGTGCTGCTTACTGTGCTCATTTTATGAGTTTTGTTATGCACAGGGAGATGCAAACTCCAAGGGCAGTCAAACCAACAACCCTCTTGCTATGAGGCACTACCCTCTGTGCCACCGTGTTGACATGACACCAAACCTTTTGTGCTGTGGGATTTTCAAAATTAAGCTGCATCATGGTGATGGTTTGAATTGTTTTTTGACTGTAATCATTTGATCTGATTGGATATTTGATCAGCCAATTGGTATATGGATTGCAGAGATGTCTTTTACACCCTTTGTTGTCCTGGGCAGCAAACTGCTTTAAATGCTGTATGATTAAGGCTTTACTTTTGCATTTTTCTTGATTATATTCATATCCTTGCGAAAGAAGGATTTATTCTGCAGCCGTGATCTTGCAGTGACTCATCAACATCTGTTGAGCTCTCTGTCAGCACTGAGCGTTTTAGAAATGAGGAGCATGGATAGAGTGGATGCAAATATTTTAGCAGGCAGTAAAATGCAAATCATTTTAGCAGTAGGGATCTGAAATGAGCCTGTGATTATCTTTGTGTTGTCCGTCTTGAAGTCTAGACTTCTGCTGTTGTAATGATGGACTGATAAGAATGCAGACACCACTTTAAGTATTATTTCACAATCCTTCCTGGAAGGTTTTGAAATACATGTTACTGCAGAGAGAGATGGTCTAATTACTGCAGGCTCCTGCAGAGAAACGAGGTTAAAAGCTGGAAATCCACCACTGTGTGATGCAGAAATTCTGCCATCAAATATTCACACTCCGAATTCCCAATTCATGAAAGATTAATTTATTATTTTACAGCGTATGTCAGAATCTGTTTCTGTCATCGTTGGTTTCTTTTTAAAAGGAAGAATGCAGCTTCAGTTGTAAGTTTCTTTTTACATTACTCGAGGCAGTGTTCTCCAACAGAGGCTTTCATTGTTCTGTGAGCTGCTGATTAAATTCAAGGCAGGTTTTTGTCCCTTTACTTTGCCCTTGGGGTTTTGTGTGTTGCAGTGCATCAATATATTTGATGTCAGGTGTTCTGTTTCAGAAAAAAGAAACACAGTACACCTCTATGTCTGCTTCAAAGGGACAGAAATTTGAATTAAAGGTGCTGTGTGCTGCTTTTCTTTTTAACGCTGTCCTCTGTTGTCCAATTTAAACAGAGATGCTGTGCTTTGAAAACCTTGTATCAGGGTTCTCCCACATCCTGGAAAACCTGTAAAAAGGTTGAACATGTCGAGTCATGGAAAACGTATGGAAAATGGGGATAAAAGTAAATGTTCTGGAAAATTATTTACCTTTCTTCTACCTTGTTAGTGAACAAAAATCATAGGAAATGAAGTAAAAATGTACGTGAAGAGTAATGCAAACTTCGCCATAAAATATGAGTAGATAAATAATGCATGTTAATGAATAAAATATAAAAACTCAGAGAAGGATGCTTCACAGTATGTGCAGGTGTGTGCGTGGGGCATCCTGGAAAAAGTCCTGGTAAATGGTTTCTAGAAAAGAGTGGGAACCCTGGGTATAGATAAGCAGTTGAAGAGGATTTTGGCTCTGCTTAAGCCACCCCTAAATTCTTTTTTATTAGAGTTGGTTTTTGTACTTTGCCATTAGAAGAGAGTTATGGCCCTATAAAATCCATGATCACAGAACTGCAGACATAATCACAGAATTGGACATTAAAAACAAAATTCAATATAAACACAGAATATCACAGAAATGACATAAACATAAACATTTTTTTCAGAATAAAAAGTAAAATATCTCTCAGGAAAATGCTCCAAGGTGGCCTCTAAGGCCCTGTTTACATGGAGACTATGTGACCTAAAACGCACAGATCTTTCTTTTGTGTATTCAAAGTTGATCCGTGTTCAGACGGAGACACGAAATGAATGAAACCGCTGTAGTGTGCATGCCAGTCCAGTGGATGGCGATGTAGGTTTGCAGAGAAACAGCGCTGCTACAAAACACGTACGAAGAGGAAAAACTTTTCACAAACAACAATGACAACAAATCTGTCTAGATAGATTTGTCTGGATAACAAACCGAGCACAGTAAGGAGCACACATGCTACTTGGTAGGAGGCCAAAGCTGTTTTTGTTCCTGGTATGTGAAGGAGTACTGGGCATGCGGTGATGTCAGGGTTTCACCCTGAAACGCTGAATCCTGTTTACATGAAGCCCGGTGGTGATGTGTTTTCAAACTTTCCACCTTGGACCCTGGTTTCAGGCACTCCAGGCACCGTTCTCATGTAAAAGGGAGGCCAAAACGCAATGAAAACTTTTCAGGTTTGGCTGATTCTGGCCTTGTGTAAAAAGGGCCTAATTCCAAAGTACAGGGCAGAGCAGTTCCCAAATGTTAATTATTGGCCCTTTTCCATTAGCCCTGCTCTACTCGACTCGCCTTGTGCAGCTTTTCCATTAGTCCCAGTCGCCTGCCCAGCGGCGTGCAGTGTTGCTGTAAACAGCTGAGCGACACTGCGGTGACGTCATTTTGAGCGAGACACAACAATCTTTGGCTTTTTGTCACAAGCCGAGTAAAAAAGGAAAGCAGAAGAAGGCTGCAGGTGGTAAGAAGAAATACCCCTTGAGAAGCACAGGACAGTTTTGGAAGCTATACAACAGAATGAAGCCGAGGACGAGAGCAATCGAGCTGCAAAGAAAAGATGTATGAGGGTAAGCTAACAGTAGCTACCGCTAGCATGCTAGGTCGTCGTGCACATGACTCATCAATGACGACATTGTTTGACCAATCAGTAGCAGGCAGTTGGTGACGTCATCTTTTAGTATCGACTCTACTCGCTTGGAACCAGAGCGGAGTAGGTACTAAAACTAGCTTGTTTTAGAAGGTACCGGGCTAGTGGAAACACGCTGCAAATCGAGTAGGGCCAAGGCGTGCTAGTGGAAAAGGGCCATATGTGTCTGGTGATTAAATGTTCAGCCAATTTTGTCAACATACTGTTGACTGGACCCATAAACATACGTGTGAGAACCACCTGAAGAGTTACAAACAGCTCAGAAAAAAGGAGGAACACTTTGCCGCAGCTAATTTAAAGGAATATTACACCCAAAGAATGATATGCCTTAATTTTCTACTCACCCTCATGTTGAGCAACACTCTGGAGCACTTTTTTGATGTCTCAAATGCAGCTGGAGGTCCGGGGTGATTTTCGCTGTCAACAAACGTCCATCTAACAGGGGCAGCCGGACCCGAAAAAAGGTCCATAAAAGTCCACAAAAAGCGTGCTTATTTTCCTTCATACTGCTCGTCGCTGTAATCCAAGTGTTCTGGCGGATGCGTCCATAATTAATTGAAGCGAGGTCATTTAGTACATTTGAGCCTAAACAGTGCTATAAGCGTGCTTCAGCAGTGCTCGCACAGCGCTCCTGCACTCGTAAGCCATCTGGATTGGTCTGAGTAGTGCAGAAAATTAAGGCATATCATTCTTGGGTGTGCTATTCTCAGGGAATGCTTTCTTAGAACGAGGAAGACGTGACACGATTTTGGTAGTGATACCAAAACGAATGTGCATCCAGGAATTTTGTTTCAAAGATAGGGACAGTTTCCTGCTTTTTGGTGAAAATAACCTGGTATGTTTTCTAAAGGATTTGGATGATATTTTCTGGGAATGTTGGTCATGGCACAAGGAAGAAGTGATTACACTTTGATGGTGATCAGAATCCAGATGTGGATACAGGAATTTTTTCAGGGATTTCTAAGGCAATTATCCTCATTTTTGACGGTAACAGTGTTAAAAATGCTTTGGTGGAGTTTTGTATTCTCAGAGCACTGATAGTTTTGTATTTTGTTGGTTTGTTGACGCTCCAGCAAAGTGTTCGACTCTCATAATATGTCTGCTTTAGAGTTAAAATGGCCTGACACCTCTGCCCAGTTAGCTTTGTGGATAAATGCAAGTCATGTTACTGTGCATGGATTAAGAGGAAAAGCCTTCAAAGTGAGCTCTTTTTAGAAAAACTACCTCATGCTCCTGTTTCCTACTAAGCCAGTTCACAATACCACATGGCTGTCCCCATTTATGTGAGGAAATGAAAAGTATAAGTAAAACAAACAGGTTGCGACCCTTTTTCAGTACTGTGGCTTAAAAGCTACTGTGTGTTTTACAAGCCTGAAGGAGAGTCTGTTTCAGTAGGAGAGCTTTAAAAAATGAAACGCAGCTTTTCTTACAGTGCCCCTAAAAAAAAAAAAAATCCCATTCGTGTTCGTCCCTTGTGAGTTTTGTCTGCTGTTTGAGAAAGACAAGTACGTTCCAGATCCAGAAACAGGCACGCTTACTGCAGAAGCCTGGCCGCAGCAGCAAGGGGAAGCCATGAGCAATGGAAACTGCAATAAGCCTTGGCCACTGTCCCTGAGGATGAGGGTGGGGGAGCAGAGGAGGGCAAAAGTGGGGTAGAGCAGAGGGGGAAAAGAGGCAACGCGAGTGGAAGAGTCGGGATGCAGAAGCCACAAAGCAAACTAAAATGTCAGCTCTGAAACAGCCTTGGGAGTGAGGTTTATTAGTGAATCAGAAAGCAGCGGAGCCATATTGTCGCAGTCCCTTCATTAGCAGAGGAATACCATAATATTCTCTGTAAATATGTCACCTTTATCACCAACAAATATTCATTTTCCACCAGTTTAACAGCCAAACTCACAAATGCGAGTATTTCACCCTTTGCACTGCTGTGTTGTTGACTGACTTCACCATGAGGCCTACTTTTGTCAGTCTTCAAAACCGTAGAAGACACAACATTTATAAAAGGAATAAGAAAACCAGATCTGATGTTTTTAAAAGGGGGTAAGGAATTCAGCTGCGGGTCTCTGTGGGTGTTGATGGAGAGACTGAGGGAAGTCTTCAGACATTTTTAAAGCCACATGGAAAAATTACGAACAATGCTCTGGCAGGCTGAAACAAAAGGCTCGTAAAATGTTTAGTGTCCTGCCTTATCATCAAACGAGCTTGTTTTTCTCCAGCAGTTTTTGCCTGTGCAGAGCTTTCAGACTTTATATTTGTTGAACTATAACTGCGTTTTATATGCCACAGCCTATAAAGGAGAACAGTCAGTGCTTTGTGGACAATTCGCATAGTTTACTACAAAAGCCTGAGCAGTTTATTAACTATTAATAGACAAGAACAAACTCTGATATTTGTTAATCCTCACAAAAGCCTCTCTGATAAAACCAGACTGCTTATTATTTTTGTTTCTATTTAAGAACCATCTGTTGGATTTAGAATTAGAACAAGAGGTGGTATTTATTATCAAGTACATTTTTACATACAAAGGATCTGAGTTGGTGTATTGGTGCACAAAGAAACAATAATAACTTATATGAAGATTGAAATTAACATGTGAGGAGGAACAAAAATAATAAGAACAATGAAAATAGCAAGAGAACAAGAAAGTGGCAGTAAGGCTGCAAATTAAATTAGTAAAGAACTAAAGGCGATATAAAAAATATAGTTCTACAACATAAGATTTACAAAACAGAATAAAAATGTGTCAGATTATCTTCTCTTTATTTTAAAGTTTTGATTTACATGTAAACTGTTTAGGGAACATCAACACTTATTCATAAATACCTTTTTTTCTGTTGCCCTGTGGAAACTACTTACAGGTAATTAGCACTTTCTTGCCAATCATAAAGCATCGTGATCATTCATGCTAGCGCCTATTGTTAAACAGCTGATCCAAAGCTAGCCTGCCACTGTTGATGGCCAGCTGATTATCTCTACGCTTCATTGGCTAAATACTAGGGGTGCAACGGTTCAGTTAGCCCACGGTTCGGTTTGTATCTCGGTTTTGGGATCATGGTTTCGGTTCGGTTTCGGTTCGTGTTTTGCATTAAAAAAACAAGAAGTTTGGCTTTCCAAAAGACTCCCTTTATTTTGCTTTTAAGAAAACTATATTATGACAATGCCTCTTAGTCTTAACTATTGCTTGGCTTAAATAAAGCATTATGACGTTTATATAAAACACTTCAAATGTAAACTTTTAAACGGTTAGAGTGCTTCTTAGCTCCCTGGCTAGTGTAGTGACTGACTACTGAAATACAATTTACTATGTATTGTACATGATATACACTATACATGAACAGAACATAATCAGAGGTTAATATAGACATTACATTAAAAAGTTTATGCATTTTTTGTCCTACAATAGAGTTTAGTTGTTTTTCCAGCTACAATCATGATTAAACAATGCATAAAAGGAGGAGTGATGAGAAAAAGTGAGAGAGCGCTGGGGCAATCGACTGACGTCTCCATTACACACACAATAAACGTGAATGAATCAAACGTTTGTGTTATGATTTCTGATAAACTTAGTTAATTAACACTGCACCGACTTTTTGAATGGATTAATCAGACTAAAATAACAAGTTTAAAGGATGTGGAGACTCTGATGATACCGCTGTCTATGTCATCAGTGCGTATTTGCGCGCTGCTGTATGTTCCTATGAGACAGCGTCAGTCAGAGAACAGTCTGATATCCTGTCTGATCTGCTCAGAAGAACTAAGAAACATCAGAACAGATGACAAAACTAAGCATTTGCCTTTTTTGTCACCTGTTCAGTGCTATGGCTATGAGAAGTTTTTCTCTCCAGCAGCGATCTGTCATCAGCAGGGTCGGCAGGAGAGACCCCGGTGCGGGAGAGAGCGTCGGCCTTCAGGCTCATAAGAAATAAAATATAGCCATCATTACTTTAATAACAGCTCACTCAAGGTGAGCTGCTGTAACATCGGGTTCTACGTTATGGGAACAAACTTCTCTGGCATTGTAAAGCTTAGTTTTGCTCTGTTTGTTGCCCCTCATCACACCGTGCTGTGTGTGTTGTAAATAATGTTAAACTGAGCATGCACGTCACTTCTGCAGCCTGAGCTGTTCACATCACAGTCTCCAGTCAGACCACATTTACAGGAGCGATCTGAACAGACAAAATCGGAATTGAGCAGTAAGGACTGCAGTGTGAACGTAGCCTGAGAAAGCTAAACCTCTGGGTGATGATGGCTGAGGTGTTGACTCATGTTGGACGTGTTCCCGCTGAGCAATGCTTGCACATGGTTTAATTTTTGTCCACTGTTTTCTCTCCCTCGTCATTATAATCCATAAGGTAACCGAAATGTCCCCACACCCAGATTGAACGAAGCCAGTGCTTCTTCAAACTCCGGTCTCTCCACCTCTCCGCTCGCCATAGCTTTTCTTTGAGTTTTTCTCCTTCTTCGTCTTAGCTTTTGTGAGGCCGAGCCAAGCCGAGCTCCACAGTGAGAGACGCCGCCCACTCGGCCATGTGCTCGGCTCCTATTACACAGTAGCGATTGGATAGCGGGGCGGGGTTTTGTATAGAGCTGTGCAAGGAGGACAATGAGGGGTTGTCTGCAGAGCCGGAGAGCAGGCGCTGGTTCGAGAAATCCGTCTCACAGCTGTTAGAAATGAGTTAATTGCAAAACCGAAAAAGCACGCTTCATAAAGGCGAATTGAGCCATGCAGGGCGAACCGTACGGTTCACTTTTAAACCATAAACCGTTGCACCCCTACTAAATACTCTTAGACCACATTATTTAAGCTACTCTAGCCTGCTTATTCTTCACTGCTTCTGAAGCAAGCAGCTTTGCAACCCTCCTCCACCTCAGCTCCTCTTCCTTACTTAATCAGTGTCAGCTGGTGTGATGGAAATGTACTGACTAGTTAATGCTAACGCTACTCCAAGAGGGAAAAGCAGATTGGATGTGTTCTTGTAAGGGAAGCACCATCAAATGGGCATGTTTATGGTGAGATTTGGGCACTCCCATTGGCTGGATGTTTGCTGTAACTCGACAGGCATTCGTCTAAAAGGGGAACTGTGGAGTTTCTATCTTAAACTCTCTGGAGCAAAGAAGTCCAGAGATTAAATAGTAAAAGCATAGATGGTTTGTTTTTATATTTTGCATACTTTTATTTTGTTTCTTCACATATTCAGATGTGAAAAGGGTTGTTCAGCATTTATCTTTGTGTGATTTATTACTTTGTGGGATTGAAAGTCTGTTTTAAATTTTGATTTATATGTACTGTAATTCAACTTTTGAAACATTTATCTGACACAGCATAGAAATAATGATAGTCCAGATTTCACTGAAATACATAACTTTGGATTGGTTTTGCTTGACATGTTGATGGTTTACATGCATTATTATAAAATAAACTGAAAAGTTTATTTGATGACTGTGGGCAGAGGCAGGCTAACAGTACCCACTGGGTCCTAGTGTTTGAGCTAAGCTAATTAGCAGTGGGCGAGCCTTGCCCATCTTTCCCTTGTTACTACAGTCAAAAGAATGCAGCAGGAGACACAATGTAACTTTTGCCCTCATTTATTTATTTATTTATTTATTTCGTTTCACATGTCCATGTCATTGTTTTATGCAGTTTATATTCCTATTACCTCCGCCAAGGAGGTTATGTTATTGCCGGCGTCTGCTTGTTTGTTTGTTTCTCTGTTGGCAACATAACTCAAAAAATTACAGGCAGATTTTGAGGAAATTTTCAGGAAATATCCGTATTGGGACAAGGAACAAATGATTAGATTTTCTGGATCTGCCATGACGAAAATGTGATTTTCGTGAATAACTACTGAACTAAAATAGATATCATTATGAATCTAATTGCTAATTGTATGTTTTCATGGTCAAGGAATCTAAATGTTTAGATGAAATAAAGGTAGGACTAATATTTATGGTGAAAATCACAATATGGGTGAGGACTGTGGCGCTGGCGGAAGTCTGTACTCTCCGAGTGCATTTCTAGTAACTGTTTGTCATTGTCTCCTTTTCAGTGCAATAGATAGTTATGTAAAAAAGAACACAAATTAAAATATTAAACAGAAATGTAGGTGCAAAATATATACAAGATACAATCCTAGAGGACAGATCAATTGAAAAACTCTATATACCAATATAAGATAAAAAGGGTAAATATTAAGATTAAAAATAAATATTTTAGTGTATATATGGAAATGTATTGTACAGGATACTCGAACACTATTGGATACTCGCAGTGCAAATGGTGATTAATATTTACAGATGTGTCACGTTGGATTGTATTGCACTGGATGGATAAATACTGAGATTGTATTTTAAGCAGAGCAGCAGCCGTGACAGTGATGGAAATATTGCACATTTGCATGTGAAAGTTCAGGCTGGTGATTACTTGTAATGATGTATTTTAGTTATATATTTAAAAAAAGAAAAAATACTTGGCATGCTTCATTAACATGGCCCTCAGGTGGTGAGAACTGAATTTAAATGGCCCTCTTGGCAGCAAAGTCGCTCATCCTAAATGCCTCAAGACAGCGTTCGTCGCAGGCTGCAGAGGCTGTGATTTACTGTCAAAGGAACAGCCAGACGCTCTCACATGCTAAGAAAATAACTGGCTCTGAATAAGTGAGATTTATTACCTTTTCAAGGAGTAAAGGTCCTCTTTGTTAAATGTTCCCTGTTTTTTATGAAGGACCACGAGCTCTGAGTCTCAGGTTTTCACGAGCCGGCTTCTGCACACAATCCACCACACTGCAGAAATTGCTAGCATAACATCGGCCACTGAGTAGATTCATTGTTATTGTTCACACATCCTTGCTGAGTCATAGAAATACCGGCGTTAAGTGATGGAGCCGCTGCTTTAAATGAAACGGTCTTTAATCGTTTCATGGTGGGGCAGAACTGCTGAGGGAGATGTTTGAGGCTCTGCGATGTAAAGTTCTCCTGGATGTTGGACTCTATTTCGGTCCTACCGTAAAGCTCACTCACCACCTGTATAACCAAAGCGTGCTCTCACATTGCAGGCCTTCACGTATTATGGGATTTGGAGCCGATAAATGTAAATGGTCTTCACAAAGGGGGGCTAGTAGCAAAGTTAAGTGGAAGCATATGTGCTTGTAAGCCTGCAGTCTGATTCTAGAAACCACTGTGGCTGCGAGAGGCAGAAAAGACTCAACAACATGAGACTGCTTTTCTATAATAGAAGAAAGCAGGAACAAACAGCTGAATGGAAACTAAGAATCATGGAGCACAGTGTGGTTGGCCTTTTCCCCTCTTTGTCTTTGTAAATGAGTCCGTTGAGACGAACTTTGAAGACAAAAGCACATTCAAGTATAATCAAGGAGACAAGCTGTGACAAAAGACTCTGTCCATGTGTTTACTTATAAAATCTGTTTAGTCTCCCTCTAAATGATATGTTTAAGAATCTCTTAACACTGATTATAAATAAACCACCAGCCTCCTTCATGTGAGCAGTGCTTTTACAGTCCTGCAGGGTATTTATAGTATTTCAAACCAAAGTGATTCACATGAATTATGTAACTCTTCTCTAAAGAAATACTTTATTTTATCAGGATGATCAACAAACCTTTCACATTTTAGATTAAACAGCTTCTTTATGCAGGTTTTTAGCCATAAAGTTACATGTTTGGCGTGTAGTTTGAGTCCCACTGCCGTTGTTGCAGGCATTCTTTGTGTTATTTGTGCATCTGTTAATTTTGAATCAGCATCCTCAGTGCGAGGGCTGGATGATTTCAGAAAAAGATCTTATTGTGATATTTCTGGCAGATGTTGTGATTTCAACTTTATTCACGGTTTTCTTTAAATCAGTTGTCAGTGCAGTACTCACTATGTTTGCAGTATAGACAACAGTAAGTAAATCAATGGTCACACATAACACATAATTCATCATCTACTATTGACTATAAATAATCTGTTTTTATTATTGCAGGGATACTGCAACTTTTGCCCCTAAACAGAGGTCTTTTGTTGTTGAACTGCTTGTAGCACTTCAGTAATGCAAATTGCCCGCATATTTGTTAAATAATAAAAACAACAGATCCTGAGTCAGTTGGGAATGATGCAGAAAGTTGCATCTTTGGCGGTTACTTGATTGTGTTGTCTGACATTGCGATTCCAATCCAAAAACAATAAATTTACCGCCGCTTTCTACATAATGAAATTAGGTCTCTTTGGATTTGGACTCTGTCAAACATTTTTTGCGTCTAAGTTTCATTTTGTTGGTGAATATGTCGGTTAATTTAGTTTTTTTCGATGTTGAATTGAATCAAATTAATTTTATTTCCAACATGTGTGCAAAGTAGAGCTGGGCAAAAAATCTACTAAATCGATTAGTTTGAATTATTTTCTGCAGAAGATTTCAAAAGTTAAAAATCGAGATATTTTTTCTAGCCTTAGTCCAATTGTAAGTAGTTGCAATTTTTGAAAAAAAATTACAATTTTCAGAATGGTCGGCCTTGTAGGGTTTGCACAAGCACTTTTATACGCTTGTATTTGTCATTTGAGTAGATTAAATATTGATCAGAGAGTTTCATGCCAATATTGTAAAAATACCTCAGCCTTTTAGTGTTTATGTGGACAAACCTGCTTAGGTTTATACTACATAATCAACCTTTATGACCCAGACTTTGACTTGAAGAGGAAACATTTAGACAACATAAAGGCAAAACTTGATTTGTTTCATTTTTATGTCACTGGGAGTTTTGTTTCCTTTTAGGGAGGGAAAAGTCGATTCAAATCGTAAATCGAGTGTTTTGGAAAAAAATCAGGGATTTTATTTCTAGGCCATATCACCCTGCCCAAGCGCAGAGAAATAAAAAGTAGAGAAATACCATTCACATGCATGAAAAAAAGGAAATGAAGTAATTATACATGCTCAAAAAAGGAGTAAGGAAGCGGTTAACACCTTTTGAGTGCCTACTCCTTATTGCTGTGCCTCACAGATCTTTTAAAAAGAAATCCTACTGTCCATGCAAATATAATATACACATGCACATTACAGAACATATAATCTATATGTTTATCTACATATATACAACAAATATATATAATATATAATTAATATACATATATACATACAGACATACAAATATACACATATGCATATATATATACATACAAATATAAACACACTTACACATTTGTATCTAACACATAAGTATCAGTATAGATATAATATGCATACACTGCAAAACATCTATGGAAATATAATTTGCACCCATGCATACACAGTCATACATGCTTACATGTATATACATAATAATTAACTGTCCATATGAATATTACATCTATCATGGGCATTTGTTTTATTAGTTACTGTCCAGTTTTCATCAGAGGAGAAAAGATTTTTAAAGAAAGCTAAGACAAAAATTATTGGTCAACCAAACAAGCACTGCACCAGAGTGAGGATGTGTCTGCAGCTTCATGTGTGTCTGACTGGCCCCGTTTACATGAGTAGTTTTCCTCAATCTGATTGAAATCGATTGGATTAAGTGAATCTGTTTCGATCTGTATACATGAGCTTTGAGTAAAGAGATCCATGGTCAATCTGCGTTGCATGGCCCCAGCTGAATCCTATTGTACTGTTTTTTTTGACATGGGCAGAAGGTCACTCTGCCACTACTTTCAAATGTGTAAGAGAAGAAGAGGTGCACTTCCTGCTTCCTGTTTACCTCTAGAAAGATGGATCCACGTCGTGACTTTCAACCGTTTAACCTCTAAACAATTTTTAACTCTCGCAGTGTTTCTAGTCAAAAGTTTGTTTCCTCCACTGTCCAGTTCTTCTGTTTATTCGCCATGTTTGTTTAGGCAGGCTCTGTGTCGTCACTACATACCTCTTACGTACTACGGAGCGCCTGCGCAGACCGAACAATCCTGTCTATCAACCCAATCCGCTCCACTCAGCCGTTTACATGTAGCATGGAGCGGATTATCAATCGGCGTAGACTACCTTTTACAATCCGATCCAAAATACAATCAGATCCGGTTGAATCTGATTGGCTAAGGTGTTTACATGAGACATTTCTATCTGATTGACCTTTTAATCTGATTGCAAATAGGATTTTTTGACCCATGTAAACAGGGCCACTGATCATCATAAAGGCCACACTGCTCTGATACCAAAAAACACCAAATGAAATGTGTCTACCAATCACTGTGAGGTCACTGTGTCACTCTTGATTGCTACTTTTATGCTCTTATGTAACTTAAGACTATGATGCTCATGTCTGCTCTCTTTCCCTCTGACAGGAGAGGATGCTGAGTCAGAGCGGGGTGAATGCACGGAGTCGAGATGTGTCCGGCCTGCGCTGCCTACCAGGTGAGATTATGCTTTTCAGCAAAAGTCTTGTTGTTATCACACACGTTTCGTCTCGTGTTTCCCAAACTTCCTCTCTTGGGAGATCTGAAAACAGAGCTTCAGTACCAAAATGGATAAAAGTGAAGAAAAGGGAGCAGTAAAAGCATCACAGCTGGGCACTCACAAGGGAAATGTAATCAATAAACACCTCACAGAATAATTGTCGGTTAACAAACGCTGCAGGATGAAACACTAACACTCAATAACACAGAGGCTGAAAACTGCTGCTGCACTCATTGTTCTCTGTGGTTTAAAACTCCCATATTGTGCACACGGGCACACCTGGAGCAGGAATGTCCCAGCAGGTGCTTTTCCTTTCAGACCGAAAAAAACAAGCAGCACTAAAAGGCTGAACACACAAAAAGAGAGCGGGGAGTCTTCCATGAGGACTCAAAGCATTTATCCTTTATTGTAGCTTTATGAAATGTGCTCTTGATTTTCCCATCATTGAACTATAATCAACAGCAAATGTGTTGTCTAACATGTGGTCATAACTTGGGCAACAACTGAAGTGATGATGCAGGTTCTAACCTCGAGAATGCATCAGCAAATCCACAAATTGACATGAGTCAGCATCAGCAGACAGCTCTGCTTTTTCCTTGTAATTAAAGTACTCTGTTCACTTCTTATATCTTGGCATTATTATATCTAATAACTGGCCTACCTCCATTTTGTTAACAATCCTGCTACTCCTGATTCAAGTCTATAATTCAACATAATGTGTATTGAAATATTTAGATCCTTTAATTTTAGGATATAAATATTGGATTGTCCAGCATACAATATTGGATTGGATATGCTAGTACTACCAGCCTTCATAATACTCTGTTTTGGGGTCATTAAATTTTTTTTTTTTTTTTTTCAGTTAAAACAAGTTTTATATGCTTTTGCGGAAGCTATAAACTGAAACATGTGGGATGTGAAATGCCTAATTTTAAAATGGGTTTTTGCAAGAAGCTCACACTTTTAAATTGAAATTTATTATCCTAATTAAGAACAGCCTTACAGGTTAATACCTGAAGTTCAAACCTTGAACTTCAGGTATCAATTTAGAGTTAGAACTAATATGCTTGAGCTAAGAGAGGCTTTAATTCTGTTGTAAACTGTGCACACTAAACATCTTTAAACATCTTTCTGATATTTATTGCTGAGATATTGGTTGGAAATATTGGCACAACTTTCCAATTCTGTTGTCGCCCATTTTTGACTTTTAAACTATAATTTACTGAAGCTGCTATACCAAACTACCACTTATCCGTATTTAAAGATCATAATTCTGTTTCAAAAGAAAATGTTTTGTACGGTTGAGTTAACAACTTCAGCAGTTTTGATCGTAAAGACTTTTCGCTAAACCCCTTAGTGTCTGTTTGGAATATTTTACTCCTTTTTTGTTCTTCATTATTTGACATTTTTGGTTATGTTAACGTATGTGACATGAATTTTGTCAAGTTTGTGTATTCTGTAACTGATCTTGTTTCAAGTTCAGTTCCCCACAGTCACTGTGTAAACAAGTGTTACACTTATAACCTTAAGGGCAAAAAATGTGCTACTATAACCCAGCCAAACTGCAGATTCTGATCCCTCATCCATTTAGGTATAAAACATACATGTTTTTATATTCTGTTGTCAATCTGGGCTTTTGATTTGAAGTTGATTTATTATACTACTCTCCATCAGATAGCATAATTTTAACCACGAGTATGAGTGTGAGTATTAGATTCTGCACAAAAAAATAATAATGCACAAATCAATGTTAATGCTAATAAGTGATATATCCAGGCCTGTAATAATTCAACACAAAACAAATTTTACTGTGCATATAGTATGCTTTTTATTTTTTCATTTTTATTTTTTAATATTATTGTTTAAATGTTTTTTTTTTTTTTTTTGCAAAAATGGCAGCATCATGACCAAAACCTGGCATTTAAAGGGTTAAACTATTTTTAAAAATTAATTGATACTTAATGTGTATGATTTGGAATGATTTTGTTTTAAAAATCATGCCTAAAAGTTGGAAACGACTTCAGTTTACAGTTTTTTTTAAATTGCTACCTTATGAAACTACATTCCTTTGTGCTTAGTGGTATGAGAGTGCGTATTTTACCCTGTGCTGAAAATAATACAATGCATAAAAATCAGTGCTGCTGTTGATCATTCCCAGCGGTTACAATTCAACACAAAGGGCTCTAATTTCGTGGCTCAGCGCAGGGGGCGCAAGCCTGGCGCACCCCGCGCAGTGTTAATTTCGTGCGGCGCACTGCCGTGCGCTGCCAATTTGACGATTTGGTAGACTGTCTGCGCAGAGATGGGTGTGACGGCGCACCAGGGGGAGGTGTCGGCAGATTCATGTTGACGCAGTGACAATTTCGTGCCAAAAACAGTGCAGAAAGTGCGCTGAAAGCTCGCCAGCTCCAACCTGGTCTATTCTCGGCACAAAGCGGAGCGCACCCTCCGCAGCTGTAATTTGGTGACAGGCGCATATGTGCGCACACGTCAACAAAGCCTCAGAGGCAGGTTTCCAGAGCGTCAGGCACATTTTAATGTAATAAACAATCACAGCAATCACTATTTCATGTAACCATCTGAACCAGCAGATACATTTATATCTATATTAATTGTCCCATCACATCTGATGTCGGATTAAAGTCGTTTGTCATAATGGAAACTTAACCTGACGGCATCTGGAAGTTTGATGCACATCTTACAAGTCAACAATAAACCACCTTAACATCTGATACTGAGTATATATCTGGCTTCTCTCATTTCATTAAATTCAAAGAAAAGAGGGAGAAAAAAGACGAAGAAAAAGGAGAGAAAATAAATGTATGTCACTAAGGATTTACCTGTGATTTCCCATATTCCTCTATTTTAGTCTTTATTTTAAACATGATCTGAAAAGATGGAGTACGTTATTGCAAGGAGGATGAAGCAGAGGCACCGGGAGAATATACAGTATATCACTGAAGGCTCTGCTATTTGGCGATTACAAACCAGGAGTGCAGGTGGATCACAATCATTATAAATGGATAAGCCAGCTGCGGTGTAACTGTCTCATAATTTTGTAATTTTTGTACCTATAATGACAAAGGAACAGATTGCATCTGTCCCGGGAGCTGGCCCACACGGTGACGCGCCTCGGGCCTCCAATGCGCGCCCCGATGGCCAGTTTGTTCTCCCAGCTGCTGAATGACAGCAGCTCTGACCGTCTCCAGCAGCGGGGATCATTCAGACCAATCAGACGCTGCGCCTCGGCCGCAGCGCATTCAAAGGCGAGGAGAGGCGCTCATTTGATTGGTGGAGACAACACTCGGCTGTGTTCAACCCACTCACGTCTATCCTCGTCCCTCTCTGACATTTGCGCAGAGAGGCAGAGAAGTGGGAGTGGACGCGCCCCTCTGCGCCCCTCTGCGCCCCTCTGCGCCCCTCTGCGCCATGAGTGCGCCTCTCTTGGCACTGCAGGAAACTTGCAAAGTGCGCCAGTCACACCCTGTCCACGTGGTGAAGGCCGGCGCAGGGCAGGTGCGCCTGCGCTTGCGCCTGGTCTACAAAATTAGAGCCCAAAGTTACTTTTATTTTGTATGTAGCATTAAAAATAATAGATCTTTCTTGTTTTTGTTCCATCTAAAAATAGCAGCATCATTGCCAACATCTGACATTTAATGGGATAAAATCTTTGGACATGCATGAATTTATGATTTGTATGATTGGGACTGATGGTGGTTTAAAAAATCAACCCTAAAAAAGTTGTAAATACAATCAATGTGTTTTATTTGATACAGCGACTTTATGGAAAGCAATGTTTTTGTGCTCAGCAGTATGAGTGTGAGTATTTGATACTGTGTAGAATATAATAATGGATAAAATCAGTGCTGCTGCTCATTATTGACATGTCTCCCAAGCTGTCACAAAAAGTAGTAGTATTCTTAAAATAATTCTTCTTTTGTTTTGTTCTTTGTTTATCTGAAAACATGATGGCATCATGACAAAAACCTGACATTCAGAATCAGATTTAATATTTTTTTTTGGGAAGTATATTTACACTTTCAAAGAATTTGACTTGGTAAACTGGTGCATAAACAATCAACATAGTTAGAATAAATATAAAGAGTCGGGAGGAATAAAGCAAGAATCAAAATTTTCGTTAGTTATCGTTTATTTCTGTCATACATACACTTCAAAGCAGCAAAAAGAAAAGACAATACACAGTTTTGACTGAAAACCAGACAGTTTCAAAATACGATAAAGAACCACTATGTTCATGTCTGTAACTGTTTTTGAATTTAACTCCACTGTTGTTTTCTTGCTTTATTGTCTTGCAATTACTGTTTTTATGTACTCTCGACGTCATTGTAAATGAGAGCACGCTCTCAATGGCGTCTCGAGATTAAATACATTTTTTAAAAAAGGGTCAGGCAGAAGCAAAACATATTACTGCCCACCTACTATGTATCTTAAATTACACAATATATGGTGTCCAGTGGAAAGAGAGAAAAAATAGGTAAATATAAAAAATATACGTAATATAAAATGTAGTTTTAAATCCTTTATAATTAGTATTTGATATGAGTAATTAGGTTAGGTGTAGGTGGAAAAAAAGCTCTATGAAAGCAGAATTTTAATGTATAAAATTTTTCAGTTTGCTTTTAAAAACAGCACATCCTGGACTTTACTGAACAAAATGGGAATAACCAAGAAACATTTTAAAATGTCTCTTCTGTGGGAGATGCTTGGAAATAGACTGTTCCTGATTCTGAGCAGGTGTGAGTTATAACACAGCTTTTAGGGTAACAGAAAAGTGGACATAAATTTAATCTCGTAACAAACGGTTATCTTGGATTTAAGACTTGCAGGCGGCCATGATGACATTCAGCAGATTCTGAATAAATGGCCGTGCTTTGGCCTCAGATATATAAACCCTGCTGCTGAGAAATTCAGCCTGGCAGGTCAACTCTGTTAACCCAAGTAATTACCTGCTGAATGGAGCAGAGCCACAGAAAATAGCTGCTGCTGCTGCAGTCTGATTTATCCTCCAAACCTGCCCCTGCTCATATTTGAGTCTGCAACACCCCGCAGCAGCTTCTACAGGAGTCGAAGCAGAGCAGCAAGTCTCCATCTGTGCCAGGCTGATATTTAATGCTGCATATCAGCCTTATTCACGGCACTCCTCCACAGCAGATTGAGTGTAAATAGGTGTGTGTGTGTGTGTCTAAGAGGGAAATTATGATGGCTTTTAGGGAGAGGCCTCCTTGAATCATTTCTTCCTGGTCCCCACCCAAGGCTCAGTAAACATGTTCAGTTTAAGAAATAAAGGAGATCTTGTCAAAAAGATTTTTAGTTTAGGTCACATTTATGTCACTTGAGTATATTCTGATTTGAAACACCACACATCTCCCCCTAATTTGTCTGCTTAATGGTGATAAAGGTGGTAAACAGGCTTGAGTTTGTGTTGATTTTTTTGTTGTCATCCGTCTGTCATGAAACAAAAAAAAAATCCTTTCCACCACATTCATGCTCTTAAGGTGGAGGTTAATATGTTGGCTGTCAATAAATGTACCTGTGTGACATGTCACATTTGACACATGTGGATTAAAGTAATGCTAGTAGTCGTTAAATTCACAGGTGAAGTTCCAGAACCGCTTAATTTCTGATTTAGTTCAGTTGGCTGTCACAGTAGCCACAATTTCATGATGTTTTTTAATTCAAAATTAAATTTTCAAGATTAAATAATTTGCAATTTAAGTTTTCTCCTTATTGTTTACATGGAAATAGTAATTCTGAATTGAGGTTTACATGGAAAACATATTTATTTGTATTTATTCAAGGCCTGGGGGTTGGGAATGGTTTTGATTGGACAGGGAGTGGACATGACGTAGTGACATATTTACTTCTACCGGAAGAAAAACTCCAGCTCAGTGTCTCCAGTGTTTCTGTCAGGCAAACATCATCAAACTTGGATGCTACAGTTTTAAAAATTCTGCATTGTAGTGCTTATGTCCATCCACTCTTGCATTATTTGATCTAACATTAAGCCTTAATAATACATTTAACTGTTGATAAACTAAACATTCAGTGACTTCAAAGTATGTGAGATCATCATGTTAAATTTGGTTTTGATTTTCTATGCAGCAACTCTGTACATCTCTAGGTAAGCACAAGTGTGTATGAGGCCCCGTGTGTTCATGTTGTCCTGAATCTTTGGTCCTCGCTAGAGTTTGGTTTAGCCATCACAACTCCAGCAACTAATAGCCACTAAACTGTCCAACAATGCAAACCAGAATTTATTTACACCAATTTAAATGTTATCATGTTTCAGCATTGTCTTAACCTATAAGAGGGTTAATTACCAGGTTTTTAGTGCCACCATGTACCATGATATACCAGCCACTGTCCACCTCTAGATATCTTTATCTATACATATATCAAAACTCGCACGGACCTGTATTGGCACTCGTATTTAATAATACCATGGGCTTCTAGCAACCCCACCTCAAAAAACCTGAACTAACCCTTTAACGTAATCCTGTGCGACCTACCTTAACACAATGCGGCTCTATATTTCCCCAGCTGAAGTTAGCAAAATGTCAGTGTGTTAATGCGACGAAAGGGCCTGTATTTAAAGCAGCACTAAGTAACATTCAGGCTTTCAGCTCTCTAGTGCCCTCTATGGTTGTTGAGTGTAACTGCACTGTCGTACACCAACGTGCATTGGTTGACATACAGAGGTAAGAGATGCGAGCTGACAGGACGTCCCGAGAGACAATTGAACCATCTGGACTGATAAGGTATAGTCTGATCATGTTTTTATTTGGATAAATCATTATGTATGTACAAGTCCAGCAATAACAGGGCTAAATCAGCATTGGTCGGGCCAAAGTTTATCCCTGCCCAGGCATTTAGCTGGTTACTTCCCAGCTTTCCTTTTTCGTCTCCTCCGATAAAACTTTCTTTCGTTGCTTCTGCCATGATAACAACTCTACATTTAGCTTTCTTCTTCTTTTTGTTTAACGGCAGGTGGCATCTAATGTCAGAGGAGCATTACCTACACCTACTATGAAGGAGTGTGAGCCTGAGGTCCCTGTTTCCATTAGGAAAATAAAAGCATGTTTACTTTAAACTAAATTCTGTTAATTAAAGATGTAGTGTGTAGAAGTCGGCAGCATTTCACCAAACAGAAATGGCCATAAAGAAGTCAAAGCAGTAAAAAATTGGAGTTTTTTAGTGTGGAAATGTTCCTGCCATCCACACTGAAGTTACATAGTGCCGGTGAAGGTGATACAGACCCCCTCAGAACATGATAGAGGTGTCATTTAACCTGCTGTAAGATGATGACCCATCACAATGACTGTAGAAATATCATATTAGGGTGGAAAACTTATAACTAAACATATCTAATGGCATTTCTGTCCAGCCCTACCCTGACCTAAACATTTCAAAGTATTTGTCTTGTTTTTATAGTAGAGTAACACTTCTGATTTTCCAGTTTGTTTATGTATAATAAATAATTTCCTCGTCTTCCATTACTTGGGGTGATAGTCATATAGAAACAAGTCACAGTGGGCACAAGTGTTCCTCAGAAACACACACTTCCTTCCTCAGTTTCATTCACTCAGTCGGCCTAATTTGTTTTCCAGCAGCCTCTTTTTTATCAAATTCTTTCCAGACACTGCCGGGCTTCGACAACAAACACAGGCTCAGATCCTATTCTTAGCTTCTAACATGTGGCTGTGAAATGTTGACTGTCTTTACTTCACATTTTCTCTCCTGCTGACTTTCAGCCTCGTCTTTATCACCAGCACATACTCCCCGTTTCCCTCTCACGTGTCTTCTCTTTCTTCTTCTTCTCAAGCTCCATTCCAGTCAAATTAGAAACACAGCTGTTCATGAATCCCTGTTTTATATCAAGGATAAAAAGACAGATGTGTCTTGGCAGATATTTTAGGGTTTGCAGAACCATAACTCCCTTTTTTTTTAACACAGAGACCTTTATTATCATCTCTGTGAGCTAAAATTACCATTAGTCTACAACAAAAAAGGCATTTTATTCCATTTTGGACACAGTCTGCAGCAGGTTTCTGGCAGTGAAATCCATCCTGTGGCTGTGCTCACGCTCTGCAGTGTAAGTGTTGAGACAATTTGTGAGAACAAGTTCACTTTCAGACACAAAGAAGGCGTGAGTGAGGGTTACTGCACCGAGGAAAGGGCTCATGTTGCACCTGTGGACTCTTGCTTGTTCTCCTTTTCTCTCTCACACGCTTCAAGATGATTTGTCGACACTGTATAAGAGCTGTTTTGAGAGATCTGATATTAGGAAAAGCACAGTTAAGCTATCATTCCATGGAAGAATAAAGTAGATCAACTGGAAAGCTAATTGTGAATTTCCAAATCAGAAAGCTCGTCCCGCTCTCTCAGTAGTTAACGTGCAGCTCTCGGCATCCGCAGTATTCTCATGTGACACCACGACACAGGACCGCAGAAACCGAGCCGGCCTGCAGGAGGGCAAACGGGTCAGGACAGCTCCGGCAGCCGTAGGTAGATCACGTCCCGTTTCAATGCTGCGAGTGGGGGGGGAGGGGGTGCACTGTCCATTCACACACAATGCCAAGAGGCCAGGACCCCCCTCAGTGCATCTTCACCATCCCTTTTTCCTCCACCGTCTAATGTTACTGTGGGATTAAAGGGCTGTCAATCAGCTTTAGCCCTTACTGATTGATGGACAAGACAGCAGGGTGTTGATATGCGTGCCCTTAGCTTTCCTTCATGATTGAGTTTGAAGTTTAACCCTCTGAATCCCAAACAGCTTCTGGTCGTTTTTCGCTTCTCCCACAATTTTACTCACTGTGGTCTAATTTTTCTCTACAATATGAAGTTCAGCACCTCGATAGATTAAGAACAACCATTGTTATTGTCTGATGTAACCCAGTTATGTCTACATGCAGTGTCATAAAATTTACAAGCTATAAATCATTAGAAAAAGAAAAACAGACATTTAATTTCTCTAATTTTATAATAAAAAAATAAAAATAATGAATTAGTGCACACAGCCCATTTTCAGGTACCCTCAAGCCTAATGCTGCATTCACATCGCAAGCGACCCAGCTACCAAAATCGCGTCGCCCACTGAAGTATCGTCGTGTGTCCATAAATACCTCATTTTGGTCACTGTTGCCTTCAGCCGTCGCTCGGTGACGTCACATCCGCTCAAGATTCACCGCGATCATATCATATATCATATAATAGGATGTATAAGTGGACATTATTCCAGCTTTATCCTTTTCATTCACTGATCAACCACAAAACACTGCAGCTGATGCCCTGCAGCAGCATTATCTGTGAGTTTTCTGCGGTCCATCTAGGCGGAACTAATGTCCTCACTGACTAATGTTTCCCACACAGACATAAAGTGTTCCTCTGTTGTCACGGGCACCGTCACACATGCACGCACCGCTGATCGGCTGTTGCCACACAGCCACACACGACATCGCCTGAAAAGATCTTTTTTTTTTACTTTAACATCGCGCGACAAGCTATGCAGTAGTGTGAAAAGCAGCTGTCAAATTGTGGGAGGGTTAGCCCCGCCCCATCGCGGCTGTGATCGCCGAGGTAGTTCAAGTAGCGTCCGGTGTGAACGCACCTTAAGGAACATAGGAAAAATATTGGTGTTGGTCCTACATTCAAAGAATCTACAAATGATTTAACCTTTTTTAATTATTTGGAGTTTAACCAGCAGCATTGTGCAATCACAAATAGTATAATAATGCAGAAAAGAGCCATCAGATTCATCAGCAAAGCAGGGTTTAGAGACCACACATAGATTTTTCTTTAAACTACAGACATCAATATTCAAGGCAAGAAATAACACTGACACATGTCACTTTAACGAACACTGACATGTTAATGTACCAGATACCAGACCACAGGCTGATTTCCATCTGTAGTCCACGGCAGGCTGATGAAATGCATTTGTAAAGTGTACAATCTTAAAATAAATATGGTAAAACAACAGTAACAGAAAGAAGCAAAACGAGAAATACACAACCCATGAACTCTACATTAATTTACAGGACAAAGCGATACAGAAGATATGCTAATAGACAAACCATAGCAAAAAGACCCTCAGAGTGTTAAAGTGTTTAAATGCTGATATATTGCACAACAGTAAAAGTGCTAATTTATGATTCCACACTTTCCAACACCGGTTATATTAAAGAGGTTGTGCATAAACAGACATGTTTATGCACCTTTAATATCTTATCTTTGTAGAATATTCAGTTAAATATAAAAGAAAATAATTTGCAAAATCCCATTTCCATGGAAGTTGGGTTTGCACAGCATGACAATCTTACACATCATAGCCATCATATTAAAACTGCCATCACCCTTTTATTCTAGTTTAATTTCCTTTACAAGGTTTCTGCGGGGCTTTAAAAAGTATTAATAGTCATTAAATTGATGTTGTGATAATTAAAGCCTTAAATTGCATTGAAAAACATTCATTCAATTCAACAATTCATTTGTAGCTTCCAGTGTACATGCAAGCATACAGTCAGTCAAAAACATAAAATCAATTATCTATTAAGAAGACATATTTAAGCAAGCATGGGACAGATGGAGATGTCGGACATTAAAAGTAGCCTACGTATCAAAATTGTTGAGCAAGATAAACAAAATAAGATAGAGATAAAAACAAGTGCAGTAAAAAAAACAAAATGTAAAAACTGTAAAAGCAGTAGAAAAAAAGGTAAGACAATAAATAAATAATGCTCTCTAAAATGAGTTATCTAAAATGGGTGTGGTCTGTGTTTAGCAGCTTTACAACAGAGGGAGTGAAGGACTTTGAGTAGCGATTAGTTTTCTTTTGGGGGACACATTCTGCCTGAAGTCATTAAACAGAACATGATCTGATTGTCTGATGGTTGTCTTTGCTTTTTCAGCTACTTGTTCCTCCCTGATTGTGCCCAAGTCCTTCTGGTGAACTCCCTATAATTTTTGGGATGTACTTTGATGATGCTGTTGAAGCATTATTAAATATGATTCTCAGTATTAATTAAAAATACTGTATTTAGTTTTCAGGAAACATATTTAATATATATGATTGTAATAATATATTGTTATAATCTGATTTGCCAGGTATGTTCATCCGCGTTAACATGCAGAACCATTGTAATAATTGTTTCTGGCTATCAAGTACCATAAAGCCGGATGTTTGGATGGTGGCTGACGGGCTGGACCAGGTGGAGGAAGAAAAAGAAAATGGGGAAATGCAAATTCCAGCAAAAATAGCCTGAAAATGCACACATGCGCACATGCAGTCCGATGGCCACAAACCGCCTGAAAGAGGCAGACAACTAATGAGCTAGTTTAAGTTCTGATATGTTTAAGATGAGATATTTTTAGGACAGTATCTTTATGTAAAATCTTCTTTTACAAAAATTAAACCTGTGTAGTTTCCTAGAGTTCAAGGTCATGGCATTAGGGGTGTCCTTATACAGCTTTTTCACCTCCAATATGATACCAATATTGCAGCCTTGAGTATTGGCCGATACCAATATTGATCCGATACGGCAGGCAGATATAATCCGATATTTGTTTTTTTGCTGATATAGGACCGATATATGTTATCAATATCGGATCGGGATACCCCTACATGGCATTAAAGAAATTACAGTATAACATTAAAATGGTATTAAAAGTATTGATTCTGACGGGCTGATTCCTGCAGAAACCCTGCCTTACTTTCTGGTTTTGGTGAAAGTTATTTGGAAAGTCTTGAGGCGTGGTTTTCTTATCTCATCACCTGCTCAGGAAATGTTCTCGCCAGTCAGTACAGCTTTATCTTCTAACCCACAGTAACCTACCCTGCTGTTTACTCGTCCTCCCTGTGGCTTGGGGAGGGCAGGAACCTTTGCCTTGCGTGCATCCCAGCTTCAAACTAGGACCAAATGTTGCTGAAAACAAATACTTCCCAGGCTGAGAGCATGTGGTTTGGATGTTTCTCAGCAAACTCTTCTCATGCTGATCCTCCAGGTCGCTCTCTCCTCAGTCAATGACCACAACATCAACAGAAGCAGCTGAGACATTAAAGGGGAGAGCAGATGTAAACCAGTGCAGGAAAAATGTTGTTTACTCCAGCAGCATGTTAGGTATGCAGTGCTCATCAAACTGTTTTTCTTGTATTTCAATCGAGACTTTTTTTGTTGTAAATGTTCCGCATTGTTGGAGTTTCTGCCCGTATTGTTAAGGCGGGGAATGTGAAACTTAACTTTCAAACATTGATAAGAAATGGCTAAAGCAGAAATGTGTGTAGAGGGATTATATTTTTCTGCAAGCCTAATGCCTCAGCTTCATAGCTGCTTGATGCTCTGACAGTTTTGACGACGTTCCAACCCCATTATGCGGCTTGATTGATGTACCCGGCGTTCACAAGCTGCCACTCGCCTTGAGAGCTCCACAGGGAATCTGAAGTCAAACAACTTTTTATGGAAACTGTGAAGAACACTTTTTAATACCACTGTTTGTACAGTGATAAAAATAAAATCTAAGGAGAAGTTCAGCTGTAAATCAGGCTATGCTTTGTTATGAGCACAATTTAGACAAGTGCACACAAGTTATGTAAGTGTCTTTACCATCATCATTTAGAAATTCTTCAAATGAAATTCAGATTCACTCATTTAATACCAGACAGGTTAGTCATCTTCACCTTCCCTTCTATAAAACTAAACACAGTCAGTTCTCCATCAGACATCATGGTGTAAAAGTATGTAATGATAAAAGACATTACACATTTTTGAAAGGAAACTGTCTTTACATTTAATGAAGCTTAGTTTTTCTTTGTTTTTTCCTATGTCTTAAAATTTTGTTTTAATTTTGTCACCTCTTTTATAGTCTTTATATTCTTTTTGCTTGTTAAACCTGTTTGTTTGTTTTGTTGTCGATTATTACTATTATTTCTTTTTGTTTCTTCACACATGGTTGAACACATATATGCATGTATAACTTTGTGTTCTTACTGAGATCTTGACTGTTCTTTGATTTTTCTTCTTAACTATTGGACAAATTAACAAAGTGTTTTTACACTGTTCTGTGCTTGTTTGCAGTTTTTAAGTATTTTTGGCAGAGTAAAGAGAATAAAACTTCACCTTGCCATCACTACATGGGGCATATTGCATATTTAAAAAGCAGGAGTTTCATTTCTCCAGAGTGGATGTTGTTTTTGTTGTTTTACATCTACTTACACAAATATACTCTTACACTGAAAGCAACGAGGCAATTTCATAAAGATTTTTGCACTTGATTAAAATTATTGGTATAATTAGTTTAGGAATATCGACATATTGTGTATAGGCAAAAATCCAATATCCTGCATCCCTAGTTTTATATATTCATCAGGAAATGGGAAAGGAATCTGGGCCTAGTCCACTTTGATTGGTCAACAGGCCAACTCTGTTCACTGGTTAGTTGTGTGAAATGGATCATGGATGTTTGAGATTAAAGAAACCATCCAGACTGTTGTCAGAGCGACGGTCAAAAGTCTGTGATGGTATGGGAGGGTGTTAGTGCCCATGGCATGGGTAGCTTGCACATCTGTGAGGGCTCCATTAATTGACCCTTCACTAAGCCCAGCCCCCCTTGGTTACTGTTGCTACGCCTGTTTTTAGTGGTTCGGTGTGAGATATTCCTAAGGAAATATCTGCTAATTTCTGGACATTTTCTTCAGATATATCAAAAGAAGTGGACAGAAAGATCTCCAGTATACTTTTGAGAGTTTCATTTACCAAGTTTAATGTCCATGCTCAAATGTAGAGGACATTAAAATAGAGGGGAAAGCACACAGATCTCAATGCAAGCGTCAAGCAGCCCGTGTGTTGATGCTTCACTTTAAAAAAATCACATACAAGAACAAGAACAACAATGTCCTTGTCCAGCAGGGAAAGTCGATATGTATATTGCTGGAATTGAAATGAATATCGTTATCGTTATCATCATCGTTGTGTTTGCCCCTTTCTAGGATGTCTGTTCATAAAAATGTGAACAGATACAGTATGTCAGAACTTTTCTGCTGTAACTAGTATTTCTTTTGCCGAAATATTACCCAGTGGCTCAAGGTTTAACAGAAGTGACCTACTACTGAGACCTCTTTGTTTGCTAATGTTGTCTTACCCAGCACACAGAGCTATGGTTAGCTAACGTTAGTTAGCACCTTACTTTAGAACAAATGTAGGTGTTCTTGTGCTTTATCCACACCTGAAATCTTTCTGCTTGAGTCTTGGTCTTGGAGAAGACAAAAAAAAAATCAACACCAACCTTCAAACTTCTCAGATATCAACTGTCGGACTTGCTAGTCCCGTATGCACACCACTAGGGCATACTGTTTTCTGCTGAGAGCTTGACAGGCCTCTTGTGCATAGCTACGGTTGCTAACGTGGGATTGGACAGTAGTTGTTTGTGGGAGGGGCTTAGCGAAGGGTTAATTCTGAAAGGTACATACCAGTTTGGAACAAAATGTGCTGCCATCCAAGTGACGTCCCTGCTTATTTCAATGAAGACACATTCTGCTCGTGTTACAGCAGCGTGGATTCAGAGTGAAAGATCTTTTACAATGTGTGGCATGTTTTGTAATAATATAAATAATTATACAAATAATACAAAATACAACAAAGGAAACTGATCGTGGAGCAACTAAAGTCAAACATCAAGAAAGAACGAGAAAGAATTTCACCCTAAAAGCTTCAACAGTTAGTGTCCTCAGTTCATAGACACTTTTGGAGTGTTTTGCTGAAGACATCAAATTAAAAATGTGTCAATATCTGCAATATATATTCATATATATGTTTATCTATATGTATATGAATATGTATTAAGTGTAAAATGTTATCTCTTGTTTTGTTGTGTATTCAGTTGTTCTGTTTTAAATGTACTACACAATGTCCCAACTGCTTTTTTGTCATAGTTTTTTTTATTGTTTACAACCACAAAAATAAAGTTTATAGTTTACAAGTTGTACAATGCTGCTGGTTAAAATACAGGGCTGACACAATATGAGGTTTCCCAAACCAGAAGTCACTCATAAGAACCTTGAACTTTAAACTCAATCATGATGGACAGCTAGTTTATAATCACAAAAATACAGATTTATGACAGATCATATTTCATTTTTATGGCTGCATGGCTGTATCTCAGAATCAGAAATACTTTATTAATTCCCAAGAGGAAATTTGGTTGTTTCAGTTGCTCTTATACACAGTGTAGCAGTAGGGGTATCAAGTAAAGACATTATAATAGATGATAGCATAAAATTTAAATAAAATCAAATTAAGGAGGCAGGTTGCAACATGCAGATTCTTCAAATAATTAAACTTCCCTGTGAAGAAGAAAAAAGTAAATTTAGGAGAGGTGAGACTACTAATAAGGCCAGGAAATTCACACTATTAACATGAACAACATTTACACTATGAATCTAAGTATGACAGAACTGTTTGTTCAAAAGGTGAAGTTTGACAGTAAGGAACAATCAGATATCACAAAGTTCAACAAATGGATAAACAACAAAATAACAGCTCAACAGAATTATATAAATAGACAAGATGAACAGAGACTCTCTAAATCAAACAAGGCTGTTTAATTTGGAAAAGAAGAAATTCAAAGTTAAATCAAAATGAGAAAAGTCTGTATTTCTACAAGCATTGGGACTACAGTGTTGGATATAATCATAATTTTTCAAGGACTTGTTTGGCTTTCTGGATGTATGTTATTTTTTCTAATGAGAGGGTTGACAAGCTCTGATTTAACCAGTGGGTGGCACTGAGTTAATGTCTTTCCAATTCTGTTGAAATGTTTTTTGTTTTGCACAGGAAAACATTGGTTGCACTGGTGACACTTTTCTTGTGACTTGAAAGTAATTAGTGACTGTTATATTTTGTTGTTTGTGAAAATTATAGTCCCAAATCCTAGCAACAACTCCCCAAAAAGTTTTGTACCATCCTCCTGTCCACTAAATGTCAAAAATGTGATCTATGCAAGCTGTTTCAGCCTGGAAATAACAAGTAAAAGGGTATTAATCTTTATGTTCACCCCCTAAATCTGGATTTAATCTGTTTAGGATGCCAAATTACTGCGTTAGCACAGCCCACACTTACACTCTCCAGGAAGAGCATTAAAGTTTAATGTGATTTAAAGGACAACAGTCTCATAAACAGCCGGACTGGGCTGAATCACCTGCTACTTACTTCTTAATTCCCACCTTTAAAAGAGAGCACGAAGCCCCCCGGTCCCTCGTCTGACTCTGAGCTCTCAAATCTTCAGTCTGCAGGAATGTTCTCGATCTGCTGCACTCAGGGGAGACATTAAAACAAACACGCAAAGCCACAGATTGTCCTCTGAAAGACAGGATCTAAAATCTCTGCGAGCTCATGTATGGTCAGGTTTAAGCGATAAGTGCTGCCATTTAGGGGTTTGACAGGAGCTCTCACAGCAATCATGAAGCACCACTAAAGATTTAACCTTCTCACGGGTTGTCAGCAAATTATAGTGTTGAATCAAGGGCTCTACTTCCCCTTTCTTGTGTCGTAAACAAGTGTTACATGTGTGAAAAATGACTGTTTCCTGTTTGGACTGTGGTATTCTTCAGCTCACCAAGCTGAAGAATACCACAGAGAAAGCGCTGCAGAGACTCTGGCTGCTTTTAAATTCCCCTACTACATACTTCATATGAAGGTAGTATGTAGTAGACACTGCATACTGCCTACTACACTGGAATAGTCTGTAGTATGACTGTTCTGTTAGGGTTTATTTTGTAGTATACTACGCTGGTTTTCAGTTTGAGCAAATCAGAGGTAGGCTACAGCTGATTTATTTTACAAACTTCATTTTAAATGTACAAAGCAAACAAACCATGAGTACATGTTGAAACTAGCAAAGTACTTGGAGAGCACAGACCTCCACCAGCACCACAGTCCTCACCTATATTGGGATTTTCACCTTAAATATTAGACTTACCTTTATTTCATCGAAACATTTTGATTCCTTAACCATGAAAACATACCATTAGCAATTGGATTCATAATGATATATTTTTTTAGTTCAGTAGTTATTCACAAAAATTACATTTTTCATCATGGCGGATCCAGAATGTGATCCGGATCACTCCCAAAATCTAATAATTTGTTCCTTCTCCCAATCCGGACATCTCCTGAAAAGGTTATCAAAATCCATCCATAATTTTTTGAGTTATGTTGTTAACAGAGAAACAAGCACACAAACTAACAAACGCACAAACTAACTAACTAACAAACAAGAAAACAAACAGATGCCAGGATGACATAACTTCCTGGCTGAGGTAAAAACAACACAATAGCATTGAACGTTACACACACAGTACAGTATCAAGAATGAAGAGAAGCAGGAAAATTTGAGGTGGTGGAAATAAAGAGAAGTATAGAACGTAACGGTGAATTGTCATACTTGTCAGTGGTTTACACTAATAATGCTGCAGGTATAGGACAGACTTACGAACTGTTAACGGAAAAACAAAAACATCAGACCTTTTTACAACTTATTACCCAAAAGTACATGTTGAAAGGGTAAAGATAGCAGGTAAAGGCTCTTAAATTTGTTTTCATCTGCTGCTCCGGTTGTTGATGCTCCGTTCTCAGTCATTTTCATTTCAGGCGCTTTGCATTGTGGGTAACAGTAGGCGAAGCAGACTGGTCCGATGCATACTGTGGCCGTTTTCAAATTCGCCCACTACACTAGCAGTGCGTATTGATTTGCCCAAAATGTAGTATGCCATATACAGTATGCAAACAAATGCAAAAGTTGCAGTATGCAAAAAATATCTGGAAAACATTCACAGTATGTAATACAAATATAAGAGCCTCTACTTGTTATCTTAACCTTTTCAATATGTTCTATTGTGTAATAATTTGTTTAAAGGTCGTTGTTTTTTTTAACGTTACAGCTCATAATGGCTGGAAGTCGTTAAGTCTGTCCTATACCTGTGCCATTATTAGTGTAAACCACTGACAAGTACAACATTTTACCGTTATGAACTGTATTTCTCCTCTGTATTTCCACCACCTCAAATTTCCCTGCTTCTCTTAATTCTCAACACTGTACTGTGTGCGTGATATCTATTCTTGATGCGTCGTTTTTTTCTTTAAGTGGCCCTAATACGCAGTCACACAAAAATATACAAAAGAATTCCTCACTGAAATAATACGTATTCTCCACCACTGACTGATTCATATTAAATGCTGTTTCTGGATATATCTTTGCAGATTAACAACTGAAATGTCAACATGTACTCATGGTTTCTTTGTTTTGTACATTTAAAATGAAGTTTGTAAAATAAATCAGCTGTAGCCTACCTCTGATTTGCTCAAACTGAAAACCAACAAAATAAACCCTAACAGAACAGTCATACTACAGACTATTCCAGTGTAGTAGGCAGTATGCAGTGCCTACTACATACTACGTTCATATGCAGTATGTAGTAGGGGAATTCAAAAGCGACCTGTGAATTTTTCCATAATCAGTACGTCATCTGGGTATTTTTCGCATACTGCAACTTTCACATTTGTTCACATACTGTACACTGCATACTACATTTTGGGTGAATCAGTCCACACTACTATGTAGTAGGCGAGTTCGAAAGCAGCCTCTGACTTTACAGTTTTGGAGTTTTCTCCATGTGTGCAGCGAAGGAACTCCACAAAAATTCTATTTTCGTGCTTCCTAGGAACCAGCAGGGTTTTCATAGTATTCTGAGAGAACTTGAGAACATTTGCAAGCCGTGTGTCCAGCTGAACCCTCCTCATGCCGTGGACAAAAAAGCCTTTTTTATTTCCAAGTCGACCCTATTATGGACTCCGTTGCCATGGAAATCCACAGTCTAGCTGGCAAAAGTCTTTGTGTTCCTGCAGGAGTCTGTATGAAATGTGCTGTCTCACTGCTGTATGTGTGTTTTAGGGGAAGAGTGGTCTTTTTTCGGCTTGTAGAGCGTGTTTGTGAACATCTGTGTTTGTGTGCTCAGGATTTTTCAGGGTGACGAGGTTTGTTTTAGGAAGCTTTTGTCCTGGAATGTCAGATACTCCTGCAGCAGACTTCTCTCCTTTAGAAAGTGACACAAATATATCGCACAGTCTAAACAGGATCAGTTCATTACTTAGAGGCCTTCACACTTACAGTATATACTAGGGGTGTACAATACCCAAAACCAGTGAAGTTGGCACGTGTAAATTGTAAATAAAACAGAATACAATGATTTCCAAATCCCTTTCAACTTATATTCAATTGAATACACAGCAAAGACAAGATACTTAACGTTCGAACTGGTAAACTTTATTTTTTGCAAATATTAGCTCATTTGGAATTTGATGCCTGCAACATGTTTCAAAAAAGCTGGCACAAGTGGCAAAAAAGATAACCAAAGTTGAGGAATGCTCATCAAACACTTATTTGGAACATCCCACAGGTGAACAGGCTTATTGGGAACAGGTGGGTGCCATGATTGGGTTTAAAAGCAGCTTCACTGAAATGCTCAGTCATTCACAAACAAGGATGGGGCGAGGGTCACCACTTTGTGAACAAATGCATGAGCAAATTGTCCAACAGTTTAAGAACAACATTTCTCAACCAGCTATTGCAAGGAATTCAGGGATTTCATCAACTACAGTCTGTAATATCATCAAAAGGTTCAGAGAATCTGGAGAAATTACTGCAGTAAGCGGCAAGGCCGAAAACCAACATAGACTAGCGGTGACCTTCGATCCCTCAGGCAGTACTGCATCAAAAACCGGCATCAATCTGGAAAGGATATCACCACATGAGCTCAGGAACACTTCAGAAAACCACTGTCAGTAACTACAGTTCGTCTACATCTGTAAGTGCAAGTTAAAACTCTACTATGCAAAGCCAAAGCCACTTATCAACAACACCAAGAAACACCGCCGGCTTCGCTGGGCCCGAGCTTATCTAAGATGGACTGATGCAAAGTGGAAAAGTGTTCTGTGGTCTGACGAGTCCACATTTCAAATTGTTTTTGGAAACTGTGGTCGTCGTGTCCTCCGGACCAAAGAGGACAAGAACCAACCGGACTGTTATAGGCGCAAAGTTCAAATGCCAGCACCTGTGATGGTATGGGGGTGTATTAGTGCCCAAGGCATGGGTAACTTACACATCTGTGAAGGCACCATTAATGCTGAAAGGTACATACAGGTTTTGGAGCAACATATGTTGCCATCCAAGCAACGTCTTTTTCATGGACGCCCCTGCTTATTTCAGCAAGACAATGCCAAGCCACATTCTGCACGTGTTACAACAGCGTGGCTTCGTAGTAAAAGAGTGTGGGTACTAGACTGGCCTTCTAGTGGGTACTAGAAGTCCAGACCTTTTAATCAAATTAAAACATTTCTCATGTTCTCAGTAGAACTATTAACTAACTCAACATTGATGATTTTGTTTTACTGTGATGCCAAACCACAGTTTGTATGTCACCCTGATGTGAAATAGTCAAATGATCTTGAAAAGCCTGAAGCTGAAGCCATTGTTGCTGGTCCTGTAGTCTTATGGATGATGTAATGTAAAGCTTATTGTCATCATTGAGACTGCTGTGGCTGTCATGTCGCCCCTCCCTGCTAATCCACCAACCCTGAAGACTCCAAACAATACGCAACAACAGAAATACTTGTGAAGCCCCCTCCCTGACCTTCCTTGCTGCTGTTTTTCTGTCTCCTCTCTTCCTGTTATGTATCCTCTTGAAGCTCTTTAACAACCCTTTATGGAAAATGTTCAAAACAACCACCACTGTACCCATAAATTTACCCTCCTTTGCCCCCACCAGGCGAGTGTGTCCTGCAGAGAGCCGTGATGGTGAGGAAGAAGCTGACTGCCAGGGAAGGAAGAGGCTGGGTGTCTGGGACCCTCTTCTGCACCCACTTCAGGGTGGCCTTTGTGCCCCAGGACGGTCCCAAACCTGATGTGAGTCAATCCAAACAACTCCAGAAAGTTCACAGAAAACCTTGAACAGAATATCAAATGATTAAAAGTGTGGTCTTTGTTACTCAAAATATGTTTTTACATAATTCATAATGCAGGACAACGCGGACCCGGTGCTTTTAGGGGATCATGATGTGGCTTTGGCCTCCATTGAGAAGGTTGTGGTTGGTAAGTTAAACTTTAAACCTACATTTTAACCAGGGAAATTCAGAATCTCCATTAATACCATGACTTTGTTTTCTAATTTCACCACTGAATGTTTATGATGAAGAATCCAGGAAAACCAACATGTTACATTTCTCATATTAAACGGTGTGAATTTTAAAGGGCTTATTGACTATTGAAGATCTCAAGATGTGAGTTTTGATCGATTTTGTGTCACATGTGGTAACCGTGGCAACAGCTGTGAAGCTTTTTATACAACCGCAAACACCCTCTGAGCCTCTATGTGGGAAAAGCCAACAGAGGAGCAAATATTTGTGCACAAAGCTACAAATAAAGCTGGATGTTTAAACAAGGATTTCTGTCAAATATCAAATATTTATACATATTATAGTGACTCCTTTATTCATGCATAACACAGAGAATTAGTTTTCAACAGTTAAACTGGAAATAATAGATTTTTTAAGTCAATTTTAAGAGTTTTCTTGATGAATACCTGAAATGAGGGTCTATTGTGATCTATGCAGCGATTTTATTTCTATCAACAGTGTAGAGAGACAAAGCCAGAAGAAGAAATAAGCAGATGATACATGGCAGGCTGGCCTTGGACTAGAAAAGACCTCCACCAAGGCATTTCTGATATTCTTAACTGAGTTATTGCTGAAAATATTGAGAAAATTGTCACAAAAATGGGAAAAATGGTTAAAAAAGGTTGCATTTTCTCTACAAAAAAATTACCAATGTCTCAAAAACATTTCTGGATCTGCATCCAGATTCAGATCACCATCAAAATTGAACAACTACTTATTTGTGCCATGACTGACAGCCTCTGAAATGTTATCAAAATCTACCTTGAAGTTTTTCAGTCATGTTGGTAGCATACATACAAAGAAACAAACAGACACTGGCAAAACTTCACCTCCTTGGTGTAGGTAAAAAAAAAAATATCACTGATAAATAATCATTTAAAACAGCATCACCCAAAGGCTCTGGAATGCACTATTTTCGATGGTAAGGTTAGTCCTTCAGTATCTTACATTAACATACTTAAATTAACCCTCGTGGCCTTTCAAAAAAGTTAATACACTTTTAATCCTTGGATCCTAAACAGCACCTGTCATAAAAAGTGCAAAAAAAATATGATCCATAATTTATTTTAATTCTTTTTCAATGCACAAAATCTTAACTTAAGACCCAACTGTTGATACAAAGCTGATTTTTTTAAATATTATATTGTTTAATGTTTCTATGCCCCTTTTGAATATTTTATTCATGCTTAACACAGAGAACTATTTTTCAACAGTTAAAGACTTTTTTCCATATAGAACTGAAAATTTCATGGCGATGAGCTCTTTCAAAGTAATTAAAACGAAACTCAACATTAAATCGTCCGCTTTGGCTAGGGGTTAGTGGGTCTTATACAGGATAAGAAATGTCATGACTTAGTGATGAGCATCATTTTAGCAGCCACTGTATATCTATCAGTATCTTTTATTAATGTATTCAAATTAACCCTTGTGGCCCCTCAAAAATATTGATACATGTTTTATCATTCGTTCCAAACAGCACCTCTCATAACAGGTAAAAAATATATATACATAATTTGTTTTAATTCACTTTCACTGCACAAAATCTTCACAACAACTTAAGATGTAACTGTTGATACAAGCTGATTTTTTTCTCATTATATGTTTTTTTATATTCTTATGTCCCCCTTGTCACGAAAACCCTTGATTTTTTCCAGTGGAATAAACACAAAATGTAGGGGTGCAAAGAAAGTGGGAGGCAGTTGTTGCAACCTTAATTGACAACAACAGTGATGCATTATTATTTTTGGAACAATGAGGAATTTTCAAAACTTTAACCTTTAACCCTTATGCCTAAGTCACACATTCCCGTTTCTCATAGCGACTGTGCACGATTGAGGAGGCTGGTGTGATCGCGATGATACGGGATTAAATTACTGTCTCACCCCTGGAGACACTCCGTAAATACACCGTCAGTGGCGCTGCTACAACGCTTCAGGGGGCGTTTGTCTCGCTCCAGTTAGGTTAATACAGCGAAATGACGAGGATTCCACCCCGCTGGCAGGACGTCAGCCCCGCTCGAGCTCAGTTCGCGTCACGTAAGCCCCGACTGAGCCCCGTCGCTTGCGCCGTCTTGAACGGGACACAGTCGGGGCTCATACGGATACATCCTTGTCAGTCGTCCTCATAAAGCTTTCAGGATTGAGCTGCGATTGGGCCACAATCAGCCCGACTGAGCTCCGTACATGCCCCGCTAATACCGCTCGCCTTAGGACTGCATTAGGCTTCCATCCCGCTATACTGAGAGCGGCGATTCTCCACGACAGTTTTGAACAGTTCAAAACTGTCGTGGAGCTTCTACGTTCCCCTCCGTTCATCCACGACTATACAGCGCTTATCCAGACCAAGTGGCGCATGCACCGCGACCAAAGCACGCTTTATCAGGATTATGACAATCGTGCACAATCGCTATGAGAAACAGGAATGTGTGACTGGGGTATTAGGACCCAAAACAATCCCTCTTACAACAACACAACAGAAATGTGATAATCACACATATTTTTATTTCACCGCATCAGACCCTTTCAACAAATTCAGACCTTATAGATACAAAAATGTTTTTCTTTATATTTTCTATGTTTTTACATAATTTTCGCTCTGAGAATCCCTGCCAAAGGTATGACTTTAATCCTTAGGTCCTCCTCATAAAAATGTAATATGAATGTAAAACATTTACCTTCTTTTTTGTAATGCTGTTTCGCCCCATTTATCAACAGAATCTGTAAATTTTCAATTGGTAAAACTCAAAATAAGTAATATTTTTCAAAAATAATGTGCAGTGAGGAATAATTTGAGACGTTATTGCAGCAATGATTAGGTCAGTAATTGATAACAACATTGATTTTGATGCATTAATATTTTTGGAGCAATGGCAGTCTTTTTAGAAACTAAACCTTTTCATATTAGTTCCTCTTGAAGGCTCTGAAATGTTCCTTTTTAGACAACAATATTAGTGATATCGAAGACAACTTTCAACAGTGTACAGTGATGTATTACATCCAATTATAACATTTCTAAATGATTAAAATTGACAACATATTTGAATTAAAGAGGTAAAACTGTTGTAAATACTTGCCATTCCAGAAAAATGCTGTCTATGTAAAGGTGTGTTTGATTAAGTTATAAAACCTTTTTCCTTCAGATCATGCCAAAAGTATGTGCTCAAGTTTTCACTCCCACATCCAGGAGATGTGACCTACATGCTGTCAGTCTGAATGTAAATAGTCTATCCTCTGTTCAATGATTAATCAGAACTCTCTCCTCCTGCACCGCAGTGGGCCCGAACAGGACCAAGCTGGTCACACCAAACTCGTCCCTGAAGTTCACCCCAGAGGAGCTGGTGCTCTACTGCAGGGACCTGAGAGTCATCTGCTTCCTGTTCGACCGCCTCACTCCTGACCCACAAGTGCTCGAGGTGTGTCTGCCCTGCACTTTTAGGAATTTTGTCATCTGACTTTGAGCGTGACTGAGTTTGAATAACAAGTTTGTTTCTTCCAAAAGGAGAATTCACAGATAATCTTTGATTCTAAGGGTGAATGTTTTTGTTAAAGTGGCTGTTTGAGTTGCTCCAATGTACAATACAGGAGTTAGAAATATAGATATAAATATTGAAAAATGTGAACAAAGAAAGAACAAAAATAGAAAATAGAAAAGTATGAGCAATAAATCCAAAAGAGGCAGAGTTTTTTTTTTTTAATCTTGCACGTTTTACAGCAGTTCAGCTCAGTCCGGAAGGGCTTGGGTTGGAGACAGTGTTAATTTTGACTGCACTTTTTAAATTCAGTTTGCCTAAAATACATTTTAGTTTTAGTCATAATTTAGTCATCTACATTGTTTTATTTAGTCTAGTTTCAGTTGATGAAAAATCACATCATTTTCATCGACTAAAATATGAAGTGTTAAGTGTAAGGCGTTTTTATGTTTCTTTGAATTTCTGAAGTCATGTCTTACTCTTGGATAAAATGAAACATCTATTAACTCTTTATGGAATGTTAGTAACGTTTGAACGTCTAAATGAACAGAAACAAATGTTCCTTTTGTGTGAAATGCAGTCATCTTTATTTAGGCTACCTGGCAGAGCATCTCAGTTACAATACCAGAACTGACAACAAACAGTGAGCCTGCTCTACATGAATATATCAATTCATAAAGAGAGCAGCTCTGATTGGATCACTCCACAACTTATCCTAACACCACCAAGCTGAGTCAGCTGTGGTTGGATGTCCCTCTGAACTCATCCAACCTTTAACACAACCAAAATAGCTGTGATTGGATATATTCCTAACTTGTCTTTCTACATGACCAAATTAGGTCGGATTGGATTAAGTCTCTGTCAGATATTTCAGTCTCGTTTTTATTTGTTGTGATAAAAACGTCAATGTCAATTAACTGATGAAGTTAGCACTGGTTGGGGACCAAGATGGCAGGTTTAAGTCCTGATTGAACCATGCTTGGTAGTAGGTGGGATGTACGCTGACTTCTTGGGGCACTGCCATGTTACAGCAGTTGGTACCACAGCTGAGGAAGTTGGCACCCCATATATCCAAAGCCTCTGGTTTTAGGGTTTGCATCCTTGTGGCCTTCATCTTCATTGCACATAAACACCTATGAGTGAGGTAGGGTTTACTTTGCTGGTGTTGTGGACGAGTTGTCAAGAATGGTGAATGGTAAGTCCATGACAAGCAGATAGACACCATTCTTTCAACTGAGGAAAAGCTCACCCAACGCTAACTAGCTTAGCTCACACATAGGGAGTCAATGGGTAGTGTTAGCCTTCCTCTGCCTACAGTCATCAGATAAACTCTTCAGCAACTCTTAATGGTCCTGTGCGCTTGTTATGACTTGTTTTTTTATTGCGTTATGTTACGCTTTCTGTCACTGTCTTCTTACTTTCTTTTTTTTTTCTTACCCTACTTCTGTGGTGGTTTGCACTACAGATGTGACATTCATGAACGAGTCGAGTCTTTTAAACAGCTCTTTTAAATCAGCAATGAGAACTGCTTTGCATTTGTCAGTCAGCTGTTTGTTTGTGTGACTGGAGGCTAACACTTCCCATTGACTCCCAGTGTTTGAGCTAAGCTAATTAGCGGTGAGTGAGCTTTGCCCTTCTCTTTCTTGTTATTGCACACACAGTCGAAAGAATGGAGTCAATCTGTTTGTCATGGTGAAGTGAGGCAAGACATGAAAAGAAAAAAACAGTTGGTGTATTTGTTTAACACTGCTAACGAGTAAAACTACAAGAGGCCTTTAAAAACAAAAACTTCTGCTTCATGGTTGTTTTGTTGCTTTTATTTGACGTTTTTATCAAGCGTAACTATTCTTCCTCAACATTTCTACTCTTGTGTTAGTAAATATTTGTGTGCATGTGCGTCTTGGCTCGGCCTCGCAGCTCTAGTTACTGTCACACTGATCATCCATGATGTCAAAGCCCGAACACTTCTGCATAGAGAAGAAGATCTAACAAACGTGGATCGATGACACCGCTGTGCATAAATGTTGTAATCTGATGACCTTTGTCATGTTGATGGACTCGCTGTGGTTTCACTCCTCAGATAACCTACACCATCGCCAAGACCTACCAGCCCCTCAAACCAGGGTCAGTGTTATCTTTCCAGAACGCTGCTCTGGGGAGCGTCGGTGAGTAGACTAATGTATGCAGACCTAATGTACACAGCCATCTGCTCACTTCCTGGCACTGGAACAAACCCTCATCTGTCTGTCTGCCTTCCTGCAGCTCTGGGGAATCAATCAATCGATCAAACTTTATTTAGAAAGCACTCTTCATACATAAAATGTATTGCAAAGTGCTGTACATTAAAATAAACAAGCAGATCAGAGCAAGGGGATACAGAATAAAATAGAAAACCCCAGGCCAGGACTCTTCAGAAATCCACAGAGGACTGAGGAAACGCTATATTGAATCGAAAATGAGGAAACACAGGAGCTAAAAGTAAACTGACTAAATAAATAAATAAATCATGATAAGATATGACAAAGGTAATAACATGTTAAAAGTTGATTAAGATAGAACTCTTTTAAAACCAAGCAATAAATAAACAAAATGTGGTAAAACATAGAATAGTAACTCCAAAACTAAAATGGAGTAAACCCCATGTGATGCAGATTAAAAGAGCAAAACAAAATTAAGCTAAAAGCCAGACTAAATGATGTAGGCAACAGCAACATAAGAGCTGTTAGATACTATAAAGGGTTTTATCAGTCAGCTCAGAAATCACTTTTGCTGATACTTGATTACTGTTAGACTATGTTCACAATTGCTTATGTTAAAAAATGCTGATTAGAACTTGGAGTCTCCCTCAAATAATGAAAACATATTATTTATCCTCAGCGTTAGATTGTGAATAATGTGTTATATGCTGTTGGTTGATTTCCTTACTGTTGTTTACACTGTAAACACTGTGAATATTGCACTGAAGCATCATTTAAGGAAAATGGTGAATCAGATTGAAATCACGATGTCAGCCAGAAAACTCTGTCCCTCAAATCTTTCAGCCCTACACAACAGTGAAATATATTTGAATATTCTTACTAGTGCTGATCTGAAGTTTCAAGCCTCCCCGGTATTTTGTGTCTGGATTTTAATTTTCTTGGAAACTGCCGTCATTTTATCATCCTCAGTATTTATCTGCACAAAGTAAATCAGTCAGTCTTTGAGCCTCTTTCCTTGCCTGTTAAATATTCACAGAAATAACAGCTCAGTTAAAGTGAGAATCAGAAGCCCACATGGATCAGAGGCACAGCGTGAATGTGTTAGCCATGTGATGTTCTTGTTCCCTCCTGGTGTGCCTTCATCCAGTCTGCCCTCACTGTGGGGGGTTTATTTTTCACTCCTGCTCCAGGGAGAATAAAGCACCCAAAACTCTGATCCCTGTTTGTCTCATCCTCACTTCTCTAATTCTGTTTCATCTATTCCTGTCTCTGTATCTTTCTATTTAAAGACGGTGATGTTACACCTCCAAAGAGTGCAGAGAATATTAAACCGAGCTGAGACGCGTCCGTGCAGACTGAAACGACAACTTAAGCTAACATCCTCTGCGGTTGGCAAATCTGGAAACATCCCCCTCCATGATGACACAATGAAAAATACAAATTTAAAACCATGACCATATGTGGGGAAATGTCTCCTGCGGTTTTGAGGCGAGGCTTATTAAAACCTTCAGGGCTGATTTTGACAGTGATTGAAAAGCTGGATTTATAAAGCAGTAAGACACCAAAATTCAATATTTTAATGTGCTGTCAAAGCAAATAATTCAGCCCACAGCACGCTCAATGTCTCACCAATAAACTTCAAACCCTGATACCGTTGTGACCAAATGATCGGCTGCACTTCCACCATATAGGGTAACATGAGTCTGTCTGTACAATACATTAAGCTATGTTAAAGCTACGCTAGGCTGCTCGGCCTGTGGGTGACTGTCAGCTGTCGAATAAATAATGCAGGCCCCCCCCAACCTGAAACAAATCTCTGGATGACCTGCTGTTCAACTCTGCCCCATGGGTCAAGTGTGTCTGCTGTGTGTGGCCAGGGAACCAGTCTTTATTTCTACAACAGTAAATAATGACAAATGTTATCTCAAGAAACTTTACAAAAGAGTAAGTTAATGGCATACTCTCCTTCTTTTATATTTATTTTAATTTTTGAATTAATTGTATGTTTTTTCAAAAATTTTCTATAATTTCAAACCTAACATGAATCAACTATGAGTACAGAACTTTGCCACAATTAGCAACAGTTATAGTGGCTGGAAAAGCCGCTAGCTTGTTATGTTAACATCACCTGAGAGGGAGGCGGAGTGATTTAGCAGCTCATGGCAGCGCTGCGCGGAGGAATACGTGGCGTAAGTTGGTTAGATAAACGTTAACATTCCGAAAAGTTAATGCATATTATTATTTTTTGATGGGAGTTCCTGTAGGCATAGAAAAACTCTATTTTCTTGGCACAATACTTCCCTGTTTGCGGTTAATTCTGCGTCACAGACTCTTACAGACTGTGGCTTACTGGGGGAACGGAGAGAACTTTCTACTGCATCTAATGTACTTAGTGGCCATATGGAGCTCATATGACCCCACTTCAAAAATACTGAACTACCCCTTTAAACACTTGAAGTCACTGGGTAGTGTTAGCCTGCCTCTGCCTACAGTCATCAGGTAAACCCTTCAGCTACTCTATATGATCCTGTGTGCTTGTTGTGAATAATTTTTTTACCAATTTATGTTGCGTTATTTTCTGCTATCTTCATATTATCTTCTTTTACTCCTAAACAGAGGCTTTGTTTTGTTGACCCACTGCTTTTCCTGAAAGATGTGACATTCACGAATCAGTGGAGCCTTTTGAACAGCTCTTTCAAGTGAAAGATTACAACTAATTGCAGTAGTGTGTTCACAAGTCATATTTAATTGCCAATTACCTGCAATCTTTTTTTTTTTTTAAAGTTATTTTTTTGGGCTTTTTATGGCCTTTATTTTATAGGACAGCTGAAGAGTGACAGGAAAGTGGGTGAAGAGAGGGGGGATGACATGCAGCACAGGGCTGTGGCCGGGATTCGAACCTGCAGCCGCTGCTGGGGGTTGGCAGCCCCCGTACATGGGGCGGACGCTCTACCAACTGAGCTAATGTCCGCCCCAATTACCTGCAATCTTAATGAAGGCTTGCAAATGAATGGCTCACTCACAACTTTAAGTCTGTTCTCATTGTTCACTTAAAAGGGCTGTTTCAAAAGACTCGACTCATTCACGAACATCACATCTCTACCACAAACCTCCACGGAAGTCGGTTAGTAAAACTAAGCCTCTGTTTAGGAGCAGAAGAAGATAATGCAACTATGGATGGAAATTGAAAACCAATTCCAGTTGAGAATCGTTAACAGCTCCATCAGAGTATCAATATCATGAGTCTTTTTGCTAATCAATTCTCTTATCAATTCCTTCCACTGCCAGGGTTCAGAAGTGTCAGAATTGTGGCTTAATTTTTTTACAAAAGCGCCTACTGTAGGGATGTCCCTATACAACTTTTTCACCTTCAATACGATTCCAATATTGTAGCCTTGAGTATTGGCCGATACCTATATCAATCTGATACGATATCAACAAGAACCAAATGTACTTTTATTACTTAGTTTGTTGTATAGACTGTAAGAAAATGCTTGATCAGGTGAGATTACTCAAACAGAGGACAGTAGTCAGCGATATTAGATAAAAAAAAAAACTGACCAATTTGTTTTCAACCAATGGGTTCAATAAACTTTAACCTTAAAAATAAGAATATAATACAATTAAATTATATAAATAAAAAATACATTTGAAGACCCTGAAAAGTAACCTAAAAAAAAAACATTTATTTTTAAATTGTAAAATAACCTCTTTGTTTAATTTAAACATAAGCATATTCTACAACTGAATTAAATAAGGAAAAAAAATAGAAAGGACTGCTTGTGTCTGAGTTTTTATATTGGAGATTTCAGATGCAGGTCGATATAATCCAATATTTGTTTCTTTGCTGATATCGGACTAACCTACTGCACAACCTTAAGTGAGTGGAAACACCAGCAACTTGCAGAAGCAGTTATTTGTGCTGTGACATGTGTTTGACATTGTTCCCACTGAAAATCCACAGACCAACTGCAGGCCCACATGGAAAATCTCACAAGGAAGGAATCAATAAGGGAATTGTTAAAGAATTGTTTTGATTAGCAGGATTGTTTATAGCATTGGTATCGATAAAAACTTATCAACTCCCATCCCTAAATACAATGATAGCAGAAGATAACGTAACATGTAAGTCACAACAAGCACACAAAGTTTAGAATTGCTGAAGAGTTTACCTGATGACTGTAGGCAGAGGCAGGCTAACGCTACCCATTGACTTCCAGTGTTTAAGCTAAGCTAATTAGCATTGGGTGAGCTTTGGCTATATCTTCCTAGTTACTGGACGCAAAAGAATAGTGTCTATGTGCTCGTCTTGAATTTTGGAGTGAGGCAGGACAAGAAAACAACAAAAATGTTGGCGTATCCCTTTAAAATAAAGATACCTCAGATCCACTCATCACGATACACAATGCCACTCTGCTGGTACAGTCTCACAGTATTTCACTGATGCTTCTGTGTAGAAAATATTTAAAAGCCTGTTTCCTTTTCCAGTGGATGTAAATGATCATCAGTGTCTCAGTATCATCAGCTTGTGTTTCTGCTCCTGCTGTTAAAACCTCAGCGTGAGCACTGAAGCACTTTGCTCCCTGACTCTTCATTTTTAGTGTTTCAGTTGAACAAAAAAATCCTCAGTCAAAGTGCTTTCTTTTTCTCTTTCCCTCCTCCAGAAATGAAGCAGTTTCTTAGCAACCGACCACGAAATGCCCACATGAACTGGTTTGAATCTGCATCAGACTGGGAGCAGGAGCTGGAGCGGTGCGGGGCCACGGGCTGGAGGGTCAGCTCCGTCAATGACCGCTTTGAGATGTCCACAAGGTAAACTCGCACCTCTACGACTCCTGCATAACTTCCTGTGGCACATTTTAGGGAAGTTTGTGAACAGATCTTTCTAGTCCTTCTCACAAAAATGTCAGGATATCTGAGAACACAAGGTTAAGTCGAGGTGTAATTGAATTTCTTTTATCTTTTATCAGCACATTCACTCTCTAAGCTAAAAAAGAGTATGTTCTCTCTCTCTCCTTTCAGCCTGCCTCGGTTCATCGTCGTTGCACAGAAGGTTTTAGATACAGAGCTGAAGAAAAGCTTCGCCCACTTCAATGAAGGACGCATCCCTGTAAGTGCACTCGTCAACCTTAAAACATTTTCACAACGGTTAATTCTGATCCCTTTCTTGCTCCCTTGTTTCAACTGGGAAAGTTCTGAGTTGCCAACACAACACAAAAAGCCAGCCCCACTAAACATTAAAAGGTAGAGTAGAGACTTTGTGCTCTTGTATTGGTATCTGTGATAAGTTTAAAAATATATTGATGTACAAAAAATTAAACATTGTGCATCCTTATTTTTTTTTATATTTTCAAATTGCTTGAAATAAATAGATGGGTTTAAACTTGGAAAAACTCTGAAGGATTCAAAGCTTCAAATAACATTACAGTTTTGTTTTCAAGCTTTAAAAAAAAAACGTGTTTAAACGTGAGAAAAAAAGAGCCTGTTTTCCTCAAATAACCACTTGTTATTCCCAAGTGCGCATTATGTGCCATAACAGAATGATTTTTTTTTCTGCAGTCATGCTGGAGATATGTTTCTCCCTCTTATTACAGTTCCTCCGACACAAATTACACGATGAGCTCAGATGTGGCAGAGGCCTTGAGGGAGTATTCTCACGGTGAAACGTGCTATTAAAGAGGATAAAACCGTGTCTTGTGTTGCAGCGCTGGTGTTGGCGACACCCCCGGGGCAGCGATCTGCTGCGAATGGCCAGTTTCCAGAATAACATCTACCATGAGAAGGACGACATCAGGTGTGACGGTGTTTAAGGTTTAAGTGGCAGGTTTGAGTGGGTTTATGTCTGGCTGTGTGAGCTGAAGCTTCACTGGTCTTAGTGGGTTTGACTGTAAATATCACCAAGGTAATCATGGACTGCAGCAAACTAATAACTGGGTGGATGATATCCGTTAAAGCTGCAGTGGGAAAAGTAATTATAATGTGAACTACGATTGTAAAAATATTGATTCTTGGATTCTCTCTATATACCTGCTGTTTTAAGCACAACACAGTCTCTGTTTTTTCTATGAATCATGATGAACAAACAGTTTCATAGTGATGTTTTACACAAGATGAATCATCATGAATTGATGATGTTTTCAGGACAATATTGTTCCACTTTTTCCACTGTAGTTTAACCCTTTCATGCATGATGTCTGCTACAGTAGACGGATATTTGAAATAAATTTTATACTCTTTTGGTCGCAGTACAATGCCCAACTGATGGGGAACTACTCCCAAACACTTGTCTCAAGTTTCATAAAAATATTCACTATTTTATTTATTTATTTATTTTTTTACCATATTCAGATATTGCATTATAAATCCAAAACAGCCAACGATGGGCAAAATTGGCATTACACCTGTATTCAGATTTTACATAATTTTGTATTTTTTATTTTAAATTTTGATGTAATTCACAGTGAATAGTTTGATTAAACAGCAATAATACCCAGACTTTTACTTTTATTACTCTTAAAAGTTTGTCAGAGATGTTTTTGGATCTTTACTTCCACTTACTTACTATTTATACCATTGATGCATGGTGAAGTGGACAGATGCATAATCCCCTGAAAATATAACTGAAAAAATGAACATGATTTTTAACTTGTTTGAAAGTAAAAACAAACATTGAAAATAATATTCCTTTGTGATTTAGTAATTCATTTATGAAAGGGTTAAAATGACCTGGGGTTGGTAAACAGTAATAATTTCTGGCCCTCTCCGTGATCTGGAAAATATCTTTCATACATGCATTTTCTCATTTTCTGAGCAAACAAAACTTTGAGGATCATTAACAGACAAGCACAGCATCAGCTGACAGCTCCTCCTGCTGCTGCAGCCTCCAGCTCAGAGTGAAGTCACCGAGAGATTCAGACTTTTATTTCAGCAGATTAAGGATGATTTTTACAAGGCCAGTCAGCTCACTTCTAATTAACCAAAGTTCCTCCGTGGTGAGAGTTTTAAGGCAGACGTGATGAGGCAACAAACACGAAGAAACTAAAAATATTCTGCTCAATGCTGCAGATGTTGGTTAGCATGACGCAGAGCCTGATGTTACAGCAGCTCACCCTGAGTACGCAGTTATTAAAGAAATCATGAGAATATTTAGTCTCTTATGAACATAAAGACAGCTGCTCTTTCACAATGAGAAATAACAGCACAGAGCCGTAACACATGGCGTGAGCCATAGAGCAGAACAGGTGAAAAAAGAAATAAAATCTTTGTTAAATCATCTGTTCTGATGTTTCTTAGTTTATCTGAGAGCAGATTGGACAGAAGCAGACTGTTCACCGACTGACGCTGTCTCGTAAAAACATACAGGAACATACAGGAATGTGCAAATATGTTTGACTTTGTATAAAGCTGTGTTCACACCGAATGCGACTTTGCAATCATAATTGCGTCACCCACCTAAAGTTGCGCTGTGTGTCCATAAATAGGTCATTTTGGTCACTGTCACCCATATCCATGGCTCAGTGGCGTCATGTCCCTTTGAGTTTCACTACAATCATATCATATATCATATAATAGGATGTATAAGCTGACATTTTTCCAACTGTATCCTTTTCACTCACATATTAACCACAAAACACTGCAGCTGATGCCCTGCAGCAGCATTGTCTGTGAGTTTTCTGCGGTCTGTCTAGGTGGAACTTAAGTTCTCACTGATTAGTGTTTCCCACATGGACGTAGATTGTTACTCTGTAGTCTGGAATAAAAACTGATGGTCATGGGTACTGTCACACATGCACACACCGCTGATTGGCTGTTGCCGCACAGCCACACACGACATTGCCTGAAAAGATCAACTTTTTCAACTTAGGTGGTGAGCAATGTGGTCGCCTTGACCACGGCCATCGCGTCGCCAGAGTGTTAGAAGAAGACTTAATTAATCCCTTAGAGGAAATTCAGATTCTTTACACACTGTAGTCGAGACATGCTATACACACATCAGCTGAAATACACACGCACAAACAGGTCCTATGATCATGCACTAATGGAGAGATGTCAGAGTGCTTGCTGCTCCTGAAGAAGCACTTCAGAGCAGTTTTGGGGTTCAGTGCCTTGCTCAAGGGCACTGCTGCAGTGCCCAGGAAGTCCGCTGGCACCTCTCCAGCTACCAAACCAACTTCTAAACATGGGTTGGTCCGTTTCGAACCTGCCACCCTCCGACCCCAGACCAAGTCCTAAGATGGTCAACCCCTCCCCATTGCGGCTGTATGTTGATTTTACATGGAAAGTGGTTGCAGAGGACACTGAAGTCGCATTCGGTGTGTAGGCACCTTAACCCTTTAACTCCCAGCTCAACTGTTTGGCAGAGGTCATTAAGTTCAGGAATATTTAATGTTAAATAAACACAACACATCATTGTTTGTTTCTGTCAATGTTTTATGATCAAAAAATGCAAACAAACCAAAAGAACTGATATTTTGTTTGTGGGACTTCCAAGATTTTTAATGCTAAAAGCTACTGGCCACTGCCACCGACACCAAGAACTCCCAGCCAAAAAGCTTGTACTGTGGGAACTAACACATGGGCATCGATCAAGAGGACGCCCCACACCAACCTTTGTGGACGTACTAAAGAAAGATGCTGGTGCAAAGAGCACATATGAGCTGGCCTGATGTATGGAGAACCGAGATGACTGGAGACGCTGATGGAGGGCTCGTCTGAGGACGACGTAGAGAGATTATCATTGCCATCGTTATTATTCTTAATATTTAACTTAACCATTAACTGCTATGATGAAGTTTATGTACACATTAAGTCTGTTATTTATTGAAAACATTTTTTGTATTTGTCGATTAATCTGTTTTAAGTTATTTTTGCATTTTTTATAGACATTTCTACCTTTTGTGCATTTTTATGTCATTACACAACCAACTGTTGTCTTATAAACCTTCCAATCCCACACCAAGAAAATCTCTGTTTTTTGGTTTTATTGTGGTTTTCTCTGTTTCCTGAAGTGTTGCTGGAACCAAACAATTATTTGATTTTGTTCTTTTTTAAAAACATGAAATATCCCTGAATTTTATAATGACCTCTGCCAAGCAGTTGAGCGGATAGTTAAATGGTTAATGAACAAGAAAATTGGATGGCATACGTTTATGATTGGCATCTATCAATGAGCATTTATTGTTTGAAAATAACATGTAAGATCATTAACTCTTTGGGAGGGAGGCAGATTTTTGATCCAATGACATGTTTAGAAGATACCTGACTATAAACTGATCCAAACTCGTTGCTGTGTACTAAAGTCTGCGCTCCTGTTCTGCAGAAACCTGGAGCTGATCCTGTTCGGTTGTCAGTCCTCTCTGTGTGTGGTGGTGGAGCTGGGCGAGGAGCTGCCTTCACCTGCAGACATCCAGCTGGCACACAGCCGCCTGCGGGCCCTCTGCCTGGGAGGTGAGGATCAACACATTCACACAAAGCTCTTTGATTATTGTGCAGGAGAGCATGGCACAAAAGACTCACTAAGGGGTGCACTTATATTCGGGCCCGTGTCCCTGTCCTGTGCTTCAGCCCGGCCGCCCCTCTCCCGCTGGCCTGCACTCACACTGCCTCACCTGCAGCTACGTCGTTGCAACTTAATCTGATGTATAAAGATTACAACCACCTTGGATTAGATTTGCACAAATGTAGAGACTCTGACTGAAACTCAAACAATGTTGGGGCTTTATCTGAGTATTTTTTGATAGAAATATAGAACAAATGAGGACAGAGAACAACATGCATACACAGTACATGGGGTTAACGGATACACTCTGATAAGAGTCAAAAGTCTTGTATTTGTTAGAATTGGGCAAATCTCATTTTTTCTAGTATTCCTCTCCTTCCTTCTTTTGGACTCCTAAAAGAAGTGATTTTCTCCATAGAGTTTATAATATTTAAAAGAAGTTTCATGGTGGGAGGAGTAATTGTTTTTCATTTTTCGCCAAGAATATCTTCAAAAGAAATGCATGTCCTCTATGGAGGCCTTCAAGAATTTTCCCAAGATGCACAGATGCAAACGAGAACTCAGCTATCCTGTCCAAGGTTTCTTAGAATAAGCTGCTCCACTCCTCTCCAAAATGTTTTCTTTTTTGATCAAGGTCTTTTTTTATTATTTAGATTTTCAACAATAACAACCTACATGCATTTACATTGATTTAGACAAACAAACCCTCCCAAAAAAAATAAAAAAGACAAATAATGATAATTATAATAATACAGAAAGTTAGGAGGAAAAAGTGTAAATGTACTCAACCAACATAAACACACACATCCATACACACAAAAAAACTACACTATACTTGCACGCTACACCCCAAGAGTTATTTCATCCACATTTATGGTTTCAAAGTGAGCTAAAAAAGGTATCAAATTGACCCCTTTACAGCATACCAAATCTTTACCAGTTCAGTATAGTACATGAACTCCTCCAAAACATTTTCTGAGTAATTTTGATAAATAAAAGAATATACCCTCTAAAATATCCTCCCAATTAAAAATCAAAATCATTTTTCTGAGGAACGGTTATGCCACATGCGTGTGTGGGATCAAGTGTATGGTTTGGATGCTCAAATCCTCCAGATGTTCAAGGGCCAGGGAAGTGTTAATCTTGCAGTGCAGTTGGATCCACTTGATTCAATGTCTGTGATTAGGCAGATCCATCTTGCAAAGCTCTGATCTACAGTGATGAAATTCGGACCAAAGCGGCACAGACCAATCAGTGCCCTTTAGAGCAGGAAGACAGTGACTTTTTTAGCAGCTTGTGACTGTATTTCTTTATTACATGAAAAGCTGAAAACACTGAAAGCATTTCTTGATAGAAAGGATACGCCTACTACATAATCTGATAGGCCTGTAATTATTATGATTGATGGAACACTCGTCCAATCACCTGCTAGCTTTGATTTGAAAGGTTTTGCCTATCCCTAAACACTTTCTACAGGCTGTTTCCCAGATGGACAAGTGAAATATATTAAGTGGTCCATCTGTTGTGGTTAAGAGTGAACTCACACTATACAAACAAGCTCGTCTCTCAGTTAAATATGCTTGGACTCTGTATTAATGGTCAAATGTGAGTGTGCCGCTGGTGTTTTAGCAGTACAGAATAATGTGACTTGACAGCTGCACTCTTAAATCAACATCAGTTAAGTTCAGAGCAAGAACAAATGGAAGAGAAAGGTAGGAAAAGTGACTTGGTGCAACATACTGAATGTATGTGTCACTGAGAGAGGGGCAGAGGGAAGGTGTGTGATGATTGTACATCAAATGATTTCAGGGAGAATTTACAGAAGTGCTGATTATTGATGTCCCAATGTGTGGACACAGCAGGATATTTAACTCCACCAACGAGGTTGTGTTTTTTAGCAGCTTATGTTTTGTAATTGAATGTTTGTTAGCAGGATTACAGGGTGGATTTACATGAAAATTTTACCAGTGGTGTGTTTTGGTACAAGGGAAAAGCCATTAAATTTTGGTGGTGATACAGATATTTGTCTGGATGCAAATATTTTCCAAAATTTAAAAAAATCCCAGAGGTTGACTGTTGGAGCCTATTTCTATTAATTGATGACATATCAAATTATTATTTAGATGATGGTGATGATTAAAATTATTTTAAATCATACTGCTAATTTTGATTATTATTATTAACTGCTCACCTGCCTCCTCCTTGTTGAGCCGTCCCACTCCCATGATTAAGGGAGAGCAATCAGCTGTTCTAGGGGCTCTGCTTTTTGTGTTGAAGGAGTGAGACAGTTTTATCAACCACTAAATAATGATATTTTTGCCTAGAAAGTCAACCACAGAGAATACTTTATTTTTGTTTATGTAAATACATTTCAAACTTTTTTGAATCGTAGTAGATCTCCGTGTGTGCTTATGATTTAGTGAGCCGTAAACCTGCTCCTCCTGTCTTGTTTGGAAAGCAACAACAGCCATAACATTAACATTGGGCGGAATTAAAAAAAAATCATATCTCTGCCATTTCTTTACGAATTAGCTTCTAGTTTTACAGGATAATTTGGGGTCCATGTCTCTATTATCAAGGTAGATTTAATCTAGATCTGATCCTGATTGACAACACAAAAAAACATTGACCTTTATGATGGGTTCCCATTGACCACATTCAATAATTCATATAAAATCTAAATATTAAGAGATGTTCCCAAAATGTGTGTTCATACAGGATAACAACCTCCATGTATGTGCTGAGTTTGGTCTGGATCCTGGCACTTTTTAGGATCTGGTGATCCAGATTGTATCTTTTACAGGAGTTGTTGAAAAGCCACTGCTGAACTGAGCTGCTTGGCAGATGTCTGCGCTCTCAAGAGCTTTTCGAGTTAAATCCTGTTCTACCTCACTCTCCCATGAAAGTTCTGCATGTAGGAAAAGACAAACTTTGTCATATTAAATATACAACCTGTGTTACTTCAATCACTCAGAATCTCTTAAAACTTATTTTAAAGTGTCGCCTGTCTTATTCAAATTTGATGCTAATATCCGTGCGTACAGACGTCGGACTGTTTCATGTGATTTTCTGAGCTGTCACTTCACGCTCGGCTCTGTCAGACGCTTTTATCACTGTTTCAGTCCTTCAGGCACACACAGCACATTCCACGCTTGAGTAAACAAAGAGACGACAAAAGTACTCGTGGTCGTCTACAGCCATCGGCCCCGGAGCTGAAATGCTGACCTTTCTCACACCAGCACACACTCTCAGTGCGCCCCTCACTCTCCCGTGCACACCAACAATGTGTAAAGGTCACCGATTATCACGGTTCACGCATTCGTCAGCTCGCTGTTTTATCTTTTGTGGGTGAGGGCTTCCCAGCTCAGAGGAATGTTAAAAACAGACTCTCAGATGTGCTGCAGCAGCTTTGAGTCACAAAAACAACAAGATCCAGCGGGCAGATCCTCCGTGAGGATTGTTTTCAGGACTGATCCCGCTCAGGCTGTGTGGGTTTTGTTTTCAAAGTCCCGTTTAAGATAAAGAGGATTCAGGCTGTAGGAGGTGGTTTGGATTTTGGAGTGAGGTGGATTCTGATTAAATGTTTAAAAATTACATTTTACTTTCTGAAAATGAAATCCCTGATTTTTTTCACAAAAAATGATTCATGATTTAAATAAATTTTTTCCCTCTTAAGGAGGGAAAGGGCCATGTTACACTGAATTATGGAGCTAAATGCAGACCAAATGTTTTGTTATTTGAAAATGGCAGATCCTTTTACTGTTAAAACATTTTCAGCATATGTATTATCAGATATTGCCCCAAGTTACAAGTCAAGTTAGAGAAAAAAACAAACATCTTGATGATAATTTTCATTCTTTGCAAAACATTATTTGAATAAATTGATTCAATCAAAAACACTCAGCAGCAGCTTCAGTGTTCACGTGGAAAACCAGGATATGTCCAAACTACATAAAGAATATTTGATAACAAAATTACAATTAGCACTTTGGAAAGAAGATGAAAATTCAGCTTATTTTTGGGGTGTATTTTGATAGAAATAAAACATAACTACTTTTATGGTATTTATAGATCCAGGTAAAAAGTTCTGTTATTTGAAAATTAAAAAGAGTTAAACAATCTAATCTGAAACTGAAATTTTAATGTTTTTTTTTTAATTATTTTAAAAAGAAAAACAATAAAATGACTTAAAAATAAATGTAAAAATACAGCAAAAAAGTTGAAAACTGAAAAAATACCTGAATGTTAAAAAATTAATCTGAAACCAAAAAGATAAGATTTGAATATGAAATACAATCCTACAACTGAAAAAGGATGATACGTCATATGTTAACATATATTTCACAGTAAAAAAATTAGAATAAAATGTTTTATTAAAATAATTGCTGAATCTGAGGCACATTTAAATTTAAAAAATAAATCTATATTTAATTAAATTATGTGTTTTTATTACAAAAAATATCAAGAACAATGAAATTTCAGTTTCAAATTCGATAATTTTAATCTATTTTCATTTCAAGACTTTTGTCTTGGATTTAGCTCAACAAGAAATGACATAAAACTACTTTTTCTTTAGTTCTATCAGAATACACCCAAAACTAAATTTAAATACATAAACACTGAAAGCTAGGGCTTGGTTAATAATGTTTTGCAGAACATTAAAAAATAATCAATCAGGATTTGTTTAACTCTTACTTGACCTGTATGTTGTGCAATGTTTGATAAGAAATGCTAAAAATGTCCACTGTTTTTTGCACAAACACTTTTTTGAGGGCTGAAATTTGATTTTGTCAGACTTGTGACCTTTCAGACTTGCTTATCAGTCAGGATTTTCGTAATGTGAAGGAAATATGTTACGAGGTAAAGATTTTTAGATAGATGACATGATCTGCTCTGAGATATCTACACTGAACTCTGTACTTCATTCCATATCTTATCTCATAGTTTTGTCTGCTACTGTGTTCCAGTTAAAACTTTCCACTCAGCTGATAGGCAGATACACTTTGAATGGTATTCTGCAGTTTTGTTAAAAAGTGTCTGAAACTAAAACAACATTTTCTGTTTTGACTTGCAGACATCTCCACCTCTGTGTCAGTGCCTGATGACAAATGGTTGTCAACACTGGAGAGCACGCACTGGCTGGACTACACCAGGTAACAGCTCTGACTGTCTGGATGATACTTATACATCACTTATATATTTTAATCTGTGTACAACATTTATGAAGGTATTATTTTCCAACAACGATGATTTCCAGAGGAAAAAAGCAGAAGTAGAATCTTAATAAGTCTTTTGATACGTCATATGTTACATACATTACGGCTCTTATAGTCAACTTCAGTGACGTTCACAATCACCAATGTCCAAAAACATGCCTTTTCTGTGTGATAGAGTGGACAGTGTGGCATCAAAAAGTCTCTCTCTCCTTCTATGAACAGCACCAGTTGCTGTCTTAAACAGCTGATTCCTCTGACCCAGCTGAATAGGACCTACCTTTTTGTTACATCAGCAGAACAGCCCCATCGGCTTGGAGTAGCAACCCAGAGAAAGAATCCAGAGCTGTTACAAAAATTGGAGCTTAACAGACCGATTACCAGTCGGAACAGACTAGGCCCACATGGGGAGTTTTGTTTTTAAACATTAGCGATTGTGAACATAACCTAGCAGTGATCAAAATTGAGCATGTAACTGGAGTTAAAGTAAAAAATGATCACTTGGAATTTGATAATTGGAATCTGATGGCTTAAAATGTCTTCGAGGGTCTTATTTTTACAAGGTCCATCTTTTTCAAATCAATGTGGGGCAATTTAATGGAGGCAACAGTGAAATGCTCTTACATCCTCTCTTTCTCTCAACCCAAGACTCTTTGCTTTCCTCTTTATCAATAATATGGGCAGTCACTGTCATATAGGACTCCATTCGAAGAGACGCACACATCTGTTATCTTCATCTATTAACTTGGAAGCTTTTTCTTTTTTTCTCCCTCGTATTTTGCCATTAGTGCATGCGTAATTGTGAGGCGCGCCTGTACTGAATATCCAGAAAAACATTTGAACCTGGATATTCATGAGACTCTTTTAGTGTTTCCACACAGAGTTTCATATCAACCACGTTGTTCACTACAACAGACACTTTTCCAGCTGGAACTTTGAAGGCATCGCCAACTTCATAGTCGCGCAGCGATGGTTCTTCCTGTGTGCGCACCTCCTTTTTTTCTCTCAACACAAGACTCTTTCCTTTCCAGTCTTCATCAATGAAATGGGCAGTCACTCTCATATGGGGTCCATTCAAAGAGACGTACACATCTGTTATCTTTATCTATTAACTCGGAAACTTTCTCTTTTTACTCCCTCGTATTTTGCCGTGAGGGCGTGCGTAATTGTCTGGCGCGCTGGCACTGAATATCCAGGTTCCAATGTTTTTCTTGGCCTTCCACGACACCAATGGGCCTCATACCCTCAGAAATAAAATAGTCAATTCCTTCTGTGATGTAGTTTTTGCATTTGGGTGTTTATATGAGGCATAAAATCCAGCGTGAGGGTGAGGGATCCCGCCGCTGCAGCGCGGGCAGAGCGCATGCAGTTATAAAACAAATACGCGATTATTAGACTAGAATATTGAAATGCTCTTAAATAAAAATATTGAAATGAACGATAAATACATTAAAATGGTGTTCTGAGACATGATGGGGTGCTCAGAAAATACCCCCATTTCACTTGATACGTTTCTCCTGATGAAATGAACTGCAGGGGAAAAAATAAATTGACATATTTGGCCGACCAATCAGAATTTTGGTCGACTGAGCACGCATCGACCGATTAGTCGACCAGTCGACTTGGACTTTACAGCCCTAATAGTTACGCTATGGAAAACGCCAACTGTGTTTTTGTTCTCCTCTTGCCTCACTCCCGTATCCGTGACAAACATAGACACTATTCTTTAAACTGTGCATGCAGTAACAAAAAAGAGACAGGCAGAGTATCCCACTACTAATTAGCTTGGCTCAAACACTGGGAGTTTATGGGTATTGTTAGCCTAGCCAGCGCCTTCTACTATCGTCATATTATTTTCTACTTACAAGCACATCCATGGTGGTTTGAGCTAGACATGGTGTTCGTGAACGAGTTGTGTCTTTTGAACATGTCTTAAGTGAACGATGAGAATTAATTTTACAGTTTGGAGTGACCCATTTGTTTGTGGGCCATTCTAAAATGCAAATTGTCCAGAAATTTAAGAATGGCTCACAAATTAACATCTCACTCAACTGTGAATCAGTTTTCATCTTTCATTGTTAATGCTGTTTAAATGACTCAGCCTGTTTGAGATAGTAGAAGGTAACATGACATAAGATAAAAAAACGAGTCACAACAAGCACACAGGACCATTTAGAGTTGCTGAAGAGTTTATTGTTAGACTATAGGCAGAGACAAGCTAACACCTCCCATTGACTCCCAGTGTTTGAGCTTAGCTAATTAACGGTGGGCGAGTTTTGCCCGTCTCTTCCTTGTTACTACATGCACATTCTGAAGAACAGTGTCTTTCTGCTAGGCAAGACGGGAAAAGAAAAAAATCTAGGTGTATCCCTTTAATACAGCCAGATGGTGCAGCTCATGCACCTGATCAATGCTCCTGACAGCTGCCACACTGTGGATCTGCCCTCTTGATTCACAGCCAGTGTGAAGCTTTTTCAACACTCACTGATGAGCCTGGCTGCTTGGTTCCAGCAGCATGACCTGCTTCAGGGCATAAGATGTTGAGGCCACATCTGGCCTGAGTGGCGTGTTTTCAATATGCTCTAAAGGTTCTGGAAGCTTTCTCTTGTCTGCTTCTTTTTTAAAGTATTACTTTTTTTTTAAGGTTGGGTCACCAGAACTTGAGCCCAAGACCCTTCACTTTTAACCCAAGACCTAATGAAACGATTTAATGCAGCAGCAACATTTTATCAAATAGAGTTTAAATAAATACAGAGTTGAAAGTAAACAAAAAATGAAACTTTTATATGATCAGCCATTTTGAATCAGATTTATGTCTTAAAAAGTGCAGAGCTGTTTATCTGTTTATGTCGTTATAGCAGCATCTACAGTCCCTCCCTCTCTCTCTCTCTCTCTCTCTCTCTCTCTCTCTCTCTCTCTCTCTCTCTCTCTCTCTCTCTCTCTCTCTCTCTCTCTCTCTCTCTCTCTCTCTCTCTCTCTCTCTCTCTCTCTCTCTCTCTCTCTCTCTCTCTCTCTCTCTCTCTCTCTCTCTCTCTCTCTCTCTCTAGGTCATGTCTGAGGAAAGCTGCAGAGGTTGCCTGTCTGCTACGAGGCGGTCACCTGACTGTTGCACTGCAAGGTGAGTCATGTGACCCAGACCCAGCTCATATTATTCAACCCATTTATTATTCATGGCTCCTCCCTCTCATTAAAGCCACATTAGGGCTTACCCTGCAGCACCTATTACCTGCAACAAGCACACTCCACTGAGCCTGCATGCACTCACCCAGGCTTTAAAGATACGGGTACACCTGCAGCTGCAGTCATCCACGGCAGGTTAAGCCCCTTTAAGAGGGCATGAAAGTGACAGGCATCATTATAGAAACAAGTTAAACCAAGAGCTTTGTGTTAAAGGTAATTTCAGAATTATTAATAAAGGAAAACATGACTTGTCTGACAGAAAGCTACCAAACTGTAATATAGGAAGTAACTTTGCATTTTGTCTCTGTGCTTGTGTCCATTGGTAAGTATTTTTGATCATATCCTTACTGGATTGTTCACTGCAAAAACTTTCAATAAAGAGACCTTGATTAAAAAACAAACAATTAATTAATTAATTAATTTAAAAAAATAAATCAATAAAATACATTTAGCAGAATTGTGTTTGTTTGTGAGCAAGGACGTGTAGAAACGTCATGAGTTAAAAAAGGGGAAAACACTAGAGATAAAAGACAAAGAGTCAAACAGAATATAAGTAATAGTCAAATTAAAATAGAAAATCTTTAGATTGGGATTAATAATTAAAGATTGTTTGGTAAGAATGATAAAACAAACAAAGCTTAAATATGTGTATCAATTAGTGCTGTCAGACGATTAAAAAAAAAAAATCTAATTAATTACTGGATTTATAATTAATTAATCTAATTAATTGTATTTTAATCTCATATCTGCCTAAAGTACCCAAATAAAGAATTTGAATTCTAGGATATTATAAAATTGTAGTGCATGACTAATCAAATGAATACACTAAGAAGTGAAGATTTGTAAATCCACATTTTTACTGGTGACTAAATAAAACCAAAGTCAGGGCAACTTGTCCAGAAAATTCTAAGCTCAATCAGGCAACTCAAATTAAACTTTAAGTGTGTTTCATAAATCAAATTCAAAATAAGAAAAAGGAGGACATCCAGCAAACCAATTAGGCCTGATGGATTATTAAAGAATTCAGTAAATATAGATGAATAAATTCAAAAATAAAATAAGACTAAGTCTTAAATATGCCATTCCTGCTGTCACCTGGGCTTTCTTTGGTTTGACTAGAGACGCATGTGTGAAGTGATGTGCCACTGCCATGTACGGGTCCTCCAGCTGGACAATATCAAAATGTTTGCGTGCTATAATTAATCTTGCGATTAATTTTTATAATGCTTTAATTTGCGGTGTAATTAATTAATCTAATTAATGCGCTAAAGTGACAGCCCTAATATCAATAAAACATGTTAAAATGTAAACATTGATGTAGTAATAAATGCACCACCAGCTACTCTTGGTACCTAACATGCTCACCTTTATGGAAACAAGAGAATGAGGAGAAGTGATACCAAGAATATCCATTCACTCATCTTTTCTCCCAAACACTTGGACCAAACGTCTCTTCTATATTTTCCCTTGTATGTGCCCTTGGTGTGAGCCCCTGTCTCAGTGTTGCTGTGTTGCAGTTTTAGGGTCACCCCGTGTGACTGTGTGGAAAAAGAAGATGCTGATGCTTGTTTGTTGTGAAGTAAAGGTGTTAACTGATCACCTCCTGGCAGTGAGTTTGATCATGCGGTTAGATACACCGGGTAAACCCAAACACACGGTTAAGGTGAGCTCAGGCTACTCTTCTAGGTTTTCATATTTCAAAACAGTGGGGCTCTGTTTACAGGCTGTGGATGCACAGAAGAAACAGAATAGAAAACATTAGGATGTAGATAACCATGCTGACATAAATACCTACAGTCAGATTACAGTTTCTCAAACTAATATTGCATTAACTAATCAAAGGAGTGCTAAACTACTGCATTACTAGCAAACAGCCTTTTTTTGTATAGAGTAGAACAGAATAAACATTTTATTCATCACACACGGGGAATGTGCAGTGTTACAGCAGCAAATGGGAGCAATAATGATAAAAAAATAGACTAAGTATGAAAAACACTATGTGTGTTATGAATATAAAGACCAGAATATAAATCTAAAAAATTAAACAGAAGAATTTTTTAATTTTATTCATCCTTTGTTGATTTCCATCATGTGTGTGTGAATGCACAGAGACCAGCTCAAAGGGGGATGTGCAGGTTAGAGACTCCTATGAAACAACTTGTTGGAGTAAAATTAGGAAAAAATGTCTTACAAGAAACAATTAAATCACTTTTGTGAGCTCTTCAGTCAGTTTTGTACTTTAATTTTTACTTCAGAATTAAAAAAACAACCGATTAGCAATTACATTAAAAGAGGGAGCATCTCTGAGTTGCCTTTCTTATACATTATCTATTAAAATCATTACAATTATGTCCCTATGCTGATTTATCCCTTGTGGCATTTTGAGAAATATTTTCATTTCGTAAAATACCACAATATGGAGAGCTTTGTCAATATGATGTCTAAACCCGTCATTGAACCAGAGATCTACATTCTTTAACTGAGCTACACTGTATTTAAAAAAAAATTCACTCATCCATCCAAATCATTGAATTCAGTGTTCAATTTACTTCCACTGCCACAGGAGTGTAAACTCAAGCACCTCAGCGTGCAGACTGCTTCTACAAACGTTTGTGAAAGAATGGGTCGCTCTCAGGAGCTCAGTGAATTACCTGAGCAACAAGTCCAGTCATGAAATTTCCTCACTGCTAACATTCTACAGTTAACTGTTTGTGGGGTTGTAACAAAGTGGAAGTGAACAGGAATGACAGCAACTCAGAAGTGGTAGACCAGGTACAACCACAGAGTGGGGTCAGCGGATGCTGAGGGTCCTAGGTCACAGAGGTCACCAACAGTCTACAGTCAACATCTACAGACCTCCAAACTCCATGTGGCCTTCAGATTAGCTCAGGAACAGTGTAGAGAGCTCCATGGCTGAGCAGCTTCATCTAAGCCTCACATCACCAAGTGCAAAGCAGAGTGATGATGCAGTGTAGTAAAGCACGCTGCTGGACTCTAGAGCAGTGGAGATGCTGGAGTGACCAATCACACTTCTCTGTCTGGTAGTCCGATAGATGAGTCTGAGAATGGCAGTGTCCAGGAGAACAATACTTGTCTGACTGCATGGTGCCAAGTGTAAAGTTAGGTGGAGGGGGGATTATGGTGTGGGGGTGTTTTTCAGGAGCTGGGCTTGGCCCCTTAGTTCCAGTCAAAGGAACTCTGAATGCTTCAGCACGCCAAGACATTTTGGACAGTTCCACGCTCCAACTTTGTGGGAACAGTTTGGAGCTGGCCCCTTCCTCTTCCAACATAACTGTGCACCAGAGCACAAAGCAGGTCCATAAAGACATGGATGACAGAGTCTGGTGTGGATAAACTTGACTGGCCTGCACAGAGTCCTGACCTCAACCCCATAGATCCCCTTTGGGATGAATTTAAGCTGAAACTAAGAGCCAGGCCTTCTCGTCCAATGTCAGTGTCTTCTGGTAGAATGGTCAGTAACTCCCATGAAACACTCCTAGGGCGTAGGAGTAGGGCTGATCGATATGAACAAAATTTCATATCTCGATATTCATGCCAGATATCTTGATATCGATACAATACGATATGACTAGGAGTTCGGTGAAAACCAAGCATTTTTCAGAAAAATAAAAACAATACAAAAGAATGTGGAAAGTGCAGTTTTATTCATAAGAAATCTATATTGTTTATATTGTTGTTTTTTTCAACATTGATAATTTGAATGTTCATATCTCAATATCGACACGATAACGATATATCATTAAGCCCTTGTGTGGAGGCAGATAAGTGACTGCTTAGGCAGTATAGTGTATTTCACCAATCTCTCCCCAGCAACTAGGAACCCAGGGAGCCATTTTCATTCCCAGACAGGGTCAGCAGTTTCCAAAAGTCTCAATTTAAGAATCTATAAATTACCAGTTAAATAGAGACACTCTGTTCAAACTGCAGTGTCACTGTATCCTCTGATAGCAACATGTTTGTAACTACATGTAACACACCTTGTTATTATTGTGGCTGAGGCCACCAAACATCTTCTCTTGCCAAGTCAAATTCTTGGATGTGCCCAAAAGTGGATAAATAGGGCGTAAGGTTGACTAAGTTGGGTGATTTAGACAGAACTTTAATGTCGTCCTCAGATTACATGCTATGGCTGCTTTTCCAGACAGCAGGCAGCTGTTGACCTGTGATCATGGAGTCTGGCTGCCTGTGCTGTTTTCATAAACACAAACACAGACGCAACACCCCATGAGCCAAACAATGGCTGTGTTCTTTCAGGATGTTTACCACTGGCTGCTGGTGTTTGACTTTCTCTGCCACTGAGTGACAAACCGCACGCCTGTTTAGCTTTGAGGATCATATATCAGTGGGGCTTTAAGTCTCCTTGGTGTGGCAGATCTGTCACCAACTGGATCAGCATAAATATCCCACTGCAGCAATGAGTCACTTCACTGGCTCAAGAAGTTTGACTCTGCCTCTCCCTCTTTGTCATGCCTGGCACAGTCTTTGTGTTTTTGTCATCATATTTTAAAAGCAGCTCTGTCAAATCAATACTTTCTCTTCCCTCTGCAGTTGAACAGAGAACAAACCCTCAGCATGAACAAGAGCAGAATTAAAGAGTGGTTTTGAGTCATGCAGGAGTAATAAAATGAAGAACTGTAACATGATTAGAGCAAACATTTGGCTAATGGAGAATTTTCAGCATTATAGTGATCTGCTAGTGGCATGGTGGTGCAGCAGGAAGGGTGCTAGTTCTAAGGTGTGGAGTTTGCATGTTCTCCCCTTGCACACGTGGGTTCTCTCTGGCCTCCAGCTTCATCCCACAGATTAAAAAAATACCTGTTATTTTAAGAAATGACTCCAAATTGCCTTTTGGTCTGAGGTCTCTCTATGTGGCGTCATAATTATCTGCCAACCAGTCCAGGTTGTACCCCTCCTTAAGTCCAATGTATGCTGGTATAAGCTCAAGGCCCCTTGACCCTAAAAGGGGTAAAGGGTGTAAATCAGCTGTTCCCAGTCTTTTCACAGCCTGTACCCCTTCAGACACTTGACCTCCAGCCATGTACTCCCTACTCTCACACACCTATAGTGGTGAGAAAAAGAAATGTGTCTGTAAGCCTGCTGCCATCCCCACCTCCCACATTTTATGCATAACATACAAACAAAATCTCTTACAATTAATTATGCCTTACAAAATAGATTTATATACCAGCAGTTGCAGTGGGCAACACCAGTTCACTTTTAAATAAGAAATTCACATTTCTGGAACGTATTCATTAATGAACCTGTCTGACTGAACTTATGTTACTCGAAGAATCTTAGATAATTCAGGACAGATTTCCTTCTCCAAGATGCCTCACCAGTCCATCCTCAAACCTCTCTGAAAACACTTCAAGCCTTTACCAAACCTCACAATACAAACATTTGCCAGTTTGAACCTGAGCTAGAGAAACAACTGTTTGAAACCTGACTGGTATTCGCATACCCCCTACATCACTTTGCGTACCCCTGGGGATACGACTACCCTGGTTTGGGAATCACTGGTGTAGATGATGGATGAACAGAATTTCTTTCTGTGCCTTTTAGCCACATTTGGTTTAGCTATTAAATCTTTTTAACAATGCTGAAGATACAGTGTAGCATCTAAACCAGTGATGGGCAACTAGTAGCCCTGGGGAAAATATACATCAATCTACCTCAAATCACTTAAAACAGCAGGTATTCTAGGTAAATAGGGCGGTATAACAGGCTGTAAACATTTCTGCTAAACACCTTTATGCAGTTTTAAAAGCAACTTGAAATTAAATAAAATTTTCTTTCCTAACCAGTGTATGCAAATTGTATAAAAGTAGCCCAAACTGAGTTCAATGTTGTGTTAAAGTAATTTAAATAAATAATCAGACTTGTGTCTGAGTTTGGACGCACAGATATTGGTGTAAAATGTCTTAGTTATGTGCCTTTTGGTAAATTATACACAATATAAGCCATGTTATTGAAAGTATCTTTCAAATTGCAGCAATTTGGCCCTCTAACGTTGAAGACAAAATCATTGTGGCCCTTGTGGTGACTAAAGTTGCTCCCCCCTGATCTAAACATACCTAGCGTTGGAGTGAAGTTGAATCTGAGGGATTTGAAATAATCAGATCAACATTTCTGATTACTGATTTCTGATTCTGAAGAGGTGGTGTGACAGAAATGAAGCATAGCATTAGCTCTGGCGAGACAGAGTTGATAACTATCATGCCAACATTCTGTTGTTAAACAGCTGATCCAGTGCTCGCCTCCACTAGTGACTCTTAACTGCCTTTTTTTTATGTCAAATCTTTTTTATTATTTTCAGGTCAAATCATCAAACAATATACATTAGGGATTCATGTTGCTCATTCTGGGTTAAAATTTGACAGTTCCATGAGTAGGTTTCCAACAGAAAAAAACATAGCATTTTTACCCCTTCAGACCAGTCCATCCACTCTTCTGGTCTGACTTTAATTCCCTCCCTCACCTCCTCTCCACCCATCCAACAGTCCCTTGTCTGTCACTTATAGAGCCAAGTCATCAATTGCATGTCTTCAAAAACAAACAAACAAAATAAAAATATAATTAGCTGCCTTTTTTCAGCTGCTCTCACCTGCCTGCTCATCTCTGCTCCAGTAGTTCACATTTCTACTCCAGCTGCAAGCCGCTTTGCTACCCTCCTCCACCCAAACTCTACTTTTGTTACATTGATGCTCGCTCTGGGGGGATTTTGCTGCTTCTCTGCCTGCCTCATACTTTTTTTGTAGGCACGAGGACAGGAATATATTCATGAATGACTGCAAGTAAAACTGAAGTCAAATTACTGCTCTGGTGCCTTTTCTTGACAAAGTGGTCCTGACCGAAGTCTGTACTTCTGTCTCGATGTTGCAGAACCAGATGACCGCGACATGAGCTGCGTTATCTCCAGCCTGGTTCAGGTGATGTGTGACCCCCACTGTCGGACCCAGCACGGTTTCCAGAGTCTGGTACAGAAGGAGTGGATCATGGCTGGGCATCGCTTCTACAGCAGGATAAACTATCACAGAGACAACGACAAGGAGGAGGTGAGGGAGGAGTTTTGAGGGATGGGACAGCGTGCATTTGTCCTGATTCAATCTGCTTTTTAGAAGAGTCTGAAATGTGGAATTACTTAATATGTTCATTTATTTCTTTACAAATATCGCCTATACATTACAACAATTTAAAAGTAACTACAAGAAAACACTCTTGTTCAGCTATAAAGAACTGGACAACTAATGTTGTACTCTTTTTTTAAAGAATGTATTTAGTTGGCATGTTTTTAATCAAGGTTATATTTTTTCAAAGTTGAATGTTTTATCTTCAAGATCATATGTATTATGAATTATGTATCATGTATCTTGAAATTTTATTACATCACAGTGTGCCATTTTTTTTCCATTACACATACTAACTGTGTTCGAAATTGTTTCCTATCATGGATATAATGCACTATACAGTGTGTTCGCCATTTTGTTGTGTTGTTCAGATTCTCAACAGTTAATTTCATTCACCAAATAGTGCACCACAAAATACCCACAATGCAATACAATGTACATAAGATGTACCCTATATTGTACTCCTGTATACCCCAATGCAATACGGTCATATTTTAACAGAGAAGAAGACAAAGAAGGCTCCTAAACCACAAATTGGCGCTGCTTTTATTTATAAATGTAGAAAACGATAAAGTATCTTTCACAGATTTGTGAAATAGCTTTTTTACGCCTTTTAAAGTTTGTAAACAGCTGCAAAATTTGCTACTTATCCTCCTGAGTGCCCCGTTTGTTTGCAAGATTCTTGGTGCATCCACTTGTGTCACAGGAATATACGGCTCATCTACTGACACTATGACGTTGAGAAATTTTAGTGTAGTGTCCAAAATCTCTTTATCATTCCCTAAGTAGTTCACTTTTTCATTTCCTCTACATGGGGAATAGTGAGTGAGTGAATGAGTGGACGGTTTTGAACACAGCTACTGTTTGTGTTTATGCATGCGCTTGTTTGAGACAAATAAAAATCAAACATGTAAGGAATTTAGTATAACCACAACCTTTTTTCGACAGAATAGATCATCAATATATTACTGAGTCCAATTCTAGAAATTCCCTAAAGCAAATAGCTGGAGCTTCACCATATATACAGGTATATGATGACATGCTGATGTGAACTCTCTCTCTCTCTGTGTAATAAGCCAAATAAATCAATAAATCAATCTTTAATTGTATTGCGCCAATTCATAACAAGAGTTATCTCAAGACACTTTACAATAGAGCATAAAACTCCAGCGCCCAACATGAACTCATATTGACAATCGTGAATCCCTCCATCATGGCGGCAAGAAAAAACCTTCTGTTAAGCAGCAGGAAATCTTGAATGTGGATCCCAGTCTCATGATGAACAGCAAATCCACAGGATGCTGTGTTGGATGTGTAAGAGGAGACAAGTGGACTAGAGGAAGAACTAAAGTTAGTGACAGATCCATGGGCCAATCATAGACCTGTCTTCATCATATTTGCCTCTGCTAAATAAACATTTTTTTTATAGATGCAGCCTCTCGTTTTCAGGATGATCCTCGTGCCTATAATCAACAAAAATAACAGCATAAACAAACAATCCCACTTCTAAAGGCTTTCAGGTGTATTCGCCTGTTTAAATCCTCCACCTGAAGCTGTTGATAAATATTATGACTTGGTTTTTTCACTCGCACCTGTGCAGCACCTTGAAACTGGACAGAAATAGTCTGTTTGCTCACGCGCTAACTTCCCCTTCAGGCTCCAGTCTTCCTGCTCTTCCTGGACTGTGTTTGGCAGCTGCTGTCCCAGTACCCCTCCCGCTTCCAGCTGACAGACGACTTCCTGCTGGCCCTGCACGACAGCGTCCACCTGCCGCTCTTCTCCAGCTTCCTGGCCAACTGCCAGCGCGAGAGGTGCAAACGCTCACAGGTACGGCACACCTGAGGGGGGATTTGACATCTCATGCTTCATTAACGGACTGAAGGGGTTAAACACAGCTGCGGGACGTGTTTGGATCCTCACGTGGTTAAAATCTGATGCATGTTTTCGTTTGAAATGACCTGAAAATTGGTGTAAAACATGGAGTCTGAAACATGTTCTCCTCCTTACAGAACCTGGGGCAGTCTTACACTCCTGTGAACGGCTGGAGAGACATGCTCCATCCTGATTCCTCCTCAGACCCCTCAGACCCTCCGCTCCCCCCGGTGTGGGACTGGGCCCTGCAGTACAGCAAGCCCAGACGAGACCGCTTCACCCAGCCCGTCCCCCCAACGCCCCCTCTTCAACCTCTGCTCAACGGCAACCTCAACACCAACCCGGACACACACAGGGTGAGACAGGCAGTCTTTTATGATGCAGTTACTCCCTCTAGTGGCCATGCTGGGGACTGTGGTTAAACAGAAAACTACAAGCTCAATTGTTTGGCAGAGGTCATCAATAAATTCAGTTACATTAATGTTTTAAAAAACAGATCAAATCAAAACATGTTTTGACACTGTTAACATTTAAGGGAACAAAGAAAACTGTAAACGAACCAAAGACCAGATATTTTCTTGGTTTGGGATTTAAAGTTTTTAAAAGCTAACAGCTGATGACATAAACAGGATCAAATATTTAGGAAAAAATCAATTACTAAAGGCAGAAATGTTTGTAAATAAAATAGCAAAAAATAACTTAAAACAGATTATATTGAGTTTGACACATACAAAAAATGTTTCTGATGAATAAGAGATTTAATATATGTTTATGGTTAAGTATTTAAAATAATATTGACGGTATTAACCCTTTAACTCACAATTCAGGAATATTAAATGTGTTAAATAAACATACCACATCATTGTTTGTTTCCGTCAATGCTTTATGATAAAGAAAAAACTGCAAACATACCAAAAGAACTGATATTTTGTTTTGGGTTTTCAAGGTTTAAAAAGCTGAAAGCTGTTTTTATTTTTACCATCATCATTTTAAATCCTTAACTTAACTATTTATGGATGTGATGATGTATGTATATGTACATATAAAGTCTGATATTCATAAAAAAAAAGTTTTCAAACTCAATATCATCTATTTAATTTTTTTTCGCATTCATTTACAGAAATGTATGCCTTTTCTAATTGATTTTGTCCCACATATTTGTACATTCTTATGTCACTACAGAATCAACTGTTTGCTTTTGAAACCTTTCAATCCCACACCAGGAAAATATCTTTTTTTGTTTGTGTTTTTTCTGTTCCCTGAAATGTCAATGGAACCAAATAATGACCTGATTTGTTTTGTTTTTTAAGACATTAAATATCCCTGAATTTATTGATTACCTCTACCAAACAGTTGAGCTGGTAGTTAAAGGCTTAAACAGAAAACCAGAAACTGAAGGCACTGTGGAAAGCTGTTTGAGTATAAAATTTATATCAGGGATATCAAAGTTCAGCTCTACGTATACTCAAATTTAGAGAACGTGAACTCAATGTTGGTCAACAAGTGTGTGAGTAGACTTTACTAGTGAAGCAAAAAGTGTCACTAGAAGTACTAGTCGACTGAAAATGTTCACTAATACTACTGGTAAGCCTTAAAAGATAATAAAAGGTGGGGAAAAAGCTAATTTGAGCTGCCCATTGGCTTACAAAAATGTTCCTAGTAAAAGAACTCAGAAGCTTCACTGTCAGTCAATCAGTCAAACTTTATTTGTACAACACTTTTAATTCAAAGTCTTGTAGCGCAGAGTGCTTTACATAAAAGAAAATGAATACATAAATAAAAAGTAGAAAAAATTTGAATACAATAAAAATACAAGAACCCACCCACCCTTGTGATCCACATACCCACACACACACACACACACTCACACTCTTGCACACACACATACAGACATTAAGAGGAGATTCTGACAGAAAACAGAATTAAAGGACTGAGGACAAACTATCTTGAATTAAAAATGAGGAAACACAGGAGCTGAGACTAAAATGACAGTTTAAAAGTCATAAAAATTAGATTTAAAAAATGCTATAGGACAGATAAATTAATAAAGTCAAAAGTAATAATATGGTAAAATGAGATAGCCAAACACCAAATGCATAATCCAATCTACTAAAGCAGGACAATCAAAAAACAAAAAAAACATACTAAATAGATAGATAAATAAATAAGGTTAAATTATGATAGAAAGGGGGTGCTGGTTTGGCAGAGTGTTTAGCAACCAGGCACTCCATGTACATGCTTCTGCCGGTCTAGGTTCAAATCCCACCTGTGACCAGTTTGCAGAGTGTCTTCCCCTGCTCTCTCACCCCCTTTCACAAGCCTATCCACTGTCTCTCTACTATCAATAAAGGCACAAAATGCCCCAAAAAAAACATTAAAAAAAAAAAAATGATAGAAATGAAATCAGCTAAAAGCCAGACTTTAATTGTAGGTCTTGAGTTTGTCTTTAAAAATATGAACAGTAGGTGGTGCTCTCTGCAGCATTTCTCCTTGCAACACAAAATTGACTAACAGTAGATGATTTTGTGTTACTAGTAAGGTCTACTGGCACACTAGTACGTCCAAAACTTTTACAAGTAAAGCAAGATTTTTGTTTACTAGTAAACTCAAAATATATCAGTAGTGGTAGACTGTGTTACATGTGGAGGTTGTTTCTGACCTCCAGCACTCCTAAAGAGCCTCTCACTCAGCTCACCTGTTCTCAGTGCACCCAGCTGGTGCTCATCAGCCAGGGTAGCTTATAAAAGGAGGCTCTTCTCCTCATTTTGGGGTGTGACACCTTAGAGCCAACACCTTCCGTTGGTTTTCTTTTGGTTTGTGTGAATGAGTGATGTGAGAGGGTGTGGGATTGCGTGTCTTTGATGAAAAGCGATTTAATACAAGAGTTGTGAGATTTAATCTCTTAGGAGAATTTTTCATTCACTGTTTTCCCTCCACCAAGCAACTCCACTGTTGTTTAAAGCCTTTTTTTTTAGTTGGTCTACTCTTTTGGTAGAATTAGTGGGTGGCTGTGGGGAGTCATACCTCCACTCCACCTTTTAGAACCCAGAGGCTTTATTTTTGTGTTTGAAGAAGGTGCAGATTTTCTTTTTGTTAGTTTCCCTGTCCGTGACCCCTGTCCTTCATGTGACGTGACTTGCAGAAACACAACAACTGTTTCAAGTTGATTGGCAGCATTAATAAAGCCAAAATGTTTCATGAGTAGCACTAGTAGACCTAATGCTAAAGAAGTAGGAGGGATTATAACCAAACCCAGAACCCTGATTGGTTATAATGTTTTGAAAAGATCCCGTAAATTCATAATTCTTTTGCAAGTACACCCTCATTTTAAATTTGAGCCTACAACATGCTCCTAAAAAGCTGGGACAGGGGCTTGTTTACCTCTGTGTGCCCTCACCTTTTCTTTTAACAACTCTCGTAAGCTTCTGGGAGCTGAGGACTTTGGAGTTCTGTTGGTGAAATTTTCTCCCATTCTTGCCTGATTTATGACTCTCGTTGCATAATGTTGCCCACATTTTCAGTATAAGACATGTCTGGACTGCAGGCAAACCAATCTAGTCTCTTTAACTCTGAAGCCACGATGCTGTAACACGAGCAGAATGTGTTTTGTTGAAATAAGCAGGGACATACCTGAAAAAGACGTCAATTCTTCGATTGAAGGTTCAGGATCCTTTTGCTGCTGTCTCTGCCTTATTAATCCTCCTGACAGCATGTTTCTGTCGTGCTTTTCCCCTCCAGCTGGCTGATACCATCCCTGGCTCCGTCTTCCTCCTCTCCCGAGGATCCTTCTCCTGCCCCGCTAACCTTCTTCCCTGGCGTAACAGCGGCACTTCAGGTGTTTACAGGAAGAGCCACCGCAGAGCGGCGTCCTCCGAGAATGTGCCCGGGCTGGAGCGGCTGCTGAAAGCTTGGGCTCTAACCGACATCCCTCAAGGTTTTACTTCCACGTCTGGACCACAAGGACCACTGGACCCCTATGAGCCCCTGCTGCCTCTCCTCATGGGGCCCTGCATGGGCCTGTGGAGGGAGTGCTACCTGCGGGGGGCGCTCCATGCACAGGTATGTTTAGAGGGTCACACTGGTACTCTGCAACCATCACAGAATATGGTCTTGATCAGAAAAGCAGTTTATGGTCTTTTATTGAGAAAGTCCAGATGTCCTTAATCAATCAAACTTTATTTATATATCACTTTTCATACAACATGTAGCACCGAGCACTTCACAAACAGACAAATGAATTAAAATAAGATTCAAACCCACGCTGCCCAACCTCTAACCCACCCAACCCCACAGTCCATACACAATAGAATCAAAATCAATCATAAATACAGACAGTAGTAGCACATGAACATTTTTGTACTGAGGAAGCACCATCTTACAGCTTTAACATGAGTAACCACAGGAGGTTAGATGAAGTGTAAAACTAAAAAATCATCAAATACAATAGTAATAAATAAATTAAAATGAAGTAAAAAATAAACAAAAATGGATGAATGAAGGGCCAGCTGCTTTGCAAATTATTGACACAAAGCTTGGTCTCGTTTGTTATTGCCATCAGTGGTGGGGAGCCCAAAGTGCTTCTAAGGGTTGGCTTCTCTAGCCTCACATGAGACAAGGTAGTGATGGATGTTCGGGTTGAGTTGGGATCGTCGTCTGGTGTATCAGATGGTTTGGTGCTCCTGATGCTGAATGAGCTGCAGAGCTGTTTATTCTCAAAGAAAATGTTTTTTCACTTTATGAGTATGAAGTTTTGTCTGAGCTCAAATGGACATTCAAATATCAAATATATCTGGACATTCTTTTCAAACTTGTGGCATCAACGAGGCATTTTCTCTCTGATCTGCAGCTCCCTGGACATTTTCTTTTTTTGTGCCATTCTCTGTAAAGTGTAGAGATTTTTGTTTCAGACAAATCCTGTAAATCAGTAATTTCTTATTTAACCCTTTAGACACCTGATCCCTCCAATGGGATCAAAATACCACTTACTTTTAAATGAGTTTTTAAAACCGTTTGTCCGATCCAGAAAGGGAAAAACACTGGTGTAATCGTTAGATTTTCGAGTTTCTTAAGGTACCTGAATGTATTACAAGTAGCGTCAGCAACATATGAAAAAAACAGAAGAAAACGGGAAAATTTCATGAGATTTCATCAACATCACTTTAATTCTCATGTCTTCTTTAAAAACATGCAGAAAATTAACCGTTCTCTCCGGCTAAATTCTGTAGAAAACAAAATAATCTATGCTTCTTACCGCATTCAACAAGACCTGAATGATTCACATACTTCCTGAATTTGCAGCTCAAAAAATCTTTGAATTTTCATCCCACAGCAGTGTCTTGCAGGCTCATATTCCTGCTCAAAGTCATTTAGCACTGATACGCATTGAGCAGCAACACCTGCTGTCAGAGCCTTAAAGACATGTTACAGGGAAAACTTTTCCCAGCAAATTGACTTTTTTTTACAAAGGAAGAGTGCTTTACAGATTGTCTCTGCAGTGTAGACTGTTAATAAATAATATTAATAGAATTAATATTAATAATATAATAAAATTTAATAAATATTTAGATGTTTTGAATGTTTGTTTTTCTTTTTTCTAATGATTTTTAGCTTGTAAATGTTGTTACACTGCATGTACACATAATTGAGTTACACCAGCCAATAATCATGTTTGTTCTGAATCTTTAGCGCTGCTGGACTTCATATTGCAGAGAAAAATGAGACCACAGTGAGTAAAAATGTGAGAGAAGCAAAAAAAAACAGAAACTGCTTGGGATTGGAATGGTTAATCAGACCATCCTGTCTGACACTACCAGCTGTGCCACATTTTACGTCACTTAAATCACTTTTCTTCCTCATACTGATGGTGGTTTGAACTTCATAACATTGGGTTTCTGCCAAGAGATTGGTTATTTGCCATACTGAACTGGGTGGCCCTAATAAAGTTGCCTGAGTGTTTGCATTCATTCAGGCAAAGCAGCTTAATTTAGAGCGTGACGCAGCCTGAGCCAAACAGGAGCCGACAAGTTTAGACGGTGTATAAACAAAACGTGGATGAGTAACGGAAGCGTTTGGATGTGTGATCGTCCGCACTGAAAACTCAAAGATAACCAGTCTGTCAGGTCTGTCGTCATCCACCTTCCTTCACGCTAGAGCAGCCGCAGGGCTAAATCAGGACAGCAGGTCAAAGAGTCGAGGGCATGTACTGGGGTTGTACTTTTTATTTTTGTTTTTTTATTCGGAAACTTTTGTTTATTTTGCTTTTCCATAAACATCATCGACTGCACACCAATTACAAGGAAATGAGAAAAATAAAATAAAATAATATAACATTTTGTCGCAGCTTTTCTAATTCTCAGATCTGCTGAGTGGCATACACATCATTTTTACAGTACACAGTTCACTTATGCCACCGTTGATCCTTCATTCTGAGACAAGTCAGTCTTTCCATCGAGTGAATCTCTTCAATGACATCCAGCCACTGTCCTGGACTTGGAGGATCACTTTTCACTTTTTAAAGTTTTCAAAGAAGAAACTTCAATAAAGAAGCTCTTTAACTTTATAAAAAATTATGATTTGTTTACTATTTTAATTTAGGACTAGTCCAAAAACTTCAATTCATTCAAGGAAATGTAATTTCATTCAAGTAAAATGATTCAACCAAGAAAATTATTTTGAGTTCAGGTAACTCAACTTCTGTTTCAATTATTAGTAAAGGAAATTTTCATTCTTACCAAGCAAATAAAGTGAAAATATTAAACTCCAGATGTTTGTTGTTCAGTAAAACCATCTATATGACATGATGGTTTATACTCCAGTCATTTTCCTGATAACAGCAGTTTACCAATTTTCACAGTTTATAAATCAAATCCAATACGTAGAATTTATATTTTAATCAGCTAATCCAAAACTTGGCATGAAAAATGAAAGTAAGTGCATCGGTGAAGCTACATTTTTTGAATGCATCGCTTTTATTTTAGAAGTTAAGTGTATACATGACCTCACTTTAAGGTAACTTACTCTGAGTTATACATTATTATTATGAATTATAACAAACTTAATGATGAGATAATTACACTTAAGACCAAAATTTTGTAATTAGTATCACAAGAATAGAGCATAATAACCAAGAGTTATTTAGGGAAAATGAATCATAATTCTCGTGACTTTTCCTCCTTATGACAGCCTCACAAAGCAAAGCAAAGATCATAATTCTTACACAATTATTATATTATTATTAGTCAGCCATAATAAGGAGGTTATTTTACAGTACAGTCTCAGTAAATAGTCTTTTAGCTGTATGTTATAGTCATGCAGAGTTACTACTGATAAGCCTCTAATACCGGCTAATAAACAGCCAATAATTAACATTTTTACACATGTAATTTCACAAATCTGCACAAACCCTGCTTCAGAATACTTAAAACAGTGAAATATCTTTTCACACATTTAAAAGTTATTCATTTGTTTTTGACCTGGCCCCTTTCAGACACATTTAGTTGTTGAATTTTGTGTTTTAGAAGCAATTCTACAAAAAAGTAGGATTTTTAAAAAAGGATTTCAGTCTGTAGCACACTCATATTAATTTACTGAGTTGAAGATGGATGTTAAAAAGTCCAAATAGACACAAAAATGGAAAGTGACTCACTCTCAACGTGACTTTTGAATTCTTTCTGTAATTCCCCTTTCTTTATCGCTGAGTTTCTAATCTACACTCCTTCCTGTCCACTAAAGAAAGGCAAACAGGCCTAAATACTCTTATAAATTGATGAAGTAAAAGAATAAATCCATACATGACGTTACAAATATAATTGAGAATATATAAAAATTTTGAGAAAAGAGATAAAATTAATGATCAGGGCTGAACAACAAAAGTATTAACAAATATAAATCAAAATAAAACATGATTAAGTGGATAGATTGTGGTTTAAGACAGCCATAAGTTCTAGAGATGCTCAATATTATGGGTATGATATCTGTATTTGCAGATATATTCATTGATATTTATACATATTTATATTTTTTTCTTTTTGAAATAAACACCTGGACAGCTAATTTTATACTCTGTTAAAAAAGATTTCAGTTCCTATGTTTATTATTGGGACTTTATTTCATTGAAAAGTTACATAATCTTTTAAAATGCTTGAATTTATGGATTATGTATATTTTATTAATCTTGCAAGCAATAAAATGTAAGAGTGAGCTGATATTGATATGCTTAGTTTCCTTCAGCCCACTGTCTTATTTTTTTAATTTAATGTTTATTTAACAGGGACCATACATACAACGTTACCACAGAAAATGGGAAAGTATATAAGAAGTGTAGCTTCAGCTAATTTGCAGTTTATCACAGCTGTGCCATTTTTCTCTCTGTTACATATACATATGCTAAAAAAAACCAAATATACTGGAAATGTTTATTATCTGGATCGGCTGATATTTAAGTTTTTGCTGATATTTACAGCTGATTTATTAGCCATGCATATCAGCAGATATATTACCAAAATACACAAATGTACGATGATGCTTCACCTTGTAATCCCTGTTTATTTCTTTAAGAGCTGATTGTTGTTTTTCATGTTTTACTTCTGTTCCTCACACAAATCACTCCCACAATAAAAGCAACAAAGTAGTTTTCATGAAGAAAAGAAGTTGTGCTCTTGATTAAAAACATCAGTCTTAGCGATAATTAGTTTAGAAACATGAGGATATCAACAAAACTCCAACATTGTGTTCAGTTTCAGATCTATCAGACAGACAGTCCTCATTACTGCTGGTGTGATTTTGCAGTCTCAGTGTTGAAGTGTCACGGGGTCACCGCGTGGGCGGCGGCGTCCTCCTTAAACGTTGATTCATTGTCAGGCCCCCACACTTCCTGCGGGCTCCTGTGATCAGCATCATCATGTTTTCCGTGTCCTCGCGCGTCATGCTGCTGTCTCTCTCTCTGAAATGCAGATTATTCTGAGCTGCTGTGACGTCTCTGATCATGAATGTTCATGAATGTGCTGCGCTTTTCTTCTTGATGCGAGTGCAGCAGCTTCTCTGTCGTGTCCCCATGGTGACGGCGAGGGTAGTGAGGCCTGTGTAGGAGGATGCTGTCGACTATTATGAGAGCTGCAGAGGAAAAATCTAAATGCATCAATGTGCTCACACACTGACTCAGGCTGACAATGCAGACGGTTTAGACTACAGGCTGTGATTTTAAGATATTAAATTGATTTATTTTCTATTTTACTCTCTACTTTAGCCACACATTATCAAAAACAGACTCTTTATCTACTATATTCAGTGATGTGTTAATTTGTTGACTAATTATTTTTGTCATACTTTTCATCAAAAACCTTTTTCCCCCGAAAAAAAACTAGACATTAACTAATAAAACAAGTGAACATGGACAAAAAACAAAAACTAAATTAACTGACATTTTCATCAGCAAATAAAAACTGGACTGAAATATTTGACGGAGACTTAATCATGTTAGGAATCTATCCAATCACATCTACTTAGCTTGGTGGTGGTGGGATAAGTTGTGGGGCGATCCAATCAGAGCTGCTCTCTTTATGAATTGATATATTCATGTAGAACAGGTTCACTGTTTGTTGTCAGTTCTGGTATTGTAACTGAGATGCTCTGCCAGGTAGACTAAATAAAGGTGACTGCATTTCACACAAAAGGAACATTTGCTTCTGTTCATTTAGACATTCAAACTTTACTATCATTCAGTTAAGGGTTATTAGATGTTTCATTTTATTCAAGTGTAAACATGACTTAAGAAATTCAAGTAAACATAAAAAATGCCTTACTCTTTACAATTCATATTTCAGTTGACTAAATTTACAGGAGATTTTGTCAACTAAAATGCTGTGGAATTTCATCAACTAAAATTAGACTAAAACTGCCAAAATTAAAACAGTTAAGATGACTAAATTATGACTAAAACCATAAGATATTTTAGGCAAAAGACTACAACGAAAACTAAACTGTGCACCTGAGCCCACTCGCTGATATCCCTTACAAAATGCTGGTGCTTTTTCATGCAGTGCTGCCTGAAGGATTGAAGGTCACAGGCATTCAGTGTTGATTTTCAAGCTTTCTGCTTATGTTCAGAGTTTTCTCCAGATACTCAAATTGTTTTGATTGCATAAACTGTAGATGATGAAATCCCTCATTTTTAGCTAATATATTTTGAGAAACATTCTTAAAGTGTTGGACTATTTGCTTACATCGTTACAAAGTGGTGAACCTCAGCTCGTCCTGTCTTGTGAATGACTGATCGTTTTATACCCAATAATGACTCTTACCTGTTTCCAGTTAACCTGTTCACCTGTGGAATGTTTCAAAGGTGTTTTGAGTATTCCTCAACTTTTCCAGTCTTTTTGTTGCCCCTGTCCTTACCTGTTTTGGATTGTGTTGCAGGCATCAAATGCAAAATAAGTGAATATTTGAAAGAAAAAAAAATACAATTTAGTCCATTAGTTTGAATATTAACCTTTGACTGGCATTGTAACCAAACGGTTGACTTTATGCCGCAATACCACAGTAATAATCTCAAAGCCTAAAATTGTCTGTTTTTTCTTCTTCAGGTTTCTGAATAGTTTGTGACACCAATATGTATCCACTGTAGGTGCTGCAGTACATGAATATAATTGTCTCAAAACCAGAATAAGTCAGAAGTGAATCGTTGCTGCAAACACTGGAGTAAGAAAAATAATTATATTTTTTTCAAGATCCTTTTTTTCTAGCTCTGCATTCATTATTTAGTTAAAGGAAATAAATGATGTTTTCATCGGGAAAAAATGTTTCGGAATTAAAATAAACCCATTCACACCAGGATAAATCTTAACGGGCAAGCCAACCAGCTGGTTGACCTGCGTATCTTCTTCCCGAATCTGTAAAATAAAAGCTAAAATGTTTCAATATGAAGAGGTAGGAACCCAATTTTACCAACAAATAATGTTTTGCAAATATATTTATTAGTGTGAAAGTTAAAGGGTTAAATATCTTGTTGCCGTAGGCTGAAAAGGATTCACAAATCATGGTGCTTTTTTTATTTGTTTCACACAATGTCCCATCTTTATTGAAGCTTTGGTTTGTAGATCTTCAGTGTCATAATTGACCCCCAAAAAAGAAAGAGGGGGTACAAAATATAATTTAGAGAGTGAATGTTAGCTTGCATTTTTGTGATTGAAAATAAACTCTGGGGGCTTTTTGGGAGTCATTGAATTTGTTTGATGTTAAAAACGTATCTAAAATCTTAAATTTGGGACCACCTGTAGATCTGACATGTTCCTCTCTCTTCACAGGCCTTCTCCCACCCTATCTCTGCTAACCACCTACACCCTGTGGAGCGGCTGGCCCGGGAGGTGCAGCAGCTCAAAGACAAGCTCGACGAAATCTCCTCCGGCACGGATTCAAACCCCACCATCAAGATCAGCGACCCCCGACGGACTGACACCAACCTGAACCAAAACACCAACAACGGCACCTTCCTCTTCCCCACGCCGCGGCCTCAGAGCGCCACCATGCCCCGATCGGCACCCCCGACTACCTCCACCAACCACCACGCCTCCAGGGGTGCCCCGCCTTCCTCGGCTCCACCGACAAGCAACAAGCACACCTTCCTGTTCGGGCACACATCGGTGCCAGAGGCGCGGTCTGACCAGCGGTATTACCAAGCACCCAACAACGCCAAGCTGCCTAAAAACAACGGCTCCTCTGTCGCTTCCTGAGGTCTGCTCCTCGTTTCTGATGTGACTTAGACGCTCCATCCTTTAACCTGGTACTAAAACACCGCCTGCCTGCACAGAGCGATCATCCGCCTGCCCGACGGCTTAAAGAAGAAACGAAGTAAACGGCAGCGATGTGAAATAATCAGTGCAGGAGCTCTCAGCTCTGATATTTATCATCTGTACTGTACTTAAAAATGTGACAACTCTTTTGTATGTGTGCAAAGAAAAATTATTTGGTAGGCCGCTAATGAAATATTAGAAGACTGAAAATAAGAAAAAGGGCTGCGGACGCTTAATGATGTAAAACTAACTAAACTTAAAGGGAAACGCCACCATTTTTTTCTTCCTTGTCTTGCCTCACTCCAGAGTCCATGACAAGCTGATAGACACCACTCTTTAGACTGTGAGTGCAGTAACAAGGAAGAGATGGGCAGAGCTTGTCCACCGCTAATTAGCTTAGCTAAAACACTGGGAGTCAGTGGGTAGCGTTAGCCTGCCTCTGCCTACAGAAATCAGATAAACTCTTCAGCTCTAAATGGTGCTGTGTGCTTGTTATGACTGGTCTTTGTACCTCCTTATCTATCTTTTTTCAGACTAAGATTAGCACTTTATGTATTTTCTGAAAGAAAAACAAAGCCAGGGTGCATGTGCAGATGTGCTTGTAGGTAGGTCAACAGAACGAAGCCTCTGTTTATGAGAATAATCTTAGTCTCAAGTAGATAACGTAACATAACAAGGGAAAAAACGAGTGATAAGTATTTAGAGAGGACCATTTAGAGTTGCTGAAGAGTTTATCTGATGTCTGTAGGCAGGGTCAGGCTAACGCTACCCATTGACTCCCAGTGTTTGAGCTAATGTAATTAGCAGTCGATCATCTCTGCCTGTTTCTTCCTTGTTACTGCACACAGTCTAAAGAATGGTGTCTATCTGCTGGACTCAAGAGTGAGGCAAAACATGAAAACGACAAAAGTTGCTGACTGTCCCTTTAAGCCCAGTTCAGACCAAAGACTGTAAGACCATGTGGAGCATCATCAGGGTCAATCACAGCTCTGAGATTACCCTTAAACTACATCTCACTTCAACACTGTTAACGTTGCCGATGGTGCAGTGGAGTCATCAGGAATGATGGATGGTGCAGAGCCAGCCTGACCTGATCCTCTGTAAACCTGGACGAAAACTGTACGTGAAAATGCATGCCTGAATGCATTGAGTGGCTGCCATGTGATTGGCTGATTAGGTACCAGCAGTTGAACAGGTTTACCTATTAAAGTTGATGCTGAATTAATAGTTATGTAAACACAAAGAGATTCCGTTTAAAGCAGTTTAAAATAATTTAGTGAATCATGAAGAGTATCAACAAGGGTTTCAATTTAACTCATTTGTAACCTTCCAAGGGCCTGTGGATCAAAATTAACTTTAAACTGAATCAAAATTGATAAGAAAAGAGTGATTCCCTGCCCTTTCACTGCATCCCTAACCAGAAAAACAATGATATTCTATAAAATGTAATTAAGAAAAATAAAGAAAGTAATATAGAGATACTCAAAAGTAGGAATTGGAATCAAAAACCAATTCCAGTTAAGAGTCGTTAACAGCTCCATCAAAGAATCGATATCATGAGTCTTTTTGCTAACAATTCCTTCCACGGACAGGGTTCAGAAGAGTCATAATTGTGGCTTAATTTTTTACAAAGGGCACCTACTGCACAACCTTAAGCTAGTGGAAACACCAGCAACTTGCAGAAGCAGTTATCTATGCTGTGACGTGTTTGACATTGTTGACACAGAAAATCTGCAGTAATCAATCAGGAAATCATTAAAGAACTGGATCAGTAAGCAGCCGGCAGGGAGGGTAAAATTGAAATGCCTGAGTTTGTACCTAGATACTTCCCGTCACTGGCACCAGCAGGCTCTGAGAAAAGTTTAAATTGTCTCATTCAGTGTTAATTTTCAACAACCTTTCCTCTCTGACGAAAACTAAACAGTAACTAATAAAACAAGTGCACATGGAAAAAACTAAATTATTTGACATTTTCATCAACAAATAAAAACTAGACTAAAATGTCTGACAGACTTAATCCAATCAGACCTAATTCGGTCATGAAGAAAGTAGAGACAAGTTTAGAATATATCCAATCAAAGCCACTTTGGTTGTGTGGGAAGTAGGGATGGGACGATACACTTAAACTCACAATATGCTACACCTCGATATGCCCGGGTCACGATACGATACGTCACGATACAATATCAAAAAAGAAAAAATATAACTGTGTAAGTCCAACTTATTTGTTTTTGTTTGAGTTGCACACAGGAAAACACAAGGCCCAACAGACCAAACACAAACAATAACACTCTCTAACCCTAGAGAGGTTAGAGAGAGTGTATGCTAACGAGCGGTAGGCTCGTTTTTGCCGACTTCGTCTTTTTCAATGAGAAAGCCAAAATAATGCCAGACAAGTGACTTGTATCCAGGCGGAGTGTCCTCAATTTCGACCTCATTCGACTCCATCACTTGGCTTTTTGGAGGCAAGGTAGTTGGTGCTAATGTTTGTTTTCGTCACTTCTGGTCACATGCGCTACTACCGGACGTGACGTCTTTATTTTGAAATCCATTTTTTTCAGACTCGATATGTTTCGTCACATACTGTATCGCGATATATTGCCAAACGATATTTCATCCCATCCCTAGTGGGAAGGTTGGATGAGTTCAGAGGGACATCCAATCACAGCTGCCTTAGCTTGGTGGTGGTGGGATAAGTTGTGGAGCGATCCAATCAGAGCTGCTCTCTTTATGAACTGATATATACATGTAGAGCAGCTTCACTGTTTGTTGCCAGTTCTGGTATTGTAACTGAGATGCTCTGCCAGGTAGCCTAAATAAAGGTGACTGCATTTCACACTAAAGGAAAATCTGTTTCTGTTAAATTTATTAAATGTGTATTAGATGTTTCATTTTATCAAGGTGTAAATCATGAAATTCAAGGAAACAAAAAATGCCTTACCCTGTTCGACAACTAAAATGTTGTGAAATTTCATCAACTAAAACTCGACTAAAAACAATACAGATGACGAAACTATGACTGAAACTGAAAGATATTTTAGGTAGAAGACTAAACACTAAACTAACACTGCTCTCTTTGTGAGTCTTTGTCCTGAACTGGGCTTCTTCAAATGCAGTAGACTCGTTCCAGAAACATCACGTCTCCCTTTAAGATGGAAAAAAGCTTGAACTTTCCATTTTTAGCTCTTTATCTGGTGCAGGAGTCAGATAGTGTGATGATAACATGGTTCTTAAGAGCTCGGACAGAAACCATGAGCTCTGCCTCCGTCGGGTGTCTGACAGACTTTCTTACCTAACAGCCCTTTAGATATTTATTATGTCACCATCATGTTCAAACGCACCCATCACATCTTTGTCTTTGTGGCTCAGCTTTAAACAGGAAAGCAGAACAACGTGTGGAAAATGCTGCTTTTGGAGAAGCGTCATTTTTGAACTCCTGGCTTTGTGACCAGTGGCTTTATTTTTGAATTTAGGGCATGAGAGCTATTTTGGTACCGTGCTCATATCTGCATGATGGGAGCAGCCAGAGACCTATATTCACTTCTGTTGGGAGTGACTCATTAGCCTGGATGTGCGTGAATGTGGCAGAATGATCATGTTAGGGCTCAAGTATTATCACCTTATCTAAGCTTTCCTCTTTATTTCAAGTATTTTTGACCATTTGGGGTCGATTTTGATGTCATATGTGTAGATAGATGTGATTTCTGACCAGATTTAGTATTATTTTCCACCTTATTTACAGTGGAATTAAAAATAAGAGATAACTCTGCCTTTTTGTCGTCGTACCTTGTGAAGGTACCAGTGTTGGAAGCAAAGGGAAGCTGATTTTGTTCCTTTAACCTTCTTTTCTTCTTCCTCTCCTGCTGGTGCTGCTGCGTTAGTATTCAGCCAGCATTTAGGTCAAGGACTTGGACTGTTTTCGAGACACAAAGGGAAGAATCTGCTCCTGCGCCTTTAAACCCAAACAAGTTGTCGTCACTGACATGATGTGGGCGTCGAGTGGATTCACCAAAACTGATGAGATTGTGTTTCTAAAAAAAAACTCCCGTACGCAGGACACAGTTGTTAGCATTTTTGAAGCTGACCTTCTCTCATGTCATAAAGGTACCTCACTTGATCGCACTATGAATTATTCATTGCTGTAAATATTCATTCAGTAACATGGAGGCACGGGGATGTCAGCTACAGTTTCAGAGCTCTCCAGGTGTGATGCCAACGTACAAGTCTGTCTCCAAAAACAAAAGCTCAATGTGGACGATAGAGCTGGGCAATACAGATCAGAAATGAAGTCTTTAGATGTTTAGCAACATCTGTGATCGGGGAAAAATCAAAATCTGGTTCAATCTGAGTCATTTATAACACGCAATTGGGGCTGGATCATGTCTGTAATCAGTCTGAAGTAGGGATGGGAATGGAAAATCAATTCCAGTTGAAAATCAATAAGTCCTGCAAGGAATCCTTTATCAAATCTTCCCACCTTGTTCTTCATGCCTTGCAAATCAAGGATTGCATGCCCTGATCAAAAACAAACAAAACTAGAAAAGCACCCGAAGCACAGACCTCCGCCAAGCAGCTCAGTTACGGCAGTGGCTTTTCCGAAACTCCTGTAAAAGATACAATCCTGGTTGACAAGAGCCAGAGTAGAGCCAGGATCCAGACCAAACTAAACATATACATGGAGACTGTTATCCTGTATGAACACATCAATTAATATTTAGATTTTATATGAATTATTTAATCTCGTCAATGGGATTTCCCTTTCAAAAGTTTAATGTTCTTTTGTGACTTCAATCTGGATCAGATCCAGATGAAATTTTCCTTAATCATAGAGACATTAAGCCCATATTATCCTGTGAAATGGGAAGTAAATCCGTAAAAATGGCAGAGATGTGAATTTTAAAAATTCTGCCCAATGTTAACTTATGGGATTTTTAAAATTTTTGTGTTTTTTTTTGCATTCAGACTAACATACGAATGAGGGCTGAAAGATATCTCGTTATTGTATCTATATCGAGATATGAACACTCATGATATTAATATCGAAAAAGTAATGACATAGATTTCCCCCGCAGTCTGGAATCACAACAAATGTCATTTTTACAATTGCCCTTGAATGCACCACTTGGTTTTCACCGAACCATAGTCATATCATATCTCGATATTGAGATATCTGGCATGAGTATCGAGATATGAAATTTTGTCCATATCATACCGCCCTAATCAGTTTCTCCATCAAAATCGAATCACTTTTAAGTTTGGTCATTACCAACATCTCCTGAAATTTTCAGCACTATCTGCCTGGTAGTTTTGCATCATCTTGCTAAAAAACAACAAAAAAACATACAACAGCAAAAACATAACCTCCTTGGTTTTAGAAGGAATAAATGTGATCAGTGCATACAGGAGACAAATGTAGTCAAAATCCTGTCTCATGTTTGACATTCTTATCAACAAAAACCTGAACAGCTGTGATTTTAAGTCACGAATGAAACAAAGGCAATCAATAAAGAATGGGATTCATTAGAAAAAATGGTAATCAATAAAATCATATCAATTTCCATCCCTAGTCTAAAGTCAAAACAAGTGAGCTTGGACAGAGATTAGCATAGATGCTAACAGCTTCAGTATCAGTTTTGTCAGATCTAGACCAAATTTCTTTATTAAATGATAAAAAAAACCACTGAAAGCATTTATCAGTTGTACTTTGCTCCACTTCTGTCATGTTTTTTAGGAGTTTGTTGGATGAAGTGGGTTTTTGTTTTGTACTTTACATCACAGAAGTCGCACCCACAAACAACACCATCTGATTGGTCCATAACGATCATCCAATCACCTCCCAGATACAAATGAAGTAGGGTTGGATGTATTGCCCAGCTCTGTCCTGTTATGTTAAATCTGATTAGATCTTCCTCTGCTCCTGTTGTTCTGTATCTTTGTATAATTTAATGTTTTGGTACGAACATTGCTTCATTTGCCAGATGTACATATTTTTTGTATCAGCATGTTTTGATTCTGATTAATTAAAGTGTTAAAAGTTCGAACACTCAAACCGTGTCCATGACCAATGAACAATCACACATCCTCTTCTGAAACACAGCTCACAAACTTTATTTTTTAACAAAATAAATATTTACATATGATCTGGGACACTTAAAAAGTAGCATGGCACTGTACAATACAATTAAAATCCAAATCCTGCATGATATGTGCAGGGGGAGTAAAACAATCGCAGAATCGTGTGCAAAACGCTCCAAACTTTCACGATAAAATGACAAACGCTTCCTTTACAAAATGTCTACTGCACAGTTAAGAAGTCATGTAAAGCTGTCAACGCCTCAGATTCAGTGAAATGGTTTTATTCAGAAGACGGTAGAAAACCTGCATGCTGTTCAAAACATGAATGCAGTGTTTTTATTCGACAACGATGAAATAAAACATGAAGAGAGTTTGAATCCATGTGTGGTGATCACGTGTGGTTTCTCTCTGATATCTAGATCTGAGTACTGGCTGATACTGAGTTTACCTCTGATACCAGTGGAGCTAATTAAACAAAATAAACAGCTGCATTGATGAGTTTTTATTAGTTTTATTGTTCAAACTGCTTAATGATGAGAAGGGCATCCAGAGCGGAGGTTATATCAGCTGTTAAATCAAAGGGCAGTAAAATAATTAAAATCTGTTTTAAAAGGTTTTTGTTATAATTGGTTTTATTAAGATTAATCCTATTTTCAAAATTAGCAAATATTTTCACTGTTAGAGAAGAAAAACTGCATTTGTTTTGTTAGCTTAGCTCAAAGTTCCTGTTGTTTTCTACCACCGCATGTTCAGAAGCTCTACTCTTCATATTAGTAGCTGCTGGTTAAGTCATCATCATTTTTGATGCTCTGATACATGAACAATCGCTGTCTGTTTAAAAAATGACCAAAACTTTGGTGAACTTCAGTCGTATTTTTAATCCAAAGTATCCAAAGCAAAAAGACAGAGCAACTGCAAAAACACCAGCAGCATGAAATCTTGCCGGTGCATTTGGTTGGTTTTGCTTGCAACTAAAAACAAGAAACTAGCCAAAATGCAAAGCCATGAATGTGCCAAAATGTCAGATTCTGGTGTAACAGCCCCAGGTGCAAAAGTCGACTCTGCATGGACTCAAAACCAAAGTAAGTGCTGTTGTCGGGGTTTTCATTTGGTTCTGTAAAGATGTGCCTCAATGAGTTGCTCCTCAGAAGTCACAAACAGGGAAAATTTTAATTTTGAGACATGAAGTGAGACTTAAATTTGCGCTCGTTAGCTTGATGCTAACACTATGGAAATCAACATGGATGTGCCAACATAAACCCTGTTCACACCTTCAAAAAACCCTGAAATATCCGGACTTCACTAAGGCGAATATAGTTTTTCACATTAACTTTGACTTCGTCATGCTCTCTTATGGCCCTTTTCCACTAGCACGCCTTGGCCCTACTCGATTTGCAGCATGTTTCCACTAGCCCAGTACCTCCTAAAACAAGCTAGCTTTAGTACGAGCTGAGTCGATACTAAAAGATGACATCACCGACTGCCGGCTACTGATTGGTCAGACAGTGCCGTCATCCATGAGTCATGAGCGTGACGACCTAGCATGCTACTAGTAGCTATCACTAGCTTACCCTCATACGTCTTTTCTTTACAGCTCGATTGCTCTCGTCCTCGGCTTCATTCTGTTGTATAGCTTCCAAAACTCTCCTGTGCTTCTCAAGGGGTATTTCTTCTTACCACCTGCAGCCTTCTTCTGCTTTCCTTTTTTACTCGGCTTGTGACAAAAAGCCACAGATTGTTGTGTCACGCTCAAAATGACGTCACCGCAGTGCCATTCAGCTGCTTAAAGCAACACTGCACGCCATTGGGCAGGCGACTGGGGCTAATGGAAAAGCAGCACAAGGCGAGTAGAGTAGAGCCGAGTAGAGTAGAGTAGGGCTAATGGAAAAGGGCCATTAGCATTTTATCCACATAGACTCTGAGTGAGCTGAAGTGTGAACGCAGCAGCAAATAATCAGCGTAATTCAGTGAAGTCGAGAGGGGAGGTGTGATGACATCATCCTGTGTGCATGAAACCAGAAAATGGAGACTTGACAGGATGGCTAAAAAGTTTTCTGATTGTAAAGAGAAAAACACAAACTAAAATATGCACATCATCAATGTTCTTTTGATCGTCTGCTCCAACACGATCAAAACCGGTTCTGCTTTCGGATACAGAGGTAAAACACTGCAGTTTTATTTCTTCACTGTAATTGTAAAACTGTAAAAAAAAAAAAAAAAAAAAAATCTGACCAAATTAATGACTGCTTGAGTTTTTAACATTCCTCAATCTCACTTCAAATTACTCTATAAGTTGAATTTGTGTCTTATTTGTGGAAATGTTCACTTTATTCAAGTAACTGAGGGCTGCTTTTTTCATGTTTGTATCTTAAAATTCAATTTTTGAGTCGACTTGCCAGTTTGAAATAACTTAAAAGAAGTGTTACTGGATATTTCTTAACAGACATTGGACAAAAACACTTGGTTATGTTTAAGTTTTTGCAATGACTGATGGTTTTGCAGACTATTGGCTCTGTTTTGATGAACAAAAAGTTTATTTCTGGTTGTTTATTTCATTCATTTCCGTATCAGATTAGAGCATTAGTTGCGTTTTCATGGACAGCCGTCACACTTGTTAAGTGATGTTTTTATTCTCAGTGTTAGAATCACCTGTGCAGCACTTTGGCACTTTAAGCCGGTTAGTATCGGCGTCATGCTTCCTTCATCACAGACAGAATGACGTGGTAGTTGCGGTCCATGTCATCGTGTGGCTTTCATGGCAGTGGCAGAGCATCAAAAGTCTAAAAACTCAAAAGTTCGATCACACTCAGCCCGATCGACTCCCGTGCTCCTTCCCCGTGAACGGCTCCCTCTGCAGGATCCCGTCCGGCCCGTAGAAGTACCCGGAGGAGGACGGGGGGAGCCCCCCCAGCTGTCTGATGGACTTGCACATGGGGCAGGGGTAGTCGGACAGACCCTCGATGTCCTCGAAGGCCAGGTTGACGATCTGGTCGCAGCAGGGGTCGCAGTACAGGTGACCGCAGGACAGGCGCTTCAGCCGGGCCTCGTACGAGATGCAGCACTGACAGTGAGGGAGGTCAGGGCCCAGGGACAGAGAGCCGGTCAGGGAGCTGCTCTCCAGGCTGCCGCCATGACTAGAACTCTGCTTCGTGGGAGACCTGAGGAGGAAGAGGAGGGAGGAGGTGAGGAGGAGAAAGAAGAGTTCCTGATCAGACAGTAGTGGGGAGGGGACCAATGATCAAATTAAGTCAGGGCTGAATCTAATGGACTAACAACACAACAAGATTATTCTACACAGCTTGGACACTGAAAAGCATTTACTGTTGCATGAGAAATTTAAAATACATCAGCGTTACATCGGCAAGACTCTGGCCGATGTTGAAAAAGGGTAATAATCACCCGGCTGATATAACTCTGCAGACATAGGCGTAAATCCCGGGTGTGTCTTCCCCTACCACGAAGTTGTCCCCCTCAAAAATCCCATTCAAATAACATTTTTCCAGTTGTACAGTAACATGTTTTGGCGGTACAATACAAGTACGCTACTTAAAACACGTCTGACAATTTTAACTGTTAAAGATTACAACCCCCCTCCCCTCACAATGGTTTGGTCCAAACTGTTTTAGCTGCTGCAGAGGCAGGCGGACACAGCGGTGGTGATCGGATCAAGTAAGTGTATTAAAACACAGAATGGTTGATAAGTTGTTTGTCACTCCACTTATTTCACATCATGAAAAGCAAAATTTCAACACCTGTGTTCGAAGTCTGCCGGCATTTTTTAAATTAACACAGCACGCAGCTAATAGGGTTTTTATTTTTAAGCTAAAACGAAAATTGCACTGTATGAGGCACATCTTTGCATCTTAGGGTGTATTCACACCTGTCTCGTTTGGGCTAGTTGTTCCGAAACAAGTGACGCCCCCCAAAGTTCGGTTCATTTGGGCATATGTGAATACAGCAATCGCACTCAGATGCGGGACAGAACAAGCGGGTTGAGATCAACAAAATAGGTGGTCTCAGCTCGTTTTGATTTGAGCCCTCGAGTGGTTCGTTTGCAGTGAGAACACAAACACCTCAGAAACCAACACAGCTCATTCATACCTGTGGATCACACTGTAGTATTGGGGGGGCTGTAATGCAGCTGGTTGCCAATCGTTCAGCAAAAATAATGGAAGAAGAAGGACGATGCAGCAACAGCAGAAGAAGAAGAGTAGAGGAACAATGAGGAAATAAAACACCTCTTAGAAATCTGGGCAGAAGAGAAAACCTGCCAAATGCTGGACACTGCACATACAAATACAGACGTCTGCAAACTCGTGAGTCAGTGAATGAGTGACAGATGAGTGCTATAAAGCAAATTAGCTGTTGTTAGAAGAGAAGGAAACTCCCCCGCCCTCTGGGTAAGATTTATGACCAATGAGAGAACATTTAATCGCACGTGTCATTTGTTTACAACTTTGGAACCACAACAGACTTTTGCTGTGAGAACACAGACGAACCAACAGACAACTGAAACAACTGTATTGATTTTACCCCTGAATTAGAACAAAGCAAACGAGCCACAGGTGTGAATACACCCAAAGTTTGTAGTAAATCTGTGAATGGTCCAGAGATTTTCTCTCCTCTCTGCCTGATGCAGCAGACTGTGACAGTCAGAGAGGACAGACAGGTGACATGCTGACATCCTCATCCTCTCATATATGACACTAATATCACACTACATTAGAACTCTCTTTAAACATGTATTTACTCTACTTCTATTTAGGGGTAAGTATTGGCAAGAACCTCACGATACGATACGATACGATATATTACAATATATCACAGTATTGTGATATATTGTGATATTCTACAATAAAAAACTAGAGATGGTGTACATGTAAATCACACAATACTGTATAGACTGAATGAAAAAAAACTGTACATAGGTATTTAGAAGTTGTATTTTAGTTCCAACTCTGACAAAATATGAGTTTTTGTATTTACAAAAAAATCGATATTAAAGGTGCTATGAGGAGAATCTATTACCGGCAACATAAAGACTCTGCTACCCATGAGCACGCGTGGCGACTGTCGTAATGCTGCGTTCCAGTAACCTTGGAGCAGAGAGTGACATCATCTCCGACTTATCGGCGTTCCAGTTGAAGTCAGAAAAAAACATGCCAATCTACCAGGCTATTGTTAGCTGTTGTTAGAACGCCCTTCGTTGTTGTATGATAAATGTGATTATCACTATGGCAGCATTTTTGTAAGTATAAGTCTAACAACACTATGTATACAGCTGATCTAGAGCGACACACCCCAGTCAGAAGTGCAAATCAATGGATTATTACAGGAGCTAAATAACTGTTCACACTGGGGCATCCATCTTTGATTGTCAACTCGGGGGTGACGAGGTTTCACAGAGTTCCCAGTAGGAAATTCCGACTTCGGGGAACGTTCCAGTTGCAGTTTCCTACTCGGAACTGGGAAATTCCTACTTCTGACTACAACTGGAACGCACCAAAAGACGTGACCCAAGCCAAAGCGTGTGTTTGTTGTGATGCTAATGAATGCAGCTCGGACCTTCCTCAGAACTCTGCATTGCTTTACAACTTCTTTTTCAACAACTTACAGGATGCAGATCGACGAGGTAATGTATCTCTTTCTAGTTATGTAGCGGTAGTTTTTGATGTGTGACTGCAAGCAATTTTTGGAAAACTTAGTATCGTAGTTTTGTAGCCAGCTATATATCACTACTTGCAGCGCGGTGCTCCAAGACGTGTCTGAATAATATAAATTTGCTCTAGTTTTAATTGTCTTGTTCCTGAAGTTGAGTATCCAGACCAGTCCAACTCTGTCCACCCTGACCACGAAGCTAAGGAATAGCATTTATAGATAACCTATTGTGATGCTATAAAACTCATCTTAAAGTGTGTATTTCAATCAGGCATATATCTAAAAGTGAGACTTTTTTGTAATTACTTAGAAACTCCTCACAGTCCCTTTAACATTTGAAATATCGATATTGTATCAGTGGTCAAAATATTGCGATATATTGCTGTATCGATATTTTTTCAGACCTCTAGTTTCATTCTAGATTTCTTTATTTGTAAAGAAAGTAGTTACAACTTGGATTAGATGTTCACTTAAACACATCCAGTTTCTGATTATGTTCTGACTGTTAATTTCCTTATATTCCTCCAATTAAAACACTGTAGACATTAGTTTTTAAGTCAGCTGATTTTTCACTGGATATTTAGTTTATAGAGTTGTGGACTTGCAGCCTACACATTCAGGCCAAAACATTTTTAATTGATTGATCTGATCTTTTGTGTACTGTGCAACCAATGCAACTCTTGGAATTGGTGGTTGAGCTTAAACAAACCTGTAGACAGGTAGGATATGGACTAACAAGGAAGAATGACATACAGTTATTATTTAATATAACTAGGGCTAAACGATTTGAGGAAATAATCTGATTGCGATTTTTTCCCCAATATTGAGATTTACTCTGCAATTGTTTTATTGTTCCTCATCTTATGTACAACTGTATTCTTAAACAAACATAAGCAGTAGATCTTTTTATTGTAAAACCAATACGACATTAAATCAATCTAAGGATAAAAGATTTGAGAAAAAGTGGAGAAGTGAAGAACAGAAGCAAAATAGGTATGAAATTGTAAAAACTGGGTAAAAATGGTATGAAAGCAGAAAAAGGTTAATAAATAGGTGCAAAATAGGTATGAAATTGCAAAAAAAAGGGGAAAAATTGGCAAAAAAAAATCCAAAAGTGGCTTAGAAAAATTGATTATGGCAGCAAAATTGGGGATTAAATTTGAAATTAAATTTCAAAAATCATGCAAAAAAGGTGTATGAATAGGGGTAAAAAAATAGGCATGACACTGCAAAAAACTACATCACAATGCCAAAATGTTCAACACATTTTGGGCAAAAAATACTGAACCTTCTGCGATTTGAAAATTGCAACTAGCCATATTATGATTTAATCTAATTTGCAATAATTGTTCAGCCCTAAATATAACTATGCAAGACATTTGAGAAAAGTATGAAACAATACAGCAAAATAAAGCATTATTTTAATGTCCCCTCCAAGAGTTACTCTCTGAAATTGCAGCTTCAACAGTTAAAACACTTCTTGGACCAAAAAATTACAGGTGGATTCATGCAGTGACCCAAAGCTGGCTGCCTTTGAGTTTTCTTTAGAGGTGTAAAACTTGTGTTGATGAAACTGACTTTTTATGGTGCAGTTTGAGCTTCTGGTCCGCTGTAACACTACAGACTGTTGATCTAAAGACCTCATGACCTGCTCATGTTGGATTTATTGACCATCTCAGGATCATTTTAGACGTTTATGGATCAATCCATCAGACAAGAGCTTGTTGTTAAGCTGGCAGGACCATAAAACAGCTGATTAACTTCACAGAAAGTCTGGGAACCAAACAAATGCACATCCCCATGTTTCATTTCCACACATGATCTGCTCAGACAGTGTGAGACCGCCTAACACTGCTGTTTGTCTTAAAGTTTTTCATGCTTTCTATGGAGCAACTGGAGCATTTAAACCAAAAAGAAAAGCAGAAAGTTCCAGATTGACAGGTTGTGCCCAGCCCAATCAGGGTTTAAAAACAGATATTTCTTCTTAAATAGAGTTTTAACTATCTTTTTGTAGCTTTCTTTATTTCTACTACTCCACCACTTTACTCTTCTAAGCTTTTTGTGAGCACAGACAAGTGTCAAACTGCTGCTGTGCTCATGATTTAGTTAATTAATGATACATCCACTAATGTTTTACTTTTGTTCTTAAAAAAAACACCAAGCCAACGACATGTTAAAAGACAGAAAAATAATCTGACTAACTCTTCTGTCTGAAACATAAAAATGACACACAGATCAGGATTTCCTGGAGAACTTTGTACACAGATTAGTTGTTTGTGCCCAGATTTGTTTCAGAGATAGAAAATAAAAACAGGTAAAACAAGAAGAGGTGAGCAGAGCGAGGGTGGAGCCCTGTGATTGCTTCATCACTCTAACGGAGGGAAGATTGAGACGGACTGTATAGGGCTGGGAAATATGAACCAGAAATTATAGTTTTATCTCCTCCTGATGAAAAGTGAAACATAAGATATATCTTATTTTTTTTAAACATAATTTAATAAAACCAAAGTCAGCTCTGATCTGCACTGTTAACAGTTCATGGGCACACAGGGATGATGACACAAAACAAACAACATGTTTGAGAAGGAATAAAAATACTTGTTCCTGAAATAAACTGAAAGAAAATTACATTAACAGCTCTTTGTTAGCTGAAAAAAATGTGAAAAAAATAAATGTTGAATCCTTACAAAACCAAACCTTTGATGTTTTAACACTCAGGAAAAGTCAGAACATTTGTCCTGCTGTCTTGTCTCAGGGTTTTGAAAAGTCATATAATCATAAATTATACTTCAGTGTTGGGCTCTCCGTTTCCTTCTTTGTATTTTCTGAGCTTTCTAGGCTCAGTTTGACTCTTAGTGCTGATTGTAGTTAAGGTGCTATGAGGAGAATCTATTCCCGGCGACATAAAGACTCTGCTACCCATGAGCACGCGCGGCGACTGTCATAAAGATGTGACCCAAGCCAAAGCGTGTGTTTGTTGTGATGCTAATGAATGCAGCTCGGACCTTCCTCAGAACTCTGCATTGCTTTACAACTTCTTTTTTCAACAACTTACAGGATGCAAAGCGACGAGGTAATGTATCTCTTTCTAGTTGCGTAGCGGTAGTTTTTGATGTGTGACAACAAGCAATTTTTGGAAAACTTAGTATTGTAGTTTTGTAGCCGGTTATATAACACTACTTACAGTCCGGTGCTCTAAGACGTGTCTGAATAATATAAATTTGCTCTAGTTTTAATTGTCTTGTTCCTGAAGTTGAGTATCCAGGCCAGTCCAGCCCTGTCCAACCCGACCACAAAGCATCGGAATAGCATTTAAAGATAACCTATTTTGATGCTATAAAACTCATCTTAAAGTGTGTATTTCGATCAGGCATATATCTAAAAGGGAGACTTTTTGTAATTACTAAGAAACTCCTCATAGCATCTTTAACATCCAAATGTGCTGATTTCTGAACCCTCAACATCAGTTCAGGTGTGCAGCCAGGGGCCAGTGCAGTGAGAGGGCTGTAGGTGGATGTGACTCTGAAAGTCTGAGTGTGAGGGAGCTGGTCTAGAAAAATCATTTTAAGGCAGATCGAAGATGCTTCAGGTTATAGATGCTCTGACTCTCCGCTCTGTGACTCTGAAATGTTCCATTGTGTTTATCTGTGTTTGTTTTATTTCCTTATTCTTGGCCATGACGCTGCTTTAATCTCAATGGTGATTCCTGGTTAAATAAAGTTTGGATTAAAAAATAATAATGCATCGCACTTCCTGGTTTCCAACCCTCCAGAGTAAATAGGACGTAGAATCCTGGTAATGGATACATACCTGAAACTAGAAAAGCACTCGGAGAGCGCAGATCTCCGCCAGCGCCACAGTCCTCAGCCATATTGTGATTTTCACCATAAATATTACTCCTACCTTTATTTCATCTAAATATTTAGATTCCTTGACCATGAAAACATACCATTAGCAACTGGATTCATAATGATATCTATTTTAGTTCAGTAGTTATTCACAGAAATCACATTTTTCGTCATGGTGGCCAGACACGGATCCCGATCAACACCAAAATTGAATCAGTTCTTCCTTTTCCCATGCTGAACATTTCCTGAAAATTTCATCCAAATCCATCCATAACTTTTTGAGTTATTTTGTTCACGGACGGACGGACGGACAAACTCTCCCGAAAACATAACCTCCTTGGCGGAGGTAATAAGGTTTGTGGTGAACACGATACTTTCATGTTTAATATGCGATAATAAAAATGATGTTTGCTTTTGAGTCTGAACTGTTGTGTCTTAAATGACAGTTGCTAATGAACTACTAACAGAGCCAACAAAAATGGCCAAGGAACTGATGGCAAGCTTCCTGATCATGTTTTAACAATAAATGATTCACACTAACAGACACGAGGACCAACTCGATCACTCAATTAAGAAATACTTTTCAAACAAGAGGTCACAGAAGACGTTATACACTGTAGGGAAAGTAGGGATGTACAGTATAACCGGTATGATATCAGTTTGGCAGATGATATCCTCATCAATTAGATTTAAGTTAAGGAAATTATTTCCCAAAAATTGGATATTTTTAAGCCTACAGATGAGTAAATCAGCATTGTTAGCACTTAAAGGGGCAGATAAAGTATGATTATTTTGTCACCGTTAAAGGATATTCATTTGACAAATGTAGTCCAAAGAAAAATATCAGTGTATTTCTATTGGTATCCTTTCTTCTTCTTTACCTAACCATCAAGTCCCATTGGCATTAAAAATATCCTAATGCTAACACAGCGTTACAAACTTAAAAAAACAACAAAACATTTAACAACACAACAACCCACATGTTAAAACAGGCTTAAAAAATGTACAGTGACCCTCTATAAAAAACAGCTACATGTCACATTTTTTAGAGAGATCAATCAACACTTTGACTGGCATTGTAACCATGCGGTTGACCTTACGCCACAATACCACAGTAAAAATCTCAAAGCCCAAACTTGTCTGTTTTTCCTTATACAGGTTTCTGAATATTTTGTGACACCAATATGTATCCACTGGTGGATTTATTCTGTTTGAAAACCAGAATAAATCAGAAATGAATCACTGGCTGCATGCATTGGAGTAACAAACTAGCTTCATAATTACCTCCTCCAAAGGAGGTTCTGTTATTGCCAGCATCTGTTTGATTGTTTGTTTATTTGTTAGCAACATAACTCAAAAAGTTATGGACGAATTTCGATAAAATTTTCAGGAAATGTCCGAATTGGGACAAGGAACAAATGTTTAGATTTTGGGAGTGATCCCGATCACTGTCTGGATCCGCCATGATGGAAAATGCAATTTTTCGTGAAAAAATACTGAACTAAAATAGATATCATTATGAATCAAATTGCTAATGGTATGTTTTCATGGTCAAGGAATCTAAATATTTAGATGAAATAAAGGTAGGACTAATATTTATGGTAAAAATCACAATATGGGTGAGGACTGTGGCGCTGGCGGAGGTCTGCGCTCTCCAGGGGATTTTCTCGTGATATCTATTTTAGTTCAGTAGTTATTCACGAAATCCACATTTTTCGTCATGGCAGATCCAGACGGTGATCCGGATCATTCCCAAAATTGAATCATTTGCTCCTTGTCCCAATCCGGACATTTCCTAAAAAATTTTTATCAAAATTCATCCATCACTTTTTGAGTTATGCTGCTAACTGAGAAACAAACTAACAAACACACAAGCTAACAAAAAAACCAACAGACGCCGGCAATAACATTGGTGGAGGTAAAAAAATGTTGCAGAGATAAAATAAATCCATTCACACCAGGATAAACCTTAATGGGCAAGCCAACCAGCTGGTTGACCTGCATATCTGCGTACATATTGGGTAATCTAAAAAATAAAAGCTAAATTTGTTCCTACATGAAGAGATAGGAACCCAATTTGTTGCAAATGTATTTCTTAGTTTGAAAGTTAAAGGTTGTTCCATGCCGAAGGTGCTCTGTGAGAAAAGGCAGTGTTTCCAAGATCTCTAAGAGCTCAATCAGTGTTTCCTCTACATTCATTTAGGAGCGGCGGGCCGCCGCTCCTAAATCCTACCCGCCGCTCCTGCAATTTTTTTTAAAAACTGTAAATACACTACTGCAGCATCATGTCGCTGCCTTCACATCAGAGTCCTGCATTAAATCGGGTGTCGCGGGTGCTTAGGCAAATAACTATCTTGCCCATAGTTGTGTCGCTATGGTTGGTTACATTTAATAAAATGCATTTTTCCTCTCCGCTCTGAAAAACGCCTCCTCCCTCGCTCCTCTTGTGCAACTCCGATAAGCCGCGCGGCAACCAAACTGTCTCTCTGCAGGCAGAGTCCCCCCACATGCAGTCTTTATTGAGGCTGCTGCCACAGGCGAGGACGAGCGGTGATTCAGCGAACGTCAGAGCAGAGGCCACCTAAAAGGGTCTCACAACACTCCCTGTCATAGAACGAGCCGATAACTTCTGAATCATTAATTCTCTTTAATAACAGACTCAAACAGCGTGTCATGCAGTTAGCAGTTCTCTCTCTCAGTCTACACTTCCGTTACCCTCAGCCAATCCCCGGCTAGCGTTAACATTACAAAGATCGTCTACTCTGAAGATGCTCACTCTGACATACTACTATGACACTCCCTTCCCTAAAAACAATTCAGTAGAAATGCTTCCCCACGTCCAGTTCTTCGATAGTACGATATGATTTGCTGCTGCCAGGCGACTACAGCCAGAAAGTTCAAAACGCTGGTTTCTGAGCAGCAGGACAAAATCTGTGCGCGTGCTCTTCGGCGGCAACCGCTTCTACCGCGGCGGTCCAAACCGCGTGCTGTCTGCCGCCTGTCCCTCATTGAAATGACTGGAAGCGGCGCGTTGTGTGAAGGGGATGATGAAGACACACACACGACACATACAGACATACACACACACTCACACTCAGGCAGCGGATGAAGGAGCGACCATAACGGTAAAAAAATATAATAAAAAAAAAACAATTTAAACAAGCATTAATGGATGACCTGAAGCTTACCAAACAATCTCCCCAAGCAAAAATCTCAGCATTTTTAAGCCAATTGTCCTTACTAAGACGGGAAGCACAGCTAGCAGCAGTGTAGGAAACTTTCAGCATGTAGTTTCTCCTCATTGTCAGTCACTTGCTATAACTTTATGATTCATCTTCTCTCCACCTGCTGAGCTTACATGGTTACATGAAATGCTACATTCTTCCTGTTTTTTTTTAAATACTTTTTATACTTTATGCAGTTTATTTTAAATTCTTTTGAGAATGTTGTAGTTGTGTGCCCACAGTGCTCACTATTTATTCAGATCTAAATGCTCTTTACTTATGATATTATGGAGCATTATTGACAGACTAATTGACCCCCCCCCCCCCCCCCCCCGCAACCCCGAACCCGCCGCCCCAAGGCAATGAACCTAGAGGAAACACTGTCAATGATCTGTAAAGAGCAACAAATTATATGGGTATTGACAAAATTTAAGTTTAGAAATATCAAAAATCACATATTGTTCATCCCTGCTGGAAATAGTCCAACCACAGTGTTGTAGTTCCTTGGTAGTTTATGCTTTTCACTCTTGCCAAATAGGTTTAAGCTTAAAAGATTGTGAAAACTAGAGTAGTTAATTCAGATTACCACAAAGATTTGTTTTTTTGTTCACTACTGAAATGATCAGACATGATCAAAACATGACAAAGGCTGTTATTAGAGGGAACCAGCTTGATGCTAACTTTAATGTTGGCCTAAAAATAAGCCACCATTGCACTTTCCTATTTAATAGCCATACCCATATATCTCCATGTGTTGCCCTTCCCTAGCAAACACCTCAAACCAGGACAAACGGGCTCAATCTGTCTCCTAAACGATGGATTCACGTGCAACAGCCTGATTTGACTTTCAAATCAGGTGAGTTTAGTGATTTTTGGGCACATTTGTGGCATTTTAATGAGCAGAAATCCTTTAATTTGAAAGCACTTCACCGTACTCTGTGTGAAAAATCAGATAAACAGCTTTTGTAACAGAACAAAAATCATCTGCGTGAACAGAGTCAGAAAACCTGTTGTCATAACAACAGTGAAGTCAAGGTGTCTGCATATCGGCTTTTGCCCCAATAAGGACAGAATTTATTCACATTTAAAGGCAAAAATACACATTTAAGCCTCAGATTAAATTCAGGGCTTTTTTAAATGTATTTTAAGGCACATAAGAAAGGAGAATGTTTGTTGGAGATTCACTACGGGAGCCTATTTCTGCCAAAAGACCCATTTCTGCTCATTAAATGTGGTAAAATGCAGGTTAATTGATGATTTCTCACCTTGTCGACGATGAATCTTTGAAGCAGTCGAAGCTGAGGGCTGCGAGGATCCTCCACAGCAGGTCCATGCTGTTCCCTCTCATTTTAAAATCCAGATTTCAGCGACGTCCTGCTTTCCGACCACCAGCGTCATATTTTAGAGAGCACGACGCAACGACAGGTCTCGATGTAGGACGGGACAAACCGACGGATGTTCAGATATGAGAGGGGGGGTCGGGCGTCTTCATCTCCTCCTTCATCATCCTCAGTGTTTGGGGGGACGTCAACACGGGGGTCAGGTCTCTGTCAGCGGGTCTCGATGCTTCGTGTGTCTCCGCAGCGCATCAGCAGCTGCAGTTACAGGCTGCGGCCTGAGGGGGCGCTGTGGAGCTGATTGATCAGATGAGAGTCACACACCTGACCGCAGGCTCACCAATGAGCTCCGAGTGGAACAGGACACACTCAAAACCACACTCAAAACCAACAATCAGGAGGCGGATGTTTCCTTTTTAAGTCAGGACATTATCTGTTTTGGGAATGCCTCATACTGTGACGTTTTGGAGAGACGTTTTTGGTGATGTACAATCTCACATCCTTAACAGCTTTGCTCATGTTTAAGGATGTATTATTTACATTTACAATGTTTGCTGTTCTAAAACAATGAATACTACAAAACTGCATTTATATCATAATCCATAAATGTAAATACACTTCTGTAAAGCCAACAATTCATCTGTCTGTGTTGGTGTTACAACAATATTCAGAATCTTGTCTGACCTCCTCAAACCCCTCCTCAAAGTATGGAAGAGTTTTAGGGCCATTTTAGATGGGAAAATTACTTTTTGGCAGGTCGAGATTGAAGTTGAAAAGATGAGAATGAAGGTGAATATTAAAAGTTGAAATGTAGGAAATAAAGTAGAAATACGCTTTCAAGATAAAAGTAAGATGACGAGATTCAAGTTAAATGCAGAGAAAGAAAATTCGATAGTCATCACATTTATTTCCTTTACTGAAATATGATTGTTTGAGGATTTTGAAGTAGGCTATGTGAATAGATTTTTCTTAAATAAAAGTTAATTTGTCAACAGTAAAGTTTGCTCTTATGTATACGGATGTATATTTAGATTTACAATGAATGCTGTTCTAAAAAGAATAAATACTACATAACTGCATTTATGACATAACCCATAAATATAAATACAATACTGTAAAGCCTTTAATTCATCTGTTTCTGTTGGTGTTACAGCAATATTCAGAATCTAATCTGACCTCCTAAAACCCCAAAGCTGTTAAGTATGGAAGAGTTTTTGGGCTATTATAGATGAAAAAAAATACTTTTTGGCAGGTTGAGATTAAAGTTGAAATGATGAGAATAAAGGCAAATTTTTGAGACAAAGTAGAAATGACGACAGTAAAGTTGGAATACAATTTCGTGATAAAAGTCAAAATGAATAGATTAAACTTAAATTGGATTTAATATTAAACTGAAAGTCAAGAATAAAGTCAATATACAATGTATTTCAACTTTATTCTCTACATTTCAACCGTTTTCTCGACAAATTGACTTTTATCACTAAATAGTAATTTGACTTTATCTCGTCATTTCAACTACAATCTGGGAAATTTTGACTTTAAACTCAACTTCCCCAAATTATTTTCTCCATCTATAAGGATCCTTATACTCTTCCATATACAAGGGCCATGTTACATGGAGAAAATCAGTTTGGGGAAGTCGAGATTGAAGTAAAAATTTCAAGATTAAAGTTGAAATGATGAGAATAAAGTCAAAATACAATTTTGTGATTCACGTTGAAATGTAGAGAAAAAAAGCAGAAATTTCAATGATAAATTCGACATATGTCAACTTTATTCTCAACATAAGAGTTTTTTCTTGACATTTTCATTTTAATGTCATCATTTTTACTTTTATAATGGAATTTTATTTCAGCTTTATTGTCAACATTTGGACTTTATCTCGTCAATTTAACTTTTATTTCAATCTGCCCGAAATTATTTTTTTTCATCTAAAATGGCCCAAATACTCTTCCATAGTTAAGACACTTGACTATTTGAATTCATTGAATTGTTCTGACTGAAAAAGCATTTTATTTATTGTTGATTTTTGTACCCCTGGCACATGTTCTGTATTCTACAGAAGAGTTTTAAGGCCATTTTTGATTGAAAAAATAATTTTCGCTGAATCGAGAGTAATAAAGACAAGAATAAAGTCAAAGTTTTGAGATAAAAGTAGAAATGATGAGATAAAAGTAGAAATGTCAACAGTAAAGTTGAAATACAGTTTCAAGATAAAAGTCAAAATGATGAGTTTAAAATGTAAATGTCGAAAAAGAAGTCCATGGTCGTCATATTTATTTCCTTCAACTTAGTCATGATTGTTAGAGGATTTGGAAGTATCTGAAAAGATTTAAAAAAAAAAAAAGTTAATTTGTCAACTGTAAATTTGAAATACAATTTTGTGATTAAAGTCAAAATGATGAGATTAAAGTTAAAATTGATTTAAAGCAGCACTACGGAAGATCCTCGCTTGACCGGAGCGAGAACTCAACTACCCATGAGCTCTAGCGCGCGTACTGTCAGTGTTGTATGACAGATCTGCTGGTCGCGTGTGTTTGTTTTGTAGGCGAATCACAGAAGCCAGGACTTCGCTCAAAAGTATTCTTCTGTCTTCAGCGGCTGTTTGCAGGATGGATAGCGACGAGGTAATGTATTTATTTTTGACTAAATGACGATGTTAAAAATCGCTAAGTTCAACTTGGTTTTATTACCGTGAAGTCGCCCCCGTCCTGATGAAGCGATAAAGTAAATAAAAGTAAAGACAACGACGAGCTGGCGATATCACACACTTGAAATAGGTCTAGACAAAACTACATACTGGTACGTTCTGGATTTGTTGTGCTGTACTTTTTTCCTGTCAAGTTTTTTGAGGAACTTCGTCATAGATTAGTCGCCCAACATACCTGATAGTAGTCGGACATCCCTCCTCGTCTTTTATTTCACGCCTGCGAGTGAACGCCGAACCGATGTTTATTCTGGTCCGAGCATTCAGCTTGTTTTTCTCGCGCTTTCTTTGTTTTGTATCCTCCGACAAAACTTTCCTCTTCCTGACGTTGTTGCCTCCACCTGGTTACAGCTCCTCGATTGGCTTTCGCCGAGACTTCCATGTTTTAAACGAATCGGGAACCGGGGGAAGTGACGTATGCCGTAAAGCAGTCCAAACGTGTAGTTTTTTGGTGTGGCAGGGTTCCCACCATCCACCTCGGAGTTACATAGTGCCAGTTAAAGGGATACAGACCACTCCAGACCACGACAGAGGTTTCATTGAACTCATTGGACCATCACAATGAATATCGAAGGATTATATTATGTTTGAAAAGCTACATAGTGTTGGTTTAAGATTAAAGTCGAAAGTTGAGAACAATGTCAACATACAATGTATTTTACTTTATTCTGTTCATTTCAACCTTTTTCCTGACATTTTGACTTTTATAACTAAATTATACTTCGGCTTTATTCTCGTCATTTTGACTTTAATCTCAACCTGCTGTAAAAATTATTTTTTCCTTCTAAAATGGCCCAAATACTCTTCAGTAGTTAAGACACTTGACTATTTTAATTTGTTGAATTGTACTGACTGAAAAAAGCATTTCATTCTTTATTGATTTTTCTACCGCTGGCATATGTTCTGTATTCTACGGAAGAGTTTTAGGGCCATTTTTGATGAAAAAAATAATTTTCGCTGAATGGAGAGTCAAAAAGACATGAACAAAGTCGAAGTTTTGAGATAAAAGTAGAAATGATCAGATAAAAGTTGACATGTTGACAATAAAGTTGAAATACAGTTTCAAGATAAAAGTTAAAATGATGAGATTAAAGTTAGAATGCTGAGAAAAAAATTAAATAGTCCTCACATTTATTTAATCAACTTAATCATGATTGTTAGCGGATTTGGAAGTAAGTGAAAAGATTTATATTAAATAAAAGTTAATTTGTCGACAATAAAGTTGAAATACAATTTTGTAATAAAAATCAAAATGATGAGATTAAAGTTAAAATTCTTATGAAAAGAAGTCAAAAATTGAGAATAAAGTCGATATACGATGTATGTATTTCAACTTTAGTCTCTACATTTTGACTTTTATCACTAAATTGTACATTGACTTTATCCTCGTCATTTCCACTTCATCTTGGAATTTCATTTTCAAATCTCAAAATTTTGACTTTAATCTCTACCTTCCCAAAATTATTTTCTCCATCTAACGTGGCCCTAATACTTTTCCGTATGTAAGGGACATACTAGATGGAGAAAATTATTCTGAGGAAGTCGAGATCGATACTAAGAGATTAAAGTTGAAATGACGACAATACAGTTGAAATTATAAAGATAAAGTCAAAATACAATTTTGTGATAAATGTCGAAATGATCAGAAGAAGGTAGGGCAAGCAAAAAGTCAACCACGCAGTTACAATGCCAATGAAAGAGTTCAACAAACTGGCATGTGTTCCATGTTTACCTCCGCCAAGGAGGTTATGTTTTCGGGAGAGTTTGTTTGTCTGTCTGTCTTTGAACAAAATAACTCAAAAAGTAATGGATGGATTTTGATGAAATTTTCAGGAAATGTTCAGCATGGGAAAAGGAAGAACTGATTTGATTTTGGTGTTGATCGGGATCAGCGTCTGGCCGCCATGATGAAAAAAGTGATTTTTTTGAATAACTACTGAACTAAAATAGATATCATGATGAATCCAATTGCTAATGGTATGTTTTCATGGTCAAGGAATCTAAATATTTCTATTACATAAAGGTAGGACTAATATTTATGGTGAAAATCACAATATGGGGGAGGACTGCAGCGCTGGCGGAGGTCTGCGCTCTTCAAGTGCTTCTCTAGTTTTTATCATGTGTTAGGTTTTGACATTAATCAAAAGTTTGTCCTTATTTCTGTGTAAATTTCATGAATTTGTGTTTATGGGTCTTTAAATCGGGGGGTTATATTTACTCTTAATAACATCAACAAAAGCAACTTTGAAGCAAAACATCACATTTTGTTATTTTCTCCGTGAATACTTCCTTACATGCATTACCATAATCAGCCACAAGGTGGCGACGTGCAACAACCTGAACTCTATAATCTGAGCAGGAGGCTGAGGTTGTCTCTTCCTTTAAAACGAGTGTTTTTAATATGTATCTGTTTGGCTTATTATTTAGTAGTTTTCTTGCAATCACTTATATAATTGCACAATTTATTTTAAGGTCAATCAGCAAACATTAATTGAAAATACAACAGATGATCATGAAGTATGCAACACTAATATCCAAAAGTGTGCATGTTATTTAATCCTGAAATACCAGAAGGCAGATTAAAAATATTCCTGTTTTGTTCCCTGACAGATTCTATAAATTAATCTTAGTTTTCCTGATGACACTAACGCATGAACATGTTATGGGAAACTCAACAGCCTGATGACTTACCAGAACAAAAAACCAAACAGTTGCAGTATAAACTTTGGTTTTTAGGCTGCTTTTTGTTTCCTTATATATGTTTGAAATCTTATTACCTCCATGGTTATGTTTTTCCTGTGTCTGGAATGATTGTTTGTTTGTTAGCAAGATCACACAAAAACTACTGAACATGTTTTGCTGAAATTTTCAGCAGATGTTGGTGATGGCCCAACCTGGTGGTGATTCAGATAACTGTTGTTAGGGAATGATTGATTCTGCTAAATAACTGTCTGACTTATGCTGATATCAACATGATTCTGAGTGTTAGATGAGGGTTTTCAGGGTCTTGAATCATATTACAGTGGTGACTTTATCATGGAACTAATGCTTATAGATATAACAGCGATATGTGAGCTACCTTAGTGGAGGTTTTCTGTTTTTTCTTGGCTGTGTGGAGTAATGTGGGGTGGGGGCTGAAACGACATTCTGTCCTAACGGGGGATCTTTACTCCTCCAGCCTCAAATATACTCTGAAAACAAATCGATGTGTGAAGCCACTTAAGTTCTTGAATATTTCTATATTGTGACACTAAATCAGAACAAAAGCCGACACTTAAATGTTCAACACCAAGCTCCTGCAGGGACCATCCTGCTGTTTGCCTGAGCTTGTACTGATCTGGACTTTAGTGAGCCACATCCTGAATGGTTCATCATGTCTTTCCTTGCAGTGCTGCACAAAGCCTTCGTCCTCCCGCGCGGTTTTTGCAGTGTTTACAGCAGCAGATAAGATCAGAGGAGGGAAATCCTGTAATCGTCCTTCTCTGTGCTGAGGAAATGTGATCCTGTCTGTGGTGCTGTTGTGTTTCAGTCAGACGTGACCTTAAACTGCAGGTAAAGAGGGCAACAGGCTCAGATGAACACAGGCTGCTGTGAGTGAATTGGACAGATAATGATGTGCTGTGTCGGTCAGGACAGCTGCTGGACGCTGCAGGGGAACACACAGCTGTGTCCATCTGATGGAGCGACAACAGGTCTGAGCAGCACTGAGAGTGGAGGGAGAGACTTTCTGCCCCTCTCTGTTCAACATCTTATTTGTCTGAGTTTCGTGTTGGATGACGGGCCGATGGCTTCGTTAATCTCAGTAATGAGGAAGCTACATGCAGCAAAACCTGTTGTGTAGTTTTCCTTGAAGCTGACAAAGAGGTGAAAGCAGAGCTTAAATATGAAGACCAAGCAGGAAGTTAGCATCGGGCTTGTTCTCTTAAAGAGCCAAGATGATGCTTTTTGAGTTTAACATGAAAAATCCCCTGTCTACAGGGTCAGTACCTGCCAAACTCCAAAATTCCACATAGTCTCTCTGCACAGAGATTTGCACTGCTGCCTCTCCATGACAAATTACGCTCAGTCTCTTCAATCAGTCTGTTTTTTACAAAACATTTTTAATAAATCTGGATCAGGCACTTTACTCATTTTCTGTTATAACTTAAGAAGTTCTCAATGAGCTGTGAAGGGATTTCCAGGGAATGTTGATCAGTGTACAAAGAAGATTTAATATCATTTTGTGGTCATCAGAATCTAAATGTGGATGCAGGGATGTTTTTAGATATTTGTTAACATTATGAGATGGGCAGTTTTCCAAATTTTTGCTAATAGCTCAAGAAGCTCTCAAGTACTTGATGACATTTTCAGGGAATGTTAGTTATGGTACAAGAGAGAACTGATTGAAATTCGCCAGTGATCCGAATCCAAATGATGATCCCGGATTTTATTTAAGATTTGTTGACGTTTAGGGGTTCATCAGTTTTTTGTTTTTTTTTTTGTTTGTTTTTTACATTTCGTTCACCCTTTAACTCCCGGTCCAACTGTTTGGCAGACGTCGTTACATTCTGGATTATTTAATGTGTTAAATAAACATAACACATCATTGTTTGTTTCTGTCAATGTTTTATGACAGAAAAAACTGCAAACAAACCAAAATACGTGATATTTTGCGTGTGGGATATAAAGGTTTGAAAAGCTAAAAACTACTATTATTATTACCATCATTATTTTTAATACTTATAACCATTTACTGATATGATGATATTTGTACATATAAAAATATTTTTGTGCTTGTCAACTCAAAATGATCTATTTTAAGTTGTTTTTGCATTTTTTCTAACTGACTTTGTCACAGTTATTTGTGCATTTTTATGACATCACACAATAAACTGTTGACTTTAAAACCTTTCAATGCCACAACAAGAAACCATCTGTTTTCTGCTTTGTTTGTGGTTTGTCGCTGTTCCCTGAAGTGTTAATGGACCAAACAATTATTTGATTTTTTTCTTTCTTAAAACTTTAAATATGTTCTCGAAGAATTTATTAACTTTACAAGATGGGCAGTTTTCCGATTTTTTGCTATTATCTAAAGGAGTTCTCATGCCTTGATGGTATTTTCATGGATGCAGATCCAGGAATGTTTTCAGGATTTGTTTACACTGTAAACTTGGGCAGCTTTCAACATTTTTGCTAATAACCCAAAAAAGTTCTAAACAAGCTGTGATTTTCAGGGGATGTTGGTCAATGTACAAGACAGAAATGATAAAATTTTAGTGCTCATTCGAATCTAAATGTCAATCCAGGAATGTTTTTTTAAGATTTCTTAACATCATGAGATGAGAAGTTTTTTTGCAAGTAAGTCAAGATTTTTTCTGCAGATTTTGGTTACATTTCTGGTAATGCTGATCATGGTATAAGGAAGATGTGGTAACATTTTAGTGCTGTTCTGAGTACAGATGTGGATACAGGACTCATTTTAAGGACTTTTTTAGCAGTGCGAGATAGGACAGTTTTCCAGATTTTTGACAATAACTCACCAGACATGATGGAAATGCTTTGGCAAAGTTTTATCTCTCTCTTGAAGAACTTCTAGTTCCCTTCATTCAAACATCTCCCTTTAGTTTTCATAAGGAGTAGCCTTGGCTCAAACTCTGACTCATGTGAGTAGCGAGGGTCAGTTTGGTTAACAAAAAAAGGAACTTCACTCATGGGATGGACGACCAGATTGATAACTTCTGATCCACCTTGAAGGGTCTCGGTGTTTCCATCCTGCCCCAGCTCGTCGTCCAGCTTCTCTCCGGGTTATTTATAGGTGAGCAGCTCCTCCACATCTGTCTGCCTCTGGAAACAGAACGTTTGGAGGACATTTAGTCCAAGAGAAGAACACAATCAGCCCTCCTCATCTTGCTAATGTCCAGCTACAAATGGCTCAATCTGAACCACACTTAAGTCTTGGCCTGCCGGTCAGGTAATCTGTTACCCCGGAAACAAGAGGAGTGTCCACCTGCATGTCAATGAGTTTATCTACAGCAGCAGAGGCTGGTGAGGGTTTTAAAGGGATATGCCAACATTTATTCAGGTTTTCATGTCTTTCCTCACTCCTGAGTCCATAACAAGCAGATCTTTAAACTGTAGGTGCAGTAACAAGGAAGAGGGCGGAGCTCACTCAACACTTATTAGCTTAACTCAAACACTGGGAGTCAATGGGTAGTGTTAGCCTGCCTCTACCTACAGTCATCAGATAAACTCTTTAGCAACTCTAAATGATCCTGTGTGCTTGTTGTCTTATTTTTTTGACCATGTTATTTTATGTTATCTATTTTTAGACTAAAATTAGCACCACACTTTATACCAAACCACTGCACTCATGCTTTGGTTTGTTGACCTTCTGACAAGCCCAACTGCAGTGGTTTGGGCATGTGCCTTCTGGTTTAGTTTCAATCCACTTTATTTCTTCTCTGTTTGTATAGCACATTTAAACAACACAAACCTCTCCAAAGTGCTGTACCTAGAATCATAAAAACTATAAAACAAACATTTTCACATAAAATTAAGCAACAAATCATCAAATAAGTGCATAAATGTAAAATTAAATTATAAAATCAAGCAGATAAACATAGTAAAAGAAGTAAAAGACACAGAGAACACAAACTCATGCAAAGTTAAAACGCCTGGGAATAAAAACGAGCCATAAGATGAGACCTAAAACACTCAACCATGGGAGCTGTTTGGACGTGGAGGGGGAGATTGTTTCAAAGTCTGTGTCCCCGCTGGTTTTAATGGTGCATTCCAGTTGTATTGGGCGGTCGGGATTTAAACTGGAACGCCCACAAGGTTGGAATTTCCTTCTAGGAACTCAGGAGAACCTTGCCACCCTGAGTTGACAATCAAAGATGGATGCCCCCATTGTAAACAGTTATAAAGCTCCCGTAATATTTCGATAAGCAGCACTTCTGACAAGTGTGTGTTGCACTAAATCAGCTGTATACACAGTATTGTTTGCTTTATATGTATAGAAATGCTGCCATGGTGATATTTACATTCTTCGTGTGGTGTTTGTTAACTACAATGCAGGGCGTGCTAACAATGGCTAACAATAACCTGGTAGATCGGCATATTTTCTTCCAATGTTGTAACTGTAATGCTGATAACTCAGAGATGACGATCTCTCCCACTTCCCTCTTCTTGGTTCCGAGGTTAATGGAAGGCAGAAAAAGTCTCACCCTACGTACCACGAGCTGGAGCTAGGACCTGAAATCATGCGCTGGAGTATAGATTTGGATGTACTGCGGGGCCAGTCCATATAAAGCTTTAAAAACAAATAATAAAATCTTAAGATCAACAGGGAAAATAACATGTATTCCTTTTGAAAATTACTTAAAAATAGAAAACATAACATAATGTGGTCAATAAACAAGACACAACGAGCACACAGGACTGTTTAAGAGTTGTTGAAGAGTTTATCTGATGACTGTGGGCAGAGGCAGGCTAACACTACCCACTGTTTGAGCTAAGCTAATTAGCAGAAGGTGAGCTCTACCTGTCTCTTCCTCGTTCGTGTACACACTGTCTAGAGAATTGAGTCTATCTGCTTGTCATGGACTCAGGAGTGAGGCAAGACACAAAAACAAAAAAGGTTGGCGTATCCCTTTAATGTAGTGCCTCATGGGGGTGTTCTGCTCCTAACAAGGATAAACTCAGGTCCAACATCGACCCTCTTTAGATACAGATATGTATCTAAAGGGATTTAAAACCTGTTCATGAACCAGATCAATCTACAAAACGCTGAGTCAGACAAGCTCCTCAGGTCGATGAGGTGAGGACAGCTGAGCAGATCTTCTCAGACGCAGCTGTGTACAGTAAAAATCAATAGTCAGATCACAGCCCGATCCATCCTGTGGTTAGCGTTTTTCCAGACCAGCGAGTCGATCGAAGCACTGCCACATGAAACAAACAAGGACCTGAACTCATCAGAGAGCACAGAGAGGTTCTCTAGATCACTATCTTAAGCTATGTTTTTAACATCATCAAGTATAGCACTTTTCATACTAAGTCTTGTAGCACAAAGTACTTTACATGAAAAGATGTAAAATAAACAAAATTTAATACAATGATAACACAAGACCCCACCTACACTTGTTATCTGCAAACACACTCACTTATGCATATTCACAAATACATTAAGAGAAGATTCTTACCGAAAACAGAATTAGAGGTCTGAAGGAACACTGTATTGTATTATAAATGAGGAAACACAAAAGCTAAGACTAAAATTAAAATAAAGATCATGATAAGAAATTAGATTTAAAAAATACAGGAAAAATAAATTAATAAATAAAATAAAAATTTAAATAATGCTATGGTAAAATGAGATACCAAATGTGTAATAAAATCTCCTAATTTAGGATAATGAAAAGAAAATTGGAGAGTAAAATTTGGAACAATAAATCTGAACTGAAATGGAGGAATCAAACATATTAAGAGGACCTAAAAAGGAAAATAAAATAAAATAATAATAGTAAATATAATAAGCAAACTGTCAGACTAAAAATGTAGATCTTGAGAAGTTGGAGAAGCTTTTTCAGTTTATTTTGCTGATTTTGTGAATTTAGATAAATGAAAATGTGGATAAAGTATAGCCTTCTTCTTCCTTTCCAGGGAAGATTTCCATAAGTGTTTGACACCACATAAAAATGATCAGTTGCTATAAATGAAGTCAGTCGTGGTGACGTAGAGAAATAAAACTCTTTAAAATATTGTGCCTCTTGAAAGCTGCTGCAACAACAGCCAAAAGCATCAATAACACCTCATAAAGATTCACTCAAGTCTTCTCCGTTCATGCCTCTTGGGTATAAACCTATAAACCCTCCTCCTCCAAACCAAAGTCCTCTCTGATTGGTCCAAATCGGTCTGACCTCCTCATTCATCGCCCCTGCCTTCAGCCTCTCGGTGACGCTGCAGCTGTCGTCAGATTGTCATCAGGATCAGTCGAGGTCTTTGGTCCCTCCAGGCTCTCAGCTGCCTTTGTCTGTTTGGGTCATCTATTGATCAGCTGGACTCACAGGCTGCTATCAGCTCACAGCAGGCTCAACACCCATCTGTCCCACTGTAATGAGCCATTCAACAGTCTCACGCTGACAATCACTGTCTGTGGTACTAAAGGTAACCTGAAATAAACATGAGCTGACATTTTTACAACGTTTAGGCCTCTCTATCAAACATCTGTCTCAGGGATCAGCAACTATTGCTACCAAGAAGGCCACATTAAGATTATTCTTACAGCCAGAGGGCCAGTCACAGTTTGAGGATCATTAGAAGGATAAAATAAACATATATAGGCTATCTCTGCTCTTTTCCCTGGAGACGTCTACAGTCTCAGTGTCCATCTACATCGGGGTGTCCGAACTATGGCCCAGGGGCCAAATTCGACCCATTGCCCATTTTGAATTGGCCCCTAAAACAGTTGAATGAAGAAAGACATTTAACTTACAACAGCAAATACCATCAATCATGCACACTTTCTGTCACATTTACTTTGTCACAAGGTCTCATTTACAAATCATATTGCAGTATTCATCTTCAAGCTCCAACATTCTTGCACTTTACTCTTGTTTTGTGTCTGATAGTGCCGATAAGCTGTCAGTGTCTCCCATCTCTGCTGCTGAGGTCATTTTTGCCCTTACTACATGTTAATCTAGTATTTGCCCAGGTTATAATGGCCCCTTGACTTGTTATAACCCACCCCAAAACCATAAAACTTTAACTTTAACTACACCTTTAACTAAAAAGGCAGACCTTTTTAACTGTAAGGTCTTGTGGAGTTGACCTTTACCACACTCCCATTCTCAATTCAATAATAAATACCACCTCTAAGGTGAATAACTATGATAATAACTCAAACATATTGTAGCATAATATACTTTATTAAAACAAGGCAGTGATAATGCTGAAAAACATCGAACATTGTTATGCAATCAGACTAAAAGCAAAAGGACAAAACAAACAAACAAAATAAAATATTTTTTTTGAAAAAGGACAAGAAAAACATTTTCAAAATGACCGTAACTACCATACTATACATCCCACATGCTATAGATATAAAAAATATGGCTCAATGGCTATGTGATTTTGGTAAACTTAAGTAAACAGGGTTGCTCAGTCAACAGGGTCAGCATCTAGTTGGAGAGAGTTGAACTCTTATTATTTTAACTGTATTTATATTTAAGATTATTATTTGCCATTATGTGTCTGTATTGTTAGGAGATAGTGACAGTGGATAGGCTTGTGATGAGGTCAGAGGGAGTAGGGGTAGACACTCTGCAAATTGGCCACAGGTTGATTTAAACCTGGGTTGGCAGAAGTATGTACATTTGTTTTTTATCCCTCTCCTCTCCTCCTGTCTCTGTTTTTGCAACCCCCAGGTGAGTGGACCCTACATGACTGGTTGCCGCTGCTCTTGGGTATTTTTGTTGTTTTAAATTTTGTATGGCATCATTGGGTGTCATGTAAGGTGCTTTAAAAGTAAAATGTATTATTATTAGGGCCATCACTTTAGTGCATTAATTAGATTGATTAATTACAACGCAAATTAATGCGTTATAAAAATTAATCGCAAGATTAATTATAGCACACAAACGTTTAAGTATTGTCCAGTTGAACGACCCGTACATGGCAGTGTCACTTTATACATGCGTCGCTCGCCAAACCAAACAAAGCCCAGGTGACAACAGGAAGGGCCTACTTTAGACTCAGCCTTATTTTATTTCTAAATGTATTTATCTGCATTTGTACTGCATTCTTAATAATGCATCAGGGCTAAATGGTTTGTTGGATGTCCTCGACCTTTTTCTTATTTTGAATTTGATTTATGAAACACACAAAGTGTAATTTGAGTTGCCTGATAGAGCTTAGAATTTTCCGGACAAGATGCCCTGACTTTGGTTTCATTCAGTCACCAATAAAAAATGTTCTCTTCTTAGTGCCTTGATTTTATTAGTCATTCACTACAATTTTGTGATGTCAAAAATTCAGATTCTTTATTTGGGGACTTAAAGCAGATATTAAATTATAAAGTGATTAATTAGATTAATTAATTAAAAGTCATGTAATTAATTTGATTATTTTTTTAAATCTCCTGACAGCAGTAATTATTATTATTATTATTATCACTATATGAGCTGCTTCTGGTTCCTTGCCACTCTGCCAAACCAGCACCCCCATACTGTATTTATATACAATCATATTATCAACACCCAAGTGAATATTAGGACTTGTTTAGCCTCTGTGTTTTTTAATATACACTCAGATTGACCCCTGGATTCAGGAAAATCATCTCCAAGAGGAGAATCAACAACAAACCTTCCTCACTTAGATGCTAATAAATGGAGTGAGTTGTGAAGTGTGCCCTCATGACTGAGCCAGAATTATTATTTCAAAGGATTACAAACAAAATTCAGAAAAAATTTCCCTTTAAAATGGTAAAGAATTAGTTTTAAAAAAGTCCTACATTTTAAGCAGTGACTGAGTGGGTGTGGTCAAATAGAACTGTGGGCATGGGTGGGCGTGGTCTAACAGTGCTGTGAGTAAGTGGGCGTGGTCTAACGGTGCATCAGGAAGTGAATAAAGCAACTGTGAGCTGACACATGGATGAGACGTCAAATTAAACCAAAGTTTTGTGAGAATAAAATCCTTCTTTGCTCAGACCAAAGAGTAAAATGAAATGTACCTGGACACCGAATGTGGGGGCCTATTTGTTTAGTTTTTGTTTTCTTGGGAGTGTTCAGTGGAGACCTCCAGAGTGTTTGGAACCACTTGATGCCTCTGATGAAAAAGACCCTTTTTAAACACCTCTGGACCTCCAGATGACATTGACAGACCCCCGTCCTGATGCCATGACTCCTGCTCTTCTAAACTGCAAGTATCTAAACACACATGTAAAAAGATTTAATTTGTTTAGTGTGGTATAAAAGGACATTTGACTGATTTTAAGATATTTTTGGGGTTTTGAATATTAGTAACAATTTTAGACATTCTTTAGACATTGATTTTGAATTTAAATATGTTTTTTAACATTATAAAATTTAAAGAGTTGTTTTAATCATTATTGATTTCTGTTTAATAAACTGTTTGGAGCAGTTTTGATATTTGACTCTGATGAGCTAATTGAGAAGTTTTGAGCTTGGATTCAAGGAGCTGTTGTTAACTTCTCACATCTGAGTCCAGTATACTATTGTAGACACATTAAGTTTGAATTGAAATAATTAAATTGCTCATTTTAATCCTGATTGACCGAGTAGTAAGCTCACTGTGTTGAACTTTTACTGAAGAAAATAGTTTTTCTTTGTAAGAAGATACTCTTCAGGATTTCATTTCTTTCTTCTTCCCTTACTTATTTTTATATTTTATGTTTGTATATATTATGATTGGTAGGACTGTTTTTTTTTTGTTCGTTTTTTCTTCTCTAACTTTAAATTTAGCGTTTTTTAAAATTAAGTGCAATTGTGTTCACTCGTTGCTGGCCGTTTTTTGGATTTGAAGATGTTATCTTCTGACTGAAAATTGCTGTTTTAGATCTGAATTTATTTTGAAACTGCGAGAAAAATTTAATTTTCTTTGGTGATGTGGTTTTGATTTGGCCACAACACTGAGATTTTTCAGATGTTCGTACAATTCTGGCCCTCGGTTATGCTATAACTCCAACAGTAATGGCTTTATTTTCTGCACTTTGAATGTAAACATGTTATATTGAAGACATGAAAATAGGTAATATCAATAAGCTTGTGCTACAGTTCCACATGGTCAATAATGGCTGACTCTCTTTTGTTCTACTTCTGCTCTGATTGGTCACTAAAGTTACTCCTACATAAAAATCCGGTTAGACTTTTTAAAGGAAATTGAGCTCCACTTGAAGAAACAGGGATTGCTGTTTAACTGTGAAGTTGTGTTTGCATTTCCTGTGCTTTTGTAAGAAGGAAGTAATTAAGGACTTTGATAATCTGACATGCCAGACGGACAGCTCTATATTTCCACTAGGGCTGGGTATTTCCACCAACCCCACCATACGATACGTATCCTAATAAACGTAAATTGTGAACATTGACTCACTTTTTACAGAATTCCCAGCAACTTTTGTTTTATATGACAAGAAGAAAAAAAACAAGGATGAGTTTTAAATAGCTCTACAACTTAAGAACATTAATTCAGGTCCCCAAAGATGGTAGACACCTTAGTTGAAGTTTGGAACTGTGTTTCATGATGTTGTTTGGCTTCTACTTTGAACTGTGCCATTGTTAACAACAAAGAGTATTTACAACAACTGTCCAAACATTGAAGCCGTATCAATTCTGTAGAATCCGTATCGATACACATATCCCCAAGGTGTGCATGACGATATTTTGTCGTATCGATATTTTGAGCACAGGCCAAGTGTGAAGCATTATGAGGGACAAAATGCAGCAATGGAGACCCCGGACTGTTGAGAAACTGAAGTCAAACATTAACCAAAAAATAGGGAATTTTCACTTACAAGGCTTACAAGACACAATGTGTAGAAAAGTTGTGTTACATAACATCCCAACTTTGAACCAGTGTGGATGATTTAATCTGTGTTGCTGTTGGCCATTTTCATTATTGATAGCTCCATTCCTGGTTTGCCCACTGATGTATTTCTTGGTTAATGTGCTCCACTCTTTTTCTTGTTGTGACTGACGTGGTGTGACTGTGTATTTATGTCTTTATACCTGGCTGCAAAGCAAATTTTCCAGAGGGAACAATAAAGTTGAAGTTTATTGGCATTGAACGTCTCATAAAAGTAACAGACAGAAGAATGTCAGACACCATGGATAAATAGTTATTTCATCGATTAGGAAGCTCACCCTTGTGTCGCCCCCTTAGGTGATGAAAACTTAATAGTAAGAAAGATTTAGTGTCAACGTGCTGGAATCAACCCAGAGTCCATTCTGAAACCAGGCCTGTCAGGCTGAAGAGAACACTGTAAATGTGTTATCCATGAGCCCAGGGTGCTAATGTGAGAAATAAAAAAACAGGCTCTAACTCTATAGTTAGACTCTGGCCCGGGTTGGTGTACTAATTCCTAAAAAGACCCTCAGAGCTGATTCATTGTCCTCGGTGCTGACCTCTGCCCCCTGCTGTAATCTGTGGGTCTGAAGATGATATTAGCTCTGCAGTTATTTGTACTCATAATAGGATTTCACTTTGCTCCACCAGGGGCATCCTTGATTTTTTTTCTCCTCTCCTTTAACATGGCCAATTATAGGCACGAGCCAAAGCACGTGCAGGGAGAGGCTCGTCTTGCACAGCTCACTGCACCAACCATTGGATGCATCTGGAGCAAATCACAGTATGAAGCATCCTGAGCATCCCCGTGCACTTAGAGCACCTTTTTCTCCACCTGGTTGGGAGCATCCTCTCCTGGAAGTCAGTCCACAGCGCGATTATAAGACGCACAATTAAGTGAGTCAACTAGGGAGACGACACGTCCCCACCTTCATCTTTGCTTTTTCCACGCGGCCCCGCAAACCCCCCTCTCCTCCGTGAGCTGATGGTGTCTGCTGGAGGAGGGATGGGAGCAAAAGAGGAGGTGGAGGAGGGGGCGGTGTCTCCATCAAAGAGGGATGTTGTGTAGTAAGTGAAGGGGGCGGGGGAGAGGAGGAGGGAGGGCGCAGCGCTGGGCTTCTACGTCAGTGTACATCACAGGGACACGCACAGGACCCTTTTGCTTCAGGTACCCGGGGTGACTCCCTGCACGGAAAAATCCCAACTTCTGTCACCCTGAACAGCTCCAACCCTCCTGGAGAAAAGGTAAGAAGAGATGGATCCTCTTTAGTTGCGCTTTTTTAATCCCTTATCCTTCATATGAGCCAATTTCTGCGGCTGTTTTACGCACCGAAATGACCACAACAGCGTGATTTTCACGTCTTTATCACAGTACAACTCTGCCTTTATTACGCACTAAAATCGAGTTAATAGGCCTCGACTGCGCAACGCTGTGACCCCTAAACCTGCACCCGAGGGGAATCTAAAGTCAAGTCGACCTTTGATGGAGCAAATGTGCATCATTTGTAAGAAATCTCGCAGTGGAACATCAATTTTATCAATTCCGGTTGCGGATTTAGCCAATTTCTGCGCATCCTGGTTGGTCTTATTGGGAGGTCTTGCGCGTTAAGAGGCACCATCACCCAAGGCGCAGAAGATTCACACTAAGGGGGAGGAAGGGTAAGGGGTTACGAGTGTTAATGTCTTTTAACATCTCAAATATTCGGTCATTCATGCTCATTTATCGAGATTTTGAATCCAGTTGGCGATGGATTTTGGCACCGATGCCCTTGTCCTCCGTGTTCCGCCTCCTCTCTACAGCCAATTAACATAAATTAGCACATCTCCTTATCTTATCTGTTTGTTCCTCGATTGAAATTGTTGTTTATCTTTGAACTGTGCCACATTTCACTCGTGTATTAATAGAGAAAGCGCAAAATTCTCCTTGCAGCTGGGCATCCGGTCCTGCGTCGTGCGCCAAAATGACCTTGTAGAAACCCAGCGGGGAGAAATGATGGAGAAAGAGTGTTGAGCAGTTTTCCCCTCACTGCTTCCCTCCGTAATATTGCTTTGCGGTGTTTTATGTCAGTGGAGCTTCAATGACTTTGCCCAAAGAGGAATGAGATTTCATATGATGTGAAGGTGTCTTATAATTGATGCGTAAAATGACTGATCTGTGGGGGAATTTGAGATATGGCGCGTTTTTTTGGCGTAATTAGTGCTTGGACTTGGTGCATTTCAAACTTTGCATGTGTGATGTGTTGCCCCAGTGGCAGCCATGATGCAGCTGAGGCGGTTTGTGAGCTATTTATGCACCCAGCCCACATGAAGGGTGGCAGTGAAGGGAGCGGTGAACCTGCAGGATACTGTCAGAGCTCTTGTTGAACATAATCCCCTTTTCTGCACACTTTCAGACCCTCATAAGCCTGCACTGGGCTACATTGGTCACACCTTGGCCTTAGTAACTCATAAGAGCTCTTTTTGAAGAGCAATCAGAAGAACCATGACATGCTCTTGTTCTTTTGGGAAAGCCGTGGTCTTCAGTTGACTCTGGGATCTTTGCTGTGCTCCATCACCATCTTATTTGTTCAGTTGTGATCAATTCCTGGTTTCTGTGATTTAATTCATCATCTACACATGTGCAGTGGAGGGCATGTTTGCTGGAGCTTTTGCTGGGTGGGCGTCTCCTCTGAAGTAGTCGAGGAATAGGAAAAGGCCCATGTTAGGGCTGATGACACTGGAGGAAAGTCCAAGTCTCTCTGGGTTGTGAATACTCCTCAAAACATTTAGAAATGTTATTTTGCTCAGTTGTTCCTCCACTTTATTAATAGATCTTGATCTTATATTTTATGTCATTGGAAAGCCTGATCAGCAATGTTAATTTTTTCAACTAATTATTTTCATCGTAGTTTTCATCAACAACCTTTTTTCTCCTGATGAAAACTAGACAGTAACTAACGGAAACAAGTGCACATGGAAAAAAAAATAGATGACAAGTGTGGAATATATCCAATCACAGCTGCCTTAGCTTGGTGGTGGTGGGATAAGCTGTGGAGTGATCCAATCAGAGCTGCTCTCTTTATGAATTGATATACTCATGTAGAGCAGGTTCACTGTTTGTCGTCAGTTCTGGTATTGTAACTGAGATGCTCTGCCAGGTAGCCTAAATAAAGGTGACTGCATTTCACACAAAAGTAACATTTGTTTCTGTCATTTAGACATTCAGACTTTATGAGCATTCAGTAAAGGGTTATTAGATGTTTCATTTTATCGTAGTGTAAAACATGACTTCAGAAATTCAAGGAACATAAAAAGCCTTACCCTTTACACTTTATATTTTAGCCGACTAAATTTACAGTTAATTTCATCGACTAGAATATCACAAAATTTAATCAACTAAAAATAAACTAAAATAAAAACAATTCAGACGACTAAATTATGACGAAAACTAAAAGATATTTAGGCCTCATCCACACAAAGACAAAACGCTGAACAGTTTCCAAAAGCGAAACAGTCATAAAGGCGAAAAAACAGTGCGTCTCCAGCAAAAGTTGTAAACAGAGATTGTGATAAAGTGATCATAAAGTGCCGTAATGTGTCCTTGATAATTGTTTGTTTAACTCGGTGGTGATTGAGAAGAAGATTTTGCTGGAACAGGGATAGTAGAGTCACTGGGTTCATCAACACATATGCTTCACATACGCAGCCATTGTTGTTGTCGTTGCCGCGTGTGACGCATGTGTGTCAATGAACATATGACACTATGACGTAAGCGTATCTGAAAACTTGCGGAGAGCCAGTAATTATGGAGCTGCGTATACGGCATTTCAAACTTTCCACTCTGGAACCTGGTTTCAAAAATGGTCGTTTACAGACCCACAAAACGCCGTCTTCGTACGGACGATACGCAGATTTGACAAAAAACATATGCGTTTAGACCTCGGTTTGTCTTCGTGCGGATGGGGCCTTAGACAAAGGTCTGTAAGTAAAGCTAAATTAAAAAGTACTGCATCAAAGGATTGAGCATCACAGCTAAATGTATTGGTGGTGCCCACAACAAAAAGCAAAATCCCTGCTTCCCCTGGAAGAAAGCCTCCAGTTTCTCACTCAAGCAAAGGTGTGGAGCTGGTCTGCTTGGAGTGCTGTCCTCCTGGAACGCCCATTTAGTGGTCTGACATTTAGTGGCTTTTGACTTCATCAATCTCACAGAATTTGAGAGCTGACACCCCTCTGAATACAAGAACTCCAGCTTCCAGTTTCAGTTTAGCACAAAAACAACACAGATATCGCTCTTAATTTAAATATATATGCAGTGAGATTCTAGGTTTAAATTTGAGCAGTAAGTATTCAAGTCTTATTATATTTATCTGAGGTAATATTTTCCCTAAAGTGTGTTGTGCAACAGTATTATTTGATATGGTGATGAAGATGTAAAGTGTGATCTAAGGTTGCATTCACACTCTGACCAAATTTTGGCTGACTTTGCAGATGTAGAGGGAAATATCAAGCTTTGTCGAGCAAAGTCAGAACACACAGAGTTGTGCCTTTGTTCACCGGGTGCATCGGAAAATCCAACACGTGATCTCGTCTGACCTTTACTGTCCTCAGTTACACCTGCGTTTCTCTCTGTTGGTGAACGTTTGGTTCTGCCTGCCCTTAAGCTCCTGTTGTACGACTTGAGGCACCTTTTTATGGTGTTCGCTGAGTGACATCACAATTTGCATTTGCATAATGGTCGGCGGTTCTAAGCTCCATTAGACCAAAAGTCCTTGAAGTTGAGTGTGCTACCCATGTATTACATCTTCATCAGCGAATGTTTAAAATCTGTTCGTCAGGAAATGTCAAACTCCACCAGCACATTGTTTCTTTCAGCTTAAGGGCCTATTTACACAACAACAAAAACAGTCAAAACCAAATTTTTTGTTGCTTTTGCACCTACCATTCACACAAGAATGGTGCCTGGAGAGCCTGAATCCATAGAATTTAAAACTGGGGTCCAACCTTTTGTTGTCTCACCGTTGTCAGGCAAAACAGGGATGCGCAGCGCATGCATATACTCTTTCAGATAAAGGTATCGCTCCTCCAACAAAATGTGGATTTGCTGTTTCAATACTCAGACCAGCAGAGATGCATTTGTTATATTTGCTAAGGCCACTACAAACTCATATCGCCAACTACTGGTTGTATGCACACCACTGCGTTATCAGTCATTGTCACAGATCCTTGTGAATGCGCAGCGTTATCACTGCATTCATGTGAACATGGAGAGCTATTGAAAATGCAAAGGACAAACCTTTTCATTCTGCTGACAGTTATGTGTAAACCAGCCCTTGGATAATCAGCTTGCTTTAAACGCAGCAAAAGTAAACCTTGGAAATTAGCCTGAATACAACAGAGTCAGGATAAGGCTGCCTTGTAAGGTTGGACTTCAAGGTGCTGCTGCCGGCCTTTAAAGCTGTAAATGTCATTTCACCGTCTTTCCAGAATAATCTTGTGAACTCTGGTGTACCTCCCCATGTTTTTGGCTCCCAGGGTTTTATTGATTGTTTCTAAAGTCAGAAAAAGGCAGATTTTTCTTTCTTGCATGGATGTTATGGGTCAGTCTTACTCAAGAGATTAGACAGGCATGTTCTGGAGGGATGTTAACAGGAAAGCTGAAGGTCCACATGTTTACGGTTTAGGGCTGAATGATATGGACAAAATTTCATACCTCGATATTGATAAGATACAATATGACTACAGGTTCGGTTAAAACCAAGCGGTGCATTCAAGGGCAATCATAAAAATGAAATTTGTTGTGACTACCAGAGCTGTACATGCAGGACGAGGGAGAAATCCATATTGTTTATATTGTTGCTTTTTTGATATTAATATCTTGAATGTTCATATCTCAATATAGATACGATAATGATATATCTTTCAGCCCTATTACTGTTTCATTCAGATCTTTTGTTTGATTTTTCTGTGTCTCTGCTTTTGTTGCTGATAGCTAACTTCAATGTCATCTGATAGACAAACTAGTAAGAGAGCATGTTGAATGTTCACATGCTGAGTTAAGGCTGCATATCTTGTTGCTTCTTTGCTTGAAACATTTTCCACACCCTACTAATTAACCAACTTGTAGGTCAAAACTACTCAAAAACTATGTTGGCACAGCTGAACAATGCAGTAAGATTCCTTACAATGTTCAGGACTTCAGTGTGATGGGACGTCCAGGCTGTGTATCCCTCCATCATCAGCTGAGCAGGTCATCAGAGGACACAACAAACATTAACTTCACTACAACTGAACTACAAATGAATGTTTTTGAATATTGCAACAATGGCCTGTTGTTAGTCTTGTGCACCAGAGAACGTCTTTATGAACCACAGCACACAGAGGATGAACTTTAGCGGATGGAGTCACAGGCAGAAAGAGGGATGGAGGACGGAGGAGCAGGACAGATCAGGAGTTACCGTGGTACAGATGTTTGAACTGTGAGCCCATGTCAACAAACTCTGAGGTCCATTAAAACCTAAACAAGCACCTCAAAAATAAAACTGTTTAAGTTTTAAAGATACTTTATAGAGATTTGAGAATGAAAATTTAGTTTTGCTGCTGTTATTTCAGTTTTTTTTAGTTCTGAACTTGCTTTGAGACTCCACAAACTCACTCCTACTACAGCTTTTGTGCTCAAAAGAACAAATAAATGATCAAAATCAAGACAGAAGAGACGTGCTGAGATACTTTATGAAATATCAACAGTTAAAGCTAGGGTCTACGATCTGAAAACCAGTTTGGCTGTTGAGACAGATTTGAAAAACGCAGCCTGCCCCCCCTTCACTCAGCCCTCCCCTCTGTGCTCCAAGATCCCGCCCCCCAGCTCGTGTCGCCTCCTAACAACACGCCCCCTCCGATAGAGCAACAAGCCGGCTGGCATAATATATCAACAACAACCAAAAACAACTCAGCTCAACTGAAAGTAACAAACACGACAGTCATCCCCCTTGTAACACACAGCGGTAGCCATTTCAATTGGACCGGCGGCGAAGCGGGTCTGGCGTCGCCAGAGCAGAGCCGATTGTGGGCGAGGATTTACCTCTCTCGGCGTGTCCTCACCGACTCAGTTTACAATGCTAACGCTGCGTGGCTAACTTATGCTAAAATCTATTGACAGAGCCTCCCCGCTCCGACCAACAACGTTCAGTCATTAGCCAGTATAGGCACAGACTAACCAGAGTTATACAGCAGACATCTCCCACTGTAGTAAACAAAGCTATTACCTGTTCAACCAGGGGCGGAACAGCCGGTGCTGCGGCCGATGCTGCGGTCGATCACCAGCCGGCGGGCCGGGGCTGCAGCCGATGCTGCGGGCCGGGGCTGCGGTCGTTCGCCAGCCGGCGGGCTGGGGCTGCAGCCGATGCTGCGGTTGTTCGGTAGCCGGCTGCCGGTGCAATGTTAAACAGTCCCAAATCATTCTGCAGCTTTTTCTACAGTACGATTCTCCAATGTTGAGCCCCGTTGGGACCTGTATTGCTCATATTTCTTCCTTATTCCAGCCTTTTTCTCGAAACTTTTATGTTTCCTTCTCTTCGATGTGGAGGATTACAGAAGCAGCCTTCCGGCTCCATGATGCTTCAGTAGCTATGCTGCTAGCTGCTCACCGGTATATGAGGGAGTTAGTGGGGAGGAGGCGGGACCATGGGCATGACGGTGCGAAGCGAGGGAGACAGGGGATTGGATGGACTCACGGACCAATCGAACCGCGCATGCCCACGCAGTTCGATTGGTCAACTAGTATGCAGCTTTGCAGCGGATATACTGAATGGATTTTTTTTGTTCTTTTTGGTCTTTATATTGTGTAGATTGGACCATAGGACCATAACAGCCTTATAAACGGTGTTATTAAGATGTACAAAGCTTCCAAATCGTAGACCATAGCTTTAATTCAACAGCAGTTAAAGCAACACTACGGAAGATTTTCGCTTGACCGGAATGAGAACACAACTACCCATGAGCACTAGCGCGTGCATACTGCTGTAAAGGTACAGATCTGCTGGTCGCGTGCATTTGTTTTGTAGGCAAATCACAGAAGCCAGGACTTCGCTCAAAAGTATTCTTCTGTCTTCAGCGGCCGTTTGCAGGATGGATAGCGACGAGGTAATGTAATTATTTTTTACTAAATGATGATGTTAAAAATCGCTAAGTTCAACTTGGTTTTATTATTTTGAAGTCGCCCCCGTCCTGTTGAAGCGATAAAGTGAATTAAAGTAAAGACAACCACGAGCTGGCGATATCACACACTTGAAATAGGTCTAAACAAAACTACATACTGATACGTTCTCACGAATACTGTAAACGGATGGTAAACAATCAACAAGTACTTACAAGTCCAGCAATAACAGGGCCAAGTCGGCATCGGTCGGACATCCCTCCTCGTCTTTTATTTCACGCCAGCGAGTGTGAAATAAACCAAACCGATGTTTATTCTGGTCCGAGCATTCAGCTTGTTTTTCTCTCGCTTTCTTTGTTCGGTATCCTCAAAATAAACTTTTCTTTTTCTTGCATTCTTTGCTGTCTCCGCCATGACTACAGCTCCGCGTTTGGCTTTCGCCGACACTTCCGTGTTTTAAACAAATCGGGAATCGGGGGAAGTGACGTAGCCTATGCCGTAAAGCAGTCCAAACTTGTAGTTTTTAGTGTGGCAGGGTTCCCACCATCCACCTCGAAGTTACAAAGCGCTAGTGAAAGCAATACAGACCACTTCAGAACACGACAGTGGTGTCATTCAACTTATTGTAAAGTGGTGGACCATGGCGATGATTAGCTAAGGACTCTATTATGTTTGAAAAACTACATAGTGTTGGTTTAAAGGGATAGTTCATGATTTTGACAACTTGACAAAAGTGCTTTACAAACAGACAGAAAAATTAAAAGAAGATTAGTATGACACAAACCCACTACACCCAACCTCCCAAACCTGCAATCCATACACAGTATCATCCAATTAATTCTTTAAAAAAAGACTTTAGTAGAACAGGAACATTTTTGTACCCAATATGCACCGAGGAAACGCCATTTTAAAGCTTTGAGTACTGGAGGTTAGTTTAAAGTGTAAAATAAAAAATACCATTAAATAGAACAAAAACAAATTGAAATGAATTAAAAGAATAAATAATTAAAGGGTGCTATAAAAACACGAGAAGGTAACAGCAAAATTAAAGGGACTGTGAGGAGTTTCTAAGTAATTACAAAAATGTCCCTTTTAGATATCTGTCTGATCAAAATACACACTTTAAGATGAGTTTTGTAATATCTAAATAGGTTATCTATAAATGCTATTCCTTAGCCTTGCGGTCGGGTCGGACAGGGCTGGACTGGCCTGGATGCTCAACATCAGGAACAAGACAATTACAACTAGAGCAAATTTATATTATTCAGACATGTCTTAGAGCACCGGGCTGTAAGTAGAGATATATAGCCGGCTACAAAACTACGATACTAAGTTTTCCAAAAATTGCTTGTTGTCACACATCAAAAACTACCGCTACGTAACTAGAAAGAGATACATTATCTCATCGCTTTGCATCCTGTAAGTTGTTGAAAAAAGAAGTTGTAAAGCAATGCAGAGTTCTGACGAAGGTCTGAGCTGCATTTATTAGCATCACAACAAACACACGCTTTGGCTTTGGTTACGTCTTTTGGTGCATTCTAGTTATAGTCAGAAAGTAGGAATTTCCAAATTCCGAGTAGGAAACTGCAGCTGGAACGTCCCCCGAAGTCAGAATTTCCTACTGGAAACTCGGTGAAACCTCGCCACCCCCGAGTTGACAATCAAAGATGGATGCCCCCAGTGTGAACAGTTATTTAGCTCCTGTAATAATCAATTTATTTGCACTTCTGACTGGGATGTGTCGCTCTAGATCAGCTGTATACATAGTATTGTTAGACTTTTATTTACAAAAATGCTGCCATAGTGAAAATCACATTCTTCATGTGATATTTGTGAACATCAACGCAGGGCGTGCTAACAACAGCTAACAATAGCCTGGTTGATCGGCGTGTTTTTTTCCGACTTCAACTGGAACGCCGATAAGTCGGAGATGAGTTCCGAGGTTACTGGAACGCAGCATTACGACAGTCGCCGCGCATGCTCATGGGTAGCAGAGTCTTTATGTCGCCGGTAATAGATTCTCCTCATAGCACCTTAAAACAAAATAAGGTAAAACAGATTAAGATGAGTACATTAAATTCAAGATAAAGACAGACTAAATAAATAGGTCTTAACTCGCTTTTAAAAACATTAACACAAAGCGAGGTTTACACACAACATTTTTGGGCTGTTTTTGTCCAGACTTTCCCCCTGCTAGACCAAAGACAGCAAACTCCAGATTATTTTATATTTTATAAGATTGTCCTATAAGATTATCCTTAAGTCTGAGGTGTTTTAAGAGTGAATTTGTCCTGATTTTCTGCTCCTAAACATCATCATATCAAACTTGTTCAATATTTATGACCAAAGTTATAACTCTCTGAATGTTGACGTGGATGTAGCCAATCAAGAATCTCACTGCCTGAGGAACAAGGAAGCAAAAACAAGCATGGCTGACCAGTAACATAAAGTTTGGTGGACTTCAGAAATGGTGGACCAGCTCACGTGTTCACGCTGTCTCACAGTCTTTTTGATTTTTTAGTTCGGAGTTATTCTGTCAAAAATAGTCCCGAGGCCACCATCATTCCCTCTTCTTGGATGTCATCTTCCATGTTGTGTGTTGTGTTTTCTGCTGGTTGCTAGGTTTCTTCTTTGTCGTTTTTGTCAATCACTTTTAATTGCCAGATTTCTGAGTTTGAGGACAAGAGGTGTACGTATGTGTACTTCAGCGTACTTCTAGACTTGCGGACTTGTGATACGTTATCAATCACAGCCGAAGTTCTGTTCCAATACTAAGTTCGCATCAACACAAGTTCGGTTCACGTACCCAGATGTGGACGCGCCACACCCCTTTTACCAAGTCTGCCACCGAATGTAACTTGAGCGGACTTTTTGCAGCTGCAATCCCACAATGCAATTTGCACCATTCGGCAGGAAACTCAAACAGCCGTTTTCCCACAGCTGTTTGACTGTTAATACCCAGGAAGATACAAACATAGTATAATAATCGTAATATTAATTACGATTTTACAACAAACTAAAATTGAGATGTGACTTTTATGTATCAAAATTTATGGTTACTATTTTTTTGTTATCAAACTATCGGCAAGGCAGCCGGATGTGACGTAGGTACGTGGAGGGGGACGCTAGCAAAGTACGCTGCCGTTCCATTAGAGGGAAATCGTTCTTTGGACTCCTGTACCTCTGAAGTCCGAACTCAGGAACGTACCTGCCAAGTCCGAACTTCCAGAGTTCCCAAGTTCGGACTTTGAATTGAGAAACACCCAAGGTTTAGATTTGTGATGTTTTCGGATGGGTACCTTTTACATTTGAACTGATACCATACCGATGCCCGGTACCTGGGAATCGGTCTCGGTAAAAATTCCAAAAATTTCTTCAACATGAAAACCAGTAACTAAAATGAGCCACAACTTAATAAATTAACTGCAGCCCTCACTTTAACTTTAGTGCAGTTTAACAATGGGTCTGACAGAACTGTAAATAAAAAAAGCATTTACATTAACGTTATAAAGTACGAGGAACCGACCTGATAATGATAACCGACGCACATTAAAATGCCAAGCTAATACCATCTTAAACACGAGGCTTATTTCCCTGGACCAGGTATCCTCCTTGTCACATTTGCTGCCATCACCAAATGTTAAAGCCATTTCTTTTCCTGTGTTTCTGGCTGCAGACGACTAGTCTCCATTGGACACAGGCGTGCTAACAGTGCTGAATGAATCCTTTGTGGTCGTAGATCTGAGGCTATCAAAATTGTGCACTCTTCAGCTTTCAGGAAAATTTTGCATGTCACCAGGTGCTTCCTCAGATTTGAAGTATTTCCACCATTGGCCTTACACTTGGCGTTACAAATATTGCAGCTAGCATAATCTCCATCACATTAAATAAAGTGGAGCCATACTTTCGAGCAAATTCTCTCAGCCATGCTAGCTTTGTTGACTGAGCCTGCGACTGCTGACGTCACTGCATTATTGCTGTGCTGCGTTCAAGTCCGGTATGGAAATTCACCTACTCTACCCAATAGTATGCCTGCTTCTTCCACTCCCTCACAGTCACAAGGATGTGCTTAGGTACCTAAACATGTTGATTTTACGTGAATCGATACTCGGTAGTACCAACAGAATTCGCTCCCCATCCCTAATGATGTGAGAGAATGGTTATGCGTGTGGTGTGGTTGTGTTGAGATAATCGGAGCAAACCACAGACAGTACGAACAAACTGTTCTTTATCTTCATGTCATTTCTAACAGATAAAAAAATCTCTTTAGATTTAAAAAATCCTTATGTGCGATCCCCACTTTAGGTCCACCATAGTCAGTAAAAATTCATGAACCCTTCTCTGTCCTATTTTTTGACATTGTTAGTGTAAAATAGTTGAATTAAAAATATTTGCAGTGCTTAAATGCTGCACCTTGAGGTCAAACCTTTAGCAGAATCAATAACATGTTGAGTTGTTTGGTTAGAAATGCGTCGCCGCCCTGAGGCCTCACCACAGAGTGACTCTGCATCTGTGCTGCAGGTGAAGCCGACGCCTCCACTTAAAGCTTTCAGCGCACAGGAGGAGCTCCATTAGAAAGCAGGAGGAGCCGAGGGAGCTGCTCTGTTTGCCGCTCTCATTTTCTGCCTGCTAACCAGCTGATTGGGCCGCGCTCCGCTCCGTCCACAGAGATTAACCATGTCACAAGTTACAACTCGCCATCCCTGCAGCTGGGAGCAGTGGTGCCAGATACATTAGCATAAAATCAGAGAAAGAGAGGAGCTTTGGTGCAGCAATCCAGCTCGCTCGTGTTGTTCAGAGCTGCTTTAACACTCAGATCGGTCCATTAGGAAGAGCTCGGCCGTCTTTACTACCCATTTCTCTGAGCTGATCTGTTTCTAGAAATTTAGCTGCTCCTGTCTGATTTACTGTGAGACTGAAAGGAAATCAATGGTCTCTCCTGTCGTCTGCAGATGGGAGGGTCGAAGCAGCAATTAGTGTCAAGCTCATAACTCTCCATTAACACCGACAGTGTCTTCTTCACTGAGATGTTTAGAAATGCTCTTCTCCGCTTTTATAAACAAATACATCAAATACTCTCTGGATTTAAACTTAAATTCTAGCTGTGATTAACAGACTGGTACTTTGGTTATGTATAAAGAATTTAGACAGTCTAGTTAGATGCTGCTAATATTAATCAACATTATTCCGATCCAGATTATATATGTATTATAGATATTAATGTTATTATTAAGTTGATGTCTGTCCATGCTTGCATTGCACAGAAAGAGTATCAGGGCCATGTTATATGGAGAAAATCATTTTTGTGAAGTCTGCACTTAAGCAGAAATTTAGACATTAAAGTCAAAATTTCGAGAATAAAGTTGAAAAACAATTTTGTGATAAAAGTTGAATTATCCAGTATAAGGTAGAAATGTTCAGAATAAAGTCAACACACAACATATTTCAACTTTTTTTCAGCATTTTTGCTTTTTTTCACAACACTTTGACTTTTTAAAAAAAAAATTTGAGTTATTTCTCAACATTTACTGCTCTAATGATTTTATATACATTAAAGAGAAACATGGTGCTATAGGATTAGATTGAGTGACAAGATGGCACCAGCATGTGTGCCCTGCCATCAACCTGCTCTACTACTTTACTCTGTTTAATGCCACAAGATTACTCTGCTTCTTTGGTAAATTTTCAAAAAATGCTCATCAGCATTAAGGCATCTCAAGAAAACCCACTGTGGACATGCTTAGGGCTTAGTTTTGTAAGTATTTCTTTAAAAAATAACATCAAAAGTTTATCTTAGTCTACAGGAAGACTCACAACAAGCAAGCAGGACTATTTCGAGTTGAAAGTTTATCTGATGACTGTAGAGGCAGGCTAACACTACCCATTGACTTCCAGTGTTTGAGCTAAGCTAATTAGTCGTGGGTGAGCTCTGCCAGTCTCTTCCTTGTTACTGCAGCTACAGTTTAAAGGAACACTACACCCAAACAACGATTTGGCCTCATTTTCTGCTCACCCTCATGCTGAACAACACTGTGGAGTAGTTTTGGAACATCTAGGATGCAGCCGGAGATCTGGGGGGATCCTCGCTGTCCACTGACATTGATATCATGACTTAGATAAGAGCCCGAACGAACAGTGTCCTTAAAAGTCCACAAAAAGTCGGCAATATTCCTCCATACTGCTCGTGCGCTGTAATCCAAGTGCCCTGAGCGGGTAACGTCCACCATTTATTCGAAACAACATCATTTAGCACATGTTTATAGCCTAAACAGTACTACTTGGCATTTCTATGATACACTTACGGGTGCCCTCACGGGGCAGCGGCTGATAAACCAAAGGAATCGCACTCTGCAATAACTAGGAGCGTAGAACAAGAAACAAGAACACAAGAAATCCCACATTCTGCTGACCCCTCTTGTGTTTGTCCACGGCTCCGTCGCTCACAGCAGAATGTGGGATTTCTTGTTCTACGCTCCTAGTTATTGCAGAGTTTGGTTTGGTCAGCGCGGCTCCCGTACATGCATGTGAGATGGTGTCTATCTGCATGTCAAGGCAAGACAAAAAAAACAAAAAAAGTGTTCATTTTATTCATTTATTTAAGCAGATAATTCACATTAAGATTCAGATCTCATTTAAAAGGGCGACCTGGTCAAGAAGTCAGCAAAAGCAATTCATTTATTTAAGCAGATAATTCACATTAAGATTCAGATCTCATTTAAAAGGGCGACCTGGTCAAGAAGTCAGCAAAAGCAACAATTATAAAAACAAACAAACTCAAGTCTAGCAATAAAACTAAATTGAAAAATAAAATAGATTTAAAAAACAAAGACCTTGATTTAACAGAACTGTGTGTGTGACTCTGGATGCTGTGATGTTAGTATTGTTACCACCGCTGTTTCTTGAACTACTGCAGTGGTGTGATGAGTTAACTCGTCTCCCTGTTTGTTGATTAATGAGTAGGTTTTATCCTCACTGCAAATGCATCGCTCCAGTGGGGATTACAAGCAGCTACCTTTATAAGATGATCTTAGCTTGGTTGTTTGTGTTGACACAGCGATCGACTGCTGAGTTCATATAATTCCAAACAAACCGTGCTGAGCACAGGACGGTATCAGAGCGGTTCTCCCAAACAAAACAGGTGTGAAAACATCCTCAGTTTTGTCTCTGAGTTCCTCGTCTTTCCACCTTTTGCTTTTTAGAAGCTTTCAAAAGGACCACTAAGCATCAGTGAGAAGCTGCGGCTGTGTGATCTCGATGTAATAATGGGATGACACACTCTGCAGCTCCGGCAGAAACACAAAGACTCTGAGGCACGATGAGGAGAGAGCAAAGCTTGTAGTGACAACAATTTAATTCACAAAAACATTAAGAGCTGCAGCAGAACATCTGCACTGTGTGGTGTTTGCAGCACTACAAGTTTTATCACAAGGACCTCCATTTATTCTAGAAAATAGTAAAGCTGTTTTTGTGGAGCAGAGTTAAAATTATCAACACCAGCTGGATATGAATATTAAAAACATGAACACTGAGTGCAGGAGGAAGGCCTTGATGCCCTGGTCAGTACCTGAGTTTTTGTTTCCATCACAGCAAGATCCACACTTAAGTTTTTAAAGCTTTCACATTTTTACAATATTCTTAAACATGGATAACTTTGGTTACCCTTATTTTTCCATCCAAACTCACAAGCAGATCAGATATTCCTAAACTAACACAACATTAGATTATTTCCAAAATTCCATATGTTGCTATTTCTGAGCTCATTATTACCAACCAATATTTCTATTAAAACCTCCACTTTGATAAAATTGACCTGTTCCCTCCATGGTGACTTTCTATTTGTGTTACAGATATGAAGCAAGTCAAACATGTGATTCTCTAATTATAATCCTCTATTGTTTTGATTTATTAAAATGGTTTTTCAATGATGAAAATATAAACCAAACAATTGCTTTTGTACTTTCACCAATATTTCTGCTCCGGTGGGAAAAAGAGGACCCTTAGCAGCATGTGTTGCATTATGACGCTCAATATCTATACAGCTAGGTACAGTCAGTGGTCCAGTGCAGCACTTTAATATAAATATGAACCCTTTAACTACTATGGACAAAATTGTCGCCTTTTTGTCACTAAATATGTCAGAAAATGCCTGTGAGTAAATTATTTTGCACCTTTTTACAGATAAAATAAAACATTCTCGCACGTATGTGTCATTATTAAGTTGTAAATGCTTAAAACAATGTGTAATACAACACTACAACACTTTTGAGAAAGCAAAACCAAAGCTCAACCTATTTTATAATATTAATTATTATTATTAGGATTGCTTATTACTTGTATTACTATATTATTAAACTTGTAATAAAATCCATAAAACATCGACCATGTTGAAAAAGACAAAATACAAAAATATAGCCAAAGATCGGCAAGAAAACACTCCAGAAGGATACTAATGTCATTATTTACAAAATTCGTACTTTATTTACCCAGAAAATATTGATGAATAACTTGCATATTTGTCTCTGAATCCTCTCTCTACTCTCCAGCTCAGTCAGCTCACTTCTCGTACCTCCCACTCAGGCAATCTAGCCTTTAACATAATGTATCATGTATCACTGGAAAGTTCTGCTTCTCGGCTTTCAGAACCTGTTGGAATTATTTGTCGCCAAAAGCTTCAACTGTAGAACAAGCAAAACCCGCACATTTGAGGTAATTTTACATAATTTTATGACCAAAAGGGAGGACATGTCCAGACAAAAAACACTTCTTATTATCCTAAGACTAGTCAGAAAAATTTTGTTTTTACTTGCTAATTGTCAGGATTTTCATTATTTGCTTGGGAACAACCCTAGTTAGTCGTAATTGGTATTTCACATTGCTGTGAAAATTCAGATTTGTTGCCAGAATTGTTTATTTTTGTAGGGTTGCCATGTACTTAAATATACAAATATATAATACCTTTAAATGACAGGCTCTCCACCAGGAGCCAACCCAGATCACACAGGTGCTGATGCTGCTATACCAAACATCCGGAGGTAAATGTGAGCTGTTAGCTTTTGCTTCACTCGCTGCACAGCAGCTTGTTTTTCTCCAACATGCTACAATGAGCCGTATCCCCCTGCTGCCCTCAGCCTGACTCCTCTTCAGTCCATTTTGCAGCGAGCAGAGCCAAAATGGATGCAGAGAGCTGACGTCACTGTGTTTGACATGGTGTTGCTAGCTGCCTTGGTGCCACCAGGGTGACGGTGCACACCCAGAGCCGTAACGGGGGGAACAATGACGTGACTCATGTTGGGCTGCAGATTCTCCCCCCCAGCGGGGGACTCTGCAGCCATGGAGGAGCTACCACCCAGTGAGCCCGACATCCAATCACCGTCCCCTCCTCCTCCTCCTCTCTGTGCGTTAGCCTGGATGGGCCTGGAGCCGAGCAGGAGCAGCTGAGTAAAACTGTCACTTCCTGTGCGGCTCTGTGCAGATGTCCCCTTATAGATGGTGAAGATGAGGAGGAAACAGACCAAGGCTGATGGGGAGAGAGTTATTTTTTATATTTATAGCTGTAATTCATCACTGCTGAGGGACGAGGCAGCCGGGCACCGCTGTCCTTGTGGCCTGAAAACAAGACATGAATAATGGATGGGTCCCTCACACACTTTACGGGTCTCCCATGGACGCTTAAGCGGGAGTGGCTGATAGAAAAGAGATGGATGAGGAGATTTTTTTATGAAAGCTAGTCGATGAGTAGAAATACAGAGTCACACAGGAGGCTTTGGCTGGATGAGGATGACTCAAAGTCTGTTTTTACTGTGCTGCTGGATGTTTCAGTCTAATGGTTTTTGAATGCTCCCTCATTGTTCTTAATGGTGTTTTAATGACTTCATCGGTGAAAGGGCCTTTGGATCAGACCCATGCAGAGTTAACTTAATTTAATTCTCGCTGTAAGGTAACATTGATTCAACCTTTGAACCGCTCAGGCCTGTAGAGTGCTCATATTAGATCATCTGAGAGAAAATGAAAAGAAAATCCAATTTGTAAATTAATGTAAAATTAAAAACCTCTCCAACCACACAATCTAAAGAAAGATATACGGGGTGTCCATAAAGTCTCTTTATGATGTAATTTTTTTTACAAAGGCAGTTGATGAGACATCTTAGCCAGTTTTGTTTTATTTTAATCAGTGTTTATTAAAGTTTTTATTCACAATAAAATTGTGTTTCAGATGTTCTGTTAATGGAAGGAAAACTGTTCAATGACCCCTATAAAATGGCTACTCCTCAAGAGAAGGCACAGCATATATCCTGGTTTATTGAGACGAAATCGGATGTGCAGACTTAGCAAAACTACAAAACTGAGTATGTAAGAGATCCACCATCATGTCCTTCAGTTCGTGCATGGCACAAGAAATTTATGAAGACAGGGACAGTGTTGGATAAAGGGAGGAGCGGGTGACCAAGAACATCTGAGGAAAACATCAACCATGTAAGACAGGCCTTTACTTCCATTAACAGAATATCTGAAACAAAATTTTAATGTTGATAAAAACTTTCATAAACACTGATTTTTAAAAAACAAATCTGGTTCATATATCTCATCATCTGCCTTTGTAATATTTTTTAAATTGTAAAGAGACTTTATGGACATTATGTATATATGTATATAACTGCTCATGGAAGAAACCATTTTTGTTGTTTTTATGTCTTGCCTAAGTCCTGAGTCCATGACAAGCAGATTGAAACCATATTTTTGACCGTGCATGCAGTAACAAGGAGAAACGGGCAAAGCCTGCCCACCAGTAGTTAGCTTAGCTCAAACACTTGGAGTAAATAGGAAGCCCTTTCACCTGCCTCAGCCTACAATAGTCAGATAAACTCTAAATGCTCCTGTGTGCTAGTTGTATTTTTTTACTGACCATGTTGTTATCCATGTTTAGACTTCGATTGGCACTTTATGTAATTTTTAATTGGAACACGTACAAAACTTACTGTTCCACCTTGGCTTCTCTTCGTCCACGCTCAGCTTCTAAAGCATGTAGTCCCTCCTCTGTGTTTTCTGGCTGAAATAGTTTAGGTTGTAGATCTTCATCAGTCCAGAAGAAGTCAACCTCATCCTCTCTCATAAAGTCAGCTATAATCCATAGTACAATTTTCTTTTACTCGTAAAAGAGGCTTTTTTTACCTACTGGAAGCACTTCCATGGTGGATTTAGCACGTGCCCTGCGGCTTTGTTTTATTTGTTTCGGAAACTACTTAAAGCATCAATCTTAGTCTAATGGTAGATAACCTAACATAACATGTTCAATAAAAAACATACTGCAAGCTCACAGGAGGGTTTAGAGTTATCTGATGACAGTAGGCAGAGGCAGGCCAAAGCGTCACCCATATACTCAAAGAGTTTGAGCTAAGCTAACAAGTAGTGAGTGATCTTTTGCTGTCTCAAACAGAGGCCCTTTATTTGCCCAATGCGAAGTATTTTGCATTTTCTTGATTTTCTGTTTGCACCAAGAGGTGTGTTTGTCTGAAATGAGGTGCAAAGTTGGTGTGTCACTAACTTTAGGATACCCGGTTTAATGTCTTTGGCACCGTTGAGGAGGCTTTAGGGAAACTGGCACACATCTCCAAGATTGAAACAAACTTTTTACTAAGCTTGTTTCACTATCATGGAAGGCACAGCAGCACATGTCTACCATTAATTGCTAGAGCAACTGTTAAAAAATTCAGTTTATAACAGGGCTGTGAGACTGTAGCTTTTTTGCTGCACTCCTCATTGTGCTATTCCTGTGCGCTTCAGAGTGTAATACTCACAGAAACAAGTGAAATACACAAATGGTATAAGATTTTCACATTGCACAGAGCTATGTTTGTAATACTTGTTTCCACACTAGTGTATGCCACCAATTATGCTCATAGATACTTAAACAGGCTGTCTAGTGTGTTTTATGCACCCAATAGAGAACAGAGCTGAGGATTTCTGTGAGGAAAATGAGAAAACTAGAAGTGATCAGAGAGTATAGGGGAAAGGGGGGAAAGGCCTCCTCATCACAGTTGGGCACAAACCTTTTACCTCCAAAATTTTTACTTTTTAGGAAATACCCCCCCCCCCCCCAAAACAAACAAACAAACAAACAAACAAACAAACAAACAAAAAAAACCCATTAAAAATCATTAAAATGGAGATCAGAGGTTGTGCTGATAACGATGACATGTAAGTTGACTAGTGAGTGTGTTTCAGCTCCTCTGTCAGCAGTTCAAACAGCTTGTTTCGGTCCGCTCAGCAGTTTGACCCCCAATAGCTGATCTGATGTGTATTTCTATAGACGGCTGCCTGGCCTCTCATTTCCACCTTGGTGATCTGATGTTTGCTGACCATACGGCTCCTCCAGAGCTCTGAGATCACAGAGCGCTCCATTATGAGCGTAGGTGTTTGTTGATGGAGTCTTGTGGGGGTGATCTTCAAACAGAGGGAGCGTGTGGGCCAAGCTGACCTGACCCAGAATGCAATGCTCCTGATGGACTCATAAGAGCAGAGAGGATGTTCGCACTGCACTCTGTGGTTATCCTGAGTGAACACTAAGGCAGCATATATACTGCCTCTGTGGGCTGACAGAATATATTACGTATATGTTCTGTTGTTATAAAGATGATAAAATGCTCAGAAATAATGATATATATACTTATAACTAATAACAACAACAATAATAATCATACATTTTATTTAAAAGTGCCTTTCAAGTGACACTCATGGACGCTATACAAGATACAAACAACAATAGAATCAGCAATAAAATCAACAATAAAATCACCAAAACAAAACAGACAGTGGTGTGGTAAGGGAAAGAGGTGGTGCATTGTTGTTGAATGGAGTAATCAGTCCTGAACAGGTGGGTGTTGAGCCTGGATTTAAAAAGGGACAAAGAGTTCACATTTCTAAGGTCTGGTGGGAGAGAGTTCCAGAGCTGTCTAAACTGGCTTGTACTGAAAAGAGTGAAGCTAATGCAGCAATACACTGTTTTGTAGACTTTAGTTTGAAAGAGTTGTAGTGTGTAATGAAGCTGTAATGGTGTTTTGCTCAGCGGTAGTGAGCAGATTTGGACATAAAGGATTTTAGCTTTTACATCTGTAAGAGTAAAATAATTAACCTGATATGCCAGACTGACAGCTCCATATATCTGCCATGGAAATATTTCAGTAGTCCATCTGGAGAAGAGCCCATAGAAAATGTTTCAGAACCTTAATAAACAGCTGCAGCTGGTGATTGGACGATTGTTCCGCCAGTCACATTCATCACAGACTCACAGAATCACATCAAGCCACAGTATGACATAGCAGCTAGACACTGTTGTTAGCTGTTAGCTTCAACTATGTTTCAGTTTTTAGTCTTTAAGCTGCATTCACACCAAATGCGGCTTAGCGACCATAATCGCGTCGCCCACTGAAGTCGCATCACGTGGCCACAAATACCTTATATTGGACACCGTCACCATTTCTCAGTTATGTCTCATCTACTCGGGTTTCACTGAGATCATATCATATAACATGTGGATGTCTAAGCTGACATTATTCCAACTTAGGGGTGGGCGATATGGCAAAAATATCATATCACGATTTTTTTAAATCGTTAAGGATTATAACGTGGGGATGATCTCATAAAGCAGAAAGATCGTCAGATCGTCTGCGTGGGCGCAGAGACTTGGACGCACACCCGACTAACCAATCGTAGCACATTACGCGCAGTGCATGGTAGGATCTCCTGTTTGGTTATGTAGCATGAAGCCATGACGGAAAGAGAAAAGGAGATAAAGCTTGAAGATGTCTGAACAATAATCTGTTCTAAAGCAGCTGTATTATTCTCTCAGATTATAGACATTGCAGTTAGATAACATTTTTTTAATTGTTGCACTTTGAGAGATAACCAATTACTTAAGTTTGCATTTATTCGACCCTTTTCAATAAGCTATTTGGTGAGTTTAGTTTTTATGTTATGAAAGTGCACTTTATTGTTGTTCATTACCTTTTATGTTTACATTTATTGCACATTTTTTATAAAAACTGCAATATTTAAATTAAAACCTGTTCAGACAGTTTCTTTGGCTTAAATTGTCTTTTTTTTCTTTTGGTCTTTTACATGTTTTATATTTTAAACATAGGGAAAAAATGGTCAAACATGCAAATTAGTCTAGAAAAATAGACTTAAAAAAGACCTAACCTAAAACGGAATCGTGATAAAATCGTGATCGTGATTCTATTTTTAAAAAACCGTGATATGATATTTTTGCCATATCGCCGACCCCTACTCTGGCCTGACAGTGACAATAAACAGACAAAGAAAAGCATTATGCTGTCCATATTGTCAAATCATTGATGGAAAAAGAGAATTTTTATCTCTTAATAAAATACAGATTTAAACATAATGTGAGATCTTAAACCTCCGATTAGATCTGCACACCATGTTCTCTTGATTTAAATCAGCATCCGTGCCTCCCTCTGCAGCATCTCGATCAGGACTGTGCCGAGCCTCTGGGACGATCTATCAGAGGAGAAAATCACTGCAGGCATCATAACGGCAAATCAAGAGATGTCAAGTGAAATTAATTCACAGCACTGCATGACATTATCAGCCATCTGCAGCGTTGAGGACTCACCACTGACCTAATCGCTCCCATCTATCAGCCCCTTCCTCCCTCTCTCTCTGTCTCTCTCTGATTCGCACCCTTTCTCTTTGCAGCATCTGTGCTGTCAAATGAACACTGAGTGTGAATGAACTTGGAAAAAAAGTGTTTGTACTGCTCTCTTTTGTTGTAAATTGTACGCTTAAGGCATATCTAAAATTTTAAGATGAATATTTATTGAGAAGAAATAAAATAACTGATCATAAATCAGTTTGTTGCAGCTGTAATGTGGAGTTATGAGCTGCACACATGCAGTTGAGTGTTGAAGTGAAGGTGTTGTTCTGCAGGCTGATGAAAGCTGGGGTTATATTTGGAGGTAGAATGACTCACGCTGGCAGAAAATGAAGGCTGTTAATTGGATGCAGCTTTAACAGAAAGAGAGAAATTCAAAGTGAATATTATCTACCTGAAGCACGCAGACTTACAGCCAACCAGGAGGCTGTTCCACCTTTAAAACACATAATTACTGCCTGCAGCACATTTATTCAAACCTTATCTGGTCATTTTGTGTTTTTGGTTTATTTAAGAAGAATTAGAGGATTGAGGAAATCTTGAACTAAGGGTGAATCCCAATTCTACCCTTTTGTCTAACTCCTTCCCCTTAGCCCTCTGTTTGAGGGCCAAGGAAAAGGGGTGAAAACACACAGCTGAGAAACGAGACACCACTCGATTCCCCCTATGTCATCACCCAGAGCCACTCGCTGGCTGCATCGTAGGGAAATGCCACAATAGCTGGAGCTACTACTGCGAAAGCTAGCTTGCTATATCAAGAAATGTTAAAATACAAATACCATTTCAAACATGATTAATGTTTATGATTTAATAATTACTTATAATTACACACTTCCTCCAACTCTGCCTTCTTGTCAGTGGGCGCAGTGTATTATGGGTAATCCTCATACCCTTTTATTTCAAGTAAGATCCCGGTCTGTCTTCATGTAAGGACTATGTAGCCCTTTGTCTTAGCTAGGGGTGAGCGATATGGCAAAAATATCATATCACGATTTTTTAAAAATAAAATCACGATCACAATTTTATCACGATTCTTTTTTACGTTGATTTTTTATAGACTAATTTGCATGTTTGACCATTTTTTCCCTATGTTTAACATATAAAACATGTAAAACCCTAAAAGAAAAAAAGGACAATTTAAGCCAAAGAAACTTTCTGAACAGGTTTTAATTTAAATAGTGCCATTTTTATAAAAATGTGCAATAAATGTAAACATAAAAGGTAATGAACAACAATATCAACATTATCTCTCAAAGTGCAACAGTTTAGAACAAATGTTATGTAACTGCAATGTCTATAATCTGAGTGAATAATACAGCTGCCTTAGAACAGATTTTGTCAGACATCTTCAAGCTTTTATCTCCTTTTCTCTTTCTGTCATGGCTTCATGCTACATAACCAAACAGGATGTGGGAGCCAAGTTTAGTTCATAGACTTGGTAGTTAATAAATAAGAACAATATATATATTTTGTTTTAAAAGATTATCTCTAATTTGAAATTTCATTTGTGTAAATAATTCATAAATGTCTTAAAAGCCAGTTAAAATATTGTCTGAAATAATTTATATTGACTAACGTTACTGCCACTTTAAGAGAGAGAGCGCTTCTCGGCAGTTAGACGGCTCAGAGGCGAATGCAGGCAGTTGCAGACTGATCAAGGACTGAGCCACATGGTTTTCTTACCGTAGTATGCCTTTGAATTTTTATTTTGGAACTTTGCTTTGACTCTGTCTGTACAAATGAATCAACAAGCTGTGGATTAAAGTTTTCTGTTGTTCTTTTAATTCGGAGTCCTGTGGAAGTTTTTCGTTACAAGGAGCATACACGAGTTATCCAAGGCCTCTTTGATCAGCAACCCACCACACAGGAGATCCCACCATGTGCGTAATGTGCTACGATTGGCTAGTCTGGTGTGCGTCACAGTCTCTGCACCCACACAGACGATCTGACGATCTGTCTGCTTTATGAGATCATCCCCACGTTATAATCCTTAATGATTTAATATCGTCATATTGCACACCCCTAGTCTTAGCCCTACAGAGAATTGGGACACCACTTCACTAGACATAAACACGCAAACCAGAAACCTCAATGTGTCCACTGTAGACACATCGGACACATTCAGGAAATTAAATTCAAAACTAGAAAAGCACCTGGAGAGCACAGACCCCCGCCAGCGCCAGTCACAGTCCTCTCCCATGTTGTGATTTTCACCATAAATAATAGTCCTACCTTTATTTCATCTATATATTTATAATCCTTGACCATGAAAACATACCATTAGCAATTGGATTCATAATGATATCTATTTTAGATCAGCAGTTATCCACGAAAAACACGGTTTTCATCATGGCGGTTTTCTTCTGGATCTAGCTCCAAAATTTTTGAAGATACGCCAAATCAGATTGAACACTCCAGATTCCACAGTATCTTGGCCATATTTGCTGTTGTTGCAAGTCTTTTCCTTTATTTGTTCCCTTGCTATGATGAAAATTCAAAGGATATCTACATTTTTCTTGTTCTGGATCAGAGAATCCAGAATTTTGCCGCGATCCAGATCAGTCTTTGAAATCTTGTACTTTTGTAGAACCCGTTGGAAACTTGTCCTGTATTTTTTTTCCAAATGCCCTGACTATTTCTGGTGGGTTAATATGCACAAATGGTGAAAAATGGTCCTATCTTGCAATGTTAAAGAATCCTTTAAAAAATTCCAGGATCCAGATAGTGATCCGGATCAATCCCAAAATCTAATCATTTGTTCCTTGTCCCAATCGGAAAATTTCCTGAAAATGTAGTCGAAATAAATTTTTGAGTTATGTTGCTAACAGAGAAACAAACAAACAAAAAAACCCCCAAAAATCTGGCAATAACCTGACCTACTTGACGGAGGTAATAATAATATGTATTTAATGCATTGAGTTGCTGACCATTGATTACCTCCGCCAAAGAGGTTATGTTTTCGGGAGAGTTTGTTTTTCTGTCCATCCGTCTGTGAACAAAATAACTCAAAAGTAATGGATGGATTTTGATGAAATTTTCAGGAAATGTTCAGCATGGGAAAAGGAAGTAGTGAATCAATTTTGGTGTTGATCTGGATCAGCGACTGGCCGCCATGATGAAAACCATGATTTTGGTGAATAACTACTGAACTAAAAGAGATGTCATTATGAATCCAATTGCTAATGGTATGTTTTCATGGTCAAGGAATCTAAATATTTACATGAAATTAAGGTAGGACTAATATTTATGGTGAAAATTATAATATGGGTGAGGACTGTGGCGCTGGCGGAGGTCTGCGCTCTCCGAGTGCTTTTCTAGTTAGCTGTCTAGTCATTGTGTTGATGACCAGTTAGAGAGGTGTACCTAATAAAGTGACCAAAGAAAGTCTAATAGTTTATTGTGATAAAACAGAGCTCGAGATCACTCTTTGTTTTAGCCATTAGAGAGTAAGTGTTGTGTAAAACATAGAACTAAGATAAATAGAGCTGTCAGTGATGAGATCACTTTGGACAGGATTTATTCAGAGGATGTTTTTTTGATGAGTGGAGTTGTTCAAGGTTTACAGTTTAATCTCTGTACAGCAACAGCTCCCCGTCTCTTCCTCCTCATCCATCTTCCCGGTGCTCCGTAACCTCCTGACAACAGCTGTCTGCTCCTGAACGCCTCTTGTATTTCCACTGAGTAAAATGTCTCTCTCCTACCATCGAGTGCCAAAGCCTGATGTCTGAAGGAAAATGTATCTCCAGCAGGTCATTCTATCAGCTGCCCGTGCCGTCAGAGCATTAACAGTGCATTAAAGAGCGATTGTTAAAAGCTCAGGGCCGTCAGGCAGACTGATGAATAGCTTTAATTTGGAGGTGCTGAGAGAGCGGCCTTGTCGGAGTCAGACTAATGTGGTTACAGCTCCTTCAGTGGCAGCTGGAGAGCTCCTCTGCTGCTCTGAAAGGTAAATACCAGAACTGTGGGCAGACTTTGGACCAGCTGAATGAAATAATGAAATATAATACTCCCTCAATGGTGCTCCTCTCAAATGTTCACCAGCAGCAGGAAATGAAAATGAAATGGATCATTTAGAGGCTCATCTTTGAGCTTTTTGTGTTTGTAATGCTGCCATTCTGCCATTTTAATGATTTTAAATCAACATTATCACATAATTATGGACAAGTAAACACAAAACCAGCTAAAAACACTGAAGCTACCCCATAAGAATAATCTGAGCCATAGCAGAGCTGTCCAAACTTCTTCCATCAAGAGCCAAATGTGGCCAAATTTGTAAGATTATGAGGCCACTTATATGTACCAAAACCTTTAATGTATCTTATATGTCAACTTTTTTTTGCTTTCATGTCTTGCTTCACTCCTGAGTCTACAACAAGCAGAAAGACACCATAACTTCGACTGTGTGTGCAGTAACAAGGAAGAGACGGGCAAAGCTATCCCACCGCTAATTAGCTTAGCTCAAACACTGGGAGTCAGTGAGTAGCATTAGCCTGCCACTGACTGCAGTCATTAGATAAACTCTTCAGCAACTCCAAGTGGTCACTAGTACCACGATTGGACTGTTTTGAGTCTTCTCGTCCTACTAGTAGACTTAAAATGGTCACTTGTACTACTAGTCAGCCAAATATGCTAATAAGGGAGCAAGTAAAAGCAAATCCAGACGTCCAATTGGCTACCAAAAATATTACAACCAGCCTTTTTACAAGACGGTGATTTACCGAAAGCAAAAATGGAAGTTTTAGCTCTTTCCTCTTCGGTGGCTCGCAGAGTCTTTCTATTAAAGTGGAGGGATCCCTCTCCTCCCTCTCTGGCACTGGATCAGCGACACAATGATAATTAAATCTAGAGAAAATACGTCTCACTAAACGAGAAACAGAAAAATAGATTTAACAGAGTTTGCCGCCCTTTCCTGACTCTTTTCGAGACATTTCTGAGTAGCTTCCCATTTTTTTCATTCATTCATTCATTACCTTCTGATAGATTTCAGTTTTAGTCGGTTTAGTCAGTCAGCTTTCACACAATATTTCTCAAAACTGACAGTACAAATCAAGCCAAAACTACCTGATTGAAAACAACTTTTCCATTTTATTGTTTTTAAATCTGTTAAATGCAGTGTTACATACACTTAACTTGATGTGTCATTATTGTCTTTGTTTTAAATTTTGTTGTTATTGCTATTATTTGTCTGAGCTTGCTGTTGCATTGGTTGCTTAATATGTTGATAGCTATGACCTGAAGAGGCTTCAGGATGAATTTAAGTAAGATATTTTTAAAATGAAAAAAGGGGTGGGACTAGATAAGTTTGTTTCTTCTTCCTACACCCTTTTTAAACTGAATCTGTTGTATTCTCTTGCAAAGATTTATGACAGTAGAAAAAATGCTGTATTTGCTATTTGCCTTTGCTTACCTTTTATATTTATTTCTGTTGGACTTGTATAGAGATATACATATGTACGTTTTCCATTTGAAATAAAACATTCATTCATTCATTCATTCAAAATAGAGTGCATTAAGTCACTTAAACTAATGTTGCTAAGAAATTATTCTTCAATCAATCAATCAATCAATCAATCAATCAATCAATCTTTATTTGTATAGCGCCAATTCATAACAAGTGTTATCTCAAGACACTTTACAATAGAGCATAAAGCTCTTCATTTTATGGATACCCATATATGCATAGATACATATATACATATAAAGATACACATATACATATATACACACATATATACATCCAACACCCAACATGAATCCATATAGCCAATCATGGATCCCTCCATCATGGCGGCAAGAAAAAAACCTTCTGTTAAGCAGCAGGAAATCTTGAATGTGGATCCCAGTCTCATGATGAACAGCAAATCCACACGATGCTGTGTTGGGTGTGTGGGCAGAGGAAGGGAGGTAAGAGGAGACAAGTGGACTAGAATAAGAACTAAAGTTAGGGACAGGTTCATGAACCATCGACCTGTCATCTGATTTATTAGAGGTTAGCCTCTTGAGATGCTACATCTCATTTTCAGGAGGGTCCTCTTGTTTTCCCTTTAATAAAGTATTGAAAGCATCCGAACCTGCAGTGCAGCTCAAACTATAATTGAACACACGAGGAACAAAGTGCTTTGAGTTACTGGCAGAACAACAGTAAATTAAAAAAAAATCACATCACATGTATGCACAAAAAACTGTGCCTACATATAAGTTGTATTTCATTTCCAGCTCTGATAAGATGTGAGTTCTTATTTTTACAGAAAAATCGATATTAAGATTTGAAATACCGATATTAGGGCTGGGTTAAAAAAAAATCAATTTAATCAATTTTAATTGATTTCCGTTTAAATGGTTCATAATCAATCCATAAAATCCAAAGATCGATCTTTTAATGTGGGTAGTTTTTTCTTCATTGGATGGTCCGAGAAGTAGCCTGTAGTATTAACTCCGCTAGTCTCGCGTTTAGCTCTGCTTTCCACTGAACAAGATCTCATGAGATGTTACTGCAAGCAGTCAAAAAAACATGGAGGAAACGAGTAGCACTATAGGGGCACCACCGGAGAGTTTAAAAGTTGACGTTTGGACATATTTCAGATTAAACAAGCATGAAAGAAAAGACAAGTTTGACAAAAAACATGTAACTTGCAGAATATGCATCAATACATGTCATTAATATGTGATTAATGTAACAGTTTTAATAATGTACCAGGTCAAATAGTCATTTACAGCATTATTTTTACTGAGATAACCCAGACTGAACGAATATCGAATCAAATCGTGTATCGAATCGATTTGAGACCTCTTAATATTGAATCAAATCGATCCAGAAAATCTGAATCGATACCCAGCCCTAATCGATATTATATCAGAGGTCAGAATATCGCGATATATTGCTGTATCTATATTTTTTACACCTCTACTAGTTGAACTGAACTACAGGTCAGATCAACAATACCCCCAAACGACTCTCCATAAACATCCTGTTGCTGAAATACTCAGTCTGACACAAACCACTGTGCCACGTGAAGAGCTAAAATCACATTTCCACACACTGATGCACTGAGTGTCTGTAATGTGATTGTCTGATTTGCTATGTGTGTTAACGAGCAGGTGTTCCTAATAAAGCCAATCCTCTGACAGCTCAGAAATCACGGCTCATTTGGCTCGCGGCTGCTGTGTGTGAGCGTTATCTGCACGTGATGGTGTGTTTGCTGGTGCGAGGCTGTGCTTTTCATCTCTCTGGTGTCTACTCTGCTCGCTGGAAGAAAATGAGATTACTTAATTAAGTCTTTCATTGGCAGCGAGCGACAACAGGCGTCTGCAGCCCGTCCCCCTCCAGAGTTTTGTTCATTATCAATTTATACCCATTAAAGACGCCAGAGCTGTTTGCAGAAGCACTTTATTTCACAATAACTCTCCACGCGATGAGCTTATGTGCTTTCTGTTTCTCTTAGAACAGCTTTAGCCTCCCTGCTGCTCAGAAACAGAGCTGCAGTATTTCTCCTCGCGCCGATCACTGATGCTCTGACGCGGTGATGAAGTGGACACACCGCCATGTGTTTGTTATCCGGAGTCTGAGAGTCAGCACACGCCCACTCTCACCGCGGCTCTCAGAAGGCTAATCAGGCACTGATTGGCTGCCTCATTGCTTTTTGACAGTCCTGGGACAAAGGTCGTGACCATGGTGACAGACGGGGATCGACCAATCAGCTGCCTCGTTGGAGAAAATAGAAAAGTGATTGAGTCTCTGAGGAGTGATGGAGATTTGAGCTGTTCAGTGTTTGGCGTTAGAGGCTTGATGAGGGGTCATTACAGAACTGAGCAAACAGCCGACGATGAAACTGAGGACAGAACAAAAATGATATTTTATGACAGTTTTATCACTCTGAGCTCTTTGTAGTTCGAGTAGCCTTCATGAAAATTCTGCATTCTTCATACAGAATACAGATCATTAGACATTACAACACATTTTGATGGCAGTTCAGCTAGATGCTGCTATAATAACCCCATTAACTAAATCACAAAGGAATGCTTTTGAAAATGTTTGTTTTTGCTTTCTGACAAGCTTGAAGGTGATACGAGGAGAATCTATTACCGGCGACATAAAGACTCTGCTACCCATGAGCACGTGCGGCGACTGTCGTAATGCTGCGTTCCAGTAACCTCGGAACTGGGAGTGACATCATCTCCAACTTATCAGCGTTCCAGTTGAAGTCTGAAAAAAACATGCCGATCTACCAGGCTATTGTTAGCTGTTGTTAGCACGCCCTGCGTTGTTGTTCACAAATATCACATGAAGAATGTGATTATCACTGTGGCAGCATTTTTGTAATTAAAAGTCTGACAATACTATGTATGCAGCTGATGTAGAGCGACACACCCCAGTCAGTGCAAATAAATTGATTATTATAGAAGCTAAATAACTGTTCACACTGGGGGCATCCATCTTTGATTGTCAACTCGGGGGTGGCGAGGTTTCACCGAGTTCCCAGTAGGAAATTCTGACTTCGGGGGACGTTCCAGTTGCAGTTTCCTACTCGGAATTTGAAAATTCCTACTTCTGACTACAACTGGAACGCACCAAAAGACGTGACCCAAACTAAAGCGTGTGTTTGTTGTGATGCTATTGAATGTAACTCGGACCTTCCTCAGAACTCTGCATTGCTTTACAACTTCTTTTTTCAACAACTTACAGGATGCAAAGCGAAGAGGTAATGTATCTCTTTCTACTTACGTACCGGTAGTTTTTGATGTGAGACAACAAGCAATTTTTGGAAAACTTAGTATCGTAGTTTTGTAGAAGACTATATATTTCTACTTACAGCCCGGTGCTCTAAGATGTGTTTGCTCTAGTTATTAATTAAATTTGCTCTAGTTTTAATTGTCTTGTTCTCGAAGTTGAGTATCCAGGCCAGTCCAGCCCTGTCCAAACCGACCGCGAAGCTAAGGAATAGCATTTATATTTAACCTATTTTGATGCTATAGAACTCATCTTAAAGTGTGTATTTCGATCAGGCATACATCTAAAAGTGAGACTTTTTTGTAATTACTTAGAAACTCCTCACAGTCCCTTTAAAAATCATATTCAATTTTTTAATGTTATATTTTGAGAGAGTAATGCATCTTCCCGCCACAGTGGACACCAAGCATCTGACAACTGTATAAAATTAATTTAGTGGAACTTAACAAAGATCCACAAACAAATGTCTTTGAATAACATTAATTAAGAGTAGATTTTAAAATCAGAATCAGAAATCAGAATCAGAAATACTTTATTAATCCCTAAGGGCAAATTCGGTTATTTCAGTTGCTCTTATACACAGTATAACAGTTGGAAATATCAGATGAAGAATAATAAAATAAAATAGGAAAAATACAGCTAAAATGAAAATAATCAAACCATTCTCTTGTGAATCAACCAAAATTTAAAGTAAAGAAATAACGTATGTGAAATCTGAATACAGGCATAATGTCCAATTTGTCCCTCGCTGGCTTTTTGGATTTATGATGGAATATCTCCATATGGTAAAAATGTGAAAAGATGATATTTCTATGAAACTTTAGACAAGGGATGGGGAAGTTGGCACCTGTTTGTTGGAGATGAAATGGCAACCTAAAGTGTACAAAATGTATACCAAATATCTGTTTCCTGTAGTGGACACCATGCATGAAGGGGTTAATCCACTTTATTCCTCTCTGGATTATATTCATTTTACCGTAAAACCACATAACAGCCGGGCATTTATTTGTTTCAGTGACTGAGCAGGCCAGGCCTTTATTTGGGGCAGGTGTTTAATTCCTTTCTCACAAAAATCTTGCTTGACAAAAATGAAAAAAATTGGATGATGTAATAAAATCATTTATTTACACTAGTATGAATATCACTTTTACATTTTCACAGCAAGACTACTGTACCGTAGTTATACTCTTGTCTTCTTCTTTCAAGTCAGCCCTCTCTAAACACTCTTAGCACTGGTAAAGAACCACTGGTAGTTAAATTAAGGTCGTATTTCTTTTTTTTCATGGCGATCAGCAGCAATGTACCACTAACTGACGTAACCGGCCTCCTGATGTTAAGGGCAAATAACATGCAGCAGCAGTTGCAACGTCTTCTTTGGATTTGTAAAGCCCTATGCTGTAAGATTCCAGCTTTCTGCTCTCGAAGGATCTCTGTGGACGTTGAGTGTAACTGCACTGTCGTGAAACAGAGCGCTTCACACCAACGTGCATTTGTTGACATACAGAGGGAGGAGAAGCAAGCGGACCTGATGTCCAGAGAGACAAATAAACCATGCTGACTGTTAAGGTTCAGTCTGATAATGTTTCTTTTCAAGCGTGAACTGTCAGCTGTGAGCTCGGCGTTTGACCGTAGCTGCGCCGAATAAATTACACTCTGCGTTTATTTGGAATGGGCGTCTATTTGTCAAAATGTACTGTGACATCCGGCGTTTATTTGGGACCCAGCGATTGATTGGAACCTGGCTTTTATTTGGTGTTTTACAGTACATCTTGATGTTAAATAGGGATAGGCAACTAATCGAAAAATAATTGAAATCAACCATTAGACCCCATAATCAAAGTCATTTTACCCATGTCGATTATTTTGATTATTTTCCCTGTGTGATTCACGTGGCCGCAGCCCCTCCATTCAGTCTTCTTCACTTTCGCCAATAATGAAGGACATGCCACCAACATGGAGGAGACGAGTGCCAATCTATCAGAGGACCTTGTGGCTAAGAAAAATGTTGTCTCCTTTGTGGCACATTTTGGATTCTGTGCAGAAAGACTTTAAGTGTAAATACTGCAGGAAGACCGTGTTGACAACCATCTGTATCACCACTAATTTGTTCCAGCATAGCATTAATTAATCGTTCATTAATCAAGGTAAGGGCTTCAATTAATTGTGATATTGAGATTAGGTAAGATCGCCCAGCCCTAATGTTAAACTAGATTGATCTCTTTATTTCTACTTGTATTGATTATTCGTCCATATTAACTATCTTTCCAACCACATAGCCTTGAGGTCCCTATTATTTAGCAAAGACAAATATGGCATTATACATAAAACAACTGATTGACTCCAAAGTATCCAAAGTAAACGGTGGTCATATTTGCTGCTAAAATTGTCAATTTATCCCATTTGGTAGTAGTTGTTTCCTCTTGTGAAGCAAACTGAGTGCCTGTAAACATCTGAGCTGATGTAAAACTGATGTTTTTTTCTTGATGTTGTCTCTCAAAGTGACTCTTACATATCTTTCGATGTCTAGCCACTTTCCATGAATATTCAAACACACCACTCCTACGTCTGGCTCTGTCCCTCTGAAAAAATTATTCATGAAACCACAAAGAGGTCATTCCCTCATCCAGCTGTGAATCCTTAATTCAAGTTAACTGAACCATCAACAGACCAGCACATGAACTCTGAATGTCTCAGGATCTGAAGCTGCATGTGCTTAATGCTCTCTTTGGAGTTTGTTGTTTTGGACATTCAATCTGATTTTTTTGCAGCAGGACAGAGTTGAGAGAAAAGAGGAGGGCTGACCAGACTGTTTTATGTTTATATAAAAAAATCACTGTCAGCATGACCATTAACATGTAGATCAAAAAAGGAAAGTAAATAAACTCTTAATAGGAACACTTCATGAGTTTGAGAGCAATAATTGGGTTTTCTGTTTTACTGCTGTACACTGACTTTAAGTGTGGCCAGATGTAAACTGATTAGATGCAACAGAAGGAGGCATTTGACTTTTAACAGTCAGCTTTTGTGATTACTGCTCAAGGATGTCATTTTTAGAATTTTTGGAAAATTGAAAACTGTCTTTTCCTAACAAAAATAACATATTATCTAAAATGTATTTATTGATTTAACCTTTATTTAAATAAATAAGTTAGGAAAAAACAGTAATAGTTATCAATTAAAACTGCAGATTTCAAAACATTCAGAAACACCAAGTTTTGCAGCTTAAATTCAGTCTGCAGATTATTCCAGGCAGAAGGAGCAGAAAACCTAAAGGCCTTCTTTCCTTATTCGGTTCGGACTCTGGAAAAAACAAACTTGATAAAGCTAGTTAATCTCAGGTTATGTAATCTGTCCTTAAAGATTAGTAAAGAGGGAAGATAGTCACGAATTTTTGAAAATGGCTTTTGTAAAATCATCAAGAAAAGTCTGGATTGATCCTGTTGTTGGTCAGAGCCGTCCTGCATGTTCTCCCCATGCATGTGTTACCCCTCCGTTCTGGTTAATTCCAGCGGAATGATGACGCCACTCAAAAATCAGGTTCACAGCTTTTACTATAGAATCTGCGTAGACCGGTGGCGATTGCTCTAAGACTGCGAGGGAAGCTCAGCTTCCCCTAAAATGTCCCCAAAAAAAGTGTTGATATGTACTGCTGTGTGTACATTTCATTGACTAAATATGCGCTAGAATACCTTCATCTTTTGTTCAGAATCAGCTACTTATCACAGGTAACTGGTGCGACTTCCTTCTCATTCATCCCCGCAGCGTCTCAGCGCTTTAACACAGTCGGACGCTGAGCGTCTTCTGACTTCGATGGGGAAGCGTAGAGTGGGTTGTTCCACTGTGGAAACTGGACGGTCATTGGATAAACACTGGGCTTTGTCCCGCCCATCGGACGCTCAGCGTCTCTGGGGGTCTATGAGGCAGTGGGCTGGCCTGGACGCTCGGCTTCTGCATGATGATTGGATGATCTGTCGAATCCCTTTTTGATTGACAGTGAAATGAGCCAATCAGCGATCTTGAAGTATAACTCTCTACCGGAGCATTTTTTTTTAAGTTTTACATTCAGTTGTTCTGGAGAGGAGCTTCTCCTGTTTAAAGCGGCTCAAGTCTTCCACCCACAACACAATGGGCCAAGGCCGTTTAAGCAGTCTAGCTCTGCTGGCCATTGAGAGAACACTGGTAAAATCCCTTGAAAAGACACCTAGTTGGTATGACAGGGTCACATCATTTTCTTGAAGAGGAACGGAGGGTAGAGTTTACATTTAAATAATAAACAAATTTATGATATAGGCCGGAAAAAAAATGAGCTTCCCCTCCTAGACTGATGCCGCGCGTGCTCATGGGTAGCAGAGTCTTTTTGTCGCCGGAAATAGATTCGCTACATAGCACCTTTGAGGGGGAAATACTTAAATTTGGAAAACTTTATCTACACTCAAATATACAGTTATTCTTTATTTTCTTTTTATATTTATATTTTTGGTAAAAAAAGAACAACATTTAGCTGTTGTACATGCGTTGTACAAACCTATTGTAAAAAAACAGGTTAAATATTGGTTGTACCTGTCACTGATTTAGATTAAAAAAGACTACAACAGTAGAATAAAACTGCTAGAATGTATTTGTAAATCTTACTTTAATTGGTTTACATCAGAGATTGTTATTTGAAAGATTTTGGGAAAAGTTTTCACAATGCAGTGATGTTTTTGACAGCTTAAATTTATTTGTAATGAATTTACTCTTCTCTGAGTGTTTAACACACTCACTTTGGCAACCACTGCTGCAGTAATTTTCTGGAAAATCAAATTTTTTTAGAGTGTGTGGTAAACTATCCATCTCACATTTCTGGTAATATATCCTTCAAAAATCCCTGGATCTGCATCTGGATTCAGATCACCACTAAAATTGTACATTTTTTTCTTTGTGCCATGAACAACGTTTCCTGACAATGTCATCATAATCTGTGGTGAAGTTTTGGAGTAATTATGGACCTTTTTGTGAGGCAGAGAGCAGACTGAAGTATTTTTACTGCAGCTGTGGTAGCAGAGCTGTCCCCCGTTCAGCGAGGGAGTAATTGAGTGAGACCTGACCTATAGGCGGTGTCACCGGGGCACACGGGAGTCAATTTATCCCCTGCTGCTTGTTCTAAAGTCGAGCTGGAGGTGTTTGTTTGTCCTTCCTGAAATGTTGAAACTCGTGTTGAAAGCCCCCGCTCTGTCACATACAGTCATGGAAAAAATTATTAGACCACCCTTGTTTTCTTCAATTTCTTGTTAATTTTAATGCCTGGCTCAACTAAAGGTACATTTGTTTGGACAATTATAATGATAACAACAAAAATAGCTCATGAGAGTTTAATTTAAGAACTAAGAACTATTCATTTTCCATGGTTTTCTTGATAATAACCAAAATTACTTAAATTCTTACATCAATAGCTATGGCATTGTACCGCCAAAAACACTACTTTTAAGCATTCCATGTTTTCTTTTCTGTTTGCTTTAAACACATGATACACACAAGAGTTAATACTTGATTGCATAACCATTGTTTTTGATGACTGCAGCCATGCGTCTTGGCATGCTCTCCACCAGCTTCTGACATTGTTCTGCTGTCACAGCAGCCCATTCCTGTTGGACAAATTCAAACAAATTTTCTTTGTTTTTGGGCTTGTGGTTCTCCATTTTGAGTTTGATGATTTTCCACAGGTTTTCAATTGGATTAAGATCTGGTGATTGAGCAGGCCAAGGCATGGTGCTTGAATGTTGTGGTTCTCCATCCAGGCTTTAACTGACCTTGCGGTGTGGCAAGGGGCATTCTCTTGTTGGAAAATCCAGTCATTTGAGGCAGGAAAGAGTTTTCCAGCTGATGGAAGAAGACTGTTTTCAAGGGTAGTCCTGTACATGACCTGGTTCATTCAGCCTTCACACAATTGCATTTGCCCTGTTCCTCAGACTGAAACAACCCCAGATCATGACTGATCCACCCCCATGTTTTACTGTAGGGGCAAGACAGTCTGGGTTGTAAGCTTCTCCAGGCTTCCTCCTAACCAGTAAGTTGGCTGGAGTGGGCATCAATTCAAAATTGGATTCATCACTGAAGAGAACCTTAGCCCAATCATCAACAGTCCAATCCTTGTGGTCTCGAGCAAAGAGTAACCGGGCCTTCCTCTGCCTTTCATTGATGAAGGGCTTCTTGCGTGCTCTGTGTGACTTCAAACCAGCTTCAACAAGTCGGTTCGAACTGTCCTTGCTGAACAAGTCACATTTCTCGACAGTGCCCACTCATTTTTAAGTTCCCTGGAGGTCTGGCAGCGATTCCTGACACAGGAGCGGATGAGTGCAGTCATCTCGTGGGGTAGAAAAGCGTTTCCTGCCACGGCCAGGTAGCAATTTGGTAGTGCCATGTTCAGCTTGTTTTTTTTGTTGTAATGAGCGGCTGTCTTGGAGAACTTCAGTTTTTTAGCTACCTGACACTCACTCATGCCAATTTCCAGCAGTGCCAAGATGGCTGCCTTTGTGGCTTCACATAATTCTTTTGTTTTAGGCATTATGTGAGAGCTGACAACTTCTGAGTTGTGCTACGGCTTGAATGTAAGCAGGAAACCACTCTAGGCCTTTGCATGTGCAGTGCTGCTTGTGACATGAAATGGCCTCTTATATACCCTGGCAAACAATTAAGCTTAAGAATGTCAAATAGGACATAAAGTATTATGTGACCAGCTGCATTTTTTGTTGTGTTCATTGTATTATACGTTTAGTGGTACCAGATATTAGAATGAACAAGAAATTGAAGAAAACAAGGGTGGTCTAATAATTTTTTCCATGACTGTAGATGAATAAACATAGAAGTGAAAGGCTCAGTGTGACTCAGCGCTGGGCAGGTGATGTATTGTTATGAAGAATCTGACTTTTGTGCAGCACTCAGTCAAACCTTGAATATCTGATCAGTCATCTCGTAGAGAAAGAGGGACATTTTCAATCATATGACGTCGGAGAAGATTCACCTGGCATCACGCTACCTTTATCAGACTGTGTTTGTCCCAATTTTCCGCTTCCTGACCAAGAAAATAAAACGCCAGATTATCTTTTGTTTTATAAGGGTGATATAGTTTAGAATAAAATCCCAACATTTTTTCAATCACCCCCGATTTACCATTTAAATGGATTTTTCCCTCCTGAGAAAAGCCTCTAAACAACACAAAAATAACATGAATCAAGTTTTGCCTTTATGTTGTTGAAACATATTCCCAAACCAAGCAGAATTTCCCAATTAAATTGAAAGTGTGTTATCAGATGTTGATGACGTAGTTTAAATGTGGCAGGTTTGTCTAAAAACTTTTTAACCGCTTTGTCCTACAAGATTATCCTGTGGTCTGAGGTGTGTTATGAGGGATTTGCTCTGAAACAAGTGAGGCAGACAATCTTAAATATTAAACTTGTTCAGTATTTAAGACCAAAAATCTTTGTGTGTATGCAGTGTTAATTTTGTCTAATAATTATTGTTGCCATAGTTTTCGTCAACAACTTTTTTCACCTGACGAAAACTTGACTACAGCTTATAAAAACAAGTGCGCATGGACTAAAACTAAAATTAAATTAAAAGAAATCCAGTCAGACCTAATTTGGTCATGTAGAAAGTAGGGATCAAGGCTATAATAGTTCTGGAATTGTCAATATAGTTTAGTATTAGTTAGTTTTGACTTTTTTTTTCCATTACAGTTTAGTTTTAATTAGTTTTAGAGCATCCATCCTAGTTTTTATTTAGTTTTGATTTTTGCAACAAGGCTTAGTTTTTGTTTAGTTTCAGTTTAGTTTTAGTTTTTTCAGACCTTATTTGCCTGGTGCAGGATTCAAAAAGGTCAGAGTTAGTATTTTGTAAAACCGTTTATTTTCAAGTCCAACATAGTGCTCACTGCTCAGTCAATGCTGATACTGTACTGTTAGCTGCTGCCTTAAACACAAAAAAATAATTTACACTTAATGTAGAAAATATAAACATCAATATAAACAATATAAACTATCGACTTCCTTGTTTTCATAGGCTGTATAAGCCTCCTTATGGGTGCTCCTCCAATGGGCTTCCAAGTTTGTGGGATTTTTCCCCTTAAAGGTGCGTACACACTGGACGCTACTTGTACTACCTCGGCGATCACTTCCCATGCAAAGTAAATGTACAGCCGCGATGGGGTGGGGCTAACCCACCCGTGATGCGACAGCCGCTTTTCACACTACCACATAGCTTATCGCGCAATGTTAAAGTAAAAGAAAGTTGATCTTTTCAGACGATGTTGTGTGTGGCTGTGCAGCAACAGCCAATCACACACACGGTGTGTGCACGTGTGACGGTGCCCGTGATGGACAGTTTTTCATCCGGACTACAGAGGAACAATTTATGTCCTTGTGGGAAACATTAGTCAGTGAGGACATTAGTTCCGCCTAGACAGGCTGCGATAAACTGACAGATGATGCTGCTGCAGGGCATCAGCTGCAGTGTTTTGTGGTTGACAAGTGAGTGAAAAGGATACAGCTGGAATAATGTCCGCTTATATGTCCTATTATATGATATATGATATGATCGCGGTGAAACTTGAGCGGACGTGACGTCACCGAGCGATGGCCGACGGCAACGGTGATCAAAAAAATAAGGTATTTATGGACGCCCAACGATACGTCAGTGGGCGACGCGATTTTGGTAGCTGGGTCGCTTGTGGTGTGAACGCAGCATTAGAAGCGCTCAACATATCTCACCAGTTTTAGGCAGGCACTTGCATTTGTATGTCTCACTTTGGTACTCAAAAAAATTCCAAATCGGACACTGCCACCTCCGCCCAACTTTTGCCATTTCTTCCAAGTTGTTCCAACAACACGTTTTGTTGCGGCACAGAGAGTCAGTGCAGTTAACAAGCTCGTCCCAGTACGTCGCTATGATGGTGCCGTACAGCGCTGACAACTGCCGGGGAGGGGTTAGGGTTAGGTTTAGGCAATTATGCAATTTTTGCTTTTCATTTCACTTATTGTTGTTTAATCTTATCTTTTTTTCCCATTTAAGCACTTTGTATTACAAAGTCCTGTATGAAAAGTGTTCTTCAAATAAAGTTTGATTGATTGATTTAGCGCCCGTATCTTTTAATCTCTATAAAGCTTTAAAATGATCTTAAATATGATTTGAAAGGAAAGTAGACTTTTTAAGACATCTTCTTTGGCTGTAATTTCTAACGTCTTGTTGCATCACTCTGAATCAGCAGTCATTAAACATCATTTTGTGATGAAAGCAGCACTAAAACAGCCCCCGTTTCTCTAATCTGTATTTATTTTACTGCTCTGAAGAAATCCTGACACACAGACTGAGGCGAGATCAGGAGAACCCCTGTCTTCTCCGGTTTCAGCATCAGCTGGCGTTCGCTGAGCACGTTCTTAGAAACTCAGTCTTCCCAGCGGACCTGAGGGTCGTCTGATGTTAGCGCTGCAGCCCCCACCGCTTGAGGCTGCACAGGAAGCTTTCAGACGTTTCCTCCTCCTGCCTTCACACTGACTCGTACCCTCCCTCCTCTCTCTCCGCATCGGCTGCTGTTTCCTCACTATAATGAGAATATTGTGTTCCTGCTTCACAAATATTGTCAAACAAATAGCTCAGGCGTTACTCAGTGAACCGTGGAGATTATAATAACAGAGCCACCGAGGTTGCCTCTAGCTTGATCGGCTCTTTTATTGTGTAAGTAAACACCTCCTCTCCCTCATGCCTTGTATATATTTAATGACTCATTGATTTATTGATCAGTAAGCTGTCACTGCAGTCTGATCACTTCCTTTATAACAAGGGGACCACATACAGACCACTGAAGGGTATCTCAGTCCAACAGTGCTGTTCTGTAATGATACTGTTTATAGAGATTGATGACATACCTCAGACATAGCTCTCATACGTGTCTATGTGAAGGCTGTTTTGATTCCCGATATACAGACTTCTACATTTCTTGTTGCACTATTTGACCTAAACCTTATTGCTTTGCCTCTGCCTTTTTTAGTCAGTGGGATGACAGTGTTACATCAACATTTTAACACAGCAAAATACACTACAAAGAAAAAACAGCCAGACTCAAAACTGCAGTTTTGTCACCACATAACCACTGATATTTCTCTAAATATTAGCTTCAGTTAGGGAGGTTTTTGCGTGAAGTATGCTGCTCTGAGTCATGTTTTTTGACTTTAGGGTTGCCAACCATCCCGTATTTGCCAGGACGTCAGGTATTTGAGCCAAAAGAGGCACATCCCGGACGGGACATTGTTTGTCCCGGTCGCATGGGTAAAGGGAAGATGCATATATTTTTTCTCTCTGTGCGCTATGCATTGTGTGTCTGGCTGCCTGCCTGCATGGCCAGCTGTAAACTACGGGAACGAGGACCGCTCAGTTGACGGGGCAGGCAGGCACAGCTTCAGCCTATGTCTGCAGCGCTTACAAGCTTATGTGCGTGTGACTTAGTCCCAGTGTGTGTGTGCGTACGTGTGCGCTGTACTGTGTAGCAAGCGAGTAGCGGCGAGAAAGGTAGCTGTTTGTGAGGAAGTGAAGTATGCCAGTGTTTACTACTCATGTCGTGTGTTTGTGTGTGTGTGTGTTTTCAGTTGAGATATTGCACCTTGTTGGTATTTTGTTCAGAAGATTTTATAGTTGTGATTTTGCACTTTTTTTAGTTGAAAATAAAAAAAGAAATGGAGTTAAGTTTCCAAATAAGTAGGCAACAACCAAAAAATGTTTGCACAACTTAGTTGCACTATTAGGCCTACTCCTACATTGTTTACTGCTGTTACATTGTGTTTACATTGTTTTAAAACTCGTCAAATCCAGAAGAAAGACAGCAATTGTTAAATGTTGTTTTGCACATTTGCAAAAAATAAATACATACTTGAATGATAACTGTCTCACATGTATGCCTCAAATACAAACTGATCAAACTGATCAAGAGTTTTTATTACAATCTTGTTACTGTAAGTGTATTGCAGCAGCCTAATGTGTTTGTATAGTCTGTAATAGGTATAACTGTGCCAAAATGTTGTTATATATGGGTTTTTGACCCCCCAAAACCCCCAATTTTTTCAGCCACCCGCAGGAGGTGTCCCTTATTTCAATCACTTGATGTTGGCAACTCTATTTGACTTTGAGGTGAACCTCCATATAAGCTAATATTACACAATGATTAGGAGGTTGATTTGGGAGGGGCTGCCGTTAAACATTTGGCAGGTTTGAACAGGAGCAAACCTGGAAGGATGACTCAGAAAACTGGATGTTTGCCTGCCCTCCCCGCTCAGATAATTCTGTGGGCAGTGGATCAAGGAGAGAGGAAGTATTTTACACCGAGCATAGCTGCTCATTTCACTGTAGAATCTGTGAAATTGAAGGTTTAATGAGATGTACCTCGCTGCACTGTCTGCTGTTTCATTCTCTGCTTTAATTTGCAGGAAGCTCTGGGTGTCACAGATTAGCTCGAGTGCAAACATCATTTTAGAGGAAAATAAATGTGTTGTTGCAGTTATAGTGTCTAAAGGTAGTTGATGGAGCTCTGAAAACAGGACAGGAAGTTGACTTTTAAGGCTGATTTATGGAAAGCCGGTAATATAACATTGGTATCTGCAATATCAAACACGGTTTTACTCAAATTTGGTTTACATGTACTTTATTTTGGTCAACTAGTATGCGAAAAATTGCAGATCGACATTTGTTCATTAGTACTACTAGTAAGCCTTATGTGCTACTAAGGGGCAGGAAAAGGAAATTCAAGCTTCCCATTGGCTATCAAAAATGTCACAGCCAATCAGGATGCTGGATTTGGTTATAATCCCTCCTGCTTCATTTTCCTTAGGTTGACTAGTACTACTAGAAAAACGATTGGATTTACTAGTACTAATAGTAGACAAAACACAGTCTACTAGTAGTACAAGTGAGACATTTTGAGTTTACTAGTAAACAAAATTTTGTTTTACTTGAAATGTTTTTTGGCAAACAAGTGTAGACCTTGGTAAAGCAAAACTCACTAATAGACAATTTTGTGTTACAATTACTACTAGTAAAGCTGTGAGTTTTTACTACTTACATTTTTTAAGTCTGCTAGTACTACTAGTTACACAACGTCAACTAGCAGTAGACAATTTAGCTGTATTAGTAAGGTCTACTTGTGCGCTACTGTGTCAAAAACCTTTACTTGTAAAATAAAATTTTGTTTTTCAGTACGACTAGTGAACTCAAAATATCTCACTAGTACTACTAGTAGACTGTTTATAGGCTACTTGAAGTACTATCAAAACCAAAAATTTCACAAGTAGGACTTGTAGATCTAATGCATATTAAGTAGGAGGGATTATAACTAATCCAGCATCCTGATTGGTTGTAATGTTTTCTAAAGTCAACGGGAAGCCCCATTTATTATCATATAAGACTTAGTAATGTTACTATCGAATATTTTAAGCCCTCTTGTAGTATAAGTAGACTCTAAACAGTCACTAGTATAGTCTACTCACACACTAGTTGACCAAAATTGAGTGTATGCACTTCAAATTTGAGTACAAGTGGAGCTGAACTACAGTCGATATCATTTACATCAATACTGTGCTCAAACAGCTATCCATAGATTTATCTGAAAATGAAGTGTAGACCTTTCTAGTACAGCAAAATTGCCTACCAGCAGATATTTTGTGTTACTATTACTACTAGTAAAGCTGTGAGTTTTTACTACTAACATTTTTTAAGTCTACTAGTATACTAGTAACACAAAATTGAATAGTAGTGGACGCATTTGCTATGTTAGTGAGGGCTACTTGCTCACTAGTGTGCCAATCTTTAGTAGTAAAACAAAAAGGTTGTTTTTTAGTACTACTAGTAAACTTAAAAAATCTCACCAGTAGTACTAGTATACTGATTGAAGTCTACTTGTAGTACTAGTAAGGCAAAGCATTCACTAGTAGTACTTGTAAATCTAATGTATATTAAGTAGGAAGGATTATAACCAAATCCAGTATCCTGATTGGTTGGAGTATTTTTGGAAGCCAACGGGAAACCTGAATTTGCTTTTCCCTGCCTCCTTATTAACATATAATTCTTAGTTGTATGTCTATTGAACACTTTAAGCCTTCTTGTAGTATTAGTAGCCCCAAAAAAGTCACTAGTAAAGTCTACTCATGCACTAGTTGACCAAAATTGAGTATATGCACTCCAGATTTGAGTACCAGTACAGTCACTGATATCAATATTACGGCCTAACGGCTTTCCATAGATGTATCTGAAAATGAAAATAAATGTACCATGAAGAGACAAAGCTGGGCGTGGTGTTCCCTTTAATCTGACATGATATTCTGCAGTTCATGATTTCTCTGTGTTATTGGCGGTGTTGCTGGGTGATGTCAGCTCCCTCAGGCTGAATATTTCTCCCTCTCCCTCCTGCTGAGTTGCTGCTGCTCCCCGCAGAGACGCCACAGTATAGGAAGCTCACTGGTGTTGGCTGCAGCTGCATCCAAGACTCAGAGACCGTCTCTCTGGGGACACGATGTCTCCGCGAGGTCTCATGAGCACAAATACGCTGGAGTCACTGTGATATTGTTGCTGACAAATGGTAAACAGACTCCGATCGTAGCGTCAGTTGGCGAGCGAGCAGATGGAGAGAGCTGCAGCAGACGGGTTTGTTTTTGTATCAAAATGGCACCAATCAAAATGAGTCATTTGCTGTGAAACTGGGCATTGAGTGCTTTGTTTCAGTGCTGGTCTAGCACATTAAATTTCTATGATGATATTCTCTTTTTCCTTTTTTCATGAATACTTTTAATATTTCTATATTACAGCAATAAACACAGGTTCAGACTTTGACAAATAACAACAATCAACACTAACAAATTCACAACAAAACCATATGAAGGGAAATCAGTGCATGCCCATACTTAAATAATTATTCAGTGAATTGTTGAAAGGTTGAAATAGTCCTGTATAGGGGTGGATCCTGTTTCAAGAACAAGACAAAAATAGACACAACATTTCTCAAATGGACCAGATTTCACAGTCAATCAAATCAAGGCGACGATGCCCCCACACCTGCTTCCAAATGGTTTTAGCTTAAACTTAGGTATTTATTACCACCGCCAAGGAGGTTATGTTATTGCTGACATCTGTTAGTTTGTTTTTTTGTTTGGTTCTCTGTTAGCATCATAACTCAAAAAGTTATGGATGGGTTTGATGAAATTTTCAGGACATGTCCAGATTGGGACAAGGAACAGATGATTAGATCTTGGGAGTGATCCGGATCACCATCTGGATTCAGGATTTTTTTCAAGGATTCTTTAACATTGCGAAATAGGACCATTTTTTGGCATTTGTGCATATTTGTATATTTTCATGGTCCAGGAATCTAAATATTTTGATGAAATAAAGGTAGAAGTAATATCTATGGTGAAAATCACAATATGGGGGGAGGTCTGTGCTCTCCTAGTGCTTTTCTAGCTGTATCTGTTATTAGCTTCATACCTAGAAGACTAAAAAACTCAAAGCAATCCCTTCTGATATGCTCCCTTTCCAATTTAAGTGGGAACCTCATGTGGTAAACATTAAGCCACTACATAAAAACCCTGCAATTCCTTCTGAGTCCACTTGAGGCTGTTATTGAAAGTTCCAGAAGTTACATACTCACCATGACAAAATGTCCATATCTGTTGCAGAGATAAAGATGTTAAAAGCCAGAAGTCAGGGCAGTTGTTGATATTTGTTGTCTCTCTTTATGCTTATTGAATTAATAGAGCCTGGCCTTATTTTCTATGATCATCGGTGTGGGGCCTAATGCGGCACAGCCTAATCGGGTAATGCTCAAATTTCACCACAATCATATCATATATTTGTATGTATTAGCTGATATTATTCCACCTGTATTCTTTTCACTCACCTGCCAACTACAAAACACTGCAGGTGATGCAGATGAGGAAGGACCGGACCACAGAGAACCACCACTTCTGTTGTATAAAACTGTGTTCACACCAAATGCGACTTCGTGATCATAATCACATTGCCCACTGAGGTCATGTCACATGTCCATAAATACCTCAGTTTGGTCACTGTTGCCAGTCGCCGTGGCTCGGTGACGTCACGTCTGCTTAAGTTTCACCGCAATCATATGATATATGATAGAATGTATAAGCTGACATTATTCCAACTGTATACTTTTCACTCTCCTGCCAACCACATAACACTGCAGCTGATGGGCTTGCAGCAGCATCGTCTGTGAGTTCTCTGGTGTAAATGGAGGCAGAACGTATGTACTTTTTGACTAATGTTTTCCACACGGACATGAATAATTACTCTGTAGTCCGGAAGAAAAACTGTCTGTCACACAAGCACACACTGTTGATTGGCTTTTGGTGCATAGGCAACACAACATCGCCTAAAAAGATCAACTTTTTCAGCTTTGGTAACGACCAGCAAAGTGATCGCCTTGATCGGCAAATGATAAACCCCGTCCAATCACGGCTGTGCATTGACTACATAGAGAGTGATTGCTGAGGACGCTCATGTCCCATTGGTGTGCGGGCACCTTTAGGTGGAACTAATGTCCTCACTAACTAATGTTTCCACATTATTGGGTTATCACTGGATTGTCACTCCATGAGCCGGAACAAAAACAGTTGTTTTGGGTGTTGTCACACACACACACACACACACACACACACACACACACACGCACACACACACACACACACACACAACTCCGATTGGCTTTCGCAGCACAGCCACATGCAATGTTGGCTGAAAGTTCAAATTTTCCAACTTTGCCAACCAAACCACATGACCTGTGCAAGCGTCCAAAGCGACCTGATAGCGCAACCATCGTCCAGATCACGTCTGCCATAACCCAGGAGGGCTGTCGCGCCTGATCAAGGCTGTACATTGACTTTGTGTGGAGAGAGGCCACTGAGGTCGCATCAGTTCTGTTTGGTGTGAATCCACCTTTAGAGCAGAGAGGTAGGAGCTACGAGTCAGACAACAGCAGAAAGTGACTGCTTGTAAAGAGATTAGCAACTTCAGTAGCAGTTTTATCAGATATGGAACACAATTCAATAGTGAATGAAAACAAACATCAACAATACAAACTTCTCTATAGAAGGATATTTTCACTCATCTACCAATATGTTTCATTGACATAGTGGCTCACACTTTGTCCTTTACATCATCTTTGTCCTACTACATCATCTTCTTGGCCCATAATGAATGTGATTGACAGAACCTACATCCAATCACCTGCAGGATATGATTTAGAAAGATGGTGCCCATCCCCAAACACTTTCTGTGGGCTCTTTTCCAGATGGGCTAGTGAAATGCAATGAAATGTTTGTCTGGTGTGTCAGAAAAGTGTTGGATATCTTCGAATCCAATTTTGGAAAAGAAAAACTAGTTCACAACAACACTCTGTTTTTTTATTTTACCAGAATTTCTTGGCTGATATAAGAAAGCCTCTGTAAGCAGTGACCATGGGGTGTGTCATTCACTCAGAAGTTTAGAAAAATGATGTAAAAAAAAGTTTTTGACCTCTTTTAAGTTGTCTTCATAGGCAGTCTGAGTAATGAAACAAGCAAGGAGATAAACATACTTAGGAGCAAAGACAGTCAATTGATTTTTAGGTCTTCTTGGCTTCTTTTGCTCCCATGCTGCCTGTTCTCTTGACACTGCGATACAAAGCATTTGGGCTACAAATGGACAATGAAGTCTACCACGTCCATCAGCGTTCACCAGTTAGCATGTTGATTTTAACCTTTCCTGGTCTGATTGTTGTGTATGAAGGCTACAACTGGAACAAATCATAGCATGGCAAATGGTCCCAAAACACGCACACTAATGACGGTCTCCCTGCTGAGCTTGTTTGGTCCATTAGTGCTGTAGCGGGCCTTTTTCTTGGCACAGCGTGTTGTCATCAGTGAGACAAACAAGGGCAGCCTCACACTGACAGAGGAGAGCAGGGAGGCCTGCTGGTACAGACATGATGGCTCTTTTTGTGCTCTGTTCCGTTTCCTCTTGTCGTCTTTAATGGTCGGTCTCTTTTATTCTGTCTTAACCTGATTATGAGGATCTACAGAGACCAATGAGTGAGAAGATTACAAAAGAGCGTTTTAGAGTAAAGATGATGGTTTCAAGCAGTGTTAATTTTGACAGCACTTTTTAGTTAGTTTTAGTTACTGTGTTTAGCCTAAAATTTATTGTAGTTTTAGTCATAATTTAGTCATCTAATGTTAATCTAGTTTTAGTTTATGAATTTTCACAACATTTTAGTTGACGAAATCTGCTGTAAATTTAGTTGACTAAAATACGAAGTGTAAAGTGTTAGGTATTTTTTATATTTCTTTGAATTTCTAAAGTCATGTTTCATACCTGGATAAAATGAAACATCTAAAAACCCTTTTATTGAAAGCGAGTGAAGTTTAAAAGTATAACAAATTGAACTTTTGTGTAATATGCAGTCACCTTCATTGAAGAAATGAATGGTGTATTTCCACTCAGGGTGTAACGAAATGGTAAACTCATGAAACGATACAAAATACGAAACAGAGCTCACGATCCGAAACAGTCATGACACAAAATAAAGATTATAGAAAATCCCCAACAGTAGGAAGTTGTGCAAAAATCTAATTTTCTTTATTTTCTTCCTGTTGCAGACATACAAAAATATTGCTGCATCAGTACAAAATAAATGCTCTTTGAAAAGAAATAAAAAGTTTTTTCCCCTTATTTAGACTACAGCGCAAATACAAACATAAAATCTAAATAAAAAGTGCTTTGTTGTTGTAACAATCAGGATAACTACATTCTTGAATGAAAAGGAAAACAAATAGCAGTCCTCAGAGCTGCAGTTTAGACCTATAAATGTCTGAACTGTGAACTATAATATTTAGCCTATAACAGTGCATATACTTCTGATCTTCAAGTATGATCAAATTCTGTCAACTCAACAGGAGATGCAAAAATCAAATATTGTTTTTTATGCAGACTTACACAAACATACAGTTGCTGCCTGTCTCCAATTCAAAGTAGTTGGTAGTTGTACTCGCTGCAGTATGCGGCGAACTGTAGCGGCATATTTGCGATGAGATCACAACCGATTTATTTGACGAAGGAGCGTCACCTAATTCCTCGACCTCATCTTCATTTTGAAGCAAGTGTTTTGCTACAGTCGGCGAGGAGGGTAAAAAATCAACAGTCTCAGTGGTGCGCAGCGCCCCCTCGCTTTTTTTATGTAGTGCGTCTTTGAATTTTACTTTGTCATTTTTTATTACACCTATCATTCCCACTTAAACAGTGACACGGTGAATAGGGATCACAGGGCTGGAGCCTGTCCCAGCTGCCACCCTGTCCCAGTCACCAGTACCTAATGAGCATGTTTTTGGTCTGTGGGAGATCATGTAAACTCCACACTGACTGACTGACACAGGGATCAAACCTCCTTAATGTGAGGCACGTGCACTTCCTGTTGTTCTGTTTTTAATATTTTAATTATGTGCAGAGCCCTGAATGTATTGTGATATGTGATTTTATGCTAACACATATTCAAAGGTTTCATGTTTTTACGGCTCAGTTAAAGTGTCATATTGTCGAAAAAATGAGACAAAAACTTGTTTCATGTTTTCATTCCTGTTCTTAAACTTTTGCCTGGTGGTGGAACTTCCCAGCTTATGAAACCAGACACTAGGGTAGATTTCCTGTTCTGTACACTTTTGCTCCAAAGTAAGTGTAATGATGTGTGTATAAAATATGTTTACATCTTTTGTCGGAGGCTCTTTTCTGATCATCCCGGGGGGCTAGCAGATCAGAGACATCAGCAGCTGAGTGTTTTTATATTTGTGTTTTGCCTTACATATTGTCAGTAAATTGTTGGCTAACCAATCTAATCCAGACTTCCAAACCAAACAGTCTAGGAGTATCATCTTCTCAGTTTTAACATGAACTCACAGCTCACACCCATGAAGGAGCCTGTTCTCACCTCGACCTGCACTGCAGCACACTGCAGCCTGCTTGTTAATTACACGTGTCTGTGTCGCAGCAGGAGTCGCTATAAGTCGTCTCTGCGGCGTGCCACTGTAAATGCCACGCTGTGATTTGTGCTGAGCTGAGGAGAGAGCTATGAGATAACTGCTGCTCTGTCAATAACAGGCCACTGAGCCTCCACACTCAGATGTCAGGCCCTTAAAGCTGTCATGTCCTCGTTCTCAGCCATTAGCGCTGAGCCAGATAAAGTGTCCTGCAAATGGACCTAAGTATCGTGATTTTTTGTCTGCCGATTTTTAAATTGTTTTTTTTTGTTCAAAAAACACACACACACACACACACGCTATAGGCGCTAAAGTCGCAAAATTGCAGCAAGCCACATTGCTGAATAAAACAGGCCATAGCTGTTAAAATACTGCTGAATAGTTTTACTACTTTTCACCAGTAGATAGTGGAAGGTGACAGGTTTCTATTCAAAGTTTTGGTGTATATTTATTTTGAAACACACACACCAGAGCGAGGGACGCAAGTGTGGCTGTAGAACAGAGCAGAGGGAGAGAGAGATAGAGAGAGAGAGAGAGTGATAGAGTAAGAGTACTAACAATGCTGAGAGTACTTTGTCAAGTACTGGCTGACTCTGAATCTGAGGAATGTTTACTCTCTGAGGATGACGGTCAGTCGTCCAGTGAGGACGAAACTGGTGGCGCGTGTGCGCACAGCGTGAGCGGGTCCGCGCGCCATTACAGTCCCGAGCAGCACATACCGAGGCCAATGCTTTGCCTCTCCGGGGCCGGTGAGTGCCGAGTAAGGGACTGGTCTGGGATGCAGGGCAGCTCAAAACACCGCGAAAAGTGACGGTGTTAGCGGGAATGAGAAAGACCGTGGAGCTCTGGACAGACAAGGGAGAAGCCGGGGGTAAAAAGCACAGTGCAGGCAGCAGAGGCGTTCATGCTCGGCCCATAAAGTACAGTGATGATGATGGGAGGGAAAACTAACCACTTTGAAACTATAGTCTTTTTAATCTTGATAGCAAAATTGAATATTTTCTTGAAAAACTCTGGTGCCTAAAAGGTTAATAAGCCACTTTTATATACAATCCAGGCTTTTGAAAAGAGAGTATAAACAGCTGGTTAAAATATATTGCTGAATAAATCCTAAAAACAGACTCACATGTGATGTGTATTTTTCCTAAAATAGTCTGGAGGCATCATCATTGTTCATCTTTTTCGCTGGTGTTGAAAAAGCCAACTAAAGATTGCAAAAATCGTCAATATCGTAGAATCGCAATTTAAATCGCATCGGCACCTAAAAAATTGCAATAAATCGAATCAGGAGAAAAGTGAATCATCCCAACCTTAATGTTCACACGGATCCATGAGAACGAAAGAAACACTGTAGCATGCATGCCAGGCCAGTTGTTGGCAATGTAGTGAAACGTGGTGTGATAATTACCTGTTTAACTATTTTCAGGCTCTGCTGTTTTTAGTTTTTTCACTGGTTTCTCTTAGTTTTAGTCCTGTTTTTACCATCTTTTCTTGTTTTAATATACTCCCCGTATTATTATTATTTTTATTCTATTTTTATTTTACCCGTCCTCTATCTGCCCTCTTTTTTCCTTCTTCCAGATGTGATGTCATCAACTTTCAACTGTGGTAAATGTATCCATCTATAAGTCTATGATCTGTTTATAGTCTTGTTGTCTTCTTGTAATTGTACATAAAATGAAATACCTTCTTCATCAATGTTCTTCTTCCACACGTGTTGTAAATTACTTCCGCTGTTTCCAGCTCACCAGTTCGCTGTTTTCCTTTCTTTTGTTACTTTTAGTGCTTTTTCCTCTGGCTCTTTTGGTCTCTTTTTGACCTGACTGTTGAACTTATTGTAACCAAAGTTCTGGGTTCTGCCTGTTAAAACACTTTGTAAACATCTGTTTTTAAAGGTGCTAAATAAGTAAAGCTATTATCATAATACACTTCTGCACATTCATGCTTTCCGGTAAAGACAAACTTTTCAGTTATATTTGCCAAGGATTGAGTCCTTGGCAAATATAACAAATGTGCCCCCACTGGTCAGAGTATTGATGAAGCCACTCCACATTTATTCTAATAATAATATTAATAATAAGTGTATTTATATAGCACCTTTCAAGAACAGCAAAGTCACAAAGTGCTTCACAAAACAAATAAAAACAATACAAGCAATTTTTAAAGGTACAGTGCAAGAAAACACAGCACACAGGACATATTAAGCAAAAGCCAGACCAAACAAATAGGTCTTAAGTTGTTTTTTTAAAAGAATCAACTGTTTCAGCCGATCTTAAACCCAAGGGGAGCGAGTTCCACAGAGTTGAAATCATGACACTAAAAGCACAGTCACCTTTAGTTTTTAGTCTGGAGTGAGGAACAACAACTTATTGAGAGGAGCAACAACAAGCACACATGCTGCTCAGTAGAAGCTGTTGTTGTGATTGTTTTTCCTAGGTGCATGCACAACCTTAATCTGAAAGAGGACTGTGCATGCAGTGCGCATCACTGTTTTCCGTGACAGCACTGATTCCATTTAGATGGACATGGATTTGAAAACACTTTCAAAACTTTTCAAAAGTTTGTTGATTCAGGCACTCTGGGCAATGTTCTTGTGTGAAGAGAAGGTGCAAATGCAACAATTTTAATTTTTGGATGGATTTGTTGTCATGTTAGTCCACTGCCTCTGTTCAAGGGTTTAAAAAAATGGCCACCCTGACTCCTCCTTTGCTGCTGGATGACCAACAAGGGATGTAAATTTCCAGCTTTGGCCCTGGTCACATTAGAACTAAAGAAGCCTTTTGGAAAAAAATACTAACCATCCAGTTGTTCTTTTAACAAAGAATTGGATGTATATAACCTGGATGAAGTAGAACCTACACAGACTCCTGGAGAACATGATGCTGGCTCAGGCCTCATGAATCCTTGCTCTTCATTTTAGGATGAATGTGTCCATAAATTACCCAAACATAAATCTCATGTCTTGTCTTTTCTGCTCCTCAGGATTCTGGTGTCAGAGCTCACACTGGCCACAGCTCAGGAGCAGCAGCAGAGCAGAGGAGCTGTCCGAGGTGCTGAATTCACCAGCTAACAGAAATCCCCATTGCACACTCATGTGCTTGGGCCGTTCCTGATAGCTCCCATTCCTAGCAGCAACAGACCTCCACCCCTAAACCCAACATGGATGACGACGGGAGATACAGAGATGGCCGCCAGGATTTCATCCGTGGCGCCAAGGACATTGCCAAAGTGGCCAAGAAACAGGTGGGAAAGAAGGTGGGGCGCGGTGTGGACAGGATGGCCGATGAGTACAGCAAGCGCTCCTACAAACGCTTCGAGGAGGAGGATGACGACGACGACTATGCCGGAGCGCCCGGCAACGATGGAGGATATTACCGCAACGACAGCAGAGCCAACGATGAAGAAGGCCACAGTGACTCCACCGAAGGACACGACGAAGACGATGAGATCTACGAAGGCGAGTACCAGGGTATCCCTAGGGCCGAGTCGGGTAAAGGTGCCGGCATGGATGGCGTGACACAGGCGCAGGCGCAGCAGTTCAGGGATCTATCGGCCTACGAGGGCGAGAGGAGGAAAGACCAGGAGGAGCTGGCCCAGCAATACGAGACCATCCTGCAGGAGTGCGGCCACGGGAAGTTCCAGTGGACGCTGTACTTCGTCCTCGGGCTGGCTCTGATGGCAGATGGCGTGGAGATCTTCGTGGTCGGCTTCGTGTTGCCCTTTGCAGAGAAGGACATGTGTCTATCAGAGCCAAACAAGGGCATGCTGGGTAAGAAATCTTCATTTTATTAATGCTCTCTAGTAGAATAAGCACATGATAGATGGTGAGGGGCATCACACTGAAGTTTGTAACCAAAAGTCCTGGAAACAGGTTAAAGGAGGTGATTTGAAGCTGATCCCCCAACAGTAAATGAATGGATACAGATTACAGATTATTGAAAAGATTTATCTGATGGAAAAACTGACTCATATGATACCATTGCAAAAACCCTGAATGAAGGACAAATGGGAAAACTGAGAGAAACTGAGAGACTTAGTTGTAAGATCATGGAAGAATTAAGTATCTTTGTATAGCAATGATCTCCAATTGGTGGCCCGGGGGCCACATCTGGCCCCCATAGCTTTGTACATGGCCCCCGCATGATTTTTCAAGTTTAGAAACATATCCAGGTCAAACGTTTTGTTGTGGTTTCAAAGGCATCTTTCTGCTGTTAAATCCCCCAAACTACTGATGAATTTCCCTAAAAAATCTTTGATTGAAACTCCTTAATCAGACATGACTCCATCTGAAAATTGTTTTACATAAAGTCACCTGTGATCTGAAATTTAAACAGAAAAAAGGACACTGGAGCCGAACATAGAGCTGGAAATTATGAAAGTTCATTACAGAAGTAGCTGTAGTATCTCCTTGTAGGTTGCAGCAGAATGGGTGATAGGGACTGATCTCACTTTTAACGGTAAAGGAAAGCAAACAGTTCTGAAGAAATCTAACTATGTCACTCACAAATATTTAACTAGATTTATTTTAGAGTCCGGCCCCTGTAATATATTTCAGGAAAGAACTGGCCCTTGGATCAATGTAGCTGATGACCCCTGATATAGAGCTAAGTGAAAATATCTTCCATTGAGTGCTGTTTTCATGAAGAAAAAAAAAAAAAAAGTAACTCAGTAAAAAGTAAGTCAATAAATAAAAAATAACAAATAAGGAAGTAAGATACAAGATACAAGATAAGGTACACAATCATGAGGTGAACATGAGACCAAGGGGCAATAACCTTTTACCTTCAAAATCTAGCAGTTCATCCAGGGACTGAGATGCTCTATATTTCTAAACTCCTTCAGAGCATTCTCAGGTGTTTACTCCGAGCAAAAAGAAGAGCATTAGGCCCACTGACCTTGCCCTTTGACCTTTATACTTCAAAATCTTATGACCTGAGTCAATGGATTGGTGAAAATTCTGTGTCAGGATTCCTCTCTGCTGATTTGGCAGGTAGTCTTATAACCAAGGAAAGAGCTGGAGATATGGGGAAGCATTAGGGGTGTAATGATCCATCGATCTGGATCGATACATCGATTGGTTAAGCAATGATCCAATCACATCGATGGAAACTCAAAACATTGATTACCATCATCATCTTTAATATATGCCTTTATTTTGAAATCCCGACTGGACATGCGTGTCAGTTTCCTCCCAACCGCGTGTCTTTCTGAAGTTTCCGGGGCTCTCAAGTCTCACGCATTCAGCCTTTTCAGTCTCTCACATGCCACATCTGATAATTCTCCTGCTTAAAAATATGTTCTACAGCACCCACCGAGTAACACAGCTATATGCAACGAGTAGCAAGATGCTGTTAGCATCAAGGAGCTAATTGGGAGACAGACATATCGGCCAATCATAAAATAGCTCTGCTGTATCCGGGTAAGATTTGGCAGATCTGACAGCAGAGAATGCCTGCTGCTGCATGCCTGACCGGAGAGCATTATCACACAAGTGTAGTGAGTTATCTCATCATTTGATTTTGTAGCGCTCTTATAATGAAATTTCATAAAGTTAGAAAGTAAAACAGCGAGAGCTTAGTGTCATTCCTCCTCCACACCGACCATTAAACAGTGAAACAAAGTCTGATCACACTGACATACAAACTGTGGTTACCAGGCTTCACAGTAAGACAAAATGATCAATGGGGAGTTAGTTAAGTCAATAGTTGTAATTCTGAACATGAGAAATGTTTTGATTTAATTAAAATCAAAACCACACATTTTTGGTTTGATAGAGCATGGTCAAATGTTTCACATTTCAGTAATAAAACTATCGCCAAATATCGTGTCATTGTCTAAAGAATTGATATCGTATCGTATAGCCATGAAACTGGTGATTTACACCCCTAGGAAGCATGGACAAGCATGTTCTCAGAGCAATCTAAACACTTGAAACTGGCTAGAAACTGGCTGGAAGTTGGCAGGCTGCTGGCAGGAAGGAAAACATTGAAGCAGCTGGATCTGTGTGACAAAGAACACTGCTTGGTTTGGAGATCGATTAGAATTCTCCGACCGTTCTCGGGCGACACGGGCAGCTGAATGTTAAATAGCTCTGGTTCCTGTGCCAACAAGGCTGTTGAAAAGCAATTACTGGAGGATAAGCTGCAAAGGTAACTGCCAGGATAAGACAGAGATAAAGGGTGAAGCAGAGGAATAAACTCACTGAGACGACAGAAGATGAGTCAGAGGAAAACAGAGGTTCAGCTGGTGGTACTGAAGAGGATTTATGTGCTTACTTTCCTCTCGTCTGTGTTTTATAGCTGTTTTTATCGAGGACCTAACAATGCCCCAAGACCACCCACCTTCAGCTGTGCTCTTCCTGCCTCTTTTCCTCCTCCTCTTCACTCCATCTCAGCCAATTACCGTCTGTTTATGACCAACATGTCAGCCATCAGAGACACTCGATGAAAACAAGGGAGCAGCCCTTCATGTCTGTTGAAGTGATCACCACAGAACTTTGTTAACAACATAGTTATTGTCCGGGAGGCTGATGGCATAGTTTACATGTCTCCTCAGCAAAAGAGAGTAGGCACAGGAAAAAAGTTGTGTATAGGTCCATTTTATCTTTAAGCCTTTAAAGGAAAAGTTCGGTTCCTGCAGCTTTTACATTGTCGATAGAATGAAGAACAACAATATACTCACCCAGAAGGCTTTCCTGATCCAAACAGTGCTTCAGGAGATATTTAGATCCAAAATCGAGCAGCAGACACTGATATAATGGTAGCCCGTAGGGCATAGATCGCCGCTCCTAAAAACTGCATTAATCATCCATAAACTCATGTTTTTCACCAATATTCCATCATGATCTGTTCCAGATGATCCGCCATTGCAGTCTGTGTCACTCCACACAGCGCTGTGTGGCTGTACTAACTCTGAACTGACGAGTTTGTTTACGTGCCCTTCGCGCATGCACAGTACTCTCTGGAGCGTTGCCTTCGCTTCCTCCTTTCTAAGAGCTCCTTATCTGTAAACTCTGGCTCGAAACTGTAAGGACGTCCATCATATTCAAAGTTCTCCTCCACAACATCTTCATCCGATAGATATTTGTCTTTTTTGCACAAAACTGGAAGAAGAAAGTCGATTTGTAGCTGCCGGTCTTCCCCTGAAACAATGAGCCGCACTGCGCATGCGCGAAGGGCACGTAAACAAACTCGTCAGTTCAGCCACACAGCGCTGTGTGGAGTGACACTGACTGCAATGGCGGATCATCCGGAACGGATCATGATGGAATATTGGTGAAAAACATGAGTTTTTGGACGATTAATGCAGTTTTTAGGAGCGGCGATCCATGCCCTACGGGCTACCATTATATCAGTGTCTGCTGATCGATTTTGGATCTAAATATCTCCCGAAGCACTGTTTGGGTCAGGAAAGCCTTCTGGGTGAGTATATTGTTGTTCTTCATTCTATAAACTATGTGAAAGTTGCAGGAACCGAACTTTTCCTTTAAGGCCCAAGACCGTAGATTATAGCCAGAAAATTCTAATTTTTTGGAGATTAAATTTTTATTCCACTTTCTGCTAAAATCCTACAAAAATCAGAATGTCCATAAATTCAACATATAGATTTTCCGTATCTCATTTGATACAGTAGGTGTTTTTGGCAACTGATAATCCATTTGAGGACATTTTTGTCATTTATCTGATTGTATTCAGATGTTTTTTTGTAATTTGTTGATCATATTGAGTAGATAGAGGTATTATAAAAGTATGTATTGAATATGATACAATTGGCGTTATAGGGTTAAAATTAGTGTTTGTTTTGCACAGCAATGTCTCTGTTATCTTTTAGACTATCCTGAGGAAGTCGGTAAACTAGCATGAATTTGAATGGAGCATTTCCTCGGGACTCCATCTTGCCCCCTTGCACAGGGGTGTGTGCAGAATGGCAGTATGGGATTTGATTGATTTAATAAATTTGGTCTGAATTGCTGTGATTGGTTGGTGTTGTACTCTTGGTGTTGACAGTGACTAATTATTCGATTTCTTTTAAGAACAGATCGTGCACTGATTGCCATCGGGACATAACGATCATTTTAACCAGTATATCAAAAAGTCTATCTAAATCTGATTACCAACTCTACCTTTAATGGTTGGATCAGATTTTCTCCAGGCGATCTTCATTTATCCAGAGTTTAGCAGCTTGTAACTGCATTTCAGTAAATTGGGATGCAATGGAATTCCAACAATTCCAACATCCAAGTTCTGAGATACATATAAAATAACATGCTTTTATATGGCACTATATTTGATGAATATTAATGTATTAAAGGGGGTGCAGATGGCCTAGTGGTTAAGGTCACACCCCTGGATTCCCCCTTGAGCAGGTGGCCCGGGCTCTCATCCCGCCTGAGGCCCATTTATCGCATGTTGTTCCCCCACTCTTTCTCCATATCCTACTTTATCCACTGTACTCTCTCCTCTCATTAAAGGCATAACCCCCCCCCCATAACTTAAATACATAATCATATATAATAATAAAATAATAACAAAATAATCATCAAATTATCTGTGTAACTAAAAAAAAAAGCTAAAATCATAACCTCCTGTTGAACTGTGAGAGCCTGACCTGTTGAACTCATTGATGAACATGCAGAGGGTGAAGTCTAAGTATTGCTAGTATGTGCTGTTTAAAAGTGCTATGAGTAGAATCTATTATTACTAAAGACTCTGCTACCCATAAGCACGCGCGGCGACTGTCGTAATGCTGCGTTCCAGTAACCTCGGAACTGGGAGTGACATCATCTCCGACTTATCGGCGTTCCAGTTGAAGTCGGAAAAAAACACGCCGGTCTACCAGGTTATTGTTAGCTGCTGTTAGCACGCCCTGCGTTGTTGTTCACAAATATCACATGAAGAATGTGATTATCCCTATGGCAGCATTTTTGTAAATATAAGTCTAACAATACTATGTATACAGCTGATCTAGAGCGACACACCCCAGTCAGAAGTGCAAATAAATTGATTATTATAGGAGCTAAATAACTGTTCACACTGCGGGCATCCATCTTCGATTGTCAACTCGGGCGTGGCGAGGTTTAACCGAGCTCCCAGTAGGAAATTCCGACTTCGGGGAACGTTCCAGTTGCAGTTTCCTACTCAGAACTCGGAAATTCCTACTTCTGACTACAACTGGAACGCACCAAAGACATGACCCAAGCCAAAGCGTGTGTTTGTTGTGATGCTAGTAAATGCAGCTCGGACCTTCCTCAGAACTCTGCATTGCTTTACAACTTCTTTTTTCAACAACTTACAGGATGCAAAGCGACGAGGTAATGTATCTCTTTCTAGTAATGTAGTGGTAGTTTTTGATGTGCGACAACAAGCAATTTTTGGAAAACTTGGTATCGTCGTTTTGTAGCCGTCTATATATCGCTACTTACAGCCCGGTGCTCTAAGACGTGTTCGAATAATATAAATTTGCTCTACCCGACCGTGAAGCTAAGGAATAGCATTTATAGATAACCTGTTTTGATGCTATAAAACTCATCTTAAAGTGTGTATTTTGATCAGGCATATATCTCAAAGTGAGACTTTTTTGTAATTACTTAGAAACTCCTCACAGTCCCTTTAAATGAACATCCTGTATTTAACCATAATGCAGGCGTAAAGGTTATTGTTGACTCACATTTAATCTTACAGCTACCATAACACAGCCTTTATTATTGTCATTTCTGCCAAAGTAAGTCAGATCAATCCTTCTTTAAAGGTCAGGGAGACTCTGCTCACAGTTCTTTGACTTAAGATTCATATTTTCTTCTTTAACCTTTGATGCAGACAGGTTTGATGATAAGGTACATTATGTTCTTTCTGCTGCTGGTCAGAGCTGCAGCACTGCATCAGTGGGAGGTTTAGATGCCACATTTATGTATTTTCTGATTTAGGTCTGTTTTTTCTGTCCTTTACAAACATGATATCTTCTAACTATTGTATAAATATATAAACCATAGTTTTCAGGAAATGCAAAGACAAGCTGACATGAAAAAATCTCAGCTTCTATCCACGCTGCAGCATTTGCATGCATTCAAGCCTTTAATTGGTTACTGGGCTGTGTGATTTTCACAGTGGGCTGTAAACAGGACAAGGTATGGATTGCACGGCTCACATGCTCAGTGACCAGCGTTTTTAGGCTAAACACACCCGTCTGCTCACACATCCATAAATCCTGCATGTGTTTTTTCAGTAATTGTAAAACATTCAGAGCCTGCACTTTTAAAACTGCTCAAACGCTGGTGTAGCTCCATTTCCCCAAGTTGTTTTATATATTAAATTATTTGCTTTATTAACTTTCTTGCAGCCTCTCTGGCCCTCTAATGAACTCTAGCTCAGGGTAGAGGCCAGAAATTCAAGAGCAAGTTTAAATTAAATGATGTGAGCAGATATTTTAAAAGAGTATTAACATTAAAATGAAAAATACTGTAAGCATGTCATGTGTTGTAGGGGTGTCCCTTTTCCCAATCTTAAATGTCAAACAGATTTTGAACCTAACACCCTAATCTTCCAACATACCCTAACCCAACCCTCAACCATCAGACGAGAAGCGTCACTTTGATTTCATCAGATTACAACAATAGTAAAGCACAATGGAGGTTGTAGCCTTTTATGAATTTAAATGAAAAGTCCTAACCAGACACATCAGATGGGCTGTTCAATGTATTTCACTAGTTTATCTCAGAAAATCCCAATATAAATTCTTTGAAAGTTTAAAAGTAGTCATGGAGTAAGTGGGCACTGTTGCCTGGTGTAAAGTACAAAACTTAAGCCACTTCACAGAACAAACTCTCGTCAAAACATGTTGGAAGTGAGGTGAAAATATGCTTTCCTTTAAGAAGTGCGTTTAGTTTTTTGTTTTCTACATAATAAAGAAATGTGGTCCAGATCCGATGTGGTCCAGACTACTACTGAAACTGTTAGCATCTATGCTAATCTCTGTACGAGCAGTCACTTCCTGCTTTTGCGCCCACCTCTTCAGCATTTGAGCAGCTCACAATTGTGTCAGATTGGAGCCTCACATATGGTTCATCCTGATTACAAACTCTGACACAGGCTGATCCAGCTGCACTGGAAGGCTATAAAATGACATCTTCCATACAAAATGCCAGAAATCTAAATCTAAAACGTTAACATTCCTGCCAAAATCAAAGGAAAATAGAGACTGGTGGCTTTATTTTCTGATACAACTACCCAGAAAACACAAGCCTACAAACTCAAGAAGTAATCAAAAAGTTTTGTAAGTCGGAGCGCAGGTGGCCTAGTGGTTAAGGTCGTTAAGCCCATGAGGCATCCAGCCACTCTTGCCCCTTTTCCTGCTCTATCCACTGTACTCTCTCCTCTGATTAAAAGCATAAAAAATTAACTTCCAAACCTATTTCTTAAGTATCATCTCTGCTGACTACTCTCCCCTTAAATAATAACAAGTGGTATTGTATTTATATCATAGGAAAGCCTGACAGCCACCTTTACAACAAGGTACAACCTGTAAGGATTGTGCATTTGGGAATTAGTAACACAGCTAAACGTGTGGGCAGTGCCCGCAAGAATGCTTCCAACCGGAAGTGGCAGCATTATTTGGTGTCGGCCCTCGTACATTTACAAACTTTGGACCAAGTTCTGTGACACTGGTGAAGTCAAAGACAGACAGTGAAGTAGACGACCCAAGAAGACATGTTACTCTTCCTGTCTTTATTGAAATGAAATGAAAAATACTTTATTTATCCCAAAGGGAAATTCAGGAAATTATTCAGGAAATAATTCAGGAAATTATTGAGGAACTGCTACACTTTATATTCAAGCTGAACCACTCCAGACTGTTTGAATGGGGATCTTGTGGGGCAAGTTTGAATGAATCTTCCAAAATCGAATATAAAGTGACAACCTTGGAGTGTAATCACTGCTACATTTAGACACAACCAGTCACAATCATAGCAATTAAAGAAGAGCTTTTATTTTTATTTTCTGGTCTATTTGGTTTTTGGACTCTTTGGAGCAGTTAGCGCAAACTTTGTAGATTTTTGGGATGCTGTGCCTCTTGCTGCATCGCTTCCTTGTATTTCCTTCATGTGTACCTCCTGCCAACCTCCCCTCTGTGATTGGACACACCAGGGACTTCTGAAGGGGGAGGGGACAGGCCTGGGCATGGCCATGTAGAGGATGCAGGGCTCTCTTCCATATGTATGAATCTCATTTTTGGATTCTTTGGAATCAGTTAATGTGAATATCTGACATCGTAACAACAATCAATCAATCAAACAAATTGTATTTTTACTTATTTTTATTTATACAGCACTTTTCCTACAACATACGTAACTCAAAGTGCTTGCAGAAAAGAAAACAAGAGGAAAGAAGAGGGGGAAAAAAAATTCCAAACTAGGCACCTGTCTGGGGAGCACAGTGTAGGATTGGAAAAAAAACACCTCAGCACATGAGCAACTTATTACGACAAGCAAAGAGACAAGCACATGGGGTCGAAAGGAGGGGTTGGTGTGGGGGCAGCTGGCGGGGACGTTGATTTGAAGGGAGAACCTGCGACCTTGTCTGAGCTCAGACCACACAAACATTATAGATCAGAGAACAGGAAAAGCAAAATAGTTCTCCTTTCAGGATTTATCTTGCCTTTGCAAATGTTGAAAATATTTAATATATGACTTGTCTTTTTAAAATTATTCTGACCCTTTAGTGTTACAACTCTACGTACTGTACCTTTACCTCAGCTCAGGCCCATCACGTCTTTTCTTTCCTGGCCCCGGTCTGTCTTTCGTGGTGGGGAGCCAGTAGGGAGACACTACCATCCCCAATTCCCCCCTCCTTTCTCTCTCTGTTATGCAACACCCCTGACTCATGCTACAGAGCCTCTCCTGCTCACGCCGCTCTGCATCCCATGATTCCCAGTGTCCTCATCCCCACCCCCACCTTGTCCTCCACCTCTTCCCCCTCTCAGCGAGCTCTAAATGGAGCCTTCTCTGCCGTCGCAGAGCGAACCGCTTTAGCTTGACGCACTGTGGCGGAATCATGTACTGTATGTGTGACAGTGAGCTTCTGTGCACGTGTGAGCGATAATCGGCTGCAGAGTATTCACTCCCCTGCTGCAGAGAGCACCGAGATGTTCTCAGAGAGAGGGCCGTAATCCTGGTGATGTCTTCGGCTATTGAGGCATAGTTTTGACTTTCACATTGATTCTTCCAGTTTTCAACAAGACAAAGTTAAGCCTTTTTCAAGCATCACCAAATTTCCGATGATAAGGAGAAAAAGATGCATGAAGGCTAAATCAGAGCAGTGATGCCTGAAGTTCAACAGTTTATCCTCTTCAGCATTCAGCAGCAGAGTGAATGACATTGGTTTGACCTTGATGTGAAGCTGCAGAGGTTGAATCTGCTTCCTGAGCTGGTTTTATCAGGATCTGAAAAAGGAGCTGAAGGTTTTTCTGAGAGTTTTCTAGAGAAGTGCTGAATAAGCATGAACCTTTTGAATGTCAAGTGTATTTCTCACAGTTGAGCCTCCAGTGACTGGTGGATTCTGGGTAGATTTGTGGAATGAAACTACGAAGGGCTTGTCTTGTAGACAGAACTGGCTGTAGAAACAAATTAGAAGGGTATTACATATTTTCAGGGGGGCATACTTTTTTTGAACCTACATTTATCTGCCTCAGGCTGACCAGTGGCTCTGTGGCCTACTGATTAGATTCATCTTGTCTTCTTAGAACATAAGTGTTTTTACTGTTCTTTTATTAAAGCTATGGTCTACGATTTGGAAGCTTTGTACATATTAATAACACCGTTTATAAGGCTGTTATGGTCCTATGGTCCTATCTACACAGTATAAAGACCAAAAAGAACGAAAAAAATCCATTCAGTATGTCCGCTGAAAAGCTGCATACTAGCTGACCAATCAAACCTAAGAACCTGCGACTATTAATTGGTCCGTGAGTTGGTCCGTGAGTCCATCCAATCCCCTGTCTCCCTCGCTACGCAGCGTCATGCGTAGTGCGTCATGGTCCCGTCTCCTCCCCTCTACCTCCGGTGAGCAGCTAGCAGCGTTAGCTACTGAACTATCATGGAGCCGGAAAAGCCTAGTGCCGAGACCCGCCTCTCTCCTTGAAGGCCCAACGGAGCTCTGCCCGCGGGTTGAGGCCTGTTAGCGGGCTAACGGCTAATGAATAGCCTCAGCCGGCCGTCAGACCTTCAGCATCGGCCGTTTCGCCCCTGGTTGATCAGGTAATGGCTTTGTTTACTACAGTGGAAGATGTCTGCTGAATAACTCTGGTTAGTTTGTGCCTGCACGGGCTAATAACTTGTAGGGGAGCGGGTTAGCCTGTTAGCCGCTAATCGTTAGCACTGTAAGCTGAGCTGGGGAGGACAGGCTGAGAAAGATAAATCCTCCCCCACACTCGGCTCCGCTCTGGCGGCGCCAGACCCGCATTGCCGCTGGTCCAATTGAAATGGCTACTGCTGTGTGTTACAAGGGGGATGTCTGTCGTGTTTGATACTTTCAGTTGAGCTGAGCTGTTTTTGATTGAATTTGCTGCTGATAAATTGTGCTAGTCGCTCGTAGCTCAGTCCGAGGGGGCTATATGAGGCGACACGAGCTGGGGGCGGGATCTTGAAACACGGAGGGGAGAGGTGAGGGAAGGGGGGCAGGCTGCGGTTTCAAATCGTAGACACCAGCTTTAAGACAAAAAAGGTAAGGTTACCTTGACATGTTTCGGCGTTACTCTGCCGTCTTCTTCAGAAACTGTCATCCTGACAGCTGTGATGTGTCTGCTCCTGGAAACAGCTGATAAAGACACGTCACAGCTGTCAGGATGACAGTTTCTGAAGAAGACGGCAGAGTAACGTTGAAACATGTCAAGCTAACCATACCTTTTTTGTCTTAATAAAAGAACAGTAAAAACACTTAGGCTCTGTGGCCTGTTGCTGTTCGTTGCAGCTGTAATGTTTCCATGAACGTCCTTGCCTCCGTTATTATTTACGTCATCACTCTTGTTTCTTCACACTGCTTGGCCCTACTCCTCTTGATCCCAGCTGCTGTATCTAACCCTCCTACCTTGAATGTTCGCTGCAGTGTGATTGCTAACTTCAGTGATTGTGGTTCTCGTCGAAGTAGAGCTGTATGATGCTGCTTCCTGCTCGCTCCGACTGCACCGTCACTTTTCCCTTACTTTCGGAAATTACTTCAGATCTTCATTGTTGTTGCGACTGCTAACCATGAATATTTGACTTGGTAATCGTATGACTCAGTCAGGATTTTTCCCTTTACAGTCCTAAGACTGCTCAGTAGCGCTTTCAATATTCGTACCAACACCTGACATAATTCAGAATAAAGATGACGAGAAGCAGCTGGATGCAATCAAGTGGAATTTCACTTGCAGCAAGGAGAACAATACAGAGTGTCAAACAGTCTGAGATGTTGAACTGAAGCTAATACAATGTCTTCTCCCTTTTATAAGAGTGTGTGTGTGTGCTTAACATGTGGCGAGGTCGGGAGGTGGAGTGACCTCCACACAGGCTCCACTTCTCGTGCCGGTTTGACTTAACAAGGAGTGGGGCTGCGCAAGGTCATGTAGTTTGTGTGTATGTGTGAGAAAAATGCAGTCACTAAGCAATGATTATACAGGGATTCAGGATTCAGGATAGAGAAAGAAAAAGACTATATGCAATATATAAAAGAGTCAAATTATTCTTAACAGTAACCAACCAGCCTCTACCTCTAATTGGCTAGCACATTGCCTTCATTTGCCTTCATGTTAGTGGCTATGGCCTTAAGAGGCTTCAGCGTGAATTTAAGTAAGATATTTTTAAAATGAAAAAGGGGTGGGACTAGATAAGTTTGTTACTTCTTCCTACACCCTTTTCAAACTGAATCTGTTATAATTTCTTGCAAATATTAATGATAGTAGAAAAAATGCTGTAATTGCTATTTGCCTTTGCTTATCTTTTATATTTTATTTTTGTTGGATTTGTATAGAGATATACATATGTACGTTTTTCATTTCAAGTTCGAAATAAACATTCATTCATTCATTCATTCATTCATCCGGTTGGATTGGTTGGATTAATTGACATGTCAAGATTGATGGGATTAATTTAAAATGGCTAGTCCAACGGAAAAAAAACCAAACCCGTATAAAAAACAAACAGAAAACTTTGCTTTTAGTTCAGTTCATGTCTTCGCTCTGCAATGGGCCTGCTGCTGTGAGCCAATGAGCTTCAAGAGACGATGAAACAGTAATATAATGACAAAATGGTGGGTCAATGCAAGGCGCCATGGGAACAAGACATTTTCAGCAGCTGCTGGTGTTCTGAAAAGAGGAAGAGGGAGAAGTCTTAGTGCACAAACTATTTGTTTTGTTCACAGTTGCTGTGCCTGTCAGGTTCCAATCACAATGGCACTCACGTTGAGACTCAAAACAAGAGCGAAACCATCAAAACCATTTTGACTTATTTCTTGGGGGTACCACCAACATGTTTAGCTGTGTTGCTCGTTCAACAAATGCACAATCCACTTGTGTTGTATCCTACTGTAAAGGTGATAATTAAGGCTTTCCAATAATTTAAAGCATAATACTAGCTGGTGCTTTTAACGAGGATAAATAATCGACCAAAATGACATTTCCAAACTTTTTGGGAGAGTTTTGATGGGGCATAAAAACATGATGCATCTTAACTTGGCAGTCGGCTGTTGCAAGGCATTTTTGGGTTGTTTTTCTATCCCTATTTATTATTTTAAAAATTTCTTCAGGCAGGTTTGTCCTTTTGTGATCTGAGGTTTCCTTTTCAAGAGAGACTTGACCAAGAATGGCAGCTACAGTGTCAACAAACACACAGCCTCATGCAACACAACATAAAAAGAAAGACAAAAATAAATCATCAGTTTAAACTGTTGCATCCTGAAAGCTGATTCAATACTTTTCACAACAGATTAAAAAGATCCACTTGTTGATGTGATATATGAGGAGGTCCTAAAGCTTTACATAAATGTGCTCTCTGAAATAAAGGACAAAGTCATCAAATTTTGGACTCAAGGTCAAACTCTTTGGCTTGCACTATCATCCCTAATTTATCAAATTCCTGAAGATTGCACCACCAAAAAAAACCCATCCTGGACTTTTTCTTGACTCACACTTCCACTGTCTGGTACTTTGAAAGCATGTAGTGGCAGAAAACATCCAACTGTTGGTTAAGGTTAGAAGAATAAGCACCTATCGAAACTATCATCCATTAAAATAACAAAAACTGTGAAAAGCAGAAGTCTAAAAGAAAATTCTGCAACTTTAACAAAGACATCACAAAGAAACATGGAGAAAAGTTGTTAGCCTTTTTCACAGGAGTTTTCAGACATGTCAGCTCTACCTCTGTTTGATATTCATCACCACAGCCTCGTTTTCTGCAGAGCTTCATGCTAAATGATCCTGTTCTGAACACTTGCTCCTGAGGCTAAAATTAGCCGTTGTGCATCTTTCTGTCTTCTCAGCCCGTTATGAACAGAATATCAGGGATACAGGAGGGTGTAGAGAACGCAGTGAGGATGGATGAGAAGAAATTTCTGACTTATCAGTGATTTTTCTCTGCTCCTGCAGCAGGAAACAAACTGTGAGTAAACCAGGTTAGCTGCTGCAGCCTGCTGATATAATTAGCTGTTCCTGTCAACAAAATCTTGGAAAACATTATTTTAAACCAGAATGAGGATCAGTGGGAATTAGAATGCAGGAATTATTATTCAGCTTCACCGCAAGAGAAATATTCAGCTACAAGGAAACAGATGGTCTAATTTTATTCATCCTGTCGGCAGTATTGTTTCAGTCGACTTCAAACAGTGAACCGTGACTTAAGGAGCTCCATATCCTGGTGTGTATGCATGATCAGGTTTGTTATTGTTACATCATAACACCCACCTAAGGTAGGTAATGACAAACATATTATCATGAACTGACATTTCTCTGGATTTTTTGTATCCATCATCCTTGTCAACACATTTCAATCCAAACATTAAACTGTAATATAACCGAATGACAAGATAAAAGTAGTTAAAGTCCAACCGAGATATTGGGAATGGTGAAGCTTGTTCCAGTTGAAGCAGAAGTTGTAAAGCACTTCCACGTCAATAAAACTTTAGTTATATCAGTAACTTTAGCACTTTTTCCCGAGATCATGTTCTAGTAGCACTTAAATAGAGTTGTCACATTTTGTGTCATATTTAATAAACAAACAACCAACATGAGCTGCAGTTAAAAACATTAGCTCAAAACAGACATAGACAGGCTACAAGACGATTTCAAACAATCAACATCACAATATGTCCACATATAGATGGTGAACAGTACTATTGGTCTATGCCATTAAGTTTTGACTTTCACAAGTCACATTATGTTGGGCCAGAACGTAATCAGAGGTAAATAAGTAGAGAATAATAAAAAAAAATTACTACCATTGTTTTCCTATATTTGAATGTTTCAATTGATTTTGTCTATAAAATAATTAATGTAAAAAGGAGAGAGAGGGAGCCCAAGGGTGAACAACACTATCTCTATTACTCACAAATAAGAGCAAAAAACCATGAATTATACGTCTTTATGCTGTTTATGTTCAGATGTCTGATAAACTTAGCTTATTAACACTGAACCAGCATCTGTAATGGGAATTAACAGGTGGAAATGACAGTTTTCATGAAGCAAAGAGGCAGCTTTTAACAGCTCTCCATAAAAAAAATAAACTTAACAGTGAAAGGTCATACAAATGTGTTCCTGAGATTTGTATTATTTACGCTGCTGTCCATCTCATCCGTGCGCATTTGTGCATTTCCGTATGTTTCTACGAGACAGCATCGGTCAGTGAAAAGTCTGCTCCTGTCTGATCTGCTCTCAGATAAACTAAAGCCCGTTTTTCATGGCGATTGAGCACGATTGTCATAGTCCTGATGAGATGTGCTTTTGTTGTGGTGCATGGATCAGTGTTGTATAGTCGTGGATGAATGCCAGGGAATTGGGAAGAGTCCCGACAGTTTTGAACCGTTAAAATCTATTGTGGAGAATCGCTAGCGTGGTGGAGGCCTAAAGCAGTCCTATGGTGAATGGTATTAGCGTGGCATGTACGGGGCTCAATTGGGCTGATCGTGGCTCAGTCCTGAAGGCTATATTAGGATAATTGACAAGGACGTATCCATTTGTATCCAACTGTGTCCTGTTGAAGGCAACGCAAGCGAAAGGGCTCAATCAGAGCTTACATGATGCAAACTGGGCTTGAACTTTTTGTCAGCTGGATGGTTGTATCATTGTAATGACCTTAATCAATCAATCAATCAATCAATCAATCTTTATTTGCATAGCGCCAATTCATAACAAGTGTTATCTCAAGACATTTTACAATAGAGCATGAAGCTCTTCATTTTATTGAGACACATGCATGCATAGATACATACAACATACAAGATACAACATTGCTAACAGTATATTTACGAAGTATGTCCGGAGAAAGACAGTCATTTCTTCCTGTATCATGCCGATCAAACCAGCCTTGCCAGTCATTTACAGTTGTGCGCAATCGCTCTGAGAGATGGGAATGTGTGACTGTGGCCCACTTCCTGTGTTCTGGCTCTGTGCTGTTTTATTTCTCTTCTACAGTGATCTCTCATCTGTAAACAGCGACCGCCTTTAGGTTCATATGTACATCAAACAAAAATATAAATGCACGAAACAGTGTAATGAATGAACAGACTGAAAAAGTGCTTTAGTTGAATTAAGTGAAATTCCTGCACTTATCTTGCCTACGGCACGCTCCCTCATGTTTACCTCAGTCAGCAATCTGTACACAAATAAATAACATTTTTGGGCAAGTTAAGGGAAAGGTCATTTTAACGTAACCTTTTGAGTTAAGTTAAAGCTATGGTCTACGATTTGGAAGCTTTGTACATATTAATAACACCGTTTATAAGGCTGTTATGGTCCTATGGTCCTATCTACACAGTATAAAGACCAAAAAGAACGAAAAAAATCCATTCAGTATATCCACTGAAAAGCTGCATACTAGCTGACCAATCAAACCTAAGAACCTGCGACTATTAATTGGTCCGTGAGTTAGTCCGTGAGTCCATCCAATCCCCTGTCTCTCTCACTACGCGCGTCATGGTCCCGTCTCCTCCCCTCTACCTCCGGTGAGCAGCTAGCAGTGTTAGCTACTGAACTATCATGGAGCCGGAAAAGCCTAGCGCCGAGACCGGCCGCCTCTGCGGGGCCCAACGGAGCTCTGCCCGCGGGTGGAGGCCTGTTAGCGGGCTAACGGCTAACGGCTAACGAATAGCCTCAGCCGGCCGTCAGACCTTCAGCATCGACCGTTTCGCCCCTGGTTGATCAGGTAATGGCTTTGTTTACTACAGTGGGAGATGTCTGCTGAATAACTCTGGTTAGTTTGTGCCTGCACGGGCTAATAACTTGTAGGGGAGCGGGTTAGCCTGTTAGCCGCTAATCGTTTGCACTGTAAGCTGAGCTGGGGAGGACAGGCTGAGAAAGATAAATCCTCCCCCACACTCGGCTCCGCTCTGGCGACGCCAGACCCGCATTGCCGCCGGTGCAATTGAAATGGCTACTGCTGTGTGTTACAAGGGGGATGTCTGTCGTGTTTGATACTTTCAGTTGAGCTGAGCTGTTTTTGATTGAGTTTGCTGCTGATATATTGTGCTAGTCGCTCGTAGCTCTGTCCGAGGGGGCTTTATGAGGCGACTCGAGCTGGGGGCGGGATCTTGGAACAGGGGGGGGAGAGGTGAGGGAAGGGGGGGCAGGCTGCTGTTTCAAATCGTAGACCACAGCTTTAACTCAAGATGAGCTGTTTTGACATCAGACTTTGTTGTGGGAACAAACTTCTCTAGCACTGAGCAGCAAGTTTTCGTTTTGTTTTTTTGTTTGTTGCCCCTCATCATGTCTGCCTCAAGACTAATAACTTTAAAATCCTCCTTTATCTGCTGAAATAAAAGTCTTTGTTTCCTGGTGACTTCTCTCTGGTATGGAGGCACTGAGTGGCTGCAGCAGGAGGAGGAATCAGCTGTCTGCAGCAAATACACATATAAAAGTTATTTTCCAGATCATGACGAGGGCCAGAAGTTATTACTGACAGGCCAAGTTTGACCTGGGGCCGCTATTTGCCAACCCCTGACTTATGCTTTCTCTGTACAAGCAGTCACTTCCTGCTGTTGTCTCTCATGGCTTTGCCTCTTCCTACTTTTGTGGGTTCTGATTGGGCCGTGCTGTTTTGGGCTGGGGGCAGTTGTTGTAGATTGGAGCTTGACAAGATGGATCTGCTGCTTGTTTTGCACATTTGTTGATAATTAGAAGATTTTAAGTGTTAACCAGTCCTTTTTACCCTTCTTAGCATCACAAAACTCCTTAAAAAACACAATTCTGATGCCTATGTTTCTATTAATTTATCTATGTTTTGTATCAGCTGTGATGACCGTCATGACCGTCCGGCTCCTCTGATGTGTTTCTGCAGCCTCCTGCGGCTCATTCAAAAAGCCCTGTGTGCTCCGGCAGAAAGGGAAAAAAACGTCTATTTATAGTACAACCCCCCCTCCCTCAGTCAACATGTACACAGACACACAACCCTGCAGAGGCACACACTAGTGTTCCCATGTTTCATACACACACACATCGCCCTGGAGCCTTTGGGAGCTCTGCCACAGCTCAGACAGACCACCATCCTCCTCCTCACCCTCTTCCTCTTTTTTCTCTTTTCTCACTCTTCCTCGTCATCCTCCCCTCCCCTCCTCTTCCTCTCTGGAGTGAGGAGGTGCTCACTCAGCTTCTCCTCTCCCTCTCCTCCTCATGTGAATCTTTCTGGCTCCCCCTCATCATGTCTTAAACCTACCAGGAGGATTTAGGTGTTTTCGTGGCAGAGAAAGCAGCAGATATTTTTAGGCGTGAGAATTGATAAGGTTTAATTGTACTGATGGTTTGGTTTATCGATTTGATTCTATAATGATTCCTTTATTGGTCTGGATTTGCTGTAGCAACATACAAAACCCCTGATATTCAATGTCACTGATGATTAGGGATGTATATTGTTATGATTTTTTCGATACCGATACAGATACCGATACTCCTTATCGGTATCGATACATATCGATACACTTATTGATACTACAACATGTAATTTTTCGTAAAAAAAAAAGACTTTACAAGATATTAAAAGATTCAACCTTTTTTTATTACCACAAGGTAACAATAAAGCTTCAACAGAACAGAAGTAATGCATTACAAATGCTTCTCAGAGGCAAAAAGAAAGCTAAGGAGATGGCAAAACCCCTTCATGCCGCCCAACAGACTGCATGTACAGACAGATCCATATATCTTGTGGTGCTAAAATCAATGCTGTAATGATGACTACTAGGGCTCACACTTTATATTCGATATTCGAATAACCGATCCAATATGGGGATAAATATCCGTAACCAAATAGTAAATAAATATTCAAATGTAAAATATTGAGAGTAGCAGCACATCAGGGCGCCTGGAGCAGAGGACCGTTTCATCCAACAGAGGGCGCTGTGAGCGCAGCTTGACCTCAGTAAATAAAGAGTTTCCGCTCTGAGCGGACATTAACAGTTCAGAATCAGCTGTGCCATCGGCTTTTCATCCAAGTTTTACGGCCGAGTGCAGCGGTGCTTCGTAAAGAGTTTAACCTCGTGTGACTATGGTGTTTTCGGCAGGGTTTTTACTGAAGGGGCGGATAATAGAGTCTCTGTCTCTGTCGGTGCTGCAGTCTTTAGTGTTAGCCGGGCTGCTAACTCTACTCGTGTTGCTATAGCAATCAAACAGCCCGCACTCTTTTAGCTTTATACTATGCGCGCGCTCCAAGTGTTTGGTGATGTGGCTGGTATTTCCACCCTTGGACGCGACTTCTCTCTGACAAAGATTGCATCGGGCCGAGTTTTCATTAACTTTGCTAAAGTGAGCCCAAACCGCCGAGCGCTTAGCCCTCACCGACATGCTTGAGCCGGACGACAGTAGTGTCATAACTACGTGACAGTTGAAGAGACGTTTAAGTACCGATAACAGTACCGTTTTTACAGATTCTTAACGGTATTCGGGTACCGACCCAATGAGGGACCGGTACATGAAAGTACCGGTCAACGGTATACATCCCTACTGATGATAGCATGATGTCCTTTTTTTGCAAGGCATGCAGAACAAAGTGGAAGGAATTGATAAAGGAACTGTTAACTGCATGTGATGCATGTGAACTGCATACAATACAAAAGATTGTTACATTTGTTGACAATCTTTAGCAATCTATACGCTACTCTTTTTTATTTTGCTGGGCACTATGGTGGTGCAGGCATGAGTCTGATAATGAAGAAGTGAGTTCGCATTAAAACTTCTTGTTCCCAGGCTGCAAAATAAATGGGATTTTTGAGCAGCTTTCCAAAAAAAATGCCTGACATAAGGTTTAAATTGAACACATGCATACAAGATTTGAACGTTTAATTTTTGGACTGAAACACTTCTGTAGGACCCAATAAAATTGTGTTATTTTTTCCCATATTCTTTATTAACTGTATATAGTAATGAAATATAATCACTCACCCTTCAGGATGTCCTTGCACGTATCTTTATGTGTCCAGTCAACAGCATGTTGACAAAATTTGCAGAACATTTGATCTCCTGACGTATAATAATCATTGCCAAACTGTTCTGCCCTGTACTTTGGAGTTAGCCAGGAGTTTCAAAGCTTGCTAACTCACATGCAGGTCAGGGTTGCTTGCATTGCACTGCTCATCGCCAGCAATTGTTGAAAATGAATCGTACCTTGACACAAAGGATGCTCAGATTGCGTTTGGTTTGAATGCAGAGTCAGTTGGTGTCTTTGACGGTCGCTGTGACATGTTGACATTGGCAATGAGGGAGGGGGAGAGGGAGGGGGAAGGGAAATTAAGCGTACATTGTCCGCAGCATCACTGACCCCCTCTGGGCATTTTCCCAAGAGATATGTTCCTTTTTAGTCAGAAAAAAATGCTTTCACATTACATGATTCTGTCCGTGATTCCGTGGTTACTGACTTTATAGGGCCCTACATTTGATATTACCTCACTTTCAATTTTCATTGATTGTTTTTTTTTTAAGGATGGGTGTGTAGCGATATCAAACTGATCAACTTTAAGGAAACTCTAAAAGGACCAAGAACATTCCTCTCTGACTCTGTGCTTCATGACTGTAAATCACCTAAAACATGTGTTGGCATTAAATCTGTTTCGCCCCCTCCGAACTACCCCAAACAGACATCGGTGTGGATGTTTACTCTTCTTCCTAAACAGCGATTGGCTGAGACCAAATAGCATGTTCGAAAAGAGTCCGTTCCCAACGTCGTAAATAAACTTCTTAGGTGACATCTAAGTTGACCTTTGATCTCCCTGGCCATCTTGGACCCCTCATCCGCTCCAGATGTGGTCTCTGTCTAGCACAGAAAACCACAAAACTTTCAAACTGTTTAAATGAAATAATGGACATGTGTAATAATGTAATATTTTGTCCTGTCATGAAAAATGCTTTCTAATGATGTGACTTGTGTGTTTTTAGCCCTAAAGATCCCCAAGTTAGGAGAAAGTTAGGTTATCACTCTGTTTCATTGAAGAATGCTTATAATAGGATTTCTACACCTTAAGTTTTGGTTGCAAACCATCTTAAGGGCATGTTGACTGATATATCTTAAGTTAACCACCTCTATTGTGTTTAATTGACTGTTTAATAGGATTTGAATTGTTTAATTCTTTCTTATACTTCAGATATATAGTATTTGGTATCAAATTGATCACCATGAGATTTCCTATCCAGTTGGAGTGCTTATATTGGATGTTTAATCAAAATACAACTTAATATTGGCCAAATATTAGTTGATAAAGTGTTGTTAACTCATCCAAAGGCCCTCCTCCTCTGAGATCCTCATCAGGAGACAAAACAGAGAAACATGCGGTCTTCTCCCTCTTGTGCTCTCTTCCTCTCTGCTCCTCTCCCCTCTTCTCTTGTCCTGTTGCTGTCTCTTCTCCCTCTTTTCTTCCTCCTCATCCTTGTTAGCACTTTTGATTTTGGCTCACATATTTTTCCTAGACTCTTTTTGTCTAAGTTTTGTGACATGCCCGCCGATTCTTTCTTTATAAGCCAGTAAGACTTCAAAGATTTGCTTCATAGTAAATGGACTTTCGTTATTAATTTCAGAATAGAATTTGTTTGGCCAATGAATTCTTGATTTTTGGAATTAGTTACAAATCCACTTTTTATACAATCGAGACACCAACGCCCAAGCTCCAGCTTCACCGTGACAGAATCTGCCTGTCCAATCTAAGACTTCACTCCCGGGAAACCTGGGACCACATCGGACAACCTCTTTGGATCCATCGCACTGGATAGAGTGTGGACTCTAGCCCTCTGGACGACAACCAGAACCAGAACAGTTCTCTCCAGTAGCTCCAGGACCAGATGAGGCCCGATTCGTAAGAGGCAGTTCTATCTTCTTTCAGATGGGCTTGAGTGTGTCTTGGTTCAATTCTCTAATAATTTCCCCTTGATTTGACCTTTTACAAGTAGGTTAATTCGGAAATTAATCCACTATAACCACTCCATATGCTTAAATGTTCCTTGAGGGTTCATATCTTCTTTCCTGATTGATAACATCATTGATTTAGTACATCTCTGACATTTGTTCCTTCTTAAGTGTTTATTTTATTTTATTTTGTCTTATATATTCATTTTAATAAATCACCCTTATATATTTAAAGTTCTGTCTGTTGGTATTCTATTTGGAAGATTGACATCACTGCATGAGAGTTCTGTCTTTAGATTTGAGATTGATTAAACAACTGAAGTTTGACTTAATTGATTAAACTGATAAGTTTGACTTAATTGATTTATCTAATTTAAATGAAATAAATTAATAAATCAGCTAATTAAGTTAATTTTGCCTTTTTTGTATAAAAAGGATGGTGCCCCCTTTAATTAACGAGAGCAAACCTGGTTATTAAATGAATATTAATTTCTTTAATTAATATTAATTAATATCCAGAAAATAATCACTACAGGTGCTAACAAACTGCTAACAAGTACAACAAATAATAGTTTTTGATGTAATCTGAGATCCATATATGAAAGTGGCGGCATGGTGATGCAGCAGGCAGAAGGATCGCAATTCAGTCCCTGAGCCTTTCTGTCTGGAGTTTTCATGTTGTCCCAGTGCATGCATGGGTTCTCTCCAGGCACTCCTGCTTCCTCTCACAGACCAAAAGTATGCTAGTCAGTTTGATTGGTGACTCTACCTTGCAGTTTACACGGCTCTGTTTTCGCCTCCTGTTTACATGGGAATGTTGCCTGGAGTGCCTGAATCCACAAACTATTGAATCCAGGATCCAAAAGAGGAAAGTTTTGAAAGCCTGTCGGCTGACGTCAACGCAGGCACTGTATTGTTTCACATGAAGGCTGCGTGTGCATATCAGGAACAACAACAATTTCAGCCGTGCTTACCGTGCTCGGCTTGTTATCCAGGCAAAACTATCCAGACAGACTGCAGCCTGTCCCGCCTGTCCCGACTGTACTTTCCCGGCCAGGTAGACGATGGACTCCTGGGAGAAATGGAGGATCATGTACCTGTTGATTCTGTCCGTTGAGGACGTGGAAGATGCCTATCCATAATTGGATTTATGATAACAAGTTTCTTGCTGTTTGGAGTTAGCAGTTTCCTGATTTATCACAAAGTTAAGAAGAAGATGGCAGCACATTTGACTCTTGTTAAGCTGCCTTTCATGACTGAAGGAATGTGCAGGGCTGTCAACACTCAGACTCAAGCGATTTGTGAGCTCAATCTCAAGCTTGATGCCATTCTCGAACTCACAAGCAGGACAACACCTTGGAGAAGTTGACAGCTCGGCTCGGCTGAATGGGCCCACGCATTCGGAACATCATCGTGAGAGACCAAAAGACTAGAATGACTGATGGAAATATACAGTCGGTCTGACCCAAACTATTCCTTATCTCTATTTGTTATGGCTTCTCATCTGTCTGACCCTGAACAGAAAAATCTGGAATCTCCTGGAATGTTTCTCTGCAAACCTACATCGCCATCCACTGGACTGGCATGCACACTACAGCGTGTTTAGTTCTCTCGTTTCCATGTGAACTTGGATTGCTTTTGAAAGCGCAAAGGAAAAATCTTTCCATTTCTGCTGTAAATTTTGTGGTAAAAATGGCCCTTGGGTATGAGCAACAATGGTTGTGCTCTCAGCGATGTGGATGTGTGAGTCTCTGTGAGTGTCTATCATACTGTAAACTGATACAAATATTGCATCCTCATGGGGATAATATGGATGTCTGTCTTCAGATATGGTATCAGAGCCGTGATTTAATTAAGAAGGGAGTAGTGGAGTCAGCAGCAGAGAGGCAGCACTGTGGGTGTTGTGTTCGTTCGCACTTCCCCAAAGTTAAATCACGCTCTGGACTGATCCAAATATTCTGCCTCCAGGGGAATAATGTGGATGTCTTGGGGCAGAATGGAGGTGGAAAGAGGCCGACAGGTCAGCAGTAAAGCAGTCAGATCCCCACAGGCCTGTGTGAAGAAGATCTGGACTGTGTGGTCTCTCCTCATCAATCTGTCCATCCGTCTGTCCATCTGTCTTCCCTTCTTTCTCTCTGCTGCTGCATTGCGGCGACGGCTAAGAGCCCAGCAATCATCTCTGGCTGTGTGATGCTGCTATGAGTTGTTCTGTCAGGAGGAGAGGCTCACAGCTGTCTCCCTGCTCTGCCAGGCTCAAACACACACCACCCACACTCTGACAAAACAGAAGTCCACACGAGAGCACAAGAGAAGAGGGAGATGTTGACAGAGCACAATCACAGGAGGTTTTATTCATGCAGACGTGTGCACACCTGGGAATTTGAAAACACACCGACGTTTACACACTAAAGAATCGCTGTGATCGATCAGAGTGAATGTCACCTTCTCCACCGATCCAGCTCTGCAGTGTTTACACAGAATTACAGACAGACAGAGGGACGAGGGATGACTCACACATTTACACTGCAAACACTCTTCTGATCAAACATTGAAATGTGCTCTCATCAAACAGAGCAGGGTACCTCTCTTTTTAGATCAAAACAGATCTTCAGGTGTTAGACTGGGTTTCCTGATTATTGTTTTTCAGGGTCACCAACTTTCATGAGCCAGAGATTTCTCATGGAGATCTACTTGTTTGATTTTTTCCCTCCTGAGAAATATTAATTTGTATAGTTTATATTTCAATAAAGTATAAAGTATTTTTGCTGGGATTACTTTTAATTTGAGAATAAGATTACTCAAGAGGTTGTTTATTTCAAAAGTGGTTAGGTTCTAATGTTGTGGATTTGGATATCCATCCAGGAATTCTTAAAGTATCTATTAATATTACCAGATATGTCACAATCTCAGCTTCAGCCTCAGCCTCATCCGCAGCCTGTCACTCACCTGCTCCACTCTAATCAGTCCAGATTCACCTCACCTGTGTTGCCGCTCACACCTGCACCTCGTCTCTGGCAATCAAGCCAGCTACTTAAGCTCCAGCTCCACACTCAGTCGTTGTCAGACTGTCGTCGCACTCATGCTGAAAAGTCCAGACTTGTTTCCCGGATTGATCACCCGTTGCCAACTAGTTTCGTCCCAGACTCTGCCTCATACGCCTGACCCTCGGCCTGACTCCAAGGTATCGACTAGCTTCTGTCCTGCATTCACCCGCCTGTCTGAATCCCCGGCTTTCGATCCTGCTGCAGTCCTCTGTTGCCGAATCCTGTCTGATCTACGCCAGACCCACGCCTGGTATCTGATCCTGCTTCCGCCTCCTGTTGCGAATCCTGTCTGATCTACGCCAGACCCACGCCTGGTATCTGATCCTGCTTCCGCCTCCTGTTGCGAATCCTGTCTGATCCACGCCAGACCCACGTCTGGTATCTGATCCTGCTTCCGTCTCCTGTTGCCGAGCCTGTCTCTTCTACGTTGTGCCATTCGCCTGGTGTCTGACTCCCCGCCTGTCCTCGACTACGAGAGCTCGCCTGAACCACATCACCGAGTGTTTCCCGAACGCCTCCAATCGTCAGTGTGTGAGTCAAGCCTGCATCACCTTCTCCCCTTAAAAGAACTGAGTGAGCTTCTGCCTGTGCTTCTCCTGGGTGGCTTAGTCGGTAAGGCGTCCGGCTACGGATCAAGTGGTCACAGGATCGACTCCCGCTCAAGCCACAGCCTGTTTCCTGTCTCGTCTGTGTGGCTCTCCGTTTTGGTCACCTCTTTGTTTGCTGTCGCGGGTTGAAGCCCCGCTCAAGACGCAGCTTCTCTCCGTTAAAAGACCGTGTGAGTGGCCACCTCTTTGTTTGCTGTCGCGGGTTGAAGCCCCGCTCAAGACGCAGCTTCTCTCCGTTAAAAGACCGTGTGAGTGGCCACCTCTTTGTTTGCTGTCGTGGGTTGAAGCCCCGCTCAAGACGCAGCTTCTCTCTGTTGAAAGACCGTGTGAGTGGCCACCTCTTTGTCTGCTGTTGCGGGTTGAAGCCCCGCTCAAGACGCAGCTATACCCCTCTAAAGACTGTGTGACCCGTCGTCTAAGAAGCTCCGGGATTAGCTCAGTTGGGAGAGCGCCCGGCCGCAGATCACCTGGTTGCGGGTTCGCACCCTGCTCAGAAGTGTTTCTGGTTGTGCTGCTAAATAAAGACTGTTCATTCCTAACTTCACATACTTGCTTCTGGGTCCTCACTGTCAACGTTACAAGATAGGAGAGTTTTCCCCATTTTCACTAATAATTCAAGAAAGTCTCTGCAGATATTCATCACATTTCCAGGGAATGTTGGTCATGGTTCAGGAAAGACGTAGCGATTTTAGCAGTGATCCCACTTAAGAAACATATCAAGCAATTTTTTCAATAACTTATTGCCTCTGTGTGATTGAGCCATTCTTACACATTTTTGCTGATAACTCCATAAATGATAAATAGATTTTCACGACATTTTCAGGAAACATTTATCATGGCATAAAGAAGAAGTGGCTTAATTTTGGTGGTAACCCAAACCTGGATGTGGATGTAGGACTTTTTTAAAGGATTTGTTAACAGTGCAAGATGGCCCATTTTTTTTTGTATTTTCACAAATAAATCAAGACATTTCCAACGTTTTATTTTCAAGAAATGTTTGTCTTTAAAGAAAGAATACTAATACTTTGGTGGTGATACAAACCCAAATGTGGATCCAAGAATTCTTGTAGGTTTTCAAACAGTGTGCGATTAAGCAAGTTTCCTTTTTTTCACATTAGCTTACCCAACAAAGTTGGACATGCTTTCAGGTTTGTGCTTTTGAGCACTTGTGTTGTGCTTCGTCTGAGTTTGTGTATTTCTTGAAACTATGGAGTTGCCACTCTTGGTCAGGTGTGCCTTGAAAAAGAGGTTTCATGGAGCGTCGGTGGTGCAGGTGGATAGTGCGCTTGGTCAGTGATCGGGTTGCAGGTTCAAGCCCAGCTCCGAGGGACACATGGCGATGTGTCCTTGAGCAAGACACTTAACCCCTTTTTGCTCCCACTGCTGCGTCAGTGGTGTGTAAATGGGCATGAAAGGGCGTGAATGTGTTAGAGATACTGATGGATAACTAACATAGAAACTCAGAAACATCAGTGAGTGAATGTGAGAGTGAATGGGTGTGTATGGGTAGGTGTGACCTGCGGTGTAAAGCAGCTTTGAGTAGTCAAAGACTAGAAAAGCGCTTTATAAGCTCAAGTCCATTTACCATTTACCATTTACCATGTCTAGAACTGGGAAAATAATTGAGTTTCAATCTTGCAGCCATCCACAGTTATGAAAATGAGTATTTGTGATTAGAGATTATTGTGCCGCAGGTCATGCTGTTTTTCTTTCTTTGTTCTTTTTTCTTTTTTCAATTTTAATTATTAGCATTATTTGCAATATTTGTTTTTTGCAGGTATATTTCTTTTTACTGCCCAGTCTTTAGTTATCAAGTAATATGTCAAGAGCAATGAAAGCATGTGCTTATTTTGTCTTAGTCTTAGTCTTTGAGTAATTGTGCTTCATAATGGTGAATTCAGTATCTAATAGAATAAATTTGATTATGATTTTTGCTATGAGTGAGCAGTCCTAATCAGACCTAACTAATCTGATTAAAGAAATGAAATTATAAAGAATGACAACCAGATGTGTGTGATCTTGTCGCACACGTTCACACACTAATGTTTTGGCCAACTTTTTTTTGATGTATACAGAAAAGTTGAGCTCTGGGGCTCAGTCAGGTTAGCAGAACTGAGTTAGTGTCCATTGGGGAATGCTGATGTTCATTAAAAAATGTAAACAATTTTACACTTGCTTAAAAAATTCCAATGTTTGATTCGTCACTCTTGTAAACACCAGCAAAAGTTTACCCCCACCAACCTTCACTCCCCTACGTTACTGCTGCCTGTATGCTCCTGTTGTACGACTTATGTGCCCTTTAGGTGACACCCTCGAGGCATGGCATAGAGATACATGGACCAGCTGCAGCTGCACGTGGTGAAATGACATATATGTCCACATTATTTGACATTTGTTGAGTGACATCACAATAGATTTGTGCAAAGGTCAGTGGTGCCAAGCTACATTAGGTTGTTTAGTGTACAACTCAATACCCCTGCTTTACTTCTACACTGGCAAATGTTTAAAATCCAGTAAATCTATGTTTTAATCAATTAACAGATTCTTTAATACATTATGAAAATTGTTGTTAATATAATTTATAATGATAATAATCCATTTATTTTTTTATTTATTTCAGAGCTAATGGAAATTATTCTTTCGATCAACTTTATATACCATTGTCACCGACCTGACAATCACATAAAATTTATGTCCAATCCCACAAGTTAAACTGACTGAGACATTGGTTCTGGATGAAGTGAGTCATGACTTTATATGGATTGGTTTATTGATCAGCCATTTGTGTCCCAGCAGTAATGAGGCAGTAAGATGTTATTGGCACAAGATATTGTTGGTACAATTGATTTAAAATGGGCTCAATGCTGGACTCAGACTCTATTATTAGCTGTAGAAAAGCTGGACTGCATTGAATGTCTTATCAGGGTAGAGTTTGTAAATGCTGTAGGGCTCTTTGGGGAACTTGTTTTATCTAGTTTAATTTGCTTATTAAATGCAAAGAATTATGCTGCAGATGTGGCACATTTCTCTGTTTATAAACCTGGACCTGAAAGATTTAAACATAAACGTCAAGACCAGCCGAAACACCGGCCTCTCCCTCTTTATTTATTCAGGGTGATCTCACCAATAACTTGTGTCACTGCGACTCAGGCAGCGTGGAGACCGCTGACAGGAAGTCAATAAGGCTGCGATTGTAGAAGGACCAAACTGTGTGTTCCTGTCTGTGTGTGTTTTTGTGTCACTCTCTGTGTGGCTCTGCAGAGAGGAGAGAGAGCTTCACAGACAGATAGAGGTCGGTTGGATAAGTTCATGAGTTGTGAGTCATGTCAGCACCTCAGATCAGACGCCTGGTTTGACACGATGCTGTTTGTTTCTGCTGGCATCCTTTTGAGTCCTCAGCAAAGACCTCTAGAAACATCCCGATAAAAGAGGTGTCTGGTACAAAAGCAGCGACATGAAACTGGACTTATAAAACAGTAAAATAAAAACATGAGTTTACATTTTAATCTGTCATTAGGGCTGTTTGATGCTGGTTAGGAAAGCAACACGTGGGGAATTGGCTTGGCTAGCAAAGCAGCACTGATGTGCCAAATCTCCTATCATATGAATCTTGTGTGTGATGGCTTTTTCTACGCCTCTGGCATGGGTGCCTGCAGTATATTCAGAACCCAAGGAGAGATTTTTGTAAACTTAAAACAAATATCCACCCAAACTTGAGGAGGAACTGACTGGATTTTGGGGGTTATAGGTTGAAGATCAGAGGCCACGAAGCTTCAAGTGTATCTGTAGTTTGCAAATACAAAGAGTCAATCGCCCTTCAAGGGGTTCTTCTTTAAACTTTGCACAACGTCCTCTCCAACTCAAGGAAGAACAGGTTATTTTCAGCCAAAGACCTCCTCAGAGACAATCAGGTACAATGAGAGTGCTCTCTCTGATTGATCAGACTAAATTAGGGACAAGAATTCTGGGACAATATTTGGGTTAGACTAGATGTTAAACTTTTTCATTTAAAGGGATACGGCTTTAGAGTTTTAAAAACAGTTCCCTTTTTTCATTTACCTCAGACGTGTATGCTTTTAAAGTAGCTGGACATGTTTCGGCTGGTGCAACACATCACTGAAAAAAGAAAACTACTTCTAAGATACTGAGACGTAATGAACACCATTCAACCATCATTTTTTTGTTGTCGTGTCTTGCCTCAGTCCTGAATCCATGACAAGCAGATAGATACTAGTCTTTCAACTGTGTGTGCCCACTGCTAATTAGCTTAGCTCAAACACTGGGAGTTCATGGGTAGTGTTAGCTTGCCTCTGCTACAGTCGGCAGATAAACTCTTCAGCAACTCTAAATGGAGTTAAGGGGGACTTAGATTAACACTTTATATTTTTAAAAGAAATACTAAACCCCAAATAAATCACCCTTGTACTCTCTTACAAAACCGCCATTTTGTTACGGTCAATTTTCTTCTGTTCGTAAACAGAGACTTTGCTTTGTTGACCTACTTACAAGCACGTCCGCAATGTTTTGCACATGTGCCCTGTGGTGTAGCAAATAACATAAAGTGCTAATCTTAGTCTAAAAGTAGATAACGTGACATCACAACAAGCACACAGGACCGTTTAGAGTTGTTGAAGAGTTTTTCTGATGACTGTAGGCAGAGGCAGGCTAACACTACCCACTGACTGCCAGTGTTTGAGCTAAGCTTACCAGCAGTGGATGAGCTCTGCCCATCTATTCTTGTTACTGCACATACAATCAAAAGAATAACGTTTACCTGCTTGTCATGGACTCAGGAGTGAGGTAAGACACGGCAACAACAAAACTGTTGGTGTTTACCTTTAAGGAAACCCTTTTATTTACAGCTACAAACAATGGCAGAACTTAACAAACCAAGAAGCCTCAGTGGAGGATTTCATGTGGATCCTAAACCTCACAGCTGGTGCAACAGATCACTGGTGCTTGTTTTGCTTTGTTATGGTTTTATCTTTATACTCGCTGTAACAGCAAGGCTGCTAGATTGGCTAATATTGGGAGAATTGTAATCATAATGAGGGTGGAAGATCACTTGAGGTGATGCCAGTAATTTTACTGCTGACTAAAACCCCATTATCATGTCCTCTGTCTCTCATTCATCCGTTTATCTCCGATTACATTCCCTTCCCATTATGCTCTTCCTCCTTCAGGTCTCATCGTGTACCTGGGTATGATGGTCGGCGCCTTCGTGTGGGGAGGCCTGGCTGATCGCATCGGTCGGCGGCAGACCCTCCTCATCTCCCTCTCCATCAACAGCGTGTTTGCCTTCTTCTCGTCCTTCGTCCAGGGCTACAGCTCCTTCCTCTTCTGCCGCCTGGCCTCTGGTGTAGGGTGAGGACACGATGACTCACGCACACACTCACACAGCAGCCCGGCATGGAAATGAAACAGTCACGACCGCAGTGGTGCATCATGTGACTTGACAGGCAGAGCAGTGCCACATGTTAGAGAAGGAGGCGGAGAAACGGCTGTGCTAATGTGAAATGGAGCAAACACACCCTCTGATGCTCTGGGTGTTTGCAGCATTTCAGGAGCGATTTTGTTTTTAAGTGCAGGAATTAACTTTCCTGTTGTGCTCCTTCTTCAAACAGTATTGCCCGCTGGCACTTAAACGGGTGATTTAATTAACTAGATATCAACAGACTTTACAAAATGAGCTCGAAGTAACCGTTTTGAAAGAAGCTGAGTTTTAAAGCAAAAAACTTCTTATGCAAACCACAATTCCAGTGAAGTTGGGTCATGCTTTGTTAAACCTTTTTAAATGTATATTTTTTGGGCATTTTGTGCCTTTATTGATAGGAGAGAGACAGTGGATAGGCTTGTGAAAGGGGGAGAGAGAGCAGGGGAAGACACTCTGCAAACTGGTCACAGGCAGGATTCGAACCTGGACCGGCAGAAGCATATACATGGGGTGCTAACCACTCCGCCAAACCAGCACCCCTGTTAAACCTTTTTGATCTGAACTGAGAAATTCAATTGTTTTCTTGCAAATATTCACTCGTTTTGAACTTAATGCCTGCAAAATGTTCCAAAAAAGCTTCGACAGGGGCAACAAAAGACAGGGAAACTTGATGAATGCTCAAAACACACCTGTTCGGAACATCCTACAGGTAAACTGTTAACTGGAAACTGGCGAGTGTAATGATTGGGCATAAGCAGCACGGCTGAAAACTCAACATTGTATGCCTGTGACCTTTGATCCCTCATTTAAAACCAACATCATTGTGTAAAAAATATCAGCACGTGGGCTCAGGAACACTTCAGAAAACTATTTTCAGTTAACACAGTTCATCTCTACATCTACAAGGTCATGGTCAAACTACCATGCAAAGACAAAGACAAATATCAACAACACCCAGAAACACAGCCGGCTTCTCTGGGCCGAGCTCGTCTGAGATGGGCTGAGGTAAAGTGGAAAAGTCTGCTGTGGTCTGAGTCCACATTTCAGACTGTTTTTGGACATCATGGACGTGGCGTTCTCCAGGCTAAAGAGGAAACGAACCATCCAGACTGTTATCAGAACAGAGGTCAAAAGACAGCATCTGTAATGGTATAGGGCAGTGTTAGTTCCCATGGCATGGGTATCTTTGAGCTCTCCATTAATGCTAATAGGTACATACAGGTTTTGGAGCAACATATACTGCCATCCAAGCAACGTTCCAGCTAATTTAAGACAATACCAAGACATTATCTACATGTACTACAATGGGGTGGCTTCAGAGTAAAGAGTGCAGGTACTAGACTGACCTGCTGCAGTCCACACCTACCTCCTATTAAACATATGTGAAGCATTATGAAGCACAAAACACAGCAAAGACCTCAGACTGTTGAGCTACTGGAGTCAGACATCAAGCAAGAATTGGCAAGAATTCCACCAACAAAGCTTCAACAATTAGTCCTGATTGATTCCTTCAGTTTTAATATAATGCAGGAATCAAATTCAAAATGAGTGAATATGGACATAGAAACAATACACATTATCACTTGGAACTTTAAATATCACGTCTCTGTAGTGTATTTAATTGTGTATATGTCCAAAAGGATTTACAAATCATTGTTATCTGTTTTTATTAATGTACAATGCCCCAACTGTGGAATAGGAATTCGGTTTTGCACCCTGTTCTCTTAAGCTGTGTTCCCACCAAATGCGACTTAAGAGCCATAATCACGTCGCACACTGAAGTCAAATCGCATGTCCAAAAAATATACCTCATTTTGGTCACTGTCGCCAAGTGTTGTGTTACTCAAGACCGATCTTGGTCTCAAGACCGGTGTCAAGACCACATTTTGAAGATCTTAGTCTTGTCTCAGATTCAAGAGAATTTTTACTCGGTCTTGTCTTGGACTTGCCGGACTCAGGATTTTCCATCAAGACCGATCAAAACCAGCACTGATCTGCTGTTCTTCAACATCATTAACGTTAACAAGGAGGAGCACTTGGTAAAACAACAAAAAGCTTAAATTCATGTGTTTTCCCCTTATAATAACTGAAAGCTTCATGGTGTTGTGACTGTGGGACCCCCCCCCCCTTAACTGTTAAACCTTGTCAAGGTTTTTAAAATTGATTTTGATGGTCTTAGTCTTGCCCCGGTCTCAGCTCGGCTTGTTCTTGGTCTCGACTCGGTCTCGACTCACAAAAGTCTTGGTCTTGTCTTGGTCTTGGTGCATCCTGGTCTCGGGCAAGTCTTGGTCTTGGATAGTGTGGTCTTGAGCACTTTTGTGTGGCTCGATGACATCACATTCGCTCGAGTTTCACCGCAGTCAGTTCATATATAGGATGTGTAAGCTGCAGTATTGCAACTGTATCCTTTTCATTCACTTATCAAACACAAAACACTGCAGCTGATGTCCTTACAGCACCATTGTCTGTGAGTTTTCTACGGTCCGTCTAGGCAGAACTTATGTCCTCACTGACTAATGTTCCCCACATGGACATAGATTGTTACTCTGTAATCCGGAATAAAAACAGTCTGTCAAGGGTACCGTCACACATGCACACACTGCTGATTGGCTGTTGCCGCACGACCACTCATGACATCGCCTGAAAAGATCAACTTATTCCACTTTGGCGAGTGAAGTGGTTGTATTGTGAACACGGCCAATGCGTTGCCGGGGGGTTGCGTTGGGTGTGTAGACATCTTTAGAGTCCATGTCAGGCTCAAATGCACCAAAGACTGTTTTTCTCAGGTTCACATTTGCAAGTCTCTAAACTGCCCTCTTTAAGTCCTACATCCATCAACTGAAAACCACTTTCTTAGAGGACAAAACTATAAGTTAAAATTTGCATCTATCTTAACAGTCACAAAAATACTGAACAGCTCTTTTATCTTCTGGACTCTTGTCAAATGTGCCTGTCTCAGGTTTGCTGTTGCTGCTTTTTGCAGTGTTGTGATCTTTTCCAAAGCAGAGTCGTCACACTGTCCCAGTACAAGTGGCAGAACTCTAAATCAGCTCCCACCAGGCCGTAAACTAGTGATGAAAAATGTAGAGAGGGGCAGTAATGAAGCTGTAATGGATCACAGTCAGCTGGACTTTTATGAAAGGCTTTTCAAACTTCAATGATCATCGCTAATGTCCCTCTTTACTGTTGCTCCTCTTTGAATCTGCTATTTGAATTCATTTTTCTGTTATTCTTTGTTCAAACATTGCTAACTTTTATGGCTGTGCTGTCTTATCAAATAACAATTGCCATCAGTCTTGTTGAGTACACCCCGTTTCCTCTTATCTCACTTTCAGTTTGCTTTTCGATGTCAGTCTGATCTCTTTTATTGTCTTTGAATTGCACTCAAACACCTGCTTCTCCTTTATTCTGCAGTATTGGTGGCTCCATCCCCATCGTGTTTTCCTATTACTCTGAGTTTCTTGCTCAGGAGAAGCGAGGGGAACACCTGAGCTGGCTTTGCATGTTCTGGATGATCGGCGGTATCTACGCCTCTGCCATGGCCTGGGCCATCATCCCACACTACGGTGAGAAACACAAACACAGAAATAAGAGCCAGTATGCATGTTTGTATGTCTCTTCAACTTTTATTCTCCACCACAAAATGTGGGAAGGGGATTCTATGGCTGTTTTTTTCTGTCAAAGGTAGAGAGTCCAAGCAGAAACTGACTCCACTTTTTGGCCTCCTAAAGTCTGTGACACTAGAGTGTTTCTGCTATTTTGAGGATCCATTAGAGTTTGGCACACATCCACAAGACCAAAACTCACTTTACTTGGCTTGTTTTTCACATGGGATGCGCAGCAGAACTACTTTACTGCTAAATATAAGAGCATGTGTTGACTGATTCAGTTTGAAGTTCACAAATGGATGGAAAACTAAGAGAAGGTGTGCCTTTTTATCCAGTACTCTTCAGTTCATTATACTCAGTGAACAATTAAAAGCAAACACAGAATTAAAGATTGTCCTAAAGCATGGAGCTACATTTCTAATATTTGTTTACAAACTAATGAATCTCACCAATAATTGTGCTCCAGACAATAATACAGACTGTGAAGTGCGTTTTGTGCATTTAGTAGAGAATCAAACCAAGAATTTATGTGGAGAAAAAGAGAAAATATATTGCTTTTAAAGCCACTGGTATTTAATGTATGGTGAGAAGGTCGGTCATGGACCAATTTAAGCCTGATTGTATCAGTTTTAACTGGCGAGTTTGATCATTAATAAGATTTGTATAGGCAGAAGTTTACGACTTGTCTTATGAATGCTTTCTTATGTTCTGGATGTTTCAGTGAAAAAAAGCTCTTCAATATTATGCCAAGTCACACATTCCCGTTTCTCATGGCGATTGTGCACGACTGTACACGATTGGCGAGGCTGGTGTGATCGCTATGATATGGGATGAAATGACTGTCTCACCCCTGGACACACCCGTAAATACACCGTCAGTAGTGCTTCTACAGCGCTTCGGGGGCGTTCATCTCTCTCCAGCTAGGTTAATACAACGATATGACGAGGACCCCTTGAATTTCCATCCCGCTGACACGACGTCAGCCCCGCTCGAGCTCAGTTCGCGTCACGTAAGCCCCGACTGAGCCCCGTCGCTTGCGCCGTCTTGAACGGGACACAGTTGGGGCACAAACAGATACATCCGTGTCAGTCGTCCTCATAAAGCTTTCAGGATTGAGCCACGATCAGCCCGACTGAGCTCCGTACATGCCACGCTAATACCATTCTCTTTAGGACTGCATTAGGCTTCCATCCCGCTATACTGAGAGCGGCAATTCTCCACGACAGTTTTGAACAGTTCAAAACTGTCGGTACCCTTCCACATTCCCCGCCGTTCATCCACGACTATACAACGCTGATCCAGACCAAGTAGCGCATGCACCACAACCAAAGCACGTTTTATCAGGATTATGACAGTCATGCACAATCGCCATGAGAAATGGGAATGTGTGACTGGGGCTTTACTTGCCTTGTTAATTTTTCCTTTCTCTAAAATTTTGTATGTCCCTCCCCTCTTCTCTCTCAGGCTGGAGTTTCCAGATGGGCTCGGCATACCAGTTCCACAGCTGGCGTGTATTTGTGTTGGTGTGTGCCTTCCCCGCCGTGGCGGCCATTTCAGCCCTCACCACCATGCCTGAGAGCCCCCGCTTCTACCTGGAGGTCAGCTAACTGGCTCTTAGACTTTATTGGAACATTAGAATATATTTAGACCTCATGAATACACAAACAGCCTTGAAATCAGAGACTCTGTGCTGCTGACAAAGTGCTGCTTTCACACTTTTCTGGAATATTTTGTAGAGCTCAATAAATATGTGCATTTATACAACTTGAAAATAACAGTGAATATAGAATGTTTTGGGTGGGGCTAGGAATATCTGTATCGTCCTCAGTTTTGTTTTTATTTTAAAGGTCTAATGTCCTGCAAAGTCAACTTTTCCATGGTTTGAATGTTTTTAATTGGAGCTTAGGGAGCATAAAAACATGACACCTTTTGCTAATCTTTCAATGCATAGAGAAATTAGCCATGCCTCTTTCAGGAAAATGCCCCTGAAATGCTCTGTTTATTACTTCCTGTGTATTATGATGTCATAGCTATACAGCCTCCACCTAGTTGAGTGTTTTCTGCTAATCTGTGCGACCTGTAAACCTTTCTTCACCCTCCCATAAGACATTGTTTGGTCAGCCAATCAGCACAGAGCTAATTACCATCATCCCTATGTCCGCTTGTTCCAAAGGAGAGGGGAAAAGAGCTGCTTCTGATCCTCTACAGAGACAAAATTCTTTTTTTTTTTTTTTTACCTTGAGATGGGACTTTTTTTCATATTATAAACACCACAGTTTCATAATGTAGTCCAATAGACATACTGTTACTATCTTATTAAATTGTGAGAAGACTGTTTTTCCACTCCTTGAATAATCTTTTGCAGTAAAAATGTTTTTTTAACCTATGCCAAAATTTTTACATCTACAGTAACACAAAAAAAATTAAACCAGCTTGCTTAAAACTCAGGTACATTTTTATTTAATGCATAAAATAACTACAAATTTAAAGAATGTAAATATATATGTACAAAATAAAGATAAAACATGACGTGGTCTCAGAGGAAGCTATCACTATGATATTATGTGATTGCAATTTATGTAAGCTTGTGCCATAGTTTTCCTTTTTAGATCAATCTAATAAATCACCACTAATTATTTTGTTTTTCATTTTTTTCTCTCTCAGAACGGGAAACATGACGAGGCTTGGATGATCCTGAAGCAGGTCCATGACACCAACATGAGGGCAAAGGGCTACCCAGAGAGGGTCTTCTCTGTAAGTCGCATTAAAACGATGATACTTTACATTCAACACTGCTGTCTGTATGCAGGGAAAATGTCCTCACACTGTTCTCGTGTTTCTGCCTGCAGGCTCACACAGTGCAGCAGGTTTTGAGCTCTGTGCTGCATAAATTAGCATAATTACAAGTTCAAACAGATTTTCTTTAAACCTCGGTAATCTCTTAATGCCCTGAACCATACGGTCTGAATTCGTATTTAATTTTAATGTCCGGCAGCCAATCATCCCGGACGAGCCCCCATTTGTGTAATGGCCAGCTCAGTTAGGGAGTAAGGGAGGCAACAAAATAAACCAGATTTAAATCGTTCAAATTAAAGTTACTTATTAATTAAAGCAAAGGAAATAAATTCGAAACTTACTGAGGCTGAGAAAGGACAAACTACAAAACACTGTAAAAACTAAAAGGCTTTCAAAATAAATTCAAAAGCTTAAAAAAATAAATATTGATAAACAACAACACTACAAACAACAGAACTAAAGAACACCAAAATGAATACTCTTTCCAATACTGGACCTCTGAAAGGTCAGAATAGAGAATTATTTTCTAACAAACATAGGTGATCTGGGAGTGCTGGTTTGGCGGAGTGGTTAGCAACCAGGCACCCCATGTAATTGTTTCTGCCGGTCCAAGTTCGAATCCCGCCTGTGACCAGTTTGCAGAGTGTCTTCCCCTACTCTCTCACCCCCATTCACAAGCCTATCTACTGACTCTCTCCTATCAATAAAGGCACAAAATGCCCCAAAAATACATTTAAAAAAAAAAAAAAAACATAGGTGATCTAGCTAACATGGAGGCTCTGTTGAAATGCTCCCGTCTCTGCAGCATTTTGGGATTCTTAAAGGGGAGAATGACCATCGGCTGGCGGGATGATTGGCCGATAGACATCTCCTGCAGCTTCTCTGAATCAGCCTGATGATATGTGGCCTCCAACAAAGCACACACAAACACAGAGCACTCTAAAGGCAGATAAGCACAGAGAGGAGGGGGTGTGGCAGAGGCTTTTATAGAGACAAAAATACTTTGAAACACTATTATGCTGTGGATATTCACTTTTAGTTGTAACAACTTCTTCATTTCATCATGTTTTAGCTTACTCTTTAGTGTATCTTTTTAATATGTTAGACATCTGTTGCGCAATTCACTGACATTTTTCCTCTACTTGAAATAAACAGAATTTGTTAAACCTGTGAATTCAAACCAAAGTCTTTAATTTCCTGTATACTAAAGTTTACGCATGAACAAGTGAGGAATAGAGGTTTGATGTCACTTTATGTTCAGATTTACAACATTTCTACTCTTAAATCCTTGTTTTAACCTTGCAGTGCAGCTGGATCTGACAGATTTATCCAATCAGGCTCCCTCAGAGCAGGGAGAGGTGGAGCTATGAGCAAGATGACAGCAGGAAGATTAGCATAGATGCTAACAGCTTCATGAGCAGTTTTATCAGATGTGGAATGCATTTCTTTATTAAATGAAAATCAACTATCTCTCTGTAGAAAGGATATTTCTGCTCCACTTCAGACATGTCTTGGCAAAAGTTTGGTTTAAGAAGTGGCTCAGGTTTTGTGTTTTACAGCATGACAGTAACACCGCTTGATGCATTATCTGATTGGCTTGTAATTAATGTGATTGATAGAACAGACGTCCAATCACCTGCTGATATACTTTTAAAAGGTTCTGTCATTTTCAAACACTTTCTATGGGCTGTTTGGTCAAGTAATACAGTATATACTGAATGGTCTATATCTGCTGTGTTAGGTTACCTTGATTTACTTGATTATTCATTCATTCATTCATTTTCTATACCCGGCTATCCCTTGCGGGGGGCTGGAGCCTATCCCAGCTATCATCGGGCGAGAGGCGGTGTACACCCTGAACCGGTCGCCAGTCGATCGCAGGGCAACATAGAGAGACAGACAGCCATTCACGCTTACACTCATACCTAAGGGCAATTTAGAGTCACCAATTAACCTAATGAGCATGTTTTTGGTTTGTGGGAAGAAGCCGGAGTACCCGGAGAGAACCTACGCACGCACGCACGGGAAGAACATGCAAACTTCACACAGAAAGGCCCTCCTGACCCAGGAATTAAACCAGGAACCTTCTTGCTGTGAGGCACTCGCTCTACCAGCTGCGCCACCGTGCCGCCATTTACTTGATGAATTAACATTAAATACATTTTTTATTGTATGTTTTTAATTGTTTGTATGGTCTTTGTATCCAATATCTAATATCATGAGTAAATATGAGAAGACAAAATAACAAAAGAACGATATAAGTTTGCTGAGAAAAGGATGCTTAACTTTGATAATGGTAAAAAAAAATGTTAGCAATAATGACAGAAAGAAAAATAACAAAAATGGCTGCTGGACTTTGAGAGCTCTTCATATTTGTTTGTTTGCTAATATACTTTTTGTTGTATCTGTCTGGCATAATTTCATTTTTTGAAACCCTTTTTTAAATAAGCCAAAAGATATTGTCCATTTAGGTGAAACATTCATGGAAAGCAGTTTTGAAGGACCATCACAGTGGTAAAGATAGAAATCTGATTTTTAAATGTCTGTTTCCAGGTGACCACAATCAAAACAGTGAAGCAGTTGGATGAACTGGTGAACCTGGGCGATGGTGCTGCCTGGCATGAAAAATGGAGGATAAAGCTGACCACTCTCTTCCATCAGGTGCTGACCCACAATGTTTTTGTTTCAAGTAAAAGAGAAGTAGTTTGGAATACTTACTGGTCAGGTGAAACACAGAAACAAGGTCACATTGAGAGTTGTGTTCTGTTTTGTCAGTTTCTATGCCTTTATTTTTATTTTTGCTGATCAATTCCATTTATTTATGGTATGGGGGCCAACTGCAATCCTCCATTCTCATCAGCCCTCAGCGGTTTCTTAATAGTTGAACTAGATTTGATTTATAATAGAACAGAACTTTTTGCTTGACTGGTGGAACTGAAATACCATAAACTACTCTACCTGCACTGTCTCAAGGTCCATGTACAAAGCATAAATTCCTGACCATCTTCAATCACCAGCATCAGTTAAAATCTACAGCTTGATGCAGTTTGCTCTTGTTTTGTGTATGAACATGAGGATGGGTGCTTAGCATCTTTCCTGTTGTGTAGAGCATTTCTTTTCATTCTCATCCTAAAAATGACAGACATGGATACCCAGTGTCACTCAGAGCCACTCGAATCGAAGTGGCCACCCCAAAATCTTTAAATTTCATACATTATAGGTAATTTATAGCAAAGTGGTCCAGTCAAACTTGTATTTTTCACTATGCAATCCTTGAGGAAAGAGGTTCGGACACCCCAGCATTAATTCCTGGTAAATTCCATATACAGCTACAGAGGTATTTCTCCTCACTAAGTATAGCAGCTTAGTAAAACACTTATATTAGCATAGTAGTACATCTGGACTGACGATATCTGAAACACAAAGTCTTCAGCAAATTTAATGTCATGCTTCTGCTGTGGGATGAGAGCCACCTTAGATTAAATAAGATGATGTATTTTGAACAAATAGGTTTTTAAGAGCTGTCATATTTCTGCATTTGTTAAGTTACTCTAACAAAATTATGTCTATTTTATCATCTAGATCATCAATGTTTGGACACATGTATTCGAGTCAAAGTCAAGATTATCAGTGTTAAAATATTTTTGTCAATGTTTAAGTCCATTTTTATCACTCTGTAAGTCCAGCTCATCAGTGTTTAAATTGTTTTTGTCAGTGTCTGAATCATGATCATCGATGTTTAAAATAATTTTGTCAGCATCTAAGTCCAGTTTATCATTTTTTAAGTCCTTTTTATAAGTGACAAAGGGAAGATCATTAGTGTCCAAGTTGGTTTATCAGCATTTAAGTCTGGATCATCAGTGTTTGATATTTTTTATCAGTCACTTAGTCCAGATCATAAATATTTGAGCCCATTTTATCAATGTCTACGTCCAGATCATTAGTATCTTAGTTTTTATCAGTGTCTCTTCACCGTTTTATAAGCCCTGGCCGTGGGTGTTTGTATCCATTTTATCAGTTACTATATGTCCAATGTCAGTTACTCAGTCAATTTCATTACTTTTAAATCCTTTTTGTTAATTTCTTAGCACAGATCAGGAGTGTTTGAGCGCGTTTATCAGTATTTCAGTCCTGTTCATCAGTGTTTAAATATGTTTTTTTATTGGTGACTTAGTCCATATAATCACTAATTAAATGTTTTTGTCACTGTCTTAATCGAGATCGTTAGTGTTAGTCCATTTTATCAGCCATTAATGATGTTTTCACACCAACCATATTTAGTGCACACCAAAGAAGACACAGCACGGTTCGAAACAGGTGGGCCTAATGTGAAAGTGCCCTAAGTCAAAATCATCAATTTTTGAGTCCATTTCGTCAGTGACCAAGTCCAGATCATCTGTATCTGAGTCCATTGTATCAGTCTGAAAGTCCAGATCATAACTCTGGAAAGTATTTTTTGTCAGTGTCTAAGATTATTAGGGTTTGGTTCCAATTTTTTTTCATTAAGTGAAGATCAACAGTGTTTGTGTCCATATTATAAGTCTTAAAGTGTAGATCATCAGTGTCTGGTTTTAATTTTATCAGGGTCTTAGTCCAGATCATCGACTTAATCATTAATATAAACTTCAAACTAATTTATTACTTCATTGTAAAAAAGTAAATCTAAATCTCAGTCTGAAGCTGAATGAATATAAGAAAGAACAGGCCGAGCTCAGACTGTATTTCCATGCCGATTGTCTCTGTGTGCTGTGAGTATTAAGTAACACAGTTTGTTTACTTTGTTTCTCCAAAGGGATTCTGGGAGATTTTGTGCATTTATTGCTACTGAGATGTCTGTTGTATGGTTACTTTCTCTCTGACTATGCTCAAAGTTTAAATCTTTCTGTCTCTGTCTTCGTGTTTGTTTCTCCAGGTGTGGAGTAACTTCCAGACCGTCTTCTCACCTCAGTACAGACGCACCACCTACATGATGATGGCCGTTTGGTTCTCCATGTCCTTCAGGTGAGCTCGGGTTTAGACCTGAAGGTTTAGTTTGGATTTGTGACACGAACAGGAAATAAATGCTCAGTTGCACAATCGGTACAGACAGTTACTGTCAGAAAGACCTGAGTATAGTTATGTCAGTATCATAAAGTCTTATACAACAATCCGTAGAACAGTTTTCCTAACAGATGGTTTCATAAGGCAGTAAAGGGGCTCAGTGTAAACATACATTAAGGCTGTTTGATAATATCTTACACTATTATCCTGATTATTTTGATCAACATTAAGATCACTATCATAAGATACAGTTACTCAGTGCTTTTAGTAAAGGACCCCATGCAAAATGGGAAGTGTTTTAAGACAATCAGCTTAATATTAATAACAAGCAGCAAGGGAAAATGTATATGAAAAAATAAAGACAACAAACGAATTATGGATGTGAAAAATTAGAAATAAATGCAAGCACAGGAAGATTGCTAGTAGCTGATAGGGATAAAATAAATTTATAAATAGAAACATTGTCCAGTTCTGACATACATCCATTTATTCTACCCACTGTCTCCACTTTAACAGGTACATTGTGTATGTTGTTTCAAGATTTGGACTTTTAAATACCTTCTTCTTTAAATATTAAACTTAATATAATCAAGTTTGAAGGTTAATTCTTCAAATTAACAAATATTACGGTATAATTACTCACATGCATGTTCTATCCGACTCTCAGTAATTATGCATTTTTCACACATTAGTTTTGTTCTGTCACACAATAGTTTTGATCTATCTATCTATCTATCTATCTATCTATCTATCTATCTATCTATCTATCTATCTATCTATCTATCTATCTATCTATCTATCTATCTATCTATCTATCTATCATACCAGATTACTGACACAGAAGTGAAAGTAATATGGGCCAAGTTTCTTGCCCGAGGACACATTGACATGTGACTGTCAGAGCTGGGCTCAAAGCCTTAGCCTGCTGATTAATGGTAGAGTGTAAAAGACTTAGCCACACATGTGTTTCAATTATGGATGCATGTCTATAAACCCCTCTGTTTCAGCCCTGCTGAGAACGGGCTGTTTTTGTTTAAATCCTCATTACATTGACAGTGGCTGACCACGCCCCCCATATCTGAGCTCTAGTGTTAACTGTGGCTTTAACAGCCAAGCTTGGACTCGTTCCCACTACTGAAGGCATCTGTGGAGGTGGCATATCCCCAAAGACATCACAAGTAGAGACAGTCATTTTTTTAACATCTGGAAAGATGGAACTAAAAAAGAAGGAAAGGCAGGATTTTTATGATGTTGTGATTTGAGGGGATAGACTGGACAGGGACACATATTTTATATCAAAACCATCGACAGTAAGTGCAGTAACAAGGAAGAGACAGGCAGATCTCACCCACCACTAATTAGCTTAGCTCAAACACTGAGAGTCAACAGGTAATGTTAGCCTGTCTCTGATAAACTCTTCAGCAACTCTAAACAGTCCTGTGTGCTTATTATGATTGTTTGTTTTACCGTGTTCTGTTACGTTATCTGTTTTTAGACTAAGATCAGCACTGTATAAAATTATCAAAAAACAATACATAAGAAACTAAACTGCAGGGCTCATGCGCAAACCACCAACAGATGTACTATTGTTTTGTTGAGCTACTTACAAACAGTCAAAAGAATGGTGTGTATCTGCTTGTCATGGACTCGGGAGTGAAGCAAGACACAAAAACAAAAAAGTGTCTGAGTATCCCTTTAAGATAGAAAGTTAAAGTCCCTCATTAGGTGGAGGAAGTTGTGAATCCTGAGGCTAGATCAGTTCAGAGCCACTGTATCAGAGAGAGGATTCACCCTGTTAATTCACCTTTATGTTTTTTTTTTATCTCTTCTCTCTCCCTCCCTTTACTCCCTCTTCTCTCATTTAGCTACTACGGTCTGACAGTGTGGTTCCCCGACATGATCAAGTACCTGCAGAAACAGGAGTACGCCTCACGCACCAAGGTGTTCTCCAAGGAGAAGGTCGAACACGTCACCTTTAACTTCACCCTGGAAAACCAGGTCCACCGTCAGGGAGAGTACTTTAATGACAAGTGAGTCCACTGCTGCACCTCATGAACTACACTCAGACTCACACAGCTTTTTCAGCTTGGCCTGACTCTACTCGCTTCTTATGATTACTGGATTGAACCCGTCACCAGGTCCACTTTTTGTGTCATCTGATGAGGTTCCAAACAACGCGGCCCTCCACCTCACTAATGGCCCTTTTCCATTAGCCCTACTCTACTCTACTTGACTCTACCCGACTCTACCCGACTCTACCCGGCTCTACTTTACTTGCCTTGTGCTGCTTTTCCATTAGCTCCAGTCGCCTGCCCAATAGCATGCAGTGTCTCTGTAAACAGAGAGCAGCTCTGTGGTGACGTCATTTTGAGCGCGACACAACAATCTGTGGCTTTTTGTCACAAACCGAGTAAAAAAGGAAAGCAGAAGAAGGCTGCAGGTGGCAAGAAGAAATACCCCTTTAGAAGCACAAGAGAGTTTTGGAAGCTATACAACAGAATGAAGCCGAGGACGAGAGCAATCGAGCTGCAAAGGAAAGACATATGAGTTTAAGCTAATGGTAGCTACCGTTAGCATGCTAGGTCGTCGCTCTCATGACTCATCGATGACAACATTGTCTGACCAATCAGTAGCCGGCAGCCGGTGACGTCATCTTTTAGTATCGGCTCAGCTCGCTTAGAACCAGAGCGGAGTAGGTACTAAAACTAGCTTGTTTCAGGAGGTACCAGGCTAGTGGAAACATGCCCCAAATTGAATAGAGCTGAGTAGAGTAGGGCCAAGGGGTGCTAGTGGAAAAGGGCCATAAATAAGGCCTGTTATTAATTCCCAAAAACCAGCTATTGTAAATATTTAGGAAACTCAGACATTTAATCAAAATAATTCTATAAAATCTTTACTGATGTGTTTTATTGGCTATTGTACGTTATTTAAGAACCTACTTTGCTGTAATTTTGTCTCTAAATCTCTTTCATGAAGCATTAGAACATTTTATGAAGTATTACTCAATACTCTATTTAAAAATGGCAGCAGTAAAATATTCGAGCTTACATTGGCTGTAATTCCATGTATATAAGCTAAAGTAGCTTGAATTCTATGTCAAGTTCATTTAATTATGCATAATAACTTTTATTTGTGTTGTAATATATAAATATTAGTATACAAACTTTATGACAAATTCAAATTCTCATATAAATTTGTTTATCCAACATTCTTTTTCTCCACCGAGAGTTGTTGAAAATTTGTAACAATGCGTCCCTCAGGCTGGGAAAAACGGTTTTATGTGGCTTTCTTGGTAATTAAAGTTGCCCAGCCCTATTCTACTATGTGCACTGATTCCCCTGATCTGCTGTTTTGCTCCATGGACTAAGGAATACTTTCCAGAAGGAAAAAACACTGAACCAAAGTGTCTACATTGGCTTCTTGTATGTTTGAGAAATGGTTTTAAGGTCCTTTTATTAGTTTTTAAATCTCTTAATGGTCTTTGTCCAGGCTCTTTATCTGATCTGCTTTTATCACATGAGGCTGTGAGAGCCCTCAGACCTTAAGTTGGTGGTTTTTTAGTCGTGCCATGTGAGACAGCTTTTGCTTATTAACATCCTGGAGGGACAGAGAAGCAGCTGCAGTGGGAGACTCGTCTCACTGAGCTGCAGGAACGAGAGGTTCAGGAGGTCTTTTGTTCCCACAGACATCAGACTGAACAACACCCTGAACCACAGCAGTGCTACTAATACTGAGTACCCAATTTTCCTCAAGGGGATTAATAAAGTATTCCTCTATGTTGCAGTGCTTCTGGGAGCCCTTACAGCCACTTCACAGACTTTTGTCAAATACCTCATAAAACACAACTTCAAATATACTGAACTTTAAGAAACTACTGACCAGTAGATGGTCCAACTGTTTTAGTAGTGTCAGGAATGGCCGAATCATATCTATCAGGGTCCCCATGTTTGTTAGAATGGTCTTTATTGTCATTATACAGAATGTACAACAAGATTGGAGAGCTTCTCCTTTTCAGTGTAATAGATAGACAGTTAAGTCAAAAGTATACAAAAATGATATAAGTAAAAAAGGTTGTAAGAAGATTTTAAATGTACAAGATATATACAAGGTGAAATACAACTCTACTGGACAGCGCAATTGAAGCTCTATGTACAATATGAGGTAGAGGATAAATATTAAAATGAAAATAGTCCTGTTTTTAGCTCTCAGTATTTCTGTAGTGTATGCCAATGTATTGCACAGAATAGCTGAGAAATTGAATTAAATAAATGCTGAGAACCTTGTGCTTTATCCTTATATTGCACAGGATAAATAAACATAAATATTGAGGTAGTATTTAAAGTGTAGCAGCAACAGCAGTGGCAGTGAAAGTGATATTGTACATTTTACATTATATTGATGCCTGGGGTCGTTGCATGTGAGAGTTCAGGGTGGTGTGGCTCTCGGACAGAAACTGTTTTTTAGTTTGTTTGTCCTTGTTTTGATGCACCTGTAGCGCCTGCCAGCTGGGCACCGGGATGTGAACTGTCCTTGATTATGTTGTGAGCTCTGCTGAAGCACCAGGTGGAATAGATGTCCATCAGGGAGGGGAGAGGGCAGCCAATAATCCTCTGTGCTGTCTTGACTGTCCTCTGAAGCCTCGGTGCAGCTCCCATTCCAGGTGGCACAGGAAGATTTTGGAAAAAATTCAAGTCGATCTTTTAAATCTTACGAGATGGATGCACTGTTTCACATATCCATGGGATATATGGGTCTGACAAACAGCTATTAGAAAGGATGAGAGGATCAAAGTATTTTCCTTGCCTTGCCTTAGTCCCTGTTAACTGTTAAGGTCTTAAAGTCAAAAGCTTTTATTTGTAATAAGCTCTGCAAATTGTTCAGTGAACTTGTGACAATGACATCATATTTTGTAAAAGCTTTTTGGTAGCTTTAAGCATGTGTCTACCAGTGTAAATGTGGTTAAATAAAAATAATATATTTTGAAAAGTCGTATTTAATCACGTTTATCAGTGAATTTATAATAGCTCAAAAACATCACAAAAGTAACAAAGTATAACACACTTCATAAAACATTAAATCAGAATGAGTCAGATGATCCTTTTGAAAATCCAATTCAGACCGAGATGATTAAAGATGCTATGATGAGTTTTTAAGTAATTACAAAAAAGTCTCACTTTATACATAAATATATGCCTGATCAAAATACACACTTTAAGATGCGTTTTATAGCATCAAAATAGGATTTCTATAAACGCTATTCCTTAGCTTCGCTGTCGGGCCGGACAGGGCTGGACTGGCCTGTATACTCAACTTCGGGAACACGACAATTAAAGCTAGAGCAAATTTATATTATTCAGACACGTCTTAGAGCACCGGGCTGTAAGTAGCGATATATAGCCGGCTACAAAACTACGATACTAAGTTTTCCAAAAATTGCTTGTTGTCACACATCAAAAACTACCGCTATGTAACTACAAAGAGATACATTACCTCGTCGCTTTACATCCTGTAAGTTGTTGAAAAAAGAAGTTGTAAAGCAATGCAGAGTTCTGAGGAAGGTCCCAGCTGCATTTATTAGCATCACAACGAACTCACGCTTTGGCTTGGGTCACGTCTTACGACAGTCGCGTGCTCATGGGTACATGATGAATCTATTTGACTGACTATGTGTTTGGTGTTAGTGAAGAATATAAATGAGAGGGCAGTTCATGTTGTATGGCCTTATAGAGGAAGAGGCAACAGTGTCCCATCTTTCTATTGGAATAGGATGGTGACCACTGGTGTATTTCATTTTCCCAACACAGTTAAAACATGTTCCTGCCTAATAGTTATATCGAGCAATGGACAAATGTGTATTTTTCATAATTTTTGTTTGCACCAGAGTTTACTATAAACAATAATCCAAGAACACAGTAAATAATCCGATAGGCTTTTACTTGATGGAACCTGTCTAATTCTAACTTCCAGGTTTGCCATGTCATCCCTGCACCAGTTAATGAGAAGAAAAGTAAATAAAAAGCCAACACAAACACAAGTTTTAAATAAGTTTGGAGAGCCATAATTTTCTTGAATTAAACTGAGTAAGCTCTTGTACAGACCTTGACTTGATAAAAGTTTTAAATATTTCCTTTTAATGATGCAGAAAAAAAAATCACCTCTGCCGGCCTTTTTGTTCCCTCAGTATTATTGAATTCAACAGTATTACTGAAAAGCATTTAAGCATTTTTACAATGCTGGTAATGCGACCTGAATCACATCAGACTGACACTTCTACCTGAAATGCCTTTTTTTCTTGTTTTCTAGCTTTTCGTTCCCATCACCCATCTCTTCATGTCTCTTATCAAATGCAGATTTATGAACTTGAAGATGAGGTCCATGGTGTTTGAAGACTCCCTGTTTGAGGAGTGTTACTTTGAAGACATCACCTCCAGCAACACCTTTTTCAAAAACTGCACCTTCATCGCCACCCTCTTCTACAACACAGGTAGGAAGAATCTCACACGGATTCTGTCAAACGGTTTATAAAAAGGTACGGATCTGTCTTCTCATGTAGCACTCTCACCTGCTGTGTGTGTTAACCACATCAAAATGAACTCTTGACACAATGAGCCATTTATCAGAAAGCTCAGAACAGAAGCTCATAAGGCTTTCACCAGACAAGTGCCCAAGTCCCTCCGATCCGAGTCTCAAGCGAGTCCCAAGTTTTTTCTGTTGTGGGCAAGTAGAGTCGAGTCGAGTCGAGTCGAGTCACAGGTTATGACGGGTCGAGTCCCTCACCATTGTTCCCCAGTCCACCCAAAAAGCACTCAGATTTTTATCTTGAAGAGAGAAACCTTATCATCCCACACATACAACACACGTGCACCCTCTTAACTAATGTTAGCTTTGCTAGCTTCATATTGACCACAGGTCGGGCTAATGTTCCTGCCATATTGACCTATGGCAGGAACATTAGCTACATGGGTAACGTTTGCAGGTTTCACTTACTTGGCCTCATGTGTCCTCAGGTGGCGGATAAAGTTCGATGTGCCCTCTTTTTCTCTTATCGAAGCGTTGCAGGTCGTGCGCTTGGCACGTCCTCGTTTTCCATCTGATTGAAATTCCTTATATGCAAAGAAATAACTTTGGGCACAGAAGACAAAGCAGTTGCCAAATTGAAACCCGCATCCCGCATCATCACTGTAGCAGAAGCGGGTGTGTGGTAACGTATGTGTGTAGTACTGTGTCTTGTACGGGACAATAATTGGTGAATAAGTGTACTGTGAATGGAGCATCAATAAAGTGAACCTAAAAAGGAAAGAGCGGCGTATATCTCCTGTCTGGCTCTTCATATAAAGCCTGAGTGCGTGCAATTTTCCAAATCATGTTGTCTTAAGTCAGGTCGAGTCTGAGGACATTTTCTCTCGAGTCCGAGTCGAGTCTTGAGTTTTAACCTCCCAAGTCCGAGTCGAGTTGCAAGTCTTCTCATTAGCGGCTCAAGTCGCCTCGAGTCCGAGTCCCTATGACTCGAGTCCAATTGTCTGGCTTTCACGGCCTCTTATGTAGTTGAAAAATAGTAAACTTTTAGGCTGGTAGGATAGTGCAAATCACTGTGGAGAGTCGGTCAGAACTCTGGGGGTGGTTGAAGAAAGAGTTGGATCACTGCTGATTGAAGTTCCTTTATTCTTAATGATAGGAGTTTAAACAGGGTTTGGGTGGAATAAGTGTGGTTTCTATAATAAACGGAAGAAACAAATACAACTGAAATGAGTATGAAAGTGTGCAGTTATTTTAACAGGTGTAATCTAACACAAAACTGAAAATGCACATTTCACTTATTGGCTATACTAAATACACAACTTACTGGCTAACAATCTTATACAGGTTAGCTATCAAATGATTGTACTTAAAGGATAAGTTCGGTTTCTACAGCTTTCACATTGTTTATAGAATGAAGTAGAACAATATACTCACTCAGAAGGCTTTCCTGATCCAAACAGTGCCTCGAGAGATATTTAGATCCAAAATCGAGCGGTGGAAATCCGTATAATGGTAGCACACGAGGTATGTTAGCGCCCCTCCTAAAACTGCATTAATCGTCCAAAAACTCATTAGTTTCACCAATATTTCATCATGGTCCGCTCACGCTACTCCTCCAAGACAGTCTGTGTCGCTCCAGACATGTCTTTGTGACTGTGCTAACCTCTGAACTGAAGAAGAAGAAGAAGGTTTGCCTCCACGCATGTGCAGTACTCTCTGGAGAGCTGTTCTTCTCTTTGCCTCCGCGTCCTCCTTTTGATGAGCTCCTCATCTGTAAACTCTGGCTCGAAACTGTAAGTACACCCATCATATTCAAAGTTCTCGTCCACAACATCTTCATCCAATAGATATTCGTCCATTTTGCACAAAACTGGAAGAAGAAAGTGGTTGTGTAGCCGGCTGTCTTCCCCTGAAACAATGAGCCATGCGCGGAGGCAAACGTTCCTTTTCTTCTTCAGTTCAGAGGTCAGCACAGTCACAAAAACATGTCTGGAGCGACACAGACTGTCTTGGAGGAGTAGCGTGAGCAGACCATGATGGAATATTGGTGAAACTAATGAGTTTTTGGACGATTAATGCAGTTTTAGGAGCAGTGCTATACACGCCCCGTGTGCTACCATTATACGGATGTCTGCCGCTCGGTTTTGGATCTAAATATCTCCCGAAGCACTGTTTGGATCAGGAAAGCCTTCTGGGTGAGTATATTGTTCTACTTCATTCTATAAACAATGTGAAAGCTGTAGAAACCGAACTTATCCTTTAAATGACCTTTCAAACATAGCTACATTCTAACAAGTGAACAGCATGAGTTAGCCCAGTTCTTACAATAAACTCCAAAGTAAACCCCAAATACTTGTTTCATGAACGCACAAGTCTCACTCCTATCAAACTTTAAAACAGACTAACTTATATGCCTTTTTGAAGCTAGGAACAAAGGCCAGTCTCCCTATCTCACAGCAGCATGCAGAAGCACGTTTTCCTCTGGCTCTCTGCCAGCAGTCGGCAGTCTTAAAGGGGCAGACTCCTGATAGCAGTCTTAAAGGGGCAGGCTCCTAGAACCGGATTATTAACAAGAGCCTTTTTAACAGCAGTCACAACCTTTAAACATGATTAAACACAGAAGGAAATAATTTAGCAAAATGTTGGTTCAATCATCAGAAATCAGAATCAGAAATATTATGTTTGCTCAAGAGGCTGACAGAATAAAGTATGCCTAAGCAGTGTGCATACATGACTAGCAAGTCTGACAGTCGATGTCCCAGAAGTTTGGAGAGAAGTGTTACATTTTTTTGCCTTCCCAAGATGCAAGAAAGAAGATGCCAGGTGTGTATAAAGCACAAGAACATCTGGTTGCTCTTAAGTAAGGTACTAACTGACGTTAACGAGCCACTGTGTCAATTTGAACAAAAGAAATACAAGTAACAGATAGAGACAAACTCCTGATATATTTCAGTAAGTTATCACAGATGCTCTTGACATGGACAAAAACAAATATAATGAAAGGTAACTAAACATTCAATTTAAGCAATATCTGTTTACCCTGCTGTACAAGAACCTTGTTGTTCCTGTGTGATTCTTTTGAAGGTGAAGTGTCAACACATGGGGTGCTTGACACTTGCATTTAGCTTTCCCCTCTATTTTACTGTCCTCTTCATGCTCTGCTTGATAAGCCAAACAACCAAGAATCATCTAACAGGGATCATTTTATTCAAGCAACCACATAATGTGGATTTTTGTATCTTTAAAGAGGCTGTGAGGAGTGTCTAATTACAAAAAAGTCTCGCTTTTAGATATATGCCTGATCGAAATACATACTTTAAGATGAGTTTTATAACATCAAAATAGGTTATAAATGGTATTCCTTAGCGTTGGGGTCGGGTCGGACAGGGCTGGACTGGCCTGGATACTCAACTTCGGGAACAAGACAATTAGAACTAGAGCAAATTTATATTATTCGGACGCGTCTTAGAGCACCGGGCTGTAAGTAGCTATACATAGCTGGCTACAAAACTACGATAATAAGTTTTCCAAAAAATTGCTTGTTGTCACACATCAAAAACTACCGCTATGTAAGTAGAAAGAGATACATTACCTCATCGCTTTGCATCCTGTAAGTTGTTGAAAAAAGAAGTTGTAAAGCAATGCAGAGTTCTGAGGAAAGTCCGAGCTGCATTCATTAGCATCACAACAAACACACGCTTTAGTTTGGGTCACGTCTTTTGGTGTGTTGCAGTTGGAGTCAGAAGTAGGAATTTCCGGGTTTTGAGTAGGAAACTGCAACGTCCCAAAAGTCGGAATTTCCCACTGGGAACTCGGTGAAACCTCGCCACCCCCGAGTTGACAATCGAAGATGGATGCCCCCAGTGTGAACAGTTATTTAGCTCCTGTAATAATCAATTTATTTGCACTTCTGACTGGGGTGTGTCGCTCTAGATCAGCTGTTTACATAGTATTGTTAGACTTATATTTACAAAAATGCTGCCATAGTGATAATCACATTCTTCATGTGATATTTGTGAACAACAACGCAGGGCGTGCTAACAACAGCTAACAATAGCCTGGTAGATCGGCATGTTTTTTTTTCCGACTTCAACTGGAACGCAGATAAGTCGGAGATGATGTCACTCCCAGTTCCGAGGTTACTGGAACGCAGCATTACGACAGTCATAGCACCTTTAAGAAGTGATAGTGAGTATTTAGGGTCATGGGTAAAATCAAGCTGTCTTTGCTTAAATTATGAATGACCACTCTTTCTTAAGACTGATAAGCAGAATAGATGATGAATGGACAGTTATTCTGAACAAAAAATAGGCAATACACAGAAATAAACATGACATTTTGAATGTCTGTTTACTCGTCTTCATAATTGTCAAAGGCAGTAACTGTAATTCAGATTAAAACTGGGTTAATTGCCAAGCCCAAATATATATTTACAGTGTGCCTTGTTGTCAAACCATTTGCTTATTTCCACATTTAGTCTTCACTGCACAGGGCTAGGACTAGTCTCAAAGAGGTCCCTTTTCGCACTGATAACAAGTCCTAACCCCTTGTATTTCCTTTAAGTAGAAAGCCAAAATGTCTCCAATACTTCTCTATGCCTCACCTTTACTCCCCTCATCACCCATCCCTCCCATTTCCTCCGCAGACCTCTTTAAGTACAGGTTGGTCAACTGCAGACTCATCAACAGCACGTTCCTGCACAACAAAGAGGGCTGCGTGCTCAGCGACGTCAGCGATGAAAACAACGCCTACATGGTCTACTTTGTCAGTTTTCTAGGCACCTTGGCTGTGCTACCCGGCAACATCGTCTCTGCACTGCTGATGGACAAGATCGGACGGCTGAGGATGCTCGGTAATGTGACAGCAGAGTGTTTGCATGGCAGATAGTTTGATCTGCAGTTAGCTGAGGGCGGGCAGCACAATCACAAAGTCTAATTAGTATCATCAACGCATAACAAGCATTGATGAGTCTCTGAAAGGATGATGAATGTGAAAATTAAAAGGTTAATCTGTACAGATTTCAGGATTAAGAGGACTCAAGCCCAAACTCCTCCTTCATATCAACTACTTACTGTATTAATTAGGACACTGAAAGAATCCCTGTTTTGCATATGTTTCAAAGCAGTAAACAGAATTTTAAGAGTCAATAATACAACTTTCTTCTGAAACCAATTACATATCAACCAGAACAGTTTCCAGATAACTATCTAACCCTAAAACTATTCAAGTCCTATGACTGATTTTGATGTTGGGCCAAATATCAGCTAAATTGCAAGGGAATACAAGGGCTAATCACGCTGCTCCCAACCAGTAGGATGAATTACTTGCTGGTTTGAAACTTAAGTTTGCTGGCTGCAGACGCTCACACTGTACCCACTAATCTAAAACTAGAGACCAACAGTAATGCTTTAAACAAAAGACTCAAACAAACCTCTTTGGTCATATATCACTTAATGTCTCGCTCTATCCTAGATTTTGCCTGCAAAAGCTGGTCTCAGTGTCTCTTAATTGCCCCTCGGAGACAAAGAAAGTGTTTGAACTGGATTGAAAAGCTGCCACCAGTTTTAAAAACAAGCCAATTTGCACCTTTATTTTGATTGCAAGATGGATCTATCTGATTACAGTCACTAAATCAGGAGGATCCAGCTGCTTTGCAACGTAATGATTTGTAGACACAGACTTAAAATTGATTATTATCTTATAAAACTAGTTTTTACCCCTATAGAAGCTCCAAAGACGACTGTAAGTTCGATCATTACCTCCACAAAGGACGTTGTGTTTTTGGCCCTGAATGTTTGTCTGTTAGCAAGATCACACAAAAACTACTGGACAGATTTTGCTGAAATTTTTAGGTTTTGTTGATGATGGCCCGGTTTAAAAAATGATTAGATTTGGTGCTGATCAAGTCGATTGTTTTTGCTCAATAACTGTCTAACTAAGGATGATATCAACATGACTCTGAGGGCTAGTTGTTGGTTTTTTAGGTTCATGAATCAAATTATGATGGTAACTTTGTTATAGAACTATACTTGTAGATGTAACAGCAATATGTGTGCTACCTTAAGGTAGTTCATTGTAGTTTCTACAATGTTTTCTGTACAATGGATCAAACTGTTTAAGCAGAGCTCTGATTGGTCTGTCTAAGTAACAGGCTTGATGATGGATTCCCTCTTCCAACACAAACACATTTTAATTTAACATATCTCTGTTCTCCCTCTGTCTCTGCAGCCGGCTCCAGTGTGATCTCTTGTGTCAGCTGTTTCTTCCTGTCCTTCGGCAACAGTGAGTCGGCCATGATTGCCCTTCTCTGCCTGTTTGGAGGAATCAGCATTGCTTCCTGGAATGCCCTCGATGTGCTGACGGTGGAGCTCTACCCCTCTGACAAGCGGTAAGAAATAGAGGCATGCCCTGAAATCTCCCTGACACTGTAGACACCGGCGTTTGAGCTGTATGACGTTAAACGCTGTCATGAGACCTGCCCATCAGTGATTGGCTGGCTCACAGGGATAGATGACATTGTGGGGTGAAATCATTGGTTGCTCATGTGATGTAAAGCATATAGCAGCCTTGTTGCCACCTCATGGCATTAGGAGGATCATTTCTTATTCCTCTGAGGCTATTCTTAAAAAAATGAGTTTCAAACTGGTAATTCTCACTGAACTTTTTGATAAAATAAAATAAAAAAAAAGAACCCGTTTGTACTCTTAGAGATCACAGCCTAAGCCTTTATTCTATGAGCTGTTGCTCCCCCATGTGGCCGAATAAAGTCACTGCAGCTCAAACATGCATCATACTGACTTAGAGGTGTACATTTTATTAATATAGTGTTATTATTAGATTATTACAGACCTGAACATAAATGATTCTTTTCTGACTCTGATTTTTGTTGTTTTAAATTCTGTACAGCGTCCTTGGCTGTCATGTAAGGAGCTTTAAAAATAAAATGTGTTATCATTATTATTGTTATTTACTCTCTATGTCTGGTATGAACATTTTGGCATGGTGGCACAGCAGGTAGTGCCTTCCTCTCATGAAGAAGGTTGCCGGTCTGCATACGAACCCTCACAGGAAGGCCCAGCCTTACACAGGGCTCAAATCAGTTAATCAATCTTTATTTGTGTAGTGCCAATTCACAATAGGTGTTATCTCAAACCACTTTACAATAGAGCAGACTGAAGTCATATTCTTAATTTCATAGATACACATATGCATATCTAATATATATACAAATATACATATAAAATATCTATCTATCTATCTATCTATCTATCTATCTATCTATCTATATATATATATATATAAACATGAAATCTCACTTACAAACATTAAAGTGAGAAATTGCGAAGCCCAAAATTGTTAAGTTAGTGCTTTTTCTGCATTAACCCCAAACAATCAAGAAAATAACAACAAAATAACAAATAGTTGTAGACTGAAGCCTTAGCCTTATTTCATCTACCATTTTAAAATTCCTAATTTACTCAGCTTCCTGTAGATTGACATGAAACAGTAATAAACTCACATGTATCCAAAATCTGGGGCACATTTTGTGCTCACACCACAGTTCCTTACTTTACATTAATCTTTTGTTTTAGCAATTTTTTAAACCTATTATGTGTTTCACATTCTTTAATGTCTATGTCTAATCCATTCCACAGACTAACTCCATACACTGAAACACATCTTAGTTTAAAATTAGTTCTGCTCTTTGCTAAATAAGTATTTCCGTCCAGGCTGACAAAGAAACTAAAATAAGAATTAATGATAGAGACAAACCCATGGACACCCAGATCATATACTGGACTCGTCATATTTGTCTTTGTTGAATAAACGTTATTGAAGTTAAGCACCTTGAGATGTGACATCTCATTTTCAAGAGGGACCTCGTGTCTATATGGTTGTTAAGATAATTACTTTGTATGTATAAGTAACACAAACATGGATATATACATATATAGTTTATATGGATAAATGTAGTTTCTTATTATTTATTTATTTATTTATTTTCTCAGTGGAACGTATAAATGAATGAATGTGATTTGATGTGATCCTGGAGAAACGCCTTCTAATTCTGTTGATACATCAGTATTAACATTTATTTACTCACACATCTGCATGTGCAACTGTGTGCACATGCAGTGTAACATAGTATATGGGCATCGTGCAATATCATATTCGATCTGGCACTTTATTATTCTGGGCAATGCAACATGCGCCTTATATCTCTGTGCAATAATGGGCAATGTGCAATTAAACAGGGACCTGAACTCCAAGGCATCTAGCACTGTACACTTTTAGTATTTGGTACTTTAGCACAATGGCATAGGCACTTCAGTTAGCACCCTAGCACTTTATTATTCATGGTTCCTATTTTTATTTTTGGACTGTATGTTATTTGTATTGTTGCTTGTGTGTTTTAATAAGCTCTGTGTGTTTTATTTCTATTATTGATGTTTGTTTTGATTTTGTGTGTTGACACCAACCTGCTAATGGGACTGGGGATGGAAATTAGCCGCATTTCTATAATCTCATGCATTTACATGTAAATGTTAATTAATGCAGGACGTCACAGTGGCGCAGCAGATGGTGCACGTGCCTTACGGCAAGAAGGTTCCAGGTTCAATTCCAGGGTCAGACAGGGCCTTTCTGTGTGAACCTTTCATGTTCTTCCTGTGCATGCGTGGGTTCTCTCCTGGCACTCTGGCTTCCTCCCACAGACCAAAAACATTCTCATTAGGTCAATTGGTGTAGAAAAGGGGTGTAGAAAATGAATGAATGAATGTTCATTAATGCATACTGTCCCATCTTTAAAAAAGTAAATAAATCCTAAACAGAATGACAATGAATTTGAGTTTGAATTTGAATTTGATAGAGACTGATGTTATATCTACATTAATATTTAAAGTGAATATAATCTGAAGAGTACTGATGTTTTATTTATATGTCAACATCTGACTGAACTGCCATTAAAATGGGTTGAACTGGTCTAAAAGTATGAAATAATGTTGAATTATGTCGTATTTGTTGATGATTGATGCAGGATAAAGCACATGGAGTCGAGAATACAACTACCATGTATTTAATGTAGTTAATATCATGAACTGTAATGATAGCAGGACTTAAAGAAAGGCCAAATATGTGTAATTGTAGTAATGGAAGCTTTGTAAGTCCACAGCAGCAGGCCAGTAATCACAGGCTGCCTACAAGAGAGAAGCGACCAGCTTGTTGTGAAGCCATACCTGCTGTGCCACTTTTTCAGTCTTATTTTATATAAAAACGTCAAGATAAAGCTTGTGTTGCTGTATTTTCCTGCTGTGTTCACTTTTGCTTGCTTTAGTTGAACATCAAATAAGTACATAAACTAACTGTTCACTCTTTATCTGCCCCTCTCTCTTCCTCAGAACCACAGCATTTGGCTTCCTCAACGCCCTCTGTAAGTTAGCGGCCGTTTTAGGCATAAGCATCTTCACCTCGTTCGTCGGCATCACCAAGGCCGTGCCCATCCTCTTTGCCTCGGGGGCACTGGCAGCGGGCAGCTTTCTGGCCCTCAAACTACCAGAGACACGGGGTCAGGTGCTGCAATAGTGTGGCGCCATCATCTTCACAGCAGAGGAGCAGAAGAGTTTTTCGCCACACTGTGAATGAAGAGCTCAAGAGCCTTCAAATCCCTCCCCTCTAACCCCTCATTTCATCACGATAGTGTAAAGTAAGTGCACGTGCTTCAGCGACACAGGAGCCGCACATATAAGCTGTAATTTAAGATCCCAGATATATGAGTGCTTGATTATGCCTTGGGTTTAGCAAATATTGCTCTAAATTTTGGCCAATTAGGAGTCGAAGAAGAAGAAACATTTTGATCTGATTCCTCAATTTAAGTAGAAAAGTTCATCCACATGGGGTTGGAGGTCAGGGGCCGGGGGTTCTTGATGATGAGCCATGGAAAATAGACTCATAGAAATGACCACTAGCCATCGTTTTGGAGTTCTCTGTAGTCACCTCCATCCTCCTAAACAAACTCAACTCACCCGTCAAGTCTTGAGTACTTTGCCATTGTTGGACATAGAATCAAAAATGCGACTTTCTCTGCCTTGATTTGAAGCATTTTTGACTTTTTTCGGGGTAAAACCAAGACTCAGCTCTCTTGGCTTTCTCTTAAAACAAAGACCTCTCCTCATTTTTCTTTGTCTCTCCTAAAGGTCTTGTGTTTTGTGTACAGACTTACTGCCATTTTCTAGATTATAGAACATTCCAGGTTTGCTTTTACAGTTGTTGACACAGAGATCGATGGAGGCCCCTTTTTTCCCTTTAAAGCATTGTTTCTGATCACGTCACGAGACATTCAGATCGGTTAATCATTTCCCATGCTGTCATTTCATCATGAAGCTGTTTGTTAAAATGTACATTTGAAGCACAACCATCTGCAAGTGTGAATGTCCCCCCAACATTTTCTTGTCTTGATGAAAATGTTCAAAAAGTTGCCATTTTACAATCATCCCGTGTATCCCTTTGTAAGAAATGCCTTTTTAGTAACCCCCTCCCTGACTTAAAGTACGTTTGCCTCTTCTAAAAAAATGTGTGGAGGGTGTTATGCATGTCATGAAGTATGTATGTAATTCTAATGACACTGAGAATACAACATATGTGTTGCATTTTTGACACGTTGGATCCCCCCATTGATCAGTCCAGCTTAATTTTGTGTAATGTTTTGACATTTCCTACCCACAAAATACAGCACAGTGCTTCTGATCCGCCCTTTGGTCATGCTAAACATACATAGAGCATACTCCATAATTAAAAGTGTGCTTTCTTTACACCAATCACACATCAAACATGGAGGACAAGCAGGAAGTCAAGCCTCTCAGCTGTTCTGCTCTCAGTGCAGGCACCAACTGTGTTCAGTGTGTAAGAGATGACGGATTAACTATAATCAAGTTATTTGTGTGAACTGAATGTTTATATTAATGTGAGTGTGCTTCTTGGTGCAATATTGAACCTCCGTGCAATATTGGGATTTTTCTTTTGTTTATGTCTTTGAGCTTTTTCACGTTTGGCAAAAACTCTTCTTTTTGTGACTGGTCGTGGGCTAGCTGTCTTTGACTGATAACTAAATATGATGTGATAAACAGGCAAATGTTACCTGCTGTTTAGTCTTCAAGGTTCTCTTGTTCAAGATCAGAGAGTAGCATTAAAAGAGTGTTTTGTAAAACTGATGTAAAACTCTGAAAGGCAGCAGAGTCGTCCTGCTTCCAAACTTCTTGGTGTGAGATGTGTATGTACTGGAACAGTCTGCTGGAGGAGTGTGGCTTTGGAGTGCACTGGACCTTTGTGTTTATTTGTGCTTTATGATATTATTATACTATACAAAATGTAGCTAGATATAACATGAGATTCACTGTAGAGGACTCACTGCCAAGGGCTGCCTGTCATACATCCCACTTTGGTAAAAGCACAGAGTTGGCAAAAATGATAACAACATTCCCCTCAAATAGAAGAACAAGCTATACGCTCACAATCACGTTAAAGATGCTAAATTGTTGACTTTCAAAGCCCAGCACAGGCTAAAGATTTGCAAGGTAATAAGCTTGTTGGAGAACATTTTAGGAGTCAGTTGCAGCTGTGTAATCAGAGCCATCCCAGCGGGCAGCCGACGTCTAATCAAACATCAATATGACATCAAAATGTAATAGTTCGGTGTCAAGTTTCATGCAGCAACATTGTTTTAATGTCCAATATTTTAATTAACAATGTATGATGCAGTAAATGGATATGAGATTGATCATTTGGTGGACCTTCAACCATTAGGATGTCAAAGCTTGTAGGCTATTTATCATGGTAGTCAAAATTGGCCAATCTTCAACATCAAATTGATGTGCTTGCTGGGACTGCACCGATAAGGGCGGTTGACAGATGGTTATAAATCATCTCAGAGATCAGCGTTTGCTTTAAAGATTTAGAGGTCATACCAACTCAAATAAATGACCAAAATGCTCATAATCATAAGGCATTGAAAGAAACTGGGATAGATCTTGTTTCAAGCTCATAGAGTAAATTTGCTGCTGGGGAGTTTAAGTGGTCACATCTCCTCAGCTCAGGCTTGTTTATCCAGTTCTGATGACTGCTAGAGTATGATCTCTAATTTTCAAAAAGCCTGGCCGTTAAGCCTGAAGGAGCACCCCTAATCCACCTGTCTGTTGGAGCTCCTGTCCTGTTCCTCACATGGGCCTAGTCTATCCTTATTAGTTGTTGGTCTTCTCTGTTGTGATTGGTCAGTTTGGCACGGTCCAACGCAATTTTCACAGCTCTGCATTCGTCCTCTAGTCTGTGTTCTGCACTATGCTCATCAACCCCAACCAATGAACCCGAACCACTAATGAAACTACAGAAGGGTTACACATTTGAGGAATCAGCCATTAAGACAACTACCGATGCTGTTGACTATCAGTGCAGCTGGATCAGCCTGATTCAATGTCTGTAATCAGACTTATCCATCTTGCCAAGCTCCAATCTACAACGGCTAAATCAGAGGAGGAAGAATTGGAGCTGTGAGTGAGGAAGTAACTGCTTGTAGAGAGATAAGCATTGATGCTTACAACCTCAGTTGCAGCTTTATCAGATCTGGACTGTATTTCTTTATCAAATGAAAAACAAGTTAAAGGTGTAGTATGTAAAAGTTGGCATCATGTTGCCAAACAGGAACAGTGAATAAAGATATGATGTTTCGATTGGTATGTAAAGTCTGTCGAAATAGGTCTACAATCATCCCATAAAACTCTCATTTTCTTTTACTAAGTTAGAAGAAGCTTTTTATATTAATATACTGTGGGTCTCCCCTTTGTGGAGGCTAAGAAAACGATCCACCTTGTTGTCTACGGGTGAGTTTTATCATCTTAACAGAACAATAATTGTTACAAATATGAATGAAAACACCCTCCCCTCGTAACTGTCGTAAATGATGCCCTGTTCACGATCTTTTTTGGTCTTCACCGGCTCCCGTTGCTGACTGGTGTGATGTTTTATTAACAGACAGACTCATTCCAAAATCTGAATGTTAGATGTCGCTAAAATGCCTATTTCTACACACTGCACCTTTAGCAATCTTCTAAAAAGAAATATATTTTTGCTCAAATTCTGAGATGTTTTGGCAAGCGTTCTATTTACCCGTAATGAATATGATAGAGGTAACAAACATCCAATCACCTGCCAGATATGCCTTTGAAAGGTTCTGCCATTTCCAAACACTTTCTATGGACTGCTGCTCAGATTGACTAGCAAAATATACTGACTGATACAAGATCCAATGGGCAAACTTTGTTGTCCTGCCCATGAACAGGGACAGCTAAAACACACCAAAAGGCTAGCAAAATCAGAAAAAGCATAGTATTACTTTGTTGAAATGGATCCACGTGTGGCTCCAAAGTCTGGATCCTCCAGATTTCGTGTTATGCTGATTTGACAAGAGAGAATAGCAACTGTAGCAAGTGCCTCACTCTTATTGTCCTGGTCTGTTTCGTACAGCTATAGCACAGGCACTGAAAATCTAAACTAAAGCACAGAGGAACACCGCTACTGAAACAACACAACTACTCTCCAAGCTGCAGCTGTGAACTGACAAGCTCCCACAACATTGTAGAGCTGGTTGATCTCATCTTATTGCAAATCTTTGGTCTATTCTGGGCTTAGATTAACAAAAGGGTTCTCATTCAGACTGCCATTTTGTAGGATAGCAGCCATACTGTACTTAGACTCAAGTCAGTTGAATAAATAGACGACCCATTGCACTAAATGTACTCGGTCGTACTTGCACAATTGTGAATGCCTTGAGTGCTTCAACACACAATCTGATGCAGCCTTGCTAGAGGTTTAAACGAGAACAAGGTTTAGCAAGAGCACAAAGACCAAAACCAAACAAACGACCGGATTGTGAATTAGTGCAGTTGTGAATATGCAGTAGGTGCTTCGCCCCGAACATCACAATCCTTCTCACGTATTTATGTCCAAATTTTGAGGTCAGATCCATTATCTATGAGTGTGCCATCTCTCATTAATTATTGCCAAATATTTTGTATGGCCTGAGTTTACACATTACACCATCAGTTCTCTGTTATAGATATGAATATATGTAAATAAAAGGACTTATAATGTAACTAATGAGATAGCTCTTCAAAGCTTTGGGCCCCTGGAAATTTGCAGTCTATTTTCAACCGTTTATTGTGCAAAACGAGAACAACTGGACTCATTATGTCGAAGACTTTTCGTGAATGAAATAATGGCGTATGGAGCCAAAATGGCCAGCACATGAGAGAGAAAATCTAGCCCAAATTCCACTTTAAAAGCACACTGGTAGTATGTAAAATGCACATTATCTGTACAAATATAAAAGCTAGGCATCAGGAGTCCTATTCTCTGTATGTCGTCCTGTATCACCCATGAAATGAAGAACAACGATGTCAAGATAACTGTCGTATTTGTCCAAAAATGGATGGCCGTTGAAGCGCTAACCCGTCTCAGTGACTCACTTCAGGCTCCCTCTAAGTCTAAATCGTCTGGTAGATACATATCTTAGCTTCTGTTACAGGGTTTTTTTGTATAATTAACTTGTTGCCTGAGCGACAGTAACTTGTGAGTGCAAAAAGTTAACAAAGCAATAAGTGTTTGGGTATTTGTCTCCCGTTCTCTTCTCTGGAGCTCTGGGGAATGGGAGCACATGACTACATGCTGGCCTTGTCCTCTAAAATGCTGAGTGTTGGCTTAATAATGACACAGGACTTACAGCGAACATGTGTGTGTACTCTCTAAAACAACCCTAAGTCTTGAGGCTTTTGTCAATAAGATTGCATCGCCATTAATTAAATGTAACAAAGAATTTATCACCTTTGTCATTGTACTGTGCTGTAGAAATTGTAGTTGATTGTTTGTAAGTATAGAAACTGTTTGTGGAACCATGAATATATATTAAAAAAAAGTTATATAAAAAAGAAGTGTAAATGAACAATGATGTATGTTGTCTTTGATTTTGTGTATTTTGTAAAAAATGAGGATGAAATATAAGTAAATACATCAATGTTAAATACCGGTTATGATGAATCATAGTTAGCCTAAATGTGAAAACATCAGTTTCTGTTTAAAGGTGTGTGAGATTTTTTCTTATATTTTTCTCATTGTTGATTTTTGATCGGGTTTGCACTCTGCTGTGCGCTTTACCCTTTGGAATCACAATGGATAACAAAGAAACATGAAGAATAAACAAGTGGAAAAATCATGAAACGCCAGTCGTTGTCGTCTATTTATTATGGAGTTCTTTATGAAGCCTTTTTTAGTGATACGCCAACACTTTGTTGTTTTCCTGTCTTGCCTCACTCCAGAATCCATGACCAGCAGATAGACGCCACTCTTTCAACTGTGAGTGCAGTAACAAGGAAGTGACGGGCAGAGCTCACCCACTGCTAATTAGCTTAGCTCAAACACATGCCTGCCTCTGCCTACAGTCACCAGATAACCTCTTGAGCAACTTGTGATTTGTCCTGTGTGCTTGTTGGGACTTTTTTTTTTTTCTTTTTACTGCGCTGTTATGTTATCAATTTTTAGACTAAGATTAGCCCTTTATGTAATGTTTTTGAAAGAAATGACAAAAGAAATTACAGGACTAAACCACAACGCACATGTGCAAACCACCACAAATGTGCTTTGTTTTGTTGACCGACTTGAAAGTATGTCCACGGTGGTTTGCGCAAGTGCCCAATGGTTTGGTTTGGTAGATTTGAGGCAAGCTAACCCTACCCAATGACTCCAAGTGTTAAAGCTAAGCCAGTTAGCAGAGGGTGAACTCTGCCAGTCTCTTCGTTGTGCTGAAGAATGGTGACTTTCTGCTTGTCATGGACTCGGGAGTTAGACAACACAAGAAAACAACCCCCCAAAAATTGGGGTAACTCTTTAAAAAACTTCCAAGAGAAACAAAAATCTCTTAGTTTAAGGAAAACTTGTCCAGAACCTGCTTATTTCATGGTTGTTTTCACTAGGGCTGGGTTAAAAAAATCTATTTAATCGATTTAAATCAACTATCCTTAAACTGGTTCATAATCAATCCATAAAATCCAAAGATCGATCTTTTAACTTGGGTAGTTTTTTCTTCTTTGGATGTGCAGAGAAGCAGCTTGTGGTATCAACCCTGTTAGACTCATGTGATCAGCGTTTAGCGTTGCTTTCTACTGAACAAGATCTCATGAGATGTTACTGCAAACAAACACGGTGGAAGCACTATATGGGCACCACTGGCAAGTTTAAAAGCTGATGTTTGGATGTACAGTATTTTAGATTTAACAAGTACAAAGGAAAATACGAGTTGGACAAAAAACAAGTAATATGCAGAATATGCATTAATGCATATCATTAAAATATGATTAATGTAACTGCTTTGGGTTTAGTTCTTCATGTTAAAACAATTTTTAATGATGTACCAGGTCAAAAGGTCACTTTTTGAATTTACAGCACTATTTTAACGAAGATATCCTGGACTGAATAAATATTGAATTGAATCGTGAATCGAATCGAATCGAATCGAGACCTTGTAATATCGAATCGAATCGATCCAGAAAATCTGAATCAATACCCAGCCCTGCTCCCAGTGTTTAGGCTAAGCTAGTTAGCTGTGGGCGAGCTCTGCCCGTCTCTTTGTTTTTCTGAAGAACGATGACTTTCTGCTTGTCATGGACTCGGGAATTAGACAACACAAGAAAACAAACAAACAAACAAAAAAAAATCGGCGTAACTCTTTAAAAAAATTCCAAGAGAAACAAAGGTCTCTTAGTTTAAGGAAAACTTGTTCAGAAGCTGCTTATTTCACAGTTAAGATGATTTATCTGCTTTAAGTGGGTGGGACCTGCTGTTTGCTTTGCTATTGACTGAGTCATTAATAACATCAGTGATTATTGTCTTTAGCCCACCCACTTTACATTCTGAGCACCCTCAAAATGTAACTGCTATTATTACAAGAACAGTGCATGGATCAGATTTTTAGATGGTTGATTGTATGAGTATTTACGATCATAAATATCTTATGAAGAAAGTTTTTTAGGATTTGTGTTCCCAGAGCTTTAAGAAATCAAATATAATGTCAAGCAAACTACTGTAATATAAGTTGTAATAGTAAAAGTCCAGCTGCTGCTAAGTTTGTTTTAAATGAATTGGAAATGAAATGATGTTGCTGATTTAAGTGCTTAAAGTGATTAAGATGAAGTGGTTGTATTTAGAAAGGTCCACTTCAGCATGCTGTCCATCTTGGTAATAATAATTTAAGTATATACAAACAAGGGTTGGTTAAAATAAAACTGTACTTATAAGAATTGAAGCATCAAGTTCACAGCCACACTGCTTTTTATTTAAGGTTCGGTCTTCACACATACCGCAATAAGTTTACAGTGAGAAAGATCTTTAGTTCACTGCTAGCTACTGATTGAAGCACTTGTTTTTTGCCCAGGCGTCAGAAAATGATTAGCTTGAAAGGTCAGCATACAGTAACTTCAAATTTTGATTAAAGTCTTTAGTATCCAAATGACCACCTCAAAGATCCTTCACTTTTATACACTTTGAGGTGATGACGCAACAACATCAATAAAAGTGTTCAGGCCCAGTGTACACATTTCATGTTTTTGAGTTTAATATGCTTCAATTAAATAAAAAAGAACAGTCAGAAAACAATGTTTAGATCTTTTTTGTCCTTGTGTCTGTTGTCTCAGGACCTCTTGTGTTGATCAATAATATTCGTCCTCCAGATTTGGCACATAAGGATTTTCCATGTTAGGTGGCTGGGGAGGCGGGACAGGGAGCTCGCCATAATCTGCAGCAACATGTCGAATCAATCAGGTTAAAGTATTCAAGACAGATCAGTGCTAAACAAGTTTTCATTTACTCCTGTAGCACACATGACAAATGAACATCTTACCATCACTGAAGGTGGCATGTTGTTTGAGAAGGTCAGGATCAAAAAGCAGCTTTAACTCTGCCGTGCTGCCGTCAGCTCTCCTTGAAAGAAAGAAGAAAACACAGAACAAGATTAGCCTAATATCCACATGGTAATTAAAACTTTATCTGAAACACAAAACACTAGCCCTGTCTGGTGACAGTTTTTCAATCTGTGTCAAGTTCATCAGCAAATTGGATTTTTACAGACTTCGCAACAGACTTTTCAATTCATGTCTTTGTGTAGCTCACATATAGACAAAACTCACATCACTAAATCTACAGTCATAAAACACAAAAGAGATGGAAGACAAACATACCTGCTCAGTGGAAATGAAGAAACACCTCCACAAAAAACAAAACAGACAGCGACAATAAGGACAGACATTTGTTTAGTGATCCTCTCTGGATACATTGTACACAGAAAACTTTGTAAGATGTAGAGAATCAAGTCAAAACAGTTTTGCCTCATTTGAAAAATGTATTGCATTTGTTAGTTTTCAAACATCATATGATTTAATTTAATTCTCCTGAGAGCCAAAAATGACTGACAAAATCTAAAGTGTTTTCACACCTACAGTCCAACTACTTCGCTCTGATTTTGCAGAAAAGGGGATAACAGCTGCATTTAAACTTTGGTTGCTTCATGTTGATACTGCAGTATTTTAAAGTAGGCCAAACTGCACAGTGACATGACTGTCCTTATGTTGTTAGGTCACAGCCTAAGTAAACATAGCCATGTCAGCTTCTCTTTTCGTGATATGGCAAGCAAGTTAGCAAGCTAAGACAACAACGTAATTATTTATTGTTTGACTTGGAACAGAGAGAGGGTCAAATGTCTCATCAACACTTATATGGAAGTGTACGTTTATGTTTTTTTACACAAAAAAACAACAAAAAAGACATTTTTACAGTGAACAAATTTATTAGACCACCTGCCATTCACATGAGTAAATAAAAAAGAATTTAAGGAATCTTTCAAAAAAATTGTTCAAAGTAAATAATGGTAGTTTAACGTCTTAATCAAAAAATAATATTAAGCTTTACATTTTTTTCTGTATTTTTATATAACAATTAATGTGGATAATTGTGGAGAACGAATGATCATGTTTCAGAATTAAAAATATATTTTCAGTTAAAGAGCTTTTACATAGTGGTATGTTAACCATTATAGAAACATAACCAATGATTTGGGGCAACTGTGACAACCTTATACATGGGTGGTGGTCTAATAAACGATATATAAAGCCTGATAACTGATCATTGATTAATGATATATAGTAAATGCTCATGACAAAATTGATAATTACAGAAACTAAGATACAATTGAGATTGACCTGGTTTTTCAGTACAACCTTAAGTGTTTCCACTATATTCTTATCTTATCTCAGTATTTGTAATTATTATAACTTATAATTTTAACAATTTTCTCACGATCCGAATCCTCAAAATTGATAGTGTCAGTGTCTGCTTTTTTGTCCAGAAAATCCACAGTTTTTCATCTGCTTGTATTGGCTTACGGACCGTTTTGACTCCTCCAATATGGCGCCGACGTTGACGCACGACTCTGTTGCAGCTCGTCTTTACGTCAGAAGAGGGCAGTGACGCTTTCACTTACCGGATATTGCCTAAGCGACACTACGCATGTGCAGCTGAGTGCTGTGGACCTGTGAACAACTGAAGCCAGCTGCAAGGTGAGTGCAAATATTGAGATTATAATTAACCAAAAAGGGCTTAACTGACCTCACAGTATAGGTCTATTATTAAACAGACGTGTGTGTTTTGTTTCATAGAGCTTTTCCGTGCGGAGACTCCCACACAAAGTCTTTTTATTCACCTGAGTCGTGCGATGTTTACAGTTAAAGCTAACGGCTAGCTAGCAGGTAACCTGGTTAGCTAATAGGACATTATCAATGCGAATGTGACATAAACGTCAATATACCCTCCTAAAAAGTAAATTAACTCATTGTGTCGAGCATAAATGGACTGATGGCAATTACTGTGTGTCCTGAAGTCTTTCTGGAAGTATTTTTTTACGCCTCAAAGTTCTGTGTTACATAAAAATAACTTCAGAGTGCTTTTGTTCAGCATTTCAGGGTTTTCAGTTTCAGTAAGAAATAATTTTCTTTCTGTATCACACCTACATTATTTATAAAATGTATATTAACTTTCAGGCTTTAACTGCCCGTTTAAAAGCCATCCACACTGATGTACCAATCCGATAACTGGAAAACAGCTGTTTTTTTAAACATGTAATCAAATGTTAAAAGTAGAAACTTCATCAAACGTAATACAAGAAGTTAGGTGAATGTACAACGTCTTTTCTAAATATGTTTTTAATGTTTATTTTATTGTTATGCACTGATGGTACACTGATCCAACAAACTCCGTCATATGGGCATCATGCAATGACAGTAAAGACTATTCTATTCTGTTCTATTCAAGTTTATAAGGCTAAAACATCAACACTAAATATTTAAATAAACTATATTAAGCTTTTAGAGTATTTACCTGTCAATGGACAGACTTATGTGAAAATACCAGCATTTGCTTTGGCAGTGTGTGTCCTATAATAATTCTGCTTGAATCCAAAATAAGTCTGACAAACCTTTTTATACCAAAATGGATCAAAATAATCTGAGGGAATAACTGGTAGGCATTTGACTGCATAATAAAGATGTGAAAGCATGGTCACATGACAACAGGAGACATTTGCACATGTTAATTGTGACAACATTGCTGGGTTGCATGTCAAAATCTGTTATTTTCTTATTTGTCTTTTAGAATTGCTAATCTTTGTTTTATTTGGGTTTGTTTGGTCATATTATTTCTTTGTTTATAAATGCTTTGTGCTACATTTATTGTATGAAAAGTGCTGTACAAATACAGTTTGATTGATTTTATTCAGCTAAGTTAAACTTTTGCACTGTTAGTTTAAACTTCTTGGATCAGGATAAAGAAAGATTTTAGGTTTTTGTTGCCTTAACAGATTTTATTTTTTCAAAATGTGGAGAAATCGTTTTTAAACTTCAGCATCTTTGCTCTGGTGGTTTTTCAGGAGGTCTCCTGCCTCAGCCTCTGATGTTGCCCTCTGTCCTCTGCTGTGCTCGGCCTGCCTCCACCATTCCTGCCTTAAGCCGATCTTTGGCCCACTTCAGACCCCACATGGACCCAGACCCGAGCCGCCCCGTTGAAAGAGCCATCAGAACCAAACTGACCAGCACACTCCAGCCGGATTACTTAGAGGTACACAATGAAAGCCACATGCACGCTGTGCCCCCCGGGTCCGAATCCCATTTCCGCGTCTTGGTTGTCAGCTCCCAGTTTGAGGGCCTGCCGTTAATAAAGCGTCATCGTTTGGTGAATGAGGCTCTGAAGGAGGAGCTGAGCAGCTGTGTTCACGCTCTGGCCATCCAGGCAAAGACACCTGAACAGTGGGGAAGTAATCCCTCGCTGGCCAAAAGCCCACCCTGCATGGGAGGCTCGAGGGGAGATCACACGGTGGAGGAGAAGCTGAAGGCCGGGCGGGAGTGAAGGTTGGATTATGAAGCAGTTTTTGACAGAACTTCTGATGGAGAGACAGGAACAAAAAACTGAAGGAGCTATATCCGATCACACAACTTTGACTTGACTTTAGAGCCCATAAATCTGAAGAATTCTGCCTCCACGGCTCAGTGGGTGGCACAGATTTCTCGACAGAAATGGTGGTTTGTAGTAATTTAATGAAAATAAAACAGAAATACAAACATTGAATCAGAAGTGTGTTAATAAGTATAATATAACTCAATACAAGAAATAAATGAAACAGCCTTTTTTCCAATAAACTGAATGAATAACTCAGTGAAGCACTGCTGCTGTGTCACATTAAAACCTTGAAAAACATTTCTCTGTTTCTTCATCTCAAAGGTATGATTCGATGCTCTAAAGCAGGGGTACCCAACAAGGTGCCAGTGAGCACCTGACAGCCCACACAACGTCTTTTTTTTGCTGATAAAAAACACAAAATATTTACAAAAATAACAAGTGACCTGCTAACGCCACACCAGAGCCAGAACATTTTCACTTGTACAAAAAAAAAAAATGACAGACTGTTGTAGAAATCAACAAAGTTGAGCATGTAAGTTGATTTTGTCATATTACTTCAGATCTGTTGAAATAATTGTTGTTGGGAATTAGATATAGATATTGTTAAAGTGATCACTCAACATGCTAGATCAGTGGTGGGCAGGCTTTTGCTGCGTTCCATTAACCTCGGAACTGGGAGTGACGTTATCTCCAAGTTATCAGCGTTCCAGTTACAAAGTCGGAAACATGCCGATCTACCAGGCTGTTGTTAGCTGTTGTTAGCACGCCCTGCGTTGTTGTTCACAAATACCACATGAAGAATGTGATTGTCACTATGGCAGCATTTTTGTAAATATAAGTCTAACAATACTATGTATACAGCTGATCTAGAGCGACACACCCCAGTCAGAAGTGCAAATAAATGGATTATTACAGGAGCTAAATAACTGTTCACACTGGGGGCATCCATCTTTGATTGTCAACTCGGGGGTGGCGAGGTTTCACAGAGTTCCCAGTAGGAAATTCCGACCTCGGAGGGCGTTCCAGTTGCAGTTTCCTACTCGGAACTCGGAAATTCCTGCTTCCAACTACTACTGGAACACACCATTTATTACTAAGAGGGCCACATAAAACTGATTTTCTCAGCCTGAGGGCTGCAGATGTGACAAATTTTCAGATACTCTTGATGGGAGAAATTTCTGATAAACATATGCGAATATAAAATAGTCATAAAAATAGTATATCAGTATTCAGTACAGTTGGTATGCATATCTAAACGAACTTGACATAGAACTCATGCTAATCCAGCCAATCTTCACAGATTTAAAGTCATTTAGGCTGTTTTTAAATCAATAAAACAATAACTGTTTTGGTATTTTGAAAGCAGAAAAATGTTACTGCGGCCATTTTTTAAATAGTATTGAATAATACTTAATATAATGTTCTAATGCTTTTGAAGAGATGTTGAGACGATGTTATTACAGTCATATCTTCAATAACTTACAAAACCAATGAAAACATTTATCTCGGTTATACAGAATTATTTGTATTTTCTTATATATATTGGTTTTATTCATATTTAATGATTTTGGGAATGACTGGTGGGCCACAGTTAGTGAGGTTGAGGGCTGCATGTTTCCCGAAACCACCATTTGCCCACCCCTGTGTTAGATCCTGCATCATGGTAATCCTGAGATGTTTTGGGGGTTAAACAGCAAAGTTTAGTTTGTCATTTATGAAATAACAATGTGGTAAATAGATTGGGATAGAATCTGCGGCTCCTGCAGTTGGTGAACAGGTAACAGGACAGGTTTGAGGTAAAATTTCAAGATATCTTTAATTAAACTGTGACCTGAGAGCATAGCCTTGAAGGCTGATGTAAGGTCATCTGGAGGCTTTTGGTGGCTTGTGTATATTAAAAAGAAAACAATGTTTTTTTTTTTTTTTCGGAATTATACCATTAGAGAGCACTGATTGGATAAAAGCTACTTCTATTTCACCAAAACTCGCAAATTAAGTTGCACACTCTCTTAGCTGTACAAATAATGAAAGGTTGAAAACTGAAAACATTTTATTCCATGTTTGGTGCTTAAGCTTCTATTTTTTGAAAGGGTGTGATGTGTAGGTGGGCTTATAGTTTAATTAATGGCAACAAGAATGAAACCAAATTTCAACATTGTCATATTCAGAGACCCCAAACTGCAGCTCATAGTGTGTGTGAAGTATGACTTTTAAACGCATGGCCTGTAGTAATGTCACATGCTGACCACAAGGGGGCGCTACCACACCGTTTATATGACAGTGAACTGGGCCGCTGTACTGAGAAATACGAGATGTCTTCATTAATCTTCTGTGAGCATCAAATTCAGTTTCTAACATACATATGTTTATAAAATCAAAGGCAAAACGAATTTATTAGACCACCACCCAATGAAAGGTTTATGCTACATCTACTATAAATGAAAACGATTGCTAATTACCAAATTGATGTGAGTGATCCAGTGATGTTAATACTCCAGTATGTAGAAGCTCGTTAACTGAAATCAAAATTTCAAGTCTAAAATATTTTTTGTTATCCATGAATTTCCAAATGTACCGGTCTTGCATTCCCAAACAGAAAAATCAGCTGTAGTTGTTGAATGCATTTCTGACTTCTCAGAGGAGCTGTGTAAGTGGTTCAGATTTGGCTATAGAAGGTGTATTCTGTTTTAAATTAATTATTCCTGGTAAACATATTAAAAGTTTGAGAGCTCACTGAAAATGAAAGCGTCACATTAAAGCACGTCATGCTGCTTTGTGGTCTCTGAGACAAATAGAAAAGACAAAGTGTCCCCACAGTATAGACGAGTATGCTTTGGAGTCCACATAGCTTACATATACATTGTATTATATATAACAATATACGTAACATATTAGATGTTTCCTTTTTTTAGGTTATTGATGGTTTATCATAAATAAAGTGCAGAAAAGATGTTTGTAAATTTCTCTCTTTTTTTTGCGTATATAATTTTGTAATGAAAAATTGTTTAGAAAAGAAAAACTAGATTTTTTTCCTCTATAACGTCCTGCCGTTTTAGGTGAAAATGGTCCAGAAGGCCTCAAAATATTAAAATAAAAAAGAGTTAACTTCAGTGGCCGAGTTGTGAAGACTGAACTGCAACGTGAAATATGAGAAAAAAAAAACAAGGCACATACTGAACTGTTGACTTTGGGTACTGTTGCATCCTCACACGATTTTTAAAAAAATGTTTTTCTTTATTTTTACTGAAAAAATGGCCTCCCCTCCCTTGAAATAACCTCATGCTGTACTGAAAAAAAAAAACCTAAACTACATCAGAATGGAAAAATAAATAAATATAAAATTGACCAAGTTGTCTGAACTGAAGTGAACTGAAAATAATGTTCAGAAAACCAAAGTAGGTAATGAACTGTTGGGTAAGTGAATGTTTATTACATTTTTTAAAATTTTTTAAATGTTTAAAATTCTTTAAAATGATGTCAGCTATTCAGTGATTGGCTAACAAGCACGAGAACAGAAGAACAAGATGTTCAGTTAATTTTTACCCATGTTCTTGGTATGACGCACTCTTGACTGTACGTGTGTGTGTGTGTGTGTGTGTGTATACTTGCGTACTTGTATGTGGGTGGGCGTCTATTTTGGTCCTGGGGTTGTGTGTGTCCCTGTGAAGGTCTTCTTGTCCTACCCTCAACCCTGATGACTCAAAAATCATTCCTCAAGCCTGTGAGAGCATTAAGCTACATCTGAAGAGGGAATTTTAACAACAGTGTTAATGTTATGGAAAAAATGAATTAAAATGTCTGCCTTTTTTCATGACAGCAGGATTTGATGACTAAGTAGAAATACATTGTAGAAAAAAAAAAGAAATATATGTTTGCTTTTTATCAGGCTGAATAAACAGTACTAACATGTAATTGCTTGGCTGTCAAACATTTAAAATCGAACATAAATCAGATTTTTAAGAAACACGTTTTTTATTGGCAGGGCAATGTGAGAAAGATGTTTCAGTTCTGTAACCTTGCAGTGCAGCTGGATCTGCCTGATTCATGTCTGTGAAGTATTTATGTAGATAAACTGGACCATCTGTCTGATGTTTTAGGCACCCAGTTCTGACATAAACACATTGTTTTTTTATTTTGTTTTTTTTAACAAATTAGTGAAATAACCAGTGTTAATAGGAGTGTAAATAATAATAATAAGACCAAATTATTGTATTAATAGTGTGTCATATTTATAAAAGTGTTCAATTTTCTGTAAACAAGTTTAAAGGGGAAAACGTGCTGACTAATAGAGGGCTAATTCACTTGCTAAAATTTTTATAGGCCAATAATGACCAGAATTTGACAAAAATATATACTTATTATCATCCACAGACAAAGACCGACATATCACTTCCACTTGCACCTGTGTTTGGTGTCCATTTCTGTCCAGCTTCTCTCCTTGGCAGTCTTTTTAATGTCATTTACAGATTCTGTGTTTGGAGGCTTGTGTTTTTAACCAAATGAACGAGTTACATTCTAAGTTAATGCTTCGACTTTACTCACATCGTGGCTACATTTGCTTCCTGCTTCAGCCAGCTTGCTCCCTGATTGGCTTTGAACTGGTCCAAGGGACAGTTCACAGTGGACGTGCTAGACTGTCCCCGGTGCTCCACACACATCAGGACTCCTGGTCATAAATATTTAACATTTTTTAATGCTTATGATTTCATGTTGGGGCGCCCTGATCCTCTTCTGAAAGCAAAGTAACTCTTAACACACATCACACGTTAGGATAAACAGGTAAGATCATCTCCAGGACCTCCAGATAATCAGGCCTTTGCTGAGTTTGGCTGGAAGCAGGGATCCAAGCCAAAACTCTGCTCGATTATCATGTTGTGTGTACCCCATTTTGGAAGTCAAAAATATATTATGGTATTCAGGGGGCAGAATGGGTCAAATTAGGGCATAAATATTCGTTTACAACACAACATCTAGTTGGTGGATACAGCAGCAACTTGCAAAAGCATTCATTCATCTCAAATATTGAATATCAGGAGTGATGTTTCCGTCATTTGATGATTCAAGATTTCTTTCCTGTCAATCAAACGATGTACCAACAGCACACAGTAGGAAGTAAGCTGCACCAGGCTTAAGACGCTTATATAATAAATAAATAAATAAATAAATAATACACATAATAAGAAGAAATGTTTAGGTACAGTGAGGTAGTTTGAAATGTTTAAGTCCTAGAATCGAACTTTAGTGCAGTTTAGCAGTACAGAAGTTAAAAGAGAGAGAGATTTTGATTTTTCAACAAACCTTTGTTCAATCATTTACCATCAGTTCATTTCAGTAGAATAAATAAAATTGTGTTGAAAAGTCAAACTATTAGATCAGACTGTTTTCTTTGACAGAACTCAAGACACATAATGCACACTCCTATATACATAATTATGCATACACGCGTCCACATATATACATCTAAATACATATGTCTGTCTCTCTTTCTATCTAAACATGTATTGGATTATATCGGCCTGCATCTAATATATCTGACATAAGCAGTCCGATACAAGTAGTCCATTCTAATTTGTATTTTATTTATCTAATACAGTTGTACAATATGCTTATGTTTAAGTTAAACACAGTGGTTATTTTGCAATTTAAAAATATATGTTTTTGTATTTTCTGGATTTCTTGAGGTTACTTTTCAGGGTCTTCTTATTTATTTATTTATTTATTTTTTTTAATTGTACTATATTCTTATGTTTAAGGTTAAATTTATTGAACCCATCGTTAATAACAAATGAGTCCGTTTTCCTCATATCTACTATTTCTGACTATTGTTCTCTGTTTGAGTAACTCACCTGATCAAGCCTTTTCTTACAGTCTAAACTACAAAATAAGTAAAGTATGTATGATTCCTGCTGATATCGTATCGGATTGATATCCGTATCGGCTAATACTCAAAGCTGCAATATTGGTGTCGTATCAGAGGTCAAAAGGTAGACAGTTATATATAATACATGCACGCATCCATCCACTTACATATATATATTTGAACTCATATACACACACACCCATACACATAAACATTGTATCATAGGTACCATTGAAAACCCATGAAGCCCACTTTTTCCCAAACTGAAAATCTTCAGTAGTCTATAAGGGAAAAACGACATTGGTATAAATAAAATCTTTTCAATTACCATCCCTTCTTTGACAAAGCATGGTATTACCTAGTAGGCTGATGTCTTTATTTATTTGCTGCTGAGGAAACTAAGCAGTTTTCTTTATTTCTGTTAATGTATATTCAACACTAAAGGGTGAAATCAGGCAAATTAGCCTCTTTAAACAGCAACAAGTTTAATCAGGCATCTGTAAAGACGTGCACTTCCTCGTTTGGACACTTGGAGGCATCATTTTTGTACTTAGAGATCCACAAAGGCGTGGAAATAAGTCTGCAATAGCTGCCATCGATCAGTACTGAGCACACCATGACCCTTTGCCCTAATTATCTATCATGAATAAGATATCTTTGGAAACGTCTGATCAACACACCAACAAGCCAAGACGAACTTCTGATAGTTTTCTGCGTCTCTGTTCAAAGTTATTGTTAGCTCATAAAGACAGGCCTGCAGAGGAATGCGGTGTCACCTCAAGGTAATGCGTGTCGTCTTCTACAATCATCCTCCGCCTGGAATTGACAGCCTGTCAGGCCTCACAAAAGGCCGCGGTGAGGAGGGTGAACAACTGGTGTCACTGGTTTGGAAAAAGGAAAACAGTAACACAACCACTTTATGACCCCTGCTCACCCATTAGAGCCGGGGCCCGAGGGGGGGCGAGAAGCAAGGTCGCGGCTGTTGGGAGAAAGCAATAAGCGGGGCCGTACTGCCCGGGGACCCGCAGACTGTCTCTGCTCATGAGATTTACGTGTCAGAATACCAGGTGCTGTTATGATGGAGGGGGGGAGGCGAAAGACGTCAAAGTGGTGAAGGGTGATGAGGTGGAGTGCAGGGACTTGTCCTGAACTTAAAAGGTTGGACTGTCTTACATGTAGGAGTAGTTCATCACCTATTTAGTCTGTGGCAGTTATACAGCAAAATAACAGGGTCGTCCAGGTCGCCGTAGTGGATTGGGACTTGTTTTGGCCAGGGGTGGAATTGCAGAGTGCCCTAATTGATGAGCTATTTGTGTCTAGTTGTTCTGAGATCTGTAATTTAGCTTTTACACAGAGATAGGTTAACAACTGTGTTTTCAGAAGAGCCCACAGACGTGCAATAAAGATCCAATCAGGAAAATTTTCACTTGACTCCACACTTGACGATTTTATAAGTCTGAAGAGGGTTTTCATCTGTTAGAGACCCCACATGAAGAGAAAAAATCAGGCGTTGAACAGCTTTGATCATGTATAAAGCAATATTATTGTTTTTTAACAGAGATGTTGGTTATAACCTACGAGGGAGCTCAACTTGAAACATCACCGGGTACGTACAACATTAAAAAGCTTTTGTGTTTCTGTTTGTGGAGTGAGGCTGTGGAACAGATCAGGTGTGGAGCTCAAGTTATGTCCAAGCATGACTTAGGGGCCATTTACACGGGGCCAAATACGGTCAGATCCGATAAGTTTTCATTACATTTTGGCCTTGTGTTTACATGGAAACTATTTTCGGATTGTCTCAAAACTGAAACTTTTGAAACCAGGCTCCAGAGTGGAAAGTTTTCAAAACGCTCTCCACGCGGCTCCGTGTAAATCTGAATCAGAGCCTTTCAGAGTGAAACGCTGACCTCAACGCATGGGCAATACTCTTTCACATGAAGGCTGCACGCGCATGCCAGGAACAACAACAGCTTCAGTCATCTGAACGGAGATAAACTTCATTTTGCTTAAGAAAAATTGTTGCGTTTTTAAGTCAGAGGGTGTCCATGTAAACGTAGCCTCAGTTTAAAAAGCAGTACAACAACATGGTTTTCTTGAGGTACAGGGAGGAAGAGGAGCTTTAGCAATTTGGTGTTTTGAGAAGTGTTTTCATAAATTTATGTATTTATTTATATTTACTCTGTTTATTTTCTGGTTCTCATAAAAATGCATTATGTAAATATTGGGGGTGCAACGATACACATAATTCACGGTTCGGTTCGATACGTTTCTGTCACAGTACGATACTTTTTCGATACAAAATATGAGAAATTTAATGCTTTTTTTACTTTTGGTTTATTAAAATAACCAACATTGGTTTCAACTCGGACTACATTTTCATGAATGTTACTCTTGCAGCTTCACAAGGCACATTCTTCGGTGCATACTTAGAATCATGAAAAACAAAAACATCACCATGTAAAATAAGAATAAGTAAAAAATAAATGTATCTAATAGAGAGGTCACCCATCTTATGTGCTGCATTCTTAGCAGCAGAGTTAATATTACAAAGAACGAGCTATAAGTGTATCAAGTGTCCATACCATGTCTTGTAACCCAGCGTTATCCACAACAGAAAAGGGTCTCATGTCAACAGCAATAAAAGTAGCTATTGCCCGGTCGATTTCCTTTGCCCGCTTTGAATCATGTGCTAATGGCTGTCTAAATGACCCAGGTAAAGTCTGGAGCACGTGTGCTGCTTGTTGTTCCTGTCTGGTTCCACTTGTTTTAACTCCGGGATGATGTCGGCGTTTGTTGTATGTCCCTCGACGTAGTTTAGCATCGTGTTGCACTTCCGACATACTGTTGTGTTTTTGTCCACAATACGCTTACCATCAGGGTCATACTTTTAATGTATTTTTTGGGGGGCATTTTGTGCCTTTATTGATAGGAGAGAGACAGTGGATAGGCTTGTGAAAGGGGGAGAGAGAGTAGGGGAAGACACTCTGCAAACTGGTCACAGGTGGGATTCGAACCTGGACTGGCAGAAGCAAGTACATGGGGTGCCTGGTTGCTAGCCACTACGCCAAACCAGCACCCCAACCATCAGGGTCATACTTAACACGGAAGACAAAGTAGTCCCAAACACCAGATCTGAATGATAATGGAGGGTCTTTAATATCAGCTGAAGGTAAAGCACTCACCATGTTGTAGCATCCTAGCATATGTAGCTTCTTCTGTCTCAGCCGCTTGGCCGAATGAAAGGGGAGCTGCTCACGCAGCTCAGCGGATCTGCGCTCGACAATGCAGCCTGGAGTAGTCAAACGCAGATTCACTGAACTTTCAGTGCATAGCACCTCGTCAGAGGTTGATCAAATAAATAAATACAAAATTGCGTATTGTTTGGTTCATAGGGTGTATCGAACTGTTAAATACATATACATGTATTGTTGGACCCGTAGTAAATAATTATGTTTGGCAAAGGCTGCCTGTTGACTGAGTCGGGGAGAAGGGCTAGGTTTAAAAAAGCTTATGCTTCATCCCACTCCTTTTCGGACACGTTTGGTTAATGTTATTGTTGTTTCAACTATTCTCGTTACTTTTGTTTGTTTTTCTTCTGTCCACTTCGTGTGATACTAGCACATGTTGGATATAGAACAATCAAATCAAATTGTACTATCTGTGGTGTGCTCTGATCATCTCAACACAGCACACCGCACACATAACCATTCTGTCTCACCAACGATCTAGAATCTAGTCCTCAAAGAAAAAAATCTGATCAAACCAGAGAACACAGCAGGCAACATGGAAGACGGAATGATGGTGGTCTTGGAACTATTTTTGACTGAAAACCTCGAACTAAAAAAAAGACTGTGGAAAAATCCTGCAGACAGCGTGAACACATGAGATGGTCCTCCATTTCTGAGGTTGGTGTGCGGAACCGTCCAATCATTCACTCACTCACTTCTCCCTATGTAGTGTAAATGAAATAGTAAACTGCATAGGAAACGGCCAAACGAGATTTCCGACATTGCACTGCAACTTTCTAAATGTCATCGTGTCAGTAGATGAGCTAGATAGTCTGTGACGGAAGTGGATGCACCAAAAATCACATGAACAAACCGAGCACTCAGATGGATAAGGAGCAAATTTTGCTGCTGTTTACAACGTTTAATTTTAACTTAACGTTACTTACATTTATAAATGAAAGCAGGGTCCATTTGTGCTTTAGCAGCCTTCTTTCACTTCTTCTCTGGTAAAATATGACCGCATAACATTGTGGAATACGGGGGTACAATATAGGGTACATCGTATGTACACTCACATTTTGCTCCCTCCACAAACCATTCAAACCCCCCTTTCTCATTTAGTTTACAGCCGTTTACCTCATCAGCTGTCAGAGAGGCACTTCAAAATATAGACAGCAAGAAAACAACAGGGCATGATAAAATTGATCCATATTTCTTGAGGATCTGTGCTCCTATAATTTCAGAGCAAGTCACATACTTGTTCAACCTCTCCGTTTCCACTGGTGTTTTTCCCCAAGCCTGGAAGACAGCATATGTAACCCCACTTCACAAAGGTGGAGACAAATCCGATCTCAATAACTACCGGCCCATCTCCAAACTGTCCTGTCTAGCTAAAATCTTAGAATCATTAGTCAATAATCAAATTAAATCATTCCTCTCCAGTAATCATATATTAAGCCCACATCAATCAGGTTTTAGAACAAACCATAGTGCAATCACTGCTGTAACATCTGTCACAAATGATATAATTTCTCATACTGACAAGAAAAAATTCTGTGCAGCTTTATTTGTTGACTTAACAAAAGCCTTTGACACTGTCGACCATTCCCTGCTCATTGAAAGGCTAAGAGAAACTGGTTTTGACTCTATGTCCTGTAAATGGTTCCAAGACTACCTTTCACAGAGAGATCAGTATGTGGTTCTTGATAATTGTCGCTCTATGTGTTTGCCTCTATCAAAAGGGGTTCCACAAGGTTCAATACTTGGTCCTCTCTTATTTACTATATATATAAACAACATCACATCATCCATAACATATTGTAATTCCCATCTTTATGCTGATGATACAATTCTTTACTGTTTTGCTAATACTGCTCAAGCAGCCATTCAAATCCTCCAACAAAACTTTGATCTATTACAACATGCTCTGTTTGACTTAAGACTGGTTCTCAATCCAAGTAAAACTAAATACATGTTATTCTCCAGAGCCACAGATATCACTGACAGTAGTTTTCACATCATCACCCTAACAGGACACAGTATTGACAGAGTATCTGAGTATAAATACCTTGGCATTTGGTTAGTTCAAAAACTCACCTTCAAATTTCATATCGATTCCCTGGCTAGCAAACTAAGACAAAAAATTGGGTTTTTCTACAGGAACAAAACTAACTTCCCATTGCGAAGTAGAAAACGTGTTATTGAAGATGTCTTTTTATCTGTTTTGGATTATGGTGATGTTGTTTATAGAAATGCCTCTGCCTCTACTCTTAAACCCTTGGACTCCATTTATCACTCAGCCCTCAGATTTATCACTGGGGAAGGTTACTCCACCCACCATTGCACTTTATATGAAAAAGTGGGCTGGGCACCCCTGAATGTAAGACGTGACAGGCACTGGTTCTTATTCGTTTATAAAGCCTTACTTGGTAAAATGCCATCATATATAACATCTCTGTTACATCAATCTCATAATCAATATCAAACAAGATCCAGTGACCTCCTGATGCTTGAAGTTCCACGGGTAAACACTTTATTTGGAAGAACTGCTTTCAGCTTTTCTGCTGCTTTCACCTGGAACACCTTACAAAAAACATTAAAACTGCAAGCACTTGTTTCTTTTGGTCAGTTTAGAACACTGATAATGAATTACGCTGCTTTTGAATGTAACTGTTTTTAACTGTGTTGTTTTATTGTTGTTCTCTGTACTCTCGACATCATTGAAAATGAGGGGACACCCTCAATGATTTTTCGAGATTAAATAAAGGTTGAATGAATGAATGAGTGAATTTGCTGTGCATTGTGGGTGTTTTGTAGTGCACTATATAGTGACAGAAATTAACCGCTGAGAATTTGAACAACACTACAACATGGCGAACACACTATATCATGCACTATATTCGTCATAGGGAACAATTGCGAACACAGCTTTTGTGTTTCAGGGCGGCCATGGTTGTTTTGTTTTGTTTTTTTTCAAAATTTTATTGAACATTTTACAATATTTACAAACACAACACAATACTCCATGAATATGTGGAACCTTATTTGAAAAAACAGACAAATAATAGTAATAATAATAAATAATAAATTTTAAAAAAGAATAAAATTGAAAAACCCTGCCATCCGTCGTTCCAATCAGCAATATTTGCATCTCTCAATTGGACAGTGTGTATATGAAGTTTTCTTTTGTATTGGCTTTGACCATGAGAGAATAACTGTACGCCATGTTTGTTTATATTTACACCTCTTCCTTGTTCCTCAGTGCGATTCACATCACAGTTCACGGAGTCATGACTTTTCTTGTAAATACTGAACAAGTTTTTTATTTTTGCTAATGTTGGTTTTCTGGATCACCACCAAAATCTAATCATTTCTAAGGCCCTGTCCACACGAATCAAACTGAGGCCTAAACGCATAATTTTCTTTGCCGAATCTGCGTATCGTCCGTACGAAGACCGCGTTTTGGGGGTCTGTAAACGATTGTTTTTGAAACCAGGTTCCAGAGTGGAAAGATTTTGAAATGCCGTATACGCAGCTCCATGTTTACTGGCTCTTCGCAAGTTTTCAGATACGCTTACGTCATAGTTTCATATCTTCATTGACATGCATGCGCCACACTCGGCAACGACAACAACAATCGTAAGTTGTAGCATATGTGCTGATGAAGCTAGTGACCCTACTATCCTTGTTGCAGCAAAATCTCCTTCTCAATCACCACCAAGTTGAACAAACAGTTATCGAGGACACATTTAGGTGGTCTCTGTTTACAATCTCTGTTTACAACTTTTACCGCAAGTGCACATGCCCACTGTCTTTTCATCTGTTTCCGCATGTTTCTGTCATATCGTTACCAGGGCTGGGTATCGATTCAGATTTTCTGGATCGATTCGATTTGATATTACCAGGTCTCAAATTGATTCGATTTCAAATTCAATTCGATATTTATTCAGTCTGGGATATCTTAGTTAAAATAGTGCTGTAAATTAAAAAAGTGACCTTTTGACCTGGTACATCATTAAAAATTGTTTTAACATGAAGAACTATCCCAAAGCAGTTACATTAATCATATTTTAATGATATGTATTAATGCATATTCTGCATATTACTTGTTTTTTGTCCAACATCAGCTTTTAAACTTGCCAGTGGTGCCCATATAGTGCTTCCTCCATGTTGGTTTGCAGTAACATCTCATGAGATCTTGTTCAGTAGAAAGCAGCGCTAAACACTGATCACACGAGACTAGCAGGGTTGATCCCACAGACTGCTTCTCTGCACATCCAAAGAAGAAAAAACTACCCAAGTTAAAAGATCGATCTTTGGATTTTATGGATCGATTATGAACCAGTTTAAGGAAAATTGATTAAAATCGATTAAGTCAATTTTTTTTAACCCAGCCCTAATCGTTACAGCGCCCTTAGAGGTCTGGCATGTGTTTTACAGCGTTTTTATGCGTATGTGCATTCATGTAGATGCACACATTTTCTGAGATGCCTTCGTCTTTGTGAAGATTGTTTTTGAAACTGTTGAGCATTTTGTCTTCATGTGGCCTAAGTTGGGCCATACCAAAGAGCTCCTGAAATTTTCAGCAAAATCTGTCCAGCAGTTTTGTGTAATCTTGCTAACAAACAAACATATGACAGCAAAAACATCAGCTCCTTGGCGAAGGTAATACCTTTGAGTGGGGGTCTCACAAACAGCTGATCAGTGATTGTTATCACCTGAGAGAAGCCTGATGGAGGTCGCTCTAGTGTGAGTGTATTCAGGGGGAAGGGGTGAACTTTGTGTTCTCTTTCTGCTCATCCAGAGATAATTTACTGTTCTTGTTCTGAGCCTCTTTCACCATGTCCAGACCCTGGTATGATGGATCTCTCTGTGGTCTCAGGTCTGGCCCATTATGCCTTGAGGGGTCCAGCAGGTCAGTGGGAACCCACCTTGGCAGTTCTGCTCCTGCGTCAGAGCCCCGGGACAGATGGTGCCAGGCTGGGCTGAGACTCCGATCGGGGCAGGGTTCCCGCGATGAACAGCCGCTGATTTACACCGCGGCTCCGGACCCGGGGACTGCTGGGGGGCTCCTTCTGCGCAGCTGACCCCTTGCTGGTTGCGGGGTCATCTGTTAGGAGGGGAAGGGAGGGGAGGGAGACGGGTACGACAAATGGGTGTCTGAGAAAGGGTGGTTTGGTCATCCCAGGGGACAGGCCTCGTCCTCGGGCCCCCTGGTCAGCTGCAGGGTCTGCGCAGCATGTGTGCCGGAGCGCAGCCTGTTAAACACATTTATTCTGAGCCCCCACCCCTCAAAGAAAAACAAGCATTATGTTTATGACCTTTAAACCTGCAAGAAAAGTTTTCTGAACTGGAGACGCTCCTCAGTGAAGACGGAGTGGGACACAAATCTTCATAACCAGTAAAGTTTAGTCTGTGCAGACTTTGTTTTACATTATTTACCCTCAGTAAGTCATAATGACAGTGAAATTAATCCCACTTTTTTCAGATTTAACAGCATTTAACCACTGAAGCTCCAAACCCCTATTTTCTTAAAGATTATTTTTGTGGCATTTTGTGCCTGGCTGCTTATCACTCCTTACCACAACCCTTTTTTAGCTTTATTTTTTAATCTGCAGTGTGGCACGTAAAACCTCAATCCCTTGACACTACGAATTTCGTGGCATCACCAGCCTCTAAGCAGTAAGGCTGACATTGTTAACTTATATCACTATAAGAGTACCATGGATCTTTATTTTGGATGATAGTGTTTGAAAGCTCACTCTTTTTTCAATCTCTGGAAGGGTTTAGATCAAAATATCCCTTCCAAGAATGTTCTAACCTACAATATAATGGAGTGTTTTTGTTTTTATATTAGATTAGATTTGATTTGATTGGATCGTACTTTATTAATCCCATTAGGAAAAGCTCCGATCAGGGAAATTAAGCAGTTGATTACAGATAAAAAGAAAAAAAAAAGATCAAATAAAACTGTCAATATAAATAAAATAAAAATCAAAATATGCTGCTTCAGGCTGGCTACTGCTCCTTCCCATCCTCTGTCTTTCTGTTACTGCTCCAGTGAGGAAGTTTGTCAAATCTTAGATGACAAATCAAAAACATTTGAATTGAATTGAATTGATTTATTTATTTCGATCATGTCAGCACACTTATACAGCATCACACATTGTCAATAGTTGATCACATTGTACATGTCCGAAAGGGAAAACGGGAGAAGCAAAGCTTATCTAGTCCCGTCCCCATTTTCTCAATATTTACTCTCGTCTTTTCCACATATCCCATTTTCCTGATTATAAAACTTAGCAGTTATATTATAAGACCTCACTTTAGAGAAATTAGCATATTAGGACCAGTTTATTGACCAAATAGATGTTCTTCGTCTCTTGTTTTTTTTTTTTTTTGGTATTGTCCAATTAGGAGCAGTCAACATACAAGACAGCTTCACTATCAGTCCCCAGAATAATAAAAAAATGAAATATGAGTAATGTTATGTGTCCCTTTGTACCTTTTCAGACCGATACTGCGTCTAAGATCATCAAGCGACCTCTGCCAGATTAAATGATTGTTGATTAGATCTGCATCGATGCATCTTTTTCTACTTCTGCATCACAATGCATCAACTGTAAGATTATTTTTGACACCCTGATCTTCCAAATGGTTGTCATAGATATCTGTCATTTGGTCCCAAAGATGTAAGGAGCAATGATGATCCAGTGAAGTTCTGACGATTGAAGAGCCCACATCATGCTATTCATAATATCCCCCCTTCGTGATAGAGTACCTCTATGTGCCTGACAAAGTCAAAAGGATGTAGACTTCTCCCTGTCCCCTCTATACTTAGCTAAAACAGCTTGTTCCCTTAGCCCCCTTAAGTAGACCTACCACTGTGACATCATACCTACCTTGCTGTGCAGTTTAAGATCATTGGCCTGGACAACAAGCCCATGCATGCTGCTTACCTTCTTGGTTTGTTATCCAGACAGATTTGTTGTCCAGACAAGACAAAGCTGCAACTTCATGCACATTATTTTACTGATTATAGAATTAAAAGTGAATCATACTTCTGATGTAAATTTTACTTTGACAGCGATGGCTGCTACTCAGGGAGTAAAACTTATTTAATCATTTCAAATCACTGCAAGGATGTAAAATAAATGAGCAGTCCTGCATCAAAACTCTGATCTCAGTGCCAATCAGAACACTCATGGTTTGATTTTGTTATAATCCTTAGTACAAAAAAATAAAAGTTAAATTTAAAGAGTGGCTTTTTAAAGCTCCCACACTGGCCTGATAATGAATCTTTTCTGTTTCTGGTGTTGTAAAAACACAGAGTTGAACTTAAGGTGATTGTTATAGGCTATTAAGGTCTTTTAATTGGGAAGCCCCCTCCTCTTTTGCCAACTCTCTCACTCACCGCCCTGCTGGCTAATGAAATGAGTGAATAGGCGGCTTGAAAGAGAGGGACAAAAGCAGAGATAGGCAGAAGACAATATCCTTGTGTGGGAGAATTAGTTACACTCAGTAGTCTAAGTATTCAAAGTGCACAGCCAAAAAAAAAAAGGTGGGGGGTTAAGAGGGGGGATTAAGAGAAAAGTCCACACAGGTGGGTTTGTGGGAGGGGGAGGGGTCCACATGACAGGACGTTAGCTGGTTTGATAAACACCAGCCGGGACTCACAGGAAGGAGGAAGGGAGTTATTTTATAGGTGGTATTAAGTGCTCCGCCACATCAGGTATTCATTAAGGTAAATCTCCAGGTGTGCTGTACGTACACGTCGAGTCACACATCTGAGGAGGGGGATTTGATGAGAGGCACACACTGATTGATATTTGTGTGGGAGCGGCTGTTTTCCAAAATAACATTTAAGAGAGGGTGTTGCTCTAAAGTTTTGTTAAAAGAGCAGGCCCAACATTTTAAGTTTTGTTCAATGTCAAGACGTTTGACCCTTAATTTAACCTTTAAATTAAATATTCCCTGTATGGTAAAAAAAAAAAGATCTTCATCCAGGTGGCCAATTCTTTTCTGTTGTCCAGCTTCGTTTATTCTTCACTAATATGATGATTCAATTTAGATAAAGGTAAAAATTTCCTGCTCTTACAGGGATACACCAACTTTTTTTTGTTTTCATGTCTTACCTCCCTCAAGAGTCCATGACAAGCAGATAGACATCATTCTTTCAACTGTGCGTCCAATAACAAGGAGGAGACTGGTTTCTTACAGCCTTTACTTCCTGTATGGACTTAGATCAGCACAGCACTTGGACTACTATCTTAAACTAATTACAATACCTGTTTCTCCTCCTCCCAGTTGTCTTGTCTCGTCCTGTCTGTCACTATTTCCCCTTCTTTCACACTGGTGTGGCACAGCCCTCCCCTTCAGCTCACATCAGGGGTTAATAAAGTTTGATTTGACGGAGTAGCCTACAGGGAGGGCTGTTGATGGTCATAGCAGTGAATCATATCCAGACATATGCCATCAGACACAGTGCTCAGCTGTAAAGATAATGCAGACAAGGGAAAAAGAAAAAAAAAACAAGGAAGAGATGACAAAGCTCGCCCACTGCTAATTAGCTTAGCTCAAACATAGGTAGTCAGTGGGTAGTGTGAGCCTGCCTCTGCTTACAATCATCAGATTATCTCTTCAGCAACTCCAGACATTTCTGTGTGCTTGTTGTCTTTTACATCATGATGTTATCTATTTTTAGACCAACAATAGCACTTGATGTAATTTTCAGGAAAAAAAAGACATGTTTTGTTGACTTTTGTTATCTTTTATGCCTGTGTCTGCAGTGATGATAAAACCTGGAGCACTTAACTGTTTTTAATGTTTAATTTCAAATTTTGTTTTTACCTATATCTTTGGCGTTTATGTATAGGCAGTAAAAACTCACTGACTGCAAAATTAATCTACCTAAAGGTACAAATAAAGTAACCTTCACTTGATTTCTTTAAAAGTTACATAAAGTGCCAATCTTAGTCTAAAAATAGCAAATCTAACATAATGCAGTCGAAAAATGAGTCACAAGAAGCACACAGGACTTTTCAGAGTTACTGAAGAGTTTAAATGATGATTGCAGGCAAGTGAGTAGTCTCACTTGGTCAAGCCTTTTCTTCTAGTCCATTCCAGTTTGATTCCTGCTGATATCGTATCGGAGAGATATCTGTATCGGCCAATACTCAAGGCTGCAAAATCAGTATCTTGTTTGAGGTGAAAAAGTTGTATCGTGAAAACCCAATGGCCAATCTTATGAACAGGTAAAATGTACTCTAAGAATGTAAAGGTTATGTGAAATTACATAACACAAGTGCTCAAACTCCAAAACAACTGGCAACTGTACATGGATGTAAAGACACAAAATGAGTATTTTGGGCAGCCTTACAGAAAACAGGCACTTTTTCATCAAAAGTTTGTGACTGGTTTTAACGGAAACCCATTTTAAATTAGGAATTAACTAATTGCAAACACTTAACGGACGAGGGTTTGTGTTACAGAAAATTAACCTGCAAATTGCCCCTTCATGCGAGAATTTGTTTCCACTCTTTTTTTCCCTGTCCCTAAACTCCTCTGTGTTTTTACCCTCCATCTCATTTAAAAACATTTTAATATCATCTGCCTTTATAACCCATGATATATTCCCCAGCCCTGGCCGTGAGCTATAAAGTAGGAGATTTGCACATTTTTCCGTTACAAGGGCTTTTTCAGCACGTTCAGCTCTACTTCACATGAGACGGGCTGTTAAAAATGTTGAATGAAAGTGGATAAAGGGTCAGAAGGAGTTTACGAGGAGAAAGAGGCGAAGGGTGACCCTCTACACGGGAGAAAAAAAAATGTGATTGACAGCGAGTGTAGATGGAGGGGGGTGAAACAGGAATGAGGAGCAGGTTCAAAGGTAGCGAGCAGCGGTGGGAAGATCACAGAGAGGGTACGAAGCCCAAAGAGAGAGGGAGTCTTATCTGTGACCCATCTGTCTTGACATGCACACTCCTCTGCTTAGCGCCCTGGAGGGGAGGGAAGGGGAGCTGCCTGCCTGCGTGTCAGTAACTCAGCATGCAGGGCTCAGGGCGAAGGCCTTGGCCTGTGCACTCTGGCCCAAAAACCAGCCTAACCAGCCCCATGCCTCCACACCCGCAGGACAAACTCCCATGACTTTTACTGCTCAGATCATGTGATTGACTGAACCCTGCAAGAGGAACAAAAACACACTTTAACAAAAAAGGGCTGACGCACAGCAGCTGAGACACAGAGGTTACTTTATTTGATGATTCACTTTTCATCTCTGCTGTCAGCTGACTCATGCTTAAAGTCTCCCTGTTGTGTCTCGTTTCTGTTTGGTCATTTCAGGAGGAGAAAACGAGATCAGCCGCTCTGTCTGATGACCATGTTTGTGTGCACGAGTGAGTTCACAGACTTAAATACTTGTAAACAGGGGAACAAAACAAAGATGCTGAGATGTCACAGAGTCCAACAGAAGTTATTTGGTTTAAATATGAACAACTTTTTTCCACTTCTCTCCTGCATGCCCTTATTTTTTCATTTATTCTTCTCTGTTTAAAGAGACTGTGAGGAGTTTCTGAATAATTACAAAAAAGTCTCACTTTTAGATATATGCCTGATCGAAATACACACTTTAAGATGAGTTTTATAGCATCAAAATAGGTTATCTATAAATGCTATTCCTTAGCCTTCTGGCCTGGATACTCAACTTCAGGAACAAGACAATTAAAACTAGAGCAAATTTATATTATTTTATTATTTATATTACACATCTTAGAGCACGTCTAAGTAGCGATATATAGCCAGCTACAACTACGATACTAAGTTTTCCAAAAATTGCTTGTTGTCACAACATGTACTCCCATACATGCGTTATTGTGTGGAAGTTTGGGGGAACAACTACAAGACAGCTATCAAACCAATTTTCTTACTTCAAAAAAAGGCCATAAGAATCGTCAGCAAATCTGACTACTATGCACCAACAAATTCAGTATTCATTGATTTATATACTTTGAAATTACAGGATATTGTTGAATTAAGTACCGCAATCATAATGTATAAGGCGTACAATCACCTGCTTCCAACCTGTGTCCAGGAACTGTTCCACCCCAGAGAGAGCCAGTATGACCTTAGAGGAACTGCCATCTTCATTCGAAATGACGCAAGGATAAATAATAAAGCCAGATGTGTATCGGTCATTGGGATCAAACTATGGAATAGCTTGGATGTAGATTTAAAAAACTGTAGTTCAATAAATACATTCAAAAAGATATATAAAGCAAAAGCAATTAAAGGAGTACTTCACCCAAAGAATGATATGCCTTCATTTTCTACTCACCCTCATGCTGAGCAACACTCTGGAGCACTTTTTTGATGTCTCAAATGCAGCTGGAGATCCGGGGGGATTTTCACTGTCAACAAACTTCCATCTAACAGGGGACAATGGCGCCCGAAAGAAAAAGGTCCATAAAAGTCCACAAAAACGTGCCTATTTTCCTTCATACTGCTCGTCCGCTGTAATCCAAGTGTCCTGAGCGGGTAACGTCCATAATTAATTCAAAACGAGGTCATTTAGTACATTTTTCGAGCCTAAACAGTGCTATATCGTACTTCCGCAGTGCACGTCTACGCGCGCTCCCTGAACTATGGAAGCCGCGGCAGACCAAGCCAGACGCTTGTGGCTTTCAGGGACTACTGTGCTAAATTGCAAGCGTAGAAGAAGAAGTTCCGCTGTTTACACTCTGCTGTGAGTGACCGAGCTGTGGACAATCACAAGCGCGCAAGCTTCTTCTTCTACGCTTGCAATTTAGTATGTATATGTGTATGTGTATGTGTATGTATGTATATGTTTACATATATGTATATGTATGTGTGTGTGTATATATATATATATATATGTATATATATATATAGATATAGATATAGATATAGATATAGATAGATATATATAGATATATATATATATATATATATATGTATATATATATATATGTATATATATATATATATATATATATATATATATATATACATATATATATATATACACACATATATAGATAGATATATAGATATATATGCGTAGTTTATAGAAGTGTCCTATATTTAGGTCTATATTATGTCAAAATTATGAGCAAAATTCTAAAAAAAGATCAGATTCTTTCTTCCCCTTTTTTCAATTTATTGTTTGTTTTCTTCCTTTGTTGTTGTTTTTTTTTTCTTTTTTTCTGTTTGTTTGTTTGCTTGTTTTGTATTCGTATTATCCCAGTTTGTCACTCCTTCTAGCATGATGTTTATTTAAAAATTCAATGGGTAGGCGCAATAAGCTTAGGCTTCAGCCTACACCTTTTGGTCTGGATATTACATTCATATATTATTCTCCATTTCTTTTCGTGGTTATCAACATTGTGATTATTGTTTAAAAAAGGAAATAATAAGAGAGATGGAAAAGTGCATGTAAATGAAATTACCTTACAGACCAAATAAAGTACTACTACTACTACTACAACAACTACTACTACTACTACTACTACTACATCAAAAACTAGCGCTACGTAACTAGAAAGAGATACATTACCTCGTCGCTTTGCATCCTGTAAGTTGTTGAAAAAAGAAGTTGTAAAGCAATGCAGAGTTCTGAGGAAGGTCCGAGCTGCATCACAACAAACAAACACACGCTTTGGCTTCAGTCATGTCTTTGGTGCGTTCCAGTTGTAGTCAGAAGTAGGAATTTCTGGGTTCCGAGTAGGAAACTCCCCTGAAGTCTGAATTTCCTACTGGGAACCCGGTGAAACCTCGCCGCCCCCAGTGTGAACAGTTATTTAGCTCCTGTAATAATCAATTTATTTGCACTTCTGACTGGGGTGTGTCGCTCTAGATCAGCTGTATACATCGTATTGTTAGACTTATATTTACAAAAATGCTGCCATAGTGATAATCACATTCTTCATGTGATATTTGTGAACAACAATGCAGGGCGTACTAACAACAGCTAACAATAGCCTGGTAGATTAGCATGTTTTTTTTCCGACTTCAACTGGAATGCCGATAAGTCGGAGATAATGTCACCCCCAGTTCCGAGGTTACTGGAACGCAGCATTACGACAGTCACTGCGTGTGCTCATGGGTAGCAGAGACTTTATGTCGCCGGTAATAGATTCTCCTCATAGAACCTTTTAAATACTAGGAAGAAAAAAAAAAACTTATGTTAAAAATAAACACATAAAGTTGACAAACTTTGCCACAGTTTTTTAATGTTGTCTGAGGTTAATTGAAAAACCCATTTTGAGCCTGTTTTGGCTCTTCACCTGTGGACGAGCCTGACAGCCTGTGACGGATGAATTAGAGCTGAGCGTGCTCAAAATTCCCCCTCTTAGTGTAATCATTTCTCCAAATCTTCTCAGTCGCTCACAGCTGAACCCTGACACATGACTTTTCTCTGCCTCTCTTTTTCGCTCCTTCTTTAGCGCCCTGTCTCGACCAGGATTAGGTTCACTTAACCCCCTGGAGTACCAAACAGCCCCCATCTGATCATGTTTATATCTCACACACAGCCTGGAGCCATTATCATATCAGTGTATTATGTTTTGACTTTGCCTCCGGGGTATTACTGAGTGCTGATGTTTTCAGCTGAGAGGTTGTAAGTTATTCAAACAGCCGTGTTTAGAATATTTTGTGGGATTTGAGTGACAGCCAGCTCAGAAAAAGGTCTCAGACCCATGAAGCATATGATATTCACATAGCTGTTTTTTTATAGGAGCCGCAGAAAGGCTCTTGTAAACCTCAGCTCGGACATGTTTATCATCGTAAAACCAAAAGCAGAGTTTACAGAGATTGAGCACATTTATGACTTGGCCTCAAATATCATAAAAACAGAATTGATTAGCATCTGGTTTCTCATGGAAGATATGTGTCGTTCTGCACCTGCTGTTTAGAAGAAACACTGTACATCAAGGTTAGTTTGTCTTCATCTCTCATTATGAATGGATGGATGGACAGATGGATGGATGACTGCTTGATAAAATGATTAGAAGGAGAATTGATGGGTGGATGAATGAATTACTACTGAATGTTTTGATGGGTGGACAGATTGATTATTTAATTGATAAATGGATAGATAGAAGGCCAGATAGATGAATGATAGAATGACGGGGATAGATAGATAGATTGATAGATTGATTGATTGATAGATAGATAGATAGATAGATAGATAGATAGATAGATAGATAGATAGATAGATAGATAGATAGATAGATAGATAGATAGATAGATAGATAGACAGACAGACAGACAGACAGACAGACAGATAGATAGATAGATGGACAATGGATAAATTAATAAATGGATGGATTGATGGACTAATAGCTAGAATGCTGGATGGCTGATTGAGAGATGGATGGATTAATGGATAGAAAAATGGACCAATAGATAGATAGATAGATAGATAGATAGATAGATAGATAGATAGATAGATAGATAAACGGAAAGCTGGATGGATGGATAGATTGAGGGATTAATGGACTAATAACTAGATTGCTGGATGGATATCAGAGAGATGGATGGATGATTGGAGAGAAAAATGGACAGATAGATAGATAGAAAGATAGATAGATAGATTGATAGATAGATGGATAGATTGATGGATTAATGGACTAATAGCTAGATTGCTGGATAGCTGACAGAGAGATGGATTGATTAATGGAGAGAAAAATGGACAGATAGATAGATAGATAGGGACGGACGCATCCATCTATCCATCTTTCTATCTATTTTCGGTTCATTTTTCATCCATCAATCTGTCTGTCATTCATCCAGCAGTCTAGCTATTAGTCCAATCTATCCATTTATGAATGTGTCCATCATCAATCTGTCCTATCAATCTATCCGCCCGTGGATGGAAAGATGGTCCTACTTTAATGCATTGCTACTTGTGGATGGAGTTTACTTTATCCTGTGCACTGACTCACAGGCTCAAACAATCAGAAAGAGGTCAACAGCGAATTCAGGCTGTTTGTATTCAGACCACCAAGGACATCACACTTGAAGATATATTTGGGGGTTGATGCCTTTAAATGACATTAGATACAGAGGATTAAGTGGAAAAGTCCGGGCAATTTGTATTTTGTGACGAATTTTTTCCCTCCTTTTTAACAACAGCTGGTCTTTCTTCAAAAGCAAATTGATTAATGAGGGCCGCTATGTCTCGTGGTTGGTGCCACACAATGACGATTTAAAGCACACACAGGCTCCCACAGCTGCAGACCCTTTTGGTCTTTTTCACATTGTATCCATCCAAAACTTTCTATTGCTGCTAATCTCTTAACAACATGCAACACTTTTGTATTGATTGTTTCCCATTTGCGTCTAAGGGGATGATTCACTGATGCCCCCTCTATAGGGCGTCTTTCAGTCCTATATTAACCCATAAGCGATATTGTTGGAGCCGCAGTTCGGGTCAGAAGGGTCAGCCATACGCGAGGCCAGTAAACGCAGGGTTAATCTTAGCTCTTCCAGATGTACCGGCATCTCAAAGGAGCAGCCAAGGCTCCGCTCGGACTTCCACAAACCGTGATCTATTGTTCATCTGTCAGCAGCGCCGTGATATATTCTATCCTACACTCGTGGACAAAACATACCCCGGCGATTATACAAGCGAGGCCATTCGCTGTGCGAAAACGCCGGCACGATGACTGTGGACACCAGGCAGCTTGACCCCGGGGTCTCCTGCTCCTTTGTTTCCACTGACCTCTGTTTCTTTTACCCCCCTCTGAACCTAAAACCTCTGCCCCCCTCCTCTCCATGAGTCCCTCTTCCACACACTCTTCACACACATACAAATAAAGAAATCCCCCCTCCTCCTCCCAGTTTATTTTATTAGCACTTTGAAACCTGGCCTTTTACAGGGGAGTGGAGGGAAAAATAATAGGAAGGGGCTTTAATTAGGAGAGTTATTAGGGCTCAAATAAAACAACAGGTCAGAGGGAAGAGCTGGGTCAGTGTGGAGTGTGTGGGCTTTGATTTGAGGACTCTGTCATCTTTGGGTTTGACCCTCATATCCTCACAATGAGACCGGGCTCAATTAAACACTGGAGGGTGCCGTTAGGGCATGTGCACACTTTGGAGTGTTTGTGTTGGTAGGAAATATGCCTTTAAAACAGGTCTGATACCTCTGATTGGTGACCACATCCATCAAGGTTACATTTTTCCCATCAGAGAACAAAACTTTCTTACACCCTCCAGTGTCCCATGTTAAAGTTTTTATTAACACCGAAGGAGACGGACAAAACGAAGGGTTTCGTTTTGTAAACCCCTCACAAGCAGATGCAGTCAGCACAGCGGTAACAGCCTTAGTTTAGGGAGACAATCATTCTCTCTGTGTGGCAGACAACTCATCTATCTATCTATTAGGGATGAGATGAAATATCGTTTGGCAATATATCGCGATACAGTACGTGACGAAACGCATTGAGTTTGAAAAAAATGGATTGCGAAATAAAGTCGTCACGTACGGTAATAGTGCATGTGACCAGAAGTGACGACAACAAACATTAGCACCAACTACATTGCCTCCAAAAAGCCGAATGATGGAGTCAAATGAGGTCGAAATTGAGGACGCTCCGCCTGGATACAAGTCATCTGTCAGTATTTTGGCTTTCTCATTAAAAAGAATGAAGACTGCGAAAACAAGCCTACCACTCGTTAGCATACACTCTCTCTAACCTCTCTAGGGTTAGAGAGAGTGTTATTGTTTGTGTTTGGTCTGTTAGGCCTTGTGTTTTCCTGTGTCGACTCAAACAAAAATAAATAAGTTGTAATTACACTGTAATATTTTTTCTTTCTTACTTTTTTTATATTGTATCGTGAGCCGGGCATATCGAGGTGCAACGTATCGTGAGTTTAAAGCCCAAATTCCACTGCATGCGTATCTGGTCCATCTCCGCTCCGCTCAGCAGCGAAGCCGATCCGTTTCCATTATAAGCAATGCGTGTACTTCCACCAGCTGCGGCACAGCTCCGGCACGGCTGCGTATCTGCTCTGCCGGCCTCCGGCAGACGGAGCAGATACGTAGAGCTTCTATTTTTGCCAGATGCCGGACCACGGCGCAGCAAGTTAGCACACAGAATATCGTGCGGGACAGGAAGTTGAGCACAAACACAAAATAAAACATCCGTAGATGTTTCAAAATAAAATAAACCGTGTCAACAACGGAAAAGTACTGTACCTGTAAATCGTCATTTAGGGCGGAGACAGACCTGGTGTCAAAAGTTCAGTCTCACCCCACTTCACCATGGATGAGGAGCTTCTGATTTTGGAGGTGCAAAACCACAAAATACTTTATGAGTTGACCCGCTGCAAGGCGGAGCTGCAATGCTTCGTACCGCAGACAGGTCCAGTGGGAGTTGATGCGCATCAGATGACGGAGCAGAGCGGAGCGGAACAGAGAAGGACCGGATATGCATCCAGTCTGTCTGTCTATCTGTCTATCTATATATTGTATGTCTGTATCTGGCAGTAGGATGAGGTGCTTCAATGCTAGTGATGATCCAAATCCAGATGCTGATCCAGGAAATTAGTCAAGATTGTGAGAAAGAGCAGTTTTACCATTTTGCAAATAACCAATCTTACCAGTGTGTGAGATTCAGGACATTTTTTATTTACATTTTGCTAATAACTGATTATAGTTTGTAGGTGATTCAGATTCAGATATGGATCCAGTGACTTTTTGACTTGTTTTTCACATTTTTGACAACAACTCACCTGACAATGTTGGAAAAACTTCAACTGTTTGAAATAAATTCTGCTTTGTTTGTCTCACTTTGTATGTTCATGATGATGTGTGAGCAGAGCCTGATATGAGTCTCCAGCTGTGTGTGTGAGTGTTTGTTTAGAGCCAGGTGTGTCATCCTCCGTCTTTGTGATAAGCCCAAAAGGGGATTGTGACATGGAAGCCCCCTGCAATTTCCTTCACTGAGCCCTTTACCCACTTCCGACTCAGCCGTCAGCGCTTGGTTCCCTCTGCTCCTCCGTCTCGTGTTCCCCTCTTCTCAGCTTCCCCTTCCCCTCTCTCCTCTCCTCTCCTCTGCTCCGGGTATCTGCCGTCTGTGGCTCTCTCGCTGTTTACTAAACACACCAACGGCCTCCTCCGCCGCCTCCTTCTCCACCTCCTCCGCCCTCTTCCCTCGCTCCTGCACATGCATGTCTTTGTTTGTGATCATCAGAGTAGAAAATGGTTCCCAACTACCGGCGGGGCTGCAGTGTGAGACAGGAGGCCTTAAGTGGTGCTCGCTGGAGGGGGGAAGCAGGGGCTCAGGACACCGCTGAGTGAGTCCGTCCAGCTCCTCTGTGAGGGGAGAGGAGGGGGAGGGGGGTCTCCAAAGCTTTACACAGTGAGACTGATTAGCAGAGACACTTCATTTACTGTACATGCTAGGGATGGGCAATAGCTACCCAAACTCATATCTAGGTCTGTCACAATAACAAATTTTACAGGACGATAATTGACAAAAAATTATTGCAAATAAACGATAATATTGTCAATATTATTTTGAAACATTATATTTTCATTAATGTAATTATATCTCATAACAAAGCGAGTACACCGTGTCAAAAGCAATAAACTCCTCCTACGCTTTACAACGCTTGCTTCAGCTCTCTCCGTGTGTACACGCAAGCGGCCCTGCCTCCCCCCCAAAAAAGATTGAATCACTGACGGATGCTCACTCCGCTATAAATCTGCTAAATCCGCTATAAAACCAACGCACCCCGGTGTTGAGACAGCTGCACAGAGTGAGCCATCTTCTCTCCAGCCTGTTTAGTAGAAAGAGAGGAGGAAAACAAACATGCATGCACATGTCAATTTATTGAGGCCGACAGACTCACTGAGGACATTGTTATTTATCATGCGGTTAATTGATTTATTGATATTGTGACAGGCCTACTCATCTATTTATTTATTAAAAAATGTTTTTAAAAGAAAATCAAGGTTCTTACTGAAAGGATAAGTGCCCAGTCAAGACCTTTATCCCACTTATATCCCAATACACTACCATGAAATACATAATCTACTACATGGCCATTTGTTGCCACAGCTTTGCCACCTTCAGCTGTCCCAGGCTCCGTACATGCAAGCTCAAGGCTGTAACAGTGCAATGTAACATTGCCTTTGCACCTTCCGGTTACATGGGAACAGTTCCCTGGGTGCCTGAATCCAAAAACTTTTGAAATTAGGCTTCTGAGTGAAAAGTTTTGAAAACGTTTTAGTCTCCGTCTCCATCTAAACAGGAATCAGAGTTTTCAGGGATAATGGTGACTCACGGCACATACTGTTATACCCCTTTCAGTCTGGCCAAAAAACCTGTTTTAACCTGGTAACAGTCTGCTCCTGTCTGCAGTTTAAAGGATCTAATCTGCATTTCAACCCATGTTGACTGGCCCTGCCGGTGGCACAAGTTTTTATCAGCTTGCTTTTGATCGGCTTAAGTGGGAACACCACACCCAGGTCAACCCGCTAATTTATGTCATGACATCGGCATAATATCATGCCCATCCCCTTCATCTAACTTTTTAAAATTTTTTATTGCACACATCAGGAGTGAACTTCGCACATCTGATTTAGCAGACAGGTGCGTCTGTGAAAAAAGTGGATTAAACTTCATCAGGCAAACTGTTTGCCTTATGGTCTGAAACCGAAACGTTGCAAATAAATTATCTTGCAAGTTAGACAGTGTGTGGGAGTCCATCTTCGTGTTTTTATTGCACATATAAAATGAAACACAATATGAAAAAGAAGAAAAAAACATAATATAATAATACATAGCCAAAGCAAAAAGAAAAAGGAGATGTGCAGGACTTACATGACTCTTTGCCATCTCAGTAACAAATTCCGTCCGCCTTTTTATCATCAGCCCTCGAATGACATTCAGTCTGCGGCGAGTTTGTGTATTCTTAAAGATGGACAGAAAACCACTGACCAACGTGTCCATGGCTTCCATGCTCCTTTCCATTGTTACATGATCATGTTTCGGCATACTGATGATGTCATCAACGCGTTGACATCAGCTTGATGCACCAGACGAGGTAAGCAGCCATGCAGCTGGTGAGTGTGAAAACAGTTTTACAGATAACAACAGCTATGGCTGACGACCGAGTAACATTTTCTGCTTACTGTGCTCAGTTTGTTATCCAGACAAAAATATCCAGAGGGATTTTTTATTGCGATAAGAAACTCCTGCATCTTCATGCGCCCATCCCAATTGTGCTTGATGAAAAGTTTGTCTTCACGGGAAGGCGTGCACATAACAGTTTTTTCTCCACATCTCTGCTCTTAACATGCAGTGGCACTTTAACAGTTAATAAGCTTTTCAATGGTTTGAATTTATGGACTGATATTTCATTCGGTGTATGTTTTTACTATTGTTGTTTTATTGTCTTGTGCACCAAAGAGTTGCTACTGCGATTTCATTGTTTTCTTGCCTTGCAGGGACAATAAAAGCTTTGAACTGAAGCCTGAAAACTGACTTTTGCTGCTCATTATGCCAGTGCAAAAACATGCCAGACAGACAGCTCCGTATATCCGCCACGGAAATATTTCACTTGTCCACCCAGAGAAAAGCTCATAGAAAATGTTTTCAGAGGCATAACCTTCAAAAACAGCTGCAGCTGGTGACTGGATAATCGGTCTGCCAGTCACACTCATCACAGACCAATCATATCAAGCCACAGTATGATGTAGCACCTAGACCCTGTTGTTAGCCTGTGGCTTGAACTACATTTCAGTCCTTAGACTATTGTCTTACCTTTAATTATACCACACAGATGTTTAATTTACCACTTACATGTGACATGAACCTCATCAACGACAATCCCCACCAAGTTCGCCCAGTAATTCAGAGGAGAGCATATTTTGAAAGGTATTGTTGAGGAACAATGTCTTCCATAGACTAACCGGCATGATTTCCCATAAGAAAAGATTTACGTGAAGTTCTTTGCCCCTCTTTTGAAGAAGACATTTTTGAGTCCATTTTGATCAAATCGCAGATACCCAAATAAAGTACAGATTCTCAAAAAATGTGCTTTTGTACAGTACACAAGTAATGCCTAAGTCACACATTCCCGTTCCTCATGCCGATTGTGCACGACTGTACACGATTGATGAGACTGGTGTGATCGCTATGATACGGGATGAAATACACCGTCAGTAGCTCTTCTACAGCGCTTCTACAGCACTTCTACAGCGCTTCTGGGGCGTTCGTCCCGCTCCACCTAGGGTAATACAACGATATGACGAGGATTCCTTGAATTTCCATCCTGCTGACATGACGTCAGCCCCGCTCGAGCTCAGTACGCGTCACGTAAGCCCCGACTGAGCCCCGTTACTTGCGCCGTCTTGAACAGGACACAGTCGGTGCACAAACGGATACATCCTTGTCAGTTGTCCTCATAAAGCTTTCAGGATTGAGCCACGATCAGCCCGACTGAGCTCCAAACATGCTAATACCGTTCGCATTAAGACTGCATTAGGCTTCCATCCCGCTATACTGAGAGCAGCGTTTCTCCACGACAGTTTTGAACAGTTCAAAACTGTCGGGACCCTTCCACGTTCCCCGCCGTTCACCCACGACTATGCAACGCTGATCCAGACCAAGTAGCGCATGCACCACAACCAAAGCACGTTTTATCAGGATTATGAAAATCGTGCACAATCGCCATGAGAAACGGGAATGTGTGACTGGGGCTTAAGTCCACTTCGTTTCTGTCCACTGCTGCCACTGCTGAACATCCTTCGATGTTAAAGGGGAGAACACATAACATGCCTTCAATCTGCCGTCATAAGTTTTCTCAGCAATATTAATTCTATGTTCAAACATACTTTGTCTTACTATGTGTGGGAATGCTTGCTGGTTTCTCTACTTGAGGATTGACTGGATTGACCGTTGTCTTCATCTCTATTAAATTGACTTTTTAAGGCACATTTAGGCTAACCCTTGCAGGCTTTCTCAACACATCCTTGATTGTACTAAAAAACACATGATAAGGACTGTACTGTGTGAACACTGTGTCATAATATTACATTTTCACAGCGTCCAAATCTAATTTGAATTGGGGTTTGTAGCTTGTATTTAGAGCAATGACATATTTTTGACAAGACATTCGGCTTTATCACTCATGAAGGTCTGAGTTTTTGAAGGGCTGCTGCAACAAATGAATTTTCAAATGTTTCGTAAACAAAAGCGCCGTCATAAAAGTCGTCGCCCTCCATACGTTTAAAACCTCGTGAGGGTTCCCTGAGAGATTCAGATCACAGAGTAAACAGCAGGATCCAGGGCGATGTATTCAGGGTGCAGCCCAAAACAATATTTAGCACAAAGGGATTAAAGCTTTATCTCTAAACTTTGGAATCAGTCACAGTCGGAGGCCACCGTTAAAGAGAGAGCGAGCAGCCGACAGATGTGGGAGACAGATGTGTGCGTCCGCGATTGTGTGCTGGGCAGAGAGAGAGAGCGTGCTGCGGGATGAGATGTAGGTATTATAAGTGGCTTGCTCCGGGATGACCAAGTAGGTCAAGAGAATCAAGGCGGGAGTGAAGGGGCTCACAAAGCTGTGAGAGGAAGGTCAAGCGTGAAATCCCTCCCGCCTTGCCACTGTGACCCCCCAGGGAGGAGCTCTGGACAAGCAGCCAGGCTTTGGTGTGTGTTTGGGAGTGTGTGTTTGGGAGTGTGTGTTTGTGAGTGTGTAGCTGAGGCAGGGTGAAGCGGTGGGTATATTATGTGGCATTTGTGCCACGGAGCTACAGTCTTTAAAACTCTGAAGCAAGTAAAGGTTTTTTAAGTACAGACTGTTGGTAAAAAAAAAAAAAAAAAGTTAAATCTGTAAGAGAAAACACAAACTTGAACATTTAATATCATCTTTGTGCACTCACCAACCAGGAAGGGAATGCTTTGGGATTTTTAAAGCGGGGGCAAACAACCAATTTTCATGCACACACTGTGTATGACCTCAGCATAAGTCATCAGGAGACATGGAGAGAGGGAGAAAAGAAGAAGAGAGCTGCTGTGTACAGAGAGAGGCCGTTATATCCCTTTTTACACATGAAATCCTGAAGTCATTAGGATAACGTCTGATTTTTGTACATTTTTGAGGAACTCTACCGACATGTTCAGCAGCTTTTCTCATATTATGAATGCATGATCTGTGCAAGTTGTACCTCATTGTAAAGGCCCCTACACACCAAACGTGGGCGGTCGGTGGCAAACTCATTCATTGTGTATGTGCTACTGCTGCGCAAGCGCGGCCCCGCGGTGCGTAGAGATCAGCGGCGCACAAGGGGGGGGCGCCTGACGCCGTGCCACGTGGCAAGGCGGCAGTGCACGAATTGAAAAATGTTCAATTCAGTTGCAGCGCGCTGTGACGACATCTTAGCGCATCCAATAGTAGAGGCTAGTCCAGAAAAAAGTGGCCGCGGATACAGAGCTGAATTGTGCTACGAGAGACTGGCTGTCTGAAGTTTGTCTGCATTCTTACCAGACTTTGACCAACTCGGGACAACAGGCTCTCAAACTGCTCCTTGGTCAGCCTGAAGTACATTTGGAAGCGGTCTGTGTAAAAATGCAGCTCCCGAACGAGCCTGTACTCTTCCAGTACCTGCCTTGCCAACAGGATCAGGTGGACCCACATCCTTGTCCTCCCCGCTGCTGATGCTTCTCCTCTGGTCCTCCTCCTCAGGAGGATTACAGCCACAGATTTTTACGACGTAGTTGAGAGCATCATGCACATGGATGTAATATAATGATCATGCACTACTCGTCGAACCAAGCCCGCCAAGAACACTTTCCGGTCTGTTGCTGAGCAACTGGTGCTTGACGTGCCGCAGCCATGCTCAGCGCTGGCTCTGCACGCACTCTGCGCTGTTCCGCGCGGTGGCCACCGCGCAAACTGCATTCGGTGTGTAGGGGCCTTAAAGGTGACTAGTCAGGCTTCTAACAATATAAAAACAGTTTCTACCCTGGGAGTAATAATAAACCATAATAACATTTCCCAACCTTTGTTTTTAGGCATTTTCATATGTAAACCAAATTATGACAACCTCAAAACTGACAGGGCCTCAAGACCATCTGGTAATCTACTTTAGATGGTTTATTTTGAACATTAAAGAAATGAATGTGATATATTATTTACATTTATACAAATGTAGAAAATACTAATACAAAAATAAGCATACAAAGGTCAGCCTTAAAGAAAAACAACATTTGATTTCATTTACATACTCAAAAAGGAGTGAAGAAATACAAACTTATTAAATCTCACTCCTTCTCTATAAGGAATGAACAGTCAATTATTTCTGATTATTATTGTTATTTTCTGATTGATGTGCAAAATAATCATATACACACACACATATTAGGGATGTAACGGTATGAAGATTTCATATTACGATTATTGAGACCAGAATTATCACGGTTATCATTATTATCGCTGTATTGTTGCAGTGTGCTCAAAATGTTCAAAAAGTACTTTAACACAGTCTTGAAATCATTTAACCTCTTTAATATAATTATTTTAACATTCCTTTGTTTTTTTTTGTCAATAACTGTGTCAGGAAATGTCCTGTAGGTAAATCTGTAAATCTTTTTTCATTAGAAAAAAAAGTAAAAAATTCTGGCAAGTATTTGTCATTATTATGTAATAAAAGCAAACAGTGTGTAATTACAAGAAAAGAAAAAAACTGATTTGTACTTTAAACAGGATTCTCTTCATAATCAATTGTTAATGAACATGTTCAAAGTTTTTAGACAGCCAAAAATAAATTTAACCTATGTTACATATACTCAACATTTTAGTTTGCCTGCAGCATTAGTGTCCTTGTAACAGCTCGTTATATTTGACCATGTCCGGGCCTTTTTCTTGTTTTGTTTTGTTTTACTAACGATAGTCCCTGAAGCAGTTAGCCCCCTTCATGACTCTCCTCTGGTCTCCCCTTTCCATGGCAGATCTCCTCGACATCTCCTTTAATATTTCAAAATTATGATTGGTTGAATCCATCAAACACAAACTATGACAGAAAAAGACAATATATTACAACGAAATACGGCGAAATACGGCAAATAAACGGCGAAAGCACGGCAGGAACACACTCCAGATTGATACTAATGCTGTTATTTACAACCTTTATACATTATTTACACAAAAAATCCTGATAAACCGCCTATTATTCACTCAGGTATGGCTCACTGAATCCTCTCTCTCTCTGCTTGTTTACTTGAGGACTTACAGCAGTTTTAATCACATGCATTTTTGTCTTTCGTCGCAGCTTGGTGTTTTAGACAGGGTGGCTGTCATCAACAGTTTCCCCTCAACATCCTTTAAAGTCCAAACTTTTACCAGACTTTTGACATTCGCCGTTTCGAGTGGCAAAACTTGTAGGAATCTGTGCGAGGGTCCAACTTTCAGGGGCCAAACAATGCCAGCTGCGCATGCACGCCTCTGTTTGCAAGAGATGGCTTCATCGAGGGGCAGACGCACATAGTTCAGGCTTTTCCAGGCAAAGAGCAGCATCAGGGTGAGTTATTGACCCAGTGTGGTGATCAAACACGGTATAACGGTAATTTTAATAGGACATGGTAATGATTACTGTGGGAAATTTTAATGCCATTTTACCGGTAACTGTAACATCCCTAACACACATATATATGCATATGTACATACAAACATGTACATACACACACATATGTCTTTAGTCAAAATGTTTGTTTTTGTTTTTTTGCATGAAATTTGTATACCAGTTGCAGATAGTGTGTCACAGACCTTAGTGATGAGTTTGAAGATCTAGAGCCTCATTAAAAATCCACCCAGAGGTCTCAGTTAGGCCAGAGGCAGCCCTCGTAACTACGTTAAAATTCTTGGCTGCCTTTAGAAGCAAGTGTTACCCAATGGTCGAAATAATTGCGTATTTATATATTTGTGTCTATTCCTATACTTTTTTTGTGTGTGAAAGTGGAAGATTCCTTGTTGTGCGTCCTTCAGTCTGGAGTCTCTTCCTGTCACACATCACTGCCTCCCTGTCACTTCTGCACAGCGGCTGACTTTCTCGCAGTCTCTCCACCTCAGCGCTCGCAGCAGGGTCTCCACCCCCCACCCCCCACCCCATCCCCATTGGCAGAGTCTCTTAACTTTTGATAGGACATGCTTTGTCTTAGGACTTTAATATTCATTGTTTTATCGCTCCTGACTAACTGAGGAGCTGTTGTGTCAAACATTCTACACATTTTAAGACTCTAAGATTTGTCAATGATTGCCAGAACATTGATTGTGGTGCGATATATATTTTTTTGCAAGCACTCTCTCATTCAAACATTCAAATTTTGTACTGCTTTCACACTAACATTAGCGGGTTAACACAAGTTTTTCCAACACGGGTTAAACCGCTAACAACTGGCTACTGACTCCTTTTCTGCTGCCAGCAGACCCGGGTCTAATCGGCAGCAGACAAGCTGCATGGCTGTTTTTACTCCTCTGGTGTGTCAAGCTGATGTCATCATGCTAATGACATCATCAACGCGTTGAAACACGTCCATGCAAGCAAAAGAAAGGAGCAGAGAGGCCCTGGACACGTTGGTCAGCTGTTTTCTGTAATTTGTACTTTTGTCCCTCTTTAAAAATATTTTTTTAATTTGTCGCAGAGAAGGCAAAGAGTCATGTAAGTTACTGATGGAGGGGACTTCCACAATATTATGCCGTCGGCACATTTGGCTGACGTCATGACATTAATAAGCCAATCGGAGGTGAGCAGATAGAAACCCATGTTACTTGCAGGGTCCGTCAACCAGGGTCGAAATGCTGATTAAACCCTTTCAAACTGCAGACAGGAGCCGATTGTTACCAGGTTAAAATGTGTTTTTCAGCCAGTCTGAAAGAGGTATAAGAATGGGGGATTTAAAGATGGTAGTCAAAAATCTAATCTTAATTTAAAGACACTGTGAGGAGTTTCTCAGTAATTACAAAAAAAGTCTCACTTTCAGGTATATGCCTGATCGATACACACTTTAAGATGAGTTTTATCGCATCAAAATAGGTTATCTATAAATGCTATTCCTTAGCTTCGCGGTCGGGTCGGACAGAGCTGGACTGGCCTGGATACTCAACTTCGGGAACAAGACAATTAAAACTACAGCAAATTTATATTATTTAATTATTTATATTACACGTCTTAGAGCACCGAGCTGTAGCGATATATAGCCGGCTACAACTACAATACTAAGTTTTCCAAAAATTGCTTGTTGTCACACATCAAAAACTACCGCTACGTAACTAGAAAGAGATACAGTACCTGGTCGCTTTGCATCCTGTAAGTTGTTGAAAAAAGAAGTTGTAAAGCAATGCAGAGTTCTGAGGAAGGTTCAAGCTGCATTTATCACAACAAACACACGCTTTAACTTCAATCACGTATTTTGGTGCGTTCCAGTTGTAGTCAGAAGTAGGAATTTCCAGGTTCTGAGTAGGAAACTGCAACTGGAACGTCCCCCGAAGTCGGAATTTCCTACTGGGAACTTGATGAAACCTCGCCACCCCTGAGTTGACAATCAAAGATGGATGCCCCCAGTGTGAAGAGTTATTTAGCTCCTGTAATAATCAATTTATTTGCACTTCTGACTGGGGTGTGTCGCTCTAGATCAGCTGTATACATAGTATTGTTAGACTTATATTTACAAAAATGCTGCCATAGTGATAATCACATTCTTCATACATGAACGCAGGGCGTGCTAACAACAGCTAACAATAGCCTGGTAGATCGGCATGTTTTTTTTTCCGACTTCAACTGGAACGCCGATAAGTCAGAGATGATGTAACTCCCAGTTCCGAGGTTACTGGAACGCTGCATTATGACAGTAATGCTGCGTGCTCATGGGTAGCAGAGTCTTAATTTTGCCTGTTATAGATTCTCCTCGTAGAAACTTTAAAGGAATGCATCCATTTATGTTATGATAAATGTTTGATCAAAAATGGCGTTCTCTTCAGGGCGGACATTACCTCAGTTGGTAGAGCGTCCGCCCCATGTACGGGGGCTGCCAACCCCCAGCAGCGGCTGCTGGTTCGAATCCCGGCCTCAGCCCTTTGCTGCATGTCATCCCCCCTCTCTTCACCCGCTTTCCTGTCACAACTCCAGCTGTCCTATACAATAAAGGCCATAAAAGCCCCAAAAAATAACTTTAAAAAAAATGGCGTTCTCAGTGGTTTTCAGTGGGACATTTTTTGTCATTAACAACATAACTTGTGGGTTTTTGTGTGGCTAAGCAATTTTAGGCTTATTTATGGAACTGAGACAACAACTCTAATTACATTTTAAAATGAATTTCCTTTGGCAAATTTGAGCCGCATTCATTAAATACCAACAAAATGGCTTGAATATAATAAATAGTTGAATAGCACAAAATGTTGCTATGATCTCTTAAGGTTAAAATCAATTAAAACCTGTTCTGACTGGACTGGTTTGAGATTTTGTTCGAAATAAACTCATTTTTGTTACAGTACCCTATCCCCCAATAATATCTGGATCATATTAGCATTGCCATGTGAGACATATTTCATGAACAGCATCTTTAGGCTCACGACATATGGTGAACTGCTCAGTATCTTTCTCAATTTAACATCTAAAGCGTTGTCTATTGTGCTAAAACTGCCTGTGTCTTCAGGATGGGGACTCACCACAGGAAATAATCAGTCAGGACTTAAACAGGATCGAGACACACGGTCTTGGGACTGGGATGAATGAGGAAGGATAAACCGGGAAAAAAATATGTCCATCTGTAAAGAACCAATATTTGTGTGTAATTAAGTCCTTCTGTACTTGAGTTAATTTAGCTTCCATGTGCTTCATTACTGAGGGAGTCAAAACACACCAGCAGTGATCCGTCATCATCATCACAAAGAGCATCATTACAGGAGAGCGGATTGATTTTCTGTTCGAGGGAGGGGGATCCCCTGCTGCAGGCTCAACTAATGAATGACCACAAACCCTTTATTATGATAGACGGCCTGTAAGCGACAACTCTGAGGTTTCCTGTAACTCATCAGAGAGAAACAGACATGGACGACCAGCTAAATATCTTTTTGCCTAGTTGAGCTGTATGTGTGGACGTGAACTAGGGCTGAACGATTTGAGAAAATAATCTAATTGCGATATTTTTCTCCAATATTGCAATTGCGATTTACTCTGCCATTGTTTAATGTTCTTAAACAAACATAAGCAGTAGATTGTTTTATAGTGTAACCAATATGACATTAAATCAATCTAAGGATAAAAGATTTGAGAAAAAGTGGAGAAGTGAAGAACAGAAGCAAAATAGGTATTAAATTGTAAAAACTGGGTAAAAAAAAATGGTACGAAAGCGGAAAAAAAGTTAATAGGTGCAAAATAGGTATGAAATTGAAAAAAAAGGCAAAAAAATTCACAAGTTGCTAAAGAAAATTGATTATAGCAGCAAAATTGGGATTAAATTTCAAAAACCATGTAAAATTTCCAAACATGGTTTGACAGTGGCCAAAAAAAGAAAAAGACGAATGGGAGCAAGATAGGCATAAAGTTGTAAAAACTGGGTTAAAAAAGGTTAAAATAGGCATGAAATTGCACAAAACTACATCACAATGCCAAAATGTTCAACACATTTTGGGTTAGAAATATTTCACTGTCTGCGATTTGGAAATTGCAACAAGCCATTTTGCGATTTAATCTAATTTGCAATTAATTGTTCAGCCCTAACATGAACAGTTGAGTATTTCACCCTGAGTAATGTCCTTGATCCCCCACATGTACAGCCTGGGGAACTGAAGGGTGGAAGCAGCAGCAAATAATCAGGAAAATTCAGTGAGGGCAAGTGGGTAGGGGTAATGGCATCATCATCATCATCCTGGAATGTGAGACTTGACAGGACAAGAAACAACTGTTGTTGCTTTAGAAGTGTATTTGATTAACTTATTTGATTGTGTTTCTGGACATTTGAAAGTTTTGCTTCCAAGATGTTCTTTAGAATATCTTGTTAAGAAATGATCAACACCGAGTGTTTTGCACAAATGAAGAGTGATCTCAAGCTGCTGTTGGATACAGAACTAAAACACTGCAGCTTTCTTTCTTGGGTATAATACGGGGAAATTAAAAAACAACTCCAGTTGATAATTGTTCACAGCTTCCTAAACCAATCAATATCATTCTTCTTCTTGCTTTATCAACTACCTTTTCAGTTCCTACCACGTTGTCCTGCATTCCCTTCAAATCATGGACATCACACATTCATCCAAGGCAGTCAGCAGAGATGACGACAAAGAAGCTGAAAACCATGTCAGAGAGGAAGCAGAAGCACAAACATTTTGTTTTAATCTTTGAGAAAAAGATGAAAATATATGTATAATATATAGGGGTGTAATGAAATGGTCAACTGACGAAACGATACGAAATATGAAACAGGGCTCACGATACGAAATACTCACGATACAAAATAAAGATTATAGAAAATCCCCAACAGTAGGAGGTTGTGCAAATATCTCATTTTCTTTATGTTCTTCCTAATAAAGACATACAAAAAATATTGCTGCATCAGTACAAAATAAATGCTCTTTGGAAAAAAACAAAATTGTAGTTTTTTCCCCTTATTTAGACTACAGTGCAAATACAAACATAAAATCACAATTAAAAGTGCTTTATTGTTGTAACAATCAGGATAAGTACATTCTTGAATGAAAAGGAAAACAAATATCAGTCCTCAGAGCTGCAGTTTAGACCTATAAATGTCTGAACTGTGAACTATAATATTTAGCCTATCACAGTGCATATACTTCTGATCTTCAAGTATGATCAAATTCTGTCAACTCAACAGTAGACGTACAAATCAGATATTGTTTTTTATGCAGACTTACACAAACATACAGTTGTTAGTTGTACTCGCTGCAGTATACAGTGAACTGTAGCGGCATATTTTGCACACAGTTGTTGTTTTGTCTGCAATCTTCTCACTGTTCTCTCGTGTTTTACATGGGAAGCCAAAATAGGTCCACACAACCGATTTATTTGACAAAGGAGCATCAGCTAATTCCCCAACCTTGTCTTCCTCCATATTGAAGCGAGTGTTTTGCAACGGTAGGTGAGGAGGGTAAAACAAATCACCAGTCTCGGTGGTGCGCACATTTTTTATTATGTGATTTTATTTTGTGCGTCTTTGAATTTTATTTCCTCATTTTTTATTTCGCGAAATTTCGTGGCATGAAAGGTGTTATTTTCTGATTGATATGAATTCCATTACTTTATCTCATGCAAAATAATCATATATACACACACATATATATATCTTTCCTCAAAATTTTTGTTTTTTTCTGCATGAAATTTGACCAAGGTGTTCCCACACAGAAAATAAGCAGGAATCAATGAAGGAATCATTGAAGAATCAGATTGATAGAAACGCTAATGGCATTGGTATCAACAAAAGCTTATTGATTTCCATCCTTAGTTGTGATCGTAGAGACGCTGCCTTTTAAATAAAGTTTAACTTTGGTTTGAACTCTCTGTTATCGTGCAGTTCTCGTGTTTAAAGTCACATCAGCTGAATACATGCACTTCCACATGTGTACAGTCAACATTAGAAAGTGAAAGTGTGTGTATGTGTGTGTTAATGAACAGGGGGCGGGTCTGTTGGCGGAGCAGGTCAGCCTGCAGAAAGGCGGTGGGCCGGCCCGGGATCGGCCGCCCCTCCCGGGGGTCAGCGCGGAGAGGATGAAACCTGTCATTAAGGAGGTGAGGGGAAGAAAGCTCTCAGCGGGGGTGGGCATTGTCCCGGGGGCGGGCGGGTGGGACGGGCTCTTTAGTGCCTCAAATAACATGGCCCCCGGCGGCCATTGTGGAGGAGTGAAAGGGCCCAATGGGGGGGTCACAGGGGTGAGGGGGCAAACCTGAACAGTGGTCAGAGGGAGAAAGGAGCCCGTGGGTGAGGAGGGGGGGGCTTTTATACAGATGTTTTCCTCTTTCTTTTCTGACAGCTCATCCAGAACCAGGTTCCTGTTTGCAGCATTTCTGGACTTTTTTTAGGCTGAAGATCAAACGTCAGGAGCAGATTTGATTCTCTGTTTACTCCTGAACGTTCTCCTGTTAGTGCTTCACACTGTGGGGGAGACTGGAGTGGGGGTGAGGGCGCTGTATGAGCGAGCAGGTTGAATAGCAAAGGTTGACATCTCTTCCAGCGCTGGGTGCAGAGTCAGGACCTTTCACTCGTCTGAAGTGTTTTAAGGGGACGGGTCACAAAGATAATGGAGGAACAGAGAGAAAAGAGCAAAGAGCAAAGCTTTCCTCTTTACTGGAGGTCAGCCCCTGACAGCCCGTCACTCCTCTAAGCACCTGACGACAAATAAGATACCATACATCCTGATTACAGCTTCAGCAGAGGATGGGCCTCCTTTAAGTAAGGGGAAAATATTCCTTTAAATGTATATTTTTATCTTTTGCGATAGTTTTTTACAGGCCAACCTCTAATGAAGTATTTCATTGTCTATAACAGATATGAACTTTTGGTGCATATGGAAAAAAATGACCTGAATTGATTAATTCAATGTGACATATTTCGCAAGTTTCACCAACTTTTTAAGTTATTTTGAAATTTTTGCAGTAAAGATTAAAATCCAAAGATGCTTTTTTACCATGAGAGTCTCAAATTATGCCATGATGATTACTTATGCAAAGGAGGTTATGTTATTGCCAAAGTCTGTTTGTTTTTTTGCAACATAACCTGAAAATTTAGGGACAAATCAGGACAAAGAACAAATGTTTTGATTTTGGGAGTTATCCAGGTCACCGTCTGGATCCAGGAATTTTTTTTAAAGGATTCTTTAACATTGCGAGATAGGACCATTTTCGGCATTTGTGCACATATGTATGTTTTCATGGTCAAGGAATCTAAATGTTTACATGAAATAAAGGTAGGACTAACATTTATGGAGAAAATCACAATATGGGTGAGGACTGTGGCGCTGGCGGAGGTCTGTGCTCTCCGAGTGCTTTTCTAGTTATCGTCACAAAAATCCATCATTTTGAGAAGTAAAGCAACAACAAAAACTACCCTAATAATGAATTTTTCAGGTTGTATTTTTTGTTGCTACTTCACTTCTCTTAAAAATGATTTTTGTGGCAAATATAATCATCATTTTGTGGAATTGAGACTTTAGTTGTGTAAAAGCACCTTTGCATTTTTGGGACAAAAACAAAAAAAAAATTAAGAAAGTTGGAGTGACTGGCCAGATATCTTTTGCTTAACCAATCAGTTTGATCAACTAGATGGTCACGGAGGATTTCTGTTTACATCTGTTACATTTTTGTTGTCTTTTGCACATATGCACCAAACAACAAAATTTGCTTGAAAGACTTAGGAATTATGTACAGAGTCCACAAAGATGAAAAGTTAAAGCTCATTGTGCAAAAATACAAATGTCATGTTTTCCTTCACAACTAGTGCATTTTTTTTAGCTCATTTGTTACTTTACTTTTCAAAATAATTAATATTGTGTAATTATAATCATCATGTGAAGCAATTAATGGCAATACAATTCAACAAAATAGCTTTAAAAACTGAGTAAAACTGGCCAGATATTTCATAATTAATCAGTTAGATAAATGTGAAGAATTTTCAGTCTTTCAAGCAGTTTTCATTGTTTTTAGTGCATGTTTGAAAATGAATAATAATGCTAATCAACAGACTTTAACAAAATCACCTGTAAATGTCTGATTATCTAACTGATTGGTTAATTATGAAGTATTTGGCCAGTCTTACTAACATTTTAGTTATTTTGAGGACATGAATTACTCCACACCATGATTGTAAAGGACACAAATGAATTATTTTGAAAAATAAAGTAACAAAAGAGAAACAAAAATTGCCCTGATAATGAAATCCTGTCATGGAGGAAAAAACAGCTTTTGTACTTTACATGGTGAAGTATAAGTTTTCATCTTTGTAGATTCTCTTCTGCATAGTTTCTCAGTCTTTTAAGCAAATTTCATTATTTTTGGTGAATATGTGCAAAAGAAAAATCACAGTTGATTATCATTTCTATCATTTTGATTCACTATGAACCTTCTTCTCTGATCTCTGGCATCAACATGGACTTTTCAAGCAGAGAAGTGATACTCACTGGATATATTCTCTTTTTTGGACCCTTCTCTGTAAACCTTAAAGATAGCTGTGGTCGAAAATCCCTGTAGATCAGCACTTTCTAAAATACTCAGACCAGCTCATCTGGCATCAACAAGTATGTCATGGTTAAAGCCATTTGAATCATAATTCTTCTCTGTTCTTAAGAACCAAGAATTAAAAATGTTACTATGTTAAAAAAAAAAGAAGATAAACTCTGAGGGAAGAACTAATGACTAAAAAGGAGTGTTTTCAGGTTGACTGAACAGTTGGCTATGTCACTAACATTCCACTTTTATTGTAAGAGTCATTTTTACATCAGATTTTTAGGTTCATGGATCTTTGTTGACTTAAATTAAGATTCATTTCTAAACATAGGAAATATGAATTTGAAGTCATTGAAAAGACAACGACAGTCACCTTAAATTAGTATATTTGTTTTAATGTTAATTTTGTTGAATAATAATTTTGTCGTAGCTTTTTGTCTACAGTCTGTTTTCCCCTGACAAAAACTAGACAGTGACTAATAAAGACGAGTACACATGGACAAAAAAGAAAACTTAGTGAACTGAAATCTTCATCAACAAATAAAAACTGCATGATAATGTTTACTATATGAATTATATATATTGAGATGCTCTGCCAGGTAGCCTAAATAAAGGTGACTGCATTTCACACAAAAGGAACATTTGTTATTCATTCAAACTTTACAAGCATTCAATAAAGGGTTATTAGGTGTTTCATTTTATCCAAGTGTAAAACATGACTTCAGAAATTCAAGGAAGCATAAAAAATTGCTTAAAATTTACACTTAAGTCAACTATATTTACAGGAGATCAACTAAAATGATGTGAAATTTCAACAACAATAACTAGACTTAATTAAAACAATTCAGATGACAAAATCATGACTAAATCTAAAATATATTTTAGGCAAAAGACTGTAGCTACAACTAAATAAAAAGTGCTACCATAGTTACCTCTGCCAAGGAGGTTATGTTTTCAGGAGAGTTTGTCTCTCTGTCTGTCTGTGAACAAAATAACTCAAAAAGTTATGGATGGATTTGGATGAAATTTTCAGGGAATGTTCAGCATGGGAAAAGGAAGAACTGATTCAATTTTGGTGTTGATCCGCATCACCGACTGGATCCCCATGACAAAAAATGTGATTTTTGTCAATAACTACTGAACTAAAATAGATATCATTATGAAACCAATTGCTAACGGTATGTTTTCATGGTCAAGGAATCTATATATTTAGATGAAATAAAGGTAGGACTAATATTTATGGTAAAAATTGCATTATGGGAGAGGACTGTGGTGCTGGCGGAGGTCTGCGCTCTCCGAGTGCTTTTCTAGTTAACTCTGGTTTGTTTATTTGTCCCTGTATGGAAAGTGGGATGTGGAAAAAAATCGCAGACATTTGTCAACAAAATACAATGCCAACACTATTACACTGTTGACAATAAATAAATAAAAACACATCCACATCACTCAAAACTCAAACAATGCTCTCACACAGCGGAGGAAAGCAAAGGAAAACATGTAGTGATGGACAGACAGGTGGACAGACCAGCAGTAACTCCCACAATTCCTAAATGTTCAACAGAAAACCAGACTTTCTTTCATTTTTCTCTCCAGAAATCAAATTAATCAGTAATTTCAACACTTTCCTCCAACACTTCACAGTTTATTGATCCTGCTCCGACAAAAGCCTCACCGCTCCGCTAATGATGTATACTTTAGTCTAAAACACCAAAGCTGTTCCCACAGCCTGAGCGCAGCTAATAAACTGATAAACTGGACCAATTACCAACTCCATTAGAGCCCTTTCATCCAATCCCAATACACTGATGACTTTAGAGGGCCAATAAAAGTGCTAGGTTGTGACCTTAACGTTAAGGGACCCATACAGAATGAGAGGGGGACACGCAGGGGTCAACAACATCTCACACTTGTCCCACACTGCTGTGAGAGTGTTTACATCTCTGTTCTGTTTCAACACTGCGAGAGAGGGGAAATTTAACTGAAGGAAGAAGGGAAATATCAGGAAAATATATCTAAAAACAACATATTCTACCTTTATTGTCCATGTTACAGCGTTCTCTTTTTTATTTGCACATCTGTTGGACTGAAGTTCAGGATATATGAATCATATAAAGAGGTTTGACGCACCAATTAAACCTTGTCAATTCAGTTTTTATGTATTAATTGTCATTACAGATACTAAAGGTTATGTCTTTATACATTCTGCACATAAATAATATAAGTAAAAGATAAAGAAAATAATTAAAGGAGTTCATGTTTCTGTTATGCATGGGTTTGTTCTGATAAAATATCCATCTGTTATTTCAGTGGATTATTTCACCCCTTTAATAATAACAATTATTATTTGATTTGATAGGTTTATTTCAAACATATAATAAAAGTCAAAATAAAAGTACAGACAAAAAAACTAAAATAAGCCCTTGGATAAATTCCTCATTTAGGGAACTTCTATTTTTCTGGATATTTTAATTCTTATGTACTTTTTAATGAACTGTGTCTTCGGTATCTCTGTTCTCTCAATTCTTTTTGTACATGAATGAATGAATGAATTTAATTTATTTGATAGGGACAATGCAGTTTAACATAGTTCCATCACTGAGCTTGAGTCTGATGTGCTGCACAGAGAGTTTATAGCAAAAGCTAATTTCCAACTCTTGTCTCTACTGTATTTGGGCCTTTAAATTTAAAAGTCAGAAAATTTACAATATTTAATAGCATAAATAACAAAAAGTTTACAAAACAACAATAAAACACATGTTCACATAAAAACAAGAAATTACACAAACCAGTTCAAAATAAGTAAAAAAAAATGTGGCAAACTAAGACTGATTACAGCTCTGATTTGCTTTTAGCCAGCACTTGACCTTTGTAGAGAAGGGTTTTCTGTGGTTAATTTGACTTTGGTTGATAATAAATTCCAGAGTTTAGAGCCTATAAAAGAGAACAGCTGACTGTCCAAATGTTGACTTACATTTTCGTATGCTACAGTTTCCGTTCACCTTGCTTCTTGTTACTCTGCTGCTGTTCTGTCGTTGAATATATTTGGATAAGGGTTCAGGGGCAAGATTATTACTACATTTAAAAACTAGTTTAAGGAAAGAAAACTGCATGAAGCTTTCAAAGCTCAACAGATTGTATTTTTTTCAAAATGTGGCAGTGGTGCCATCAGATGGGTTTTTTGTCCGTTACTTTAAGGGTTTTATTCTACAAGGATAACAGATTTTTGATTGTTGAAGGTGAACCCTAAGCCCAAACTGTCATACAGTATGAGAAATGAGAAAATATCATGGAGGGCATAAATATCTGAGCTGCCTGAATTGGTATGTACTGCCTTATTAATTTAAAACAGTTTAGGTTTCTTTTTACTGATTTAGCTATTTTCTTCTCATGTTTATCAAACCTGAGCTGTGGATCTAAAATGACTCCCAAGAATTTGAATTCATTGACTTCTTGTATTTCTTGAGCCTTTATCTTCACACAAAATCGTTCACGTTGGCACAGTTTCCTTATGGAGAAGCACACTGACACTGTCTTATTTAGGTTTAAAACAAGATGATTGCGCTCCAGCCACTGCTGGACTCCATACATATGGTCAGTCAGGATTTTTGCTGCCTTGCTAGGGGACTCAGCAGGAGCATAGATGACTGCATCATCAGCATAAAGCTGGATGCCATTGTCTGGGCATATCATTTATAAAAAAGACTAAAAAGCAGAGGGACAAGAATTGACCCTTGAGGGATTCCCATTGTGTTTTTTTAAAAAGGATGATATTTTTAGTCTGTAAAAGCCTCCTATGGACTGGTGTTGAAAATTAGCACTGTGCTATAAACACTTACAGCAGTGCATCTGGGACCTGTGCATGTTTAAATATCACAGCATCAATGTCACTGTGTGTCCATGTTAAATCAACAGTAAAACTAAAAATGCCTTCTACCTGTGGTACCTCAGTTATGTTGTCATGTATGAGAAATGAAGCAGCGTCATTGGTCATTTTTGAAGTGAAGAAATTTGCAGCAGGCCTCACAGTAGGGCTGGGTTTAAAAGATCAATTTAATCGATTTTAATTGATTTCCCTCTAATTGGTTGGTAATCGATTCATAAAACCAAAGATTGATTTTTAACTTAGGTAGTTTTTTCTTCATCGGATGTACAGAGAAGCAGCCTGTGGTATCAACCCTGCTAGTCTCACGTGATCAGCATTTATGCCTAAGTCACACATTTCCGTTTCTCGAGTGTACACGATTGACAAGGTTGGTGTGATTGCTATGATACAGGATGAAATGACTGTCTCACCCCTGGACACACCCCGTGAATACACCGTCAGTAACGCTTCTACAGCACTTCAGGGGGCGTTCGTCCCGCTCCAGCTAGCTTAATACAATGATATGACGAGGATTCCTTGAATTTCCATCCCGCTGACACGACGTCAGCCCCGCCCGAGCTCATTTCACGTCACGTAAGCCCTGACTGAGCCCTGTCGCTTGCGCCGTCTTGAACGGGACACAGTCGGGGCACAAATGGATACATCCGTGTCAGTCGTCCTCATAAAGCTGTCAGGATTGAGCCACGATCAGCCTGACTGAGCTCCGTACATGCCACGCTAATACCGTCCACCTTAGGACTGCATTAGGCTTCCATCCCGCTTTACTGAGAGCGGCCATTCTCCACGACAGTTTTGAACAGTTCAAAACTGTCGGGACCCTTCCACGTTCCCCGCCGTTCATCCACGACTTTACTATGCCGATCCAGACCAAGTAGCGCATGCACCACGACCAAAGCACGTTTCATCAGGAATATGGCAATCGTACACATTTGCCATGAGAAACGGGAACGTGTGACTAGGGCTTTAGCGCTGCTTTCCGTTCAACAAGATTTCGTGAGATGTTACTGCAAGCAGTCGAACAAACAAAGCGGAAGGAAGTGGCACTATAGGGACACCACCAGCAAGTTTAAAAGCTGATGTTTCGGATTTAACAAGCACGAAGGAAAAGACAAGTTGGACAAAAAACAAGTAATATGCAGAATTTGCATTAATGTGTATCATTAATAAATGATTAATGCAAGTGCTTGGGTTCAGTTCTTAATGTAAAAACAATTTTAATGAAAAATGTGCCAGGTCAGAAGGTCACTTTTTTTTATGTATTTTTTGGGCATTTTGTGCCTTTATTGATAGGAGAGAGACAGTGGATTGGCCTGTGAAAGGGAGAGAGAAAGTAGGGGAAGACACTCTGCAAACTGGTCACAGGCGGGACTCGGACCTGGACCGGCAGAAGCAAGTACATGGGGTGCCTGGTTCCTCACCACTCCGCCAAACCAGCACCCCCAGAAGGTCACTTTTTAAATTTACAGCAATATCTTAACTGAGATATCCGAGACTGAATAAATATCAAATTCAATCGTGGATCGAATCGATTTGAGACCTTGCAATATCGAATTGGATCGATCTAGAAAATCTGAATCGATACCCAGCCCTACCTCACAGGGAGGCCCAAAACTGTTACAACCTGAGTGGAGGGAAAATGGAGGGAAGGAGGAGGCCGGACTAATCACTTTTCCTGCTGACTTCACAGGAGGGAGGGAGGTAATGATCACAGCTTCAGCAGCTCACTGCAGCCGTCCTCCTCTTCTCCCTCCTCTCCTCTCGGCCTTTTGAAGGAGGCCCGGGGTGCCTGCCGCCCCCCTCCTCCTCCTCTGCCCACTGGGCTATTGAAGGAGTGATGGATGGCTTCATAAGGAGACGAGATCCATCTTTCATTTTCAAAATCTCCTCTGCTTTAACCAGCTCTTACATGTATCAAGCCCCTCTTCATCTCCTGTAAGTTCCTCTTCTTCGTCACATTCGTCCAAACCCCTCGTCCTCTCTCAGACGTCCACCTGCCTCTCTTCGCCGCTCTTTTGTATTTTCTTCTTTCTCTCTCCTACATGAAGGAATGTCTCCTTCTCCGTCTGCCCGAGGCTCTGGACAGATGTCCAGGCCTTCCTTTCCCAGCATTCCCTGGGGAGAGTAGGGACAGGTCTTAACACCCTCTGAGAGGAGGGAGGAGGGCGAGCGAGGAAGAGAGAGAGAGAGAGGTGGGGGCAGTTTGTTGTCCGAGGGGTCACGTATTGGGAGTCAAGTGATGCATAAGTAATGCTTTGTTTGGACTGATCTGGGGGAAGGAATTTACTGGATTTGCCTGTAATTGGGTTATTTTCCTTTGAAATGGCTTATGAAGCAAAGATTGAGGGGTGAAAAGGTTAATGCATTATGGGAACCCGTACAAAAGTCTCAGACGTCCAGCAAAAATCAGATTTGGCTTCATTCAGAACAATACAGCTGAGTGTTACCAAAAAGTAAGAGACTGAAGGTTATGTGAAGTCACATCTGTTTGATCCTCTACACACTCTTATCCCGTCACCTTCTGTGGATTCAGGAGCAAAGCCCAGACGCTGGTGAGAACCGGAACTGCACAGGAAATCACACCTTTACGGCCGCTCAGTTATCAGAAATTCACCTCAATCCTAATCTCCTTACTCCTGAGCCCCTTTTAGAAATATTTACTGGCATTTAAAGGGACTGTGAGGAGTTTCTAAGTAATTACAAAAAAGTCTCACTTTTAGATATATGCCTGATCGAAATACACACTTTAAGATGAGTTTTGTAGCATCTAAATAGGTTATCTATAAATGCTATTCCTTAGCCTTGCGGTCGGGTCGGACAGGGCTGGACTGGCCTGGATACTCAACTTCACAAGACAAATAAAACTAAAGCAAATTTATGTTATTCGGACACGTCTTGGAGCACCGGACTGTAAGTAACGATATATAGCCAGCTACAAAACTACGATACTAAGTTTTCCAAAAATTGCTTGTTGTCACACATCAAAAACTACCGCTACGTAACTAGAAAGAGTTACATTACCTCATCGCTTTGCATCCTGTAAGTTGTTGAAAAAAGAAGTTGTAAAGCAATGCAGAGTTCTGAGGAAGGTCCGAGCTGCATCACAACAAACACACGCTTTGCCTTGCACACGTCTTTTGGTGCATTCCAGTTGTAGTCAGAAGTAGGAATTTTGAGTTCCAAGTAGGAAACTGCAACTGGAACGTCCCCGGAAGTTGGAATTTCCGACTGTGAACTCGGTGAAACCTCGCCACCCCAGAGTTGACAATCAAAGAATGATGCCCCCAGTGTGAACAGTTATTTAGCTTCCGTAATAGTCAATTTATTTGCACTTCTGACTGGGGTGTGTCGCTCTAGATCAGCTGTATACATAGTATTGTTAGACTTATATTTACAAAAATGCTGCCATAGTGATAATCACATTCTTCATACAACAACGCAGGGCGTGCTAACAACAGCTAACAATAGCCTGGTAGATCGGCATGTTTTTTTCCGACTTCAACCAGAACACTAATAAGTCGGAGATGATGTCACTCCCAGTTCCGAGGTTACTGGAGCAGCATTACGACAGTCGCCGCGCGTGCTCATGGGTACCAGAGTCTTAATGTCGCCGGTAATAGATTCTCCTCATAGCACCTTTAAAGAAGCACAATGAGATTTTTGCTTACTTAAACACACTTAGGCAAAGGTACAGCCATTTAACTTTGTTTTATTTATCTTTGTTTATCTGAATCCCCATTCTCAACTACAAAAGCAGCAGCTACTCTAATGTCCACACATTAAAACACAATCCACACAGGCGTTCACCTCTTCAGCCCCAAAAGTGTCAATTTCAGGAATGCTTGCACGCTCTCCAACAAATAAGAAAAAGTGAACTGTTTTTGAAAGTCCTTGCCTGACCATATTGTTATAAAACCTCTTTAATTTTGCTCTGCATCACTTTATAACAAGTCCTTTGCATCATTATGACAGCACTTTTATATTTAGTTGGTCTTTTGTCTAGAAGAACTTTTATTTTAAGTCATAATTTAAGTCATCTAAATAGTTTTAATTTTAGTCTTATTTTAGTTGATGAAATTTAACAACATTCTACTGTAAATGTAGTCAATTAAAATATGAAGCGCAATGTGTAAGGAATTTTTTATGTTTAATTTTAGTCTAGTTTTCTGTCGATGAAGTCTGCTGTAAATGTAGTCGACTAAAATATGAAGTGTAAAGGTCTCTTTAATTTCTGAAGTCATGTTTTACTCTTGGATAAAATGAAACATCTAATAACCCTTTATTTAATGTTAGTAAAGTTTGAAAAAATAAATGAACAGAAACAAATTTAACTTTGGTGTGAAATGCAGGCACCTTTATTTAGGCTACCTGGCAGAGCATCTCAGTTACAATACCAGAACTGACAACAAACAGTGAACCTGCTCTACATGAATATATCAATTCATAAAGAGAGCAGCTCTGATTGGATCGCTCCACAACTTATCCCACCACCACCAAGCTAAGGGAGCTGTGATTGGATATATTCCTAACTTGCCCCTACTTTCTACATGACCAAAGTAGCTGTGATTGGATTAAGTCTCTGTCAAACATTTTAGTCTAGTTTTTATTAGTGGAAGAAAATGTCAGTTAATTTAGTTTTAGTTTTTTGTACATGTGTACTTGGTTTTATTAGTTACTGTCTAGTTTTCATCAGGGGAAACAGGTTGTTGGTGAAAACTATGATGAAAATAATAAGTTAACAAAATTAACACTGACACCTGACAGTCATTAAGCTAGTCTCTTAGATGCCCAAAGATCAGGTTAATGTGCATCAGTTAACAGATTAGATTTTGAATGACTCCACATAATACAGTCAGTTCGAACAGCACTACATTAAGATGTTTTCACAACTGTAAGATTCTGCACTTTTCTTTAAGAAACAATGGACAGACTGTTAACATAATCTTCTTGACATTAGATATTCAAACTCCAAAAAGCAATTTTACTGGTTAAATCAATACGCCAATTGTTCTGTCTGCTCATGTCTTGCCTCACTCCCAACTCCAGGACAAGCAGATAGACACCATTCTTTGACTGTAACAAGAAAGAGATGGGCAAAGCTTGCACACAGCTAATTAGCTTAGCTCAAATGATGAGGCACTCTGGTGCTTTCAAAGTCAATTTGCTAGTAAGAATGACTTTGCAAACGATTGGCTCAATCTCAACTGTGAATCGTTTCTTATTGTTCACATGAAAGAGATGCTTAAAAGACTCAACTCGTTCCCAAATGTCACACCTCTAGCGCAAACAACCACAGACTCGCTAGTAAGAAGTTCAACGAAACAAAGCCTCTGAGTAGAAGAAGTTAATTCAATAATAGAAGAAGACGGTGTAACATAACGCAATAAAAAACAAATGACAGCAAGCACACAGGACTGTTTAGAGTTACTGAAGAGTTTATCCGGCTGAGGCAGGCTAACACTACCCATTGACTTACAGTGTATGTGCTAAGCTAATTCAAAGTGGGTGAGCTCTACTCCTCTCCTCCTTTCTCTGCCCTTTTCTTTTTTACTTCACGCACAGTCAGAAGTATCGTGTCTGTCTGCTTGTCATGGACTCAAGAGTGAGGCAAGACATGAAAACAAAAAAAATCCTGGGGTATCCCTTTAAACCTGAGCTCTTAAATGTTTTATAATAGCATCCGATGTTTGCTCTTGAGGACAGTGTCACAATAAAAGGATTTAAAAACCCTCAAAATGGAAAAATAAAGAACTTAATGTTGTGTACTACATGTGTTTAATGTCAAAATACACCCTTAGTGTTGGTTAAAGTTATACAAAGTGTCCAAATCACAGCTCAGGTCAGTCTTAAAGTGAATGATGTATTAGATAAAGATGTGTGGGACCTTTAAGAGTGATTCCCTCTGATGGATCATCTGTTAGTCCTGCTGCTTCTCCTCTCATTCTCCTTGGCCTGTTGGATTGACAGCACGCTGTGTCGCGCTGTGAGGATCCATTCAGGCCTCACAGCCTCCTCGGCACAGGCGTGAAAATTGGCTACATTTAATCAGCCACGGTGGAGGATTTTAAGAAGGGGATCAAGAGAGCTTTGTCTTAATGGATTGGCCACAGTTTAGGGGTCTGGCACACTGACTTATACCTAGTTAAAAGCACATCCCTCGCTAACAATATGACTGAAAACACATGGCACGTCTCTGGAAATTTCCCGCATGGATCCTGCTCCCTACATTTAGACCTTTAAACATGTTTACTTGAATGTTTTTATGACATTGTTTTGAATTTTTGGGGTTAGACTCAAAGCTGATTTTGATTGATTCTGCACTAAATCATTCAATCCATGCTCAAAAAAACAGAAAATTAGGGAATAATTCGTTTTTTGTGTGTTGGAAGTACATCAAATGACCCACACACACAGTGGACTGATTCTCTCCGTCTGTCTGTACATTAAAATTTCAAGCTTACGGCCATGGCAATTTTTACCAACACAGTGCGGCCATAGAGGACGGAGGCGACATTCAGAAAAGGGCCAGTGCAGTCAAACAAAGAAGTAAATCAAGTGTCCTGACACATGCTCCGCAGACAGTTTGCCGTTTGTCACAGCGCCTGAATGGAGCTAAAAGCAAAGTTGTGGACGCATCGGGGTGATCGGCATTGCTCAGATTCTGCACAAGAGGCCTTTTCAGACAGCTGCAACACTGATTACATTGTGTGAAGGCCAATCAAAGGGGAAAATGACGAGAGCGGTCATGCCGGACACACACAATGCACAAATGGCAGCGGTCAGATGGTGGAGCGGAGAGGTGGCGCTCCGGGGATTTTAAAGACGCTTTTTGGGATAGAAGGTCAAACGTATGGGAACCTCTCTCACACCCAACATGTAGTCCAGAGAGACGAGGCGCATAAGGCAGTTTGTAACATCTGAGTCCGTTCTTTAAATGGGATAAAATATCACTGAAAGGTTTACTAAACGGTCAAACAGCCCCCTTTGCTTATTGGTCTACAAGCAGAAATTCAGATAATTAGGAAACACCAGTTTTTCTAGTAGTTCAGAATATCTCACTGGTAGCACTTGAAGACTGTCTTTTAGTAAAGCCAAAAGATTCACTAGTTGTGCTATCAAACCGTAACATCATTGGTGGGCATGTCATTTTTTGTGTTGATAAAATGAGCAAGAAGTCGGGGAAGTAGTGGAAATAGACGAGAATGGATAAGAAAAGCTTGCAGTGGTCGAGTGAGGAGACAAAATGTTTGATGAGCTGCACCAGAATTTCAATTAAAGCTCAGGAGCAGTATGAGAAAAAGCAAGTTTAACTCCCATCATCAAAATACTTTTGGAATATCGATGCAAGCCTCCATTTTGCTGGTGTGTTGTTAACTAACGCCTGAGTGACACTTTTGTTCAGGTTTAACTGGTTTGATCGTGGGCTGGTTCTCTAGAATGCACGGACCACTTCAAGAACCAGAACCGTGTTGGTGGGAAAGCCCTCATTTTGTACTTTACAAATAAATGTGATCTGAATCAGGTGTGTACCCTTCTTGATTTCTTAAAGGGACTGTGAGGAGTTTCTAAGTGATTACAAAAAAGTCTCACTCTTAGATATATGCCTGATCGAAATGCAAACTTTAAGATGAGTTTTATAGCATCAAAATAGGTTATCTATAAATGCTATTCGTTAGCCCCGCGGTCAGGTCGGACAGGGCTGGACTGGCCTGGATACTCAACTTTGGAAACAAGACAATTAAAACTAGAGCAAATTTATATTATTTGGACACGTCTTCGAGCACCGGGCTGTAAGTAGCGATATATAGCCGGCTACAAAACTACGATACTAAATTTTCCAAAAACACTTGTTTTTGCTTGTTGTCACACATCAAAAACTACCGCGACGTAACTACAAAGAGATACATTACCTTGTCGCTTTGCATCCTGTAAGTTGTTGAAAAAAAGAAGTTGTAAAAGCAGAGTTCTGAGGAAGGTCCGAGCTGCATTCATTAGCATCACAACAAACACACGCTTGGGCCTGGGTCACGTCTTTTGGTGCGTTCCAGTTGTAGTCAGAAGTAGGAATTTCAGAGTTCTGAGTAGGAAACTGCAACTGGAACGTCCCCCTAAGTTGGAATTTCCTACTGGGAACGCGGTGAAACCTCGCCACCCCTGAGTTGACAATCGAAGATGGATGCCCCCAGTGTGAACAGTTATTTCGCTCCTGTAATAATCAATTTATTTGCACTTCTGACTGGGGTGTGTCGCTTTAGATCAGCTGTATACATAGTATTGTTAGACTTATATTTACAAAAATGCTGCTATAGTGATAATCACATTCTTCATACAACAACAACGCAGGGCGTGCTAACAACAGCTAACAATAGCCTGGTAGATCGGCATGTTTTTCCCAACTTCAACTGGAACGCCGATAAGTCGGAGATGATGTCACTCCCAGTTCCGAGGTTACTGGAACGCAGCATTACGACAGACGCCGCGCGTGCTCATGGGTAGCAGAGTCTTTATGTCGCCGGTAATAGATTCTCCTCATAGCACCTTTAAGTAAGACCTCTGCAAGCAGCATCTTGAAAAACTCTCAGCAGATGAAATGACATTCAGTGGCCTGACCTGTTTTCTTCTGTGTATTTTATGTACATTGTGGAGGAGATTGATTTTTATATTGTAATCCTTAACTCTTTATTTATAATTCATTGATTCTCTTTTTAACTGCTTTACCTAGATTGTTTATCCTCACTGTTTATTTTTATCTACTGCAAAGCCCTTTATGGAGCTTCATCTGATTCTCTAGCCTTTGACTTTTCATGGTTTAAATGCCTTTTTCTATTACAAAATTTCCAAGGGATGATTTAAATTTTCCAAATTTTCTATTTATCAAGGCATAACTCCTTGAGATGAATCATCTTGTTTTCAAGGGGGGCCTGTACACCAATACACTGCCTTTCACACAAAAGGAAAATTTGCTTCTGTTCAATTATACATTCAAACTTTACTGGCATTCAATAAAGGGTTATTAGATGTTTCATTCTATCCAAGTGTAAACGTGACTTCAGAAATTCAAGGAAACATAAAAAATACACTTTACACTTCATATTTTAGTCGACTAAACATTAAGTAGGTTTCGTCAACTGAAATGTTGCAAAATTTCATCAACTAAAACAAGACTAAAATTAAAGCAATTTAGATGACTAAATTATGACTAAAACTAAAAGGTGTTTTAGAAAAAAGACTATAACTAAAGCTTAATTAAAAAGTGCTGTCAAAATTAACACAGCTGTCTGGTCCTCCCTTAGGCAACGACTTGAAAACATTCATCCTTGGACTGAAACCTCCTGTTCTGGAAACCAAAGAACTTGTTTTAAGATAGTGTGAGGAGTTTTTTATGCCTCTGCATCCTGTTGCATTTTCCCTGTGCTTTAAAAATCACACAAACTGACTCTTAGACAGAAGATACATCTGTTACTCCAGATCATCAGCCATTTGGAAACTCAGTTAAGAGTGAGAACCTGAACCAAGTGGAGCTCAAACAGACGAGACGTTATTTGCAGAGATGTGAAACACACCATGACACCACGTAAGCAGTCAGAGGGCAGACGACACTAACATGTGTTCTGTCCCGATCTGTTCCAACCTTTCCTTCAGTCTCCTCGTCACAATAACGATGGTTCTGACAGTGGTTACGATGTCCCCTTTTTGAAGAGTGAGCTGAATGTTTGAGTTAAAACAGGTCTGTTTCTGCCAAATTTGACAAAGGAGTACTTAAGGACCGTTGTTAAACTTCTAAATGAAGGGACTTTCTTGAAACTTCTGTACTCCATGATTCAAGGATGAACTAATCAGATCTTCAAGGTAAAGGGCCTTGGAGCCTAAGGTTTATCTTTGGCATGTTTTCATTCATTCATTCATTTTTAGTCGATATTATTATTAACCCTTTGGTTCCAAACTAAGAAAAACATTTGCAAAAAAAAGAACTGTGTTAATTCCTCTTCATTTAGCACCATTTTAGGTTTTATTTTTCAGATTACCCAATAGGGAAGCAGATATGCAGGTCAACCAGCTGGTTGGCTTGCCTGTTGAGGGTTATCCTGGACATGAATGAATTTCCGTCATTTCTGCAGCAAAATTTTTGTTTTCTCATATGAAAACGTCATTGAGAGCAAAATTTAGATTTTTAGCTTTGACTCAGTTTCCTGAGGATTCATAGAGATGTTTTTATTTTCAAATGTGTTTCTTTCAACTAAATGACACTTGTTAGAGGATCTGGAAATATGAGAAAATGTTGTATTTATTTATTTATTTAACCTTAATTTAACCAGATAAAACCCATTGAGATCAGGGTCTCTTTTACAAGGGTGACCTGGCCAAGAGGTCAGCAGCATATGTCATAATAAATACAAGCTCATGATAAAAGTTTTAGGCAATAAATAGCAAATCAAAACAATAAATATGATAAAGCATTCGCTAAATGAGTTTTAGGGAACAGTAACAATTTAAATATCAACTAGAAAAGCACTCGGAGAGCGCAGACCTCCGCCAGCGCCACAGTCCTGAGCCATATTGTGATTTTGACCAGAAAAATTAGTCCTACCTTTATTTCATCAAAATATTTAGATTCCTTGACCATGAAAACATACCATTACCAACTGGATTCATAATGATATCTATTTTAGTTCAGTAGTTATTCACAGAAATCACATTTTTCGCCATGGCGGCCAGACGCTGATCCGGATCAACACCAAAATCGAATCAGTCCTTCCTTTTCTCATGCTGAACATTTCCTGAAAATTTCATCAAAATCCATCCATAACTTTTTGAGTTATTTTGTTCACAGATGGACAGATGGACGGACAGACAAACTCTCTCGAAAACATAACCTCCTTGGTGGAGGTAACAACACAAGCATTGCTCATAGGATCCTCGCTGCCTTGTGAGTAAAATGGAACAAAAGGCTTTAAATGACACCAGCTCTGACATTTTCAGAAAATATTTTTTCTTATTCTGATTAATGATCTTATTGTTAGATTTCTGAGGAGCTATGCAGCAACATTTCTGTTCGGATTAAGGGAGGTTAACAAGGAAAACGCAAGATAGGATTTCAGTTTATAACACAGTGCTATGGTGACAAAAAGTCAACCAAATGGTTACAATGCCAGTCAAAGGGTTAACTGTAATGTTAGGGTATTGGGATCCCCAGTTTAAACCACCAGGCTAGTAACTATAACCTTACAGATCAGATGGACCTGCCTGATTCATTGTCTGAAATCATCCAGGTCCATTTTGCCAAGCTCCAATCCTCTACAACATGACTTGGCTAAAAGGTGAACAACCCAATCAGGTGAAAGAGGCGGGAGCTGCTGATGTGATACCAGGAAGTGACTGCATGTTTGAAAACAATGGAGGCCCATGGATGCGGTAATATCTGTGGTTTTATAAGAAACAGACTAAACTTCTCCACTAACTCTTTCATGCATGGTGCCCACCAAGGTAGACAAATTATTGGAATAGATTTACACCCTTTAGGTTGCAGTACCATGTCCAACTACCAGTTGGCAAACTCCCAAACCCTTGTCTTAGCTTTCATATAAATATTATCTTTGCAATTTTTTTTTTTTACCATATCAAGATATTGAATCCAGAATCCAAAAAAGCAGACGAATTTGCATCGGTATTTAGATTTCACAAAATTTTGCATTTCTTATTTTAAATTTTGGTGTAATTCATAAGTGAACAGCAGTAAAACTTATACTTCAGATTTTGGTATTTCTTTTATTTACTCTTAAAAAATGTTTGTCAGATACATGTGTTTGAGGATCTTTGTTAAGTTCCACTAAATGACTATGTATACCATTGATGCACAGTGAAGTGGACAGATATAAAACTCCTTCAAAATATAACATTGAAGAAAAATGACCAAGATTTTAACTTGTTTGAAAGTAAAAAGAAGCATTGAAAAAATATTTTTCTGTGATTTAATAATTCAAGCATGAAATGGTTCAAAGAAGACAGGGTGTAACATCTAATGGACCTTTTCCACTAGCATGCCTTGGCCCTACTCTACACGGCTCTACTCGATTTGCAGCGTGTTTCCACTAGCCTGGTACCTCCTAAAACAAGCTAGTTTTAGTACCTACTCTGCTCTGGTTCCAAGCGAGCAGAGTCGATACTAAAAGATGACGTCACCGACTGCCGGCCACTGATTGATCAGACAATGTCATCATCTGTGCTACCGTTAGCTTACCCTCATATGTCTTTTCTTTGCAGCTCGATTGCTCTCGTCCTCAGCTTCATTCTGTTGTATAGCTTCCAAAACTCTCCTGTGCTTCTCAAGGGGTATTTCTTCTTACCACCTGCAGCCTTCGTCTGCTTTCCTTTTTTACTTGGTTTGTGACAAAATGCCACAGATTGTTAGGCGGGTAGAGTAGAGCCGGGTAGAGTCGAGTAGAGTAGGGCTAATGGAAAAGGGCCATATGTCATACTGTGGCTTGATGTGATTGATCTGTGATGAGTGTGACTGGCAGATTGATTGTCCAATCACCAGCTTCAGTTGTTTTTGAAGGTTGTGCCCTCTTAAAAACATTTTCTTAAGGCTCTTCTCCAAATTAACTAGTAAAATATTTCTGTCTGGCGGGTTAAATATACCCAGCGTTAGTGATGGTGTTAGTAACTTCAACATTGGTGTTCTAGGGTTAAATAAGGTGGATCCAGGTGGTGCGCGAGGTTTTATGTTCACCTCTGGTTTATGAGATTTCTATTAATCACACGACTACATAAACCACCCCAGCTGTTCTCCTTAACCCACTGATGTGCTTCCTTACAGAGACATTAAATCACCAGGCCGCAGTGCTGTTTATTGTTTACTATGTGCTCGTAGGTCAACCAGAAGAAGGTCCGATCATAACCATCTGGAAAGACATGTCTCTACCTCACAGTGGAGTCAGACGTGCTTCTGTCAATACTGGAGTCTCCACTGGTGCTTGAACACTGAAACATGGGCAGTAGCTGTAACTGCAGCTTAACTTCACACTGCACGTGAATTCACCGTCTTATCACTCTTAGATCCACGTCCCTCACATCAACAATCATTGATCATGTGCTCCACGGGCACCAGGGAGAGTTTTTGGCCTCTAGCTGTCCCAAATGTGAATCAGTGTGTGTGTTTGTGTGGACACTCATGTGTGGGAGGGCTGCTAGAACAGGGGATTTTTTGTGTTGGGGAAGAGAGAGGCTCGGGCACTTCATCTTCTCTTGTGTGCACTGCCAAAAAGGTCAGCGGTCAAAAGTCAGGGCGATTGGAGAATTCCTCGCTGCATGCCGACAGATCGGGTTTCAAGGGTGGGGGAGGGTCTCTGATCGCCCTAGAGGGATAGGTGCCTGTGTGTGTGTGAGTGTGTGTGCGTACATATATACATGCATGTGCTGTGAGCGTGTGCGTGCTGGAATATGTGTTTATGTGAGAGCTTGTCCGGGCAGCGCTTTTTAAAAACATCTCGGAGCAGCTTTAGCTCAAAGCGTCTGTAACTTTCTCTTGATGTTTACTGCTCTGTGTGAGGAGTGTTACCAATCACACAGCAACACCTCAAGTATCTGACCTCAGGGTCACATCAACGCAGCTGATAGGCATCTATTCCAAAAATGCTTCTGATCCATTTTTAAGTCATCTGTCAGTCGAGGTCTCAGTTAGGGTCATTTACTTTTATCTAAATTATATTTATTTGTAGTAGTGGATGTTTTTTTGTTGAATAGAAGGATCAAGTTTGTCAGATTAAACTGTTCCAGCATTAGGCCTCCGATTGTGTCTTTTACTGATCAGAAACATTAAAAAGATTCAAACACTTTATGCTGAAAATAATTACCTGAACTCTGTGTCTATACAGCAGGGGTGGGCAACTTTAATTACCAAGAGGGCCACATAAAACCATTTTTCCCAGCCTGAGGGCCAAATTGTTACAAGTTTTCAGAAACTCTCGATAATGAAAAAGAATGTTGGATAAACAACATATGAGAGTATAAATTTGTCATAAAATTAGTATACCAATATTCATATATTGCAACATAAATACAAGTTATTATGCATAATCAAATGAACTTGATACAGAATTCAAGCAAATTTAGCAAATATACATGGAATTAAAGCCAATTAAGCTATTTTCAAATCAATAAAATGATGTGTTTTTCTTATAAAGATTCTGGAAAATATTTTTATGACAACAATACCTGAAGCCCTCTGGTGTTATACCTCGGCCTACTCCCAGGAAACTGTATACATAAAAAGGACATTTATCTCTTCAAAATAATGATCCTTGCATGTAAGAAGGCCATCACGAGAAATTGGTTGAGAACTGACCCTCCAGGAACAGGCCAGTGGCTCACAATTCTAGAGGAAATGTACTCTATGGAAAAACTGACTTACCTTTTGAAATTTAAAAGAAAAACTCTGAACAATCGCTGGGACAGATGGTTTCAATACAAGAGAAAGATTGGAACATTACAGTCTGACAGAGACCCTTGTGAGGACAAATGAGATGACAGTACCCCCCCACACTCACTCTTCATTTTTATTTATTTTCTTATGTATTGTTCTAATTTATTTGCTGTTTTCTGTTGTTGTAAAATGAAAAAGATTTGAAAAAAAAAAGTAAAAAAAAAAAAAAGATGTTTTTCAAAATTTTAGAGCTCAAATATTTTGCTGCTGCCATTTTTTAAATATAGTATTGAGTAATACTTGATATAATGTTAAAGGCTTCATGAAAGAGATTTAGACACTATAAGAGCAAAGTAAGGTTGTAAATAACCTTCTTAAGATTATATAGAATTATTTCTATTGGATATCTGAGTTTTCTTCATATTTACAGCTGCTGGGTTTTGGGAATGAATGGCGGGCCACATTTAGTGACGTGGAGGGCCGCCACTTGCCCACCCCTGCTTTACAGGGTTCCCATGCATCCTGGAAAATGATTGACCAATTAACCAGTCATGGAAAATGTATGGAAAATGGGAAAAAAAGTCAAATGTTCTGGAAAAGCTTGAATAGTCCTGGAAAATTATTTATCCTCCTTCTACCTTGGTAGTGAACAAAAATCAAACATTGGGAAATTAAGTTAAAATGTACCTGTTACCAGTACACACAGACAAAAAAAATATGAGTAGATAAAATAAAGGCTAGATTAAGCTGAGAAATTCTCACACCAGTATTATCAATCTTCACTTCAAATGGCCCTTTTCCACTAGCACGCCTTGGCCCTACTCTACTCGGCTCTACTGGATTTTCAGCGTGTTTCCACTGGCCCGGTACTTCCTAAAACAAGCTAGTTTTAGTACCTACTCCGCTCTGGTTCTAAGCGAGCTGAGTCGATACTAAAAGAAGATGTCACCGGCTGCTGGCTAATGTCGTCATCGATGAGTCATGAGCCCGAAGACCTAGCATGCTAGTGGTAGCTACCATTAGCTTACCCTCATACGTCTTTTCTTTGCAGCTCGATTGCTCTCGTCCTCGGCTTCATTCTGTTGTATAGCTTCTAAAACTCCCCTGTGCTTCTCAAGGGGTATTTCTTCTTACCACCTGCAGCCATCTCCTGCTTTCCTTTTTTTACTAGGTTTGTGACAAAACGCCACATGTTGTGCCGCGCTCAAAATTGTGTCACCGCAGTGCCGCTCAACTGTTTAAAGCGACACTGCACCCCGTTGGGAAGGCGATGGGGCTAATGGAAAAGCAGCACAAGGTGAGTAGAGTAGAGCCGGGTAGAGTTGAGTAGAGTAGAGTAGGGTGAATGGAAAAAGGCCAAAAGTGTGTGTGTGGGGTGAAAACATCTTGGAAAAGTCCTGGAAAATATTTCTTAAAAAGATTCGTATCCCTGTTTCAGCCTTGGAGCTGCCAGAAAGATAGAGAGTATTATCAAGGGCTACTTTTTGGATTTTAAGTTTATTAGTTATATTAAATTCTGTAGTTTATCTTAAAATAGTTTTGCTTTTAACTTTCAGCTTTTGCTCTTACTGCACTACTCCTAACTTGGGAGGAGTAGCAAGAAGACAGAGGACAAGAAGAAGCTGCAGCCAGTAGCCATATATTTGCTAAAGTATTCTTTATTTGCAAATTTTAAATTACTACTTTTTTACTTTTCTGGTACCTAAGATTGTGAAGCAATTACCTGTGTAACTGAGTAAAATGATTTAGCTTCACTTTCAACAGAGAGGAAGAGACATTGTGTGGCTCACAGAGCTGATGAGCCTTTGAGCGAACCAGTGTTAACTTTGACAGTATGTTTACATTTAGTTTTAGTTTTAGTTTTTGCCTAAAATATATTTTAGTTTCAGTCATCACTTAGTCATCTAAATAGTTAAAACTTTAGTCTAGTTCTAGTTAACGAAATCTACTGTTAATTTAGTCGACTAAAATATGAAGTGTAAAGTGTAAGGCATTTTTCTATGTTTATGAAGTCATGTTTTACGCTTGGATAAAATGAAACATCTAATAACTATTTAATGCTGGTAAAGTTTGAATGTATAAATGAACAGAAGCAAATTGAACTCTTGTGTGAAGTGCAGTCACCTTTATTTAGGCTACCTGGCAGAGCATCTCAGTTACAATACCAGAACTGACAACAAACAGTGAACCTGCTCTACATGAATATATCAATTCATAAAGAGAGCAGCTCTGATTGGATCGCTCCACAACTTATCCCACCACCACCAAGCTAAGCTGTGATTGGATGTCCCTCTGAACTCATCCAACCTTTAACACAACCGTGATTAGATATCTGTATATCTGTCAAACAATTTAGTCTAGTTATTATTTGTTAAGGAAATTGTCAGTTAATTAAGTTTTAGTTTTTGTCCATGTGCCCTGTTTTTATTGGTTACTGTCTAGTTTTTGTAAAGGAAAAAAGGGTTGTTGATGAAAACTATGACGAAACTAATAGGTTAACAAAATGAACACTGGAGCCCTCCACTCGTCCCAGCTTTTTTTTTTTTTATTTGTTGCAAGCATCAATTTGAAGGTGAGTGAATATTTGCCAAAAAAAAACTGTCTTTCCTATGTAGTTAAATTGATGTAGGTTGAAGAGTATTTGCAAATCACTGAATTTTCTTTTTAATTTACGTATTGTCCCGACTTAATTGAAATGAGGTTTGTATATAATAATGCGGATCATGATTCATGTAGATAAAGTACAGAAAATGAACTTAGATCATTTAAATAGAATTATATCACATTAGACAATGAAGAGAATGCTAAGCAAATTTCTATGATAAGTCAGTGTTTCTGCACTTCCTGTGTCCTGGCGGGTTTTGAAGGAAATGATTTTAAAGAGCCCTTTATAGATCCTATTAGTCAGATGAACTACTTGGTGGTTAAAACTATATTTCATTAAGAATAGAAGCAAAGCTGCATCCTTAATGACTGGTCACAAAAGGAGTAACCAAAGAAGAGTCAGTGCAGGCCGAAAAGTCTTTAAACCTTCACTCATTAAGAGTTTAAACTGTCGACTCAACCACAATCAATCCAGGGAGACACATCTCTGGTTTAAACATTTAGCAGAAGGTGCAGTCATTCAAACATTTGACATGCAAAAGAGTACAGAGCTCAGCGACTAGCAGCTCCCATTGAGGCCTTTGTAACTGATCATTAACGAACATGTGCTCGGGGCCTCCGGTGGCTCCCAGGGAGCCCGGATTGATCACCACAGCTGTGTTTCTATTGTGATTACCCGCGGTGCCGAAAAATAACACAACACCCCCGGCTCTGGCTATGTGATGGAATTTATTGTATTTACTTTCCAAAGCGTGAAGAAGCAAAGGTTGGGGAAATAAAAGCTGCAGCGGTTCAGCATGTTGGAAACAGAGAGGAGGATAACGAGAGCCATTTAATGAAACAGAGAAACGGAGTGATTTCTGTGGTCATGATGTAAACATTTCTTTAGGGCTGATAATGTTACATGAAAACTGAAGAGAGGGTGTGAAGTGACTCAGTGTGAGCTCTGCAGGGAACTACGGCAGGGAGTGTTTGACTGCAGAGGCATGAAAAGATGATTGAATGAAAGATTGTTTTTTTTCTTAACCTGTAATTACTTAAAAACACTAAACAGCACTGCTGCTTTTGATTTTAGACTGTAGTACTCATTCATTCATTTTTTACAAGGGTCTCGAGGGGGCTGGAGCCAATCTCAGCTGTCGTTGGGCGAGAGGTGGGGTACACCTTTAACACAGTTGCCAGCCAATCACATGGCCACATATGGAGACAGACAACCAGCTGGAGTGCCTGGAGGATATGCAGGAAGAACATGCAAACTCTAAACAGCAAGACCCTGATCGCCACAAGGATTTGAACCAGCAACCCTCTTGCTATGAGGCACGCTAACCTGCTACACCACCATGCCACCCCACTTAGAAAATAATTCTGTAAAACTAAATTATGTATGATAACAAATTAACGATAGATGTATCAGTAAAACCGAACAAAGTATGATAATAAAACTCCAATGATAACTCAGCAGAAAACATGATAAAGAATATTAATGAATACCAAAAGAGAATTTAGTAAATGTATTAAAATATGATATTAAACTACTTACAGATGAATCATTTAATATAAAGGACTGTTGATGATGAAATCCCTACACTCCTTGCAGTTGTACATTGACAAATGTTGTTCTTAAACTGTTTATTTGCTCACGCAGTTGTTCACTTATGGCCCTTTTCCACTAGCACGCCTCGGCCCTACTCTACTCAGCCCTGCTCGATTTGCAGCGTGTTTCCACTAGCCTGGTACCTCCTAAAACAAGCTAGTTTTAGTACCTACTCCGCTCTGGTTCTAAGTGAGCTGAGTCGATACTAAAAGATGACGTCACCGACTGTCAGCTACTGATTGGTCAGACATGTCGTCATCGATGAGTCATGAGCGTGACGACCTAGCTTGCTAGCGGTAGCTACCGTTAGCTTACCCTCATACGTCTTTTCTTTGCAGCTCGATTGCTCTCGTTCTCGGCTTCATTCTGTTGCATAGCTTCCAAAACTCTCCTGCGCTTCTCAAGGGGTATTTCTTCTTGCCACCTGTAGCCTTCTTCTGCTTTCCTTTTTTACTCGGTTTGTGACAAAAAGCCACAGATTGTTGTGTTGCGCTCAAAATGACTGCACCGCAGTGCCGCTCAGCTGTTTACAGCTACACTGCATGCCGTTGGGCAGATGACTGGGGCTAATGGAAAAGCAGCTCAAGGCGAGTAGAGTAGAGCCGGGTAGAGTCGAGTGCAGTAGAGTAGAGTAGGGCTCATGGAAAAGGGCCAAAAGTGGTGCACCCCGCCCCATCCTTACTTGTGAATGATGAGACTTTTGGGCAGGGGTGTCCAAAATATGGCCTGTGGCCCACATGCCCACTAACCATTTTGAATTGGCCCCTGAAACAGTTGAATTTTGATTGCAGCAGCAAATACAATCAATCAAGCACATGTTTTGCCATATTTACTTACTAAAGTATATTGCAGTATTCACCTTCAAGCACCAACATTCTTGCAATTTACTCTTGTTTTGTGTCTGACGGTAAAGATTAGCCATCACTGTCTCCCATCTCTGCTGCTCAAAAGGTCTTTTTCACCCTGACTAGGTGTGAATCCAGTGATAACCCAGGCTTACAAGGGCCCCTTTACAGGTGATATCTCCTCTAAACCCTGAAACTTTAACTAAAATTCACGAAAAGTGAAGTTCAGCAAGTGGCCCAGTAGTCCATGTATTCTTCTTATGTGGCTCTTGATGTAAAAAGCTTGGACACCTCTGCTTTAAGACATGAACCTTTTATACCCAATCTTGACGTTCACATGTTTCAGTCTTTTGTTGCTCCTGTCCCTGCCTTTTTGGAATATGTTACAGACATAAAATTTTAAAAGAGTGAATATTTGCAGTCAAACAGTAAAATTTATCAGTTTGGACGTTAAATATATGAAACTTTATTTAACCAGAAGAACCTCATTAAGATTAAAAATCTCATTTGCAAGAGTGTCCAGGCCAAGACAGGCAGCAGCGCATTTACAGAGTTACAGACATGAAACAGTTTCAGACAGATCAGCCGGTTAAGTCAGAGTCACAAAGCAGACATTTTTCAGTCAAAGCATTTACAGCCTACTTCATCTTCCTCTAAAGCCTTCAATCTGCATTTAAAAAGATTTTAAGGGACCAGTTCTTCAAGACACAGTTTTTCTTGTAGCAGATTCCAGTCTGCAGGAACAGCATATCTGAAGCTTCTTTTATCCATTGAAGACAAACTTTGGGGACACAACTTTGACTAATAAGTCAAAAAGGGTTTGCAAAACATTGTGTTATGTGTTTATTTTTGTTTTACACACCGTCCCAACCTCACCAGAACAAGCAGGAAGTATCTGCCCTGCGTCATGAGAGGACCTGCTCTCATGTTCAGCAGCATGAACACGTTGTCCACTTAAACCCTCACACGTCCCACTTCCTTTCCTCTCGGTCTACATGGGAAGTCGACACTTCAGAAACACTCGACCCTGAAGTCTCTCAGAGTATCAGATCCTTCACTGCCCCCTTTAATTCTTCATTTTCCCCTCCTAACCTGCTCAGGGATCATGAAGGAGTGCAAACGAGTCATTGATGGATCGGATGGAGCAGTGTAAACGTGGGGCTTGACCTCTCGGCCCCTCCCTCGCCCTCCTCCTTCGGGCTGTTTGGGCAGCGTGTTCGGATCAGGCCCGGCTCTCAGGCTCTCATGGAGGTGACTCATTTCGAGGGGGCTCGGATCTTTGATGCCCTGCTCGCTAACAAAGCGTCCTTTCTGCAGCTCAGTAAGAATTGGCCAGCGGGGTTCCTGCGAGAGGGGAAAATGTAAACGGGGGATTAGCCGGACTAATGGCCCCAACTTGTCGTTGATGTTAATTAGCGTTAATTAGGACCCCTTCATTTAGCGGCTTGGACTGAGCTGCTGGTGTTTTTGCAAACGTTCTGGCTCATGTGTCGCTTTCTCATGCACACTTTTTCACACTTGCACACACAGGCCTGAACACTTTCTTGTTAATTTCAGCTCTGCGGTGCTAACGCTAGTGCGCTGACGGCTTCCTCCTGTTTGTTCTTTGCCTGTTGTCAGAGGTCATTTGCTTGCCACACAATGACTCCCTTTCACTTGGTTTGATCTCTGCAGCCATTCAGCCTCCTCTCCTCTTGTGATAAAGAGGAGAAACCACTATCTCACTATCCCACCTACACTCACTGCCCTGAAGCTGATCATTCCCCCTCCCCCTCTTTGTGCAGGGCTGGTTTTGGTAATTTAGGGGCCCCAAAACAAAAACAAAATACTGGGAAATCCATTACTGTAGTTCACTTGCTTTCAAACATGCAACTTGTTAGTTCATCAAGGAGGTTACGTTTACACCAGGGTCTGTCTGTCTGTTTGTGTGTTTGTTTATTTGTTTGTTTGTCTGTTAGCAAGATCACACAAAAATAATGGTATGGACTTACATGAAAATTTTATCAAAGGTGTGGGTTGGTCCAGGGAAGAAGTCATTACATTTTGGTGATGATCCACATACTTGTCTGGATGCCAAAAAAATCAGAAAATGTGCATAAAATCCCATAACCTATCATTGGGCTGTATTTCATAATTATTTATAATATAATCTATCATCATGGTAAATTTAAAGCAGCACTATGTAAGATTTCAGCTTTCAGCTCTCTAGTGGCCTCTGTGGCCGTTGAGTGTAACTGCACTGTCGTACACCAATGTGCATTTGTTGACATACAGAGGGAGGAGAAGCAAACAGGACGTCCCAAGAGACAAATAAACCATGTGGACTGATAGGTCTGATCATGTTTCTGTTCAAATAAATCATCATGTACTTACAAGTCCAACAATAACAGGGTTAAATCAGCATCGGTCGGACACCCCTCCTCGTCTTTCAGCTCTCAAACTAGCGACTGAACACTGGGCCAATGTTTATCCCGGTCTGGGTATTAAGCTTGTAACTCTCCCGCTTTCCTTTTTTCATCTCCTCCGATAAAACTTGACTTTTCTTCCACCATGATAACAAATCTACATTTAGCTTTCTGCTTCTTGTTTAACAGCCGGTGGCATCTAACATCTAACATCAGAGGAGCATTACAGCTACCTACTGTGCAGGAGTGTGAGCTAGAGATCCCTATTTACTTCAGGAAAATAAGAGCATATTTTTATTAAATCTGTTTTAAAGGTGCTATGAGGAGAATCTATTTGCGGCAACATTTAGACTCTGCTACCCATGAGCACGCACGGCGAATGTCATAATGCTGCATTCCAGTGACCTGGGAACTGGGAGTGACATCATCTCCGACTTATCTGCGTTCCAGTTGAAGTCGGAAAAAACATGCCGATCTACCAGGCTATTGCGACACACCCCAATCAGAAGTGCAAATAAATGGATTATTACAGGAGCTAAATACCTGTTCGCACTGGGGGTATCCTCTTTGATTGTCAACTCGGGGGTGGTGAGATTTCACTGAGTTCCCAGTAAGAAATTCCTACTGTTGTTCCAGTTCCAGGGGATGTTCCAGTTGCAGTTTCCTACTCGGAACCCGGGAATTTCTACTTCTACAGCTGGAACGCACCAAAAGACGTGACCCAAGCCAAAGCGTGTGTTTGTTGTGATGCTAATGAATGCAGCTTGGACCTTCCTCAGAACTCTGCATTGCTTTACAACTTCTTTTTTCAACAACTTAAACTTAAAAGTGAGACTTTTTTGTAATTACTTAGAAACTCCTCACAGTGCCTTTAAAAATTCAAAAACTACTTTTTATACTCCTTTTCCCAATGTTAAGCTTTTGCCTTGAGGACGAAGTGACATATGTTGTAAAGCAGTCAAAGCAGTAAAATTTGTAGTTTTGACAGAGGTGTCATTCAACCTGTTGTAAGGCGATGCACCATCACAGTGACTCTAGAAATATTATATTAGGGTGGAAGAACTGAGTACTGGTTTAATCTGGATCCAATCCAGATTCATGTCACAAAAAACACAAGTTTATAATGGCAAATCACATTCATTTCTCCTCGGCTGCTGCGTTATGGGAATTGGCCTGGTGGTTGGTGATCTCTGCTCTAACCTAAAGACTGTCTTAATGAGTACTGGAAAAGCCTCTTTGCCAAATATTAACAAGAACCTCAGAAGTTCTACACATTTGTTAAGGTTCCAGTCTTTTAGAGCTGTGAGCACAGTGCTTAGTGCTTTAACAAAGAGAGAAATCTCTTTTGCACAAATATTAACACTTATATAAAAGCTGGTGACACTGTCAAGGACGTTTCTCTTGTTTCGGTCTTTATTTTTTTTTATTTTTTTTTTGTCTTTTACCTTAGTATTGATAGAAGATTCAGTAGTCTGAGACTGAAACAAGAGATAAGGAGGAAGCCATAGGCAGATATCTAACCCTCTTGCCTCCTGACATAGGACATACATTTGTACAACTTAGATTATCTCTTTATCTTTATTTGCATAGCACCAATTCATAACGAGTGTTATGTCAAGACATTTTACAATAGACAAACTTTTCACTTAGTGAATGCACATATATATGCATAGATACATATGAAATACACATAGAACATATGTATACACATTCATACATCCAACACCCAACATGAATCCAATGAAACCATGAATCCCTCCATCATGCCTCTGTTTAGCAGTAGGCAATCTAGAATGAGGATCCCAGTCTCATGATGAACAGCGGAGGAGGGGAGGTGGGCAGAGACAAGTGGACTAAAGTAAGAACTAAAGCTAGTAGCAGATCCATGGGTCAATCATAGACCTGTCTGGGCCATCTCTGTCTCTGCTGAGTATAAATTTATCAGAGGTTAGCTTCTTGAGATGCAGCATCTTGTTTTCAGGAGGGCCCTCGTTTCTGTATGATTGTAGTGATAGTTTTAAAAGAATTATAATCAATAAAAATCATGAAAAAAGTAATAATCTAATATATACATTAACATCTATAATGATAAAGGGAGAGATGACATGTTGAATAATAAAACAGAATCAAAATGAGAATTTTTAAGTGATGTGTTTTCTGCTAAATGAGAATTTATGGTAGTGACAGACTCATGGACACCCAGACCAAAAACCTGTCCCCAACACATTTGTCTCTGCTGAGTATAAAATTCATTAAAGTAGACCTCTTTAGATGTGGCATCTCATTTTCAAGAGGGACCTTAGGTCTATAAGGTGCTTAAGATAGTTACTATGAATCTATAATCAATACAACCATGGATAGAGAGATCATGCTAATGTCTGCATTAATAACTTTAATGATTATGAACTGGAACGGAGCTAAGGACATGCCCAAATATTTATTATAGCTGTAACTATATTGAGGCTACGTAACTTCACAGCAGCAGGCTGTTCACACCAAGGATCCCAGACCACCTACAAAATCAGAGCCAGAGACGAGTACAAACTAAAAAAGGGCAAAGGCAGATATGGAGAGAGAGAGAGAGAGCGTCTTAACTGTGGTTGGTTGTAACAGTGTCACTGAGTTTCTGTGTGTTACTTCTAAAATCTAGACCCACTGGCCACTTAATTAGGTACACCTCACTTGTACTGTGTCAGCCCCAGAGCAGAACTGCCTTCATTCTTCATGACATGGTTTCAACAAGGTGCTGGAAACAGTTCTCCAAGATATTGATCCATTGTGATGTGCTAGCATAGCAGTTTGTCGACTGCACATCTGTGATGCTAATCTCGAGCTCCACCACATCCCAGAAGTGCTCTATTGTGTTGAGACGTGGTTGCTGTGGAGGCCACACTCATTGTCATGTTCAGGAAATCATTTTTCACACCAAATTCTGACCCAACTATTTGAATATAGCAGCAAAAATGAGTACTCATTGGTGAGCCTCTTTACCTCTGCCAGGGGGGTTTGTTTTTGCCCTCATATGTTTGTTTATTTGCTGTCAAGATTACACAAAAATTACTGGACAGCTTTGATGAAATTTTCAGGAGATGTTGGTGATGGCTGAACTTAAAAATGATTAGATTTTGGTGTTAGTCCAAGGAAGTTTATGTCTATGAAGAAAATATGCTTATACTGTCTTTTTATGATAGACAAGCATGCTTTTTTAGTTCATACCTTTTACATGTTTTGACAGAACCCTGTTGAAACATATAAAGGTATGAACTAAAAAACAGTGCTTGCCTGTCAAAAAAGAAAGTTTTAGCAGATTTTGGTGGTGGTCCAGATAACCACCATTAGCTAATGATCATTTTTGCTCAATAACTGACAAGCTAATAATGATATCAACATGATTCCAAGTGCTCGGCGTGGGTTCACAGGGTCAATGAATCATATTATGATGATAACTTTATCATGTGACTATTGCTTAAAGATGTAACTGCAATATATGAGCTACCTGGGTGGAGGTTTGCACTCTCTGAGTGCTCTCTGGTGTTGAACAAATGGATATTTGAGTTGCTGCCTGCCAATCATCTTTTACTGCTGGATATTCTCCTCTGGTGTCTATTTTGTCTTTTTGGACTACTCTCTATCTCAGACACCTTTCTCTTTCATTCTGATGCTTGGTTTGAACTTCAACAGGTCTTCTTGACCATATCTACAAGCTCGCGTCAAGCTACTGCCATGTGATTGATAGGAAAGCTCTTTGCTCTGATAAACAGTTTATCAGATTTTCTCAGAATTAGGCCTGTGCTCAAAATATCGATACGGCAAAATATCGTCACGCACTCCTCTGGAATACGTGTATCGATATGGATTCTACAGAATCGATACATCCTAAATATTTTGACAGTTGTTGTAAATACACGTTGTATAATGTTAACAGTGGCACAGTTCAAGGTAGAAGACGAGCTACATAATGAAGCATATGTTCTAAATTTGAACTTAGGTCTACCATCTTTGAGGATCTGAATTTATGTCTCTCAAGTTGTAGAACCACTAAAAACTCATCCTTGTTCTTTTCTTCTTATAAGACAAAACTAAAACTGTCAAGAAGTTTGTTTAAAGCATAGTCAGTGTTCACAATTTACGTGTATTGGGATACATATTGTATCGTGAGGTTGTTGGAAATACCCAGCCCTACTCAGAATATCAGAGATGGCAGACAAAATGTTAAAAGCCTGTGGATCTTCCTACCAGTTGTGTCAACTTTTTCAAATACTGCCAACCCAATTGTGCAGATGGAGGAATTTATGGATCATAGACAATAATGTACAAAACTTTTACTCCCGTTTGGTCTTCAGGACTTTATCTGGAGATCTTGGAGCATCCCGTGAGCCTTTTATTGTGAGTCCACTGATCCTACGGAGCAACTGTGAAGGGATTTGGTATCCTTTCTACCTCTGAGGTTCCTTCACTGAGACATAATCGTCCACTTTGTTGGGTCGGTTAACCTCCTATAGTCCTGGAGGCCCCTTAGAGCTGCGGTGCCATTCAGCCTGCTGGTATCCCCCCCCCTCCTCTTTGTGCGACACATACATGTGCAAACACACACTCCGGACACACAGAGGGCATATCCCGCACGCTACCTGAGGCTTGTTTTCACACTGACATGAGCGGCCACCCCCTTCTCCTCCAAACGGGGCTCGCTCACAGGCTCGGTGTCCCAGCAGGATTCAGTGGTGTGAAATGAGGGGCCCACAGTTTGCTGCTGGTGGGAGTTAAGAGAGGAGAAGGGGGGTAAGAAACGCTTCTCTCTGGCCAACACCTGGTATCACTTTATTAACCCTCCGCTGTCTTGACCCCTGTGAGCCAAGGAACAGCAGGGCCAAAGGGGGCCGCGAGGGAGCGCGAGGTACGGGTGGGGGGTGGAAGAGAAGACGGGGTGCACGGGTGTATGGACGTCACCGCGCAGCCTTTGAAGGGGGAAGCGATGCCCCTGCTGCGGAGCCCCTGCGATGACTTTACCAGTACTGTGACCCCCCTTGACCCTGACACCCCCCTCTGCCTCACCCAAACCCACCCCCCCACCAGCCCCTCGCTCCCTGCAGCTGCTGGTTCCCATTGGCCTGGCGTGGGCCGCTGCGAGCGAGGGAAGAAGGAATGGACGGAGGGAAAAAGAGCAGAGGGAAGAAGGGAGAAGGATGAGGGGGGAGAAAGGGGGCCGTGCAAAAGGTCAACTGTTGGTCAGAGGATTTTATTGGGAGTGCAGGAGGGAGGGAGCGGGAGTGGGAGTATGCGTTAAAGACCACCGTCTGAGATTTTAACTGCAGGGAGGGGAATTTGGCCTTTTTCCACCCCTACACACGTTAGCAGAGGACAAGATCTGTTAGCGAGCGGCTAACGCTGAAGAAGTTAAGTGATGTGACGCTCCGGGCACCTCAGGGTCATTTCAACTTCATCTTTAGGGCATGATTTGTTATTTTATCTTTTAAGATTTATGTCGATGAACATTCATAAATCATTTGAGTCAAGGATTGAGTAGTCCATTTTCTTGTTTAACAAGATTTGTTTGGGTCAAACTGCAAGTGCAAAAGACTGCAGTTCCTAAGGTGTCCACTTGAGGCTGGCCACAAAAGCGCTAAAGCTCCCATTCACATTCATGTCTGTCTCTTAAATAGGACAACATCAAGGCCTGGTTATAGACCCTGTTTACACAACAACAAAAACAGCTGAAACAGAGAGTTTTTGTTGCATTTGCGCCTTCTGTTTACACAAGAACAGTGCCCAGAGTGCCTGAATCAACAAACTTTTGAAACCAGGGTCCAGAGTGAAAAGTTTTGAAAACTTTTTGGTACCTGTCTTCATGTAAACAGGAATTTTCAGGGAAAACAATGATATGCGGCACATGAGCAGCACTCTTTCAGATGAAGTTTGCATGCGTGCCTTCGAAAAACAACAACAGCTTCGGTCGTTTCCAGAGCACCATATGTCCTGCCAACTGTGCTAGGTTTGTTATCCAAACAAAAGTATCCAGACAGATTTATAGTCCAGAAAAGGAACTCCTGCATCTTCGTGCATCCACTCACATTATTGTTTGTGAAAAGTGTGTCCTCACGGATGTGTACGCATGTTGTAACACTGCTTTTCACTACAAACCTACATCACCAACTACTGACCTAGCATGCTACATCAATTTCAGTCATTCTCGCTTATACAAAGCTCACCCACCGCTAATTTTTGCTTAGCTCAAACACTTGGAGTCAGTGGGTAGTGTTAGCCTGCCTCTGCCTTGTTTTGTTGACTTACTTACAACATGCCCACAGTGGTTTACACATGCACACTGCGGTTAAATGTCGTATGTTTTCCTTTTTGAAAATTACATGAAGTGCTAATTTTAGTCTTAAAATAGATAACATATAAAATCCCATATAAAAGTGTTGCAACAAGCATACAGTATAGTGTAGAGTTGCTAAAGAGTTTATCTGATGACTCTTGGCAGAGTAGGGCTGTCACTTTATATTCGACATTCGAATAACTAATCGAATATGGGGTTAAATATCCGTAACCGAATAGTAAGTAAATATTCAAATGTAAAATATTGAGTGTAGCAGCACATCAGGGCGCCTGGAGCAGTGGACCATTCCGTCCAACAGAGGGCGTTGTGAGCGCAGCTTGACCTCAGTAAACAAAGAGTTTCAACTCCAAGAAGACATTAACAGCTCTGAATCATCCGAGGAGAGCTGTGTGGAAGTAGTTTTGGTTCTACACCGTTGATGGCAAACTTAAAATCGAAGACCAGGCCGTGTGTTCTGTGAAATGCAGTTTCGTCACTCGTCCTCCACTTATTTGCGGGCTCAGCCACCGACTTTTCATTCAAGCTATATGGCCGAGTGCAGTGGCACTTCGTCAAGAGTTTAACCCCGAGTGACTGTGTTCTTTTCAGCAGGGGTCTTTACTTTACTTTACTTTACTTTACTTTACTTTACTTTACTTTACTTTACTTTACTTTACTTTACTTTACTTTACTTTACTTTACTTTACTTTACTTTACTTTACTTTACTTTACTTTACTTTACTTTACTTTACGGGGGGTGGGGGATTATTTCGATGCATGTCCGAAAACCGTTCCACTTTGATTCGTAGGAAAAGTGACAGCCTGAAGGCAGAGGCAGGCTTACACTACCCACTGACTCCCAGTGTTTGAGCTAAGCTAATTAGCAGTGGGCTAGCCTTGTCCATCTCCTTCTTGTTTCTGCCCTCACAGTCAGAAGAGTGGTGTCTGTCTGCTTGTCATTGACCCCGGAGTGAGGCAAGACATGAAAACAACAACAAAAAAAGGTGTATCTCTTTTAAGTAAAATGTTAGAGTTTTGTTTTGATCATAGATCACAAAGGCTTGGGTGAAACCTACCCCTAGATGATTAGGCCCCACACATTGTACATGTTCTGTTATAGGAGGAGGTGGGACTGAGCAGAGCGGTACGACCTCTGAAAAGCCCTTTTTCCATCAAACTGTGCATATTATGAAACTTGCCTGCCAGACATACTGACACAGAGTAATAAGTGTCATCTTTCCTGCTTGTTACATCCTTTAAATATGAGAGTCAGATTTCATAAAGGCTCAAGAGAAGCTCCTACTCCTTCACTCGTCCAGACTGAAGTGCTATAGTTGGAGATATCTGGGCTACAGTGTTCAGAAGTGCTTAAGGCTTGATGTCTTCTTCCTCATAGCTGTAGATTAGGCTGTAGGTTTCGCTGAGGCTCCCCAGATCGCCGCCGCCGCACATTGTTTTCTACATGTTGACGGCCGCTGCACGGCAACCACTCAGCGAAGTGGACTATCAGGCCCGAGGATCTCCTCATGCATTGCTTATTCAGGGTATCGAAGATCTCCTGGGTCATGTAATTATCGTCGGATGGTTGGCCTGTGGAAATTCCATCAGAGGGACGTCATACTGGAGGATTAGAGCTGATCCAATCAGAGGCCACGATCCATCCCAGGCGAGTCCGACAGCCCTGTATGAGCCTCCGATTAGCTGCTGGCACACTCAATAGGGATTCATGGTCCACAAATAGAAGCTGTAGGAACAAGTTAGCTCCTCTGACCTTTTGACAAAGTAATCATCAAGATGCTGAAGGACCACCTCGTAACCTCACCTGACTTTGACGAGCTGATGATCAGAGAGAGGAGGATTTCTTTAAGTGATGAGGTGATTGGTTGATAGTTTTTCATATCAGTACTCCGATTGTTCCTTTTTAAAGTGACTTCAGAGGATGCAGATTTCCCAAAATAACCATAGCTAAAAAAAATAAACTTATTTCATTTTTCTCTTCATAAGTTAAAAAAAGAAACAGAGGAAGCACACTCATCCAGACCAAAGCGGGCAGGTGCTGAGTTGAAAAGAAAAACGTTGAAGTTTTATTACACCAAGTGACTTTTTGAGCTGCTGCTCTTCATCAAACTGAAGTGACAAGTGCAAGCCGCTCGATTATACACAGGTGGGGACAAGGCAGTCACATGACAGGAAGTGAGGTAAGAAAAAATGAACACAGAAATTAAAAAATGTACTCTGGGTCAATGAGAGTTATTAAAAAAATCAAGCAAGGTAGACAGGAACAATCAGGAATGAATAAAGATTATATTGTATCAAAGAAAAATTTAGTAAAAGAAATAGTGCTGATAAGGATATTTGTTAATTAAAATGATACTAAAACAACAAACTATATTTTTAAAAGTTCTAATAGCAATCACAAAAAATGATCATTCAAATATAATAATATAGGTGCTATGAGGAGAATCTATTACCGGCAACGTAAAAACTCTGCTACCCATGAGCACGCGTGGCGTCTGTCGTAATGCTGCATTCCAGTAACCTCGGAACTGGGAGTGACATTGTCTCAGACTTATCGCCGTTCCAGTTGAAGTCAGAAAAAAACATGCCGACCTACCAGGCTATTGTTAGCTGCTGTTAGCACGCCCTGTGTTGTTGTTCAAAAAAATCACATGAAGAATGTGATTATCACTATGGCAGCATTTTTGTAAATATAAGTCTAACAATACTATGTATACAGCTGATCTAGAGCGACACACCCCAGTCAGATGTGCAAATAAATTGATTATTACAGGAGCTAAATAACTCTTCACACTGGGGGCATCCATCTTCGATTGTCAACCCCGGGATGGCGAGGTTTCATCGAGTTCCCAGTAGGAAATTCTGACTTCGGAGAACGTTCCAGTTGCAGTTTCCTACTTGGAACTCAAAATTCCTACTTCTGACTACAACTGGGACGCACCAAAAGACGTCTGCAATCCAAAGCGTGTGTTTGTTGTGATGCTAATAAATGCAGCTTGGACCTTCCTCAGAACTCTGCATTGCTTTACAACTTCTTTTTTCAACAACTTATAGGATGCAGATCGACGAGGTAATGTATCTCTTTCTAGTTATGTAGCGGTGTGTTGATGTGTGACAACAAGCAATTTTTGGAAAACGTAGTATCGTGTCCGAATAATATAAATTTGCTCTAGTTTTAATTGTCTTGTTCCCAAAGTTGAGTATCCAGGCCAGTCCAGCCCTGTCCGACCCGACCGGACTGGAAGGCTCAGGAATAGCATATATAGATAACCTATTTAGATTATATAAAACTCATCTTAAAGTGTGTATTTCGATCAGGCATATATCTAAAAGTGAGACTTTTTTGTAATTACTTAGAAACTCCTCACAGTCCCTTTAAAAAAAAAAAAGGTTTTGGGGTTTATGTTGAACAAATTATGACATTTTCAGCAGAGCCTCACCACATTTGAATGTCACTGCAAAGGGATAATAAAAATTCCAAGAATTATATTTATATTTTAATTATTTTTTGTAAGAGAAATACAAGGAGAATATAGTATTATTTAAGAAGAAAGCTAAGAAAGGCAAAAAATGATAACGCTGCCCCCCAAAATAATAATAATAATAAAAGTTATATTTAAAAACATCTGATAAAATACAATTAAAAAAAAAGATAATATGTAAATATAAATGGAACCTCACTACATATAAATATCACTTAACTGCAGAAAGATAATAAGCTTTTTCAGGATTTAATTTTTAACATATCAATAAATTAGCATATTTGATGTAATACTATTATTGTATTACTATTAGTATTACATATGAATAAACAGTAAATACATAAATATTTTATAATACAAAAACACTTCTAATAGATAAATGTGATAAAAAAAAAAGCCTCCCCTCCCTAGAGAAATAAATGTGTGAACATTACAACATTAAAAGGTGCTATGAGGAGAATCTATTACCGGCGACATAAAGACTCTGCTACCCATGAACACCTGCGGCGACTGTCGTAATGATGCATTCCAGTAACCTCAGAACTGGGAGTGACATCATCTCCGACTTATCTGCATTCCAGTTGAAGTTGGAAAAAAAAACATGCCGATCTACCAGGCTATTGTTAGCTGTTGTTAGCACGCCCTGTGTTGTTGTTCACAAATATCACATGAAGAATGTGATTATCACTATGGCAGCATTTTTGTAAATATAAGTCTAACAATACTATGCATACAGCTGATCTAGAGCGACACACCCGAGTCAGAAGTGCAAATAAATGGATTATTACAGGAGCTAAATAACTGTTCACACTGGGGGCATCCATCTTTGATTGTCAACTCGGGGGTGGCAAGGTTTCATCGAGTTCCCAGTAGGAAATTCCGACTTCAGGGGGCGTTCCAGTTGCAGTTTCCTACTCAGAACTCGGAAATTCCTACTTCAGACTACAACTGGAACGCACCAAAAGACGTGACCCAAACTAAAGTGTGCATTTGTTGTGATGCTAATAAATGCAGCTCGGACCTTCCTCAGAACTCTGTATTGCTTTACAACTTCTTTTTTCAACAACTTACAGGATGCAAAGCGACGAGGTAATGCATCTCTTTCTAGTGACGTAGCGGTGGTTTTTCATGTGTAACAACAAGCAACTTTTGGAAAACTTAGTATCGTAGTTTTTAACCTCGCTACTTACAGCCCGTTGCTCTAAGACGTGTCCGAATAATATAAACTTGTTCCTGAAGTTGAGTATCCAGGCCAGTCCAGCCCTGTCCGACCCAACCGCGAATCTAAGGAATAGCATTTATAGATAACCTATTTTGATCTTATAAAACTCATCTTAAAGTGTGTATTTAGATCAGGCATATATCTAAAAGTGAGACTTTTTTGTAATTACTTTGAAACTCTTCACAGTCCCTTTGAGAGGCCAAAAGAGGAAATTGTGTATTTGCAACAGCAGCTTTAAAAAAATCTGGAGATAAATGAATCATAACATCAGTAACAGATATAACTTAATCATTTCAAAAAAGAGAATACAATGATTTGCAATACTTTTTTACCTTGATTCAGTTTAAAACACAACAAAGACAAGATATCAAATGCAGAATCTGATGAACTTCGGTGCCTTTTTGCAAATATCAACTAATTTGGAGCTGGGACAGTGGCAATCAAAGACTGAGAAAGTTCAGGAATGTTATTATTATTATTATTTTGTTATTTGTTTGTTTATTTCGAACATATAACAAAAATATATACAACACAAAAAATAATAAGAGGAGATAATAAGAAAACAGATAACTAATTTATAATATTCATCAGAAGTTACAGTGTACATGCTCGAAAAGGAGTAGGAAGAAGTAAAACTTATCAAGTCCTACCCCTTAAATGGGGTTCAAAAAACACCTGTTTGGAATATTCTACAGGTGAACAGGTACTGAAAACAGGTGAGTGCCATGATTGGGTATTAAAGGAGCATCCTAGAAAGGCTCAGTTAATCACAACTCACTTTGTAAACAACTGCATGAGCATATAGGCCAACAGATCAACATTTCTCAGTGTACAGTTGTTAGGATTTTAGGTTTTTCTTCATCTACAGTCCAAACTAACACGCCAACTTCATTGGAATCAGGTTTTGTATGATTTTCTGGTACATTATTTCATACAGTTATGAGTGCAGGCCGACCCTCCTCCTCCTTGTGCACCATGTTTTGAAATATTTTGCCAACTCAGAGACAATAAATGTGGCTGTCGAATTAATTGACTTTATAATATTGAGTATTCTTTAAATGGGCATATCCACATTTTTGTTTTCACGTCCTGCATCACTCCTGAGTCTGTGACAAGCAGACAGACACCATTCTTTGGTTTGTGTCCATTAACAAGGAAGAGACGGGCAGAGCTTGCCCAGTATATGTGTGGTGTTAGCCTGCCTCTGCCTACAGTCATCAGGTAAACGATGACTCCTTTTTTTACCCTGTTACGTTACGTTATTTAGATATTATCCTAATATTATCTGCTTCTACTCTGAAAGAGAGGCTTTGTTTTGATGATCTGCCTATCTTGTAAAGATGTGATGTCTGTGAACGAGCTGAGTCTTTTGAACAGCTCTTTTAAGTGAACAGTGCAGCAATTTGTGAGCCATTTGTTTCTTATCTTTGCAGGCAATTTGCATTTAACTAAGGCTTGCAAATGAATGACTCACTCACAACTGAAAATCAGTTCTCATTGTTCACTAAAAAGATAATATAAAGATAATATAAAATAGAAGATAACATAATATAAAGGCGTAAAAAAACAAATCACAACAAGCACACAGGACAGTTTAGATTTGCTGAAGAGTTTATCTGATGACTGTAGGCAGAGGCAGGCTCCTCCCACCCATTTACTAACAGTGTTTGAGCTAAGCTAACTAGCAATGGGTGAGCTTTTCCTTGTTACTCGACGCACATTGGAAAGAATGGTGTCTATCTGCTTTTCATGGATTTGGGAGTGAGCCAACAATTTAAAACAACATACATGTTGGAGTGTTCATTTAAATATAAAGATAACATAGATGTTGTACTTTTGGCCTTGCTAGTTTTGAGGTGAAATTCTAACACTGTAGTCAGGGTTCATGTGTTAAATCCAGACTCAGCCAGCATGAGCCAGACTCCGAGCTCATTCTTCCACTCAGAAGCCTCTTAATGACGAACAAACCTCTCCTCCTCTATCTCCAACCTCTCCGCTCTGACCTCCCTTGTTGTCCTAATTTCCCCCGGCCTCCTTATCTCACCCTGAGCATGCATTAAGATGACATCTCTCCAAAGACACAGGTTCTCCCAGATATATTTGAGCAGTCACATTGGGCAGTCGTCCAGACGCTGCTCTACGACCAGGAAGACGTTGTGAAAAACAAGGTTATCTCCTGACTCAACCCCTGCGGTGCAGCGTCAACACTGTGCCTCACCTCGTCCGCAGAGTCACAAGGGCTCTGCCTTCAGCCGGGGTCCAGAGGTTAATTTATTGCCTGATCGCATGACCGCAGTTTGGAGTAAAAAAAGGCAGTAAAAGTTGCATTAGGAAGGTGGAGGAAGGACGGAGAGTCAGAGTCTGCAGGCAGTGAATGTATCTTTGTTTGGAGCAGAGACTAAACGCCTGACAGTCCAAAATCAGGGCGAAAAGACCAAAGAAAACAACATGCTGCTAATGTGAAGAGGAAATGAATGATGGTTGAACAGAAGGATAGATGGACAGTTACTGTTGTTTTATTTTCTCGAAAACTTCTGTTAACCTTAAAAAAAGGGGAGACCGGGGTTGTTTCTTACACAGCTTGTTTGATGCATTGTTTGGTACAGCCAGACCACAGGTTGCTGTTTCATCATGATCATGTTAAGTGTTGCCTGATGCTACAGTCATTTATGTCCCAAACTTTTGTTGATTAAAGGCCCCAACACACCGAGCGTGGTTTGCACGGCAGCCACCGCGCGGCACAGCGCAGAGTGCGCGCAGAGCCAGCGCTGAGCATGGCGGCGGTGCGGTGCGTCGAGTGCCAGTTGCTAAGTGACAGAGCAGGAAGTGTTCTTGGCGCGCTTGGTTCGATGAGTAGTACCCTAACTACGTAGCAAAAATCTGTAGCTGTAATCCTCCTGAGGAGCTGGACCAGAGTAGTAGCATCAGCAGCGGGGAGGAGAAGGATGCGGGTCCACCTGATCCTGATGGCAAGGCAGTATTGGGGGCGTACAGGCTCGTTCAGGAGCTGCATTTTCACAGAATGCTTCCAAATGTACTTCAGGCTGACCAAGGAGCAGTTTGAGAGCCTGTCGTCCCGAGTTGGTTAAAGTCTGATAAGAATGCAGACAAACTTCAGGCAGCCAGTCTCGGTTCAGCTCTGTATCCGCGGCCACTTTTTTTCTTCTGAACTGGCCTCTCCTATTGGATGTGCTAAGATATCGTCACAGCGCGCTGCGACCGAATTGAAAATTTTTCAATTCGTGCGCCGCCACCTTGCCGCGCAGCACGCGCCCCCCTTGCGCACCGCTGAACTCCGCGCATGCATAGCGGTAGCACATACACAATGAATGGGTTTGCCGCCGACAATGAATGTGCTTGCCGCGTTTGGTGTGTAGGGGCCTTAACCCTTGTGCATCCCTAGGGTTTTTTTTGTTGTTTTTTTTACCTTTTTGGACACTCTTTTGTGGATAATTTTGGTTGTGTTGATGCAAATTACATTAAATTTAGTCAGGTTGTATATTTTCTGAAGCTTTTTGATATTTCAGTAATTATGATCTTTTTAAGTCTTTAATACACTTTAAAAATAAAAAAGCCCCACTGAAGTCCTAAGGGTATTTGTATTGCATTGACTCCCATTGATACCACAGTTTTTTACATACAACTAATTTTTCTACCAATCTTTGACACTCCCAGGCTCTGGTAATCACCCAGAACAAATGACATTTTTTAATGCAAAGGACTAAAAATATTTCACTTTTTGTGTTTTTTTGTATTTTTTAAAAGTCAACTTTTTTCACAAAAACTGGCATTGAAGGGGTTAAAACTTTGAAATAACATAAAAATTTGTTATGTATGGTTACAGCTGAATTTACCGAAGGTGTCCATGTAAAAAAAAGTGGAATGATACATTCATACATAATTGATTTATGGCTGTTTTTCTTAGCTGATAAATTTTACACCTAGGGACTTATTTGGTGCCTTTGTTAAAGGGATGCACAAGGGTTAAAAACAAAACATGAATGGTGATTTCTTGTGCTTATAATTGAACATAAATTCATACTTCTTGACCAGTTAAACATGTTTTAATGGTAGTATCCATGGTTGATACACCTAAAGTAACTATTTTTAGCACCGCACAGACATGTTGAAAATGGGATGTCACATCTCAAGAGGAATACCTTTAATACTTTTATACTTAACAGAGACAAATATGGTAGGGATGCACTTGTGGTCTGGGCACCAATGAGTTCGTCACTACCATAAATTCTTGTTTTCAGTAAGAATACATTGATTATACTTCTATAAAATTATCACCACAACCATTCAGACATGAGGACCCTCCTCATGTAACAAGTTTGTTTTCAGCAAAAACTAATTTGATGACAAGAGGTCTATGGTTCATGGATCTGTCACTAACTTAAGTTTTTACTTTAGTCCACCCTCTTACCTCCCTTCCTTCGCCCACACACCCAACACAGCATTGTGCAGATTTGCTGTTCATCATGAGACTGGGATCCACAGTCTCGATTTCCTGCTGCTTAACAGAAGGTTTTTTCTTGCTGGCATGATGGAGGGATTCATGATTGGCTATAAGAATTCATATTGGGTGTATATATTTGTATATATATGTTTATGTGTATTTTGTATCCATAAAATAAAGAGTTTCATGCTCTATTGTAAAGTGTTTTGAGATAAGACTTGCTATGAATTGGCGCTATACAAATAAAGATTGAGTTCAGCTCAATGCTGGTATATAAATCAGCATCAGTCCTCTCCAGATTATATTCATTGTAGATATTAATGTTAGTAGTTGATTGATCTCCCAATCCATGGTTTTTATTGATTATACATCCTGCTGAGGAAGACATGGCTACATTGGACTGAGGACTTGAAGGGAGACGCTGGACTGCTGTAAATGGATAGCTGACAAATGAGCTTGCTGATTTGTTGTGGATGAGAAGTAGGCCAGCTGCTCACACATAATTGTGTATTTTTTCAAACATTCTGTCACGTCTGTCTCCATTTTCTTTAGATATACATCCTGTTGTTTAGGTTGTTTTTGGCAGCGCCCTCTGTTGGTGCACCCCAGACACCCAATTATGCTGTTTATCTTATTTTTGAGTGTTTATTATTAACCTTAAAGGGTTGTACAGAGACTCATCAATTAAAAAAAATATACAATTGCAAAAAAATGTGTCAATACACACTAGAAACTTAAATGGGATGTTCTGCATGTTTTGGGATGTAAATTTGTATATTTATGGGTTCTTCATTTTATTGTACTTATTTGTTTTTGTTTTGCTTGTTTTTGTTGTAAAATTAAATGACTGGTTGACGTAGGCTATTGAAAGTCAACTGTATGTCATGCCAGACCATCTGTTCTTTTTTTTTCCCTTTGAATTGTTCAAATCGGGGCAGACAAATATAAGAGGAAGTTATTTTCTTGCTGCTCATTTCCTATCATGAATGTGTTTGTTTGAGGGTGCAATGTGCTCCTGTGTATGGATTTTGTTGTCAGCTTTTATGTGAGGAACAAATAAATAAATGAAATGAAATGAACCTTGTGTACTCTTAAATCATCCAGTGGCACAGAGTTGATGTTATTGGACTTCGTCAGCATTCTCATTCACTGTCCTGGATCACAGCAGCAGCCATGTCCTGCATTTTGAGACCCCCACCCAGACCCCTTCTCTGTAAGACAGGAAAAAACCTCATAGTTTAAGGGGCATGTTTGAATATGCTATAAAGGCTTTACTGTTTTGAATTGATCTAAAAGATTTCAGAGGTGCATGTGTGTTGACAGTCAGCACAACTTAAACAACAAAGAAGCAGATAGATGCATAGATTGATAGAGATAGATATAGACATAGATAGATAGATTGAAGGGTCTTTTATGCGTCTCCCTCTGTACCTCTTCATCTCTATGTCCTTTCTTTCTCTCCTTCTTTCTCTCTGTAGGCATCTTTTTATGGAGCTGACATTCCTGGAGTGGTCGAAACAGAAGCCCTTGTTTAGAGGCGAAACCCTCCCACCCTCTCCCCTTTTTTCATCTTCCTAGTTTTGGAGCCCTGAGGTCAAAGGTCGAGACCCCCTCCAGCTTCAGAGACATGTCAGGTCATGCAAGCCACATAGCATTCCCTGTATAGCCCCCACCACCACTGCCCACCCCCGCTTCACCCCAGCAAAAAGGCCCGCTGCCTCCGAACAGTGACAGACCCCCCCCCACCACACACACACACACACACACTCCCTCCTTACACAAGAGGTGTGAGAGTATGTGCGGCAGAGTGAGCGTGTGTGTGACATTTTGAGAGATAGTGAGTACTCGCAATCACTTGAGGATTTTTTGTCATTGAGGGAAATTTTTGAGACGCTTTCTGAGAGCTGGAGTTGAAATTTTAGCTCCTAAAATCATTTTTTAAAAGGATCAAACATGAAAAAATATCCTAAAAGCAAAGTGACAAAAGAAATATATAAAAAGAAAATTACAGACAGACTGATTGATGGGTTTCCAGGTCATATTATTTACAGTTTATTAGCCTGTTAGTATAGTAAGAAGGTAAATTTAAGTCATATCTGCAGTTTGGTAGCATTTTAACAAAAATGAGGATGAAAAAATTAGCATAGACTGCATTTTTTACACTGTTAATCTATAAAGAAGAGGGCTGAGGGCTGTTTCACACTTTATGCATTTCCCCTGTGTGTGTGTTTTAATTTTTGAAAGCATATTATATGGCCCTTTTCCATTAGCCCTGCTCTACTGTACTCTACTCTACCCGGCTCTTCTCTACTCGCCTTGTGCTGCTTTTCCATTAGCCCCGGTCGCTTGCCAAATGGGGTGAGCGGCACTGCGGTGACGTCATTTTGAGCGCGACACAACAATCTGTGGCTTTTTGTCACAAACCGAGTAAAAAAGGAAAGCAGAAGAAGGCTGCAGGTGACAAGAAGAAATACCCCTTGAGAAGCACATGAGAGTTTTGGAAGCTATACAACAGAATGAAGCCGAGGACGAGAGCAATCGAGCTGCAAAGAAAAGACATACGAAATTAAGCTAATGGTAGCTACCGCTAGCATGCTAGGTCATCGCGCTCATGACTCATCGATGACAACATTGTCTGACCAATCAGTAGCTGGCAGTCGGTGACGTCATCTTTCAGTATCGACTCAGCTCGCTTGGAACCAGAGCGGAGTAGGTACTAAAAGTAGCTTGTTTTAGGAGGTACCAGGCTAGTGGAAACACGCTGCAAATCGAGTAGGGCAGAGTAGAGTAGGGCCAAGGTGTGCTAGTGGAAAAGGGCCAATAAAGAGAGCCAGCAGAAGCAAGCGAGCCGCTCACTAATCTGAGCCAAATTGAGAAAATGTTGGGACTTGCTACTAGTGTTGTAATACTCAAGACAGGTCTTGGCCTCAAGACCGCATTTTGAAGGTCCTGGTCTTGTCTCGGACTCGAGAGCATTTTACTTGGTCTTGTCTCGGTCTCGGACTGGACGGGCTCTGGATTTTCCGTCAATGTGTTATTTCCTCCTGTGATGACTGCAACCTTCCTGATGTTGTGACTGAGGGACATCCCCCTTAACTGTTAAACCTTGTCATGGTTTTTAAAATGGATTTTGATGGTCTTGGTCTTGATTCCCAAAAGTCTTGGTCTTGTCTTGGTCTCGGTGTAATCTGGTCTCGGGCAAGTCTTGGTCTGGGATAGTGTGGTCTTGAGCACAACATTACGTGCTACTATTGTTTCATCTGCAGTTTACGCTCCTTTGTTCTGATTAGCAATCCCAGTGCAGAGGAGAGACGCTAGAATGAATGCAGAGACCTTGACAACATGGCGCTGAGAATAGCTGAATTGACCAATTACCACAGAGATATAACAAAAACCTCTCCAGTGTGCAATAAACTGTATTTTTTTACTTGAAATACCCCAAATGTTTCACTGGACCTTGGACAAATGGTGCACAGGCTGTGAATTGGAAAGGTTCCTGTCCTGGGACTGAGTTCATGACACATTATGTCGCACTGGCGGGCTAAAACAGCCTTTTTCTCTGGCTTTTAAATGCTTGTCCTCTCTGCTCTCCCTGTCAGAGATATGGTCACATCTTAAGTGCAACTATTGCAAATATAGTAAATTGTTAGTACTGTGTAAACCTTCACCTCCATATAGTTATACTCACAACTGTGGTGTAAATATTGTTAATAGTTAATACTTTGTATACCTCCATCTCGTTCAGTCTAATTTCCATGTTGTATTTATGCTATTTTTTATTTTATTCTAATTACTTTTCTTTTCATTTGGAAGTTTCTTTCTGATGTTTCTCTTGTATCCTGCTGCTGCTGTAAATCTGGAACTCCACCCTGTGGGACTAATAAAGATATATCTAGAGATGAACAGTCAACCAATCAAAGTAGACTTCGCCTTTAGGTTACAAGAACTCTAACAGAGCATCTCAGATGGTCTGAGAATACAGCTGGATCAGGGATACTCAGTATATGAAGTAGGTGCTTTAAACATTGTGGAAATACCCCCAGCAGTCATGAAAATGAATACATGAACCTGGTTAAGGCAGAATAGGACTGCTTTTAGAAGAAAGACTCTTAAAAAGAGGTAATAGTTTTAGATAACAGTTGGAGCTTTGTGGTGGTGGCCTTAATGCTGTGATGTGTTTTATTGAATAACAGTATGTTTTCCTTTTGAAAATTACATGAAGTGCGAATCCTAGTCTAAAAATAAAGTAGCGTAATGTGTTTAAAAAAAAACAAATCACGACAAGAACACAGGTGTGTTAAGAGTTGCTCAAGAGTTTATCTGATGACAGTAGACAGAGGCAGGCTAATTCTACCCACTGAATCCCAGTGTTTGAACCAAGCTAATTAGCGGTGGGCTAGCTCTGCCCATCTCTTCCTACTTACTGGACACACAGTCAAAAGAATGGTGTCTATCTGCTTTTAAAGGATTCTGGATGAGGTAAGACAGAAAGAAAAAAAGGCATATCCCTTTAAAAATAAGGCAACAAATGAGAACATTTTATAACTGTTGAGTCATGGATTTTATACTTGCTAATGATGTTGCAGTAATGAAAATGAGAACTTTTCACGTCCAGATTTATGAGTGGCTTCTTGACAGTAGCTTTTCTCTAAAAATAATAAACTAGTATACATTTAGAAAGATAATCATGCTAAACAAAACATGTAAGTTTCATAAACCTTTCCTCTCTGGAGACCAGTGGTTCTCCTCTGATCTTGCTTTGGGACCCACCATCACCGCTTTAAGCCAACCAGTGACCCAAAATTACAGAACATTTTTAACTTCTCAGATGAATTAAATAAAAAGATGCTGCACTTAAAATCTGAGATGGGGCAGAATATCACAGTCTCACAAAACTGTAGAAACCCAAATGACCTGCATGTGGTGATGCCAGAGTGGAACATTTCTATTTTACACTTAATTTATCTGAATTTTTACTGAAACCAAAAAGTGCATCTGAGGGACACAAGGCTCCAGGACTAAAAATCTAACTGTAGCTGTAACGACCCTTCGTCAGTGGAAACATAATGAACAGCCCTGTGTTCATAATATTAAATTAGTAACACTAAATAATGCCACAGCACACTAACTTCAGCCTATTTTCTAACAGAGTCAACACAGCGTTCATACTAAAACATGTAATAAAAAAAGTCCTGCGACTGAGAAGTTGTTTTAAAAATCCCCAAGCAGGTACTCAGCTAAAGCTACATGTTTTTATTTAACATATATCATACACTTTTCTATTAAAACAGGTGTTAATTAGCATTAAAGTAGCACCACCTGTTGATACGGTTGTGAATAGATTGCAGTATAATGCAAAATTGAGGCTCTGTTTTTGTTCTAACACTTTTGGTCCAGGCAAAGGCTATCGACCACCCACACAGGAAGTAACTTCTTTTCTATTTCTTCCAGTAAAAGGGATGCAGAATTGCATTACCAAGGACATTTCACTTCCCAGCAGTTGTTGCTCCTGCTCTGACACTGTGATGAATCTAAACAGAAAGAGTAAATAAACAGAAGCTGGTGGGATGCAGTCGTAAATTGATGATGTGTATTGATGCTGTTTTTACAAAAACATTTTCCTGTGTGAAATGATAATATAAAGTTTCATCTGTCAGGATTATAAACTGCGGTTCACCACCTTTGTGCAAACCACGCAAGCACTCGAATGAATAAATACAAAAATAGGAAATAAAAGATCATAAATTAAAGAGGAGCTGAATTAAAACTGTCAGGAAGCAATTAAGAAAACACCATAATTCCTCCGATGGGGGCCAAAGTTGAACAGATAGCAAAATACGTGTCAAATGAAAATAACCAAATTTGGGAGTGTGTCGCTGCCAGGAGTCAGAGGTCAGGAGACTCGGCGGGGCCTTCGCTCGTGTCCTTTTCGCTTAGTCAGCAAATGGCACCAGCGCCGCGCACGATCCCACCAGAGAGGGAATGAAAAATGGGTTTGAGACACACAAACAGGGCTGAGATGTAGTGCAGAGAAAAGGGTGACCCCTCCGAACAGATAAACAAATAACTAAATAAATCCTGGGGACACTGGGGGTGAGGGAAGCTTCCCCTGAGGGGTCAGAGCAGGAACAGATAAATCTCCCTTAAAGACGCCATGCCCCTCTGCAGTTAACCTCTTAATCAACCCCAATCGGCCAAAGGAAACAGCGCTGACTCTCAGAAACTCTCGGCTCTGTCTCTGCAGCAGCCCCACGCCCTCGGAGATTTACTCAAACTACTCAAACTGATGAAACGGAAAAGAAACAGCTATTTGCTTCTGTGCTGGAACATACAGCTTTTTTTCCCACTTCTGCTCTGTTTGCACTTTTATTTTTTTTTCAGTAAACAACAGTGTTCTTCATCCTTGTTGATTTAGAGGACTCTGTTTGGATATCAGACACCAGTGTGTCCACGAAACAATCTCTTTTAGTGCAGCTTAGTGTCAAATTATCATCATTTGTTCCTCGAAATGATAAAAAAAAGTGACCATCAATTTCATACTTATTGTTTGGCAACTTTCCTAAAGTAGAGCAATCCATGAGGAAGACAGCCTAAGTGACAGGAGCTCCAACAGAGCATCTCAGACAGACTTGGAATAAGCTGGACCAAGAACACTCATTTTCATTTAATTTTTTGTTCATCTCAAACTTTAAAACAAAAAAAAAAAAGAACAATCATGATTTGTCAATGCAACATAAAACATATGTTCATCAAACATCTGAATATGTCAACATCTAAACTTATACATGTGAGTAGGCCTACAAACACAATTATGCTACCCTGTTTAAGAAGGGACAGAATGAAGCTAAGAGCTTATCTAGTCCTGGCCCTCAAATCAAATCAGATCCAATATGGAAACAATACTCAGTGTAGGAAAACTACTTTTTTTGAGCATCAGCAACCACTGCAATCAGCCATTCTTCAGGTAAAATGCCATAAAATGCCAATTTTTTAGCACGTACATAGAATTTTCCATGTGTTAGCAACAAGCAACAAACTTTTTGCTCATGTTAAACACATGCATGCAACTTGCATCTGGGCCTAATTAAGCTTTGTTCAACAGCATGTCTCATCCTTAAATGATGCTAAAATCTAATTTAATAACATAAGAATGTGACAATCATTTTTTGAGTTTTAGATTGACAGGGCCTTTGTGTGTGAGGTCTGAATGAGCAGCAAAGCTAAAAAGAAGCTGTCTGTTATTTCATTTGGACCAGAGGCTGGACTGACATCAGAAAAACCTACACAAGACAAGGCACTCAAAACATGTGCTGCACAAAGTTTAACCACATCACTCCTTAAAATCAATCATTTTTTCCTTTTTTTTTTCAATACCAATGCTTATTTTTGTTAGCATGTTGTCTATATGGAAATTTTCACTTTGTGTTAGCATCAAGATAACACACTTTTGGGTCATCCTTAACACAAGTCCTTGGACATCCCATTGAGGAAAGAGCCCTCAAACATGAGAGGTGCATGGATTTAAACCACTCAACCACCACTTACCTCACAAATCAGCTATTTCTCCAAGGTAAAATGTCTAAAATACCTTTGCTGATTTTTGTTAGCATCAAGGTAACAAACTTTTTGCCCAGTTTGAACACATGGATGCAGCTTGTTAGAATGCTTTATTAAGCTATGTTAAAGGATATATCGTATTGATAAGTGAAGCTAAATGTAATGTTATGACTCTGTAAGTGACAAAGGATGTTTTGGTTTTTATTTTAAGTTTTATAGAGCCTTTGTGTGTGAGGTCTGAATGAGCTGTGGATGGAATTAAATCACTGGGCTACCTAAACCTCTTCAGAGCAATGATTTTTCCAGGTAAAATGCTTATATAGCTATGCTAGCTTTTGTTAGTATGTATATGAAATTTTCCACTATGTTTTAGCATCAAGCTAACAAACCTTTGCTAATTGTGACCACATGGATTCAACCTGTTATGGCCCTTTTCCATTTGCCCTAGTCTACTCCATTCAACTCTACCCGGCCCTCCTCTACTCGCCTTGTGCTGCTTTTCCATTAGCCCCAGTCGCCTGCTCAACGGGGTGAGCGGCACTGCGGTGACGTCATTTTGAGCGCGACACAACAATCCGTGGCTTTTTGTCACAAACCGAGTAAAAAAGGAAAGCAGAAAAGGCTGCAGGTGGTAAGAAGAAATACCCCTTGAGAAGCACAGGAGAGTTTTGGAAGCTATACAACAGAATGAAGCCGAGGACGAGAGCAATCGAGCTGCAAAGAAAAGACGTTTGAGAGTAAGCTAACGGTAGCTACCTCTAGCATGCTAGGTTATTGCGCTCATGAGTCATCGATGACGACACTGTCTGACCAATCAGTAGCCGGCAGTCAGTGACGTCATCTTTCAGTATCGACTCTGCTTGCTTGGAACCAGAGCGGAGTAGGTACTAAAACTAGCTTGTTTCAGGAGGTACCAGGCTAGTGGAAACACGCTGCAAATCAAGTAGGGCCGAGTAGAGTAGGGCCAAGGTGTGCTAGTGGAAAGGGCCATTAGTGGGCTTATTAGAGCTTTGTTCAAGTGTTTATCTAACCATTTAGTAACACTAAATGTAACGTAATAGGTCTGTAAAGCGAGGATGTTTCGGCTTTCATTTTTAGTTTTGCAGAGACTTTGTGTCTGAATGAGCTGCAACCTTATCTCTTGTTTTACATGGACCATGAAGTCCATGTGGGCAACCTACCTGAGAGCTTCAGCGCTCTGTCTTAGAAACAACAGTGGATAAAGTAAATCATGAAGATGGTGCTATGATGATTTTCAGGTACCAATGCTTATATATGCTCTAGCTTTTGTTAGTATGTATATGAAATTTTCCACTAAGTGACCTCCAGAGAGCACAACACCAGCATCCTGATCCTATCTGCTCCTCAGACTTTCCTAACAAACATGTCATTCTCATCTTTGGATTTCTATTTTGGTGGCTCGCTCAGGTTACACGTGTACCTGCCTGCTTGATGGCTCCTTTCCTCAATGGGATCATATTTAGCAGCGGCCTGAGTGGAGCGTTGCATTGTGGGCTCCGGTGTTGTCAGGCAGCCCATAAATTAACAAGAAAAGTGGCGGCCCCTGTGTTTCCTGGGCCATCCGGTGCGGTTATGTTTACCACCTTTTGCCCTCGTCCTGACACCCTCGTGTGTCAGAGCCTCGACCCCGAGCCAGTTGGTCCAGACGTCCATCAAGTCGGATTCAAGCACAACGAGGTCCCCTTCACATTTGTTTGGGAAAATCTAAGGGCGTGTACTGGAAAGAAATGTGGCCCTCAGACCTTTATATTACACTAAAATAACAGGTCAACACTTTCTTTATCTAACTAAGATAAGGTTTTAGCATAACATTTACAATTTAACATAAATCACAAGACGGACTTTTCTCTGCATTGAAGGCTTTTAGTGATAAACTGAGAACTTGAGACACTCTTTAAAGGCTCAGTGTGGCCTGAAACAAGGCAGCATGCAAGGTTTGCTTGGTTTTGATTAGTTTTAGTTTTTTTCTTAGAGGTATGTTAAAAAGTGACTCCTGCAACAAAAACTCAAGCATACTTAGAATAATAATTATTATTAATAATAAACAAAATAATTATACTAATCAAAAACAATTAAAAAAAAATAGACCCTGTCTCTGTAAAGAAAAAATGAAACTCCAATAAAAACACACACTAAGATAAAAACAGTTAAATAAAATTCAGGAATTGTTTGTGACATATACATTCTCCCAGTCAATTCGTACTGTCTGTTAAACTTTTGTAACATTTCTGGCTTTTCAATTGTATTGAATGGTTGCATTTCTTTTGCAATGTAGCGAACCTCACTGTCTGTGAGTGCACCATTTTGCGTTATTTTATTTATATTTACTTTGCAGACCAAACGCCACAGTAAGCGCTGACTGTCAAGGACGAAGGCTCCGCTGCACCTCCCCTTCTTCCTCTTCGTCACCACTACTTTCAAACAAATGCGACGTATCGGCTCGTCGGTGTTCATGAGCTCACACCTCGTTCATTCTGTTTAAAACCAAAATATTCCCACACTGGGGCTGTGCCATTCAGCTTAGGAACTGTAGCTTTCGTGCCTTCATTCATATCAGTGTTTGTTTCCTTGTTACTCTTCAGGACGCTCACTTCAGCTCTCTCCGTGTGTACACATGAGCGGCCCCGCCTCCCCCACGAAGATTGAATGATTGACAAATGCTCACTCTGCTATAAATCTGTCAAATCCGCCATAGAACCGATGCACCTAGATGTTGAGAAAGATGGACAGAGTGAGCCACCTTCTCATTCAGCCTCTTTGGTTGAAAGATAGGAGGAAAACAAACATGCATGCACATGCCAGTTTATTGAGGCTGGCAAACTTACCGAGGACATTTTTATTTATTATGTGGTTAACTGATTTATTGATTATCGTGACAGGTCTAGTCACTATTCTTATACCCCTTTTCCACCAAGCTGGTTCCAGGGCTGGTGCTCGTGCTGGTGCTAGAGCCGGTTCGCAGTTGGTTCAAGTGAGAACCGGTTAAGAACTGCTTTTCCACAAACGTGTGCTGGCCAGAGTGCTACGTCATCATGTCAATGTATACGTCAATGTATTCGTCTGTATACGTCTGTATACGTCACGACAGTTTCCCATAACAATTAGTGCCAAATTTTATCGCCACAACAAAGATGGAGGACTACGCTGCGGTTCAAGTGTTTTTCGAGCCTTCCTTGGAGAGCAAAATTTGACGATCCAGCAAGTTAATGCTGCTCGACGATGATGCAAGGTCGTCTCCTCCACTGACCACTGCTGTTTCGTTTTACTATCCATTGTTATCTTACAACTTATCTTCTCACTGCTTACCCCGAACTCGTCTTTTTAAAAATGGATCTCTTCTGTGTTTTTGCTCTGCTTTGGTTGGCCAATAATCCCGCCCCCACCCCCTGATGTAAGCGTGTAGCCACCGACGTAACGTGGTTCTTTCTGCTGGCCCAGCAAAAAGTTGGTGCTTGCCAAGCACCGGTTTTGAGAGCCAGCAACCGGTGCTTAGTCTGTGGAAAACCAAAGAACTGGTGGTAAGTCTGGCTCTAGCTCCGAACCAGCCCTGGAACCAGCTTGGTGGAAAAGGGGTAACAGTGATCAAAGGAGAGTGTAGGAATGAAGATTGGGCTGTAAAAAAAGCGTTTTTGGGGCTTGTTTGTATGAAAAACTCACACAATTACACAAAGTCACTGTACCTGCCAACAGCATTACCTTATTGGCAGTCTCGGCTCGCCCTCCTTAAAGGGCCGGCACTACTGGGAGCCCTTCAGCCACTTCACTGACTGTTGCCAAGTACCTGAAACAGCCAACTTCAAAAACACTGACCTATCCCTTTAAGAGGCTGATGAATGGACATCACATTCCTGAGCAGGAGTCCTCTAATGACTCTTGTTTTTGGTGAAGTGCCGCTCATATCCATCATAATCCTGACCCTGTATAGAATTACTCTCTTAATTATCAGCTCTCACCCTGAGGTGCCCTCGCTCCGTGGCCTGCAGCTCCAGGAATCTGCTAATAGAGAGTCACAGGGCTAATTGGGAGACAGGTAAGGTTACATGTGACAGCAATTAAGCCGCCAAGGGGCCAACCTGGTGGCCCCGGGCGATTCAGTCGGGAGTCATGGGAGAAGTTTAGAGGCTGTTTTCAGAGTTTTTTTACTTTGGAAGAAGAGAAGTGAAGAGTGATTGTTCTCCAGTGCAGAGGTGGACTGGATTATTAAAGAAGTGTGTGGATGTGTGATGACCACATTCATTATCTGCTGAGTCACTTTTCCAAACCACAAATACTCCCCCTCCTCGTCTTCCTCTTAAATTCTTCTTTATTGTTTTCTGATCATCTCTGTCTTTCTTTAATTTATTTTCCTCTTTCCTGTAATCGTGTCTCATGATTTCTTCATATCTGTTTCTTTTCCTTCTCTTGCTCCTCTTTTCTCTCTTATTCCTCCTTGTCATCATTTCTGTCTTTCTCTTTAACTTTTGATTGAATTAATTTATTATTTAATTGATCCCGTCTTTCTATGTCATGTCTATTTCCAAAATTGATCTGTTTCCTAATTTGTTTCCCTGTAGTCTTTTTCTTTTTTTGATTCTTTTTGTTCTGCCTTTCTTCCAAATGGATTTAAAAATAATTATTATATTTATGTAATTATTACTTACTCTTCTTTGCCTTCTAGCTTCTCTTTTTCTTTATCTTTGTATTTTATCTTTATTGGTTATTGAGTCATTTATTCATTCATTCTGTGTCCATTTTGTGTGTTTTTTTGTCATTTGGTACTTTATGTATCGTTCTGCCTTTTTCTGTCTTTCTTTGAATATATTGATAAAACAATTTATTCATATAATTGTTTGTTTTTTTCTTTCTCTATCTTTCTGATAATTTCCTATTGTATTTTTCCTGTCTGTCTTCTTTCATATTTTTTTCATTAATGTGTTTTTTTCCATGTTTTTCAATGAGTCATTTAATTAATGCAATTTGCTTTTTTCTTCCTTCTTCTGTTTATTTTTGTCTTCCCACCTGCTGTCCTTCAATCTGTCCAACTTTCTTTCCTTTCTCTTTTTGTATTTTATTTTTATCAATGAATTAGTCAGCTCCACATTAATAAGTAGCTCATTGATAGTTGGTCTTCTTTTTGTTATCTATACTCTATTTTCTGTCTTTCTTTCAGTACTGTTTTTTAAACAGTTGAATCAGTCTGATTGTTGTCATGATCAACTTTTTGGTCTTTCTTTCTTTCCATATAGAATTTAAATTATTGATTTAATGACTGTAATGTAAAGATTTATTCATTATTTCTCTCCCTCTTGTGTTTTCCTTCCTTCCAACCTTTCCTTCCATTTCTTTTTTCCCTTTGTCTTTCTTCCTTTCTATATTTCTGTATTTTATTTTCTATTAATTAATCGGTCAATCTGTTTATTACCTCAAGGTGTTTTTGTTGATCCTCTCTCTTCTTTCTTACTTTTTCTTTCTTTATTGGATGTTTAATTGATTAATCAGTCAGTCATGCACCAATCATCTGTTTATATTCCTCTTATCTTTCTGTGTCTCTTATTTTGTTATTTTGTATGGTTATTACTTTACTGATTATACATATCAGCTTTTCATTGATTCATATATAACATTTTTGCCTTGTTTTTTTGGTTTTTCTCTTTTTTTGTCTTTCTTTTGTGTTATTTTAAATTATTCTAACAATTTATTTATTGGTTATCCCTTGCTTCCTTTTTTATCTTTTTTTTCTGTCCCCTTTTCTCTTTTCTTGCTGTCTTTATTTTTATGTCGTCATAAAGATGTTTGTTTTTTCTACCTAATGTGTTTCTGAAATTGTTCAGCCATTTGGTCTTTAATATAGATAGATAGATAGATAGATGGATAGATGGATAGATAGATAGATAGATAGATAGATAGATAGATAGATAGATAGATAGATAGATAGATAGATAGATAGATAGATAGATAGATAGATAGATACATAGATACATAGATTTATAGATAGATAGATAGATAGATTTCAAGATAGATAGATAGATAGATAGACAGACAGATAGATAGATAGATAGATAGATAGATAGATAGATACATAGGTACATAGATAGATACATAGATACATAGAAAGATAGATTTATAGATAGATTTACAGATAGATTTACAGATAAAAAGATAGGTAGATTTCAGGATAGATTTCAAGATAGATAGATAGATAGATAGATAGATAGATAGATAGATAGATAGATAGATAGATAGATAGATACGTACATAGATACATAGATACATAGATACATAGATTTATAGATAGATTTACAGATAGATAGATAGATAGATAGATAGATAGATAGATAGATAGATAGATAGATAGATAGATAGATAGATAGATAGATAGATAGATAGATTTATAGATAGATTTACAGATAGATTTACAGATAAAAAGATAGGTAGATTTCAGGATAGATTTCAAGATAGATAGATAGATAGATAGATACATAGATACATAGATACATAGAAAGATAGATTTATAGATACATAGAAAGATAGATTTATAGATATATTTATAGATAGATAGATAGAGAGATAGATAGATAGATAGATAGATAGATAGATAGATAGATAGATAGATAGATAGATAGATAGATAGATAGATAGATAGATAGATAGATAGATAGATACATACATAGATACATAGGTACATAGATAGATACATAGGTACATAGATAGATACATAGATACATAGAAAGATAGATTTATAGATAGATTTACAGATAGATTTACAGATAAAAAGATAGGTAGATTTCAAGATAGATAGATAGATAGATAGATAGATAGATAGATAGATAGATACATAGATACATAGATACATAGATACATAGATACATAGATTTATAGATAGATTTACAGATAGATAGATACATAGATACATAGATAGATACATAGATACATAGATACATAGATACATAGATTTATAGATAGATTTACAGATAGATAGATAGATAGATAGATAGATAGATAGATAGATAGATTGATAGACAGATTGATAGATTGATAGACAGATTGATAGATAGATTGACTGATTGATCACTGACTCAGCTAACCTCCAGATTTGCGATCAGAGGATCACGTTGGTATAAAAACATCTCGGTTGTAGAACAGCAGTGTTGGTGTGAGGTCAGCGTGAATGTCTTCAGCACCTTTTGTGGCTTCACGACGACGACAGAACAGGGACTAAACCAACACTCGGTCTCTGCTGTTAAAGCCATCACGCTGCCTGAATGCTGCTGAGGAGTTTGGCACCTTTTGTTGTTGTTGTTTGTGTTGTTGTTGTTTGTTTTGTGAGCCGAGAGCTGACGTGATCAGGCTAATAAAACACATCAAGTCTGTTTGTGCTGGAAGGTTCCTCTGGTTTAATGAAAAATGAAAGTCTGGTGGTTTTGGACTGCTGACCTAAGATTGATGATTTTTTTTTCTGCTCTGAGGTAAAATGGTTCATAAACTTTGACCTCCACTCCTCCTCCAGAGGGACAAACAACAAAATAAGATGTTTATTCTGTTTTTCTGAAATGTTCCACCATCTCAGAGTCAGAGTCCACACTCTTTATTTCTGCTTCATGACTTTTTTCTGGAGCAATGCAGAAATAATCTGATCTGATTAAAGGGAGAAGTCAGGAGGACTCAGTTTTATTTATTCATCAGGATGAACCTACTTTGTTATTCAGGGAGTCAGGACAATGATATGAACGCTTTTAGTTTATTTTAGGGTTATGATTGTAACCTTAAGAATGATGCACCACCAACCACATTAATTAGTAGAGTTATGTTTTATTTTCTGGAATCAGTTTGTTTTAAGCTTTTCCATCCACACGTAAGAACAGCAGGATGTTGGGTGTTTTATTTAATAAAAGCTTTATTGAAGAAAATCAATCAGTCTTTATTTGTATGACATTATAGACTATAATAAACTTTATCTCAAGATGCCTTACAAAAAAAACAGATCAATACTTTCTCAGTACTTTCTTTTATTTTATTTATTTATTATCTTTTTTTATATGCTCCAAATTTGTTGTTCCAAACCTCCCAAAGTTTCAATCAGACAATCAGAATGGACAAGCATTTGCATTTTTGTTGCTGCTAATGAGCTGATGAATGAACACTGTGTCCACTGCAGTTTAAAAAAATAATAATAAAATAAGATGAACATTTATTAGTCCCACAGGAGGAGATTCCAGATTTACAGCAGCAGCAGGGTACAAGATATATATAGGAAAGAGATGTACAAATGAAACGATAAGTAATTAGAATAAAATAAAAAATAGTATAAATACAACTAAAATGCAAATAAATGAAAAGAGCATGGGCATATCAGCAATATCAACGTCCTTATGAAGGAAAAGAAGGAAAAATTAAGTGGATATGAGACTGACTGAGATGGAGGTACACATGGTATTTACTATTAACAATATTTACACCACAGCTTTGGGTATGTCTATATAAAGATGGAGGTATACACAGTATAACAATTTACAATATTTACACTAGAGATGTGAGAAAGGACAAGCAGAGAATTTAAAAACTAGAACAAAAAAGGCTGAAAAAACCTGGCTTTACTTTAGAAAATATGTTTGAAACTTTTAACCATGTGAACAGTGCCAAAAATGGCCTTTATAAGGCATTAAATGCCCTTTCTTAATCTCAGAAGACTACAGTTTTGACTCATTTCTGATTAGTCTGTACAGTTACACTAAAGCAGTTGTCTAGCTTCTACAAAAGTTAATTTACTTTTCATTCATTAACACCTGAAATTTCAAAGAAAACACACATAACAGGACATTTTTTCTGAGCAGTGTTGGATCAAATAGATAAAACCTGATTAACATCAGGAGTGCTTTAACCCTTTAACTCCCAGATCGACTGTTTGGTAGACCATACTCCTGAGTAACAGTATTTTATTCATAAATGTGTTTTAATAAACCTTGTTGGAAATCTCTTTCACACATGGGTCAAATGTAATGCATGGAAAAGATAGCTGTGTCTGTTTCAATAGTCTTTTAAGTCTCTCTCCATCCAGAAATGCATAAATCACTGTAAACTAAACTAAACCTTCAGAGATATGAGAAATGAGGAATTCAATATTTGATAGTATTTAAGACCTTACTCCACAGAATAAAGTAACTTATTCAATGTAATTGTAATAATTACAAAACTACAAAAAGTATGTTCTACTCTGAAGATGATAAGTACTATAACAAATATATATATATATATATATATTACCTCCATAATGGAGGCTCCATAGTGGAGGCTGTTTTCATGTCAGTCCTTGACTATGCAGATGTCATCTACAGACATGCAGCCCCCTCAACCCTAAAACGGCTTGACCCTGTTTACCATTCTGCATTACGGTTTTATACAGTAAGGTTGGCTGGTCCTCTCTACAGATGAGGCGTGATTTTCATTGGCACCTCTTTATTTATAAAGCCCTTTTAGAAAAGTTACCATCCTACCTCACCGAGCTTCTCCATATTTCTTTTAACAATCAGTGTCATACACGGTCCTCTGACAGGCTCCTGTTGCATGTCCCACGAGTCAGTCTGAACTGGGAAAGACCGCCTTTTCCTATTCTGCTCCTGAGTCCTGGAACAGACTACAGGAGCTGCTCAGGATTGATGACCTTCTACCTTTTGGGCTTTTTAGAAATCTTATTTTAAATTTCCACTCTTACGTGTGTAATTGTTTTATTTAAGTGTGACCTGTTGTCATATTCATCATCACAGGTCTGATGATTTCAATGCCCTTTCTATAAAGTTTGTCTGTTTTATTGTTTTGTACTCTCCCGTTTCCTCTGTACTTGACTCGACATCATTGTAAATGAGGATACCCCTCAATGATCTCTCGAGTATAAATAAAGGTTGATTGATTGATTGATTGATAATGATGAGGTCAGTCTTTCCATTTGATTAAAAGTAAGACAGAAGTTTCAAAGTTGGGCTTGTTTACAAAAGTAAGGCATTTTGGTGATTTTTTCATACTCTTTTCACTATTACTAGGGGATCATTTCTTTGCTTTTAAACTACCCGCTCAACCATTTGGTAGATGTTAATGACTTTTAAATATTTAGGATTTAAAAATGAAAAAAAAAAAAAACATCAAATGTTGCTATACGTGCTCCCAATATGATGAAAAAAAAAGACATTTTGTTGGATATTTTCTTGGAGTGGCAGTTTAGGGGATAATTGCAGATGCATCAGGATTAATAAGTTTGTTCATTGTTACAGTTTTTCCCACCAACTTTGACTTGTCCATTTAAAATCATTCAAATGTTTTGTCCTGAAGAGTGATCATTTTATGTTTGTGGACACTGTATACATTTTTGTACCGTTTTACAAATCAGTCCTTTTCTGAATGAATGTAATAAAATTGCACAAAGTTGTTCGTAAAGCCGCGTGGACCTCTGTCCTCTCCAGTTCTCCACTTTTGCAAATTTTGTCCACACATCTGTGAACTTTAGACGGTGTGATATATTTAATGGTTACTTATTTAATTTAAAGAGGGGGTCTGGGAAACTTTCAACCTTGATTAGCTTTCTTGCAAAAATTTTTAAGAAGCAGTCTAATTTGTTTCTGTAACACTGAAGACAATTTTAGGAGAAAACAGGGACTGTCATGTTATCCCAATGATGTGCTTTACTTTTGTATCTTTGCAGTGATTTGGAAAGGACATTGAATCACCCAAATGTTAAAACATGGTTCTCTTTTCTCCTGAAATGACTCTTCTCAGTGTTACAGAAACAAACTCGAATAAAATTTTGTAGGAAATCAAGGGTGAAAATTCCCCAAATCCCCCCTTTAAACTGAATAAGTAACTGTTAATATGTCACACTGTCTAAATTTCAGAAACATGTGGACAAGATTTGAAGAACATGGTTTTCTTTTCTCCTGAAAAGACTCATCTTCGGTTTTACAGAAATAAACTCAAATATTTCTTTAAAATTTTGTAGGAAAGCTAATCAAGGGTGAAAATTACCCAAATCTCCTTAAAAATAAAATAAAAATGCCACAATCAAGTATGACACTTTGTCTAAATTGCACAAATATTTGGACAGTAATTGCAAAAGTGGGAGAACAGGGAAGGACAAAGGTTTTTCACATGCCTCCTTCTTTAACTCTGCGTTTGCATGTTTAAGGTTTTACATTTTGAGCTGCGTTCACTTTAGCTTGTTTTAAAATGTTAAGCCTTTATCTTGGAGTTTAGGTTGGAGAAAAATGTAATACTACACCTCTATCCTTTCTGGCTTAAGAATTAAAAGCCAAACATTTAAACCAGAGGTGGGGAAACTGGCAGCCCAGGGGCCACGTGCAGCCTTTCACCTCACCTCACTCACTCAGTGTGGCTGCAATGCATTTTCAAAATACTACAAATTTTTAACATGAAGAAAACACGACACAATCTTCCTCCTGTGGTTCAACCTTAAATAGAAAACACAACACTGTGCACAAACAAGGGTACAGAATGAAAAATGTATGTTTGTATTTTTGGATTTTAACACTCTTACTTTGCTGTAATTTGTAAAACTCTTTATGAACTCTTTTAAATATAACAGAAGAATTAGTAAACTTGGAAAGACATGGCAAAGGTTATTTATTTGTCTGCCTAAACTGCTGCAAACTTGTTTTATCACATTAAAGAGCCCTACATTTGCTTAAATTCTGAGTCTGGTTCATTAAATAATGGTAAATATTTCTAATTGTCTCGAGCAGAATAGTCCATTTTAAGCACTTTTTAATTAAATTGTTATGCATGTCATCTTAACACTGTGAATTTAAAGCTATTACTGTGTTTTGTTGGTATTTCCATTTCTTATTTCACCATTATTACTTGCTGATATTTGTGTTTGTGAACAATCATGCATGTTAAGTGTTTTTTTTTGTTTGAGCCCCGGGAGGAATAAGAGGGATCTGATTTAGATAAATAACTAAACAAACACAAATACATGCATTTGTATTTTGTTAAAGCATGTACATGAATGTTGGTATACATATTTTTATGAAGAAAAAATTTATATTGTAACAGTGGACATTGTTACTCTTCTTCAGTTTTAAAGTATGATCAGCGAGTAACACATATAGTAAACTAAAAAAAAAGACAGTGTTACGAGAGCTCTTTGCAATCATTAAGGTAATATTTTACATGTTTTATTTTGTCTGTTTTTATTGTTTGATATCTCTAATAATTCAAGTATATTTGGGCATCTCAACACTCCCTCTGTCCTGCAAGAACATTCATGCTCTTTGTCTAAAATGCACAAATGGGTTGCCAAGTTTTGGACAAAATGAGATGTTTTATTCAAAACAAGTGCAGAATTTCTTGAGTGTTTGACAGTAGCACTTTTGTTATATTTCGTCCTTTAATTTCAATCTTATAATTTGCTTTCCTTTAGGTGCTGCCCACATATTTGTGAACTTTAACAATGCTCTCTGAATTGAACACATAGGTTGCCAAATATTGTAAAAGTGAGCCACCTTCTTTGTTAAACTTCTGCTCTCCTTCAATTTAAAAGTAGATTAGAAGTAAATATTTAAAACTGCTTTTTTATTTTTATTTTTTTACTATTAACCTAGTTGTTTGTTTCAGTGTGACTATTGGTAGTCACAGTTGTCCATCCTTGATTTAAACGTATTTTTGTTGACCTAAAAGAAGTGAAATACGATTTAAAAGAGGGGCCTGACTCTTTTTTTGGGGTTTTACAGTTTTTTTCAGTGATTTCATCTCAGAAAAAAAATATTAAAAAGCTCGTTTTTGTCTCACAGTTTTCAGAAACCAAAATAGTGTCTCCTGACAGCAGCAGTTTCTCCTCTCTGGCCCAAACTCGCAGATAAATCCTGTGTTTTTGTCCCAACTCCTCCTGAACGTCCTCGTATCACAACAACCAGCTCCTGTCAATCAAACTCCCCTCTAATCGCCCACCGTCCAATCAGCGCGCTCCTTACTTTTTACCGGACTTTTGGACCCAATCACAACCCGCACTTCTTCTTTCACCTCTCCCGCTGGGGGGCGGGGCTATGACCTTATTTGGCAGTGATGACCTTACATGGAGCGCCAGCAGGGGGGCAGCAGTACGAGGCAGAAGCGCGAGTGACACTTTCCCCCAAATTACTGCTGCGGGTCGGAGAGGAGGGACGGACAGACACACGGAGCGAGACGGAGCGGCTTCTGCTGGTCATCCGAGTCTGCTCGAACGCTTCTTCTTCTTCTTCTTCTTCTGGGGATATTTCGGCTGTTTGTTGGTTGAAGAGCGACCGCTGACGTTTATCTGAATCCTTTTTTACGCGCGCAGGGGAAAGCAGAAGCAGGCTGACTCTGCTCGGGACGTCCTTCCTTCTACGTCCAGTTGCTCTGTGGGACCATCCGAACCTCCTGCTGAAGCCTGTGAGATGTGCTCAGAGCTGAGCCGAGCTTATCAGTCCTCACGAGCCGATCTGGAGAGGGTGTAGACGGAGCGTTGCGCGCGGAACAGGCAGAACTAAGAGCGACATTTTGTTGCCTGTTTGACCTCAAGAGGGGAGCAAATTAGGACACTTGTGTTTCCTTCCTAAACTCTGACTGTGCGGACTGACTTTAGGGGAAGGTTCCGCTCTGAGGAGAAACGTGTTTATGGATTTGTGCGCAGCGAGGAGCACGCCACGATCTGACGCGACGATCATGTCGATCCTTCGCTTCTCCTGTGAACTTTGATAGATGTTTCCAGATCCAAACGCCTCCAAAGGTTTTTAATAAGACCTGTTTTTGACTCAGTTTGACCTCCGGGGGAAGCGGGAAGTGTCTCGTCACTCTTCCTCGTGATTTTCTCCCACGGATCTCTACCACTCTCTCCCTCCTTCTGTGATTTAAACGAAGACCGAAGTGTTTGGAGATAGCATGGCAATGGTAGTAAACCAGTGGCCAGAGAACATTTCTGCAGACCCGGGCTCACAGCTGCAGATTTGCGGGCAGGAGCCCGGCGGGGCGCCGGGAACCCCCAACGGCTCCACCCCGGGGAACGACGCGCTCTCCGGGGACAAGCTCCCCAACGTGGACTGCATGGTGTGCGGGGACAAGTCCAGCGGGAAGCATTACGGCCAGTTCACCTGCGAGGGATGCAAGAGCTTCTTCAAGCGCTCCGTGAGGCGGAACCTGACCTACACCTGCAGGGGGAACCGGGACTGTCCCATCGACCAGCACCACCGCAACCAGTGCCAGTACTGCCGGCTCAAGAAGTGCCTGAAAGTGGGCATGAGGAGGGAAGGTAAGACCAGAGCTGGATCCGTGTGTGTGGTGTTTCAGCAGCGTGGTGCGTCAGGCATCCAGATACGAGCAGCGTGATGTGAGGAGCTTTAAATAATGATGAAGGGCCTTTCTGATGGGCTGCACACTCAGGACATTGTTTGAGAAAGTGGACGACCTTATTTAAACATTTTACTGACCATAGAGTTTAAAGAAAAAGCGAGATAAACCATAAAACACTGACAAATAAAATTTTGAAAAGTCGTTTATTCACAAATTTCACAGCCTCTGATAATCAATAAGATTGCTCTAATATTTCTAACATGTCTTGCTTCTCTCTGTCCTGCAGAATAATTCATACACTTTCTCTAAAGTAAACAAATGGGTTGCCAAGTTTTGGACAAAAGGGAGATGTTTTATACAAAACTAGAGCCAAACAAGTGACTTTGAGTCTTTGGGAGCTGATTTTTTGTCATCTATATTAGATTTGCTCCTTTATTTTCAATAAATTAGTTTGGTTTTCATTAAAATTTTGCCAACACGTTTGTGAACTTAAACAGTGCTCTCTCTATTCCGCTGTATATGGTCTAAATTGCACAAATAGGTTGCCAAATATTGTAAAAGTCAGCCACCTTTGTTAACCTTTTACTCTCATTCAGAATAAAAGTATGATCAGCCAGTTACACAAATGTTGTCAAATTATTTGTACTAAAGACAGTGTTAGGAGAGTTTTATGAGACTGATAACTTGTTTTTACATATTTGATTGTCCCTGTTAGTCAGTTTGATTGCTGTAATATTTCTAACATATTAGGTCATCTTGCTTCTCTCTGTCCTGCAGAATAATTAATACACTTTGTCAAAAATGCACAAATGGGTTGCCAAGTTTTGGACAAAAGGGAGATGTTTTATTCAAAGCCAGAGCCAAACAAGTCTTTGGGTGCAGCATTTATAAAATATGCCTTATTTCTTTCCAATAACTTAGTTTGGTTTTCATTAGAATACTGCTAGCACATTTGTGAATTTGCACAGTGCTGTCTTTATTCCGTCATGTTTTGTTAAAGTGCACAAATAGGTTGCCAAATATTGTAAAAGTCAGCCATCTTCTTTGTTAACCTTTCCTGCTCCTCCAGTTTTAAAGTGCGATCAGCCAGTTAAACAAATTTTGTTAACTTATTTGTACAAAAGACAGTGTGAGGAGAGCTTTTTGAAATTGCATGTTACATGTTTTATCGTCCCTGTTAATCAGTTTGATTGCTTTAATATTTCCAGCATCCTTGTGCTGTCTCTGTCCTGCAGAATAATTAATACACTTTGTCAAAAATGCACAAATGGGTTGCCAAGTTCTGGACAAAAGGAGATGTTTTATTCAAAGCGCGAGCCAAGTCTTTGAGAGCAGCATTTTTATATTTTATATTTTATTATATCTTTGATTCCAGTTATTTATTTTGCTTGTCATTAAATACTGCCAACACATTTGTAAACTTAAGCAGTGCTGTTTTAATTCCACCATGTTTGTTCAAATTGCACCTATAAGTTGCCAAATATTGTAAAAGTCAGCCACCTTCTTTTTTAACCTTTCATGCTCCTCCAGTTTTAAAGTGTTAGTGGAGCCAGCCAGTGACACAAATTTTGTTAACTTATTTGTATAAAAGGCAGTGTTAGGAGAGCTTTTCTGACATGTTTTAATGTCTCTTTTGGTTGTATCTATGTATCTAACATATTTGTGCATGTCAGTGCTCTCTCTCTCCTGCAGGAATATGTATGCATGGTGTGGAAGTTGTTGCCAGGCTTTTGACTAAAGGGAAAGATTTTATTCAATATTTAAGAGACAGCCAGGTTTACAGAAATGAGGATGGATCAAGAAAGGGGAATTTTATTTATTTTATTATATTTCATCCTGTATGTTCAACAATTTGTTTTCTTTTTTGAAGTATTACCAACATATTTGTGGACTTAAACAATGCTCATTATGTTTTGCAAATATTAGATTGTACAAAAAGGCTGGATGAAAGCCAGTGTCAGGAGAGTTATTTGCAATTTTGAAAGTAGAAAAAGTCCTTTTTTATATATTTGTTGAATTTATTGGTCAAATTTCTTTAATAGTTCTAACATCTTTTGGAAATTCTGCAGGGAAATTCAAGCACTTTGTCTAAACTGCACAACTATGTTGCCAGGTTTTGGACAAAAGGGAGATTTTCTATTCAAAGTTTACAGAAAGGTTGATGTATCAGGATGATCAACACTTATTTGTATTTTCAAGAATGCCTAGGCAGTTATTTACATTTCTGAAGGTAGCATTTCTGTTCCACTTCTTTGTTTCCAGTAATTCATTTTTCTTTTGTTAGGCATTTCCAACATGTTTCTGGAACATAGACAGTGCTCTTTATATTTGCAGATATTGTCTAAATTGCACACATAGGCTGCAGGAGTGTTGCTTGCAATTTTGACAGTAGAAAAGTCACATTTTTACGTATTTGTTGCCTTTATTAATGAGTTAGATTGCTGTACTAGTTCTGACATATTTGGGCTTCATGGTGCTCCCTCTGTCCTGCAGGAATTTCATGCTCTCTGTCTAAACCGCACAAGCATGTTGCCAGGTTTTGGTCAAGGGGGAGACCTTTTATTTGAACATTTTAGTGACATTTGGTGAAACAGTTACAGAAATATTAATGAATGAAGGTGATCAACACTTCTTCCTACCTACTATCAACCAACTTATTTGTAAAGTGAAAGCAGTGACAAGCTAGTTTCTTAATTGTTTTGCTTCCTACAAGTTAAACTTCCACTGTGCTGTCTTGATTTTGCAAATATTGTCTAACTTGCACAAAAGGCTGCCAGATATTGTGACTCTCTCTTTAGGAGATTGTCAACTTATTTGAACCAGAAAAGCAGTGTTAGGAGAACTGTCTGCCATTTTGAAAGTCATATTTCAGAATTAATGTTATGTCTGCATATATTGCTCATTTTTAATGATCTGTTTTGATTTTATTCCACATTACCAATATGTTTTTCCCTTACTCAAATATTGCGGACTGGGACTGCTTGATTATGGCAAAAATCACAATCTTGATTATTTTAAAGATATTTAGATTATAACTACAGAACATGAGCCCTGACTGAAAGAAGCATCTTGTCCATTTTTCAGACTTTAACCCTCCTGAAGCTACCAAACTATAAATACTTAAAAATAAGCAGTCAATGGAAATAGATGTCAAAAATGAAGTTGTATGAAAAGTTAAAAAAGTACACGATAATAAATAATGCTTTAATCAGCAGACACCAGTATTAAAAACAGAAAATGTTGCTTTCCTTCTTTCTGTTTGTCGACTTTATTTTACATTTAAACTTTTTGTTTTTGTATTATGTTTCTTAACTGTTGGACGGGTCCTTCAAAAGCCTCGAGGGGTTTCACTAGTCCCACAAGTGCATTTTGTACAACCTTGTTTCCTTCTATTGTTTTAATCATCCACTTTTTTGCATGAATATGTGAATTAAATCACCCCCAAAGTAAAAATACTTAAGCAACATAACAACTAAATGTAACGTGTGTGAGGCAGCTGTGACTCTTATTGCCAAAATTAAATATTAAAATGTAAAACAATTAACAACAATGACCAAAAAGCTGTGAAGAATATAAGTACTCATGCAAGCTCCACATTATTTGTCCAATCTCCTTTTTTATATTTTTGATTATCATGCAGACAAAATTATACGTGAATCTAAAAGTTTTTAAAATGCCCATCCTTAGCTCTCACTTATTCTCTTAATAAAGAAAGTTGCTTGTCATGTTTTAAAGTAGCATTTTAATGTTCAGGCATCATCTGTGGCTTATTTTTTGCTAAATTTTATTTTCTTATATTTCCTTTTGTGCATTATAAACATTGCTCTCTCATGGGTTAAACTTATGTGGAGTAGCTACCTTCATCCACATTTACCCCAAACAAATTTTGGACAAAGTTGAAAAGTTTCTTCAGCTGAAAACAAGCAGCAGAGCAAACTTTCTGATCAAGCTCAACCAAAATCCAATAAGCTGAATAAACTTGTTATGGCTGCATGTTATCAGTTGAGGCAGTTTGTAGGAAGGTCAAACTTCTTTTCTGTTTTCCATCATGTTTGTGTAACTTCCTTACAAATTACAGCATATTTAGTTATAGAGAAGGAGAAATAAAGACATGAAAAACTGCCAGCAAGCTCTTGACGTTTTCTTCATTCAATAATTAAATTGACAAGAGTGGGGAAATGGCGTCACCCTCTCCAGATTCACTTACTTATCCAAACATTACCAACGTCTTTGTGCAGTTTAGACTGTATGTTTAAGACAAATTCACGTCTGGACCAGTTAAATTATTTCAGTGTGACTGAATGTTTGCAACAAACGTGGTCCAACTCCGGAGGATCTTGCTCCACATAGGTTCCAATCACTCTTCTTTCTCTTCCGGTGGTGATTTTGACTGCCCATCACGAGGTTTCAGTACTTTAAAGGCTCTCTATATTTTCTTTATATGCCTGATTGTTTCACCCTAATGAAGGAGGGCCTTCAAATGTCCAAACCCGCCCCGTCTGAGTTTGTCTGATGGCTGACAGTGTGAGGAACGTCTGTTGATAAAGTCTAACTCTCTGCGTAAACTTGCGAGTAATGAAGTCGAATATCAATCTTAAAGGGTCATTAAGAGTGGAGCTCAGCCATAAAAATCATTTACAGGTCAAAAACAAGTCTTCTGATTGGCTGTGCCTCTTGTTTCTTGTGCTAATAGACTTTTGTTGTAGTTTTTCTTTTACCAACAGCAGAGTAAGAGCGCAAACTTCTCGGAAATGTCGGCGCCAAACACATTTTAAACCAATTTTACAGACTTTTTGATGCAAGAAAGCGACTTATTTGTACAAAACATGACACATTTACAGCTTTGAGTAAAATTTACCCTTTTACATGCCCTCTTTAAAAAGGTTATGGGTATGATTTTCTCTCCTTTTTTGTTTTCCTTCTACGTGACATTGAATAAAAGCGCAAACTGCCTCAAGTGAAGCAAAGGGAACAAAGAGAAAATAGGTCCACACATATCTTCCAACCACTTTGACAGATCTTTAAGGGAAGGCATACCTAAAAGACAAAAACATGACACTCCTGTTGTTTTATTCTGCCCTCCCACATTCCTAATGTAAGTCCCTGTGAGAGATTTTGTGCGTAAAATGCGCGCTCTGCCATCACGCCTGTTGCTCTAAATGTTTATTCCGCAGCCGCTGTTGTTATGGGTAAATAATCAGCCACCACCTGCGGCTCCACGACGCTTATTCCACATTCATTTAGCAAATCTCGCGCATTGAGAGCGCCGCTCTGTGTCCTGTCCTGTGAAATCCCTCCTTTGTCCCCCTCTGTAATTACGCTGTTTGCTCACCGACACCCCGAGCCGCTATAAGAGGATGCCGCTACATTTGTTGTATTGTGTTGGATTAACAACGGGTCAGTTAGTGCCAAAGAGGAGCTGTGCAAACGTGTTGGAGGAGAGCAGCGCTTCCCTTATTAATTATCATTCAGCGGCGACGGCCCATTCAGGAGGGATGCGCTGGTGCGTGCGTAAAATGTGGCGCAAATGGAGCCAAAAGTTCTTTCTGTGAACATCTGCGTTGGCACTGGTTCATTTTTGTTTGTTTGCACTTTGGATCAGCTCCAGGCTTCAGTAAATCATTCAGAGACCCCCTGATTTACAGACTGTTTCAGGTTTTGTTACGAGGAGAGAGGACTGATTTACTGTCTGGTTGTAGGGTTGGGGAATGTGGAGCAGAAATATCACCTGGTATTTATCACGTAAGTTTGTCCCCTGAAGCAGACAAATGGTTGCAGTAGTACAAGAATCATTGTGGAAAGGATTCTGGTTAAACTCATGTTATAGCAGCAAAAGCAAAACAGAGAAAACTCAACAGTTTTTTTTTTGTTTTAATGATCAAAAACTGCGGAAAACTCACAAAAACACAGCCTGAATTGTACATTTGTCAAACTATGGATTTTGAGTTTGTCCAAATGTGTAAAGACTCTAAACAAAACATGCTAGAGCAGTGCATCTTCACAAGTTTCATCGCTTAATTTGATCCAAGCCGATATCATGATACATGATTCACACATCACTGATTCAACGTATCTGCACTTTATGGTTGAAGCTTTTCTGCATCCAGGTGTCACTAAATTACCTGAATCAGACAGAGAGTCGGATTCACAGGGATGGTCGGAATGGGAATTGATAAGATTTTATAGATACCAGTGCTAGTAACAATCCTGCTAATCGATCCAAGTCTTTAACGATTCCCTTATTTTCCTTTTTGTGCTGATAAATGTTGGCCTGTAGATTTTAAGTGTCAACAATGTCAAACACGTCACAGCATAGATAACTGCCTCTGCAAGTTGCTGGTGTTTCCACTCACTTAAGGTTGTGCAGTAGGCACCTTTTGTAAAAAATGAAGCCACAATTCTGACACTTCTGAACCCTGTTAGTGGAAGGAATTGATAAGCAAAAAGACTCATGATATTGATTCTTTGATGGAGCTGTTAAAGATTCTCTTCTGGAATTGGTTTTTGATATCCATCCCTATATTCTAACACACTGTAAACAGGTTTCTGTACATTCTACATGAACTTAGTGGCAACAAGATGCCACTAAGTTACTATTTTAATTAACAGTACTGTTACTGTATTTTCATTTACAGTATCATTGCGGTTTATTATTCAACACAACTGTGATGCGTTTGAAATTGAAGTTAAATTGCTGTGTTATAATTTATCTACTCAAATGATCATTTATAGCAACATATCATTTTGTAAAGAAAAAAAACAATGACATACTTTAATTTTCAGTACATCAAACACTTTTCCTCATGCGTTTGTTTCAGTAATGTGAAACATTAACACCTAGAAATCTTTTCTTTTTTTCAGGAGACAATTTTCTCCAAATTAATCAATCAGCTAATCTTTATTGGTGCCAAAGCATAACAAATGTTATCTCAAGCCACTAGACAGTGAAGAAGACTGATGTCATGGTGATTCATTGCACTTTTCAGAGAAGTGCTCAATGGACATTTTGCAGTATCTAACTCTAAATATCAAAATAAATCAGTTTGCTTTCCCACAATCCATTGCCATTCACAGTAACTTACTGTATCAGCCTTTTACAGTAGGCAGCTGTAGATATTACAGTAAAATACTGTTATTTTTACAACAATCAGTTGCAGTGCATCAGGAGAGGAGGTTTTGAGACATAATTTGTCATTAGACGACACAATCTTTAAAAGTTTCTCGTTATGAAGGCGAATAATCAGACTTTCCATTTATATAAAATACAACACCAGTTGTTATTATAGGAATTAATTATAGGAGGAATACTCCGCCAAAATAATGTTTCCAAACTTATTTTGAGGTGTAAACATCATACGGATTATTAATGTTGAGTTTTTGAACGGTGGTGTGTTCAGGGTCCATCAACTAGATTTTTTTTGCAGTGCTGTGACGTCACAGCCTTGGAGGCGGCACATGCTTCAAGAACATGAGCCTAAAAATCCCATAAAAATACATTTCTCTGCTGTTTGGATTGAAAAACTTTATGCTGCTGAGCAAACAGTGAGGACTCTGTCTATAAAGTTAAACCAGCCGCCTGAGAGAGTCTGAAAATCTGCATGTTGTTTCAAAATAGAAGAGGGAAAATCAATTTGACAGAATTTTTGGATCTGTTGCATTTCCACAAAATGTTCTTGGACACTGACTTGGCTGTTTTTGATTGTCACATTATCGTAATCTTTGATGAGTCCAGAAAATCCTTCAGCTCTGATGCCTGTTTGGAGTCTTACTCGCTCATGTTTTGACTTTCTGTGCTGCAACCTCAAGTACATGTTTGTGCAGTTTCTCCAGCACTCTCTTCTTCTGTAGAGCAGAATTTGGCTTAAATTTGACTGAAAGTGACATTTTTATAAACATGAATCATTAAAGTAACAAGCTACCACTTATGAGTATGTGTGTAAAGTTTTGAAGCATCAGCAGTTTTGTTGATCTAAATGTTTCTTATTCATGCTTGAAGATTTCTCAGAATAAAATCAGAGCAGATCCAGAACCTTCCTGAATATTCTTGTATGTTTTGTTGTAACACGAGTTTGAATGGATGTTTCAAACCCTTGAAAACAGCATGAATTATTCAAACTGTTAAAAAGGAGGCTCTGTTATCCAACAGTTTTCCTGTTGCTCCTAAAAATAGTCATTTTTTGGTGGTTGTGAGCAAACAGCTGAAATGTGGAGCAGGTCAGCTCACATCGGCTGAGCTCATCTGTCGGAGCATCTGAGGTCAGCAGGATTAAACGCTGTCCTCAAATCCTCTCTGCTGGCCTGACGCTGCTGTCAAAGTCATCGTTTGTTGACTTTGGACAGGTTCTGATTGTGACGGGAATTTTATTCAGATTTGAAGACGTGCTGAAATCATTTCAGATCAGACGAGGGGGTCAATGGAGCTGATGTTTGATTAGAAGTAAGAATGAAGCAGACCTGCTGCTCATTAAAAAAGATTATTTAGAGGTAGAAACACCAACAGTTTGTGTGTTTGTAATGTCTGTTTCATTAAATAGTAAAAACACACTTATATGCAACAATAAAACATCAAATGAATGAAAAGGAGCAGAGAGAAGAATCCTACAAGAGCTTCTCTATTTCTGTTACAAGACACTAAATAACAAAGTTCATCATAAAACTAAACTTTCAATAAAACAGTTGCAGACCATGGAAGCAGATTCAGGACTTTAATTTACATTTTAGACAAAAATTATCGTAAAACAATGATGAACCCAAAACAACAACACAAACAGACCCAACAGTTTTCATATTCTATCAGATTTTCTCAACAGGATTTTAAAATTCATTTTTTGTACTTTTTATCTGACAGCAGAAAAGAAACATAAAATATGTCGGCATAAGTGTCAAAGATGTCACACAGTATATGTACAGTGCTTAACTCATTTATTAGACCACCTGCTGTAAAACAGATATTTTAGAAATCTTTCAAAAACTTATTAAAACTTTTTTTTTTTGACTTGTTGGACAACTTTTTTTGCAGAAATTAGGAATTTTAAAATGAATTCGCCTTTTTGTACCCAACTCTAAGCTGCGCGTTGAACTTCAGAAAGTTAGAAATCAATCGAGCATAATGTTCAACTACTTAAACATTTGTTTTTATCAGGACTGCCAATAAATAAATATATAATTTGACATTTTAATCAATTAACAATGAGCTTTGCATTTTTTCTGCTCTTTTGTAGAACAGTAAACTTGAAAATACATGTTAAACACCAGTGATTATGATTATTTTAGCATCGCAATATTTCTCCTAACTCCCAAATCTTGAGGGATGGATGGAAATAATAAAATGAAGGTGCAAAATGAAGGGGCAACTTTAGTTTAAAGAAAGGGAGAAATGAACAAATGGATTAACAAAGGACAAGTACAGGATCTCCATGTGACTACGTCAACATGCATGGACTTAAAAAATACTTTAATATTTTTGTTTTCTTTCTTTTCTTCAGTGCAGGATGTCAAATGTTTGTTTTTGTCTGGTTTTTCCATTTTATTTTAAATGGTGAAAATTGAAGGCTAAAGTTAAGTATATGTATAATTTCGGTCGAATAGTGTTTACAAGTATTTTTGATGTGGAGCAGCTGTGGCATAAACTTCACTTTGGTTGGTGGTCTAATAAATTTGTTCACAAGTCCATTTGAATAAGCTTTAAAATAAATGTAAGAGGGGATTAAAACAAATGTCATCAATCATAAAATTTCTTTTGCTCATCTTCTACTCGACCATAAGTCCATAATTTATCGAAGGTAAATCCTCAAAAACAGGAAAATCAGAAGAGCAAAGAAACAGAAACAGTTGATTTTATTTCTCTAAATAATTTATAAATGCATTCGTTCATCTTTTTCCGTAGTGACTCTAAGATGTTGCTTCAGTTTCTGGACTCCAGTTTATTTCTTTCCATGTTGTAAATGTCTTCTTATGTCCTCATCTGATAATTTGGATTTGGTTTTATTCTGTTAAATTTGTTTATTCTTCAGATTGTGTTCAGGCTCGGTGCCTTAAGGGGATTCCCAGGAGTCACATTTCAATATTTAATCTGTCTCCTCCTTTAATGAGGAGCAGTATCGTTCCAAACGATAAGACATGACTATGGTGTTCTTTTAGAAACATGGTGTGACATTGTGGTGTTTTTATTTTCTTTTTAAATATGAAAATACTTTTGGATTATTTGGTTTATTCATCATGTATATTCCATAAATCTTTTCACAGGAGTTATGTAACATTGTGTAATGTCCCATCAGCTTCCTTTGGCTTTTAGATCTTTTCTTATGGAGCACTAGATCATCTGAAATCTTAATCATCAACCATTAAAAAAATAAATGATATTTATACTTAATTTTATTTCATTGCAGCAAAAACATATGTCCCAAATATCAAATGTTGGAAACATATTATATTACTCATCAAAAACTGCCTGAAAAACACAACTTTTGGAAAAGTTTGAAACAGCAAAAGTTTCCCGCTTCACCATTGCCCCTTTTTTCCTAATTTGCCAACACATCTGTGCAATTTGAACTGCATTCTCTCGCTCCTTTGGTTCAAGATATGACCAAAAATTCTGGATTCTCAATATTATCTGTACCATATTGGAATTGGCAGGTATTGGCCTACAAAGCTGAATATCGGTATTGGCCAATATTGACATATTTTCATATTTACAGTGTTTATATTGGTCATATATATCTCATTTATCTGCAGTAATGTCAGCAAAATACCACATGGCTTTATGTCATCATCACTGCATGGATTAAAGCCAAGATGTTTATTTTAATTTTATTTTTCTTGTTTTATATTAAAAACAAATAGACACTCACATTAAAAGCAGAGTATCAGTTTTCATCATGTAAGGACTGAAAAGTTCTTGTTGAAAGATTATTGATATCAGCAAAAAGTGCTTGGAAATAATAACATATCGAGTACCTGCAATAGTCCAGTTTTGTGCATCCCTAGATAACTTGTATATTAATCTTCTAAATATGTTTATAAACTTCCAAACACTGTCTCAATTGCACAGCTTTTAAAAAAGTGTCAAAGTTTACCTCGTCAGTTTCGACTACTTTACTAATTTTGCTAAAGAATTTGTGCATATTGAACAGCCCTCTCTATTTTTTGGTTAAAGATATGACATATTATTAGGGGTGCACATTATTTTGAGTATCATATCATTATCAGCAGGTTTTTTCCTCAAAAGTTGAATATCAGTATCAGCTAATTTAGATTTTTTTGCGGATATTTGCAGCCGATATATCAGCCGTATATATTTCCAATATATCTGCAGTAATATCTTCCATAGAAGTATCATATTGCTTCATGTCATCATCACTACACAGTTTTTAAAAGAAAGGGTTTAATTTTTCAGGAGTTAAATGCTTTTTTCTTGTTTTATATCTGTTGCTAACACAAAGATTCACATTTAAACCAAAAAGTCAGTTTTCATCGTTTCTGAACAAAAAGTGATCTTGATGAAAAATGTTGATATCGAGATAATGTATTTGGGAACAATGTTACATCGGATACTTGCAAAAATCTAAAACTTATAATCAAAAACCGCATATAATAAAAAACAAAAATCACAAAGTTTTCTTTTCTTTTGTCGCTGCTTATAGTTGAAAAGTTAATTTTATCATTTTTGTTCATGTGTTAAATATTTCTAAATATGCAGTTCACATTTGTCATGAACGTTTAGATTTTCAGCAGAAATCAGAACAAAGAAATCAAAAACTCTCTGAATATTTGCATTCACATCAATATTCATGAATGTATTTTTCCAACAAATCCTGCATCATTATTTCATGGTGACGTCTTCAGTAGATTAAACACGGCCGTGAACTCAAAGATGGAGTTTGTCGCCTGAAAAGAGGATCGGCTGTAAAGCTCGGGCTCCCTCTGCAGAGGTCGTACATTAAACATGATCGATCTGCATTATTCAGGCGGGTTCAGGTGAGGACGGCCGAGAGGTGCAGACGCTGTTTTCAGCCAAATTAACCAAACCACACTAAGCACTTTATGCTGAGGCTTGGATTAAAGCAGAAATGTTGGATCATTTGCATTTATGATGCTCAGTTTTGAACAGGAGTTTGACAGGTTATTAAATATTTAAGCTTTTTTATTTGACGTTAAATTAAATTCAGTGTCTTAATAAAACACTTTACCTTTAGATGAATAAAAACATTGTCTACAGATGGAGCAGATCACTGTTTTAAGTGTTTGTGATCAAGTTTTGCAGTAATGCTGCATAAATTCTGTATTCTGTGTTCTTGAAATAAGTTATGAATAATTTAGAGGCTTTATTGCTGACTTTCAAATATATTCAGTCATGCTTTATGGGTCAGAATAAATCTCATACAGTATCTCCAACAATGTTGAAAACCAGGCTAAAGATGGTGCTGCTGGTTAATTTAAGAATTTTACTTTTTTTGTCCACAATAAATATTAATGCTGCATGAAACTGGTGCTTTTAGATCAGCAGGTAGATGCTGTTTTAAGAAAGATAGAAATGTATGCTTGGAAAATAAGTTTGAAGCCCCGAGAAGATACAAGGATTACATTTAGTTTTATTGTTTTTAGACTTGATATACTGTTTTTATCATGGGAGGTTGATTACTTAAGATCTTAACTGCCAACGTTTACATGTATCACAAACAAAATAAACACTTCCTGGCCACTTTATTAGGGACACCTTGCCTGTAACAGGTTGGTTTCTGTCAACAACCTTTTTTCTATGTCGAAAACTAGACAGTAACTAATAAAAACAAGTGCACATAGACAAAAACTAAAACTAAATTAACTTACATTTCCATCAACAAAAGATAGATGAAAATATTAAACAGAGACCAAATCCAATCAAACCTAATGTGGTCATGTAGAAAGTAGAGACATGTTAGGAATATGTCCAATCACAGCTGCCTTAGCTTTGCCAAAACTTTTATTGCACACTCCCAAACTCTCCTGCTTGATTTATTTTCATTAAATAGTGGGTGAAACTGGCTAGCAGGAGGGTTTGAAAACAAAAACAACCATTTGTTGAAATTTAACGGCTCAAAGTTTATCTGAAACATAATGTTTCATCTGTTTGTCCAAATATTAATAATATTTTTGTTCAATTTTTTGCCTCTTTTTTGCTTCTTTCTGTGTAAATATACCTAAGGTTATTAGTTTTTATTGTTCACAACCCCTTAAAAACCTTTGAAACTAGGGATGCACGATACTGGATATTTGCTGATATCCGATATGCTGATATTTTTTGATTCATTAACGCCGATACCAGGGTTCACACTCTTACCTAGAAATCATTTTCCAGGACTTTTCAAGGACTGTTTCCAGGACTTTTTCCAGTATCACACAACCAACTGAAGTTACAGCGTTGCTTTTGGCAGTTTTCAATTTAATCTAACCTTCTAAAAAACAAGATTAGAGGTTGATTACCAATATCTCAAGCTAGCTCCGACGTATCATTCTGAATTTATTTCTAACTCTCCGGCACGAACATTGTCTGCTAGCTTTCTCTTTCGTCTGGCTTCTATGCAGCGTCTCACTATTACAAAGTTATGTTTATACTTATTTTTAATCTTTGTTTACTCTGCTTTTTTACAAATTGATATTGTTGATTCAGCCTAAATTTTTTTGTCATTTTTATTATTTCTTTTTGTCCCCATTTTTTTGAGTTTTTATAATTTATGCCTTAACTTGCATCATTTTATCTACTTACATTTGATAGATACATGTACATTAGTTATCAAGTATATATATACTTCATTTCCTATGTTTAATTTTTGTTCACTAACAAGCTAGAAGGAAGACAAATCATTTTCCGAGACAATTTAAGCTTTTCCAGGACATGTAACTTTTTTCCTCATTTTCCATATGTTTTCCATGACTGGAAAATTGGTCAATCATTTCAGGAGGAGGTTTTTCCAGGACCCGTGGGAACCCTAAATACTGATATTTCAGGTCAAGAGCACAAGCTCTGTGCCTAGCTCAGTGTCACAGCATATTATCACATGATCAGATGTAAAACAAGAAAACAGCTTCAACTCTTTAAAAAATGAAACCCTCCATATTAACCCTATAAAGCCAATTGTATCATATTTGATACATACTTTTATAATGCCTCTATCTACTCAATATGATCAACATTTTACAAAAAAAACCATCTGAATACAATCAGATAAATGATAAAATTGTCCTCAAATGGATTATCAGTTGACAAAAACACCTGATGTATCAAATGAGATACGAAAAATCCATATGTTGAATTTTATGGACATTTTGTAGGATTTTAGCAGAAAGTGAAATAAAAACTTATCTCCAAAAAATTAGAATTTTCTGGCTATAATCTACGGTCTTGGGCCTTAAAGGGTTAAGACGTACCCTAGCAGTGATGAGAAGGTTCATCAGTTTTGAACATTTGTATAATTGGACGATATTCCAGCCGATATGTGTGGCCGTTAATCAGCTGTAAATATCTGCAAAAATTTTGTTATCTGCCAATACGATAGTTCACTTTTTAGGCTGATAGTGGCCAATACAGATATCAAGCTGATAATATCGTGCATCCCTAGTTTTTATTCTTCACTAAGAACCTTTGAAACTTTTGGACACATGCTATAGCTGCTTTTAGATAAATGGGTGCCCATAATGTTCTCTGCCCTTGGCCTAGAAATGACTAAAGCTGCCCCTGTCCTGATGCTCATCCACAGAGCTGAGACCCTCCTTAACTTTTGTTTTCACTGCATCGTTTAATATCAGTGACACCCTGCGTGACTCTCCTGTTTAGACTGAATTAATATTTATCTGCCTGAGAAGATGTGCTAAAACTTTCATGCTCTGACCGCGTCACACTCCCAAACTTCCCCTGCTTTAAAGCGAGTGTGTCATCCCCCCCACTCCCAAAGGGGACGGTTGACCTCTTTCTGCAGACTGCTGCACAACATCATATCATTTGTTTGAGACTTCTTCCCCCGACAACCTTTCGGCGCACTGTGACGGCAAACATCTCAGTGCAGCGGGAGTCAGACCTTCCCTAAATAAAAAACACCTTGTCTGCGTTGGTGTCGTCATCTCACGAACGCACAAACGCACACCAGAGCGCGGCTTGATTCGGTGTTTGTGGGGCTGAATAGGGAGCAGGGAGGCAAAGAGAATCAGCCTGACAGATCCTCTGAACTGGAGTGAATGTTTTAATTTTTGAATCGGCCCACGAGGACGAGATTGTGACTCCAGCGAGGACACAAATACACGTGAGGAGGTTTGCAGTGATGATGGAGGCACGCAAGCCCATTGCTGTTTTTTTACTCAGACACCTGGGCAGCCAAAACAGGAGCTCAACTCTGTTTTTTTTCTGTTTTAGAGCCAAGGGTGGGCAACTTTGGTGACCTGGAGGGGGCCACATTATTAGGGTTTAAACACTAATCTCTCACTTTAGGACTTTTTTTTTAAATGTATTTTTTGGGCATTTTGTGCCTTTATTGATAGGAGAGAGACAATGGATGGGCTTGTGAAAGAGGTTGAGAGAGTAGGGGAAGACACTGCAAACTGGTCACAGGCGGGATTCAAACCTGGACCGGCAGAAGCAAGTACATGGGGTGCCTGGTTGCTAACCACTCTACCAAACCAGCACCCCACTTTAGGACTTTTTACTGCTTATCTAAATATTTTTCACCAACAACTTTCCTTCAATCATCTGCCTGCTTCTCCCTTTCGGGGTTGGCAGAATGGCCGGAGCCTTTCCCAACTGACATTGGGCAAAAGCAGGGTACACCCAAGGCAATCGCAGGGCCACATGCAGAGACAGAACCATTCACACTCATACTTAAGTATAATTTAGGCTGCGTTTACACGGCGCCAAAAAACGGTCAAATCCGATAAGTTTTCGTTGCATTTTGGCCTTGCGTTTAGATGAGAACGTGTTGCATTTAGTCCTAAAACGGAAACTTTTGAAAACGGGCTCCAGAGTGCAAAGCTTTGAATATGCTCTCCATGCATTACTCTTTCAGATGAAGGCTGTGTGCACATACCAGGAACAACAACAGCTTCGGCCATCTGCTAAGTAACGTGTTAGCCTCTTACCGTGCTCGGTTTGTTATCCAGACAAAACTATCCAGACAGATTTGTTGTCCAGAAGAGAAACTCCTGCGTCTGTACATCTGTTCACCATTGTTGTTTGTGAAAAGTTTTTCTTCTTCGTTCATGAGTTGTAGCAGTGCTGCCTCTCTGCAGACCTACACTGCCATCTACTGAACCAGCATGCATACTACAGCGGATTAACTCGTCTCCGAGCGTCGTCGTCTGAACGCAGAAGAATTCTAAAACCCAAAGGACAAATCTTTGCATCTTTAAGTCAGGAGTGTCTGTGTAAACGCAGCCTTAGACTCACCAGTAAACCTAGAGAGCATGTTTTTGGTCTGTGGGAGGAAGCTGCAGTGCACAAAGAGAGCCCACACATGCATGGGCACAGCAAGAGTTTGGCCAGTTGCGTCAGTTCAATTCAAACTTTGTTTTATTTTCTAACACAATTATACAAGGAAAGAAAAGGGCAATTCTAGTGGAAAGAAGAGGCTGTGATTTCAAAGTGTTTGTTTCAGCATCTGCTATGATAGCTTTGAAATATTGGCATGTTGGCAGTTTTCACATCCTTAATTAGTTATTTTTGTGTCAAACTGGCTGTTTTATTTCTGTCTATGGTGGCAACTTGCCTCCAGCTCTGCACTTTTTCTTATTTGCAGACATATTTGTGCATTTTAGACCATGTGAAGTAGTTTGACGGACATTAAAACCAACAATCTTTCTGATATATAGGTCGTCTGTTTTATTGCTGTTGTATCAGTTTTGTTGTAATAACATAGAGTAACTCATTATCATGGTCAATTAAAGCATTGTGGTGATTCTTACTGTAATCCATTTATCTACTTAGCTTTAGGCCCCGCCCCTCTTTGAATGTCTCTGTTGATAGAAACTGTTGTTTTATCTCATTTGTAAATATATTACTGTATCCTAAATGTTAAATGTGCTGCCCAGCCCTACACACAAGCCCGGTAACATCTACGCTCCCTGCTGCTTGCCGTACTGAAGTGGCTGAGATCTAAATCATGTTGTGCACTTTGTAAAGCGTAAACATCCGCCTGTAGCACAAGAATCTCCAGCACTCAACACGCGTGTAACATAGTGCCTCCTCTGACCCACAAAACACCAACAGCAGCGGAAAATATAGGCCAACCAAAACTAAAACATTAATAACAGACAGGCTGGAGTCAAAGTCCAAATGTGCGAGCGGGCCGGGGGGCCTCTGCTCGCAGCGAGTAAATACCCCGCTGCTGCACTGAAGTCTAACAGACAGCGTGTATCGACTAATCCATACTCCAGAGTGGGCGATTTAACGGCTAAAAAACACGTCTGTCTGCTCCGCTCTGCCCTCGAAAAGCCCTCACATGTCCCCGTAATTTAGCTATTGACAAATTCTACTACTTAACCCCTGACAGCACATCCACAGCTCGGTCATTATCAGAGGCTCTCAGAGGAAAATGGCTCCCATTGAGGAGGAATCGTTCAGTCTCTACGTCCGTTTATGTGATTCAGAGGATTATATGACGTTTTCTCCGGGATAACGTTAATATTACATAATGATGAATGCGTGGGAGTGAGAGAGGTTGTTTTTTTTAGTGCTTTGGGTTCTGGATGGAGGACAATAAATCTTTAGACTGTTCTAAAACCCTCAGGTTTCATAGATAATTTAAATTGTCAACTAATAAATCCATTCGTCATACTGCTTGTCACAGATAGCTTACTCACACTCATACCTCAGGGCAATTTGGAGTCACCAGTCAACCTAATAAGCATGCTTTTGGTCTGTGGGGGGAAGCTGGAGTGCCTGGAGAGAATGCACGGGGACTTCCTGACCAATCTTGACCATTTGAAGCAATTCTAGATTCAGATTCAAAATGTTTATTGCGTCCTTGGGTAAATCCAGTTTACACTGAGTGAGATCTCTCGTATTGTAAACACACAGAACAGCACAAGACAAGACAAAGTGACGAGCGATTAAACCAGAAAACGTACAGGATGGCCCCAAGATTAAAAGCAAAATAAGTTGAAACATCAGTAGGCTAAAAAGGAAAATATAAAAATATAATTGTGCTTGGGCTTTCTGAGTGAATTGACTCCTTCGTCAGGATGTGCGTGGGTGAAAAATACTTAACACAGCAAGGAATGTCCGTTCACTAACTTTACTGAACTCCGCTTGGTAAGTACAGAGCATATAGTCTTGTACATAAATCTGTATGGATGGTTTTATGCCCATTTGTGGCTTCCAGCTCGAGCACAGAACAGCAATCTAGACTGTCCATGCAGTGAGCTACGAGCACCATACAACATCCAGAAGAGAACAGAGTAATCACACATAAGATTCTCTTGCACGTCCCAATGCGCGCTCCCGTTACTCACACGGACCATTCAACATGCAGTTCAACAAACACGTAACATAGCTTATTTAGAGAATAAAAGAGGGTAAACCTTGACTATTGATAAACTGTCTAACAGTATGTTTCCTATTACTAATTCCTACTCGTTTTCTGATTTAAAAAACATATGCGAATATCAGGATGCAAGAAAAGAAAGGAGAGGAAAAAGAGGGATCAGGCAAAGCTTAAGATCCCGTGAAACCTGTTACATGCTTGATTGGGAGTGTCAGAATGGCTGATAAGTTCAGACACACAACTTAACGTTGGTCACATATGGCCCTTTTCCACTAGCACCCCTTGGCCCTACTCTACTCGCCCTAACCCATTTGCAGCGTGTTTCCACTAGTCTGGTACCTCCTAAAGTTTTAGTACGTACTCCGCTCTGGTTCCAAGTGAGCTGAGTTGATACTAAAAGATGACGTCACCGACTGCCGACTACTGATTGGTCAGACAATGTCGTCATCGATGAGTCATGAGCGCAACGACCTAGCATGCTAGAGGTAGCTACCATTAGCTTACCCTCATACGTCTTTTCTTTGCAGCTCGATTGCTCTCGTCCTCGGCTTCACTCTGTTGTAGAGCTTCCAAAACTCTCCTGTGCTTCTCAAGGGGTATTTCTTCTTACCACCTGCAGCCTTCTTCTGCTTTCCTTTTTTACTCGGTTTGTGACAAAAAGCCACAGATTGTAGTCGCGCTCAAAATGATGTCACACTTAATGGGATAAGTATCGTGTCATAGCCATAGTGTCGGGATACGTATTGTATCATGAGGTTGCATGAAACATCCAGCCCTGCTAGTGTTGAGGTAGGCCTTTAATGAACAGTGTCCATTGTTGTTTATCCATGATGTCAAATAAGAGTTCTCCAATGGCTTTTTAGTGCAAACCATTGGCCTAAAGGCTATTACAAAAGTCACTGCTTGAATGCTAGTTAAAGCCCAGTTTACACAAAAAATTGGATTTTTGGCGATATCCAATATGCCGATATCTTAATTCATTAAAGCTAATAAAGATATTTCTGGTCAAGAACACAAGCTCTGTACTTCACAAACGTGGACTTAATGTTTTTTTCAATGTTTAAGTATCATTTTGGGAGGAACAGATCTCAAAGCAGAATTTACAGAATTTACGGTAACTCGTGCAAAAATGAAACCCTTGATTTTTAAATGTACCCAATGATTTTTAAATACAGCGATAAGGGGTTGTAACAGTGTTGTTGTTTGTGTTATTTGCTGATATTCCAGATGATGTTTGGTTGATATATCGGCTGTAAATATTTGCAAAAATTTCAATATCGGACAATCCCGATACTAAAGATTTTAGGCTGATATCGGCCAATACCAACACCAAACCGATAATATCATGCATCCCTGATATATTTTAACCCTACAAAGCCAATTATTTCATATTTGATACATTTATAATACCTTTCTACTCAATATGATCAACAAATTACAAAAAAAAAACTATCTGAATACAATCAGATAAATGATAAAAATGTCCTCAAATGGATTATCAACTGCCAAAAACACCTGATGTATCAAATGAGACACGAAAAATCTATATGTTGAATTTTACGGACATTTTGATTTTTATGGATTTTAGCAGAAAGTGAAAAAAAAAACATTTCAGCTCCAAAAAATTAGACTTTTGTGGCTATAATCTCTGGTCTTGGGCCTTAAAGGGTTAAGCTATATCTGTAAATACTGTAGGCTATATGTGTGTCTATAAATGAAGAGTATGGCTTCAGTCTGCTCTATTGTTAAGTGCCTTGAGAAAACACTTCTTTTAAATTGGGGCTCTAGAAATAAAGATTGATTGATTGATTGAAAATAAAACAGATTTTGAAGAGAAACTGCAGAAAAGTGCAAATTTTGAACATAATTACAAGGTAATAAACAGTGTAACAGTCATTTTATTTTAGAAACTTTTTTTTAACCACCCTTTTTAAAAATCCCCACCTCCCTGTGGACATAGCCTGAACGAACACGAAGGTTGTCCTGACTGAACTTTGGCTTTAGCTTCATTTAGCTTTAGCTTTAACTTTTAACTTTAGCTTCAAGCTTCAACTTCAGCTGTGGTATCATGTCTACTTTGCACCTGAACCACACAGCCGCGTATGACAGTTAAAACAATCTAATGTCTTAATCCCAGACCTTAATCTCTACTCGACTGACGTGTTTGCGCTGTCGTTCTTCATCCAGAAACAGAATTGAGAGGAGACCTCATGTGGAAATGACCTCTTTCCTCTAAATCTTCCCCTTCCCTGCAGCACAGCCTTAAGAGTCCCAGACACACAGACTGACTCAGGACTGTTTTGCCCTCCTCTTAAGTCGGTAAACCTGTTTTCTGGTGTCACTCAGGTCACTTGTATTAACACACACACACATACACACTGGAGAGGAGACAAACTCAGAGAGGAACATTCAACCCCCCCACAAGGCTTCTTCTTCTCCTTCACTCTGCCGTGTGTTCGCTCTCTTAACACAGCACTGCGGGGAATCGGAGCACATTTATATTTTAGGCAGACAGTGGATGATCTTATCGGCGCTCTCCGAGAGGGAGTGCAGCGGCAGGGGGAGCAGCCCGAGGTGAAACGGGGGCAGAAGAAGTTAAAGTGCATCTAAAGTGACAAACTTTTGCTGTTTGTGATCACGAGTTTGATGACAGTATTTTAATAGATGCTGCACAATCCCCTCACTGAGGCATGATTCAAAACTTTACTCAGAAATATACAGGCTGCTTATGAGATGCACCCACAGGACACTTTATTAGGTACACAAGTTCAACTGCTTGTTAAAGCAGATAGCTAATTAAACAACCACATGGCAATAACTCAATCGATCATCAAACTTAATTTGCATAGCCCTTTTCATATGCAGACCTCCGCCAGCGCCACAGTCCTCTCCCATACTGTGATTTTCACCATAAATATTAGTCCTACCTTTATTTCATCTAAATGTTTAGACTCCTTGAGCATGAAAACATAACATTAGCAATTGTTAGAGATGGGCAAAAAATCAATTAAATCAATTCATTCGAATTACTTTCTGCAGAAGATTTAAAAAATTTAAAATCAACATTTTTTTCTTGCCTTAGTCTAATTGTAAGTAGTTGCAATTTTTGAAAAAATTACAATTTTCATGATGGTTGGCCTTGTAGGGTTTACACAAGCACTTTTATAGCCTTGTATTTGTTATTTAAGTAGATTAAATATTGATCAAAGAGTTTCATGCTAATACTGTTGAAATACCTCAGCCTTTTAGTGTTTATGTAGACAAACCTGCCTACGTTTATACTACATAATCAACCTTTTATGACCCAGACTTTGACTTTAAGAGGGAAACATTTAGACAACATAAAGGCAAAACTTGATTTGTTTCATTTTTATGTCACTGGGAGTTTTGTTTCTTTTACGAAAAATTGATTAAAATCGTAAATCGAGTGTTGTGGAAAAAAATTTGGGATTTTATTTCTAGGCCATATCGCCCAGCCTTAGCAATTGGATTCATAATGATATCTATTTTAGTTCAGTAGTTATTCATGAAAATTGCATTTTTCATCATGGTGGTTTTATGCTGATCCAGACCACTCCCAAAGTTTTTGTGCTGATCTGGATCAACACCAAAATCTAATCATTTGTTTCTTGTCCCAATCTGGACATTTCCTAAAACTTTCAGCAAAATCTGTCCATAACTTTTTGAGTTATGTAGCTGACAGAGAAACAGAACCTCCTTGACGGAGGTAATAAATCGCTAAAAAGTAGAAAATTGAGTATAATGGAAATACAAGACCCCACACACCATCTTGATCCACAAACTGCACACACACTCACGATGTGCTGCATAGATAACCGCTTCTGCAAGTTGTTTGAGTTTCCAATTTTAACCGACTGCCCAATGTCTTCTTTGGTCCTTGACTATTGATCATCATTTCTGCTGCCTGCCTCTGATGAGAGTAAGACAACCTAGATTTAAAAGACCTGCAGAAGAAAGTGGTAGAAATAAATAAGGGAATTTAAAAGGAAATAACTAATGATATTGATTCTTTGAGGAAGCTGTTTTCAATTCTAAGCTGGAATTTGATTCAGTTTCCATCCCTTTTCTTAAATCTGAGCCCTGATGAAAAAGGCTGTTCAACCTAGCATTAGCCCACTAATAAAGTGGCCAGTGATTGTATTTTGATTTTTTTAAGGACGTCTTTGAAAATCGTATTTGAACAGTAAGAATTAAGTTAATAGTCCGTATATGTACTGCTTTCACCCTCTGGATAGAGCAGAGCTGGGCATTACCAAGATGGAACTAAAATATTTTTTCAGTGCCTGAGGGCCACACTGTTGCTATGTAGATAAACAAAAAAAAAAGAATGAATGTTCACCATTTTATTCCACACAAATATGTTACCTTTACCTTTTTTCAAAATATATTTTTTACCAGAACTATATTATCTTGTAGTGCCTCATAAAAGATATTTAGATCACAGCAAAGTAAGTGTTTTAATGACTCGTAAAAGCAAATCATGTACCAGATCAGTAGAAGTATTTTACTCCCTATTCTAATTTGTGCATAATTTAGCACTGGTTACTCATGATGAATCCTATTTAGCGGTTGTTGTTAAGTTTTCTTCATATTTCCAATTTGTTTTTTATTTTTTTGAAGTGATTGTCAGGCTGCATGTGGCCCCTTGGCCACCAGTTGTTGAGCAATTTGGCTCTATCCTGTTGTCAGAGTGATATCCAGCACTCTGGCTCGTACACTTTTAGTTCAGCTACCATATTCTTCAATGAACCATCATTTTGCAAATACAAATAAGTGTTCAAGAAATCCCACCTTTATATAAAGATAGAGAAATTTGCTCTGCTGTGCAATAAATTATGAATTTTCTCAGTTTGGGTCTTTTAAAAGATTTTAACATTCTTGAAATATGAGTTGAATATTTTTAAATAATACATTGTAAATAGGTTGTTGTAAATTTTACAGTAACTTACCAGCAATAAGATGCCAGTAAGTTAAAGTATATGTCTTAGCATAACTCTATTTCAATTAACAGCATTATTACTGTATTTTTATTATAGTTGTTTTGCTACTGTACTTTTATTCAAAGTGTCATTACTGTCTTTCAGTTTACAGAATAATTACTGTATTTTCACAAACGACATCCTTACTGTTTTTCATTTACAGTATAATTGCTTTATTTTATATATGAGAAATTTTCTAATGCGTTTTAAATTTCCGTGAACTTGCTACATGTTATTTTATCTGACTGTATCTCTAGATATTTTACCCATCATTTATTAGCAAGATATTATTTTGTAAAAACAATAACCACATATTTTCTTAGCCCATGAAATACGTTTTCTCAAACTTAAAAGTGTTTCTGCATTGCCTTCTTCAGTGATTAAGCTGTGGACTTTATGGTAAAGTAGTACTAAGTTAACAAAATCAGTTACAGTGTAAACTATAAGTTTAGTTTAGTTTAGTTTATTTCAGTCATATATATACACTTCAAAGCTGCCTAAATTCCAGACTTGGTCTTTTTAAGTCCATCCTCCCTCTGTATAGTTGCAGCAGAGGTCTCTAAAAGACATCAGAGAATGCTTAAACCAAAAACATATGCATGACTACACACCACTAAGGATGAGTGGGATTCTGTGTTTTGGGTGAACTAGCCCTTTAAGTGTATTTACATCATCATGTCAAAATATTTTGCAGCTAAAGCAGCTTGAAACCAACTCACAATCATCAAGTCATGTTCCATCTTCTTCCAGCTATATGATCATAATAAAGAAAGTGAACAAGAATCAAAATACATCACGTCTGCACAGCTTGAAGCAGAAACTCAGGAAAAAAAAAGCTCACTTTGTCCTGATGTGCCCCGCTCTGTAGAAAAATAAAGCACGCGGCGAGGGGGGGAGGAGGGGAAGTGTAAATAAGGATAGCGTGAATCAGAGTTGCTGAGTGCCGCCTGAATTTAGTTTACTAATTAATGCAGGATCTGCCTCATCAAAGTCTGAGGGAGAGAGAGGGAGGCAGCACGACCTCGGCAGAGCGAGCGAGCGAGCAGAGTTCCTCACGCGAAGCTCCTCTGCCCTCCATGTCTCTGTCTCTCTCTGTCTGTGTCACGGCTCTCCCGCCCGCCCGCCCGCGCTGCCTCCGGTTCTTCTGCACTCTGGTTCTGTTGTGTCTGTCACGCTGGCTGCATACCTCTGCTCCTTCATGCCCACACACAGCCACACTCTGGGGACAGGAGACTTAAAGTGCAGGGGCTCTTTTCTGATCAATTTCCCTCATTAGGGGGCCGCAATTAAAGGGATACACCAACTTTTTTTCTTTTAATGTCCTCACTCCAGAGTTCATGTCAAGCAGATAGACACTACTCTTAAGACTGTGTGTGCAGTGGCAAGGAGGAGAGCTCACCACCGCTAATTAGCTTAGCTCAAACACTGGGAGTCAATGGGAAGTGTTAGCCTGCCTCCTCCTACAGTCATCAGATGAACTCTTCATCAACTCTTAACACTAAAAACTTTACCACAATATGTTACGTTTTCTATTATTAGACTGAGATCAGCACTTTATGTAATTTTTTGATAGAAACACGTACAAACTTAACTGCAGGGCTAACTATGGCAGATGTGCTTGTTGACCTTCATGTGGCCACTAGCATGCCTTGGCCCTACTCTACTCGGCCCGAACCGATTTGCAGTGTGTTTCCACTAGCCTGGTACCTCCTAAAACAAGCTAGTTATCATACCTACTCCGCTCTGGTTCCAAGCGAGCTGAGTCCATACTAAAAGATGACGTCACCGACTGCCGGCTACTGATTGGTCAGACAATGTCGTCATCGATGAGTCATGAGCGTGACGACCTAGCATGCTAGCGGTAGCTACCATTAGCTTACCCTCATACGTCTTTTCTTTGCAGCTCGATTGCTCTCGTCCTCGGCTTCATTCTGTTGTATAGCTTCAAAAACTCTCCTGTGCTTCTCAAGGGGTATTTCTTCTTCACACCTGCAGCCTTCTTCTGCTTTCCTTTTTTACTCGGTTTATGACAAAAAGCCAGATTGTTGTGTCGCGCTCAAAATGACGTCACCGCAGTGCTGCTCAGCTGTTCACAGCAACACTGCACCCCATTGGGCAGGCGACCAGGGCTAATGGAAAAGCAGCACAAGGCGAGAAGAGTAGAGCCGGGTAGAGTCGGGGAGAGTAGAGTAGGGCTAAAGAAAAGGGTTAATAGACGCCACTCTTTAGACTGTGTGTGCAGGAACAAGGAAGAGAGCTCACCCACCACTAATTAGCTTAGCTCAAACACTAGAAGTCAATGGGAAGTGTTAATCTGCCGCTGCCTACAGTCATCAGATGAACTCTTCAGCAACTCTTAACACTAAAAACTTTACCACAATATGTTACGTTTTCTATTTTTAGACTAATAGGTATTAGCACTTTATATAATTTTTGATAGAAACGCGTACCAAACTTAACTGCAGGGCAAACCACGGCAGACGCACTCCTTCTTACAAGCACCTCCGTAATGCTAAAGTGCCCTACTTGATTAATCATAAAATATGGTTTTGTAATAATTTATTGTAGTTATTCAGTTTTTAAAGGAACATAATCATCCATCCATCATATGTGCCACTTGCCTCCATGCCACTTTACTTCATAAATTATATGATTTTTGGTTTTCTCATGATTTATTTCGGCTAATAATCCTTGACAGGAGAGAGAGACAGTGGATATGCTTGTTAGGGGGAGAATGGGGGAGTAGGGGGAGGATATTTTGTAAGCTGGCCACATAGTAAATTTGAACCCGGGCCGGCAGAAGCATATACATGGATCGTGCCTGGTTTCTTACTGATCCACCAAACCAGCACCCCAGTTTTTAAAGAACTTAATCATCCAACCATCATCTATGACACTTGCCTCTTTTGGGGTCAGTGGACAGGATGCCAGCCAATCACAGGACATGTAAGGGTAATATAGAGTCAAGAATTAACCCAACCAGTAGATGGACAATTAGAGGAAAAGATCTTATGTCGATTTTTTTGGCAGATATTCTGATTTCAGTTCGATTCACGATTTTCTTCAAGTGCAATTTTCACTGTTTTTAGTATAGACAACGGTAAGGAAATAAGTGATCATCAGCACATATCACTTTCATCATCTAAAATTAATGATGAATAATCTGATTTCATTATTTAAGGGATACTCAAACTTTTACTCCTGAACAGAGACTTTGTGTTGTTTACCAGCTTACCGACAGTTCTGCCGTGGAGATGTGACGTTCATGAACGAGTCGACTCTTTTGAACGGCTCTTTTAAGCAAACACTGACAACCAAATTTCAGTTGTGGCTAAACCGTTCAATTGCGAGATGTTCATAAATGCAAATTGCCTGCAAATTTGTAAAATAGTTGACAAAACAGATCCTGGGCCAGTCAAAAAGTTGCAGCTTCGGGGTGCTGGTTTGGCGTAGTGGTTAGCTCCCCATGTACATGCTTCTGCCGGTCCAGGTTCGAATCCCGCCCGTGACCAGTTTGCAGAGTGTCTTCCCCTACTCTCTCTCCCCCTTTCACAAGCCTATCCACTGTCTCTCTCCTATCAATAAAGGCACAAAATGCCCAAAATATACATTTAAAAAAAAAAAAAAAAAAAAAAGTTGCAGCTTTGGTGATCACATGATCAGCCCTACTAGCTAGTATGTTTTTGGTCTGAAGGAGGGGAGACGAGAACCTAGAGAAGACAAAAACGAAATGGAGGGACCATGCAAACGCCACACAGAAACCGATCAGGGGAGTCGAACCAGCGACCTCCCCATTGTGAGGGAACATCATGTCCTCCTCTCTCCTTCCATCTCCGCTCTCTCTCCTGCCTGGTTTACTCATTAGCTCCTTTCTATCTCTCTGTCTGCTGCAGCGCTGACCTGCAAGTCAAAGTTCAGGGCCAAAATAAAACCAGGAGAGCCACGGAGACCTCGGTGTCACATCACACACTGCCCTCTGATCCGGATCATTCCCGCAGACGCACACACTGTAGGGTTTAAAATTACATCTCTCTTGTACCCTCTAAATCCCCTTTTTTAAGCTTTCAGCCCATGTGTTCAGACATTTTGTTGATGGCTGAATTTCTCTAATGTCATAAACCTCTTTTGCACAAACACACACTCAGACGCGGGTTCACGCAGGGTGACATGTTTATTTTCTGCTCGCCAATAGAAGCTTTAGAAATGGAAAAGCTACTTATTAAACGCAACTGTTGGACTGAGCCAAATCTTTAATGCCTCTGTGTTGCCCTAGCACGGTGACCTTTAAGTCCAAATGTTGATAGGCCTTAATTGTATTTAGCTGCTGTAATTCCACTAACAGTCTGACCCAGAGGCTAATCCAGGGCAGCCAGGCAGCGAACTGTGCACTCCGCCAGCTGCCATTTGCTGAAGTGGCATTTTGAAAGTCGCAGCTGAAATGTCCCATGGTGCCTCTGTTTGCGTGCTCTCCTCTCCTCTGCCTCCGACTCCTGCCCTCGTTTTAAGCCCTACCTACACGGCACACTGTTTTGTTTGGGGATTTGTAGAGCTTTTTATAGCGACTCGATTTAACGTCAGAATAAATTTGATTACCAGGATGCCTGTTTTCATGTTTGCTTACAGTTTTGGGCAGTTTTAGAAATGCACAATGTTTGATTTTTACCAATAACAGATGAACAGAGTTGTAGCGCTTATTTATTTCATCTTATCAGAAAAAGATGAAAAACTCTTTTTAATTTTTGAATGATTCGATGCACATCATATGTATAATTAGTATTTAACAGTAACAGTAAATGCAAGCGTCTTCTTATTTTTCAGTAAAGTTTGCAAAGACATGTCTTTTTTATCACTCTGGCTTCCTCCCACAGACCAAAAACATACTCATTAGTTTAATTGGTGGCTATGATTTACCCTTAGGTGTTAGTGAGTGAGGGGTGTCTGTCTCTCTGTGTGGCCCTGCTAACAGCCGGGGACTGGTGTTAATTTTGCTGGCTAATTATTTTGTCATAATTTTGTTGTAACCTTTTTCCTCTGACAAAAACTAGACAGTAACTAATTAAACAAGTGCACATGGACAAAAACTAAGACTAAATTAACTTACTTGTTCATAAACAAATAAAACTAAACTAAAATGTTTGGCAGACTTAATCCAATCAGACCTAATTTGGTCATGTAGAAAGTAGAGACAAGTTAGGAATATATCCAATCACAGCTGCCTTAGCTTGGTGGTGGTGGGATAAGTTGTGGAGCGATCCAATCAGAGCTGCTCTCTGTATGAATTGATGTATTCATGTACAGTAGGTTCACTGTTTGTTGTCAGTTCTGGTATTGTAACGAAGATGCTCTGCCAGGTAGCCTGAATAAAGGTGACTGCATTTCACACAAAAGAAAAATTTGTTTCTGTTTATTTATACATTCAAACATTGCTAGCATTTAATAAAGGGTTATTACATGTTTCATGTGATCCAAGTGTAAAACATGACTTCAGGAATTCAAGACATATAAAAAATGTCATACACTTTACACTTTATATTGTAGTCGACTAAGTTAACAGCAAGTTTCATCGACTACAATGTTGTGATATTTCATCAACTAAAACTAGACTATAATTAAAACAATTTAGATTTAGATGACTAAGTTAGAACTTAAATACGTTTCAGGCAAAAGACGAAAATTAAACTAAAAAGTGCTGTCAAAATGCTCACTGGCTGTGATAGACTTCAGCTCCTGTTATCCTTAGAGGGATTAGCAGTGTAGATAAAGGATGGATGTGTTATACTGATTCCCTGCTTCTCTTTGGAGCTCTTTGAATTCCACCTGTTTCAACATGACTGCAAAGCAGGTCCATAAATATATGGATGAGTGAGTCTGGTGTGGAAGAACTTGACCAGCCTGCACAGAGTCCTGACCTCAACCCCATAGATCACCATTGGGATGAATTAGAGTCGCCCAATATCAGTGTCTGACCTCACAAATGTACTTCTGGAAGAATGGTCAAAATTTCCCATAAACACTCCTAAACCTTGTGGAGACCCTTCCTAGAAGAGTTGAAGCTGTTATAGCTGCACACGGTGAGTTGACATCACATTACACCCTCTGGATTAAGAATGGGATGTCACCTAAGCCCAGAGTGAATACTTTTGGAAATGTAGTGTATACCCTTATGGTAAATACTGAACAATCTCCCTGGTGGGGCATGTTACTGACATCAGAATCTATACTTTAGTATCTCCAAGGGTCAACTAAGTTGTTTCAGTTGCTCCTATACACAGTTTAGTAGTACTTAATATCAAGTAACAACATTAAAATAGGGAGGAGCATTTAAAGGGATAGTTGAGTTCTGTTGAAGTGAGGTTGTATGAGCTCCATATGACCATTAACAGGCGGAGTGATTTGGCGGATGGATACACGACATGAGTTGGCTTAGGTCCAGATAAACTTTATATTTCCAAAATGTTAATGCACTTAAAAACACTAATATGTAGCATACTCTAAAACTGTGGTATTACTTTTTGATTTCAGTTCTTGTAGGCTGAGAAAATACCCTTTGTTCTTGGTACATTACTTTCCTGTTAGCGTCTATTTCTCGTCACAGACTCTTACAGACTGTGGCTTACAGAGGGAGAGGACAGAACTTTCTACTGTATCTAATGTCCTTAGTGGCCATATGGAGCTCATACAACCCCACTTCAAAAAAACTGAACTATCCCTTTAAATTAAATACAGTAAAATGAAATGAAAAACTAAGTATGCAGGTTGCAGAATCTTTAAGCAATATCATCTTCCTTATGATGGAAAAATAAGTCAATTAAGTAAAAGTGCCCCAACAAAAGACAGAATAAATGTGTGCTCTGATATGCCCATTAAAACAACAAAATCATAATATTTCACCTCATCAGATGAAAAAGTAAAGAACATTCCTACATTCTGCTGATTCATTTGGCTGATGCTGCCAGAAATATTCTTATTTACCAGTATTGATCATTAACTTTTAATCTATTAGCTGCTGATACTGACATCATGGCCATAATACGAAACATCCCTCCTTTGTTAACCCGTTTCCTCTTTCATGACAACCAAAGTCAATCACATTAAGCTCAGCCACGCAGTTATAACGCAGAAATCAGCTCATGGCAGATGCCCAAATTAAGCTTCATTTCTCCCCGTCTTTATTCTCTCTGACCCTGGTTTCCCTTGTCTTTATCCGCAGGCATCTGTTTCTCTCTTAATGTCATTTCTGTCCGTCGCTCCCTCGCCGTCCTCCTCTGTCACAATATGACATCCCTCTGTCTCTACAAATGTCTCTCCTCTTCTTTATTTATTCCTTTGGACCTTTCCACAATCGCCATGCCCTTTTTTTCCCTCCCCTCTCCGCTCACTCTGTCTTGTCATCCGGCTGCGGGCGAGGAAAAACAGAGACTGATGTGTCTGCGTCTGAAGAACTCGAGTGCTGTGCCTCTCAGCCACGAGTGACCCCCAACAATGAGGCTTTTGAAAAGTCAAGTGGATCGTGTAGATTCACCACCGTCTGCAGGATTAACCACAGATCAATAGAGGAGCTGATGAATCGCACTGACTTCATGTATTTGAGGCAAAACAAAACAACGGGGAGCCGACGAGACCGCGAGGAGGGGCATTGACTTTCTTTTAGCTCCGGTAGAAGCAGAACCGTGTTGTTCACCCCTGTAGAATAGATTTTTTTTTAAGGTGAAGACGTTAACAAGGCGAGGCAGAGTGACAGTTTTGGGTTATCGAAGTGCGCTGACTTAGATATGGACAGTCAGGGAAGAGTCATGTCCTCCTGAGAAAAACCACACAATCCCTCAAAGTGGCCTGAAAACGACATATGCTCACATTTCAGTGACAAAGCTCCCCGGCAGGCACTCAAACTATGACTGCTTTACTCTGAGCTAAGTACAAAGTCACTGGAGGCTGCTGATGGGCAACAAAGTTTCAAGGAGTTTAGCAGCTCCTCCAAAACATGTCGGACTTGTGTCGGCCATTTCCAGGTTTTTATGGTCAACATGACACATTAAAGGATATTTTGGTTTCTACAGCTTTCACATTGTTTTTGAATGAAGTGGAACAATATACTCACTCAGAAGGCTTTCCTGATCCAAACAGTGCTTCAGGAGATATTTAGATCCAAAATTGAGCGGCGAACATCTGTATAATGGTAGCACACGGGGCATGTATCGCACCGCTCCTAAAACTGCATTAATCATCCAAAAACTCATTAGTTTCACCAATATTTCATCATGGTCCGCTCGTGCTACTCCTCCACGACAGTCCAGGGTCGCTCCAGACATGTTTTTGTGACTGTGCTGACCTCTGATATTTTGGATCTAAATATCTCCCGAAGCACTGTTTGGATCAGGAAAGCCTTCTGGGTGAGTATATTGTTCTACTTCATTCTATAAACAATGTGAAAGCTGTAGAAACTGAACTTTTCCTTTACAACAATCATGAATGCTCTTGACCTCAGAAGGAGCCCTCCATTAGAGGATGACATTTTTCAGGAATTCCCTTGGGTCACGTGATTCCCGCGGGAATCCCACGGGATGGGAGTCATTTTTTAATTAATCTCGCAACCACGACATTAATAGATGATCATTTTCAGCCGTGTTAAACAACCAGATGAACAGATGTGTCCATTTTTGTAGTCATATCTCAGTGAGAGCCAACACTCTTTACCACGCTAGCAACACAAAAGAACTACAAAAGTGGTTTGACTTCCTGTCACCACCGGAAGTGAAAAGCGACTCGGAGCGGCTGCTGGTGACACATATAGCAAAACAACATGGAGGGAGAAGACGACACGTCGAAAAGAGAGCTGCTGCACAAAGTTAAAAAAAAAACTTAAAGGCAATGCCTTTTTATATGCACTGCACTTTTACCTAAAATTAAAAATGCAACATTTTTTCAACATGTCTGGTTTTATTCAAACGGGAACGGGACAGGAGTGGGAGTCATTCTACGGGACTGGGACAGGACAGGATTAATTTTTTACACCGGCCCGGGATTGGGACGGGACAGGATTTTTTCTCTGGGAGTGGGACAGGACAGGAGGGAAAATCCGCTCCTGTCATGCTCTACCCTCCATATTAAGATACCATTCATGACAGCTTTAACATTAGTGTCTTCTGTACTTAACCTTGCAGTGCAGCTGGATCAGTCGGGTTCAATGTCTAATCAGGCAGAAGAAAGAGGATATTTCCACTTGACTACCAACTTGTTTTGTTGAGTGCTTGTTCTATCTTGAGTGCCTGGTTATTCTATACTCAGGTACAAAAACATGCTATATTTGAGAAAACTGAAAAACAGATTCATACGTAGGCTGCCACTCATGTGTAGTGTGGTTAATTTCAACAGCACTCTCTCTAATTTAGTTTTAGTTAAAGTCTTTTGCCTAAAATACCTTTTGGTTTTAGTCATTTTAGTTGATTGAATCTACTGGTTTTACACTTGTGTAAAATGAGGCATCTAATAACCATTTACTGAATGCTAGTAAAGTTTTAGACGAGCAGGTCTGGCCCCACTCTAATTCATCCCAGTGGTGATCTATAGGGTTGAGGTCAGGACTCCGTGCCGGTCAAGTTCTTCCACACCCGGCTCACTCATCCATGTATTTATGGACCTTTGTACACTGGTGTGCAGTCATGTTGGAACAAGTGGACAGAGCTCCGAGGAGTAGCAGCAAAACAGCATAACACAGAAATCCACCCGTTATCTATACTGCTTATCCCTCTGAGGGTAACAGGGAGCTGAAGCCTATCCAAGCTAGTGTACATTTTGACAGCTTTTTTTAATTCATTTTTTAGTTTTAGTCTTAATTTAGTCATTTCAATTGATTTAATTTCAGTGTCGTTATAGCTGATGAAGTTTCAGAAAATATTAGTCTATGAAAACTACTGTAAAATTAGGTGACTAAAATATGAAGTGTAGGGCCGTTACCGTTTCCTTGGATTTCTGAAGTCATGTTTCACACTTGGATAAAATGAAACATGTTATAACCCTTTATTAAATGCTAGCAACAGCTTTAGTTTCTGTCCATGTGCACTTGTTTTAAGTAGTTCCTGTCGGGAAAAATGTTACTTCCAAACTATACGGAAAATTATTAGTCAACAAAATTAACAGTATACTCTCTGTAGTGTTGTCATGTAATTGCGTTATTATCATGTTCATTTTAATATAAATCACATTAACTTTATACCAAAGCAGAACTGTTTTAATAATGACTGTCATAAAAGAGAATCAATTAAGGTATTGATTTCAATATAAACTAACAAAAGAATACTCTGCATATTTTGGCACTTCTGTGCTAGCTTAATCTTTCCATCCCGGAGATCGCCAGTCCGTTTTTGTAATATGTTGAATGATTCATCCTTTTCATCACCACTTTTACAAATCTGCTCTCTCCTTTATTATATCCCTGCGTGTTTCTTTGCTTGCACTTCTGCAGGTGTTACAGTGTGATTCGTTACCATGTTACGTGGTGTCCTTCATGGTCCACTGTCCACACCAGAGAGCATTCAAGGTCTCTCCCCTCTTTGCACTGAATTAATGAACTTTTATATCATTATTTGTGCCAGACGGTGAATAGATATGCTCCCTTTTATTGACATGCATGAGACATTTGACCTCCTCTCTGCTCTAAGTTTAGCAGTGACTCATTTCATTATTAGCTTAGCCTGCAGACTTACTTCCCATACTGTCAAGTGCAGCCATGGGTTAAGGCAATATTTACTTCTACTGTGGTGTATTCAGACTGTAACCTAATGATGTGAGGTCAGCCCGGCCTTTGTGTCTGCTCTGGCTTACTTTACAGTCCTGCAGTGTGATCATGAAACGATCTGAAGGAGAAATACAATGATGAAGCTTTTTTTAACAAGTACTGGGACAAAGTAAAGTGGACCTAAACTGATGCATTTAGTAAAGACAAACTCAGGACCAAATCTGGCCCAGAATGTACGAAAATATGTCCTGCAAAGTGATTGCATATGTCTGTTATTAAAAGCCCTTCTTTACGTAGTACTCCCATCACTCACTACAAATCCCACAATGCACTGCAACAGCTGCCATGTCTTGAAAGCTGGCCTGGAAATACATTGTTTAAAATCACATTTCTAATTAAAACAAAGTGATTTTAGACTGTTAAATAGGGATAGAAATCACACGGTACCTCACGATACGATACATGATCCACGATAACGATATTATCACAGTGCAGCAATTCTTCGATAGTCAATGGATTGCAAAATAAATGATGTAATAATATGCCACAAAAAGTTGTAGAAGCTTTAGTGTATTTTTCTTTGTGATAATGTCCAACATTACTCTTCTTAGGTTGGTAATTTCCGTTCAAGTTTCACCCATTGGAGCGCCCCCTTTAGGAGCCTTCAAGTAGCATCTCCAGAAGATAAAACAACGGACATACAGCATGTATAGAGCACCATATTTATTGATTAAAGTATGAATATTTGGTGCCAGCATAGCAATATCCAAATCACAGGAGGGTGGACGACGATAATCCGTACTTTTAAGTTAATACTGTTAAACGTTAGTCCTGTTTGGTCCACATTTCTGACTATATTTTAAAGAGGACATATCATGCTTGTTTCTCCTTTTCACTATGCCAGACTAGGATGCCTGTAAAGCATTTCTGCCCTCAGTACAAGTCATTTAGTTCCTTCATTGCCCCACAATTGCGTTCTCAATATCCTCATTTTAGGCCATTATGAAGCCCTCGTTGAAACACTCGGATCTGAGGATGACCTAAAGTTACCTCGCAACGTCACAGCCCTTTGTGCTCTGATTGGTCAGTTCTATCGGGGGCTGAGCCAGCCTGTCCCTCTTCTTCTACTGTATTTTCCGGCAGGCTCAAAGCAGTGACCGCGTATTGAGTCCCCCTACAGGCCAGAGCTGGTAATGGATGCATGTGAGCTAGGGACCTATATACCCCTGCTGGTGGATGTGTTCCTCGGTGACGGTTTTGTGGCTAACGGACATCACAGAGGAGGAAGTGTTTTATCAGATTACTCCAATAAAAAGAAATGTGCCTCGTGTCGTCACGACGTTTGAAATCTCGCGGACATCTCGCAATGACCTATTTTCAGAGGCATCAAATCTCGTTTTAGGATATCACAAAAAATAAAATATCTCATTTTTTGAAAATTAAAGGGGTGTAAGGTCTTGTTTTCAAATTTATTATATTATATGTAAGTATTAAATCATGCATCAGCATGATATGTCTCCTTTAAATTTTGGAACATTCTGGGATTGAGTTTGACACAGCCTTGACAGCCTAACCCAAAAACAATGATGATGATGAATCTTTAATCCCTAAATTAAGTTTACCCAACTTCTATGAATGAATTTTCACAAAAATGGGTGTATGTGTTGTATAGACAAAGATGACATTAACAAATATGTTTTGGTTTTGCAAGGTGAAGAAAAATGACCTCTACCAGCAGCAACAATTATTTTTTTAAACCTGACTCTTTGCTGAGTCTTTTTCCAACCTTAATTCTAAAAAGTTTTCGCAAAACAGCAGCCACACTGCAACATTAATTCCCAACCCCACTGTTAAATCAATGTTAATCCTGGTTGGCCCACATTTTGGAGTATATTTTGAATTTCAGACTCTTCTGGGATTTGGTTTGACACTCCTAAATCAGACCGAATCTAGAATAGCAGCCAAAATTAAACCTGACCCAAAAAGAAGATGTATCCTTAACCCCCCAACAAAGTTTACCAAACTCCTACCAAACTTTGTCTGTTTTTATTAAGTTAGTTTATCTTTGAATACGTTTTATTTCCCTTCTGTGTAGAAGAATGAAGGTCCGGGTTGGGTGTGACTAAACACTTATCAATGAAAACCACTTTAAACATTTGATGAACTGAATAAAAAGAAAAACTTTTTTAAAAATCTGACACCTTTTCCAACCTTAATTCCTAAAGCTTACCCCCACACAGCAGCCTTACTTCCTCATTTAACTGAACTCAACTGAACGTCTAACCTGTAAACTGTCTGTAAAGTGCAGAGCTTCTCTACTTTCCCTTCACTCTGCGGCTCCACTCAATGTTTTACTTTCTTTGTTTTATGAAATCCAGCAGAGACGGACACGTGTGGCTAATCCGACAGCCGTCCTCAAAGCAACATTAAGAGCTCGTAGAGTGCGAGCGGCGAGGAATGTCCCGTTGTGCAACATCGTCTTTGTGACATGCAACACCTCAGCGTAGCCAGCGCTGTTTGCCGAAGGAGAGCACATTCTTTTCTTGAGAACGCGGGTTGACACAAGTTCACCGGGGGAAAAAGTACTGCCTTAAGGTCAACACCTTTTGTGCAGAGGTATTTTTTCTGCTCAGAGGACAGGCTAGAATTAAAGGCATTTTTATCACGCTCTTGAGTGATTTGACCCCTCGTTTTTCAGACGTGCTACGCTGCCTCCGATTGACACAGCTGCTGTGTGAGAGGTGACAGGTGATGTGGAGTTAAAAAGCATTTTTCCAACCCCCACCCCTACTTTTCTTACCCCCTCCTGCCTCCACCTGTCTCTTTATGTAAACTGCTGTTCTCAATCTGAAGCTCAATCTCTGGCCACACCAGAGCCGGGCAATGTGTCAAATGTTTAGGATCGACTGACTCTGAAGCTGGGCAAAAAAATCGATTAATTCAAATTATTTTCTGCAGAAGATTTAAAAAAATTAAAATTGAGATTTTTTTTCTTGCCTTTGTCCAATTGTAAGTAGTCGCAATTTTTGAAAAAAATTCAATTTTTTTCATGATGGTCGGCCTTATAGGTTTTGCACAAGCACTTTTATAGGCTTGTATTTGTTATTTAAGTAGATTAAATATTGATCAAATAGTTTCATGCTAATATTGTAAAAATACCTCAGCCTTTTAGTGTTTATGTAGACAAACCTGCCTACGTTTATACTACATAATCAACCTTTTATGACCCAGACTTTGATTTCAAGAGGGAACATTTAGACAACATAAAGGCAAAACTTGATTTGTTTTATTTTTATGTCACTGGGAGTTTTGTTTCTTTTAGGGAGGGAAAAATCGATTAAAATCATAAATCGAGTGTTGAGGAAAAAAAATCGGGGATTTTATTTCTAGGCCATATCTCCCAGCCCTAACTGAAACATTTTAAGCTTCAGATAAAATATAATATTCTGTCAGTCTTAAACTTCATTCATGTTAATCCAAAGAAAAAACAGCAGCCAACAGGGATGCACAATATTGTTTTTTTGCTAATATGTACATACTCAATCATGCTGATTCAAACATCAATACTGGTATTTTTGTCAAGAGCAAAAAGCCTTTACTTAACTAAAATTAACATCTTTCTTTCATAGTCATTTTGTGTGAGAACAAGAAAAAAACCCTTTTTATTTGTTTTAAATTACACTTTTATAAAAGTGTTTATTCAATAATGTTGAGGGAAATGAAAACAGTACATCTGCCATATTACAGCCAATATTTGGGAAATATATGACCAACAGGGTTAAAATACAAAAAAAGTTCATATCTGCCTTACAAATATTGATCCGATAATATCGTGCATCCCTAGTTACAGGGCATATGCACATTTGTGTGTTCTGCCAAATTATATGCCTAGCATGGTTAAAATATTAGCTGCAAATATCTGCGAAAATGTTCATATTCCTTCCTTGTATGTGCAAATGTATTTTTAAGTAAATACCAATTCTGAGTAAGAGTGTTTCCCAGTTCAAGGCCTCGCTGAAACATGTTAACCCTTTGACTGGCATTGTAACCGTGTGGTTGACTTTTTACTGGCTTACCACTGTAGTTAAAATTTTAAAAACTATTTTTGTCTGTTTTTCTTTATCCCCCCCCCCTTTATAATGTTTATAACACCTATTTTGTTTCCAATAAGTGGCGCTACTGTATATGAATATACTTATTTGAAAACTAGAAAAATCAGAAGTGAGTCTTTGCTCCTTCAAAATCTAACAGTAAGAGCATACATCAGACAAAATCTAAACTTTTGTAGAATCTATGATTCCACAGAAAACTGAGTCATCTGCTAAATATCAAAATTTTGTTCTCTGTGATTTTCTCATACAACAGAACAAAACAAAACTTTGTTGCAGAATTGAAAAAATCCATTCATGCTCAGGTAAACCCTTAACAGGCAAGTCAACCAACTGGTTGATCAACATATCTGCCTGATGATTTGGTTATTTAAAAATTAAACCTGAACTGTTGCTAAACGAAAAGGAAGGAGCACAGTTTTACCATAAAATCATTTGTTGCTCATGTTTTTCTTAGTATGGCAGTGAAAGAGTTAAACCTGTGCCTCTCTCCCTCCTCCTTGCACCTTCAGCCCCTCTCCTTTCAACTTATCACCTCTCACTCTCTCCTTCCCCGCCTTATCTCGCCTTTTCACCCTTTTACCTCATTTTTTCCCGTACACGTGGCCCCCTCGCCCCCCTCTCCCCCTCTCTGTGTAACAGTAGATGGAGTTATTAGTCAGACAGTGGGGATGACTGAACAGGTGTTTTCCAAATGGGCCTTTGAGCGCTCGCCGCATCATCATCGCTCCACAGGGGGCGGGGGGGCGTTTGTGTGTGTGCGCAAGAGCTTGGCCTCTGTGTGCCCTTTTCGCCTCGGGGGCTGAGCCATTTGCCAGCAGAGAGAGAGAGCGAGCGAGAGGGAGGGGTGAGATGTAAGCGTATGTATTCATGTGTGCTGTGTGCATAACATATGTAGGTGTGAAGAGGTGTTATATCTTTACCAGCTGCTGCTCGTCATTACTCATTGATGCACCACAGCGCCGCAATGGCCTTGGCCCTGACCACTTTCCAACCGCCCCCCTCAAAAGACGAGCGCTGACATATTTAAGAGTCGCAGAAATGTTCCCGTCTCCACACTTTTCACCCCCTCTGACCCCATTCTGCAAAAAGCCCCCCTACCCGGCAGATTTGACATGCCCAATTTCACTCTTTCTGCTCTGTCCTGTATTCTTCTCTTTAGGATAAACTGACACATTTTCAAGCCAGAGATAAAATATGATATTCTTTCAATCCTGTATACCCCCACCATGGAGATGAGGTTTTTGCCAGCATATTATGTTTGATTGTTAGTTAGCTTACGGAAAAACTACGGGATGGATATTACTGAAATTTTCATTAGATGTTGGAAGTGGTCCAACTTAAAAATGCTTAGATTTTGATCCAGATTGTCAAATCCCTTTGACAATATTCAATAGATCATATGTAATCTAAATATTAAGTGATGTTCCCGAAACCTGTTGTGCTTATGCAGGAAAACAGCCTCCATGTACGTGCTGAGTTTGGTCCAGGTCCTGGCTCTATTCTGGATCTTTTACATAAGTTGTAGAAAAGCCACTGCTGGAAGTAAGCTGCTTGGCGGAGGTCTACGCTCTGAGTGCTTTTCTAGTTTATTTATGTTGACCAAAGAGGAAAAAAGTTACCAAGAGGGATGCATGATATTTCCGAAACTCAGCATCACAAATTCCAACAACAATATTGATGTGTGTACAAGAGAAAAAGCCTTTATTAACTAAAATTAACATATTTTTTCATGTTTATGGTCATTTTGTGTTAGAAACCAATTTGGTGTAAGGGAATAAAACATCTTTTTGTCTTAAAATTATATGTATTCTGCCAAAACTACAGCCAATATATTGGAAATATATGGCCAACATGGTTAAGATATTACTTGTAAACATCTGAAAAATGTTCATATCTATCATTACTGACCTGATAATATCCTTCATCACTAGTTACCAGACCTAATGTTCGATAAATGTGTTTTACAGTAAAAGCTACAAATATATGAGCACTGAATGCTTTGTCTAAATTCAAAATTGATCTTAAATGATTTTTTATTTAATTAAAGAGGGTTTTATTTAAAGAAAAAAAACGTTAGTTCAACCAAAATTACCATCTTTTTTCATTGTTACAGTGGTTACAGTCATTTGTGTTAGAAACAGAAGCACCAGAAACATTTTATTCTTTTATAAATCATACTTTGTATTTATAAAAGTGAATATTAAGTTATGACAAGGCAGACAAAAAAGGTACATTTGCCAAAATTACAGCTAATATATGGCCAACATGGTTACGATATTGGTTGTAAATATCTGCAAAAGTGTTCATATCTGTCATACCAATACTGATATAATAGTGACCTGTATCACTAGTTACCAGACCATATGTTCAATAAAAGTGTTTTACAGTAAAAACTACTAATATCAATTTGGTTTTTGACCACTAATGGTTGATTTCAATTCAAAATTAATCTTGAATTCATTTTATTTCATTCAAGAGAGTTTTATTTCAAGAGAAAAAACATTCATTCAACCAAAATGTATCTTTCTTTCATGGTTACAGTCATTTTGTGTTAGAAACAGAAGTAAGGCACCAGAAACAACATTTTATTCTTTTATAAATCATACTTTAGATTTATAAAAGTGGATATTTAGTTCTGACCAGGTAAACAAAAAAGGTACATTTACCAAAATTACAGCTCATATATGGCCAACATGATTTAATTATTGGCTGTAAATATCTGCAAAAATGTCATATCTGCCATACCAATACTGATCTGGTCATGTCCTGCATCACTAGTAATCAGGCCTAATGTTCAATTAAAGTGTTGTACAATAAAAACAACACATATAAATTTGGTTTTTGACCACTGATGCAAAGTCTAAATTTAGAATTAAACTTGAATTCATTTTTTTTTGCATTTAGGAGAATTTTACTTCAAGTGAAAATCCAACACTCAGAAACAGAAATCATAGTCCTAAACAAGAAATATCTTTACAAACTGTTTAATTAAATCATCAAATATTTAAGAAAAAACCCTGATCATTTTATAAATCGTGCAGAGACTAACTGAGAGCATTTCTGACAGGCCCAGTTCCTCTTTCTGCTCAGTTCTGCATTCCTCTTCCGTCTTCCTCGTCTTCTACTGGCTTTGAGTTTTCACTTGTTTGCTTTACGTGCAGCTTTTTGGATGATGACCAGGTCCAGTTGATGCCAAATCCTCCTAAATCCTAAAAGTATCACAACAGGCTGACAGTAGGTGCTCACCTCCTGCTTAAATGTGTCAGCTGAGCGGAGATTAACAAGCACGCAATGACAACAAATAAAGAAAACACCGGAAAATGTTGCATAATCACTGGCGCTGATTTCTACTCCACTGTTTTATCTGCTGATCTGACCTTGCGCTCTGCTGAATGGATGTTGGAAAACTACGAAAGCTTGTGAGGTTGTGGGTGCAGAGGAATAAACAACAGTATCATCAGCATAACGAATGAATGTGAATGATTAATGTAGAAAGTAAATAACAGAGGGCCTAGAACTGAGCTTTGAGGTGCTCCCCTTATGATTTGTGACATCAGGGTGACACCTTCAGACTGAGCAGCATGTGTTGTTCCTGTGAGAGTTAGCAAACCAACACCATAGTCCAGAAACCCAGAGTCTTTCAGATGATCAAGTTAGAGCTCAACTGTTTCAAAAGCTTTAAAGTCACAGCATCAATTTTGATCTGAAGCTTCAAGAATATCATTAATAACAATAAAAGCAGCAATGGTGGTTTGTTTCCAAGGTAGCTGATGATCTTTTGCTTCTGGTTAAATAAAATCAGCATTTTTAAGTTACTTCACATGCTGATACATCAATGTAAACTATACAGAAAAAAAATCAAGATGTACAATATTGGATTTCTTTGCCGGTATTAAATTTCCAAACTTACCGTTGCTGACACCATCTTTTTTTTTGGCAAAAGAAGAGATTACTCCTATCGCAAATTGACCTGTTCCTCTCATTTTTAAAGGGTTTTTATGTTAGAAATCAGGGCTGAACGAGATATTGTTATCGTATCGATATCGAGATACGAACATCCAAGATATAAATGTCAAAAAAGCAACAATATAAACAATATAGATTACTTGTAAACAAACTGCACTTTCCACATTCTTTTGTATTATGATGTTTTTATTCTTCTGAAAAATGCTTGGTTTTCACCAAACCAGTAATCATATCGTTTTGTATCGTATTGATATCGAGAAATCTGGCATGAATATCGAGATATGAAGTTTTGTCCATATCATTCAGCCCTATTAGAAATTGTTGTGAAACAGGGAGGATAAATTTTATTCTGTAACAGAGAAACTAGCTTTCAAAATGTAAACATTTAGCAACAAAAGGGTGAAGCATGATGCTACATTCATACATTTTGTGGATATTACAGACAACATGACCAGTATTTGTGGCTCAAATATCGTTCCAGCTTGAAGCTTTTATGTGGATTCTCCTGATTTGTTCAAAAATGAACTAATACTGTGTCTCCTTTTTTTTAATTTTCTGCTGTGAAATGAAATGCCCAGACTGATCTTTCTTCTTTTTGTTTCCCATCAGCTGTGCAGCGAGGGCGCACGTCGAACTCTCAGAGCAGCCCCGGACAGTACCTGACCAACGGCACAGACCCCTACAACGGACAGCCCTACCTGTCCGGCTTCATCTCCCTGTTACTGCGGGCAGAGCCGTACCCCACGTCCCGTTACGGGGCCCAGTGCATGCAGGGAAACAACCTGATGGGCATTGAGAACATCTGCGAGCTGGCGGCTCGGCTCCTCTTCTCTGCTGTGGAGTGGGCCAAGAACATCCCCTTCTTCCCTGATCTGCAGCTCATGGACCAGGTGAGGAACAACGTTTGGATTCTGTTCTTGCCAGTGTTAAAGGGATATGCCAACTTTATTGTTGTTTTCGTGTCTTGCCTCACTCACGAGTCCATGACAAGCAGATAGACACTATTCTTTCGACTGTGCGTGCAGAAACAAGGAAGAGAGGGGAAGAACTCGCTCACTGCGAATTTGCTTAGCTCAAACACTGGGGATCAATGGGCAGTGTTAGCCTACCTTTAAAAAGATAACACAGCATAACGCATGAAAAACAGAAAGTTACAACAAGCACACAGGACTTTTTGAGTTGCTGAAGAGTTTATGTGATGACTGTAGGCAGAGGTAGGCTAACACTTCCAACTGACTCCCAGTGTTTGAGATAAGCTAAGCTAAGCGGTGGGCAAACTCTGCCTGTCTTGGTGTCTATCTGTTGTCATGGACTCAGGAGTGAGGCAAGACATGAAAACAACAAAAATGTTGGCATATCCCTTTAACACTTAGGTCTCAGCTCCTGTTTATCCTCATTTTTAATTTAAGATATTCTTTCTCAGTCTATGGCTATTCTTTTAAGGTCTTTCATGATGACTGTACTTTATCTCTGTAAACCTCTTGAACTTGCTTTGTGGTTTCAATGGTCTGAAAGTTCATATTAATAATTAATTAAGACAATGAATCTCTCAAGTGGGCAAAAAAAAGAAACCTGCTGCTGAGTTTTAGCATTTGGAGGGCAAAAAACAAAACAAAACAATACAATTAAGTCATACATTAACCAAATAACTATTAGTTGGATGACTGAGAACCTCAAAACTCAAAGTATCAGCTTTCTTTTTCATTATAATTTGTAAACAAGATCTCTCCCCACATGTAAAAAGACTTTTACTTTCTGGCCTATTTAATAAACAGTGTCTGCAGGGAGAGAGTACAACTCCATTTTTCCCCAATGAAACATCAGTGCAGCTAATAAATGTAAAGATAACACACAAAACAATAAATATTAGGGGCTTATATGCAATTATAATGTGAAATTACATACATTTGCAATTACTTAGTGAATATGTAAATAATACTTATAAGATTTGACTTTTAGTTTTGTATCCAAGCCCTTTTTATATTGGTAGAATAATGTACATACTGCTATTTTTACACTTAAGTCTATTTTTCTATTTTTATCAACACTGTCCTCTTTGCTGCTCTAATTTCCCTCTGTGGGACAAATAAAGGTTTATTCTTGAAATCTGAAATTCTGAAATTTGAAATCTGGTTACTTGGAAACTAAACGTTTTATTGACAAATAAAATAGCTATAAAACAAAATTCAATAAAAACTGAAACACAGCACAATATTTCTGATAACTGAAACAAAGTAAGCCAAGACAGGCACAATAAAAGAAGCTAAAAGGCAACAAAAATAGAGACAAAAGGAAAAAACAATCAACCTTTTGTAGCAATATTGCTCTAGGACATTCACCAACATCATAAGTCAAGCAGGCCTTAACACCTTAAAAAAACAACTATGATGACTTTAGATTAATATTCACATCTGTTATGTCATTTCATCCTCTGTCTGCCCTGACAATAAAAAATAACTATAAATAACTAATAATGACAGACTTTTCTGTCTCTCGTTGGTCATCCCTCACCTACTTCACAGGCATATATAAAGAAATCAGTCGTGTTATTATTCACTGAAGGCAGTAAAAGGCTCTCGTGACATTTAATATGAACAGACCTGACATCAATGCTGCACGTGGAGATTTATACCAGCTGTAAAATGTTGGCACGGAGTAATCGGCCCTCCTATAAATATTCACAGGCACCTTGGGCAGGCATGGTGATCACAAATATGTCATGCTATAGTTGCACCATCTTATTAATATATCATTAAGGTCATGTCAACACGTAGACGTGATGCTGTGTCTCTGGAGGGGCTTTAGTGTTTTTCCATTGGCTGTAAGCTTTCTTTTAATGAAATTTTCTGTGTTTTGTCTTTCTAACCAGCTTTATTTATACTGCTGTAGGTGTAACTTCACTTATAACAGTTCTTCTGTTTTGGAGATGTCATGCTAGCATTGTAATGGCCAACAAAGTTAGAGAGGCACTATCAAAGTATAAACTATGCAGAGTCAATCAGATGCCACAAACAGAAAACAAGCCTCTAAGAGTGGGTAATATCATGGAGACAAAGGTCGAATTTGAGGGAAAATGGGATAAAAAGGGGAGTAACCATCCTTAGGGCCCTATTAAATCCTTTTTTTTTTCCATTATCCATTTTTCTTTTTTTAATTTTTTGAGAATTTATGTTTTTGCTGTGTTTCACCAGCTTTGGAAGCTTCTCCAACAGGATATCAGTTTCTGTGCAAAGAGCCTCACGCCTTGAATTCATGTTCCAGGGCAGCAGTGATTTTTTATTGTGGCGTTGTCAACTTGGCTCGCTTGGGTGCAGTTCGGTGTTTCCCTTTTTTTTCAAGGTGGTTGTCACTCTTCAGATGCTTACACATATCTTAATAATTGTTGGGAAAGTGCTCTGACCTGTACTTTGGAGTTAGCCAGATTTTTTGAGGCTTCTTTTCCAACTTAGGCCCGTTTACACGATAGTGTTGTCATCAGAAACGGAAAGGTTTTTCCTTCACGTTTTCAGATTGAGAAGATGTAAAAACAAAATGTTCACACAGATCAGCGAGAATGACTGTAAAATGCAAGTAAAGTGCATGTCAGACCAGTAGTTGGTGATGTAGGTTTGTAGTGAGACAGTATTGTTAGAATATGTGTACGCTTTTCGGTGAAGACAATCTTCACATGCAACAACGGCAAGTGGATGCATGAAGATTTTGTAGTTTCTTGTCTTGACAACAAATCTCTCTGAAAAGTTTTGTCTGGATAACAAACAGAACATGGTAAGCAGCAGTACACATGTGGCACGGTAGACAGTCAGAGCTGTTGATGTTGTTGTTCCTAGATGAGTGCAACCTTTATCTTAAAGAGTACTGCACATGTGCGACGCACCATCGCTCTCCCTGAAAATAGATGATTCCTGTTTACAAAATCTTTAAAAACTTTTCACCGTTCTTCTGTAAACGCAAGGTGCAAACACAATGTCCAAGTCCGTCCATCTGTGATTTCTTGATCAATGATATAGAGCCCAACATCAGTTGCTAACACCTCACAGCGATCAGTCTGAATGTTTCTGAGATACAGAGAAACAACTAAAACCAGGTTTCCTCCATTAATAACCTTTGTTTCTTCCCCAGGTGGCGTTGTTACGCATGTCGTGGAGCGAGCTCTTCGTCCTGAACGCCGCTCAGTGCTCCATGCCACTCCACGTGGCCCCTCTGTTGGCGGCAGCAGGCCTGCACGCGTCACCCATGTCCGCGGAGCGCGTGGTGGCCTTCATGGACCACATCCGGGTCTTCCAGGAGCAGGTGGAGAAACTGAAAGCCCTGCAGGTCGACACAGCTGAATATTCCTGCCTCAAGTCCATCGTGCTCTTCACTTCAGGTGAGTTTTAGTTAAAGAGAGATAACACAGCGTCCATATAAACACCTCAGTCTCAATAAACAGGCCAAATCCAAATGGAAATTCATGCGGTTGCACAGGGGTAGTATATTCCTTTTCCCAAACCGATTAATAGTAAAATCCTGTCATGTAAACCGTGAATCGGAAAGTTGTCAGGCTGGGTTTTGTCTGCACATGCTCAGTCTTGACGTAAATGAGCAGTGACGTTTACTCACTTGGAAACATGGCGGCTCCCAAACAGAGCACACAGCACTGGTCTACGTCGGAGAGTTTGTTTTTTATACAAACTTTCAAAGAACTAATTATTACACGTTTAGACGGTGAGCAAACAAGAAATACTGAACTATTTAAAAAAGTCCACGAAAACTCAGCGAAGCCGGAATAGACCAAAACGTCGAACAAGTAAGGAACCACTGGAAAACTCTGAAGGCTGGCTACTATAAGGCCAAACAGCACAACCCTCAAATAATTCATTAAAACACCTACTTACCGCCATCTTTGATAAATCATGTGATGTTTAAATAGATCTGTGCCTATCACGTGTCTGTAAAACAGCTGTTCTGATTAAATGTTGTGGCACATGTAAACAGCAGGTCAGAATAGATCACGTCACATTTAAACAGTTCACTTGAACTCTTTAATCAGAATGAAAAAATGTCTGAATGTAAAACTTGCTAGAGAGGAGGGGATCATGTCGTGTCTGCTACTCCGCCAGACCAGCACCGCCGGCCCGTACTACAATGTTTAGGCTTGATGTTGAAATAGGCTTTAACTTGAGGTGAATGGAGTAACATGATTATAAGTTCATGACCTCAAATGTTTAATCCATCACATAACTGGTTATTGTTTTACAGTGAGTCTTTTCATAACTCCTTTTTTATCGTACGCCAACTTATCCAGCTTTTGAAGAGTTTCCAACACTTTCACTCCCTTAAACAAGCGCTCCATTTTAAAGTGTACTCACAAACATCAAGAGGATCAACATCTCGACAAGTGAAGTTAAAGATTATGACCCAAGTTGGCCCACAAGAGCTGCTGACCTGGTATATTGACTTTTATATAAGCGATCAACTCCTAAACAAAAATGAACATCAGAATCAAAAATACTTTATTTATCCCAAAGGGGAAATTCAGTGTTTCAGTTGCTCTTTTATTTGAATGAATGGATATTTAGTTTGAAAATATAAAAGAAAATAGTTAATGAAAAGAATGTTCGGGCAAACACAAAATCAGCAGAATGACTTTTTCGCATACAATCCCAAAACAAAATATGAGCTGTTGAAGTGTTAAAGTCAGACTTTGTTTTCTTTTAAATTTCAAAAAAAAAGTGAAATGTATCAATGCAGAGTTCTGAGGAACTCCTTAAAGATGCTGCAGTTCATGAGCATCACAACAAACGCACACTTTGGCTTGGACCACGTTTTATAGCATAAAAGTAGGTTATCTATAGCAGAGTCTTTATGTCGCAGGAAATGGATTCTCCTCATAGCACCTTTAATGAAGGAAAATATAAATAGAATACTGAAGAGAGACTGCGAACAAGGCCAAGGAATTAACAATATTTACAAAATTGTAGCAAATATTGGAGGTGAAACCATTAAAAAAAAGCTTTATCCTCCACCTGATGCCACAGGCAGGAATGACTTCCTGTGGTGCATCATGGCGGGATGAGTCTAGCATATTCTCTTCAACATCATACAAGAAAGAAAAACTCATTCCTAACAATCTTCCCACTGGAATAGTTTCCCACGAACACACTCAGACAGGTAGAGGATTATGGGGAGAATCTGATGTCAACATAAACTTCACCTCCATCCTGTGAGTAAACTTATCTGCTGCTCGGGCGGAGAGGAAGGAATTAGCGGGCAGCTGATCTGACTCCTGCTGGCACGGGAACATTCTGGTAATTGGTTTATTTTTGTGTACAGGAAGACTTAATCGCAGGTATCAAAGCACATGTAAACAGATTAACTTGAGTCAGAGAGATGGCCAATAGAGGGTTATCCTCTGAATGTTCGTAAACATGACCGAGGTGAACACAGGCACACAGCAGATCTGCTTATTTATGAAGTTTTGAGGAGTTTGGTGAATTTTAGTGCAAATACTGCTAATTATCAATGTTCTTTACACATTGAGAAGCTTTAAAACATGGTATATGGTAAATTAGACTGTTTTTGGGGTAGAAAATCTGTATTATAAAAACAGTTCCAATCATGGAGGGAGAAACAAAACAAAAAAGAAACAAATACAATGATTTGCAAATCCTTTTTGACCTATATTCAATAGAATACCTGACAAATAACAATATTTCATGTTCAAACTTATAAACTTTGTTTTTTATTTTAAAAAGCTGGGACAGGGGCATGTTTACCACTGTGTTTTATCACCTTTCCTCTGAACAACACTCAATAAGGACTAACTGTTGAAGCTTCGTCTGTGAAATTCCATCCAGTTCTTTCTTGACATACGACTTCAGATGCTCAACAGTTCAGAGTCTGTTGTTGTATTTTGTGCTTCATGATGCCCCACACTTGTTCAGTAGGAGACAGGTGTGTACTGCAGTCAGTCTGGTACCTGCACTCTTTTACTCTGAAGCCACGCTGTTGTAACACGAGCAGAAAGTGTCTTCATTGTCTCTGAAATAAGCAAGGACATCCCTGAAAAAGGCATTCCTTGGCTTCCAGCATGTCACTTCAAAACCCGTATGTACCTTTCTGCATTAATGGAGCCTTCATGCATGTGCAAGTAACCCATGCCATGGGCACTAACACCCCCCCATACCATCACAGATGCTGTCTTTTGACCTTTGCTCTGATAACAGTCTGGATGGTCCTTTTCCTCTTTAGCCTGGAGGACACCACATCCATGATGTCCAAAAACAGTCTCAGACCACAGCAGACTTTTCCACTTTGCCTCAGTCCATCTCAGACGAGCTCGGCTTAGAGAAGCCGGCGGTGTTTCTGGGTGTTGTTGATGTTTGTCTTTGTCTTTACATGGTAGAGTTTGATCTTGACTGTCAATGGTTTTCTGAAGTGGGCATTTTGGGCATCTTGTGCCTTTATTGACAGGAGAGAGACAGTGGACAGGCTTGTAAAAGGGGGAGAGAGAGTAGGTGAAGACACTCTGCAAACCGGTCACAGGCTGGATTTGAACCTGGACCAGCAGAAGCATGTACATGGGACGTGCCTGGTTGCTAATCACTCCACCAAACCAGCACCCAAACAGGTGTTTTTTGGGACAATTGTTGCCCCTGTCCCAGCTCTTTGTAAGTTGCTTCAGGCATCAAATGAATATTTGCATAAAAACAACAAAGTTTATCTGTTTGAACATGAACTGTCTTGTCTTTGTAGTGTATTTAATTAAACATAAGTTGAAGGGGATTTACAAATGCATGTATTCTGTTTTTATTTACATTTTACAGCATTTGTGGTATATTACTGACTTCCACAGTGTAAATGTAAATGTTCTTTATTTAAACAGTCCTTTACAACAACTCTTTTGGTGATACAAAGTGCTTTAGATAGTAAATAAATTGAATAAATAAAAACATTAAAAAGCAGTAAAAGCGATTTAAAAAACAATAAAAGTAATAAACTAGAAATAAAATAAAGTGAAAGTGTCACCACACTACTAAGTATTGAAAGCCACCCTAAGTAAATTTGTTTTCAGTCTAGATTTGAAAAGGTCCAGGTCAGAAATAAGACTCATTTTGGCAGGGAGCTTATTCCAGAGCCTGGAGCAGCAACTGTGGTCACCCCTGTGTTTGTACTTTGACTGTGGAGCTTCCAGCAAAAGTGGTTATTGTTGGGGAGCTTGATAGCAAATTATCCATCCATAATACATACTGTGACATAAAGTACAATAAAATAATAAACAGTGGACATCATGGAGGTGGGAGGCCATGTTGAAATTAAAAATATATATAGTGATCACACTTCAGTGTCACACTGTCAGTGTTAAGCTCTGCAGTGATGCTGTGCTGTAATTAAAAAAAAATAACATAGGCTATTTCATAATCAGTAAAAAGACTTTTAAATATTTAATCAACTTAAAATGCAGATCATGTGTGTATCGTGGAGACTTTGTACCTCCACCAGAACTACCAATAGCTGTATCAACCATGTGAGGTTTAGAAATATCAACATATGCAATATTGGCCAAAATACAGGATTGTGCTTGATTTATGGATCCAAAAACACGAATAAATGCTGAGGAACAAGTTTCAGAAAAATTAAATAGAGCTGATTGGTCAGATTGTGTCCCTTGTCTTCAACTGTCAATGACACGAGGCACATGCATGACCTGTTGCCCACCAGTAAACAAATGAAAACAAGATTGGGATAATAAAACAAAAGAAAATTATGTATATTTCACAGAATAGATGGACCAAAAATAAATAATAAAAGATTAACCACAATAGGGCTGGAAGATACAGTATGACAGATTTTTTGTCAACAACACTCAATTTATGATTCTAATCGTTTTCTTCCCTCTATAATATTTCCTTTAATATAAGTATTCTCTATAATAAAAATACTCCAAGTGACCCATCAATGACATGAAACAAGTTTTACCTTTAGTTTCTCCAAGTATATTCCCAAACCAAACAGAATTTTTCTCTCAAAATTAAAGCATGTGTAATAAAATGTTGATTGTGTAGTTTGTCTACATGGACATTTAAAGCTGATCAATATTCAGAACATATAAACATCTCTGGTCAATATTTAACCTCCTTTAAAAATGTGAGCCTAAACTGATTGTTTTATGTACACCTTGGTGGATGCTGTATGTGGCATTAAGGACAAATTGAGATAATACTTTGTATTAGAATGGACCATTGTTTTTACCTCTGAAAACTACAATAAAAAGAATGTTAAAAAAAAGTAATAAAAACAATCAGATATTAATTTAATTATTAATATAACTATAAACAAAATAAAAATGTCTCCTGCTCCTTCCTTTTCTCTGTCTTCCTGTTAAAATGGAAGCAAATACAATTTCCATGCACGTTTGAAAAGCAGCTACGGCATAATTTGTGTTTTTTTCCAGGGTTAAATAAATAAATATATAAACCATCAAAACAAAAAAAAAAACAAATGTTAGCCTAAACATGTACTTCTTCAAAACCTGGCAGGGGCAACCATCATAAAAAACTGCTAGTTTCAGTAATTATATTTTCAAACATTACAATTGGGGTAAGTCAAGACAAAAATCTTGATTTTCATTTTTAAGTCTTCTGCAGAAAATAAATCAAATTAATCAGTTTAATTGATATATTGTCCAGTGATTAAAAACAGCTATGACATATGATTAAATTTAGCAATAGAAATAAAATTAAAACCTAAAGTAAAGTAATCTTTCATGCAGCTGTGCCTGTAAAGAGTTTAAGCTCCTCTTTTTTCTTCATTGTGTAACTATAGACGTTAATTCCAGTTAAATCGAGCCATAATCAATACCACAGTCCTTCCTGAGCATGAGTACGGCGTTCTCTTTTTGTCTGAAACAAAAGCGTCCTCACTCCAATGGAAAAACCAAATTCCTTTTCATGACTGACTTAACCACAGAGCGAGTTCCTCTGATGGTCTTAACACCAAGAAACCTTTTTTCTTTCTGCTCTGCTGGACTCCGGTTTGATCTCAGAGACAAATGAAGCGAACTTCAACTGTACTTAACCCGCCACCTCTTCACCTCCACTGAGTCTGACCGCGGCGTGACCTCTACGCTGCAGCAGGTATCCTCTCATTGGCTCCATATGTAAATGCTGAAGCTTCGCCTGGCCATGCTCTCTGCCCTTCATGAATTTTACTGTAATTTGATCTGGTATGTGAAAGGCGGCTTTTATTCCAGCCCGTACGAGGCTGCTGCGGCCTCACTTAAATCACTATGACTGAAAGGATTTGTTTTTGCTTTTGTCCTGAAATGAATCTCTGCAGAGCTTTGTAACAAAGACTGATGACAGATTTATTCATACCGATACTATCTAAGCACATTCATCTATAGAGCCGTTTGGGCGTAAAATAGATATCAGTGACATCAGCCTTAGTTCAGCTCCAGTAGTACTCAAATGTGAAGTACATGTAATCAACTTTGGTCAACTAGTACATGAGGAGACTTTACTACTGAAGCAAAAAGTGTCACTAGAATAGACTTAAAATGTTAATTAGTACTACAAGTAAGCCTTATGGCCCTTTTCCACTAGCACGCCCTGGCCCTACTCTACTTAGCTCTACTCGATTTGCAGTGTGTTTCCACTAGCCTGCTACCTCCTAAAACAAGCTAGTTTTAGTACCTACTCCGCTCTGGTTTCAAGCGAGCTGAGTCGATACTAAAAGATGACGTCCCCGACTGCCGGCTACTGATTGGTCGGACAATGTCGTCATCCATGAGTCACGAGTGCGACGACCTAGCATGCTAGCAGTAGGTACCATTAGCTTACCCTCATACGTCTTTTCTTTGCAGCTCGATTGCTCTCGTCCTCGGCTTCATTCTGTTGTATAACTTCAAAAACTCTCCTGTGCTCCTCAAGGGGTATTTCTTCTTACCACCTGCAGCCTTCTTCTGCTTTCCTTTTTTACTCGATTTGTGACAAAAAGCCACAGATTGTTGTGTCGCACTCAAAATGACGTCACCGCAGAGCCGCTCTCTGTTTACAGTGACACTGCATCCCGTTGGGCAGGTGACTGGGGCTAATGGAAAAGCAGCACAAGGCGAGTAGAGTAGAGCCGGGTAGAGTCGAGTAGGGCTAGTGGAAAAGGGCCATTAGATGCTAGTAAGGGGGCAGCAAAAAGCAAAATTCAGGCTTCCCATTGGCTTTGCAAAATATTACAACCAATCAGGGTGCTGGATTTGGTTATAATTACACCCACTTAATATGTATTGGCTCTACTGGTAATAGTATTGACACAAAATTGTTTGCTAGTAGACAATTTCATGTTACTAGTAAGGCCTACTTAGACACAAGTGCGCCAATAACCTCTTACAGTAAAACAAAGTTTTACTAGTCAACTCAAAATATCTCACTAGTAGTACTAGTAGATTGCTTTTAGTCTACTAGGAGTATTAGTTAAGTTAAAGTTTCACTAGTAGTTCTTGTAGACCTAAGGCAAATAAAATAGTAGGGATTATAACCAAATCCAGCTCCCCGTTGTAATATTTTCGAAGGCCAATGGGAAGCCTGAATTTGCTTTTTCCTGCCCCCTTATAAGCACAGAGACACAGGAGTTTCTTTTCTGGACAACAAATCAGTTCTGACAAAATATCTGTCTGGATAGTTTTGTCTGGATAGCAAACTGAGCACGGTAAGAGGCTCACACATTACTCAGCAGACTGCCGAAGCTGTTGTTGTTCCTGGTACGCACACGCAGCCTTCATCTGAAAGAGCACTGCTCATGTAGTGGCGTCAGCATTTCACCCTGAAACGCTCTGATTCAGGCTTACACGGCACTGCATGGAGAGCATTTTGAAAACTCTCCTCTCTGCAGCCCATTTTCAAAAAGTTATCATTTTCGGTAAAGCTAAGGCCAAAACACAATGAAAACTTATCAGATTTGACCGTTTCCAGCGCTGTGTAAACACAGCCTTAGTTGACCAAAACTGAGTACATGTACTCCACATTTGAGCCCTAGCATAGCTGTATTATCAGGACTTCTCTCTCTCCCTCTGCTGGTGCCAGACTAGCTGACCAGATTACTGTTTCTAAGTTAACTTCTTCCTTGCACCATGAACTGTCTGAACTGTCTCGGTGTAGGGGCGTAATGTGTAACTGTGCTAACTGATGACCTGCTGCCGACTGTTGATCGATGTCTTGGTCAGGATGGACCCTTCAGTGCTTCACTTTTATGAACTATTGTTTCAAAGATCATTATTTATGGGGGAAATAGAGCCAAGGAGACCTAGCTAACCCAGTCACCAATGTACACAGTCACCAGATGAATGAATTAATACACCAAACCTATTTCCTTGTTTTGAGACTTTTAAAGAAGTATTCATCCATCATCAGCTGGATGAACTGTCAGTTTTGTGTCTCTACAATGTCACACATTATTAGATGTTGGTGAATGAGCTCTTGATTTATCAACTTGTCTTTTAAATTTGCTGTTGTTGTTTCTGCTGCTGTATATTTATCTGCAAGTATTTCTTCAACTTTAAGCTTCTGCTGCATATGTAGAAGCATCGTTAGCACATGACCACAGTAATACCAGTGTGTCATAGACTGCACATCTGTTCGGCCATCACCCCCTAAAAAATCTTAATATGTTAGAATTTATTTATTAGGGCTAGGATGATATGTTTTTCTCATGATTTGATTTTTATGATTTTTTTAGGTGGCGATTCGATTCAAATTGCGATTGTACGATATTGCCGATTTTTGCCATCTTTAGTTGGCTTTTTTAACACCAGTGAAAAAGATGCATAATGATGATCCCTGCAGACTATATCAGGAAAAATACACATCACATGTGAGTCCGTTTTTAGAATTTATTCAGCAATGTATGTTAACCAGCTGTTTATACTCTCTCTTCAAAAGCCTGGACTGCATTTAAAAGTGGCTTATTAACACAGACTAAAATGAATCATTTACATTTTGAAAAAATAAAGTTTTGAACAAAAAATCAATTAAAAAAAAGCTCAAACAAAAAATCCCAATACTTGTGTGAATCAATTTTTTCTCCCATCCGTATTATTTATCATATCAGCCAAATATTAGCAAATCACAGATGTTTCATCTTTACTAAATCTCATGCACATTTCTTTTATTTGCCTAATCTGAACATCTCATTTCTCCCAGATTGATTTTTTCAGGGCCCTCTAAAATAAAATGTCCTCATCCTTACATAGAGTTTCTGTTTTCTGTCCGCCTGCGTCCAAACCTCTTCAAAACCCCAGGGACTTGAGCCTCCAGCCTCACCTTGTTTTACACAGCTCTCCCCACTGACTGCAGACAAAATAAATCAAAATATATCTGTTTTACGTCTTGGAAAACCCATGAGAGAGGCATTGTTTTGATACTGCTTTCATACAAACCCCGTTGAGGTTTATCCCAACAGTCAGTGGGCTCCAGTGGCAGCCAAAATACTGTCACTAGTGGGATACTTCACTTAAAGATCATGCTTTGTGACCCAGGGGGAAACGGATTGTGAAGAAGCCAACACCGAGATGTCTCTTGTCCTTGTTTTTTATCGCGTTTTCCTCTTTTCTCCCTCGCATGGCTTGTCAGATTCACTCTTTGTGCACCTCGCCTCTCTCCTCCCTGACTGTGTGTGGCTGCAGATCCTCCTCTCGCTCCCTGGCTTTCATCAGCCATCTCTCCTTCATGATCCCATCTATTATTGAAACCAGTCATCCACCCCTCCTCCCTGCGCTCCCCAAACCAAGCCCCGAGCCTTGCCCAGGCCCCGGGACCCCTGCCCCCACTGCGGGAGTTGAATTATGTATGGTGGGGTTCCAGTGAGACGAAGGATTCGCCACAGCCCCGGACTGTGACCTACATAACCTCTGTAGCCCTGAGCATCCCATGTGACTTCCTTGTATGAGGGCAGATGTACCCACATGTACAGGCAAAAAAAAAACTGCATGTCTCGCCAACAGGAGACAACACAGTTAGTGTGATGTAGAGCTGGGCAACATGGACCAAAATCACATCTTAATGTTTTCAGGCTGAGCAGATATAAGCAAAAACATGACTTATGATCATCACAACACCAAAAATAGAAGTGCTAAGAGAGCTCAACCCTCCACGGATGTATTTCCAACATTGTTTAGCAAATTATTGTCAAAGAAGTGAACCCACACTGTTAAGAAATCCTAGAAAATATGTAGAAACCACATCTGGATTCAGCTCACCGATAAGATCTAACCAACTCTCCCTTGTTCCATGACCAAAACTCCCTGAAAGTGTCATCAAAATCTGTTGAGAATTATTGAGTTATTAGCCAAAATGTGTGATAGTACCTGATCTTGTAAAGTAAACAAATCCATTCAAAAATTTTAGACTCAACAACAACATCACCTTTTAGATATCTGCCTGATTGAAATACACACTTTAAGATGATATAGCATCAAAATCTATTGAAAAGTGGTTAGGTTATGGGCAAAAATGTTGGACAGGGCTGGACTGGCCTGGATACTCAACTTCGGGAACAAGACAATTAAAACTAGAGCAAATTTATATTATTTGGACACGTCTTAGAGCACCGGGCTGTAAGTAGCGATATATAGCCGGCTACAAAACTACAATACTAAGTTTTCCAAAAACTGCTTGTTGTCAGACGTCAAAAACTAACACTACATAACTAGAAAAAGACACATTACCTCGTCGCTTTGCATCCTGTAAGTTGTTGAAAAAAGAAGTTGTAAAGCAATGCAGAGTTCTGAGGAAGGTCCGAGCTGCATTTATTAGCATCACAACAAACACATGCTTTGGCTTGAGTCAAGTCTTTGTGACAGTCACTGTACGTGCTCATGCGTAGCGAAGTCTTTATGTCGCCGGAAATAGATTCTCCTCATAGCACCTTTAAAATAAAAATCCAGAATCCACATTGAGATTGGATCACCACCAGAACCTATTCACTTCTTTCTTCTGCTATGAACAACATTTCTTGAAAATGTCAACAAAATCTGTTGAGAACTGTTTAAGTTATTAGCGAAAATGTGCCACAGTGGCCTTTTCCGCATTCTTAACAAATCCATTCTAAAAAAATCCCTGGATTGAAATTCCACATTGAGAGTTGGATCACCTCCAAAACCAAATCACTACTCCCCTGTACCATTACCTAACCAACACCAGATCAAGCCAGAGAAATTCTAACCCTTTTTAATCCATCATTAAGATATTTATATATTAGTCTCACACAGGATAATTCTAAATTTATAGCAGCTGTACGATACAGGAGAAATATAAAAAATAAACTCACAAAATAAAAAAAGTCGTTAAAGGTCAATTAAAATAACATAAAAATAAAAAACAGAAAAATATATAGTCTATAGCAATCCTCGAGTGGCCCCAAATCAATGTGATTGGGACTTAGGTCCAGTGAGAGAAACAGGAAAAACTTTTACAAACACTGTCAAGGTCTTATAAAAATTCCAACTTTATTACAGACATTGAATGCAACACGTTCTGAAAAGATGCTTTTTTTTACTTGTCAATGTGTGTTGGAGTTATCTGTTTGAAGTGTTAAATTTAAAGGAACAGTATTTCAGCAGAAGTTTAGTTAAAGTACTGCTCTTTATTGAGTTTATGCCCTTTTGGATGTGGCAATAAATTAATAAACATCCAGTGTGTTTGTTATCTATTTGTGTTTCTTTTACATTGTTAATTTTGCTCACTGTCTGCCAAAAAAGTCCGGCCCAGCTCATGTCCTAAGTCTGAAAATCTGACCCAACTGGATTTTTAATTGAATAGCCCTGGCCTATAGTAAGTGGTATATTTACAGTGGTTTTGCACCTTTTTTTTACAGATGGAGATTTGAGACATTATAAATTTAAATATGGTTGTGTGTAAGTGTTGCAATTGCGATTTACTCTGCGATTGTTTGAATGTTCCTCATCTTATGGATTCTTAAACAAACATAAGCAGTTGATCGTTTTATAGTATAACCAATATGACATTAAATCAATCTAAGGTTAAAAGTTTGAGGAAAAAGTGGAGAAGTGAAGAACAGAAGCATAATAGGTATGAAATTGTAAAAACTGGGTAAAAAAAATGGTGTGAAAGCGGAAAAAAAGGTAACTGGTGCAAAATAGGTATGAAATTGCAAAAAAAATGGCAAAAAAATTCAAAAGTGACTAAGGAAAATTGATAATAGCAGCAAAATTGGGATTAACTTTCAAAAAACATGTAAAAATTCCAAACATGGTCTGACATATCACAATGCCAAAATGTTCAACACATTTTGGGTTAAAAATATTGCACTGTCTGCAATTTGAAAATTGCAGCAAGCCATATTGTGATTTAATCTAATTTGCAATTAATTGTTCAGCCCTATACAGCGCTGTCTTTTCCGGTCTCTATTTTAAGGCTTATAGATTTATTTTTATATCAATGTGTTGCCCAGCCCTAGTGGGACATGCAGATATTAAAAAATGAATTTAATGGAGGCAGACATGCACACACGCACACACTGTATAGATTAATAAATCTGACTCCTGCAAACCTGGTAGGATGAGCTAACAAGCTCGGACAATCACCAATCGTCTGTAACCTCCCTCTGCGTCCCCTCCCTCTGCTCCCCTCTTGAAGCCCAGTCCCATCACGCTGCATCAGAGGACGGGCATCTCAGCGCTGCCACCCTGATCCCTCACCCTAAATGACCCGGTGTGCCCAAGGATCAGACAAAAGAACAGGGCGCTTGGCGTGGAAGGGCGCCCACAGAGCTGTCGCTTCGGCACGCGAAGTGGTTTCAGTCACATAGACAGCTTTGCTAATCCCAAACAGGCACCGACTGCCTTGTCACGCAGGACCCAAAATGGCGACCCAACGAAAAAGCAGTCCATCTGCCCCCCGAGTGGAGCTGAAGCGGGAGCAATTATTCACTTAGAATGATGAGAATAGTGGCCGCGGAGGGTGGGGAGGGGTTGACATACTCGATTAAAATATGAAGTAAATTAATTTTTGTGTGGTGCAGGACTGCGGCTCAGCGGGGCAGGGTTTACACTGGGGACAGATCAAAGTGTGAGATGACAAAGGGGACCTGCGAGGCAAGGTGACGGGTTAAAACCTACGGCCCGGTGCTTTTAGTCTGAAAGAACGAGCTGAGGGAGAAATTGCCCTCATCAAAACCTTTCTTCTAAATGAGGGTTCATGCAGGGGGCAGCGCCGGAGAGCCCTCCCCCTGAATGTACAGTATGTGGCACGGCGCGGTAAAGTGTTTCTTTGTTTTGAGTTCACACATCCCTGACCTCCTTTGCTAAATCCCCCGTGCTCTCCGCTGCACACAGAGGGTGCGAAAAGTACCGCGCGCCGTGTTACATGCTCTCTCGGCTGTGCGAGACTCCTGCCAAGGTGTGTGTGGGGGGGGAGGCAGAACATGACCTCCAGCTGCTGGGAAAGGGAACGCTGTAGTGTGCTGTGAACACAGACCACCGGGGTGTAGCAGATATGTATCTCTGCAGTGACAACCTCCATTTCCTCTGAAGTTTGAGAACCATTTCTTCAGCTTCAGAAACTCAGAGTGGAGAAAAATCTTTCTGCAGCTCTTACACTTTATCACCTCGACGTGTCGTCTGACCCGGATCATTTTCAGTCTGGTCTATCAGGAAGTGGAGTGTCAGGTCAGGGCTTCATGTTGAGCCATGGTTTTTCTGACTTTGATTTCCCAAAAACTGAACTTCAAACCATCAACAAGAGCAAAACAAGTCCTGTTAATAAACAAGATCAGGTATTTAAGTCTTAATTTGAAAGTTCTCTGGAAGCTTATGCCCAAAATGCTGCATGTAGCACCTGGTAATGAGTGTGTAGGTGATAATAAAAGTCCTGCAAGAACGTGAACTTAAATAAAACAACATGGCAGAACTTTGCAAATGGTTCGTTCCAGATGTTGGAGAGTTCCTAATAAGGGTGCAAGACAACATCAGTTACCCCAAGTTCACCAGTTTGTAACTGTAATTTAATTCTTTTAGACCAGTTAAACCATTTTAATGTCAGTCCAGCTAGATGCTGCTATATGAATCAACATCATTCCTCTCCAGATAATATTCATTCTAGAAATTAATGTTAACATTAGATTGATCTCTCTATCTATGGTTGTATTGATTATACATCCAAAGTGACTATCTTTACAACCACATAGACATGAGGACCCTCCTAAAAATGAGACGTCACATTTCAAGGGGCTTACCATTAGTACATTTATATTAAATAAATATGATACTATAAAAAAATGATTGATTGAATCTATATTCAGGAGAGAGAAATGTGGTGAGGACAGATTTATGATCTGGGCATCCATGGGTTTGTTGCTATCATAAACTCTTATTTTTATTTTCTTTGTCTCTACCTGGATGGATACTTCTGTGGATGTATGTGTATGTACAAATGTATTCATTATATGTATTTGTATTCATGCAATTACAGAGCAACAGATTTTTTTCTTTATAGTACAACCTGTTCAAGAACATACAAAGACAGTCACATGCATGGGGGAGACAGGATTGGGAAGACTGTCGGGTCGCCAGCGCCCGTTTTCTTAGATAGGAAAAGGGAGACACCAGGGAGAGAGGAGGAGAAAAAATATCTGATCCCACTCTATGCCCTACAGAGCACAGATAAAACTTGTTATGAACTGGCACTAAACAAATAAAGATTGATTGACTTGGGTATGTACTGCTTAAAATATAATTCTGAAAGTCTGTGCTTTTAGTTTGCACTGCATTAGATTTCTTTTTTTGAAAGGCATTTTTGTGGATTTATTTCCTCGTTGCTGTTTCGCTCCTGTCATAAAAGCACCTGTTTAAGTCTCAGCATTAATTTTGGTGTGATGCATTTCCCACTCTTAAATTTCCTCTGTCCTGGTGTCTTTGAACATTTTATCATGTCTTCAGTGTCTGTTAGGCGAGAATATGATAAAAGTTGAATAAAAAAATAAACTTTTTATCTCTGTAGAGCTGCCCAGAACACTGGTTGTGTTAAATTAAGGTAGAAAAAGATGCTCTTAATTCTCTTTCACTGCCTTTTGAGGATAATAACCGGTCACAGGGTGTCTCTTTCTGGACATCTGTCTTTCTGTCAGATTCATCATTTTGCTTGTATTTATTGTCTTTATGTTTTTGTTTTTGGTCAGCCACTACAGCACGGATGAAACATTAATCTTCATATCTCTCTTCCTCCTTCTAGATGCGATGGGTCTGTCCGACGTTGCCCACGTGGAGAGCATTCAGGAGAAGTCCCAGTGTGCTCTGGAGGAGTATGTAAGAAACCAGTACCCGAGCCAGCCCAACCGCTTCGGCCGCCTCCTCCTCCGCCTGCCCTCTCTTCGCATCGTCTCCTCTCCTGTCATTGAGCAGCTGTTTTTCGTCCGCCTGGTCGGGAAGACGCCCATTGAGACGCTACTCCGCGACATGCTCCTGTCAGGATCCAGCTACAACTGGCCCTACATGCCCACCGTGCAGCGAGACCGACCCATTTCCCTCCACTACAACGAGAACGGGCCCTGAAGAGCAGCGACGGACAGACGAAAGCTGCCAAACGGAAACCGGGCTGTACGTCCAATCCAAGCATCCTTCACTTCCTTTAACTCTCAACTTTTCCAGAGGAGGCATCACCCTCACCATTCCACTGACGACAAAGTCCGTCCCGGTTATGAAAGCCAGCCAATCATTCATCACGGCCACTGCAGAGACTTGATGGCCCGTCGCTGACCTCCAGCCGATGGTGCAGGTCTACGTTTAAGAAGTGGCTCGAGCTGGTAGAACAGGTTATTGTGCAGTTCACCAGCAGGTCTGTTGGACTCTCCTCAGACATCAGTCTCAAACCTCATAAAATCACAGGAGCAGCAAAAGACAGAACATTTGCTTTATTGTTGGTGCTATGCCTTCATCTAAAGAGGCAGCGAGCAGCATCACAGTAATGCAAAAACAAGCAAGGGCTTTGCCTACAGGACTCTTCACCAAGGAGCACAAGGCCCGATGTACATTCACTAATTTTTGAAAAGAAAGCCAGAAGCCATTAAGAAAAAAAATAAGACAAATGCCAAAATGTCTTGGACTTTTGCAGAGGACATGTTTTAATGTGTGTGTTTGTATTAGCACTGTTTATTTGGAGAGAAAACTCATGATTGTGTCCATATGTACAGTATATCATCGATTCATAGGCATCTATAGCGTATTAGGGTTCAGTGGGAAAAGCTCAGGTTCAAAGGGGGGGCAGATGCAAAGACGGAAATGCCAATATCAGTATGAAATGAAAATTTAACCCAGCTAAATTCACACTTATCAGCAGCCTGTGCCAAAGCTGAACAACAAGCATATTGTTTGGATATTTTTGTGGGAGTGTGGGTGAAAAAATTTAATGTTTGGTTTGTCGAAAATTTGACTATATTCTTGTTTGGGGGTCTCAGGGGTGAGAGGAGTTTGTAAAAGGAAATACAAATAAAAGCTTTCAGGCACTTCATTGTAAAGTAGTCAGACCTACACTTATTCACTCCTCTACAATCACAGCACTGGTAGATTGTTGCTACCTTTTATGCAGCAGAGCGGTGCAGGGATGATTGTCGTCAGACAACGTGAAGTTAGCAATAAGCTGTTTCGCTCGACAAAACAAATGGGATCCTTCAGTGTTATTTTGGTTTATTGCTGATAATAAGCTCTGTGGTGAAAATAAGCTTATGAAAATTGCACTTTTTGTTCATCATGATGATCCTTTCAAATATCACATCAGTCATAACTTACGAAGAATAATCAGCAAGAGTAAAAAGCTATTATCAGGCTACTAAAGTTGCATTTCCACTAAGTCAGAAAACCCTGTTGCAGAAGAATGTTGATTTTTGTGGCCAGTAAAAAGACGGCAGCGCCTGTAACTCCACTCTTTTGGATTGGTTTGGTATACTGGACACCTCTTCAGAGGGCTGCCAAGAAAATGGGATGGCAGTGGTTGGTTTTTTGGTACCTTTTCTCCTTATTTGACATTAAACACACCTGTAATTGAGCCAAACTGAGATGAACTGCTTGGTGAAAATGCAGCTTAAGGAACTACAAAATGGCAGATTTGTTTCTTAGTGAGTGTATCAGAGCCATGCACAGTTGATGGTTAATATGACAAATTAAGCCACTGACATTAGTCAACATTTCATCCAGATTTCACTCGTACAGTCCAACCACCAAGGATGCTTCTGACCATCAGATCAGCTTCACAGTGTGAGCGGATGTTCAACCACAGCTAATATACTGTCAGCTTGATATCTGGACTTGTGCCTATCTTTAAGGGTACTGTCATATTCCCGAATATGAAAACTCTCAAGCTTCTTTTTCTCAATTTGGTTAGTAATATGGCACACAGTTGACAGTCTGTCGACCTTTTTATGTGTGGACTTTACTGCCATCTTGCTACCAAGATTAAGGCACGAAACCTGTAACTCTGCAGCCTCATGACAGAATAACAGACATGATAACCTTTACAGCTTTATTTATACTTCCAATCCACCAATGAAGTTATAAAAGGCACACAGTTTAACACACAGAAAGTACATTAAAGTTTGTGTTTTCATCGGACCAACCATGCACCAAAGATGTTTAAATTAGACGATAAAACAACCTCCTTGTCACTTCATCCTAAAATTCAACATTATGGATATTTCCACAGTATAAGGTTGCCCTTTTTGTCACCTCATTAGATGAGTCTGCTAGCTTTTTCATGCACATTCACTCTCTGTTTCCTTAACACTGCGTCGAGGTCTGTGCTAAAGTAAAAACAGGAAGGAGAGAAACAGAAACAGTGCTGCTTTGTTCCACAGCAGCTTACGAAAGAGATATTTGAGGAGATTGAGAGATTTTTGTTCAGTAACTACGTATTTTATGAGAAAGGTAACTAAAAATGGATTACTTGACTTCCAAAACTAACTAGTGAGACTACTTATTCCACTTGAAAATTAATCTGAATAAAAAAATCACAAGTCTGACAATTCCAGGTGTGTTTTAAGTTGCAGAAAATGTCCAAACCTTGTTCACTTGTCTTCACCACTGACCATATTAAAGGCAATTATCCAAAAATCTTATAAACTTTGAGGCAAGGGAGCCGTTAGTGTTCATATAACTAAATTCTATGTTTTAGGACTCATTCCTGCACCGCTCTATATGATCAACTTCCTTATTTCTTAGTAAAAAGACCCATTCTTACCCCGTACATGTTATCACAGGAGTGACACGACGATTTTGATTTGTTTTATAGCATTGATTGTCATTACTGTTGAAATTAGGGATTGTGGGGGGGTTGAATTTTACAAAATTAGCTGTACTTGCCTTAGAACAAAGATTTTGTCACTGAGCATTTATCTTATGACTGTGCCATAATCTCTCGTTACCTGTTATAACAGGTATTATGTCCTGTCAGGAGTGGAAAAGACCTCACGTGATGTAAAAAGTGATCGATTATGAGAAGCATTAGTGGATGTTTCTGCTTGGACATATTCAGCAGCTCATTTTTTGGACTTCCTGTGAGATCTTTTCCTCGTCCTGATGATATGTCACGTAGGGAAATCCCCCTCGACTCATGTCATTGAGCTTATCGTACCGATACCGTAGAGAAAAGTATCACTAACCTCTGAAACCTCAGTCTATGTTACAATATTATCCCAGTTGGACTTTATGACTGTGACTTAGTTAGGACAATTTTAAGTTTTTTTTATTTGCTTCTCATGGATGGAAGCATCTTGTTTTATCATCTGTCTCACATTTCCAACGTGGCTCTGTTGTATCAAGTATTGATATTGGTGAAGCCATCTGGGACCTTAGAAATCTGTCTGTCGATAATGAATTCACAGTAAGTTTCTACAAGTTTGTTTTTATCCCCTCTTTTTTGTTTGGCAATATGGATTATCCATTAATTAAATAAAATTCTGTTGTTCACAATATGTGTCCTGTGGTCCTTTTCTGCCATACTTGTCTTCAGAAATGATCCTGACCTATGAAATCATATCACCCTGGTTGAACCTGCAAATGAATTGTTTGTTTTTATTGGGCAAAAACAGTCAGGAAATCTGTGACTATTTGGAAACCACCCACTTAATGCTATTTATAAAGCAGTATTTTGAAGCATGACTGCCAAACGGCTGTTAGTTTGTATTAGGGCTGGGTATCGATTCAGATTTTCTGGATCTATTCAATTCGATATTACAAGGTCTCAAATCGATTCGATTCACGATACAATAAGATATTTATTCAGTCTGGGATATCTCAGTTAAAATAATACTGTAAGCTTAAAAAGTGACTTTTGACCTGGTGCATTATTTAAATTGTTTTTACAGTAAGAGGTGAACCCAAAGCAGTTACATTAATCTTATATTAATTATATACATTAATGTGTATTTTGCATATTACTTGTTTTCTGTCCAACTCCTCTTTTCCTTCGCGTTTGTAAAATCCGGAATACGTCCATACGTCAGCCTTTAAACCTGCCGGTGGTGCCCCTATAGTGCTATTTGCTTCTGCTGTGTTTGTTTGATTACTTGCAGTAACATCTCACGAGATTTTGTTCAGTGGAAAGCAGCGCTAAACGCAGATCACGCAATACTAGCAGGGTTGATACCACAGGCTGCTTCTCTGTACGTCCAATGAAGAAAAAACTACCCAAGTTAAAAGATGAATCTTTGGATTTTATGAATCAATTATGAACCATTTAAAGGGAAATCGATTAAAATCGATTAAATTGATTGTCTAAACCCAACCCTAGTTTTTACTATGCTACAGCTAGCCAAGCCAATTCCTCTTTATGTTCTATGGTAACTATCAATTAGGCTCATAACTTCCACCTGCTGGGCTAAAGTTTGGATCAGAGCATCTATACTCCTCAAAAAAGTAGGAGACATTATTTAGGATGATTTCTCCCCTTTAAATAACACCCATTGATATTGTATATAACATCATTGAAAAGCCTTATCAGTCATCTTTACAACAGCGTAATTTCTCAGGATTGTGCATTTGTAGAATGAGCAACTCAGCTGAAGGTTTTAGTAGTGTATGGAAAAATGTGCCAAAATCCCCTGCAACTACAGGCTGATGTTCTAATGTGCAGGTTATAGCATTTTTATTTGATGACAGGCCTATTAACTCTGTAATATGTTCATATGTATACAGTACAGGCCAAAAGTTTGGACACACCTTCTCATTCAATGCGTTTTCTTTCATTTTATCACTAGTTACATAGTAGATTCTCGCTGAAGTAATGATGACCACTCGTTTCTCTTATCTGATTGGCTTTTGCCATAATATTAATTCTAACAGTTGTCTAATAGGACTGTGGGCTGTGCATCAGCCTGACTTCTGAACAACAAAACTGATGGTCCCAACCCCATTAAAAAGGCAAGAAATTCCATTAATTAACCCTGGAAAGGCACACCTGAGAAGAGAAAACCATTTCAGGTGACTACCTCTTGAAGCTCATAAAGAGAATGACAAGAGTCTGCAAAGCAGTAATCAGAGCAAAGGGTGGATACTTTGAAGAAACTAGAATATAAGACATGTTTTAATTTATTTCACACTTTTTTGTTAAGTACATAATTCAACATGTGTTCATTCATAGTTTTGATAACTTCAGTTAGAATCTACAATGTAAATAGTGATGAAAATAAAGAAAACACATTAAATGAGAAAGTGTGTCCAAACTTTTGACCTGTACCGTATATATGTGTATCCATAGAATGAAGAGCGAGTCTTCAGCCTGCTCTATTGTAAAGTGTCCTGAGATAACACTTGTTTTGATCGGTGCTAGACAAATAAAGATTGATTGATTGATTGATTGATGATTATGGGCCCTAAGTTAGACAAAGTTTCATGAAACTGAAGTTGAAGACAGACTGCAAAGGAAGACAACATCCCGAGAGCGCTGGTTCCTCGCCTTTACTTCCATAAACTAACTAATCAGACTTTCCAACGATATAAAATATGAAATCAATTGGTATTCTTAAAGGGGAGCAATAAGCGACCAAAATAATATTTCCAAACTTAAACTATATTGAAGAAGAGACTGGCAGAGCTCGCCCACCACTTATTAGCTTAGCTCAAACACTGGAAGTCAATAGTTAGCGTTAGCCTGCCTCTGCCTGCAGAGGATTCACCACAGACATGTTTTGTTTTGTTGACCTACTTACAAGTTAGTTAGTTTAGTTTATTTGTCCCCGTAGGGAAATTAGGGTGTGGCAGGGATCTAGGACTTTTGGCAACAAAATCAAGGATGTCAGTAGTGGTTTGCACATGCTCCCTGTGGTTTAGTTCCATATCTATTTCTTCAGGAAACTTACATAAAGAGCTTATCTTAGCCTAAAAATAGATAAAGCAACATAATGAGTGGGCAAGTGCTGCTCTTCCTTGTCCCTGCATGCAGAGTCGAAAGAATGGAGCTTGTCATGAGCTCAGGACTGAGAAAAGACACCAAAACAAAACAAAAATGTTGGCATATCCCTTTAAACAGGCCGGTGTTGTATTTTGAAAATGACTGATATCACTCAGGACAGAGTGCACCATTGCACCTGACAGCTGATGCCTGATTCTAATAACAGTGAATGAACTGTGGAAATTTGTGATGCAATCTTTGAATCTTTTGGCCCTTTAATCCATAACTCCTGCTGTGTTCAGACTGCACACTCGCACCTTTAAACACTTCAGATCATAAACAATTCAACACCTTTCTCTAAAGAGCACTTTGATTCAGTGAGAGTTTGAGGCCCACGCGTGCATCAATCCTCTGAATCAATCGATGATTTTAAACCGAGTGGGGGTCTCCCTGTGTTCACGCTGGGATGCTTCCCAAATGTTGATACAGGCCTGCTCAGAGCGTGACACTGAGCAAACAAACACCCTGACCCGGAGGGTTTGTGTGTTGGGGGGGGGGGGGACGGAGAGAGAACACACATGGTCTTTGACCTTTGGGTTCAAGGTGTGTCTCAGATTGTGTGCACATATTTAGTCAGGATTTCTTCACGCTGTGGCTTTTTTCTTTTTCTTTTCTTCTGTTTTTTTTTTCTGAAATTGACTCATAAGGTCAGGTATATACTTGTTTTTAAGCAGGGATGTTGAAAATAATCTTTTCTATGATGCATCATGATCCAGAGTTCATATTTTTCTTACTGATATTTTTAGAGAAAAAGCAGCCATGTGCCGTAATGCAGAAAACCAAGTACACTGCTCATTATGATGTATAATCCAATCTAATCTTGACTTAAAATATATATGTGAGAACTATGCTGATGCAGACTCATGGTGGCCCCCATAGCCTGTGTTGGTGCAGCATATTGCCAGTAAATGACCTCCAGAATGAGGATGAAGCAAATTCAGAATTTAAAGGGCCGCCAATAAGGGGGGGAAACAGGGGATCGCAGCCTCAGTGAGGAGCCCCGAAAGGTTAAAGTGTGATCTCATCCTAAATTCAAGTCGTGAGTTATATCAGCCAAATATATCAGCAAACTTTTGAAACCAGGGTCCAGAGTGAAAAGTTTGGAAACATTTTGGTGTCAATCTCCATGTAAACAGGAATCAGCGTTGTAAGGGAAAAGGACTATACCCGGCATATGTGCAGTACTCTTTACAATGAAGGTTGTGTATGTGTTGTGCGCCTACGAACAACAACAATAACAGCCCGACTGTCTACCAAGTAACATGTGCACTGCTTACTGTACTCAGTTTGTTATCCGGACTAAAAAGCCATTTATACGAGGCCTAAAACTGTCATTTCAGCCTTGTGTTACATGGGAACTATGCAGATTGCCAAGATCCAAAATTTTTGAAACCAGGCTCCAGAGTGGAGAGTTTTCAATACGCTCTCCATGCACTGCGTGTAAACCCATATCAGAGCGTTTCAGGGTGAAATGCTGACGTCATTGCATGCACAGTACTCTTTCAAATGAAGGCTGTGCGCGCATACCAGGAACGACAACAACTTCGACCATCTACAGAGTAACGTGTGCTTTTACTGTGCTCTGTTTGTTATCCAGACAAAACTATCCCGACAGATTTGTTGTCTGAGCAGATTTGTTGTTCAGAAAAGAAACTCGTAAGTATGTTGTAGCAGTGCTGCCTCTCTGCAAACCTACACCGCCATCTACTGAACCGGCATGTACACTACAGCGGTTTCATCCATCTCCAGCATTTCCGTCTGAACGCAGATGGACTTTGAAAATGCTAAGGAAAAAAAAAAGTACGTGTAAATGTAGCCTAAACTATCCAGACAGATTTGTTGTCCAGACAAGAAACTCCTGCATCTTCCTGCGTCCACTCACTATTGTTGTTTGTGAAAATTACATCTTCACCGGACAGTTTATGCATGTTGTCACACCGCTGTTTTATGACAAACCTACATCGCGGCTACTGGCCTGGCATGTATGCTACAACATTTTCCGTCGTTCTCGCGGATCCACATGAATGCAGAGTGCTTTTGAAAACACAAAGGAAAAACCTTTCCATTTCTCGTGACAACGTTGTTGTGTAAACGAGGGGAGATCAAATCTGTGCTCAGAGGAACTTGTTTGGAGTCTCTGAGTCAGAAGTTAAGGCAAGAACCACAAAGGTTCTGAGACAACTGTCCTAAGAAGACCTGCTGCACTGCTCTGATCAGTGAAGACCTGAATGTAGCAGAGTGTTGATGCAGAAGAGGAGGACACTGAAAAATGATCAACCATTAGTCTTGTATTTCACAGCCATGCCTTGTTAGCCTGAATCTCCACTCGGCTCTGGTCGTGGTTCAATCCCACACACATGTTCAAAACCACACTCCCTCCACATGGTAACCTTGTGCCCCTTACACATCACCTCCCCCTCCTCCCCAACCCCTCTATCCCCTCCCTCTGTCCTGACTGCCCACCTCCTCCTGTCCCAGCCCATGTGTGTGTGTGTGTGTGTGTGTGTGTGTGTGTGCGTGTGTGTGTGTGTGTGTGAAGAGTAGCCGATTGACTTATGCCTTCATTTCGGAGCTGTCACTCCTGGCCAAACACCATGACCCCTCAACCTCCATTTTGGAAGGCGCACATTTTTTTTTCAAGCCCTCACCATATGAATATAAAAAACACATGTGGCCCAGAGGTGTGTGTGTGTGTGTGTGTGTGTGTGTGTGTGTGTGTGTGTGTGTGTGTGTGTGCATGTTTATGTGTACAGGTAAATCAAAGTGACAGAGCTCCTTTGAATGGCAGGAGCTGAATTACTTTTGCACTTCAATTTTGCACACCTGCCATTTATTGCAAACACCGAGCTCAGCATAAACCATAAAAGCAAAATACACTCCTTCAAGATACAAATCAACAGCAGTGAAAATAAGAGCCTGGAGCAGCACGAACACGGTGTTTCAGTGGGGGGGAAATGACTTTGCATATTAGAAATACTGCTCATGAATGTACGTCTATATCACAGCGAAGTGAGGACAGTTGTTACTGTGGTGTTTGTAAAAATTCAAAAAGTGTGGAGTTAATCATGAAAAAAAGGCTACAGAGACGTCTTTAGGCACGCTTGCTTACTGGGTCAGAGCATAGTAAAAGGAATACGGAACATTTTTTTAAATTTTTCTTGTGTCTTGCCTCACTCACAAGTCCATGATCAGCAGATAGACTCCATTCATTTGACTGTGTTCAGTATCAAGGAAGAAACCGGCAGAGTGCCCGCCGCTTATTTAGCTTAGCTCAAACACTGGGGATCAATGAGTAGTGTTAGCCTGCCTCTGCCTACAGTCATCAGATGAACTCTTATGGCCCTTTTCCACTAGCACGCCTTGGCCCTACTCTACTCGGCCCTACTCGATTTGCAGCGTGTTTCCACTGGCCTGGTACATCCTAAAACAAGCTAGTTTTAGTACCTACTGCACTCTGGTTCCAAGCGAGCTGAGTCAATACTGAAATATTACGTCACCGACTGCCGGCTACTGATTGGTCAGACAATATCGTTATCGATGAGTCATGAGCGTGACGACTTAGCATGCTAGCGGTAGCTACCATTAGCTTACCCTCATACGTCTTTTCTTTGCAGCTCGATTGCTCTCGTCCTCGGCTTCATTCTGTTGTATAGCTTCCAAAACTCTCCTGTGCTTCTCAAGGGGTATTTCTTCTTGCCACCTGCAGCCTCCTCCTGCTTTCCCTTTTTACTCAGTTTGTGACAAAAAGCCATGGATTGTTGTGTCGTGCTCAAAATGATGTTGTCACAGAGCTGCTCTCTGAGCACGCCGTTGGGCAGGCAACTGGGCAACTGGGGCTAATGGAAAAGCAGCACAAGGCAAGTAGAGTAGAGACGGGTAGAGTCGGGTAGAGTCGAGTAGAGTAGAGTAGGGCTAGTGGAAAAGGGCCATTATTGAGACTTGTTGAATTTTTTTACTGCGGTACATTGTTACACAGGACACACGTGCAAACCTCTGCGGATATGGTTTACTTTGTTGACCAACTTACAAGCATGCTTGTGGTGGTTTGCACATGCTACCTGCAGTCTAGTTTCATATTTACGTCTTTCAAAATTTACATACAGTGCTAATTGTAGTCTAAAACAGATAACATAGCATAACCCATTTAAAAAATGCGTCGCAACAAGCACACAGGACAGTTTAAAGTTGCTGAAAAGTTTATTTGACAACTGTAGACACAGCTGGGCTATCTCTACCCATTGACTGCCAGTGTTTGAGCTAAGCTAATTAATTGTGAGCGAGCTCGGCTGTCTCTTCCTTGTTACTGCAAGTATAGTCAGAAGAATGGTGTCTATCTGCTTGTCATGGACTTGAGAGTGAGGCAGGACAAAAAAACAAAAACAGTTGTAGTGTCCCTTTAAAAAGGAGTATTTGAATCTTTAGCTCAATGATGGTGGGATGGTACTCGCCCCCAACAATGAAACTACAGTCTGTAGACTGACTTTTTAATACAGTTGCACATATTCAGATAAATTAATCATGTTTTAATCAGTGTTCAATATGTACCTTCTTCTATTTAGTTGATTTTCATTGATAACATCTGTACTTGACGCTGATCTAAGTCGAAACTTGACTTGTTCAAATTCCTAAACACTTTTAGCCTCTTCTCCAAAAGCCCAGCCAGCACTGGGGCATGTTCAAAGTCACTCTAATCACCTTTCCTATTCACTCTGATACTGCATTTAACTTCAGTATGTCGAAGACCAAGCCTACATAAGAAAATGCATTGAGTTGCTGGTGTGTGATCGGCTAGTTACGAATTTATATTAGCCAGCAGCTTTTAAAGTGAGACAACTTTACTTCATATGATACATACAAGGTTCACCAAGCTCCTGTGCCCTTTTCTTCCATAGTTTCTTTATAAACACTTCATTTTGACACCCATATTTCACCTCCAGGTTTTTGCTCGGCCCCTCTCAGAATCATAAAGCTGCTGCACTCGTCTTATGATGTTCACATTTACACATGCAGCACAGACACAAAGCATCCCCCCGATCCATCTGCAGGTGGGCGAGCCTGCCGATCGGGTCCCAGGCAGAGGTCGAGATGACAAACACAATAAGGCAGCAGATTCATCACCCCGTGTTCTCTGACAGTAATTGTCCTGGGTCCATGTCACAGTCGGCCCTGTTAAAAATACACGGGACGCCGCCCTGACAGAGAAGACATCGGTGCGAGTCACATGCATTTAAGCCCGACACCTCCTCGATTTGTTATGACACACTTTCAATTTAGCAAAAGGGCCTCGGCGAAGATGAACAGCACCCTACGTGGGAGGAGGAGGGCCTGAGAAAGCAGGTCACTGTTTGTAATTTAGACCGGGGCGGAGGAGGCGAGACATGCGGAGGGATTTTGTTTAATAAAAAGGCGTGTTTCGTCTTGTTGCTAAATGTCAACGTCGGTACAAGGTACAAGGGCGAACTAGACGTCCATCTCTAGGGGATATGGCAGCTCAGATCGATAGGTGGGATGTCAGATTGAATTGAGGTCACTCTTTGTCTCCCCAAAGAGGTCCCACTTACTGACTCACCGTCAAAATGTAGCGGGGCAATAACCGAGGAGAAGGGGGAGGCAGTTGAGTCGTATGGGTGACCTCCGCCTTGTTGTAGCAGCGGCGCTTTCTGCTTTGCGACATGTTCGTTGTGAGTCATCCTGAGAGAGAAGATGTTTGACACGGGCGGTCTGTTCTCTGACGGATCAATAAGCTGCTGAGACGTGATCAAGCTGCTGCTGTTTGATTCTATCTAAATGTTAAACAGATTCAAAAGAGAGTCTTACTGCTTCAATGAAAATTAAAATGCTCTTCTGTGAGAGTGAATATAGAGCTGGGTCAATGGCATGGAGCTGTGATCGTCAACATTAGGCCCCTATAGCCTCCCATCTGGTCCCTAGAGTTTTATCAAATCTCCCAAAGAGGGGAAATGTGAGATGTTTTTCTGGCATCTTTATTACCGTAATGTCTTGATTGTAACACACTGTTGTTTATAACATGCACCTCACTTTTTCATGCTTTTTTTCCCAGGAAAAAACGCTGTATTCAAATATAACATGCACCCACATTTTGCCCGAACTTTACTCTCTTATGACCCTTTTCCACTAGCTCGCCTTGGCCCTACTCTACTCGGCCCTACTCGATTTGCAGCGTGTTTCCACTGGCCTAGTACCTACTCCGCTCTGGTTCCAAGCGAGCTGAGTCGATACTAAAAGATGACGTCACCGACTGCCGGCTACTGATTGGTCAGACAATGTCGTCATCGATGAGCCATGAGCGCGACGACTTAGCATGCTAGCAGTAGCTACCATTAGCTTACCCTCAAACGTCTTTTCTTTGCAGCTCGATTGCTCTCGTCCTCGGCTTCATTCTGTTGTATAGCTTCCAAAACTCTCCTGTGCTCCTCAAGGGGTATTTCTTCTTGCCACCTGCAGCCTTCTTCTGCTTCCCTTTTTTACTCGGTCGTGCTCAAATGACGTCCCCGCAGCGCCGCTCAGCTGTTTACAGCGACACTGCACCCCGTTGGGCAGGCAACTGGGGCTAATGGAAAAGCAGCTGAAGGTGAGTAGAGTAGAGCCGGGTAGAGTAGGGTAGAGTAGGGCTAATGGAAAAAGGCCATGAGACAACTCAAAAAATTACCTTTATTCATTTATGAAATGTCAGTATTTTCACAACATATACCATACATGATTTTCTCTGAAATGGATGCAGAAACACCTTTGCTTCATGCATGTGCAGTTACTCCATTTCTGCCTTGACATGCTCAGTCATAGTGTACTGACCAATCAGAGACCAGCTGTCAACATGCAAAAGTCTTCGACCAATCTCAGTGCAGCTATTTTGGTCCCCTTGCTCACAAGATGGCACATGATGGTACCAAAACACTAGAGAATTACATGATCATTACACAAAGGTAAGCACATTAATACCCAAAACATTGGATTAGAACAGTTTAACAATCAGTTTTTTACAATAACGCAAAGTAATGTTTTGCAGAGAGAGAGATTCACATTTCGACCTTTTGTACCAGTTGTGCTGTAATCGCGATGTTGGTAGACAAAATATTTTTGCTAGTGCTTGTGTATAATACGCACCAGAAAATTAGACCTTTTTTAAGAGCAAAAAAATGTGTGTTATTATCAAAAAATGTGGTATTTGTTAGATCCCAGATATTAAAGGGATACGTCAATATTTTTTGTTTGTTTAATGTCTTGCCTCACTTATGCCCCAGTGACACATTCCCGTTTCTCATGGCGATTGTGCATGACTCTACACGATTGAGGAGGCTGGTGTGATCTCTATGATACGGGATGAAATGACTGTCTCACCCCTTGACACACCTCATAAATACACCATCGGCAGTGCTTCGGGGGCGTTCGTCCCACTCCAGTTAGGTTAATACAACGATATGACGAGGATTCCTTGAATTTTCATCCTGCTGACACGACGTCAGCACCGCTCGGTTCGCGTCACGCAAGCCCCGACTGAGTCGCTTGCGCTGTCTTAAACAGGACACAGTCGGGGCACAAACGATTACGTCCTTGTCAGTTGTCCTCATAAAGCTTTCAGGATTGAGCCACAATCAGACCGACTGAGCCCCGTACATGCCACGCTGATACCGTTTGCATTAGGACTGCATTAGGCTTCCATCCTGCGACGCTGAAAGCGGCGATTCTCCTTGATAGTTTTGAACAGTGCAAAAAGGTTAGGACCCTTCCACATTCCCCGCCGCTCATCCACAACTATACAAGGCTGATCCAGACCCAGTAGTGCATGCACCATGACCAATTTATCAGGATTGTGACAATCGTGCACAATTGCCATGAGAAACGGGAATGTGTGACTGGGGCTTTACAAGTGCATAAGTGTGCATGCAGTAACAAGAAAGAGACTGACAAACCCTGGGAATCAGTGAGTAGTGTTAGCCTGCCTCTGTCTACAGTAATCAGATAAACTCTTCAACAATTGCACTTTTAAGTACAGTTACCCATTTTTGTTTCCATGTATAACTTTGTTTTATTTGAAAATTCCATCTGTCTCTGTTTGTACCTGCAGGTTTTGCTTCCTGTCTGCGTTGTCACACTTGATCCCGGTTTGTTCCTTCCCAGCTGTGTCTCATCACCCCCATCAGCTCATGTCTTTAACCTCATGTCTTCACCTGTCTTACTGCCTGTTTGTAGCACTTCATATCTCATTCCAACATTCTCATGTCCTGTCTCACAGTTTACAATCTTGCCTGTTTTTGACTGATATTGCCTTTTTTCCTCACATTTTTTGGATTCTGTTGCCTTAATTAAACTGTTTTTGTTGTTATTTGTGTGTGCGTGCGTGTGTGTGTGTGTGTGTGTGTTTGTGTGTACCGAAACCTTGCCTGGTAGCTATTAAACACTTTTGGAATAACTGGTCTGGTGTCTTGCATTTGTGTCCTCCCTTCTGTGCCTGGTTTATGATAACCGCAGGGCACATGAGCACTCACAAGCTCATGCACAAACACATAACACCTCTGCAACAAACTAAAATAAGATTATTTTAAAATGTTATTTAACCTTTATTTATCCAGGAAAACCTCATTGAGATTAAAAATCTCTTTTGCAAGAGTGTCCTGGCCAAGACAGCAGCACATTCAACAGTTCAACACAAACACATTCAATCATCAAACACATAAAACAAGAATTCAGTACATTAAGAGAGAGAAGACACAATTTCAGACAGCCAGTTTAGCTTGGGCTGTCTACATGAGAAAGAGTGTGTCAGTCAAAACATCTGCAGCCAGATGTGTCCGACTCCAAGTTGCTCAACATTGTCTTAAAAGTGTCCAGTAACACCAGATCTTTTAGTTTCAGGTCTTTTTGTAGATCATTCCAAACATGAGGAGCTGCAAACCTGAACGCTTTTTTTCCAGTTCAGTTCTTATGTGGGCAGAAACAAAATGTTATGCACTGCTGCTCTCCATAAAACATTTTAAGTCACTTTTTAAATAAGTTAATATAGATTTCTTTCAGTTTTTATGGATATGTAAATCAGCGGCCAACTTGTTTTAGAAAGATTTATTTAGTTTTTTTTGTATTTATCGGATAATCATCAATTTCCTATGAAACAATTTAACTTAAGTCGTCAACAGTCAATATCCTGGATTTTTTTTTCTTTAAACAAAGACTGAAAAACAACAACTTCATGAAAACCTAGTTAATCAAGGAAAATAAATTACCAATACCTCTATAGTTGCAATTTTTGCACAATTTCTGACATTTACACCGTTGATCAATCCTTTCTTTAAATGTCAGGTGTTTATATTCTATCTTAGAATTTAGTTTTCCAAATATTTTATATATATGTTTGGGTTATGTGGTAGTGAGAAGTCGTAAAATAAAAGTTTCATTGCCCATTTATGACTGCTATGTTCAACGTTTATATGACAATAAACATCCTGAATCTTGAATAAAAGTTTGGCATTGCTTATTATTACTTCAGGCTTTAATTTAATTGTCCTACTTTCTCCTCATCTTGCAGCACCTCTTCTTATAGATGTACTTTTTCTGTTTATTTTGTCTCAACACAGAGCAGTACTGTTGCATTTAAAGCTCATGCTGTCCTGAAATGGCTCTCAGGATCAGCACATACTGCTTTAATTCATGAGTCTTATCAACAAAACGTCTACAGCAGTTTATATAAATAAAAGAAATGATTTTGTGTCTTCAGTCATATTTAATTGATTTGGTGAAGTGATCCTTTTGCTCTCCGTTAAATCACAGCTTCACAAAACCATCATTCTCTGTGTTTCTTTGGCTTTTTTAACCTAACATATTTAATTTACTGTGATAAATGTGGCTGGAAATTTCAACTATCAGTGTAGGCTTTATAAATAACAAGACAAAGCCAAAGTTCATTCGGAGTTTCATTAATTTCTGCTTGTTTTTTCGCTCTATTTGATTTATTTCTGAGAGCATTACAAAGAAGCCGGCCCTGAAACTCTTCTGCGAGCACGCCCTTTTGACACTTGATATATAGAGCAATGCATCTCCAAAGCTAATATTATAATGAATTGGATCTGTGTCTATGTGTGTGGCCCGACAGCCGACCGTTTGTGAAGATGTCCCAAAAGCAATACCCCCCGCCCCCGTCTCCAGAATCAACAGAGCCTCATTTAGCATTCCCAGATCCCCTGAAATGAAACGTTCATTTTTTCCATAACTATCATCTCCTCTAAAGCATTGCGGGGGGAATTGGATCCATCCCTGCTCAACCCCTCTCCACTCAGATCTCATCAAGTGTAGGGTTGCAGTCGCCCCTCTCCTCATGGAAATTGCTCTGAACGGCAGGAAAAAGCGCGTCGTCGAGGTGTAGACCAAAAATGGCATTGGCCCCCTTCACATACAGACAGCCCCCCCACACTCCACCACATAAATCCTTAAAGAGGGCCCCGACTCCAATGTATGGCAACACCATCAATATTGATGTGGGAGAAAGTTCCTCCAAAGCCGCCTCAGTCACACAGCATTAATATTGATAGTGTTGTGCAGCGGCCCGGACGCTTGGTGCGACTCTAAAACGGTAATGGCATTCGGACCGGGGGTTAGAGGCCAATATCATAGCTGAATATGGACGTGGCTGTTTAGCTGCATGCAGGACAGAGGGCCGTGCCAATCATCGTGTCCTCTTCTTCAACCTGAGGGGTCCGAGAAGGGCATGTCTGCTAACACTCGGGAACTTCGACTCCAGCTTCATCTGATCTGCTAATGAACTTATCCAAGGTTCAGAGAGAGGAAGGCTGCAGAAAGGATCCACTTCCAACATGCTTTGAGAAGTTGTTTTATGATGGTAGTTCCTGCAAACAGCATATTATTATGACAAACAATCATGTATGACCTTCTGCTGTGGACCTGCTGGACTCCATGTGCATCAACCATCAACAGAAACAACATAATTTCATATAAATTCATACTTTCAACCAGTTAAACCTATTTTAATAACAGCTAGATGCTGCTACATTATTCAACATCTTTCCTCTTCAGATTATATTCATTATAGATATTAATGTTAATATTAGATTGATCTCTATCCATGGTTGTGCTGAATATTCATCCATAGTAACAATCTTTACAACCACATAGACATGAAGTCCCTCTTAAGAAAGAAATGCCACATCTCAAGGGGCATACCTTTAATACATTTATATTCAACAAATATGGCACTACACAAATAAAGACTGACTGATTGAATCTATATTCAGCAGACACAAATGTGATGAGGACAAATTTCTGATCTCGGTGTCCATGGGTTTGTCTCTATCATAATGTTTGTGTATATACAAATGTATTTATTATATGTATTTGTACACAGAGGTAACACTTGTTAGAAACTGGCACAATACAAATAAAAATTGATTGATCTTACTCGGGTATGTACTGCTTAAAATAAAATTCTGAAAGCTTCTACTGTCAGTTTGCACTGCCTTAACTTTTAATTCATGAAAGGCAGTTTTGTGGATTTATTTCCTGGTTGCTGTTTCACTCCTGTCATAAAAGCACCAGTGAAAGTCTCAGCATCACTTTTACTGTGGTGCATTTCCCACTCCTGGCCATTTTGGCCATTGGCGTCTGTTAGGTGAGAATATGATCAAAGTTGAATAAATAAATGCTTTTTTTTGTCCCTGTATAGCTGCCCAGAACACTGGTTGTGTTAAAGTAGGGTCGATAAAGATGCTCTTAATTCTCTGTCACTGTCTTTGAATGACAATAACAAGCCACAGGCAGTCTCTTTTAAGACAGATGCGTTGCTAAAAGATAAATCTGTTTAATGTCTGTCAGATTCACAAGGACATAAATTTGCTCATTGCTGATTGACTAAATTACCCCAAAGGAGGTTCTGTTATTGCCAGTGTCTGTTTGTTTGCTTCTCTGTGAGCAACATAATTAAAAAGTTACTGACAGATTTCAATGACATTTTCAGGAACTTTCCAGACTGGGACAAGGAACAAATGATAGATTTTGGGAGTGATCCGGATCAGTGTAAAACCGCCATGATGAAAAATGTGATTTTCTGGAATTACTAATGAACTAAAATAGATATCATTATGAATCCAATTGCTAATGGTATGTTTTTCATGGTCAATGAATCTAAATATTTAGATGAAATAAAGGTAGGAATAATATTTATGGTGAAAATCACAATACGGGTGAGGACTGTGGCGCTGGTGGAGGTCTGCGCTCTTTGAGTGCTTTACTAGTTGTTTTTTATTCTTGGTCAGTCACTACAGCATGAATGAAATGGGTCTGTCAGATGTAGCCCAAGTGGAGAGCATTCAGGAGAAGTCCCAATGTGTTCTGTCAAATGAAGAGTGTATCTTCAGTCTGCTCTATTGTAAAGAGCCTTGAGGCTATGACCTGGAGATATACAAACAAAGATTGATTGATTAAGTGATGCTCGCTCTGTCTCTTACATCCTGGCAGTAGCAGCAGCCTTCTAGATTATTCCATTGGCCAGTAATACATGTAATTGATGAAACAATTATCCAAACACCTGCTGGATATGTTTTATAAAGGTTCTTCCCATTTCCAAACAATAGTTTATGTCCTTAAAAGATTCTGAACTGGTGGGTCAGGACCCAAAAGTGGGCCACAGACCCTTTTCCAGTGGGTTGCAAGCCTGTGTCTGGCCAAAGAAAAAAAAAAAAAAAAAAAAAGTTAGGAATATAATCCTGTGCTTCTATATTGAATCAGAATTTTGATGCAGTGGAGTGCTGTCTATTCACACTCCTCAACAATAGGAGATGTTAATTTATACCTCTTAATAATACTGTTTTTTTAATATTCAATGATTCACAGCTAAAGCTTCATTTTTTAATTCATTTTGGAACATCTCATAAGCTAAATTTTTTAATTTGGTTTGTTAAAAAAGGCTGAAGTGAATTAGTGCTACTAATTGAATATCGTTAATACAAAGCTGTTCAGTATGTCCACTAATGCAGGTTTTTGACAGTTAAAGTTAAACTTATATTCTTGCAGCCTTGTGTCCAAAGCTGCCCTTTTAAATTGCTATTAAAACTCATCTAATTGAGTGTAAATCAGAATATTTCCCTCTCTAGCATTGCCTCCTTCTGCTAATGTTGGTTTTTCATGAAGCTTTTTTGTGTGATATTCTGTATCTCAGGCTCAAACTGCTCAATCTTTTTATAAATAAAAAATTGAGAAGTTGAACATTTTCCTCGATTTGGGTTGCAGTTGTCAGTAATGCATGATAATGGGTCCCTAAGCCAGACCAGTTTAGAACTGGACTGGATGGACTTGTGAAATATACTAAACAGTCTGTCAGGTTAGGATGTCTCCCTTCAAGCACAAAGCTTGCCAGCTGTTTAGGCCTCAAGCAACCCAACTTAAAATAAACCTGAACTGTCCCTTTAATGATTTCTATTAGTGTTTCCTCTTTTTCTTTCCATGAAGCCCAGATTTCTCCAAGAATAGATCAGCATGGTTCAACAGTCCCCTCTTTTCCTTGGTATCATCCTGTGCAGCACAAAATCAGAGACACCACATCCTTGTGTTGACCTAAAAAGAGACAAAAAGAAGCAAATATAAGGGTTTCATGCAACCAAATGAAAGATAAGGGGTAAACAAAATGGAGGCCAGGTTCAAATCAACACAAAGCAAACAAACTAAACCAAAATCCCCCCCATGACATCAGTGGACTTGGTTCATTCCAGTGAGATGGCTCCAGTATGAAGCTTATTACTGCCCTTGGCCACACCTATTGGTCAACCAGGAAGTTCCCTCCCCTAAAATCCAGGTAACTGAGGCAGAAAGAAAAGCAGAAGTAATATCAAATATTACATAACCGGACTGACTGCAGGCCAGCTGAAAGTCTTCAGGATGTTTTGGATCATTGCTGATAAAGAGGTATGTAGCCAACAGTTAATATGAAACTTACATGTTCAGCTCATTGTGATGTGATCTTAACAGCTGAACCAACTTTTCACAGCTCGAGTAAAAAGCTATCACTGAGCTACTTTAAAACTACAACATAGCAGCTCGACTTAGACGCAATTACAGTATTTCCAGTGTAAAACATCTTATTGTGACCTCTTGTTTGAGAATTGTTTCCAAATCAAAAGCTTTGATTAAGTTGGTCCCCATGAATTATTGATTATCAAAACAATCCTATATGCTTGTAGTTGGGTCCTCAGCCATTTTGTAGTCTTTGTTAGCAGTTAGCTTCAACTGTTGTTTAAAACACTCAACAAGGCTTTAAATTAGTGTCTTTGGAAGAGATTTTAAAGGTCTTTTATTAGTTATTAAATCCCTTCTTGGTCTTGGTTCTTCTTATTCTGATTTGTTTGTACCACATGAACCCAGAATAGGTCCCCTGTCAGTCTAAAATATATCGTAAAGCTTCATTTTAATAAAATCAAGTCTTACCTTTTGGTCTTGCTTTTAGCTGTTTTATCATTCCTTTCTCCTTTTTAAATTTCAGGGGTTTGATTTTGTGTTGAATTCCCCTTTTATTTATTTTTTATTTTTCTGTCATAGCATGTTTTATCACTGTCCTCTTTTGGTATCTTTTTACCTCTGTGGTTTTTATTTTAAATCTGGTCTTTTAATGTTTTTTATATTGTCTGATCTTTCATTATTACCTCCGCCAAGGAGGTTATGTTTTCGGGAGAGTCTGTCCGTCCGTCTGTCTGTCCTTCTGTGAACAAAATAACTCAAAAAGTTATGGATGGATTTTGATTAAATTCTCAGGAAACGTTCAGCATGGGAAAAAGAAGAACTGATTTGATTTTGGTGTTGATCTGGATCAGCGTCTGGCTGCCATGGCAAAAAATGTGATTTCTGTGAATAACTACTGAACTAAAATAGATATCTTTATGAATCCAGTTGCTAATGGTACGTTTTCATGGTCAAGGAATCTAAATATTTCGATGAAATAAAGATAGGACTAATATTTATGGTCAAAATCACAATATGGCTAAGGACTGTGGCGCTGGCGGAGGTCTGTGCTCTCCGAGTGCTTTTCTAGTTACCTCTGTCAAGGAGGGTTTTTTTTTTTTCTGCAAATGTTTGATTGTTTGTTTGCAAGATTACACAAAAAAAACTACTGGACAGATTTTGATGAATTTTTCAGGAGATGTTGTTAATGGGCCAGCTTAAAAATGATTCAATTTTCGTGGTAATCTAGACAACCATTAGTTGATAGAGTTTAGTTTTTGAACAGCTCTTTTAAGTGAATGAAGAAATCCGATTCCTAGTTCTAAGTGAGCCGTTCATTTGAGAGTCAGTATTAAATGCAAATTACCTGCAAATTTCAGAGATGAATGGCTCACTCTCAGCTGTGAATCGGTTCTCATCAATTATTTTAAAAAGCTAGACTCGTTTGCAAATGTCACATCTCTCGCAAAATCCATCGCTGAAGTAGGTAAATAAAACAAAGCCTCTGTTTAGGAGTAGAAGACGATAATACAGTGATAGTAGAAGAAAATGTAACATAAGGTGGTAAAGAAGAGGTCACAACAAGTACACATGACTGTTTAGAGTTGCTGAAGAGTTTATCTGAAAACTGTGGGCAGGAGCAGGCTAACACTTCCCACTGAGTCACAGTGTTTGAGCTAAGCTAACTAGCTAGGCTAGCTTTGGCTGTATCTTCCTTGTTACTGGATGCACAGTCTAAAGAAAGTCGTCTATCTGCTTGTCATGGACTCAGGAGTGAGGCAAGAAACCAAAACAATAAAAATGTTCATTTTCTTTAAAGCTCCTTTTTAATGTAATAACATCATGAATGTTGCCAGTTTTTAAAGCACAGATATAATATTAGGCAAGGCAAGTTTCTTTGTAGAACACAATTCGTACACAAGATAATTCAAATCGTTTACAGAACAAGAAAAATGCATTAAAATCACATCACAAAATAAGAACAAAAATAATCATGAATGAACTTTAAAGGTGCTATGAGGAGAATCTATTTCCAGCGACATAAAGACTCTGCTACCCATGAGCACGCGCGGTGACTGACGTAAAGACATGACCCAAGCCAACGCGTGCGTTTGTTGTTTTGTTGCTAATGAATGCAGCTCGGACCTTCCTCAGAACTCTGCATTGCTTTACAACTTCTTTTTTCAACAACTTACAGGATGCAAAGCAACGAGGTAATGTATCTCTTTCTAGTTATGTAGTGGTAGTTTTTGATGTGTGACAACAAGCAATTTTTGGAAAACCTAGTATCGTAGTTTTGTAGCCGGCTATAAATCGCTACTTACAGCCCAGTGCTCTAAGACGTGTCCGAATAATATAAATTTGCTCTAGTTTTAATTGTCTTGTTCCCGAAGTTGAGTATCCAGGCCAGTCCAGCCCTGTCCGACCCGACTGCGAAGCTAAGGAATAGCATTTATAGATAACCTATTTTGATGCTATAAAACTCATCTTAAAGTGTGTATTTAGATCAGGTATATATCTAAAAGTGAGATTTTTTTTGTAATTACTTAGAAACTCCTCATAGCATCTTTAAAAGAGAAGAGTGCAGATAAGATCCTTTCAGTCATATGCACAGTTAATAGAGCTGTTTTGAGCCTAGATTTGATCATTTTTAGAGTAGAAGCCTGTCTCATATCTTTCTTTACCATTGTTCCCAAATATAGTTTTTATTAATTGTATGTTTTAATGTCTCATAATAGATATTTAGAGACACAATCATGGCAAAGAAAGGTTTTAATGATTTCAAAAAAACAGCGTGTACCAGCAATTTATGATTAATAGCAATATTTTATCACCTCTCCTACTTTGTGCATCATGTAGTAATGGTTACTCATGATCAATCAATCATGTTTAGCAGTTGTTATGTTTTCTTCATATTTCCTTTTTTTTATTTGTGATTTTAGAAATAATTGGTGGGCTGCATTGAGTGAGGAGAAGCCTCCAGCTGTCCAACCCAGCTTTACATTGTCTGTTAATCATAAGTGAGCTGCTCCAGTCTCCGTGTCCTTACAGCTGGGGTCGCTGGGTTCACAGTACCTTAAAACACTGTCGATCTCGTCCTCTGCTGCTTAAACTTTTACAATTCTGTCTGTCTGCCTTCATCTCCTCGAGCGTTAAAGGGCTGTGGCGTTAAAATGATGGCAAATGACCTGATTTAATCGCTCTTTGCGTGGTTTTCTCAGCCTAAATGAGTGACTAAAGGGCTGTGACACACGCCTCCTCTCCATGTGACTGGATGGATTAACCTGAGGCAGACAGCCGAGTCTGGAGCGTGCATTTTGTTGCGAGTTAGCGTCAGGCCTCATGATATCATGGCTGTGCTGTCGTGGTGCCCTCTGTTTGTGCAAACATATTACGCCGAGGCTGTTTTCTGGGTCAGTAAGTTAAATATTTCAGAGGGTTTATTTTTAGATCCGTCTGTTTCCACTTTCTGAGCGCGGTGTGTGTTTGTGTATGTCTGTGTCGGTGCATCTCTCTAACTATCTGCCATAACTGCAGGCTGCATTTGACCCACTAAGTCTTCTTCACATGGCCCCAGGGCTTCATCAATGAGTGTTGTGTGCAGAAGGGGGCCATCGTGATTGGGTGGCATCTAACTGTTAAAACCAAAAACATACAGGACATGTTTGAATGCCTCCTGAACAGAGTCATCGTGTTGTAAAGCAGACTGAACAGAGTCATCGTGACAGAGTGATGCTGTCAGAGCTCGACCGATGCTGCTTCTGCTTTCAGTTCAACGTTTTTTATGCCATAAGATACCGTTCAGGTCCTCTGAGAGCTGTCCTCTCAATCAGAGGATTATAGATTAAAAAGTTTAATGACTCTTCTTTAGGTTCCTTTAACTAAGTCACCCTCCAGAATATAAAGTTATGATCAGAAAAAAAGGCTGTAATGAAACAGAAATATCTCTGCGGTCAGAAAGCTCACCTAGACTATTTTATGTGATCAGTCATCTGCTCCGTTAAAGGGATAGTTCAGTGTTTTTGTAGCAAGGCTATATGAGGTTCATCGATCAGTCCATCTTTATTTGTATAGCTTCAGTTCATAGGAAGTGTTATTTTAAAGCACTTTACAATAGAGCAGGCTAGAAATAAACTCATTTTATAAATATACATATATGCAAATATACAATTAAAAATATATATATATATATATATACATATATATCTATATATACATATATATATATATATATATATATATATATATATATATATATATATATATATATATATATATATATATATATATATATATATATAGTCACATACATACTGTACAGGCCAAAAGTTTGGACACACTTTCTCATTCAATGTGTTTTCTTTATTTTCATCACTAATTCCGTTGTAGATTCTCGCTGAAGTAATGATGGCCACTCATTTCTCTTAACTTAGCTGATTGGTTCTTGCCATAAGATTAAGTCTTACAGTTGTCTAATAGGGCTGTCGGCTGTGCATCAGCCTGACTTCTGAACAACACAAATGATGGTCCAACCCCATTAAAAAGGCAAGAAACTCCATTTATTAACCCTGGCAAGGTACACCTGAGAAGAGAAAACCATTTCAGGTGACGACCTGTTGAAGCTCAGAAAGAGAATGCCAAAAGTCTGCAAAGCAGTAATCAGATTAAAGGGTGGATACTTTGAGGAAACTTGAAGTATCTTCTTATTCTATTACTGTTTATTTGGTTTACCAGTGTTTCCTTTATTTAATTTTATTTATCTTATGATTCTTAGCCTATGTAGTTTTATGTTTTATTCCATATCTCCAGTGTTTCCTCAGTGGGGGCCGCCTGCACTGGGGGCTGCTGTTGGCTCTGGCTGGGATCTCTCTGTCCCGTGGTGGGCATCGTCTTGGCCAGGTGGGGGGTCTGCAGCACTGCTTTGCTGCGGTGGACCCCTCGCCTGCCCTGTAGAGAGGCACTCCCGGGTGGGGGCATCCTGGCCCTGGGCCGTGGGCGGTGCACAGTGCAGGCGGCCTCCTGGTGTTTCCTGACCTGACTCCTCTGTACTCAGCCACACGATTTTAAAATCACACATTTTAAATCATGTTATGTGTGTGTGTTTGTGTGTGTGCGCATGCGTTCATGTATTACCACCCTTCCTAGGACCACGACCAGTAAAAACACCTTCCATATTAGGACCTTTGGACAAGTTAGGACCAAAACCCTGGTCCTAACAAGTAAAACCTTTGAAACACATAGGGAATGCCATTCTAACATGCCTGGTGTAAAAATCATCAAATTTAAAAATGGAATAAAAATATAATTCAGGTTCATTATTTAAATGTTTCAGCACAGAAAAAGTGGCGCAGAAGTGTTATTTAAAAGGAATATAAGGGAATTTTATTTTTATTTAGATGGTCCCAACAAAAATAGTAAAAGTACCAACATTTTTAAAAATGTCCCAACAAGAAAAGTAAAAATCTATGAGGCTTTAAAAATCTACATTTTTCCTTTCTGTGTTTGTAAATTAATTCTGCAGTTATAGCATTAAAATAGTTTTTTTCCTGGTCTAGGGATGTATTTGATATGTTTCTAGGATGGCTGGAAAGTCTGGTCCCAACAAGAATAGTGAAAAACTGTGGTCTTTAAAAGGTAACAAATACGAGAAGGGGTGTGTGCGTATGTGTTGGGGTGGAGTTTGAATACATGTTTTTAACATGTATAGCACTTTGTGCTGCATTTTTAATGTATGAAAAGTGCTTTATAAATAAAACTTGATTTGATATTGTAAAGTGCCTTGAGATAACACTTGTTATGAATTGGCGCACAGATCGATTGAATTACTGTTTTTATGTACTCTCCACGCTATTGGAAATGAGAGCACGCTCAATGGAATTTCGAGATTAAATAAAGAAAATGAATGAAAAATTAATGAGATATTTCTGACTTGAAAATAGACAAACACCCTTGCTGAGTCTTTGCAGTGTGGGAATGTTAGTTTGGGATAATTTGACATAATGAGCTCCACATGCTGATCTTTGCACATGTGGACGTATGTATGGATCTCTGTTTAACTGATGTTGCTGGTTAGATTTCTGACTCTTACACTAAAATATAAAACTGTTTCTGCCTTCATTTTTCTCAATCCTCTATCCTTCGATCAATCAGTGAGTCAGCCAAACCCAAGCAGATCCCTGGGCCCATAGCACAGAGTTCACGCCACGTCCAGTGAGTTTAAAACGATGACAAAAGTGAATCACATTAGATCACTTGTACATGGCATTGAGCGGTCAGAGCCCAAAGAGGGCACTGTAATTGCTGCAGAGACGAGTGGTCATTGAACTGTAAACAGCAGACAAGTTTTCCACAGATTATGAGAAACAGAATGATTGGAAACTGCCCAGGGGCAAAGGTCCCATGATAGTTTTTGACCTTAGCACACATGAGGAATCAATGCAGCGCTCTGTTGTTGACCTTAGCCAGTCTCTGCCTCACATACCAGCGCTCTGTTTCCCAAAGACAGCCCTGCTTCAGTCTCTCTGATCCTCTGCTCGTGCTTGTCTTTCTCTAATTTTTATCTCCTCTGCTTATCATTTGCTCGATTTCTCCTTAAATACACTTTGATTCAGTAAATATCCAGGTCGGATCAATCAGATTTACTTAATCCATTCAGGATACAAATACAAAACATGACTGAAATGATGGATTCTTATCTGTAATCCACTCACTACCCATTAAACATAAATTATACTTAATATTAATGTTTTATATATAGAGGGATAGGTGTGGGTTTGTTTACATTCATAAATATTAAATTACATCAGTGCATAAAATGCTACGCTAATATTAATACTGATCTTCATCAGCTGATGTAGTTCAGGGGCTTCTCAGGTCTTTAACCCTGTGAGTTTCATTTTATTTATTTATTTGGATCCCCTGCCAAAGCAGCAGCTACTCCTGGGGTCCACACATTAAAACGCAGTCCACAAAATGCAACAGTGATGTTCAAAATGCTCTGAAAATTAACTCTACAGCCCCAAAGTACCTGATTTTAGGAATGCTTGCATGCTCTCCTAACCTAAAAAAAAGTGAACTGCTTTTCAATATTCTCGCCTGACTATATTGTTATGAAACCTCCCTAATTTTGCTCTGCATCACTTTATAACAATATTCCTTTGCAAAGATTATGTAAAAATGTTTAATTATTAATTTTTAGACTTTTACAGACACTCCAGCATCATTTCCAAGAGATATCTGTAATAGGAAATTTTTTGGACGAGGATGAAATTTTCAAATTATTCTGACTTCTATCTTCATTTACTCTGTCCCAGTAACACATATACGGATAATTCCACATCTGGATAAATCTCTCAAGTGTTACTTTTATAATGACACCAAAATAATTAAAGTAGACTTTGTGGTTGCAGAGATTCACTCTTTTCTTTATGAGTATGTCCTTTTCAAGCAGAAGGCTTAAAAACGGGGCTGTAAAGGTTAATACAGGAAATAAAAGGTAGTTAAAACAGAAACCGCCTGACAGTCATACAGATAGTCTCTTTGATGACCAAAGATCAGGGTTTATGTAAAACACAAATTCTATAAACAAATTCTTCCACTGAAGACGCTGCATTTGGACAGATAAGAACTACAGCTCAAATATTTCTAAAAGACAATTACAAGATTCTGTATGCCACTTTAAGTTAAACAATGAGCACATTATTTAGATAAAATTGATGACATTAGATATTTCTTCAGTCTTATTAAAAACATTTTTACTGGCTAAACTTGCCAGGCAGGTCTAGTTACACTCATAAAAATACATCCTTACTTATTGTTGCTCTAAAGGTGAAAGTGTAACTTGTTCTTTTTTTTTTTGCAGTGTTATGTATGTATCCTTGCAATTATATAACTGTGTGCTACAGTCTACCTTTATTCAATTAATACTGTGAAGAGTTTCTAAGTAATTACAAAAAAGTCTCACTTTTAGATATATGCCTGATCGAAATATACACTTTAAGATGAGTTTTATAGCATCAAAATAGGTTATCTATATATGCTATTCCTTAGCCTTCCAGTCGGGTCGGACAGAGCTGGACTGGCCTGGATACTCAACTTCGGGAGCAAGACAATTAAAATTAGAGCATATTTATATTATTCAGACACGTCTTAGAGCACCGGCTTTAGTAGTGATTTATAGCCGGCTACAAAACTACAATACTAAGTTTTCAAAAACTGCTTGTTGTCACACATCAAAAACTACGCAACTAGAAAGAGATACATTACCTCGTCGCTTTACATCCTGTACGTTGTTGAAAAAAGAAGTTTTAAAGCAATGCAGAGTTCTGAGGAAGGTCCGAGCTACATTCATTAGCATCACAACAAACGCACGCTTTGGCTTGTGGTGCGTTCCAGTTGTAGTCTGAAGTAGGAATTTCCGAGTTCCAAGTAGGAAACTAAAACTGGAACGTCCCCCGATGTCTGAATTTCCTACTGGGAACTTCTGTGAAACCTCGCCACCCCCGAGTTGACAATCTAAGATGGATGCCCCCAGTGTGAACAGTTATTTAGCTCCTGTAATAATCAATTTATTTGCACTTCTGACTGGGGTGTGTCGCTCTAGATCAGCTGTGTACATAGTGTTGTTAGACTTATATTTACAAAAATGCTGCCACAGTAATAATCACAATCTTCATGTGATATTTGTGAACAACAGGGTGTGCTAACAACAGCTAACAATAGCCTGGTAGATCGGCATGTTTTTTTCTGACTTCAACTGGAGCGCCGATAAGTTGGAGATGATGTCACTCCCGGTTCCTAGATTACTGGAACGCAGCATTACGTCGGTCACCGCGCGTGCTCATGGGTAGCAGAGTCTTAATGTCGGCGGAAACAGATTCTCCTCACAGTCCCTTTAACTCCCTTCTTTAATATTTGCCTGTCTTTTGTTTTTGGATTTTGGTGCACTTTTGTGTAACTTTTCTGTTTGTTAGTTATGCTTGGGTGGCTTTTTCTTTTCAGTATGAATGTTGTGGGTGGGTAATTTGGAGCAGATTATCGCTACTGCACTGCACAACAATGTTGGTTAGTCATGTTTAATTCTGTGGCAAAAATAATAAAAAGATGCTGGACAAAAAGAGGAGCAAAGAAAGCTTTTCTTATGGGAAATCATGCTTTTTTTGGTTTTGAACGATCAAATTAGAGGAGCTGGGGATCACTGCTGGGAAAGCAGTAAACATGCAGAAATCCTCTGGATGATGCTGATTGGTCTAAGGTGGCCCAGGGTCGTGGTTACTCAGCCTTACCTGACAGCATTGGCTCTCATAAGACTTACCAGGATAGCTTGGTGGGGATTGTTGTTGACGAGGCTCATGTCACATATGAGTGGTTAATGATACATCTGTGAGATAATATTTAATGTAAGATGATAGTCTAAGGACTGAGACATCGCTTAAGTTCAAAGCTAACAACAAGGTCTAGCCAAATAGTCCAAGAAGGTTCATTAAGTCTGTGAAAAAGGACATGTCTCACTAACATCAGGTAACACTTCTGACAAAGACAGAGGATTTCAGTTGAAACATGTAAAGGTATTAACTAAAAAGCCTTCTTGTCTGTTTAAAAAAGAAAGTAGAAAAAAACAGGTTCCAGCTGCTACATCATACTGTGGCTTAATATGATTGGTCTGTGATGAGTGTTACTGGCAGAACGATCGTCCAATCACCAGCTGCTGTTGTTTTAGAAGGTCCACCTCTGAAAACATTTTCTATGGGCTCTTCTCCAGATATATGGAACTGTCCATCTGGTGTGTCAGGTTAGTTTATATCTATCACATTTATATATATTTTATCTGCTACATAAAGCTGCTGCTGAAATCTTAATTTCCTTGACGGAGTCTCCATTTTGGGGATCTGGTATCAGGTTGATATCTCAGTGTCTACGGGTAATGTGCTAAGCTGACACACCAGATGGATCGTTCACCAGTCTATCTGAAAAGAGCCCATCAAAAGTGTTTGGGGAGATTTAAAACAGTGAAGACATCAATACAATGACTGGCCAGACAGACAATTCAGGCTGCTATGGCTGCAGGGATCAGGCTTTTCCCAAGGTGACCCCTTCTAAACTTTTATTAAAAATGAGACTGATACAGTTATACAGTTTTACTGAGCATCCTTATATAGGCGATATCTATATATATGTTTATGTATACATAAACATATAAACACTCAGCAGAGGTCCATCTACTACTGTAGTTTTGATGATAGTAGTAGGGATGGGAGAAAAAAATCAATTAATAAAACTATCGGGATTCTTTGTTTAACGATTTTTAAATCGATTTTTTTGTTCAAAAATCTTTTTTTTTTCCAAATTTAAATGCTTCATTTAGTCTGTGTTAATAAGCCACTTTTAAATGCAATCCAGGCTTTTGAAGAGAGAGTATAAACAAATGGTTTAAATACATTGATGAATAAATCCTAAAAACGGACTCACATGTGATGTGTATTATTCCTGATATAGTCTGTAGGCATCATCATTGTTCATCTTTTTCGCTGGTGTTAAAAAAGCTAACTAAAGATTGCAAAAATCGGCAATATCATAGAATCGCATTTTAAATTGAATTGGTACCCAACAAATCATAAAGAATTGAACCAGGAGAAAAGCGTATCATCCCAGCCCTAGTGCCTACTATTGCTGACTACAGTTCTCTGTTTGATTAATCTATATATGTGTCTGTGTAATATTAAAACATAAACACTCAGCAGAGTTCCATCTACTAAGTAATATTCTACTGTAATTTTAATGATAGTAGGTAGGATTTCAAGATGATTTGGAGACTAATGCACACTGGAAAATCTCTAGTAAGAGACATTGTAAAATCAAGATGACTGATAAAAGAAAGAAGATAAACAAGAGACAATGCAAAGCAATAAAACTAAGAATCAACAGACAGAAATAAATAAAAGGCAAAAAAACACATTGAAGAACAATGAATATTTTATCATCATGATAATAAATATAAGCAAATTCTAAAAATATAAGAAAACAGACAAAATTTAGAATTTAAATTCTCTTACAAAGCAGGGTAAAAACAAAATCAGTTCTCAAATAAATAATTACAGTCAATTAAAATAATTGAAAAGATAATTGCTGGTATAGCTATTTATTTCATATACAGTACAGGCCAAAAGTTTGGACACACCTTCTCATTTAATGTGTTTTCTTTATTTTCAACACTATTTACTTTGTAGATTCTCACTGCAGGTGTCAAAACTATGAATGAACACATGTGGAATTATGTACTTAACAAAAAAGTGTGAAATAATTGAAAACATGTCTTATATTCTAGTTTCTTCAAAGTATCCACCCTTTGCTCTGATTACTGCTTTGCACACTCTTGTCATTCTCTTTATGAGCTTGAAGAGGTAGTCACCTGAAATGGTTTTCTCTTCTCAGGTGTGCCTTTCCAGGGTTAATAAATGGAATTTCTTGCCTTATTAACGGGGTTTGGACCATCAGTTGTGTTGTTCAGAAGTCAGGCTGATGCACAGCCGACAGCACTATTAGACAACTGTTAGAATTAATATTATGGCAAGAACCAATCAGCTAAGTTAAGAGAAACAAGTGGCCATCATTACTTCAGTGAGAATCTACAATGGAATTAGTGATGGAAATAAAGAAAACGCATTGAATGAGAAGGTGTGTCCAAACTTTTGGCCTGTACTGTGTGGTATATGTGTTTCTTTTTGTTGAATGAATTAAATATAAGTATTTAACTTTGATGATCTTGTTGTTTGTGATGTGGCTTCTGACAGAGTGTATAACATTAACACGGCCCACTAGATGGCTGAAGTTTCCCTTCCCGACTTCAGCCAAAGTTTGGCTGAGATCTTTAACAACAAGCACTTAAACCTGCTGAAGTCTGTCAGAGGTGTTAAAAACAGGAGAAAACGTCTCTGCTGCTCCAGAGTAGACCCGTGTCACACAGTGAGATGACATCAGGAGGGGAAAAGTCCAAAATGAAGACCCCTCATGTCAAAGTCCCTCTCTGTGAGGAAGTGCTCTGCTGGCACTCCATCTGTAAACACGGCTGCGAGCGTTCCAGGCGATGCCACAGGGCCCCATTGTGCCTGTGCCAGGCTGTGTGACAAGGTCCCGTCCAACTTCTCACCTGCAGCATTGTGCGCCCGCGGGGCTCAGTGCACAGTAATTGGGAGCTGAGATTCCAGGACAAGTTTCTTTTTGTCCACTTTGAGGGAATCACTGACCCGGACGTGTGAGGTCACAGCTGTGGTAATTGGTGCGGGCTGATGCAGCGGTGTGTGTGTGTGTGTGTGTGTGTTATTGTCTGTGTATGTACAGTACCGTCTGTGAACAGGCGCTGCTCTGATGCACCAAAGCTGTGCAGGGAAAATATCAGAGACGTGTGAACTCGTGCTGCAGGAGCGCGTTTGTTTGTTACAGATCAAGTGTTTTCTCGGCTCCGAAATGTCTCCTCTGTTTTTAGAAAAGACAAAAGCTGAACGAACTGAGGACTATTGTCTGATTAATCTGAATTTTAATGAGACATAACCCACAAAAGTACATGCTGTAAAAATAAAAGTTAGGATATATTTGACCACAATGGTGAGCTTTTATTTTTTTAACCAGAAGAATTCTACTGCAAAAACTTTCTTGACAGGTCTGTATGAATCAATTTTAATAAGTATTATAATCATTTTGTGCAACTGGAAACAGATCATATTATAGCAAGTTTATTCAATAGAACAGTTCTTACAAATGCAACTGCTGTTCATACTTCTATTTATTTGATTTAATGTTCCTCAATAATAAACATAATTATACCTTGAAATATTAAATACTATGCATGTAATAGGTTATATACCTGTATGATTTCTTACAATACTTTTAATGATTGATTAATGGATAATATGACAACATTTTACTTACATACAACAGAAAACTTTGACCCCCTGCAGGTCAAAGTTGGATACAAAATACCGTACCACAGTTGGGGCAGCAGCCTAAGCAGGGAAGCCCAGACTTTCCACTCCCCGGCCACTTTGTCCAGCTCTTCCTGGAGGATCTTAAGGCCTTTCCCAGGCCGCTGCGAGACATAGTCCCTCTAGAGTACCCTGGGTCTTCCCCGAGGTCTCCTCCTCCTCCTCCTCCTCTGGACATGGGGGAAGCTCGGTCATCCCCTCCCAGATGACCGAGCTTCTCATCCTGTCTCTAAGGGAGAGCCTGGACACCCCGCAGAGGAAACTCATTTTAGCCTGTTGTACCTGTGATTGTGAAGATTCATCCTCCTTTTCAGTCTCTCCTCCTTCCTTCCTGCTCCTCTGATGGCAGTGGCCGTGGTTACCTCGTGGTTACAGTGGTTTCGTATTGTTTGTTTTGCTTTGTCTTTGTTTTGTTTTGTCTTGTTTTGTTTTTATTGTGCATAAATGTTTTGTGCAGCACCGGCTTGCAATGGGACTAGAGATGGAAACACGGCTATAATCTCACATGTTTACATTTATATGTTCATTAACATGTATTGTCCCATCTTTTATAAATAAACAAATCTACCTCGCTGCACGCTGCTTCTGCCACACACCTGCACATGATCCCCAATCAACACTACTATAAAGGCTGCTTGGAGACACATATTCTTCATCGGTGGAATCTTCATCTCAAGTGGTTTAATGGCCGTATCTCCTGTTCTACTCTGTCTTTCCCTCGGCCTTCACTCAGTTTAGGAGTCTGACTCTTTAAAGTGTGTTTTTTCATCGTGTTTTATGACCACCATCTTCGCAGTGTCTCCAGGAGCTTCCACCCTGCCAACCTGTAACTTCATCCCATTCATACGATTGAATTACTTTCATTGGTGTTGTGGACTATATTAACCAATAAGTCATTGCTAATTTGATGCTGTGTCCATCTCCAACTTTAAACACAAAAGGGAATCAGTACCTTGACAGTGATCTTATTCTTTTGGTCATTAACCACAGCTCATATTTGCGTATTTCCATTGAAGGTTGTTCTAGGCAGGAGCGGTGTAACTCTCGTGAAATATCATCCCGCGAGATTTCACTGCAGGAAGATGGATGCCAAGGCTTGTCGAACCCTTTCTCCCTCATTTCCGTTTCTATCTCCTTATAACACTCTGCATTCCTCCGTTGTTTGCTGTCTAGTATGGCAGTTATGTCCTTCTCGAGAATAATGGCAAGAAAAGTCTCCGTCTCCTCCTCTGTCCAAATGTACTGTGCCATGTTTACACCGAGAAAAGTGATCAAGTGTTTCCATTGCGCTTTTGTGATACATTTGAATTTCAAAACATCTGAAAAACCACCTCATGAAAGCGTAAAAACTTTTTAGCGATATTTTAGTGCTCCTTTCAAAATTCAGGTGTTTCCATTACCAGTTTTTTTATTGCACTATTTACATTTTGCGCCTATCCAAGGGTAATGGAAATGCACTTAGAGTCAACGCTGCATCACTCCACCTGTTGATCTCTTGCTCCATCCTTCCCTTGCTCATGAACAAGACCCCGAGGTACCTGAACTCCTTCTCTTGGGGCAGGATCTCATCCTCTTTTCCAGTTGAGTATTTGAATAGAAAATAGTTTTAAAATGTGAAACACATTTTATTTGTTGTTCTTTGTATTTTTGTAAGCATGATTTATTTTCAAAATGAAAGTCAAAATATAGAAGGCTTTTATTTCAAGCTCTTCTGTGTTATCATGCTATGTTTGGTAAGTCCTAGTCAAAGCCTCCCTGCAGGCCACCAGGAGCTCACGGGCATCTGCTAAAATACTAAACTATAAATGTTTATTATGCTGCGGTTTGAATGCACTGACAGTAAAGTTCTGGTCTGTTCTGGTAATGTGGGAAAAAACGCCCAGTGTTCAGGAGTCTCAGAAATTAATTAACCATGGCTTTTAAACATATAATCATCCCATCCCACAGTTAGAAGTAAGTGTAAATACATAGCATCCATTCTTACAGGAGTGATGATTTTTCCTTATCCTTGAAAAGTCTTGTCATGTGAAGCTGACTGATTTTCTTGATAGTAATCTTGTGCGTCTTCTACATACATGAATCATCCAGGTTCAGCCGTGGGGTCTCAGGAAAATGGTTCCTGATTTTCAGGCTTTTGGTTGCCCTTGATTTTATTTTCAATAACTCTTGAGCTCTTTCCAAACAGCCTCCATCTCCTTGACCACAGTAGTGAACTACAAGCTCCTACTTCCTTTTCTAAACACCTTAGAGCATGGCTGTTGGAAAACCAGGTCTGTGATCACAACTGTCTAATTTTGTACGTATGCTTACTGGGCAAAGTGCAGCAGGGAACCATCCATGACTTTACACTGTTGCATACAAAAATACATCAATATATGCCATTTTTGTGAATTATTGCTTACATAAGACAGTCATGCATGCTTTTATAGTTCAATATCCACTCACTCATATGCATTTGCAACCATGCAATATTATATTCAATCTGAATATTATACTTATTAAAACTTTTAAATTCTTGGGCAGAGGAGTAATACACAATTCAACATGCTGTATTTTACTGACCTACTTCCACTTTGGTTTGTTCAAGAGATGTGACGTTCGTGAACAAATCGAGTCTGCTCGAACAGCTCTTGTAAGAGAACGATGAGAACCAATTCATAATTGTGAGTGAGCCGTCTGCCTGCAAGACATTTATAAAGACACATTGCCTGCAAATTTAAGAAGAACGTACAGCAACTTGGTCTGATCTTTTTCTTAAAAGAGTTGTTCAAAAGACTTGACTCATTCGTGAAAGTCAAATTTCTAGCACAAACCACTACAGGAGTAGGTAAACAAAACAAATGCTCTGTTTAGAAGTAGAAAAGATAATACTATTATAGTAGAAGATAATGTAATATAATATGGTAAAAAAAGGAGTCACAACAAGCACACAGAACAATTTAGAGTTTATCTAAAGACTGTAAGCAGAGGCAGGCCAACACTTCCCATTGATTCTCAGTGTTTCAGCTAAGCTACTAAGCAGTGAGTTAGCTTTGTCCTTCTCTTCCTTGTTACTGCACACACAGTCGAAAGAATGGAGTCTGTCTGTCACAAACTTAGGAGTGAGGCAAGATATAAACAACAAAAAACAGGCGTATCTCTTCACCGAACTTTATAATTCACTGTGCATGATTCCCTTGGTCCCCCAACTCCTGGTCCACGGTTTATATATGTTGCTTGTCTTTTAATATGCTCTCTGGGTTTATGCTTATTATTGATGTTGGTTTATGTATTGACACCAACTGCCAATGGTACTGGGGATAGAAATTACCTACTTGGCTATATTCTTATGCATTTACATGTAAATATCCACTAATGCATACTAGGGCTGTAACGAAATGGTCAACTCACGTAACAATATGAAATAAGAAACAGGGCTCACGATACAAAATACTCATGATACAAAATAAAGATTATAGAAAATCCCAACAGTAGGAAGTTGTGCAAAAATCTCATTTTCTTTATTTTCCTCCTAATGCAGACATACAAAAAATATTGCTGCATCAGTACAAAATAAATGCTCTTTAAAAAAAAAAAAAAATTGTAGTTTTGTCCCTGTATTTAGACTACAGTGCAAATACAAACATAAAATCTCAATTAAAAGTGCTTTGTTGTTGTAACAATCAGGATAAGTACATTCTTGAATGAAAAGAAAAACAAATAGCAGTCCTCAGAGCTGCAGTTTAGACCTATAAATGTCTGAACTGTGAACTATAATATTTAGCCTATAACAGTGCATATACTTCTGATCTTCAAGTATGATCAAATTCTGTCAACTCAACAGTAGAAGTACAGTTGTGGTGGCGTCGTAAGTGGTACATCATGGTAGTTGTACTCGCCGCAGTATACGACGAACTGTAAAAAATCACCAGTCTCAGTGGTGCACGGCGGCCCTCGCATTTTTAATTTCGTTTGTCTTTGAATTTTATTTCATCTAGGGATGTAACGATATGAAAATTTTGTATCACGGTTATTGTGACCAAAATTATCACGGTTATCATTATTATCACAGTATTGTTGCAGTGTGCTCAAAATGTTCATAAAGTACTTTAACACAGAATTGAAATTGTTTAACCCGTTTATTATTATATTCATAACAGTTCTTTTGTCTTTTTGTCAATAAATGTGTCAGACTCAGAGGCCAAACAATGCAAACTGCGCATGTGCACCTCGCGTGAGGCTCCTTAATCAAGGACAGATACATTGTTCAGGCTTTTCCAGTCAAAGAGCAGCATCACCGTGCATTACTGAGGCAGTGTGGTGATCAAGCACGGTATAACGGTAATTTTAATTTCCCACGGTAATGATTACCGTGGGAAATTTTACCTCGGTTTACCATTTTACCGGTAACCGTTACATCCCTAATTTCATCATTTTTTATTTTGCGAAACTTCATGGCAGGAAATTTCATTACACCCCTAATGTATACTCCATTTAAATAAGTATAAAAATCTTTCTCAATCTTTCTCTCTCATAGATGCAAACACAACACAGGGTCTGGACCCTCCATGAGCCAATTACTCATACAAAAACCCTGCCTAATTTAAGGTTCTGCTCAAGTTTGCCATGGTAAATTTAACTTCCAGTGATTTAATTTTGGCGTGATCTCTTTACAGTTTCATTTTTTCCTGCTGGTGGCACTGACCCATGAGTGAACTTTGCCGACAGCTCCATGTAATTGGCCTAGACCTGGGTCAGACCCTTCGTCAATATCCTGTGTTAAACCTGGGTTGTAATGTAAAGAGGATTAGTCTGGTCTTGGAAATCATGTCTCTATCTCCAAATAAAGGATTTTGGACAGATCATGCTAAAGCGCTCGAGTGCTGCCGCAAAATGTTTCGGGCTTTAACCTGATAAATCCGTGGTCATTAGCGATCATCCTGGAGCAGTTACAGAGCCCTGGGTCATGACAGGTGGCGGCGTCTCGGGGCCGAGACGACGGCACGGAGAGCAGGCATGGACTCCCAGGTGGAGTGAAGGCTGACAGGTGGTCAGGCGTTTGTGTGTGGAGGGGGTTAGAGTGTCAGCAGCGCTCATCATGATCTGAGTTTCTTCTTAAGGGTCAAACGAGGGTCACTGTTTACAAGTCCAAGAGCTTCAGTTTTGTCTCTGTTCATCCTTCCCTCAAGGATTTTTAATTTTCTTAAATCGTGGATGAATCATGGCCCTGATTTTGACTTTGTAATCAGGTTAGAATCGCATTTTTGTAGCTTTATTTTGATCTAGTATGCTTTATCAATCAATTTGTTTCTTCCCAAAATAAAATGAATTGAAAAAAGAGACATAATCATAATTTCTCACAAAATATTCAGTTGTTAAATGGAACTTGAGGATTGCATAGTAGGTCCCAAACACCAAACAATAAAGACATGATTTTAACTTAAATCCAAGTATAAACCCTAAAAACAAATACTTTCTGAAGACGTGCACATACAAACTGACAGCTAAAAACCTGAGCTGTATGTCAGAAATAATTTGAAATCCTGACCCAGAGTTTAAGGACTTGATGTGTTTTTGCAGGCTCCTTTTGAAACTAGACAGATGCAGATGTTTTTATAGTCCTTTCTGCCTCATTCCAGATCTGTTAACAACATTTTAGTTCATGTTTCTGTCCCCTCAGAAGTTGTTTTTTCTCCCATGTTCCTCAAATACTCCCCTAAAATAAAGTAAGAATACAATCCAAATTTCCAGGTAACTGTCTGTATTGAATTTTTGAGTTTTGGGTCAAACTCATAATTTTGAGTTGCGAGAAAACTATCAAAAATAAAGAAAATGTCAGGCAGGATTCAAACCCAGGTCCATTGAAACATGGAGTTGATGGATTGATTGTACCACTGCACCAAACTTGTAATCCAGAAGTTTATTTGTTATTGCAAATCGTATCCTCAGGACTTGGGCCATTCATTGTATTTCATTAGTCCACCTGTTAAAAAGTCCATAGGAAGTGTTTTGGGAGGGCAGCACCTTTCAGAAGCATATCCAGCAGGTGACTGGACGATCGTTCTGTCAATCAACAATCATTACGGGCCAGGTAATGTCTTAGGTGGGTGCTATTGTGTTACGAACTGTGAACCACTTCATAAAACAAACCAATCCAATCCAACTTTATTTGTTGGATTGGATTGGCTGAAGTATGAAGTGTGAAGTCACCTCGCTCATAGCTCCACCTATTCCTGCTCTAAAAGACAGTTGGGGTGTCCCACTTTGGGCACAATTGGCCAGGAAGTCAACTGGCACCTCTGGAAAAATCATACCAACTTCAAAACATGATTTCATCTGGACTAGAACCAGCCATCCTCCAATCACAGGACCACATGGAGCTACAGACAACCATTCACACTCACACACACTAATTTGGAGTCATTAATGCACCTAATAACCGTTTTTTTGGTCTGTGGGAGGAAGCCAGAGAACCCATTCAGACACGAAAAGGACATGCACCCTCCACACAGAAAGACCCTGACTGACTGACTTGGGGTTTGAACTATCAACCTTCTTGCTGTGAGGCAGAACCTGCTGCTCCTTTGGCAGCCAAACAGGTTCAGTCTTGCTATGAATCATTTTAGAGATGTAAGTTTGAAAATTGTGGGTATTATTCCTTTAATTTTCAGAGGAAAGTCTGTTTTTCACACAAAGATATCTACATTTAGCAGAGAAATGCTGACAACCTTCACACATGTTTGTTCTTCTTCAGTGCTTAAACTTTGAACTGGGACGCAGCGTCTGTCAGTGAACAGCACAGGGTCTCCCAGCCGCTCCTCCAGGGACAGCTGTGTGACCTTTTCACATAAAATGTGTGTGGTAGCACGAGTAACACGACGTGTTCTGGCAGAAACTCTGTGATGCCCTGCAGGCCGGACACCAGCATGTGGTCCATGTGTCACACACACACACACACACACACACACACACACACACACACACACACGTGCACACACACACGCACACTCAGTGTCCTTGTGATCCCTGGCTGACACACTCGGTGACCTTACAGTCAAACAGTCAGCGCTCTGGACAACAGCAGTACGAATATAAAACAAACTTCGTGTTTATCATATGCAGAGATGGATTTAACACTGTCAGAGTGAGTGTGTAATCAAAGGGATTGATGCAGAACTAGACCACATAGATTAACCTCTCCATAACCTTTATAATAAGATTAGGGACATTGTTTACAAACATATGCTGAAGCTGAATCTCGGCCACATTAATCCTTCTGTGGTTAAAAATACTGTACTTTTATTTACACCCTCTTTACTTCCTTGTAAAGACCAATAAAGACACATCGCCTTTCCTAACATATTACGTTTTGCAGTAACAGACCAACAGTCTGAACAAAAAAACTCTGTTTTTCTATTATTATCCTTCCTACATGTCTTAATTTCCTTATTTCCTTATATTATAACCTTGCAGAGTAGATGGACTTGCCTGATTCATTGTCTGAAATCACACAGACCTATCTTGCCAAATTCCAACCTCCAATAAAGTCATTGGCAAAATGTTGGATGGGCCGGTCAGAGAGCCAAAAACTAAATGTGACAACAGCAGGAAGTGACTGCATGTTTGAAAACTATGGCAGCTTCTGAAGCTGTCTACGTGTGGAAATATCTGTGGTTTCATCAGAAATGGACCCAATTTTTTTAAAGAAGAGCAAAAAATGTCATTTAAAGCTTTTCTTACAGGAAACAGTGTTTTTGCTCTCCAAATCCCATTGTGATGATCATATCTCCACTGTTTGCCCTCCTAAATGATCAATCGAGAGAAGCTGGGAGAGAAAGGTAAAATCCTCCACGAATGATGCCAGTTAGTCTGTAGTAGTTGTGGTGACTCAGCAATACCTCGCGAAATGTGCTCTCCTCATTAGTTTACCGGGAGAACTTGGTGGGGATTGTTGTTGACGAGGTTCATGTCAATAAGTGGTAAATGATACATCTGTGTGGTATTATCTGTGTGGTAGTCTAAGTCGCTTAAGCTAACGGCTAACAACAGGGTTCAGCTGCTGTGGCTTGATATGGAGTGGTTTGTGATGAGTGTGACTGGCAGAACAATCGTCCAATCACTAGCTGCTGTTGTTTTTGAATGTTCAATTCTGAAAACATTTTCTATAGGCTCTTCTCCAGATGGACTAATGAAATATTTCCATGGTGTGATAAATGGAGCTGTTTGTCTGGTGTGCGAGGTTACCTAAATTCTACCATCTTAATGTTTTTTTTAATTTATCTAATGTGTTGCAGTGATGCATGACGGCACAAAAGGTAGTTCAAGTGCCTTGGAGCAGGAAGGTTGTCGGTTTGAGCCCGGACGGACACAGGAGTTGTGGAGTTTGCTTGTTCTTCCCGTGCTTGCATGGGTTAATTGGTGACTCCAAAGTGCCCCCAGTTATGCTTTGACTAGTCAGTGAAATAAGTTGTCGACTGAAAACTGAGTGAAAGGAAAACACATGGACTTCACAGAATCACTGGTGCACTGAACAGACAAATTCACATCTCTGAGATCAACAACTCATATTACGTCCGGAGCATTCTGGAACAAAATTCAGTGCATCTTGGACAATGTTTTGACATGAGCAAACTCAAACTACTGTTAACAACTGCAGTATCAGGAGACTGATCATGTTTAATTAACCAGTAATTATCAACAATTCAATGCATTTATGCAAATAATTTATTCTAGAAATAACTTAAAATACAAAATCAGAAATAATGAACAGATTTTTTTTTTTAAGTGTCCAACTGCAAACTTACAGTTTCAAGTTATGAATGCGAGAGTGAATGGTTGTCCATCTCTCTGTTACTCCTTTCAGACTGGCCAAAAACCCTGTTTAAACCCGGTAACAACTGGCTCATGTCGGCAGTTTGGATGGATCTAATCGGCATTTCGATCCGGGTCAACTGACACTGCACTGGTTTTTATCGACTCGCCTCTGATTGGCTTTCTTGGGAACATCACACACATGTCAACCCGCTAATTTATGTCATGTAACGTGCCCACGTCTGTAACTTAGGTGAATCTGTGCCATCTCAGAAACAAATTCCATCCAACTTTGTAACATCAGCGCTCAAATGTCGTTCAGTCTGAGCTGAGTTTGTACATTTTTAAAGAGGGACAAAAGTAAAAAGTACAGAAAACCGCTGACCAACATGTCCACAGCTTCTACGCTCTTTTCCACTGTTTACATGAACGTGTTTTGGAGCACTGATGATGTCATCACGTTAACGGCATCAGCTTGACGCACCAGAGGAAAAAAACAGCCATGCAGCTCGTCTGCTGCCGATTAGACCCAGGTCTGCTGGCGGTGGGAAAGGAGTCAATCGCCGGTTGTTAGCAGGTTAACCTGGGTTGAAAGACCCACGCTGACCCGCTAATTTTAGTGTGAAAGCGGTATAAGTGGCCCTATGACTGGTGACCAGTTCAGGATGTACCTAGCTTCTCACCCCATGACAGCTAGGACAGGCTCCAGACCCCCAAACAACCCCAAAAAGGACAAACGGTATTGATGATGAATTAGAGTTCCAGTTAGAATACAACTTTAGTTTACTTAAAGGTGCTATGAGGAGAATCTATTACCGGCGAAATAAAGACTCTGCTGTTGTTCACAAATACCACATGAAGAATGGGATTATCACTATGGCAGCATTTTTGGAAATATAAGTCTAACAATACTATGTACACAGCTGATCTAGAGCGACACACCCCAGTCAGAAATGCAAATAAATTGATTATTACAGGAGCTAAATAACTGTTCACACTGGGGGCATCCATCTTCGATTGTCAGCTCGGGGGTGGCGAGGTTTCACTGAGTTCCCAGTAGGAAATTCAGACATCGGGGGACATTGCAGTTTTAGTTTCCTACTCGGAACCTGGAAATTCCTACTTCTGACTACAACTGGAACGCACCAAAATATGTGACCCAAGCCAAAGCGTGCGTCTGTTGTGATAAATGCAGCTCGGACCTTCCTCAGAACTCTGCATTGCTTTACAACTTCTTTTTTCAACAACTTAAAGGATGCAAAGCAACTATGTACTGTATTTCTTTCTAGTTATGTAACGGTAGTTTTTGATGTGTGACAACAAGCAATTTTTGGAAAACTTATATATCGCTACTTACAGCCCGGTGCTCTAAGATGTGTGACATAAATTATAAAATAATATACATTTGCTCTAGTTTTAATTGTCTTGTTCCCGAAGTTGAGTATCCAGGCCAGTCCAGCCTTGTCCGACCCGACCGCGAAGCTAAGGAATAGCATTTATAGATAACCTATTTTGATGCTATAAAACTCATCTTAAAGTGTGTATTTCGATCATGCATATATCTAAAAGTGAGACTTTTTTGTAATTACTTAGAAACTCCTCACAGTCTCTTTAAGACAACATATATTAACACCAAAACATATTGGATGGATATTGACTGGAAAACTAAAGAAAATAATGAGGAGTGGGAGTAACAATATATTTTAGTTTCTATCTCATTCACTTTTTTATTATTTCTGTTTTTTCTCACTGTCTTGAAGAGTAAAATGTAAACAGTGAACAGCTGTAAAACTTGCACTCTTCAATGAAGAAAAGAAAAGAACATGCCTCAACATGTTTCTGCTGCCCTTCATTGGTTAATTTAAGCACTCTTTCCGGCCCTTTGTGGAGTGTCCTCCCATAAATAACCTTACCTTGCTCCCTCTGATGCTTGACTCGACCAAGGACATGGTTTCTGCCCCCAGAGAAGCTCGGCCTGTGAGAAATGTTTGTATAACTAAGATGCCAATCTGCCCCTCAGCAGCTCCCGTCCAGATGCCCTTGACCCCCCTACAGCTGCTCCGCCCGTAGTCGTCAACTGCAGCCATACCCAGCAGCTCCCTCGAGTGTGTGTGCAAGTGCAACTGCGAGGTACGGCGGTGCTGAAAATGAGTATGCGGGCTTCTCTCAGTGGAAAGGTTAAAATATTCTTAAACATTGACAACTCACTCTCCATTTCCTTTTAAAGTCCATTTGTTGGAATACACACTTCCTCTCGTGGCACTCTCCTTCCTCTGGTATCGTACCTGTGGGATATGAATAAGTCATTAGAGGGAAGTCTTTATTTCGTCAAGCTGCTGAATATAAAAGTCAGAGTCAGAGAGGACGGTGAGGGTCCCAGAGGAGGAGGCGTTTAATGTGTTTCTGTTGCTGTGAGATGTTTCTGGAGCTCGGCGTGAGAAGTCTGTCAAAGCTCCAAGAGGGAAACACACACCACTCTGTAACTTACATGAATTCTTTTATACATTTAGATGATTTTTGGCTGAAATATTGATGTTAACAGATTTATCATTTAATGTAGTTTTACTGTACTGAACACGACTGAGGTGACCGGCATACCGTCCATTTTATCTGCTCACTGCAGGGTTTTCTGCAACGTCTTCCACATAGACAGTTTAATGCTTTGTCATTACCTCCGCCAAGCGTATGTCTATCTGTTAGCAAGGTTACAAAAAAACTACTGGTGTGGTTTGGTTCAAGGAAGAAGCTATCAAACTTTGGTGATGATACAAATTTTATCTCAGGATGCAAAAAATTCCCAAAATGATCTAAAATCCCATAAGTTAACATTGGGCTGTATTGTGGCTTTCCAGTACCTTAAAGCCACTTTAGACAGATAATAGGTCCAGTATATCTGCATAACACACTGCTGCTGTTCCAAAGGAGCCCTCGGAGTTCAGAAAAGTTTTGGAGATTTAATAACTGAATCGCAAGTGACTGGAGTTACATGCACACATACAGTATGATGTCGTAATGTGTACACAGGTGGCACTTGTGTAAGCAAACAGATAAACAACAGGTAACAAAAGCACAGTCAACAAAAAATTACTACTACCTCAGACTCGCCTCTTACACGCACTGCAGGTGAAGCAGCCTCTAATATAACTTCCCCAATGTCGATCCATAGTGCTCATGTGACCCAAAACGTACACGTTACCACGGAAACCTGACAAAAGTGATTGATCCCAGAATAATCAACAAACAATATGGCTCCTATTGGCTGGATTTAACAAAATTATATCTTTGCCATCACTTGATGGATTTGGTTCAAAATTAAGAGGATAGTATATATAACATGTCTCTATCATTAAGGTAAATTTTTGTGGATCCGATTTAGATTAATGTCACAATAAACATGTTTATCACAATCAACCCCACTCATTTATCCTCTGCTGCTGTTAGAGTTTCAACCCCTTTACTTTGTTAGGGGAATCAATACGTGAGCTTGACTGCTTGTACAGAGATTAGCATAACAGCATAACAAACTTTCAGTTTGAAGAGAAATGAGCTCTGTCTCTCTAAACAAAAATGCTATCTAAAATGCAGAGCTTTTTTATTTACTTCCGAGGGCTCATGATATAATAGTCATACAACCTCTACCTTTGTTTTTTCTGTCATGCCATGACTGTTTTGAATGTCCACTCCTTGGCCTTTAACTTCTCCTCCCCCCTCCATTCAGGCATCACTTGGGCGGTGAGCTCATTACAATAGCTACCCGATCCCTCTGATCTGAGTGTTTCCTAAGGGGAGGGAAGAAGAGCTGCATTTGATCCTCAACAGACAAAATCTATCATTTTTTCATTCATCTTAAGTCAAATCCTTGCTCAATAAACTCTCAAGACATGATGTAAATATCAAACACACCAGAACATACAGAAAAATTGAAAGTTTTGCTCAACTTCACATATGTTTTCATGAGTTTGTTCTACAGAGTGGCTCGCTACCTGTCCTTTACACTTTACAGCACCCACCTACATTATCTGATTGGCTCGTACTGAATATGATTGACAGAGTGTTTGTCCTATCACCTGCTAGATACATTAAGGTGCTGCCCATTACCAAACACTTGGAGTGTTAACCAGAGTGATTTGTGATGTATGTGTGGAGATCACGCAGAGAATCTAATCACAGTTTTTAAAGCAACCATTGCCAGATATTTAAAGGGTTAAACCAACATTTTTTGCCTCACTTCTGAATCCATAAAAAGCAGATAGACACTATTCTTTAGACTGTGCTTGCAGTAACAAGGAAGAGACAGGCAGAGCTCACCTGCTAATTAGCTTAGCTCAAACACTGGGAGTCAATGGGAAGGGATCACCTGCCTCTGCCTATGGACATCAGAATAGCACCTCAGAAACACTAAACAGTCCTGTGTGATTGTTGTGACTCAGTTTTTAACTGTGTTATATCATATTACCTTTTTTTAGACCAAAATAAGCACTTTCTGTAATTTTCGAAAAAACTGTATATATGAAACTAATACGCAGGACGCATGTGCAAACCGACGCAGATGTGCTTTGTTTTGTTGACCTACTTACAAGCACACCCATGGTGGTTTGCGCATGTGTCCTGTGGTTTAGTCTTGTGTGTGTTGCTTTAAAAAATTACAGTAGGTGGTGATTTTAGTCTAAAGATAGATCAGGTAACAAACTTCAGTCACAACAAGCAAACAGGACTGTTTAGAGCTGCTGAAGAGTTTATCTGATGATTGTAGGCAAAGACAAGTCATCGTTACCCATTGATTCCTAGTGTTTGAGCTAAGCTAACTAGCGGGCAGCTCTGTCTGTCTCTTCCTTGTTAAAGTCGAAAGAATGGAGTCCATATGCTTGTTATGGACTCAGGAGTGAGGCGAGACACAAAAACAAAAGCAAATGTTGGTGTACCCCTTTAAGATGTTTTTAACGAATGCTTTTGTGGAAAACAGCACTGGTTTGAACCTTTTGTAACTTCAAACATTCTTACAGGGAACAATCCGATTCTAGATGATAGCTCACCACAATTCATGAGAAACAAGCAGGAGACAAAATAAGAAATGTGAGTCAGAGTTAAGGGGGACAGTCTGGCTCTGGTGAAAGTGCGGCTTCTTTGTTGTGGCATGTTTTGACATCCAGAGCCGGTCATAAACCAGACCTGACAACATAGGTTACAGCGAGGTTACAGCTTTGAAACGTCTCCTTACAAAACATGCTTACTTGTCTTAGCTTACACCCTGCGGCTTCACCCTCAGCTGCAGCCTCGCTCGAACCAGAACCAGCAAGGGCTCCGCAGCACATTTTTAAAGAAGGCTAAAAAAGCAGAGTGTGTGTTTCTGCTCTAACCTCTGCCATCATCATCACCCCCCAAACCCCCTCCCCTCTTCTCCGTCTGTCTGTCAGCTGAGAGCAAGACAGAACCAGGATCATTATGTGTTGTGGTGACCGGCCCGTGACCCCACTGTGCATTCTGCTTTGCCCTCATGGGTGTGCCACGGTGGGGGTGGGGAGAGAGCCACCGCAACCTCTGACATGTCTGCTGGAGCGGTCTGTGTACTCCGGCGTGTGCACTTGGCACACCTTCACATCCTCAGTGTTACTTTTCTACATGGTTGCAAAGCTCTGTGGATTTGCCGGCTAAAAATGGACGTAGAGCGAAGCGCAAGGTTGACTTGTGCGTTCGGAGGATCAATGTGTGCGCATATGGATGTGTGTGAAAGCACATTTCACACCAGCAGGATTGTCTGGAATTATCTGCATGTTGCATTGACAGGGTGCGTGCGCGGGATTGTATTGGGTGTGTGCATGAGCGTCATTCAGTGGGCTAGCTGCCGCGCTCCGTAGCTCCCAGGGAGATCCGTGACCGAAGATCCTCAAGTTTAAGGTTCATCTTCAGTTCAGAGAGAGGTTCAACTGCCGGTCAGCGGGCCACTGTTAGAGCAGCCTCTCTCCTCCTCTGTTCTCTGATACCAACCCCCCACACACACCAACACACACATCCTCTCTTTACATACAGCTTTTTCCTTTTTTATACAAATGCACTCCCTCTCTGCTCCACTCAGCTGATCTTTTGCCTTCTGTTTGACCCGGGCTGTGGGTCGATCAGGTGGTAAACTTAAGCACAAAAACAAGGCTGCTTTTCATCAATTTTTGGATCATAAATCATTAAAAATAATCTTTGAAAAATATACATCATATATAACCAGTGTTGGGTTACTTTAAAAAAGTAAATAGTTATAGTTATTAGTTACTTTCCCAAAAAGTAATTGAATTACTAACAGAACTAGAACTTTAGTTACCAGGTAAAGTAACTGATGCGTTACTTGTATGAAAAAGCTTTTTCTGCTTTAACTGTGTGTTTTCATCCCTCTCCCTCCGTGTTGTTACCTGCCTGCTACAGCAGCGCCGGCATCACCAGCGGAGTTCTCCGTGTTTTTTTCCTCAGTAGCTTTTCAATTTATTTAAAACTGACACATACTTTGTTTTAGGAAATATGTACACTTCACATGTGTGTTCTTGCCTGTAATTCTTGTGTTTCGATCCTGAAAACATCAGTTTTAGCTCCACAGACCGCTCCGTACTCGCTGTTGCCGCTAGTCGTGTTGCCAGATTTTGTGATTGAAATAAGCATTATTGAAGAGAGGATGAGGCGTGTTTTAAGTTTTTTTTCCGAGTTGCATTTTAATTTAAAAGTCAAATTTCATCTTTTTTGTCTCTTAATTTACTTATTATATTAGCAGTATGCACGTTTATACTGTACTGTCCCTGTTCTTTTTGCTTTTATTTGCTTTTATTACTTTTATTGGTTTTTATTGTTATATTGTTTTCATCATGTCTGCCTTTTCTACTGTAAAGCACTTTGGTTGGCCGCTGGCTGTTTAAATGTGCTATATAAATAAAGCTGACATTGACATTGACATATTAAACACACGTTTGTTTGGAGGTGGAACATCCTTTTCTTTATACAGAAGTGAAGTGAGGAGCTGCTGTTATTTATAACTCTGTTGTTGCTTAATAGTCTGTCTAACCTTGATTTTTGTAACCAAACAGACACGTCAGGCTTTTATCTAAGTAGTGCCTTAATCCTCTACAGCTTTATTCTGGTGAAAACAGTAGTAACTACATTAGAAATCAATTTAAATCTAGCTATAGGGATTTATTTTAGGTGGAAACGCCTTTTACCGTAATTTCAAATTTCTGTTAGGATGGGATAAAATAATCTTAATAACCTCTGAATTTGGTTTATGTTTACGGTAGATCATGCAGCAGATTCCTCCTGGGTTTGGGAGCACAACAAGTCCAAATGAGAAACTGCACTATTAGTATAAGCCCAAAAAAGTGCAGCCCACAACTCCCAATATACACATGAAGGTAGAAAAAGAAGAAGCCGAACGTCGCTTATGATAAGCAAACCTGGCAACTCTGGCATCGCGTTCTCTCCTGTGTCCGTCAACAGCACAGCTCCTCTGTGTCTGGCAGAGTGAGGCAGGTCGGATAACAGCTGCTTGACATCGGTGCAAAGTAACCCGCCACATTTTACTGTAGGTAAAGGTAACGGCGTTGTAACGTATCAAAAATAGTTAATTAGATTTCCCGTTACTGGGAAACATAACAGCGTTAGTAACGCCGTTATTTCTAATGCCGTTACTCCAAACACTGTATATAACATCAAAAGTGTTGGACAAGTTACTTTAAAAATGTAATGCATTATTTATTACTTGTTACTGTCATTTCAAAGTAATTAGTTACATTATAATATTTCTGTATTTGAAATGGAAGGCATTACACTATTATCACATTACTTTTAAGCTTATCTCATCAAAATAACAGGAAATATGGATTTGGCATCTAAATGCAGCTCATTCCGCTCAAAAAGATTCAGCTGAAGACTAAAAACAGTAGAATAAAATAGCCACATTGATGCTCATGGCACAAAACAAGAAGCGATAGCAACAACAGGCAAAAGGTCAAATTCTGGTAAATTGTGTTAAAGGTGTAACTTTAGGCCAGGGGTGTCCAAACGTTTTACATCGAGGGCCGCACATAGAGGAAAACTTGGACAACTGAGTCACTTACTGAACCTCACTTTTAGTGTGTTAAAATTAAAGTTTTCGGGTTTGGGGGTGCATTATCACTGTTAAGGGACACCTCAGGCAAGCACTTGATTCACACTAGTCAGGGCGAGAATGACCCTCTGAACAGTAGAGATGGGAGACACGACAGCTTATTTTCACTGTCGGTCACAAAACAAGAATAAACTGCAAATATACTAGTAACTGAAAATGAATATTGAAATATACTTTGTAAATAAGACCTTTTGACAAAGTAAACATGGCAGAAAATATGCATGATTGATGGAGTTTGCTGCTATAATCAAAATATTTTTATTTATTCAATTGTTTCAGGGGCCAATTCAAAATGGGCAGGGGGCCATATTTGGCCCCCGGACCATAGTTTGGACAGCCCTGCTTTAGGTCGAGTGGAGGACTTTTCTCCTCTGCTGATCTCATGGAATATTTGACCAATTTGTATTTGAAAAAAACACAAAAATGGCTCTTCATTTCAGGTTAAATTAAAAATGCATTGTAACTTGCATAACTGACATCTGTACCAAGTAAAATATTGCAGTTTTTCTTTCTAATGCCTTACATTACTACATTACAGTAATCACATTACTTTTGTAATGCATTATTTCCAACATTTAACATCAACATTATTATTCTCCAGATTATTTTCATTATAGATTTAACTTTAATATTAGACTGATCTCTTTCCATAGACATGAGGTCCTTCCTGAAAATGAAATGCCACATCATCGGGGCTTACATTTTAATAATATTAGATTCAACAAATAAAGATGAAATTTACCTTTATGATAGAGACATGGACCCCATATTATCCTGTAAAACTGAAACGGAATCTGTTAAAAAATGGCAGAGCCACAAGTTTTTAAAATTCCGCCTTATGTTAACTTTGTAATATTTTCTTTTTAAATTTGGGATATTTTTTGCACACAGGCATATATATGTATGCCCACTAAAATCTAGTCATTTCTAAGTTTGGCCATTACCAACATTTCCTGAAAATTCCATCAAAATCCATCTAGTTGTTTGTGTTTAATCTTGCTAAAAAATAAACAAAGCTGTCAAAAACACAACCTCCTTGAGTAAAGTATAAAGGAAAGAATATAGTAAAATCCTGGCTAAGAAGATGGAGTAGTTGTGATTTTGCTGGTGACACTTCACAGTCTGCTCCCTGTTATTTGTAATTTAAGACTGATGAAGTGCTCCCTGATTGGAGACGTAAATTAACTGTACTGGCTTCACAAACTTGAAATACTTGGACACATAATACGTTTGGACAGGCCTCAAATTGGCCAGTGCTCTCTTGATCATTAAGGTAGAAAAAATTAAAACTCAAACATTCTCTTCCATATGTGGCCAAAAAAAGGCGGCTTGTCATTGAGAGGTTATGATTGGTGGGCTCGGACTGATGTCTCGTTAATCCCTTTTTTTTCCTCCAGGCCATTTATCCACACCATATAATGAACCTGAAAGCTTTTGTTTTGGTTTTATGATTGGAATTTTGATGAGGACATACCGTACGGCCCTTTCTTCTGCCTGACTAGTGTATGCCGTGAGTCTGATGACCGTTACGGCTGCAAAATTTAATCAAAAACCCCCTTTGTGTCTCATTACAGGAAAACCATGACCTATTTCAGCAGCTGACCTCAAACAAAGCTGCCGAAGAGTTGGGACTCGATTTGAGAGCCTTATTTGTAGGCAGTGCCACGCGAAGACCACAGACGACTAACCGGATTAAAACTTTAATCATTATTAAGTGTTGATCATTTCCTTATGTTTACACAGCACGCCACGCTCTCAGTGGGAAGCTTACATGATTTTATAACTTATATTCTGCCATCCACTTTCGAGGATGTTGCTGCTTTCACACATGCACTCTCGAAAATTACTGGAGCACTATGGCACGACCTGCCTCTCTAGCAAATACCCATTTATAATCTATACCATTTTATCCTTTTCGGGGTCACAGCTGGGCTGGAGCCTTTTCCAGCAGCCTGAAAGTAAGAGGTGAGGTACTTTGGACTAGCTGCCAGCCAATCGCAGGGCTATCATGAAGAGACAGACAAACATTTAAATTACATCTGGCATTATACAACAGGCTGCACAGTGAAATTTAACAGTGGTTCTCTCTTGACTGTGCCCACTTGCTCCACCTCAGCTCACTGATGCAGACACAGTTTTGTGTCTTTGACTTTGTTTTTAGATACAATACGATACAGTAATTATTGATTGGTGTTGCAGCAGTTCAGGAGCACAGTAGCATGCATTACGGCCAATAAAATAACAAAAAATATAATAAATAGCCTATAGATCAATAAACTGTAATAACTGTAACTGTATCTCCTGCTTTCCCCCTCAGCTGTTGACTGGCGGATTAAGTTAATACATATATTTCTTTTAACAATCACAGAAAGTGCTAATTTTAGCCTAAAAAAAGATAACGTAACACAATGCAGTTAAAAAATTGAGTCAGTTGATTATAATCCCTCCTACTTCTTTTGCAATAGGTCTACTACTACTACTAGGGAATTTTTTGGCTTTACTAGTCCTACAAGTTGACTAAAAACACTACTACTTGTAAGATATTTTGAGTTTACTAGTTGTATTACTAAACTAAATTTTGTTTTACTACTATGGTTTGGACACTAGTGTGCGAGTACACCTACAATTACACAATGTTGTTACTAGTTACTAGATTTGTAGGTCAACAAGACAAAGCACGTCTACAGTGGTTCACACGTGCCCTGCAGTTTTGTTTCATCCTATCTCTATAAAAAATGTAATAATACTTAAAGTCTAATTAAATTATAGCTTTGTATAATTAAATTAGACTAAGCTATAATTTCATAGCTTAGTCTAAAGATAGATAACGTTACATAATGCAGTTAAAAGATGGAGTAAGTTGAATATTGACCCTCCTACTTCATTCGCATTAGGTCTACCATTACTACTAGTTAATCTTTTGGCTTTACTAGTCCTACAAGTTGACTAAAAAACGGTCTACTACTACTACTTGTAAGATATTTTGATTTCATAAGTAGTATTAATAAACTAAATTGTGTTTTACGAGTATGGTTTGGACACTAGTGCGCAAGTGTGCCTTACTATCTAAGCAAATTTGCCTACTATTAGGCAATTTTATGTCACTAGTACTACAAATAAAGCTTTGAGCTTTGAATGTTAACTAGAAACATGAGAATGTCAACAAAACAAAGCACATCCATGGTGGTTTACGCATATGCTCTGCGGTTTAGTTTCGTACGTATTTCTTTTAAAAATTACATGAAGTGCTATTTTTAGTCTAAAAATAGATAACGTAATGCAGTTTTAAAAAAAAGTCACAACAAGCACACAGGACTGTTTCAAGTTTCTAAAGCGTTTATCTGATGACTGTAGGAAAACTCAGGCTAACACTACCCATTGACTCCCAGTGTTTTAGCTAAGCTAATTAGGAGTGGGTGAGTTCTGTCCGTCAATTTCTTGTTGCTACACAAACAGTTGAAACAATGGTGTCTATCTAAGTGAGGCAAGACATGGAAACAAAAAAATGTTTGTGTATCCCTTTTAATTTGACTTGAGCTAATTTTAATTAAAGTGTATTTCAGTTGGCAGCCACAGTTTTCGTTCTTTATTCCTGGATGTTTCCTTAATCGCTCCTTCCCTCATCTGGAGCTTTTCTTGAGGAACCTGACGCTGACTTTAAACCAAACTGCCAAATTCTGTTTTTATTAAACATGCATGTTCCTCGTCATCCATTTCAATAATATTTAGTGTTTCTGATTGCATCTTTGAACCCTCTGGCTACGTCTGGAAGTAACCGTGTAATTAATTTGCTCTCCGTTCATTGACCAGCTTTATTATTTCTCAGCAGCTGTTTCCTGCCTGACAGTGCAGCCAAATGCCATGAGCCGAAAACAAAACATTAGATTCAAGATAAGGCTCTGTTGAAATAAATGTAGTCCAGTCCCTTTAATTGAACAGATGTGAAGCTTATATTTGATAGAGAAATCAATCATCCTGGATTGAAGGCATGCACTGTAAAAGTTTGGTGTAACTTAATTTACAGTAGTTTTGCTCTACTTTAATTTTTAGCATTTTGACTGTATTTCTAGTATTGTTTTACTACTGTATCTTTATTACCACTGCCAGGAGCTTATGTTATTGCCAAATCTGGTTGTTTTTTGTTTGTTTGTTTCTCTGTTAGCTACATAATGCAAAAAGTTATGGACGGATTTCGCTGAAATTTTCAGGAAATGTCCAGATTGGGACAAGGAACAAATGATTAGATTTTGGGAGTGATCCAGATCCCTGTCATGATCCACCATGACGGTGAAAATGCGATTTTCGTTAATAACCACTGAACTGCAATGGATATCATTTTGAATCCAATTGCTAATGGTATGTTTTCATGGTCATGCTTTTTTATTTACAGTATCATTGCCATATTTGATTTTACACTTTAATGCGTTTAGACTTTAGTTGACTTGCTGCAATTTAGTTGACATAACCATATATATAGTTTTTTTAATGATCATTTATTTGCAAGACATAATTCCATAAATAAGTAAAAACATACATCATATTTTATCCATTAATATACAATAACTTAAACATGTGAAACATTCACTAAAAGAATTCTTGCCTGGTGTTGGTCAGATTGTCTGGGCAAAAATGACACTCTCTTGATCCATTACCATTTGAGTGATTTACCATATGGACATTCTAATGTAGATACTTGTATATTTAAGGTAAAATACTGTTAAGTTTACAGAAATTAGTGTCCCCCCCCCCTTACGGTAATTTACTGAAAAGATTTTTATTGGGATGACCACTATGGCCGCATTTTTGTAAATATAAGTCTAACAACACTATGTATACAGCTGATCTAGAGCGACACACCCCAGTCAGAAGTGCAAATAAATTGATTATTACAGGAGCTAAATAACTGTTCACACTGGGGGCATCCATCTTCAATTGTCAACTCGGGGATGGCGAGGTTTCACCGAGTTTCCAGTAGGAAATTCCGACTTCCGAAGACCCAAGCCAAAGCGTGTGTTTGTTGTGATGCTAATGAATGCAGCTGGGACCTTCCTCAGAACTCTGCATTGCTTTACAACTTCTCTTTTCAACAACTTACAGGATGCAAAGCGACGAGGTAATGTATCTCTTTGTAGTCGCGTAGCGGTAGTTTTTGATGTGTGACAACAAGCAATTTTTGGAAAACTTAGTATGGTAGTTTTGTAGCTGGCTATATATCGCTACTTACAGCCCGGTGCTCTAAGACGTGTCCCAATAATATAAATTTGCTCTAGTTTTAATTGTTTTGTTCCCGAAGTTGAGTATCCAGGTCAGTCCAGCCCTGTCCAACCCGACCGGAAAGCTAAGGAATAGCATTTGTAGATAACCTTTTCTGATGCTATAAAACTCATCTTAAAGTTTGTATTTTGATCATGCATATATCTAAAAGTGAGACTTTTTTGCAATTACTTAGAAACTCCTCACAGCATCTTTAAAACAGGAAAATCAAAAATAAATAAAGTCCAGTTATAACGAGATAGTATCTCATAAAAACAGGCAGATTTTTTTTTATTTTTAAGTGAATGCAATACGCCACCGTACTTAGCTGTAAATATTACAGTAAAATTCAGTTGAGTTTACAAAATTCAGTTACAGTGTAGATTTCTGACTTGTTTCCCTCTTTGGATGAATTAAATCACTTTTTTTTTCAGTTTTATTGCACTGAATGGGTGTCAGCCCAAAGTGGGATAGAGTTGTTTGGACATCACCAAATCACAGCTGATATCCCAGCATGCTTTGCCATGACATACAGTGTGTGTTTGCCTGCCATGCTAACCCCGCGGCCCCCTCGCCACCCCTCTGCTCTGCTGTGATGTGTCCCTGCTTGTTAAGCCAGCCCATTGGCTCTGATCCAGGGGGGATAATGCCAGATTGGAGGGGTTAGAGGCAGGGTAAGAGTTTACCACATGATACGGCCGGGACGTGACACAGGACAAAACAAACCAGTCACACATTATTGGCTTAAGCTGAGAAGACTTGACTTCCTCTTTATGTTGCTCTGTCCCATCAGTTTGGGCAATAAAAAGAGATAAGCAGGTCAATGGAGTCAGTTTTCCCCTTATATACAATTTTAAAAAAACAAGAAATATTGATTCTGCTAAATACTGTAACTTAGAACAAATATGAGGAAATTTCATCTAACTCTTTATCTTGTTTCTCTGTCCTTCACACCCAATGTTTGTCTTTAATGCTCTTATAATGTAGCCTCTATTACTTTCAGCTTCGTTCTCTGTTGTTGACTTTTTAAATCTTCTTCTTCTTCATCTAAATGTCATTACTTAATTTAATGTTGCTGCATTGCTTAAATTTCTGGCTACTAACGTTCACTTTTTAGGCTAATTTGTGCTTCTATTTTTTAATATCTTTATAACTTTTATTTCTTTTGAATGTTTTTATAATTTAGCCTCTATTGATTTAAGCTCCTTCCTCTGTTGTTGACTTTTTATATTTTTTCTTCATTTTTCTGTCATTACTTACTTACTTAACTTACTTACTTTTAATCTTTTTATAGCACTCTTTTAAGGCTCTGTTATTGCATTATCTCTTGTTTATCTAAACACTCTATTTTCATGGTTTTACATCACTTTAGCTTTCCTTTCTTTTCCTGTTTTTTTTTTTAACTGCTTTTATAATTAAGCTCCATCAGGTTTGTCTTCTTCCTCTGTTGTTGGCTTTTTATATTTTCTTCTTCAGATTAAAGTCTTTTTTTACTTTTAATTCTCATTTTATTTAATTTATGCTGCATCACTTTACTTTCTGACTATTGGTTCCAACTTTTAATCTTTTTATATTACCCTTGAAGGTTTTTTTAATGATATTATCTCTTGTTTATGTAATAATTCTATTGTTTTTGCCTCACTTTAGCTTTTCTTTCTTTTCTTGCTTTCTTCTTTTACTGCTTTAATGATTAGCACTATTACATATAACTTCTTTTCTCTGTTGTTGACTTTATATTTTTTTCTTCATATAAAAGTCTTTACTTAGTTTTAATTCTCTTTTTTATTTATGCTGCATTGCTTTATTTTCTGGCTACTGCATCCAACTTTTAATCTTATTATAGGTCTGTTTTAAGGCTCTTTTATTGTATTATCTCTTATTTCTGTAATAATTCTGTTTTAATGGTTTACTCTCGCTATAGCTTTTCTTTCTTTTATTGTTTTCTTCTGTTACTGCTTTTATGATAAGCTCTATATGTAACGTTTATCTTCTTCCTCTGTTGTTGGCTTTTTATATTTTCTTCTTCATATTAAAGTCTTAATTGTAGTTTTCATATTAATTCTCATTTTATTTAATTTATGCTGCATTGCTTTACTTTCTGGCTATTGGTTCCAACTTTTAATCATAGCACTTTTTAGAGGCTGTTTTACTGCATTATTTGTTTACTTAAAAAATTCTATTGTAATAATTTTTCATCTCTGTAGCTTTTCTTTTGTTTTATTCTTTAACTGCTTTTAAAATTTAACTCTTTTACTTTTATCTTCTTCCTCTGTTGTTGGCTTTCTATATTTTCTTCTACGTATAAAAGTCTTTACTTTTTATTCTTTTTTGTTTATGCTGTATTGCTTTACTTTCTTTGGTTCAATCTTTCAATCTTACATAGGTCACTTTTTAGGCTCTTTTATTCTATTATCTACTATTTAAGTGTTTTATTTTTTATGGATTTCAAACCTCATTATTGTTCTTCTTTCTTGTGTCACAGCTTTTATAGCTTATCATCTCTCTGGTTTTATTCACTTGTCCTTTACCCCTCTTTTATTTCTTTTTTATGTTGCTTGGTTCATGTGTTGTCTGGATTCTTATTAAATGAGGTTCTTTCTGGGATGAGTGTGGAGGGGAGATCTGGGGTGGTCTGTATTGGTGCCTGGATTATTACATTTGGTGTACTCGGTTCAATTAGAGGATAAAGTTGCAAAATTTTGAAGGAATTAGTTCAATATCCTCGGTTCTCTTGATCATGCCTCGCTTGTTCTTGGTGTTGTGACTGTCTTTGGTCATTTTTACACCAATTATTTGGTGTACTCAGCTCAGTTTCAGGATTAGGTTGCAATATTTCTTCATTTTTCACTTGGTTTAGGTTTTCTTTCACCCTGCACTTTGTCAAGCCAACCAAAGCCAAATTCTGTGTGATAGCCTCCTGCCACTAGTTGGGGCTGCAGCAGGGGCCTTTATTCCTCCCTCCAGCCCGTTGTTGGACTATTTATAGACAATTTATTCCATCTCTGTTTATCTGCTTTACCTCGTATGTTCATTATCACTCTTTATTCATCTACTGCACAGCACGTTGATGACTGAATGCACTGTGGGTTTTGCCTGATTCTTAGTATTCAGCATCTTGTGGTTTAAGTGCCACTGGTGCTCAGGATTTTTTCTCATTTTCTTAATGCCTGTATGATTTCTGTTTTATCATGTACTGGTGTGCTGATGCCTGCCACTGAAAAACAACTTTTCCACGGGTTAGTAATAAAGTCGCGGTTGAAGTTGAAGTTATGACCCAGGTTAACATTTCCCTCTAAAGTTTCCCAAAGATCAGTTTGTAAAAGAAGCAAAACCGTAGTTCACATAGCTCACCAACATGTGGATGTACGCTGCTTCAGTTTGATCGTGCTGTAGTTTCATCCATGAGCAGAAGTTGGAAAGCACTTTCACGTTAAAACTCCCATCATAAAGTAAGAAATGTTCCTGTAACTCGAGATATAAAGCATGTTTTTCCTAAGATCATGCTCTAGTGGGACTCAAATGAAGTTCCCACAGTTTGTGGCACTTTCAATAGATTAACACAAATCTATTGGAGCTCTTGCTGCAGTTAGCATTGTTAGCTCATAACTGACTTAAACAGGCTACAAGATGATTTTACGCACAACGTGCCTGGATCATTGTGCCTGGTTTTTGGAGTTTTAGGTTTCCCCACATTCCAGGAAATAATCTCCCTTCTGACCATTGAAAGACACGAAGGATGCTCCTACTCTTTTCTCTTAGGCTTGTATTGTGTATATTCTGCTGTTTGACTTTGTCTACAAACATCAACAGACATCATTGGCACGACATCATTGGTCTCACATTAAAAGGGAAGATATTGCCTTGTTGCCTCAACCAAGGATGTTATGTTTTTGGCCCCATTTGTCAGTTTGTTTTTTAGCAAGTTTGCGCAAAAAGTGCAGGACAGACATTGATGACATTTTCAGGAGATGTTGGTAATGGCCCAACTTAAAAATCATTAGATTTTGGTGGTGATCCAGATAACCATCATTAGCGAACGATGGTTTTGCTCTATAACTGTCTAACTAATAATGATAATATGAATCTAAGTGCTCGGTGTGGGTTTTCAGAATCAAGGACTCGTATTATGATTGTAATTTCATCATGGAACTTGAAAAGCATTCGGAGAGCGCAGACCTCCAACAGCGCCACAGTCCTCTCCCATATTTTGATTTTTACCATAAATATTAGTCCTACCTTTATTTCATGTAAATATTTAGATTCCTTGACCATGAAAACATACCATTTGCGACTAGATTCATAATAATACCTATTTTAGTTCAGTAGTTATTCACGAAAATCGCATTTTCGTCATGGCGGATCCAGACGGTGATCCGGATCAACACCAAAATTAAATCACTTCTTCCTTTTCCCATGCTGAAAATTTCATCAAAGTCCATCCATAACTTTTTGAGTTATTTTGTTCACAGACGGACAAACTCTCCCGAAAACATAACTTCCTTGGCGGAGGTAACTATTGCTTATAGATGTAACAGCTATATGTGATGGCCGATGTTTGCGTTTTCTGAGGGCTTCCTAGTTCACAGCGCTTTAATGCAAAGTCTCCATCATATTTACGCCCTCAGATGTTCACATAATTCCATAAGGCTGGAATATCTGTACCGATTCATGCTGCAATAAGGCTTAGAAGTGCCCCCACAATTATACAAAGGCAGAGACACTCGCCTCCCATCTCTGTTACTGCCTCTGGAGACGGAGCAAAGAGGGGATCATTCTGTCTCCATGATGGCGAAGCATCACAAGGGCGTAAATATTACAGCTTGAAACTCCAGTGTGTGAAGTTATACATGTTTTCTGTTTGTACTGATTGCCTCTATCTCACATCTAGATGAAAACTCATGAGCCACATTAGTTTAAACACAAATCCTTAAAGTGTATATTTTGTTTTTGACCTTCTAAAGTAAATGTATAAACTGCACACTTGCTCAGAAACACCTGATTAGAGTATCCAGGGACATAACCTCCGTGCACATGCAGCGTTTTGCATACTTGGATCAAACCACGGGCTCGGTAATGGCACCTGGTGATGAAACCATCTTATCAGAACACGAGCTCTGCTGCCTCTGCTCTTTGGCTCCCGCCGTGATATCGTATTGCTGAGTCTCACTTTGCATGAGAAATCGAAGTGCAATCCCGTTCTTTATGGCCACTGCCCGCGACCTTTGTCAACCTGGCGAATTAACCTAGAGGCGTATCAGCAGCGCTGGCCTTTTTCTCCTAGAGCCTGTCCTATTAACTGAGTGAGGAGCACAGCGAGGGTCACACTTAAGTAACCTTATCTTGTAATTGGGTTCAAGGTTAAGTGACCCTGGAGCACGTAGGTCCGGGGGTTAAGGTCACAATGTCAGGCAGAAGGGGGAGCTTTTAATCACCGATGGGGCTGGAAATCAAGGCCCCAGCTTTTGCTATCTGACCGGGACGTGTCCACCCACCCCCATCACCTCCAGCTTCACCCTCATCCACATCCCACATGGAGCTGTCCACGTATGCTGGAGCAGGGTGGAGTTTTGAGTGAGGGGGGTCGAATGGAGCCGTTGCCAGGCAACCCCTATTCATGCCAAGGTCTTGCAAGCTTTTAACCTTACCACAAATCGATATAGACAGCAATTGGGCTAATATTCATCGAGCAGATGGGAAAATTAGGCATAAGTCTGCCTGCAGGAGATAGAGGAGAGACATGCTGGTGGCCGAGCGGTCAGGACATCACTTAGACTCCTCTGACTGAATAAATGCACGGTGAGACCCTCAGAGAGGATGAATAAATCACAGCATCCTCTGGTCATGTGTTCTAACGTGAATTTAGTCTGTTTCCATGTGGACCTGTTTGTTAAACCAACCATCACTCTGAGCTGTTCATTAGGATTCATATTTCTGACTTTGTTAATATCAATCAATCAATCTTTATTTGTGCAGTGCCAATTCATAACAAGTGTTATCTCAAGACACTTTAAAATACAGCATAAACTCTTCATTTTATGGATACACATATATGCATATATATACAAATATATACATCCAACACCCAACATGAATCCAAATAGCCAATCATGGATCCCTCCATCATGGCTCAAGAAAAAACCTTCTGTTAAGCAGCAGGAAATCTTGAATGTGGATCCCAGTCTCATGATGAACAGCAAATCCACACGATGCTGTGTTGGGTGTGAGGGCAAAGGAAGGGAGGTAAGAGGAGACAAGTGGACTAAAGTAAGAACTGAAGTTAGGGACAGATTCATAAACCATAGACCTGTCGTCTGATTTATTAGAGGTTAGCCTCTTGAGATGCTACATCTCATTTTCAGGAGGGTCCTCATGTCTGAATGGTTGTGGTAATAATTTTATAGAAGAATAATCAATGATATTCTACTAAAAACAAGAATTTATGGTAGTGACGAACTCATGGGTGCCCAGACCACAAGTGCATCCCAACCATTTGGTCTCTATTAAGTATAAATGTGTTAAAGGTAGACCTCAGACATTTATGTATTTTCTGCTCCCATAGATTTTTTAATCTTTTTATTATTATGATCAATTCGTTGTTTTATTGTGTCCATTTATCAATGAGTCTGACATGAAATTGATATAGTGATATCAATAGTAGTTCAAAACTTCCAAAACTCAGATTTTGAGTACATGTACTCAGTTTTTGTCAACTAGTGCACAAGTAGACTATACTGGTGAATTAAAAAGTGTCACTAGTAAACAGTTTTGTTTTCCTAGTAGTCCTAGTATACTTAAAAATGTTCACTAGTATGACCAGAAAGCCTTATATTCCAAAAGTGGAGGGAGTTAAAGCAAATCCAGGCTTCCTATTAGCGTTTAAAAATATTTAAACCAATCAGGGTGCTGGTTTAGTTATTATCCCTCCTACTTCATTTCTTAAAACTTTTGGCTTTACTAGTCCAACTAGTAGACTAAAAACAATCCCCTAGTACTACTAGTGAGATATTTGGAGTTTCTTAGTGGTCCTAATAAACAAAAATTTGTTTTACTAGCAAAGGTTTTTGCCACACTAGTGCAGGAGTAGACCATACTAGTAAATTAAAATTGCCTTGTAGACAATGTTGTCTAACTAGTTCTACTAGTAAAGCTTTGAGTGTTTACTAGAATCATTTTTTAAGTCTACTAATACTGAGTAGGTCAACAAAACAAAGCATGCCAACGGTGTTTTGTGCATGTTCCCTGTGGTTTAGTTCCATATTTCTTTCAAAAATTATCTGATGAATGTAGGCAGAAGCAAGCTAACACTTCCCACTGACTCCCAGTGTTTGAGCTAAGCTAATTACCAGTAGCCAAGCTCTGTCCATTTTGTTACTGCACACACAGTTGAAAGTAAGGTTTCTATAAGCTTTTCATGGACTTTGTGAGTGAGGCAAGACACAAAACCAAAAAAATGTTGACGTATCCGTAAATTTATGTTGCGGTTGCACAATAGAACAGTGCAGAGCCCAAACACCTTTACATTTAAGGGCTGAAGTAGAAAATCCTACTATAGTACTAGTTATTGTATTTTATATAATTGGAAAACCTGATTAATCAACGAGCAACAGCCAAACAAGTGGGTGTTTCCTGAAATGAATGTGTCTAAATCCTCTCTTCTTCTGGAAGAAAGCCTGCTGTGAAACAAGGATAAGGAACCAGTTTTCTTGGGGTGTTTTCTCCCTGACATGCCTATTTTGAGGCTCGTCTTTGACTTCATCAGTCTTATGCTACGGCCACACCGAATGTGAATTTGCATGCGTTAAGATTACATACAAAGTCAATGCAAAGATGCTTTTGGACGTGGATTCCCCCCGGGCAGCGCGTTGGACGCGTTTGGCACGGCGCGTATGGAGCGTCCGGCGCGTTTGGGGCGTCAAACGCCTCTACGCTCGAGTTGAAAATATTAAATTTTCGACGCAAATTTGCGTGACGCTGTGCCGCAGCAGCCAATCAGCGATGACATTCCCCCCCGACGTCATTGATTTGATGACATGTGACGCTCAAACCCTGCTGAAAGATGGAGGAGAGGTTGATCTGCGCTGTTTGCTATCATCCGGAGCTATATGATACGACATATGTACTCTACAGAGACCGGAACAAAAAGGAGCAGGCTTGGGTGAAAGTCGCTGAGGAGACAGGTTTTGAAGGTAAGTTCTGTAAATATTCGTTTCCAGCTGGATTTGCCTGCACAGGTCATCACTGAGTCCAACTGGCTCCGGCTCTCTACTCCGCCTGCGCAGTGATGCGCGTCGCCCCTCAGCTTGTCCAAATGGTCCAGCGTCCAGCCTCGGGTGCTACGCGCGTTTAAATACGCCAATTCGGATCAGGTGTGGCCGTAGCATTACAGAACTTGGCCCTAAGTTTGACACCAAATAATACTGCCACTCTGCTAATACAAGCTTCCAGTTGTGGAGAAATTTGACATTTTTTGTGAGGGTGCTACCCACATGTTAAGCTGTTTTTCTCATTTCTTTTTTTTTTTTTTTTTTTGGAACATAGTTTTTATTGAACTTCTTCAACTTTCCATTACAAGAAACAAAACTGTAAATAAGGTTCAAGTGAAAAATAAGAAAAATAAAAATAAGAATAAAAATACAAAAACAGTGTCTTTAATGTCTGTCATATCAGGTTCCAGATACATTGGCAAATTGTGCTAAATTAGACGGAGGATAAGTACAATAACAACATATAAAAACACCACATACTCCAACCAGTTTGACATTTCTATTTATTATCAAGTAACAAAAAGTTCACAGATGAGTGATAACTGCAGAGAGTTTTAACGTACATAAAATGACCCATGAAATTTTAAATAATCAAGCATCCACTGAATTCCAGTAGGGGATGGAGAAGTCCATATAAAGATGCAAAATATAAGTTATTCATTAAGAAAATTAATGATCGATGATAAGGTTGTGTAAAAAGGCAAAAATGAAATGTAGTGTTCCTCATTTCTGAATGCACCATCGTCATCTACCTGGTTGTATATGTGTCTAATCAGGTTTTCCAACAATATAAAATACAGGATCAACTTGTCTTATTTAAGTAGGAAACTTGTTGCCCAAAATAACATTTCCAAATCTTTAAGGAGTACGTATGTATCAAATCCTTTACTATTTGCAGATTCACTGTCTTTTTTAGATTATTCCATTTGTTGGATATCTGAATAGACCTCTCTGTCTGGGTTTAAACACATGATTATTCCCATCCACCCCCACCCTCTCTCCCTGTCTTTTAAAGAGGGAGATGGATGACCACTGGTGGAGGGGTTCAGGCAGCATGACCCATAGACCTATCCATTGCCAAGGGCGAGGAAATAGCCCAGATTAAAGAGCTTGTAAATAATGGCCCATAAACATCTGCCTGTTAGCCCGGTCAATCCATCTCAGTCTCCCATCTGGTCCTCACTCTTTCTCTCCCGCTCCCCCGCTTTTGATTTCCTCATCGCTAACAGTCCACAGGGCAAATGCATCATCAGACCAAAGTCAGTCATATTCCAACACAAACAAACACTCGGATTGACCCTCAGGTCGTGTACAGTTCAAATCCCCAACAGCCACTGCACCCATGACTCAACCCAAAGACAACAATGGAAAGCATTAGCGTTGTTTTCTTTCCCTGGGTTTGCTTCCATTTATTACAGCCTTGTTGTACAGCTTTGCTTTGTTAGATTAGCATAAGGCAGAGCGGGCTGTGTGTATGTATTAACTGTAACTAATCACAAATTCCCCTAATCATCTTTGCATGATTACAGTCCTTTTACAATCCTCCACCGGGCCCCTTGTTAGCTGTTCCTCATCAGGAGCCCACCCTAATTACTGACTAGGTGTCGTTAATGTTGAGCCTCAAACATCTGCTCAGACGACTGCCCACTTCACCCTCTCAGATCTGGCGGGAGCTGTGAGAACTGGCCGCTGGCACTGGTTTTAAGCACCTCAGTGGCCTGACTGCAGGTGGCAAATTAGACCGAACAAAGGGCAGATTGCAGGACGCCCGAGGCCGAGCTCTCACCAACAAGCCTCACGGACGGTAAATGCTTTGTCTTTTGTGTCACATCCAAGGTTCAAAATGCTTCACTGCTGCGATAAACCAGTTACATAACCATTTTCAAAGCCGAACAGTGGTGCCTTTTGTCTTAAAAATGATTTTCCTCCCTTTTCTGCCTCATAAAACATTTGAAAAATAGTTCTTGGAAACATAAGGTACAGCAAAGGGAATTTTTAAACACTGTTAGATAGTTAGTTCAAATATTGCCAGAAGTTTTTGATTCCAGAACATTTTTGTTAGTCATCATCAGGCCCATGCAGAGGAATGGCTGGGCCCCTCTTTGGTAAGCTGTTTGGGCATAAAATTGATATCAGTGACATCAACCGTAGTTCAGCTCTACTGGGACTCAAATTTGGAGCACATGTACTCAATTTAGGTCAACTAGTGCATGAGCAGACTTCAGTGTGAAGCAAAAAGTGCTACTAGTCCTCGTAGATCAAAAATGTTCACAACTATTTCTTGAAAGCCTTATATGCTGATAACTGGGCAGGAAAAGTCAAATTAAGGCTTCCATTGGCTTAAAGGTGTAGTGTTTATAAGTTGGCAGCATTTCGCTGAAGAGAAACGGTGAATAAAGGATATAGTGTTTCAACTGGCTTTTTGATTAAAGTCAATTGGAATAGGTGTACAATCATCCTCATATAACTTTCATTTTCTTGTTATTAAAGGGACTGTGAGGAGTTTCTAAGTAATTACAAAAAAAGCCTCACTTTTAGATATATGCCTGATCGAAATACACACTTTAAGATGAGTTTTATAGCATCTAAATAGGTTATCTATGAATGCTATTCCTTAGCCTTCCGGTCGGGTCGGACAGGGCTGGACAGGCCTGGATACTCAACTTCGGGAACAAGACAATTAAAACTAGAGCAAATTTATATTATTCGGACACGTCTTAGAGCACCAGGCCGTAAGCAGTGATATATAGCCGGCTACAAAACTACGATACTAAGTTTTCCAAAAATTGCTTGTCGTCACACATCAAAAACTACCGCTACGTAACTAGAAAGAGATACATTACCTCATCGCTTTGCATCCTGTAAGTTGTTGAAAAAAGAAGTTGTAAAGCAATGCAGAGTTCTGAGGAAGGTCCGAGCTGCATTCATTGGCATCAAAACACACACGCTTTGGCTTGGGTCACGTCTTTTGGTGTTTCAGTTGTAGTCAGAAGTAGGAATTTCCGAGTTCCGAGTAGGAAACTGCAACTGGAACATCCCCCCGAAGTCTGAATTTCCTCCTGGGAACTCGATGAAACCTCGCCACCCCCGAGTTGACAATCGAAGATGGATGCCCCCAGTGTGAACAGTTATTTAGCTCCTGTAATAATCAATTTATTTGCACTTCTGACAGGGGTGTGTCGCTCTATGTCAGCCGCATACATAGTTTTGCTAGACTTATATTTACAAAAATGCTGCCATAGTGATAATCACATTCTTCATACAACAACGCAGGGCGTGCTAACAACAGCTAACAATAGCCTGGTAGGTCGGCATATTTTTTTCCGACTTCAACTGGAACGCCGATTAGTTGGAGATGATGTCACTCCCAAATCTGAGGTTACTGTAACGCAGCATTATGACAGTCACCGCACGTGCTCATGGGTAGCAGAGTCTTAATGTTACCGGAAATACATTCTCCTCATAGCACCTTTAAGTTAGAAATAGCTTTTCATATTAATGTACCGCGGGTCTCCCCTTTGTGTAGGCTGATGTATCGATCGGCCATGTTGTCTACGTGTGGGTTTTGGGGACAAAAAGAACAAAGCCTAATTTTGTTTGATTTTGTTTGCTTGTGTTACTAAAATTTTACAAAACCTATAATCTTCAGCTTAAATGACCTATAATCTATAAAAGCAATAGTTACAAATATGAATGAAAGAACCCTCACCTCATAACTGTCGTAAATGATGCCCTATTCACAATCCTTTTTGGTCTTCACCGGCGCCCGTCGCTTACTGACGTGATGCTTTATTAACAGACAGGCTGGTCACTGTTGGTGAATTAAAGACTTTGATAAGGGACCGAGAAAGAGCCAACCTTGGACAATGTGACTGTTTCATTTCTTGACTGCTTCTCATTTTGTTTTGGATTGGTGTTTCCAGAACAGTTTGGTTTCAATGTGCTGATGTTTGAATGTATTTGTTGTTTTTATTGTGTAACTGTCCGCTGCTGCCATGCCAGATCCCTCTTCAAAAAGAGATTTTAAATCTCAATGAGGCTTTTATCTGGTTAAATAAAGGATATAATAATAAAGGCTCATTCCAAAGTCTGAACACTTGAGGTCACTAAAATGCCAGTTTCTACACACTGCACCTTTTAGAAAAAAATTACAACCAAACAGGGTGCTGGATCCCTCCTCCCTCGTTTGCATTAGGTCTGCTATACCACTAGTTAGATATTTTGAGTTAGAAGTGCTGGTAAACGAAATTCTTGTTTTACTCGTAAAGGTTTCTGGCACACCAGTGCATGAGTAACCCTTACTAGTAGACAATTTTGTGTTACTAGTTGTAGTAATAGACTTGAAAATGTTACTTGTAAACACTCGGAGCTAGTGCTTACCAGACCATTTGACTCAAGTCATACGGACTCGGACTCAAGTGGACTTGAGCCGCTAATGAGATGACTTGCAACTTGACTCGGACTCGGGAGGCAAAAACTCGAGACTCAACTCGGACTCGGGAGAAAATGTCTCCAGACTGGACCTGACTTGAGACAACATGATTTGGAAAATTGCATGCACTCAGGCTTTATATGAAGAGCCAGACAGGAGATATACGCCGCTCTTTCCTTTTAGGTTCACTTTATTGATGCTCCATTCACAGTACACTTGTCCGTCACCTATTATTGTCCCGCACACCACACAGTACTACACACATACGTTCCTACCACACACCCGTTTCTGCTACAGTGATGGTCAGTGGGCAGGGTGTGCGGGACGCGGGTTTCAAATTGGCAACCGCCACGTCTTCTGTGCCCAAAGTTATTTTCTTTGCATATAAAGAATTTCAGTCAGATGGAAAACGAGGACACGCCAAGTGCACGACCTGCAACGCTTCGATAAGTGAAAAAGAGGGCACAACATCAAACTTTATCCACCACCTGAGGACACATGAGGCCAAATAAGTGAAACCTGAAAATGTAAGTCAGGTAGCTAACGTTCCTGCCATAGGTCAATATGGCAGGAACGTTAGCCCGACCTGTGGTCAATATGAAGCTAGCAAAGCTAACATTAGTAAAGAGAGTGTACGTGTGTTGTATGTGTGGGAAGATAAGGTTTCTCTCTTCAAGATAAAAATCTGAGTGCTTTTTGGGTGGACTGGGGAACAATGGTGAGGGACTCGACCCGTCATAACCTGTGACTCGACTCGACTTGGCTTTACAAAACCTGTGACTCGAATAAACTTGACTTGCCCACAACATAAAAAACTTGGAACTTGCTTGAGACTCGGATCGGAGGGACTTGGGCAATTGTCTGGGACTTACTAGTACTACTAGTAAACTCAAAATATCTCAATAATAGTACCTGTAAGTAAAAGAATCAATAATATTCTCAGATTCAAGTCTTACCTCTTTGGTTTCAGACTTTTTTTTCACTCTTAGATGTTATATTTCAATTTTTATTAATTCAACAACAAAGATTGGAATTCTGGTTTCAATATTGCTTTTCAATCTTGTTTTATTCTCAAATTACAGCAGTTTTGGCATGGATTTAGCTCCATACACCCCAGAAAGTCTTCCCCTTTATCCCCTCTTATGGATGGCCTTGGTTGTCATAGATACAGCTAGCACATCATCATTGTTGGGGGCTGGAGTAAATCATCCTTTACCCTACTTGCAATACTGGAAGAGCGTGGACAATAAAACCCTGATGCTAATGCTAACAAGCTGTCATGTCCATCGTAAACATCGCATAGCACCAGTATGTCAATCAATCAATCATCAATAAGTATGTATTTGCATAGCACCATGAAGGATCCACATCTAGTTTGTGTTGTTTTTGAGGAATATGTGATTTTAGAATTAGCAACTATATCATCGCAGTACAAGCTCCAATCCATGAAAAAATCATGCTTCAGTGATGCATAAGTCAATATAAACAGATGTGCCACAGATATTTAAAACACCAGCACTTTAATTGTAATTAATTTTGCACTTTTAACCTAGCTTGGGTAAACTAGTCCAATTTTTATCATGTTAATGCACTGAGCTAGATGTCATTTTGAATCTAAGAACATGGTTTAATTATCCCTAACAATTCATATCATCTTATTTTAAAGCTGTGAAATGATTGAAGTATTTGATCACATTTACATATAAAGAGGTACATTAAATCTATCCGTGCTGTCTCCGAGTGCACAGGCTAACATTTATGCAGTTATTTGCTTACCTTGGCAAAGCAGCTGCTGAATGTTGTGAGTGTGGTGTGAGAATAATTGTTATCTGCAGCGTATGCAAAATTTAAAATGAGTGAAATGCAAGCTATGGAGAATCACCAAATACTGTATTGATCTCATTGAACCTCTTAATTGTGTAAATAGCAATCTTGTCCTTTTTTGGAGCAGCTAAACACAAAGTGACCACTGGAATGAGGCTGTGTTACAGGTGCAAGCAGAAACTTTTGATTAAATATTTGGCCTCATCCCCAGAGTGGTTTGGACCGAAATAAACCAGAGATTAAACAGAACAAAAGCACAAGTCAGTCTGAACGAGGCCCTGAAGCCTTTTGGTGCATATTTGTGGGCTGATGTGGCTGCTAACCAAAAGCTTCAATAACTTGGCAAAGAATAATAAAGACCTTATTGAAACTTAAAATAGATTTAATTTGGCTAAGAGAACTGTCTCATTTAACCTGATGGACAGTTCCATTTATCCATCACATATATATTTCAACAGTCCATCTGGAGAAGAGCCAATAGAAAATGTTTTCAGAGGCAGAGCCTTCAAAAACAACTGCAGCTGGTGATTGGATGATTGGTCTGTCAGTCACACCCATCACAGACCAATCATATCAAGCCACAGTATGACGTAGACCCTGTTTTTTCTACCTTCTTTTTAACAGACAAGAAGGCTTTTTAGTTCACACCTTTACATGTTTTAACAGCTTTTCATAGCTTAAGAGATGTCTCAGTCCTAAGACTATCATCTTACATTAATTCTATCTCACAGATTTATCATTAACCACTCATATGTGACATGAACCTCATCACTGACTCCAAGTTCTCCCGGTAATTCTAATAAGAGCGTATTTTGTCAGGTATCGTTAAGTAACCACGGCCCTGAGCTACCTTAGATTAACCAGCATCATCCAGAGGATTTCTGCATATTTCCCAGTTTCCCGGCAGTGATCCCCAGCTTCCAGGCTTCTCTTATTTGATTGTTCAAAACAAAAAAAGCATGATTTCCCATAAGAAAAAGCATTCTTTGCTCCATTTTTTGTCCAGCATCTTTTTATTATTTTTGCCACAGAATTAAACATGACTAACCAACATTGTTGTGCAGTGCAGTAGCGATAATCTGCTCCAAATTACCCACCCACAACATTCATACTGAAAAGAAAAAGCCACCCAAGCATAACTAACAAACAGAAAAGTTACACAGAAGTGCACCAAAACCCAAATTAAAAGAAAAAGACAGGCAAATATTAAAGAAGGGAGTTAAGGAGGGTATTATTTAAGTAGAGGTTGACTGTAGCACGCAGTTATATAATCTCAAAAATACATACGTAACATTGGAAAAAAACAGACTTACGACAATCCACTCGCACATAGAAGTAGAAGGCAAGGCAGTGTATTATTGGCCTCATTATTAATAGTCAGAGAGTCTATGTGATCCAAGAAGGGTTGCCAGGTCTTGTGATATTCATTAGTCAAACCTTGTCAATTGGTCAAATACCTAGTCTTTTCCAATGAGATACATCGCAACACCTTCTGAATCCATTTGTTTTGGTTTGGGGGCCGAGAGTGGGTCCACTTTAGAAGGATGAGCCTTCAGGCCAACAAGGTAGAAAAAGAGACAACTTGCCGGGTGCACTTGGGCACACTATGAGAAAAGGTAATCCGAAGAGTGCGACGAAGGGCTTTGGGCCAGTGAAGAGTCCTGCGACTTTACTTAATGTATAAAAAACTGTTGTCTAAAACTCAGCCAGCCTCAGGCAGAATACAAACATATGGAAATTTTGCTTAAAGGAGACATATCATGCTTGTTTCTCCTTTTCACTATGCCAGACTAGGATGCCTGTAAAGCATTTCTGCCCTCAGTACAAGTCATTTAGTTCCTTTATTGCCCAACAATAGCGTTCTCAAAATCCTCATTTTAGGCCACTATCAAGCTCTCGTTGAAACGCTCGGTTTCCAGGCTGACCGACAGTTGCCTCGCAACGTCACAGCCCTTTGTGCTCTGATTGGTCAGTTCTGTCAGAGCTGCCGAGAGGGTTGAGCCAGCCTGTCCTTCTTCTTCTACTGTATTTTCCGGCAGGCTCAAAGCAGCGACCGCGTATTGAGTCCCCCTACAGGCCAGAGCAGGTAATGAGTGAATGTGAGCTAGGGATCTATATACTGCTGCTGGACGAATGTGTTCCTCGGTGACGGTTTTGTGGCTAACGGACATCACAGAGGAGGAAGTGTTTTATCAGATTACTCCAATAAAAAGAAAGGTACCTCGTGTCGTCACGACGATTTAAATCTCGCGGTCATCTCGCAATGACCTATTTTCAGAGGCATCAAATCTCGTTCTAGGATATCAGAAAAAATACAATATCTTATTATTTGAAAATTAAGGGGGTGTAAGGTCTTGTTTTCAAATTTATTATATTATATGTAAGTATTAAATCATACATCAGAATGATATGTCTCCTTTAAGTCAATTTCTGATGAAATCTCAGATATTGCCACACAGAGACCGCTTCAGAAGCTGCCGTTGTTTTCAAACATGCAGTCACTTCCTGCTGTCGTCATGTCTTCAGTTTACGCCTCTCTTCCCTGATTGGGCCGTCCAGCATTTGACCGTGAAGTCATAGCAGACTGGATATTTGCAAGATGGATCTGCATGATTTCAGACAGGTCTGTCTGCACTGCAAGATTATGTCTCGCTAGAAAACCAATTCCAGTTGAGAATCGTTAACAGCTCCATCAAAGAACCGATATCATGAGTCTTTTTGCTAATCAATTCCCTTATCAATTCCTTCCACTGACAGGGTCCAGAAGCGTCCGAATTGCGGCTTAATCACACAGAAAACCCACAGGCCAACATTTGCCCACACAGAAAATCTACAGAAATCAATAAGGGAAATTGTTAAAGAATTGGATCAATTAGCAGGATTGTTAATAGCATTGGTAGCGACAAAATCTTGTCATTTCCCATCCCTATGTCTGGTTCATCATTTTGTAAATAATAAGTAATAATAATAGTACATTTTATTTGGAGGCGCCTCTCATGACACCCAAGGTCACCTTACAACAAAAGATAAAAAACATTGTAAAACATCATTAAAACAAATCGTCAGAATAAAAGCAATATGCCCAGGTCCTCCCATTGTGGTCCGATAAAGCCAACAGGACCACATCATCTGCAAAAAAGCAGCAAACCAATCCTGAGATTAACAAACCAGACCCTCTCCACACCCATGTGTACAGTCCTACTCATCATTATTGACACCCATGAAGTTTAAGTACACAATGTGACAGTACAGTTTCCTCACAATCCTCTATAACTTTGCTCTGATCACTTTAACAGGCTCAAACTTGGCAGAAGTAATGTTCTCATATTAAGGTTTGTAAATTATACTTCATAAGCTACTATGATCATGCAGTCAAATTTAGAATAGGCAGTTTTAATTGCAACCACTTGAAGCCTACAAGGAAAAGAACACCCTACCAACAATTAAGCATGGTGGAGGTTCCATGATGGTTTGGGGCTGCTTTGCTGCATCGGGTACTGGAGGCCTTGACTGTATCACAGGAATCATGAAATAATTGAATTTTAGAGCGTAATGTCCTACCAGCGTAAGAACACTTGGTTTGAGTGGAAGATCGTGGGCCCTCCAGCAAGACAAAGACCCAAAGCACACATCCAAAAGCATGCAGGAATGGTTGAAAAGGATAAAATGGCCTGTTTTAAAATGGCCAGCAAGAAGTCCTAATCTCAATCTGATTGAAAATCTTTGGTATGGCTGAAATCTGTCATTGGGGAAAAAAAACCTACAAATGTTCAAGATCTCGAACAATTTGCATAGGAAGAGTGGAAGGAAATACGAGCTGCGAAGTTCAAGAAGCTTATAGATGGCTACAAGAAACATTTGGAGGGTGTCATCAGTGCCAAAGGGTGCAACAAAATACTAAAGAGGGGTGCCATTATTGCTGCACATGCTTTTTTCAGTTCCCTCTATAAAATTACAACATGTAACCTGTAAAAATGTTTTTTTTTTTTTTTTGTTAAAGTATTTTGGTTCTTTAATTAAAAGATCCTGATGACATAAATTTGTTACATTTAAATTTATTTCTGAAGATATGTTAAAATAATGAAAATAATGAAGGAGTGCCAATAAAACTGAGCAGGACTGTAGATTGAACCGTTTACTCAGTCTTTACCCAACAGTACTATTATATTCCTAACTCTCATAAGCTTAGATCTAGAAAGATTTGAGTTTTTGACTCCTTGATTTAGTCTAAAATTATATTCCCCACGCCGTCCTTTTCAATGAAGTCTGTTTACAGTTGGCAGTCCTCCATCATTTTTCTCAGTGACACTCAATGTCACAACAAACAGCGCACAGTCACCTCGAAAAGACATAAAAGTTTGAATGAGGGGCAGGTAAGTAGATTTTCCAGGTAGGTGAGCTGCAACTAAAGCTTCATGATCTGACATCACTGAGGGGGACACTGGCCTTCACTTCTGAAACGAGCCCTCTAACCTCACGCTGTCACCATGACTGATATACCATCTTAGCGCTGAATCTCACTCAAGGTAAGGTGTCCAATGATGGCGTCTGATGTCTCCTGTTTTTATGCACCTGAAATTGCACTTTTCTCTCCTCTGGATTGTTTTTTAAATCCATCTCCCTCTTATATTTGAAGAATTTTCCCTCGGAATTACCTTTTTATCTATTCTTGATTTTTTCAGTCAGTCTTCACTTCAATTTATGAGCCGCCATATTTGACCTAGTGAGTGACCCTGTGGCTTAAACACATTCCAATGGAGCCAACAAATTTATTTGGCAGATAAATCATTGCTTACCAAATGCTGCTAGTGCGCAAGGTCATAGTTGTGGAAGGGGGATAAAAATGAAATCACAGAGACGCCGGGTCGGGCTGAGTGCAGACATAAATGTCCCGTGAGTCGGTGCTCGTACACAATGTAAATAGAGATTTAAGGCACACGTTGTTTGCATGCATTTATCTAAATGAGGCCCACATGGAGCAGGTCACGGTCAGTATCCTCTTATGTGATCAAGCTTTACACATCGAAGAACAACAGAATCCATCACCGTCTGTCCGTGAGCACAAGACTAGCCAGCAGATGTTGGTCAGTGCAAATAAACTTTTAACAGCTTCAGTCAGGTTTGACCGCCTCTCTCTTATTCCAGAGCTTCATTTAAAGCAGCGAAATTAACATGGTTATGAATGAAGCCATCCAGAGCTTCTTCACACCAAAGCGTAAAACATAAGACATCATTTCAAGAAAGGATTTTGGGCGATCATGAGGGTCACATTAAGAAAGACTGACACCCAGTCAAATTATCATGTTAAACACATGCACAATGGATCTATATCTTTATTTACATCATATTTATACTGTTAAAACATTACAGTGCTATAATGAAAGACCAGTATGAATGCATATGTATCTTTATTCTTGTTTAGGCATGTGAACTGATTTAAGATGAATGAAAACAAATTATTTTAAAAATGAAAAACTTATATGTCAGACTGTTCAAATGTTGATTCTGTGTTTGCTTTATCTAACTAAAGGGACTCTCTGTCTTTCTTTTAACACAAAGATTAATGTGACCCCAGAGGAGCCAAGAAGCACAGATTCAGGCTGAAAAGGAAACACTGATGAGCTTGAATGTCTCTTCTGTGATAAAAAAAATACTTGTAACTCACTGACCTGTATGACTGTTTCCTTCTGACTTCTTGTCTTTATTGACTTGTTTTATCTCTGTGTAAGTTCGTGTTTTTTAATTTATATAAGGCTATGTTTACATGAAAACTGACTTGAAAATGCAAAGATTTTTTCTTTGCGTTTTCAAATTATTCTGCGTTCAGACGGAGACGAGCAAATCCACTGTAGTATGCATGATGGTTCAGTAGATGGCGGTGTAGGTCTGCAGAGAGGCAGCGCTGCTACGAAACACGAACAAAGAAGAAAAACTTTTCACAAAGAACAATGGCGAATAGACACCCAGAGAGGAGTTTCTTTTCTGGACAACAAATATTTTCGGACAACAAATCTGTCTGGATAACAAACGAGCATGGTAAGAGGCTCACACGTTACTCGGCAGACGCCGAAGCTGTTGTTGTTCCTGGTATGCGCGCACAGCCTTCGTGTGAAAAAGTACTACTCATGCGGTGATGTGAGCATTTCAGCCTGAAACGCTCTGATGCGGGTTAACATGGAGTTGCATGGGGAGCGTTTTGGAAACTTTCCACTCTGGAGCCCGTTTTCAAAAGTTTCCGTTTTCAGAAAAAACGCAGCGTGTTTCAATGTAAACGCAAGGCCAAAACGCAATGAAAACTTATCGGGTTTGTCCATTTTCCATGCCTTGTAAACGCAGCCTAAGTATCTATGTATTACAGAATATAACCCAGTAAAAAGATAAGTATAAAAAAATAGTTCAATGCTCATATATACAGCTCCTTCACCCATCTTTACAACCACATAGACATGAGGTCTGTCTTGAAAATGAGATGCCACATCTCAGTTTATAATCAACAAATGTGGAACTTTACAGATGAAGATTGTCAGATTGAATCTATATTAAGCAAAGACAAGTGTGACGAGGACAGATTTATGATCTGGGCCTCCATGGGTTTGTTGCTATCATAAATTGTTTTTAGTCCCTTTGTCTCCCTGTGCATGGATACAAATGTGGGTGTATGCATATATAGATACTAAAATATATATTTATATGTGTTGTATTTGTGCCTATATTACCACTTTCACACTAAAAATGAGCGGATAAACGCAGGTTTTTTCAATGTGGGTTAACCTGCTAACACCCACTGGTGCGTCCTCATGCCGAAACACAACCAGGTAAGCTACAGACAGGAGCATGTCAGCCGTGGACATGTTGGTCAACTGTTTTCTGTACTTGTAACTTTTGTTGCTCTTTAAAAATGTACAAACTCAGCACAGACTGAACGACATTTAAGTGCTGATGATACAAAGGTGGATGGACTTTGTTGCTAAGATGGCAAAGAGTCACGTAAGTTACAGACAGAGGGGATGGCATATTTTGCTGTAGGCATGTTATGTTATGTTAGCGAATTTCCCCTTGGGCATTAATAAAGTATTTCTGATTCTGATTCTGATGTTGACCTCATTACATAAATAAGCAAGTTGATGCGGGTGTGATGTTCCCCATGAAGCCGATTGGAGGCGAGCCATAGAAAAAACCCAAATGCCGATTAGACCCTGTCAAACTGCTGACAGAAGCCAATTGTTACCTGGTTTAGACAAGTTTTTGGCCAGTCTGAAAGGGGTATATGTGTTGTTACAGTTTCTATAAACTGGAGAGTATGGCTTCAGCCTGCTCTGTTGTAAAGTGTTTTGAGATGACGCTTGTTTTGAAGTAGTGCTATACACATTAAGACTGGCTGATTGATGATCTCGTGTTTGCTTCCACTGCCAGCACACACGAGGAAGAAAAGGGTCATGCCAGCTATGTTAACCTCCCTCTGCACTGTCTCCTCTCCCTTGCAGACAGCATCAATGACTGAACTGGGTTTGTGGCTTATTTAACTTCTTTAGTACAGATTTAGCTCCCTAACACTCCATCACTGATCGAAAAAATGAAAATAAATGAATAAATGCGCAGCGCTGATTGCAAATAACGCTCTTGTTGCCATGAGTAGGCTGAGTAAGCAGAAAAAGAAGGAGATTATCATTGAACACCACACGTCCAAAGTGATAAAGAGCACCATAACTCAACCATCTGCACACATGGAGGCTCTCAGGCATTTACACCTGTATGATATCTGAACTCTTAGTGCTTTAGAAGGAGAATTTCTACATGACCAAAGATCAAGATCTAAGAAAAAAAAATGTGCAGCTTCCACCCCTAATTCTTCCTGGGTGGCGGTTTAAAAGGGAATCACCAGGGGATGCTAATTTGATTTGTCTGACCAATCACCCAATAGGGCGGCTTATCTGTGACCTCTGAAACTGTGAGTTTTCCAGTCGGCTGATCAGGGCGAGAACCTTCACTTGACCCCTCAGTCTGTATGGTAATGTGGTTTACAGGGGGAGGGTCACTGATCTGGGAAGAGACGAGAGGGGTGATGAAGCGGGAGCTCAAGGCCTCTCCGCAGTTTTACAAGATAAAGAATAAAACTTGTGCTTCAAACAGAAGTATGAGACCTTCAGATGTTACATCTTAAAGGGATAAGATCACATTTTTTATTTATTTCCGTGTCTTGTCTCATTCCTGAGGCCATGACAAGCAGATAGACACCATCCTTTAAACTGTGTGCAATAACACAGAAGAGACAGGTAGAACTCGCCCACAGCTAATTAGCTGACCTTAAACACCGGGAGTCAATGGGAAGTGTTAGCCTTGCTCTGCCGACAGTCATCAGATAAACTCTTTAGCAACTCTATATGGTCCTGTGTGCTTGTTGTGACTCGTTTTTAGACTATGATTACCACTTTATGTATGTAGGTTTTCCCCATTTTTAATAATAATCCAATAATCTATTTAATAATTAGTAATAATAATAAGTAAAGGTGCGATCACACCGGACACTACTTGTACTACCTCGGCGATCACTCTCCATTCAAAGTCAATGTACAGCCGCGATGGGGCGGGGCTAACCCACCTGCGATGCCACAGCTTCGTACACGACGATCACTTCACTCGTTGCGCGATGTCAAAGTAAAAAAAAAAGTTGATCTTTTCAGACGATGTCGTGTGTGACTGCGCAGCATCAGCCAATCAGCGGTGTGTGTACATGTGACAGTACCCTAGACAGACAGTTATTCATCCAGGTAACAATCCATGTCTGTGTGGGAAACATTAGTCAGTGAGGACATTAGTTCCGCCTAGACAGACCGCGGGAAACTCACAGATAATGCTGCTGCAGGGCATCAGCTGCAGTGTTTTGTGGTTGATAAGTGAATGAAAAGGATACAGCTGGAATAATGTCCGCTTATAAATCTTATTATGTGATATATGATATGATCGTGGTGAAACTCGAGCGGACGTGACGTCATCGAGCGATGGCCGACGGCAACGGTGACCAGAATGAGGTATTTATAGACGCGCAACGCTACGTCAGTGGGCGACACGATTTTGGTAGCTGGGTCGCTTGTGGTGTGAACGCAGCATAAGGCAGCTTTGAGTAGTCAAAGACTAGAATAGCGCTATATAAGCTCAAGTCCATTTACCATTTGTGAATGAGATCCTGATCTCAATGGGAATTATCTCGTTAAATAAAGGTTGAATAAAAACAATTAAACAAATCAGAACAAAATAGAGCAGTTGTCCACATTCTGACAACAACTCACCAGCCAATATTGCTCTAGGATTGTTCTCTTGGAGCACTTCTAGTTAATTAAAAGTAGCTAACATGCTAAAAGTCACATTCTGACCCTCTTAACATCAATCGGTGAAGTTTATATCTGACGTACTTGGGTTTAATGTTTACCCAAGCCAGGTATCGCCAATAAAAGCAGGTAGACAGTAAAAGGGATTTCCTGCTCAGCCTCCAAAGCCCTGTGAAAGCATGCTGGGCTTTACATGGAAGTGCTGCGATCAGAGCGCTGGAGCTCAATTAGCTACTGTTGTGGGTGGAGAGGTCCAAATCCTCTCTCGCGGGTCCAGCTGGGGGGATTAAGAATGGTTCCTGTCCCGTGGCTGACCTCTTCAAAGCCTGCGCAGATGTCCTGATTCCCCTCCAACACACCCAACAATCACCGACTCACACACGCACATGCACACTGAAAGACCCTCTCACGAACTCTCTCTCGACCCCACACCCAAAACAAAGCTCTCAGGTGGCGTTTCTTATCACAAGAGCTCTCGGACGCTCTTTGAATCTTTATCTGTCGTATCTCATCTTCTTAGCCATGCGTCTCTGCCGGGCTGTGGGTCCTGAGGGGCTCCCTTCCCTCCCTCCCCCCTGGTGTCGCCTCTCCTTTGACACTGAGCATGGTCAGATTTCTGGACGACCTTCGCTTGTAAATGAGCCCCCCGCTCTCAATACTCCAGCGGCCTTTGGTTTCAGCGTGTTTTTTGAATAAAACCAAGGTCAAGAGGCACCAGAAATGACACTGGACATGAGATTCTGAATCAAACATCTTAATCAAAACAGGAAATAAACACTTTATATGGAGATGGAGGAAAAGGTCTCATGAGGTCGGAGGGGGTCCTCAAAGGTTGTGACCCTTTTTAGGGCTATAAGTCATGTCAGAGTCATAATGATGGCCACCCAATTGGAGCTTCATTTAGGGCTAAGAAGGGCAGGATGGACAATGAATGGATTAAATCACTCTAGGGGGCACAATCCAAGATTACTTTCAATCAGTAAAACCCCTCACAGATCTCCCGTGAATAAGCCAAATGTGAGATTAGCTGTTAGGATAATTATTTTCTTTTATTAGTGCCGTCTTTGGTGGCCAGAGGCTTTCTCATCTCGCTATTTTGTAGTATAGCTTTCCAAAGATTCACAAGTAATGGCAGCAAGGTTTCACAGAATGGCCATGATTTTTTAGTAAATTAGTTTGATAATTATTTAATAGTTTAAGTATGTTAGTCCACTAATTGTTGGTACATAATAAATTTGGAATAGAATGAAATAGAATCTAATCGAATGTCCTTTATTGTCATTATATTAAATAAACAACAACATTTGAGAGCTTCTCCATTTTCAGCGCAAACAGATAATGCTATGAGGAGTTTCAAAGTAATTACATAAAAATATTTAAGGGTGCTATGAGGAGAATCTATTACCGGTGAAATAAAGACTCTGCTACCCATGAGCACGTGCGGCGACTGTCGTAATGCTGCGTTCCAGTAACCTCGGAAATGGGAGAGACATCATCTCCAACTTATCAGCGTTCTAGTTGAAGTCGGTAAAAAAACATGTCGATCTACCAGGCTATAGTTAGCTGTTGTTAGCACGCCCTGTGTTGTCGCATGAATAATGTGATTGTCACTTTGGCAGCATTTTTGTAAATATAAGTCTAACAATACTATCTATACAGCTGATCTAGAGCGACACACCCCAGTCAGAAGTGCAAATAAATTGATTATTACAGGAGCTAAATAACTGTTCACACTGGGAGCATCCATCTTCGATTGTCGACTCGGGGGTGGCGAGGTTTCACCGAGTTCCCAGTAGGAAATTCAGACTTCAGGGAACATTCCAGTTGCAGTTTCTACTTGGAACTCAAAATTCCTACTTCTTACTACAACTGGAACGCACCACAAGACGTGTGCTATCCAAAGCGTGTGTTTGTTTGTTGTTATGCAGCTCGGACCTTCATCAGAACTCTGCGTTGCTTTACAACTTCTTTTTTCAACAACTTACAGGATGCAAAGCGACGAGGTAATGTATCTCTTTCTAGTTAGCGGTAGTTTTTGATGTGTGACAACAAGCAATTTTTTGGAAAACTTATTATCGTAGTTGTAGCCAGCTATATATCGCTACTTACAGCCCGGTGCTCTAAGACGTGTAATATAAATAATAAAATAATATAAATTTGCTCTAGTTTTAATTGTTTTGTTCCCGAAGTTGAGTATCCAGGCCAGTCCAGCCCTGTCCGACCCGACCGGAAGGCTAAGGAATAACATTTATAGATAACCTATTTTGATGCTATAAAACTCATTGTAAAGTGTGTATTTCGATCAGGCATATATCTAAAAGTGAGACTTTTTTTTTTGTAATTACTTAGAGACTCCTCACAATCTCTTTAACAGCATAAAAATTTTTTTAAAAGTTTTAAAAAAACAACAATAGGGGTGCTGGTTTGGCGTAGTGGTTAGCACCCCATGTATTTGCTTCTGCCGGTCCAGGTTCGAACCCCGCCTGTGACCAGTTTGCAGAGTGTCTTCCCCTACTATCTCACACCCTTTCACAAGCCTATCCACTGTCTCTCTCCTTTCAATAAAGGCACAAAATGCCCAAAAAATATACATTAAAAAAACAACAATAAAACACATGTTCACATAAAAACAAGTAATTATACAAACCAGTTCAAAATACATTAAACAAAACTAAGACTGATTACAGCTCTGGTTTGCTTTTAGCCAGCACTTGACCTTTGTAGAGAAGGGTTTTAAATCCGTGGTTAATTTGGTTTTATTTGGTTATGAATTTCAGAGTTTGGAGCCTTTAAAAGAGAAAAGCTGACTGTCCAAATGTTGACTTACATTTTTGCCTTACTTCTTGTTACTCTGCTGCTGTTCTGTCTTTGAATATATTTGGATAAGGGTTCAGGGGCAAGATTATTAAAACATTTAAAAACTAATTTAAGGAAAGAAAACTGCATGAAGCTTTCAAAGCTCAATAGATTGTATATTTACAAAATGTGGCAGTGGTGCCAACGGATGGGTTTTTTTGTCCATAACTTAACAAACAAAAACAGTCTAAATGCAGACCATAGCAGACTTTTCCTCTTTTCCTTAGTCCATCTCAGATGAGCTCGGGCCCAGAGAGCCAGCGGTGTTGCTGGGTGTTGTTGATATATATTTGGCTTTGACATGTATGGTAGAGTTTGACCTTGACCTTGTAGATGTAGAGATGAACGGTGTTAACTGATGATGGTTTTCTGAAGTGTTCCTGATGTCCTTTCCAGAATGATGCTGGTTTTTAGTGCAGCCTGAAGGGATCAAAAGTCACAGGCATACAATGTCAGGTTTTGGCCTTGATGCTTACATGTAGAGATTTCTCCTGATTCTCAGAATCTTAAACCTGTCGTCCTGTGGAATGTTCCAAATACGTGTTTTATGAGCATATCTCAACTTTCCCAGTCTTCTTTGCCCTGTCTCAGTTTTTTGGAACACATAGCAAGCATCAAATTCAAAACCTGTGTAAATATTAAGAGTGATTATCTTGATTTTCTTGTCTTTGCAGTGTATACAGTACACTTTGAAACAGTAGTGCATGCCTTTATTACATCTCGGCTGGATTACTGTAACGCACTTTATTTTGGTGTCAGCCAGTCCGCCCTCTTACGTCTCCAGTTGGTGCAAAATACTGCCGCTCGCCTCTTAACTGGAGCACGTAAGAGGGAGCAAATTACTCCCATTCTGGCCTCCCTGCACTGGCTGCCCATGCATTTTAGAGTACATTTTAAGATTCTTTTATTTGTTTTTAAATCTTTACATGATCTGGCCTCATCTTACCTCTCTGAGCTTCTTCACCCTGACACTCCTGCTCGGTGCCTCAGGTCAGCTGATCAGCTGGAGGTACCGAGGTCCAAACGGAAGCTCAGAGGGGATCGAGCTTTTTCTGTGGCGGCCCCCAAATTGTGGAACGAGCTTCCTGTCCACATTTTTCTCACTGTCCATTTTTAAAACTTGTCTTAAAACTCATTTTTATTCCTTGGCTTTCTACCCTGCATGAGACTCGGCTCCTGTTTTAGTGTTTTATGGTTTGCTTTTACTTATTGTTTCTACTGTTTTTAAATTATTTTTTTTAAAACATTGAAACAATTGTTTTAGTATTTATATCTGCTTTGTTTTATCCATTGTTTTTAATTAATTTCTGTCTGTTTTGTTTCGTATATTTGTGTACAGCACTTTGTTTCAGCTGTGGTTGTTTTTAAAGTGCTTTATAAATAAAGATGAGTTGAGAAAGATGTATTGAATGTAGTTTGAAAAGGATTAAATCACTGTATCCTGTTTTTGTTTAAACTTTCCACAACGTCCCAGCTTCATTGGAGTTGGAGTTTGTACCTTATCAACCATCAGCTTCCCATCTCTCTCCTGCTCATCCTCAAATCTGTCCATCTTCAATTTCTACTGTCATCTCTACAATCATCCCCCCTCTGCCCCCCCACCCGTCCGTCCATCTCCCCCTTGCCTCCCTCATTACCCCCCACCTCAGCACAAGGCTGTCAGAGTTTTAGGGATCCGCTGAGCTGTGAAATCGCACAAATTGCTGTTGCTTTGCGTCTGGCCCGGCAACAGAGGGGGGAGATGGAGCGAGAGACAGAGAGGGAGAAAGAAAGAAAGAAAGAGAGGGAGAGATTTTATGCTTCAACACTTCTGAACCTGAATACTCCCCCCTCCACCTCCTCCCCCTCTGCAGCCCCTTCCTCCCTTTATTCACTCAGACATGGGCAAGCACACGCACAGCTGCAAGACCGCATATCTACCCACTACAATCCAAATACCACCCCCCCTCCAACACACCGAACATGTGACCGCACCACCACCACCACCCTCACCGTAAAGACACCTCCACCACTTTGCTTCAGCATGCGGGTCACTTCACAGAACAACTCATCGAGAGGCTGCAGCCCTCCAGAGAGATAACAAACCCTCCTCAACCTGGAGAGTGATCTTAGCCACCTCCGCGAGAAAGAGCAGGCCCCACCAAAACCCCCCTCTCACTGCGCCCCCAGGGTCACCCTCAGGCAAAAGGTCACAAACATACACAGTGGTAGTCTCAACATAAAGTGTTTGTGCTTTTCTGTTTTACAACAAGAAGGTGTCACGCCATCAACCTCAGTCTCACTGGTGCTCATTTAGGGCCTGTTTACAAGAAAACATTGTCACCAGAAACGGAAAGACATTTCATTTGCATTTTCAAAAGCACTCTACGCTGACATACCCCTTTCAAACTGGCCAAAATACCATTTTAAATCCGGTAATAATCAGCTCCTGTTGGCAGTTTGAAAGAGTTTTATTCGACATTTTGATCCAGGTCGACTGACCCTGCAAGCAACACAGGTGTTTATCAGCTCACCTCCAATCGGCTTCAGTTGGACCATCACACCCAGGTTGACCAGCTAATTTACAATGACGTTGGCGTAACGTGCACACGGAATAATATCATGCCCATCCCCTCAGTCTGTAACTTACATGACTCTTTGTTGTCTCTGCAACAAACTCCATCCACCTATTAAAGATTATGTATCTGCAGGGAAGCGCCGTGCTTTGTCTTTTGCCTCTCTGCTTGCTCGAAGAGCAGTTCTGCTAAGGTGGAGGGACAGCTGACCACCCACTCATGCACAATGGCTTGAAGACATCATGACCTGCCTAAAATTAGAGAAAATTAGATTTTCTCTTCAGCATTCTAATGGGAAATTTGAGAAAATGTGGGGTTCATTTCTAAGTGCATTCCAGACTCTATAGTAACTTAATTAACAGGTGTTTTTTAACATATCCAGCAATAACATATTGAATCACCAGGACAGACTTTTGGTGTGACTGTGCTTTTATGATGTGCGTGTCGGGCTGGTAGTGACTAGGGAGGGATATATATTTTTTTTAATTATTATTATTTATTTAGAGTTTTTGTAAGAGTATAGTTTTTATGCTTCTTGCTTTTCTTTTCCTTTTCCTTTTTCTCTTTTTTGCCTTTCTTCTCACTTTATTATCATCCATACATGTCCATTGAATTATTTAATATTTGGTGTGAGTTGCTATTTTGTGAACCAATGGCACTTTTTTTGCTTAACAGTCTTCCAGCACTGTACCTTTTTGTTATATTTTGAAAATTTCAATAAAAAAATCTTGAGTAAAAAAAGAAAAGATTATGTTCTTGGAAGAATGCACAAGTCCAGATTAGATCGGTTAGCCAACCATTTATTGACAATATGTGAGACAATACAAAAATAATAAAAGATACTCAGCTGAGGGCTCTGTTCTGCACTTTACCAGGGATGTACAGGTAAAGAGCACTGAACAAAAGCATGCACAAGATTTTGTACACGTCAGGATTTGGGAAGTATCAACTCTGGTTTCATAAGCTATGTCTGTCAAGAAAGATAAATATAATGGCTAGATAAAGGTCAGATTTAAAGCAGAAGTTCAGATAAAGGTTAGACTTAAAGCAGAAGTTCAACCAAGGGTTCAACGAAAGTTCTCGCAGTTTCGCAAAACCACAGGACCAACTACAGGATGTGGAATTGAGAAACTGGCCCCCCAGCCCTTTCCAACTGAAACCACAGTCCTGTCTAACCCCGACTGTATCTTTACGATTTATGAAACATTTGACCTATAATTATAACACATCTTTGTATCGACAGCACTTGAATATCGTTCGGTCATTGCAGAGTTTGTACATTTTTAAAGAGGGACAGAAGTACAAAGTACAGAAAACAGCTGACTAACATTTCCCCGGCTTCTATGCTCCTTTCCATTGTTAACATGGTTGTGTTTGGCACGTTGAGATGATGTCATCAATGTGATGTCATCAGCTTGATGCACCAGAGGAAAAAAAAGAAGCTATGCAGGTCATCTGCTGCCAATTAGACTCGGGTCTGCTAGCAATGGGAAAGGAGTCACTTGCCATTGTTAGCGGGATAACCTGCGTTGGAAAAACCTGCGTCTAGTGTGAAATGTGCATTCACAGGGATCTCCAAGACTGACTGAAATTATGTTAGCGTGCATTTCAGGCCAGCAGTTGGTGATGTAAGTTTGTAGTGTCTTCAGCTAATAGTAGAAGAAGAAATAAGTCTCTACTGATCAGAGTATTGCAGCAACAAATCCATATTCTGTTGGATAACAAACGATAATAAGCGATAACAAACTGAGCACAGTAAGCAGCATACATGTTGCTCGGTAGTCAGTCATAGCTGCCGTCCTTGTTGTACTGCTCTCATCACCTTTTTTCCCTGACAATGGGAATCACTGGTTTCTAAAGTTTGCATATTCAGGCACTCCTGGTTCCTACTAGTGTAAACGGAAGGCGCAAATGTGAAGAAAACTCTCTGTTTTTGTCCCTTTTTGTTGTCATGTAAACAAGCCCTTAAAAAACTTCATTTCCAGTTCAGTATGGCTCAGTGTGGTACAAAGTTATAAGTGCTGCTGTCAAATCAAGAAAAACGGTAGATAAGATATACCTTTATTAGTGCCACAGGGGGGAAATTCCAGATATTCTGGTACCAAAATAACCAAACTGTGCTGTCTTATAATTGGCACTCTTCTGAAGTGGCGCAGAGCACACCAAACCAACCCTTAAAGGGATAGTTCAGTTTTTTTTTAAGTGGGGTTGTATGAGCTCCATATGGTCACTAAGGACATTAGATACAGTAGAAAGTTCTCTCCTCTTCCTCAGTAAGCCACAGACTGTAAGAGTCTGTGACAAAAAAATAGGCGCTAACAGGGAAGTACCGTACCAAATACAAAGGGTATTTTCTCCGCCTACAAGAACTGTTGAAAAAAGAAGTTGTAAAGCAATGCAGAGTTCTGAGGAAGGTCTGAGCTGCACTCATTATAGCATCACAATAAACGCACGCTTTGGCTTGGGTCACGTCTTTACGACAGTCGCCGCGCGTGCTCATGGGTAGCAGAGTCTTTATGTCACCGGAAATAGATTCTCCTCACAGCCCCTTTAACTTAAAAAAAATATAAAAATTCAACATTTCAAACAAAAACAAATATATAAATTCATACAACACAGTTGTGCTTACAAGTGTGTTGTGTAAAACAGATTTGTCATAATCAAACAAACATTGCTAAGTCAGGGATAAACTCATGGAGGATTGTAACGACAGTTTCTGAGTATTTAAAGCTTTACTTTGCTACAGTTTTCCTGTTTTGTTTTGGTTGCCTCTTTAGTTTGTCCCCCAGGGATGTGTTGGTAAATTTTCCAAGGATGTTGCTTAAAGGAGCCAAAGGTCACGTGTAGCCCCTGTTATTCTTTTCTAAAGTCAGGTTGGTATCTAATTGCAGTCTCAAAACACCCTAAGAGTGCCAGTTCTGGATCGGAGGCAATATCATAGGCCTTATTGATTTATTGAAAAATCTCCAAAGCCTCTATTTTTTATATATCGAGTATTGCTGATCCATCGTTATTCACAGCTCCTGCTACTCCTCCTTTTTTCACATGGGCCCAATGCAATGAATAGTCCAAGTAGGTTCATTATGTCTGTGTTGATAATAGAATTAAACTTTCTTTTTTAACATAAAAGGGTTTTTAGTTCATGCCTAACATGTTTCAACTGAGATCTTCCGTCTTCGTCAGAACATCAGGTGACACCTCTGACAAAGATGGAAGATCTCTGTGGAGACACATAAAGGTATGAACTAAAACACTTTGTCTGCCAATGCAATGAAACTTGGATCTTCAACATGATCCTGAGACAAAACAGCAGTCAGTACATTAAAGAACACCATCTTCACCAAGAATGAAGAAAGCATGATAAAGTGAGTCAAAACTGAAGACCATGTTGGTGTTGTCTTTGACCTTACGAGGGTCTTTTGGAGGAGTGGGTCCCAAAAGTGTCAACGGTGGATCAGCACAACTACAAACAGTTTCTAAGAAAACTATTGGACAAAGTCTGAAGAAAGAGACCACAGGTGTGGTCACCACGCTCTTGGTAAAGCAGCTTCTGACGTCATAGCTCGATCACTCCTGATTTAAAACTGTATGAATTATCTTTCTTTATTAAGATCAAAACTGTGCTCAGAGGGACAGGTTTAGAGTTTGTGTCAAAAGTTAAGACAAGAATGAGAGAAGTTCTGAGTCAACTGTCCAACAATTTCTTCATTTATGAAAAAAAAAACTCAGTGGTCTCTTCCTTTAATCGTTCACGTTGCTGTCCAGCTTATCAGCGTCCTCTCCTCCTCTGTGCTCCGGGCAGATGTTCTTCTGTTCTCGGTAAGACTGCAGCGCTGTAGCAACGGTCAGTGTTGGGAGCAATGCATTACAAAAGTAATGTGATTACTGTAATGCATTCATTTTTACTGTAACATAGTAATGTAAGGCATTACGAAAAAAGGTAATGTTTTACTTGGTACAAATGTCAGTGATGCACATTGCAATGCATTTTTAATTTAACACGAAATGAAGGGGTGTTTTGGTTTGTTTGTTTGTTTAAATACAAATTTGCCAAAAACTCTGCTAAGTCCTCTGCTAGGCCGAAAATTACAGTAGCCTATCTCTAAAACAGTTTACCAGAATTTTGTCTGTTTTTGTTATGATTGTTTCTTGTATTGTGCCATGAGCATCAATGTATCTGTTATTTTCTACTGTTTTTAGCCTTAAGCTGAACTCAGTCAGATAGCCACCACATCACCTTCACTGGATGTGTGATGAGCTTTTTGAGCTTTTTGAGCTTAATGAGCGACATTGAGAAAGACAAATCCATATTTCCTGTTACTTTGACGAGAGTAACTTAAAAGTAATGCGGTAATAGTGCATTATAGCATTTCAAATACAGTAATATTATAATGTAACTAATTACTTTGAAATGACAGTAACAAGTAACAAATAATGCATTACATTTTTTAAGTAACTTGCCCAACACTGGCAACAGCACAACTCCATCATGGCCCTGCGCTTGTCCACCTGCTCATTGGAAGCCTTGGACGGGCTCAAAGATCTTTGCGAACTTCTTCAGATTCTTTTTGATCATCTTGATCTAGTCTGAGCGTTGATGTAGAAAGCGGGGAAGACCGAGGGAGGAAGACACTGAAAATGTTTTTGTTCAATAAAACTAAACAGCATAAGTCTTGTTTCGAGCCCTTTAAAGCCTGAAAACACAAAGTAAAGCCAAAAAATTACATTTTTTGGAGCTGAAATATTTCTTTCACTTTCTACTGAAATTTTATTTAAAAATCCAAACAAGTTACATCCATATTTTTTGTATCTCAGTTGACACATTAGGTGTTTTTAGCAACTGATAATCCACCTGAGGACATTTTTATCATTTATCTGACTGTAATCAAATGTTTTTTTTTAGTAATTTGTTGATCATATTGATTAAATAGAGGTACCATAAATCAAATATGATACAACAGGCTTTAAGAGGTTAATAGTCATGCCTCGTATTCATTAGATCCAAAAGGTTTTAAGTGTAAAAAAGATTTTCCAGAGTTTAAAGGATAGGTAGCCCTTGCTTTTACATCTTGCATGGATCAGAAAATGACACAAATAGTTAAATAAATGTTTTAAAAATGATCAAGAAGGAAGAAGCTGACTGTTTTCTAGATTGATCAGCCTTTTTCTTGACCCACAATAAAAAAAAAAAATCTGAAAACCTGCAGATTTTTTTTGATATGATGTCCCACTGCTCACTTTTTACAGGAAGTTCACCTGAGGCATGTCGTCTCCAGACAGACAGATGCATATATATAATACATAAGCACATGTTGAGTCTCAGTGTAAAGAAACACGGAAACAAGCAGAGAGACAATGACACCGTCTGTGCTTCACAACAGGATAATGTTTAAGACTCTGAGGGCCGTCCTCATGCATACAAACATGAGAGGGCTGAAGAAACCATGTATGCTGCTCTCTAGTGGAGACAAAGATCTTCTGCTCCGCTTAGAGATAAACCAGATTCTCTGCTGGTCAGGACCCACCATCAACCCTCAATGACAATCTGCAATAAAATGCAGGAACATTTTCAACTTCACAAGTTTATATAATGAAAATAAAGAAGCAGTTTTAGTTTGATATACAGAATATCACAGAACACCAAAACAAAAAAAAAGTTTAACGATGAAATGAGCAGCAGATTGAGATGCTAGAGAGGGAAATATTCTATTTTACACTGAATTAGATCAATTTTAATGACACCAAAAACAAAAATCTTTGGACACAAGGTTTCAAGAATAGAAATGTAATGTAGCTGTGATGACATACTGAACTGCCCTGTATTGAATATTCAGTTGGTAGCACTAAATAAGCCGTCGATCACACAAAACACTCAAATGAATGAATGAATGCTTTATTCAGTTTAAAAACAAAACAATAAAATCACTGTTTATACAAAAAAGAAAACAGACAGCTACTGAAAAAGGGATAGGCTGAAGCCCTAAGGCTTATTTTAGCCTACCCTGTTCCACCATAGGATTAACTGAATAATTCACAGTAAACATCAGTACTTGTACATTATTTCAAAACACATGAAGGCTTAAACTGAAAAATCAAATTCAATTAAATTTCATTGTAACCTTTGATAATTTTCGATTTAAAGTCTTCCTAAAGACTAACACAGAATTACACATCTTTATTTCATTGTTTAGTTCATTCCATAACTTTACACCCAAAAACAGACACACAACTATATTTGAGATTAGTCCTGACTTTGTAAACATTAGCAACCCCCTTAAGTTATAAATGCCCTGCCTTAGATTAAACATTTTTTGAATTGAAAAAGGAATTGTCTGATTTACTACTCAAAACATAATTTGGAGTATTTGTAAAAATACAATGTCCATAAATTTTAATGTATGTGATCTTATAAAAAGCTGATTTGTAGGATCACGGTACCAAACTTCATTTATTAACCTAATAGCTCTTTTCTGTAACTTTTATTAACAGAGCTAACAAACATGAAATAGAAAAGGTTTTTGAAAATGACTCAAAAACAGGAAGTTTTAGCTCAGGAGCCATTCACTGAATACATATACAACATGGTAGCATCAGACATTGGTTTCATGAAATGTCTCTTTTTTTTTGCCCGCTTAAAGTTAAACAAGATCTTTTCCACAGTATTTTGGAACCTTTTATTCAATATCTCAGGGATACTGACTTGCCTAGTTTGTTTGAGAAGGATGGAGGAAAATTGATATGAAAATGATATATATCTCTGCAGAAGGAAATGTTGAACATTAAAGTTTAAATAAGTTTAAATATTGGTTATTTATGTATCTCATTTAATCTCATTTTAATTTCACTCTGTGTCATCACAGGGTACCTTTTCGTCTTTGGAATACCTATAAAAGCTGAATATTTTGTCTAATTTTATTTGTCAGTTTACATGTTATTTGATATATTATCTGAACTCGAGGTCATGCAAAGATTCCAATTTCTACAGGTGTATTTTTTTTATTTAATATAATTTTACTTTTATATTTTATTTCATGTATCTATTTATTTCTTTAATTAAGTGTTTCATTTTTGTTTTCTTATGTAATGAATGCTTTACTATGTAAAGATTGCAAAACTCATTAAGCACATTGTAAAAAAAAAAAAACAGTTGTCAATTAGCATCACAGGATATTATCGCCACCTATGGTTGAGGCGTGTGAATTGATAAATGCATACAAATGCATAAAATTCCCCTTTGAAATTAACACACATTAGCACAGGATTTGTTTCATGACATTTTTCTTGTCCAGGCAAAGACTTACAATCCAGTGGAAAATGGTACGCAGTCCACTTTAGGGTCACGACCCACCAGTTGAAAATTGCAGTAGAGAAGTAAGAAATGAGAAAATCAAGTGGCCTCATTTATTATCTGTTCTTAAGAGGAAATTCTTTCTTCAAATCCACTTGCAGTTTTTTCAAGAGTCGGACAATCACCAAAGTTGTTTGTTCGTTTTGAGTGCTTTTCAGAGTAGATATGGGGCCAATCAGAAGCCCTCCTGATGGGCGAATACCTGCTTGTGTTTCTCAACGCTGAAGAGGCCATTGGACAAATCCCCAAGATGTAGCCCCAAAGCTACTGCTGCCTGCAGACACTGACTATTGCAAACTTAAATTATGACCCCCGAGGCAGCTAAATCAGAATCAGAAGTATTTTATTAATCCCCAAGGTGAAATTTGGTTGTTTTAGTTGCTCTTAAACACAATATAACAGTAGGAAATGTCAAACAAATACATTAAAATAGATAAGAGCATAGTGTTTAAATTACATTTCAAAAAATATTATAATAAGATAGAAATGAAACAAAATGTATTTAATCAACTTCCTTATGAAGGAAAAATAAGTATATTTAGTAGAAGTAAGACTATAAATAAGGCCAAGGAATCCACTGACCTATAAGTTTTCCAAATATATATACCCGTCATTACCTGCACTGTCATATCAGGACTGACAACCTGCATAGAATGACCTCAAACTTTCCTTCAACATATCAGGACTGGAAACTATTACCCCAAACTTTCCTATGATTACCCCAAACACACCGATCAGGACCTCAACTTATTGGTTATTACCCCAGTGATGACTTAGACCCAACAAAGCAATTTAATTTACAGGAAAACTGTTTAGACCAAAAAGTTATGAACTGACTGTTTAGATCTAATAACTAAAAATTCATTTAACTTTCATTCATGTTTTTCTCAAGTACTGTACAAGGGCCAAAAACCAGTGACCCCGTCCTGCAGAGACCATCAGCAGTGAGAACCTGCCGACAGTCAGCACCTCTGAAAACTGGACTAACAGCACCACCAAGTGGGGAAGGACCTAATATGATCCACAACTTACCTTTAATATTACTACTGACCAAATAATAGGTGTAAATGTATACTGTTTATAGCTTTTGTATGTAGTTATTTTATTTGGTTTTTGTATCTAATCAGTACCCAGCCTGTAGCAGTATATTTTTATTTTTATTGTATTTTATTTATATTTACATTTATTTATTAATAGTTTTATATATATATATATAAATGTAAATATATATATATATATATATATATATATAATATATATATATATATATATATATATATATATATATATATATATATATATATATATATATATATATATATATATATATATATATATATATATATATATATATATATATATATATATAGTTATTTTTATTTTTATTTTATTTTATTTACATTTATTGATTAATAGTTTTATATATATATATATCTTTTTAACTGTAATAATCTACTGCTACTGATTTTTTTAATTTCCCTGAGGGAATTTTCTTCCGAAGGGATGAACTAAGTACTGTCTAATCTAATCTAATCAATTCTAGTTGTTGCAGAGTGTAAACGTTGCTCATGTATGGAGTAACTGTGTGTAAACTGTGTTATTATTTAAATCATTTAATGTTGATTGTTGTATTTATCATTTCTTACTGTTACTACTGTTTACTCATTTAATGAGAGGGTTCATATTTTGTGGAGAAAGTATTTATATTGTATTTCAATTCTCTTTGTTTTCATTTTTAATTTGTTAAGCATATATATTTAATTACGTTATCTTAGAAATAAAAGATTATGGTTAAAACAGTGTTTTTATTTTATTTCTTTTGTAAGCGTAGGGGGGCAGCATATAAAATCATGCCTTGGGCAACACATAGGGTAGGGCCGACTGTGCTCGAAATTCAGCTATGCAGACCTATGAGGCGAAATAACTTGCTTATTTGAAACGTTTAGGATGCTTAAATGATGCAGGGTGTATTTTTTTCTTTTAAAAGAAAATTGAAAAGAATCTGTTCAGTAGGTTTTGCAGAATGTTGCTGACAAATAAACAGACAAACAAATGGGACCAAAAACATCTTTGGTGGAGATAAAAAATGTTTGAATTAATATTATTCATCTTTATTAGATACTGTCATTACCTATACTTTGTTTCACTGTTGCTTTTTTATCATTTTAATGTATTATTCATTAAATGATTTGCAACTCTGCTTATAGCTATTTATAGCATTAAAGCAATTTTGAATGGAATTAAATGTGGAGACAGTAGAAATGAATCATTGGAAATCAGGATCAAAATCATATTTATTGACAAGTATATTTGCACATAAAGGATCTGACTTTGTCACCTGGTGAAAAATCAGCATATAATTACAATTAGAATTAGAGAAAAAATATGAGTCAGGAGGAATAAAATGAAGCATCATTATATATAGAAAATAGTGTAAAATTGACTTGGGTATGAATTAAAAATATGCAATATTTACAACATAGAAGATAGATATATGAAACATACAACAGGCACAAAAAAACAAAACTAAATTGTGTATACAGAAAGTGCAGTAAAAGAGCTCTACGTATGAGCACTGAACTTTTTTGACATTGTAGATATGATTTAAATAGAAATAACTTCAGGCTCGTCTTATTTTATTTAATTTAGTGCACATCTGTGAGTATAAAAAGAATGAGCAAATGAAATAAAGGAAGAAAAACAGAGGAAGTGTGAAACCTTTCAAAGATGTTGTCACCCACCAGCAGGTGGCAGCAATGTGTGTGCGCATGCTCCACTCCCATTTAACCAAAGAAGAAGACTCCGCCGGAAGTGCCGTTGTTGTGGAAGATAAGCACATCCCACAGAAGCCAGATAAGCTAAAGAAGCGTAGATGTGGAATTAACGAATGGCTGCTAGCTTCGGTCTGAAGGTAAGAAATGTCCTTCTTCGTCATATATGTCGAATAAAGTGAAAGGTGAGAGCATTAGTCTTCTCTTTTGGTTTGATTCCCCGCCGAGCTTCGCGCCATAGACATGTATACGGTTTTTCAACCACTGCGCATGCCTGGTATGTGTAGCTCTAGCTTGTGCTAGCCTTGGTGTCTGCGCCTAATGTTTGATAGAAATCAAAAGTTAACCGTGCTATTGAAGCAAAAAGTTAGCACGCTTCAGAACAGAGATTACTGAGGTTATAAATAGCGTCACTGTAATACGATCACGTTTGGAGCTCGTCTTTGGCCAAACCCGGTTCAGTAACACGAGCTAACTGTGACGTCACAATATTATTTATCTGATCAATTAATCAGGGATAAGTCGAATAATACTGTTAAAGACATTTTCTGTGACAAAACTTAATCACTCCCTAATCGATACCTTCTTGTATATAAAGTCAAAGGAGTGACTTTTAAGATCATCCGCCGTTGCTGTCCTGTTAGGCGTCTTTAGTAAGGTTTAATAGATACTGATGTATCTTGCACTTTCTGTAAAGCACATCCAGAGACTGTTTATCATTTATTTTGGACTCGTGAGCACACTATAGTTGTATGGCAAAGCATCTGTCGCTTTGTGTTGAACTATATTTACTGTTACTTTGAGCTCTGTTTAAAGAATGGTTTATTGGCTTTACAGAATTTGAAACAAAACTCGAAGACATAATTTTACGTTTACAATGTTATTGTCTTGCTAGCAAAGGTTTATATCCATAAATGCACGGTTTGAGGACCAAATCCTATTTTTGTGCATTTAACAAGGAGTCAGAACTTTATGTACAACTTAGGCAAACTCCTGTAACAAAAAAAACTGCGAAAACTTTCACCTCATGTTCCAAATTCAAAGTATTTTAGTGAATTCTTGTAAAGGAAGAAATACTACCTTTATTTGTCTTCCCTATCTTTTAATTACTATTAATTTTGTTATTGTAAATATTTTACCTACCTAGCTTTTTTGTTTATGTGTTTGTTCTATAATTCTTTGCCCCTTTTGCACTGTCAATATTTTTTTTAATAAAGGAATAAGAAAAAATAAATAAATAAAATAACTCGAGATAAGTCAGGGTTTGTCCGGTTTCTGTAGTTTTTGATAGATGTGCCTACAACATCATAATCAGAAAGCATGAGCACTGAAATCTGGTACCAAATGACAGCACATCTGCTTACTATCAGGTTGTTTTGGTTTGTTTTCTGAATATTAAATTCAAAATCTCCCAATACTCTGAATCTTTAACACTGTTCGGTATTTCTTTTTCAAGCTTTTTTTTTCGTCAGGCCTGGATACAGTTAATTTCTTTAGGTTGTTATTCATTTCAATATTAATTAAATGCTTCAATGTCGATTCAGTAAGAAGTAGAAATACACAAATAGTTGGAGTACCTGTTGACAGCTTTTGAATTTTTATTTTCATGCCGATGTGAACATATTTGTTTTGTCATGTCACATTTTGGAGCAATCAAACTTTTGAAAATAAAAATTTGCACAATAATGAACTATTGCTGCACATGGAATACAAAAGTTAAAAACTTTACAATTCATACTTTTCAGTTTTCCAATTAGGTTGTGATAAAGTAAAAACAGAACTAGTTGGAATTTCTTTTTCTTTATTTTAAGGAGGATACTAGCAAGAAAAATAATCAACTCAAACTGCGAATGAAGTTTTCCGTGAAATATCAGGGCTTTTGTTTTAGTCGTTTCTTTTTTACTTTTCATGATGACTTAAGAAGTTCTGAATAGACTTGGATGATATTTGGATTATAGATGATCTGAGATGAGCTGCAGATGTTGAAATCATTAAATGTAATGTATTTGTTGCACCACCATGCTACTATCATTTTTTTTTTTAAGTTGTTTTTTGGGGCTTTTGTGGCCTTAATTGATAGGACAGCTGGAGAATGACAGGAAAGCGGGTGAAGAGAGGGGGAAGACATGCAGCAAAGGGCTGTGGCCAGGATTCGAACCTACTGCCGCTGCTGGGGTTTGGAAGTCCCCGTACATGGGCGGACGCTCTACCAACTGAGCTAATGTCCGCCCGCTACTATCATTTTAATTAATATTATTAATTTAGTTATGTAAGCTTGAATTTTCTTGTTTGATGATTTATTATATTTTTGCACTTGTTTGTAATTCTTAGGTAGGTTTGATATTTTTAGATCGTCCTTAAGTCTTTTTCAGAAGGTTTTTATTGTATTTCTAGATTTTGTTTTTCTGTCTTTGATTTTTACTTTGTCTGTCCTCTTGTTTTTTTCTGTTATATTTATATATATATATATTTTTTTTTCCAGCCATGTTGACTTTATTGTTTCTTTTATGTACGTGTGCATAAGTCTTCAAATCCCTTTTGACAGCCAACTTACTATCATTACATTCCCAGTGGAATACTACTGAGTAGATGCACTTCTGCTTACCATTTGCTTATTAGTTGTAAGATAAATCCATGATTATTATCATTATTATATTTTCTAACTTTTCATTTTTCTGCCTCTATGTAAAGCACTTGAAACTGCAACAGAATGTGCTTTACAAATAAAGTTTGCTGAATTGCTTTACATTTTAGGGAATATTATTCATGGCACAGGGGAGAAGTGATTTGATTTTGGATCCTGATCTTTTTTCAAGGTTTTGTTAGCAGTGTGAGAGAGGGTGGTTTTTCCACATTTTTTCAACAATAACTCAGAATGTTGGAATTACCTTGGCAGAGGTTTGTGCTCTTTTAGTACTTCCAGTTATTATTTTGTAGGAGGTGTTGGATCAGCATCTGCTTTTTAATTCAAAATGACTCATTTGCCCCTTGTATTGAAAAAAAAAATCAAAATGATGCCAAACTCTAGTTAGAGTAGTTTGATACGGCTCTGTTTGACCACAGACAAAAACATGCAGGACTTCTTTGTGCTCCCACAGACGGAGCGGCGGCGTCCTGCAGAGGAAGATATTTGCTTTTTGGACTCAAAATCTTTGAGACTCGAGGTAGAGAGCAGCGCCTTCAAACAGGACAGGAAGTCCTGCAAGGGAAGTTTGACTAAGAATGGAGAAGATCTGGAGAAAACTCCCGTCCCAGGTGAGACATAAATTACATGATTGCTTTAGTTTTTTTACCTCCTCCAAAGAGGTTTTGTTCTTGCTGTGTATGTCTGTTTTTAAAGGGTCATGAATCATATTATGATGGTAGCTTTGTCTTGGAACTACTCTTTGTAGATGTAACAGCTACCTTGGTGGAGGTATCTGGTATTTTCTAACCACCATTGCTGATACTAATATCAGTACCAATTTTGTTTGTAAAGGGTAAATAGTCTCAACTCAACCCTGTATAGCATGACTTTTTTACAGGCCAAACAATTATTCATTCTAGTGTATGGGACCTTGAGGGTTCCTGAGAATGGATCAGCCTGTAAATGTGCCCAGTGCATCCATTTCCTGTTAGTGATAGTATTAGTACAGCAAAAAAATGGATTATAGTGACAACTATGCACCCATTTGCACTGAGAAACGTTGTCCTGAGGCAGTACATGCACGTGCAATAAATTAAATTTCAGTTTATAGATAAATACAAAAGATGTCTTTACTCAATCAAATCTGTTTCTTGTACATCACATGTATTTTATGCAAAATAATTGAACTTTGTCAAACATTTGAATTTATCTAACCCCCTGCTAGCAGTGAGACCAAGTCATATATGGTCCCAAAAATTATTTTTTCACTCCCAGACAAAAGGTCAAATCCACCTCAGAGTTCATTGTTTTCAAACTTATCATGCTCTTAGAATCAGACTCAGAATTGATATTTATTGGCAAGCACATTTTCACATGCAAGATATTTGACTTGTTTAATTGGTACAAAAGCAATCAATGTATTGTTAGTGTAGAAATAAAGAGCCAAAAAGGAATAAAGTAAAGTTTAATAAAAGGTAGGCACGCATTGTGCTTCTTTGTTTCTTTACTCTTTGTTGTGTTAAACATGTCTTATTCTTGTTCATTCAGTCAGTCCAAATAAAACAATGACTGTAATTATTGATTGGTTTAGGCAGTAAATCGCCAACACTGCTGAAATGTGCAGAACAATTTAAATAACTGAAGTGTGTGCGTTTCTGCCCAGGTTGTAAGATGTTATTTTCCATGGAAACCAGTGAGTCCAGTGACGACGATATGGGCCGACTGGACATCGACCTGGACAGGAAGTCCAGACAGCATAACCTGACATCGAGGAATGTGCGCGCCATCCTGCATGTGAGCTTTACCCACAACACACCATAATTATGTTACACAACACGCTGTGGAGATGTTACACCTAAAGTCAGACCTGGGTTATGGCTTAACTCATGACTAAGGCTGGGTTAAATAATCTATTTAATCAGTGTCCCTTTAAATAGTTCATAATCGATCCATAAAATCCGAAGATCAGTCTTTTAACTTGGGTAATTTTTTCTTCATTGGATGTGTATCATGGTATCATGGTTATTGTGACCAAAATTATCAGGGTTATCATTATTATCATGGTATCGTTGCAATGTGCTCAAAATGTTCAAAAAGTACTTTTCGACAGTCTTGAAATCATTAAAACCCCTTAAGTATTATAATTGTAACAGGTCTTTTTGTCATTTTAGTCAATAAATGTGTCAGGAATTTACCTTTTTTCCATGAGAAATAAACAATTCTGGCAAGTATTATGTTATTAATGTTTAAACAGTGTGTTATTATAAGAAAAGAAAAAAACAGATTTGAACTTTAAACAGGATTCTCTTCATAAACAATTGGAAATGAACGTGTTCAAAGTTTTGAGATGACCAATAATAATATTAACCTACATTTTAGTTTGCCTGCATTAGTGAAAATTTTAAGCAGCTGATGTACTTCCTACCTGGACTGTTTGTGTAAAAAAACACACATAAAGTGAATCACAAGTATACAGAGTACAATTTCACACACAAAGAATTTCAGCTAAAAATTGTCATATGTCTGGGCTAAAATAAAAACAGAAATATTCTGAGTCCTTCTGTATTTTTATATTTTTAAAGCAAGAAAGAAAATCTGTTCAAATTGTGAATCATTTTTGTGAAAAATTCTGTTTTTCTCTTTTTGGGTTATTTCCTCCTCTCATGGGTGTAACATGTTTATGTTTTGTTGATCTGTTACAGGAAGTGATCACCCATGAGCACGTGGTGGCCATGATGAAGGAGACCATCAGAGACACGCAGAACCTTCCTATGTTTGTGAGTTCACTGTTGTCTCTCACGTTGTCTTTATGAAATGTTTTCAACTTTTCAAGGATTTAAAATACTTCCTGTCTGAGTCTTTGCTTTTTCCCTCCTGTTAGGAGCCAAAGATGACTCGATCCAGACTCAAACAGGTGATCCAGCAGGAACAGGTGACTTCCTTCAATATTCTTTCATTAGTAAACTAAAGGCGGAACATTTTTGTCAGTTTTTACTTTAACTGCCGGTCCGTCTGTCTGTCTGTCTGTCTTACAGTCTATGAACTGGAGTTTGAACTCGTCAGCAGTCCAGGTAAATAAAACAACCAACTTATTGTTTCAACCTTTATGGTCAGAGTCAGATTAATCCCCAAGGAGTAATTCTGTTGTTTCAGTTGCTCTTGTACACAGTATAGCAGTAAGAATATCAAATGAAGACTTTAGAATAGATAAAAGCGTAAAAAAAAAGTAAGAAAATTGAAACAAGCAAAAGTTTCAAGCTGTATCATCTTACTAATGATGGGAAATAAAGGTTAGGGACAGGTTAGGAATATATCCAATCACAGCTACTTTGGTTGTGTTAAAGGTTGGATGAGTTCAGAGGGACATCCAATCACAGCTGCCTCAGCTTGGTGGTGGTGGGATAAGTTGTGGAGCGATCCAATCAGAGCTGCTCTCTTTATGAATTGATATATTCATGTAGAGCAGGTTCACTGTTTGTTGTCATTTCTGGTATTGTTACTGAGATGCTCTGCCAGGTAGCCTAAATAAAGGTGACTGCATTTCACACAAAAGGAAAATTTGTTACACATTTAAACTTAACTAACATTCAATAAAGGGTTATTAGATGTTTCATTTTATCCAAGAGTAGGGATGTCCCGATCCGATATTGATATCGGATATCGGTCAAAAAAACAAATATCGGATTATATCGGCCTGCATCCTAAATCTCCGATATCAGCACTCCAATACAAGCAGTCCATTCTAATATATTTATTTTTTATTTTATTCAGTTGTAGAATATGCTTATGTTTAAGTTCAACACAGTGGTTATTTTGCAATTGGTGAAATATGTTTTTGTTTGATTTATTGAGGTCACTTTTCAGGGTCTTCTAATATTTTTTATTCATGTTGTTTTAATTGTACTATATTCTTATGTTTAAGGTTAAAATTTATTTAACCTATTGGTTAATAACAAATGGGTCCGTTTTTCCCATACCTGCTATTGCTGACTACTGTTCTCTGTTTGAGTAATCTGACCTGATCAAGCCTTTTCTTACAGTCCATGCTACAAAATAGGTAATAAAAGTCTGTATGATTCCTGCTGATATCGTATCGGATTGATATCGTATCGGCCAATACTCAAGGCTGCAATATCAGTATCGTATCGGAGGGGAAATAGTTGTATCGGGACACCCCTATCCAAGAGTAAAACATGTCTTCAGAAATTCAAGGACACATAAAACATGCCTTACACTTTATGCTTCATATTTTAGTCAACTAAATTTACAGAAGATTTCATCGACTAAAATGTTGTGACATTTCATCAACTAACACTCGACTAAAATTAAAACAATTTAGAAGTCTAAATTATGACAGCAACTGAAAGATATTTTAGGCAAACGACTATAACTAAAACTAAATTAAATAGTGCTGTCAACATTAACACTGGTCCATCCCTCTTCTGTCTGCAGCCTCCCCAGTTTGTGGACATCGAGCTGGAGGATGATGAAGACTCTTCAGATGAGGAGTACTGTCCAGAAGAGGACGAGGATGAAGAGGATGACACCAATGAGGAGGTGAAGATCTGCCACCTCGCTCTTCTTTGAATTGCTGTTTTCATTAGAAAGGATTCCTGATTATCTAGAATATTGAGTGATCATTCTACTAAATTGTTCTCTGGAATAATAATTAGTAATGTGGGTTGATCAGTCATAATTGAAGTATATCTCAGTCTCAGCTGTGCTGCAGATGTAATTTCCTGTTTCCTGTGTCTTACAGTTTTTTCTAAGTGACGGCGACAGTTTAACGTCTCCCCCAAGACCTCTCAGATCTGAGTACCTGAACACACTCCTCCAGGTAATCTTCAGCACCTGTGCACACCTACGACATCTGTACACACCTGTAAGTAGAGTAAGGATCATCCTGAGACAGGTTGAACCAGGGGTCTCTTTCCTCTTCTGTGTTAAACAGTAAGAGGATTTGAGATGAGCTGATGTGATGCTTCTCCAGCCTTTCTAAACGTTAAGAGTGTTTTTATTTTTTATTTGTATAGCCAGATGATTCCCACTGAGATCATGGTTTCAATCACAAGGGCGACCTGGACAAGAGGTCAGCAGCACATGTCATAATAAATACAAATTCAAGAGAAGATTAAGGCAATAATTACAAAAAGTTAAATTTTACAATTTCACAGTGGAAGTTTGACAGTTTTGAGGACAACAGCATTTAAAACACAGGTATTGTTCATTGCATTTTCTCTGCCTCGTGACTAAAATAGATCGAAAAACTTTAACTGAGACCATTTTTGACATTTTCAGTTCTGTCTGTAATGTTCCAAGCAGTAGTGGCAGCATAACAAAAAGCTAAATTCAGTTCAGACTTTGGTCATTTTTATGTGATAAATTGCACAAGAGTGCAAGGCATAGGTGCTCATTGATTTCTGCAGAAGAGAACATGGGTATGACGGAACTAATCCAAGAAGAGACGTATTAATCAACACCATCCAATGGGTATACCTCTGGAAGCTCAAGGACAGCCACTCAACTTTGGCACAGAGCACACAGTGGTGAAGATATTTGGTCATGGCACTTATACGAAATGTCACCATAGTCAGACAATGACAGAAAAGTTGTTGACACAAGATATCCTTGAGCTCTGAGGGAAAAACAGGATTTATTCTGTTAAAAAATCCACGTTTCACCCTCAGTTCTTGAAGAAAGGTAAGAAAGAAAAGATGACCCACTGTAAAAACATGAAATATCAAGCTTAAAGGGACAGTTCCGTTTTTTTAAGTGGGGTTGTATGAGCTTCATGTGGTCACTAGGTACATTAGATGCAGTAGAAAGTTCTCTCCTCTACCTCAGTAAGACACAGTCTGTAAGAGTCTGTGACGAAGAACTAACCACAAACAGGGAAGTAAATAATAAATACAAAGGGTATTTTCTCAGACTCCCATCAAAAACATAATACCACAGTTCATGAATACACTACATAGAATGTTTTTTGAGTGCATTAACTTTTCTGAAAATGTAATTTATGTGTTGGTGAACGTCTATCAGCGTTCCCTCAGAAACATGAACCCCGCCTTACATAGACTGGCTGTCATTTATTTATTTATATATGCATATATAACTGTTAAGTTTCTTTCAATGCCTGTTTTATTTTGATGTGCTTTAATTTGATATTACATATATAATGGAAATACACACTCTTAATGTAAGCTCAAGTTAAGGATATCTATGGAAATTTGCTGTGCTGCCATGTGTGTATAATGAATTTGGAATTGTATTATTTATCCATCACTATGATATTATGATTATCAATCCTTTAAGTATGTATTTTCCTCTGTTTTGGTGGGCGTGAACAAAAAATGAAAGGGAAAAATGTGTTAATATTGTTTGAAACATTAAGTTATGTATCAATGTGTTAATGATACCAGCTGACACTATAATGTATAATAAAAAAAAGACTCACTCTTCAAAATGTTCCTTTCTTGTTCTGTTTTTTTAGGAAAAAGCAGCAGCCTCCTCCTCCTGCCCTTCTCAGCAACTCCTCCCTGCTCCTGACTCATCTTTCCTTGAAAGACTGAACGCTGTGGAGGAGGAGTTGGACAGTAGTCCAGCCTACTATGACCAGGTAAGAGCAGCCCCTCCTACACCTTTAGGGAGGTAAAAATAGCCCTGCATACATCAGATATCAGCTATTCTTAGCCCCGCCAACACCCATACGTAGGTTAAAAAAAAAAACTATACATAAAACCAAATATTCAAGACCTCACCTACTCTTGTAACTTCAGCCCCCATCAGCTGGTTTCAAAGCCCCGCCGACACCTTTCCTCATCAGTCAGTTTAACCTTCTTTCTCTCGTGTGCTCTCCTCCTCCGTTAGTCCCCACACAGTAAACATAACGACAGTGTCGATGACGAGGACGACGATGACGCCGGCACCGATGGCGGGTGCAGTCCGAGGGGCAGTTTGGCATTGCGCACTCGCTCCAAACTCCAGTTGGTGAATGTTCCTCTGGGTCAGTTGGAGGCGAAGCTTCTGGCCCCGGACATCACTGCTGACATGTACGAGCTGAACTCCACCCGGCGAGAGGAGGACCGCCATTGGACAAAGTGGCTGCAGGGGCTGATGGGGCTGGGCAATGAAGGTAAGGGTCATGCTGATGTCAGAACATTTATAAGGGGTTATTTAATAAAATAAGTGGAAAGGACTCAGAGAGGGCAGACCTCTGTTCTGGCGGTAGCTTTTCCACAACTGCTATAAAGATACTGATCCAGAATAGCGCAGGATCCAGATTATCCTTTATGAACACAGCATTGCTTAATTGGAACAATGCTCAATATTTTGTTAATGGGATTTCCCATTATAGAGTTCAATGATTTTTTTGTAATGTCAATTTTGATCAGATCCAGATAAATTTGCCTTGATGAGGGACACATGGACCCCAGATTATCTTTTTTTTTTTTAATTAGGTGATTTAGAGCAGTACAAAAAAAAATAATGGGTGACAAAGTGAAATAGGAAGGAGACAGACAAATAATTACACAGTGATAACCTTAACACAGAATTGGTAAAGGCAAGCTGTTACCCTAAAGCTTTTAGTTTTTAAGGAATTTCCAGGCAACAGGTATGTGTCTGCGTGTGTGTGAGTAGGTGAATATGTGAGAATATAGCAAGTATGGGTTTGTTGTACAGATAAGAGAAGATCTGAGATTGATAGTGTATTACATTTAGTGACATTCAGTCTGAATTTATGGGTCCGTGTGTCTGCACATACTTGTATACATATATAAACACAGACCCCTAAACTTCAACAAACATCCATGCACACACACCAGTCCCTATATATGAAGTTTCCCCTCCCACCAACCTAATATCCCACATGCACCATCCACCCCAGACCATGCTATCCCATCCAATCCTCCCCACTGTGCATGTGTTTATATGTACATGCGCACATACATACCCAGACTTACACACATTTGCACCTAGTCACACGACCCCAGATTATCTAGTGAAATTGGAAGCTAATCCTATTAAATGGCAGGGATATGATTTTAAAATTCAACCCGATAGCCACTTATGGGATCCTTTTGAAATTTGGGTACTTTTTTTCATCTAGACAAACATATGTATCACCACCAAAATTGAATGGTTTCTACCCTGGACCATACTACACTACTGGTAACATTTCATGTAAATCCATCCAGTAGTTTTTCCCTAATCATGTAAACAAACAAACGTACACCAGCCAAAACATGACCTCCTTGGCAGAGTGAAAGATGCTGTAAAACTTGATTTATCATGTGGGCCTTAACACTGGCTCCACTCACTCTACCGTATGTGTGTTTTAGAGGACGCTGACGATGAAGACGACCCAGAGTATAACTTCCTGGAGGACTTGGACGAGCCCGATGTGGAGGACTACAGGACGGACCGTGCCGTCCAGATCACCAGTAGGTGGCGTCTTCTCAAGGAGTGTGTGTTTAAATAAGGAGGGGGCTTTGGCTGTCTGTCTCTGTAAACCAAGCGTTTGCTCACATGAAAGAGTTGGGGTGAGCTTTATATTACTCAGCAATTGATCACATTGGAGCTATTCGCAGGATATTGACTCATTAAAATTCAGCTATTTACGTAGTTGTTGTTATCTTGTTTAAAGATGCTATGAGGAATTTCTAAGTAATTACAAAGAAGTCTTACTTTGAGATATATGCCTGATCGAAATACACACTTTTAGAGTTTTATAGCATCAAAATAGGTTATCTATAAGTGCTATTCCTTAGCTTCGTGGTCGGGTCATACAGGGCTGAACTGGCCTGGATACTCAACTTCAGGAACAAGACAAAACTAGAACGAATTTATATTTTTCGGACACGTCTTAGAGCACCGGGCTATAGGTAGCGATATATAGCCGGCTACAACACTTCGATACTAAGTTTTCCAAAAATTGCTTGTTGTCACACATCAAAAACTACCGCTACGTAACTAGAAAGAGATACATTACCTCGTTGCTTTGCATCCTGTAAGTTGTTGAAAAAAGAAGTTGTAAAGCAATGCAGAGTTCTGAGGAAGGTCCAAGCTGCATTCATTAGCATCACAACAAACGCACGCTTTGGCTTGGGTCACGTCTTTACGACAGTCACCGTACGTGCTCATGGGTAGCAGAGTCTTTATGTTGCCGGAAATAGATTCTCCTCATAGCACCTTTAAATATGATTAGAGAATTATGTTTATTATTGACAGTTTTTTTTTTATTTGGAATACTTGGGCATATATTCAGGCTTTTATTTTGATGGGTTTTGGTTATTTTAACATGGAACAGAGGGGCATGTAAGACAGGATGAGCGGCACTGGGGCGACAAATCGTTTTTTTGACAGGAAGTAAACAACATGGGAAGCCAAGACAGACGAGGATGCCAGGTTGTTTGCAATCCCCAATAAAACAAAGGAAACTGTATCCTGTGGCTTAGACATTTAGTGCCTAAGTGGAGTCGACAAAGCCAAATGGTCACAATAGGTCATATTTAATCACCACAGAGTCAGCTGTGTGTTTCCTGTTTGCTCCTACATAATAAAATGTTCCCTGTCTCACAGAAAAGGAGGTGAATGAGCTGCTGGAGGAGCTCTTTGATACTGTGAGTATTGTCTCTGAGATACATATTTATCTATTGTGTTTTAGATGAGCCTCATTTCTGTCCTGAAGCTGAAACTTTCAGCACTGAGACAATGTGGAGGTCATATTTGGAGGATGCTTCCTCAGTGTTTGTTCCATTGTTTGTTTGTTTTAACGTACACAGTTTTGTCAGATCCGTAGTATACATCATCATCCTTTAAACACTTTATTAGGCTGATACACCACCACTCATTTAATTGGTAGGTAATCTTGTTAACTAGCATCCCAGAATGTGAAGTGGAACCAGTCAGCATGGCATTGTTTATCCAAGTAGTTTGAAAAGCTGACTGTGATGTGATAGCAAACAGAAAAGCCTTCCCTCGTCCCTGCTTTGGTCCACTTTACGATATTGCAGTGGACGTACAATGGTCCAAAGGAAAAATGATTTTGTACAAAACAAACACATTTCTTGATATAATACAAGAAGTGTTTCAGCATTAAATAATTTGTATTATTTGTTAAGAAGATTTAATGACTTGCAGATCCAATTAATCTCTTTTAGCAAAATATATTTATGCCAGAATAAACAGTATATTTAACTAATTTAACAGGGACATTCCCTCAGAATAGACTAGTTTTACATACTGCCTTTGCCCTGTTATTTGGTTTTGCCATGTTTGTGTAAAGTCACTAGGATTTAAAGGACTTTTCATACTTTAAATGTCATCTTACTCTAAAACTGCAGTCATCAACTATTTTTTTGACATTAACATAGTTCAAATCTGCATTTTTGTCTGAAAAGTCTTGAATTTGTCAATAACTCAGAGTTTCACTATTATTAATCTAAAGAAACTGAATATTGTTATTTTCCTTGTATAAACACCTCTGTGTTTGTTTCCTGTCTTTAATTTTTTTGCTCACTCTAACATAAACTAGCAATGAAAATGTCATTTATTCAGTGTTGCTGAACACCTTCCTGATTTTATCCCTATATATATATATATAGATATAGATATAGATATAGATATATAGATATAGAGATATATATAGATATACATATAAATATATATATATAGATATGTATCTATATCTATATATATATATCTATATATATCTATATCTATATCTATATCTATATATATATATATATATATATATATATATATATATATATATATAAATAAATATACACATAATTTGTTTCTTTAAATTGAATATTTGCATTTTATATTTTAATGTTTGAAATTAGTATTTAGTGGTCCAGTGTTTACCTTCTGTTACTCTCTTGGTCTCTTGGGTGTGATTCATAGAAGCTATTTACAGGCTTTTTTGAACCCCACTCGCATGCTTTTTTAATTTTTATGTGCACTGTGTTTCTATGCCTGCGTGTAAATAAATAAATAGTAGCGTAGGTCTTTTTTGTAAATGTAAATCAGTTAGTATAAATGGTTCGCTCTGATTGGTGGATAAGACTCTAGAGTGAGCTCTACTTTGTCAGATAGAATCTGGGGTTTAGCTCTGATTGCTCAGTGAGGCTCTAAATTTAAGCTCTGGTTGTTTGTCGTAAAGACAAAGTTGATATCTGATTGGTTGAAAACAAGTTGTGTTGTTTTCCTTTCCAGCTGCAGGAGGAAGAAACTGAAGAGCAGGAGGCAGAGTCTAACCCGGCACCAGCTGGAACCAAATTCAATGTTCCCAAAGCTTTACGGTAAAAAATACACAAAAGCACACATGCAAAAACCGTAACAGTTTTATCTCTGGAGAGGTTAGGGATGATAATTATATTTCCAGCACACTGTATTTTTGTTTATTAAATCAAATTATTCAGTTAGTCATTATTAAAACTCTAGTCCCGACACTTTATTGTGATACCTCAGACAGGGACTTTAATGCAATCATTATTGTATAACACAGTATCATATTCTAGTAGATTCCATATGTTGTTACATTTAGTTTTAGTGACATTGGTAAATACTTACACCCCCCACAATTATGAAATAAACCATGGGTATTTGTATAGCATCTCCCACTTTTAAGTCTTGGCTTAAGACAACAGCACTAACTAACATAACAATTATAAGTCAGAAAATAAAGAAATGAATCTATAATTGATCTGATAACCAGCTCACTGGGAGTGTTTCATTAATTTCGTTTACATACACTTAGCAAATGGCTGTTTGTTGGTATATGTGCTTTGTGTGGGGAAAAAAATAGAAAACAAATCAAAATATTGTTTTTCCCCATGAAGCTAAAAGTTTATTTCTGTTTGCATTAACCACTTCCTAAAGTGGACACTTGAGTAAATTAGTAACAGCTTCCATGTTAAAAACACTCTGTTAAACTAACTAAAGATCAACTTAGAAACAGACAAAGAAGTGGAGCTGAGGCCCCTGACAGTTGAAGCATGCAGGGTGTCGTCTTATCAACAACTACTATATTTTTTATATAGATCTTAAAACCAAAACAGTGAAGTTATTTAAAAAGTTGTACCTGACTGAGTAAGGGGACATAAAAATATGATCCATTCAGACTCAGATTATTTTTTTACCTTTACATCTACACTGCTAGTAATTAAAGGGAACAATTTGCATGAATACACACCATGCTTTGGGAACATTTTGAATTAATGGAACGGGTCAAGTGTTTAAAAAAAGCACACATTCAATTTTTTAAGCAAATGTCCCTTTAATACACAAAACTCAGAATTTATATATAATCTGTGTGTAGAGACTGTGTCTTCACAGCCAGGACGTTGTAATTATGACCGCTAATAATTAATATTTAACTCAAGTGTATGTTTTGTGGTCTCTGTAAGTGTATTTATTTTTTCTGTAAAATGGACATTTTATCATGGAGTGTGTATGTGACAGCTACTGCTTCAGAAAGCCTCTAGTGGACACCCAAGGAACTGCAGCCTTCTGCTCCTCTGCTTTACATGAACATTAACAGTGGTTAAATGTTGCTGGTTGTTGCAGGTTTGTGTTTTTGTGTGTGTCCTCCTGTCGGGACAGATCAGCTGAGTCGTGCTGTCTCTGTTTGGGTCAGGAGGAACAGGAAGTCCTCTGCTGCGTCTTCTTTACAAAGATCCTTTAAAGAAGTGCTCAGTGGGAGGAGACATCATACAACCATTATCTTTACTGCTTATTCTAATTAGTTGTAGAGGGCTGAAGTCTGTAGGAGCTTTTACCAGAAGAGAGGCCTAAACAAATGTAAAAAAAATACATATATTAATGCAATTTGGATTATTCTCTGCAGTAGATTTAAAAGAGAAAAATCTGGATTTTTTTCTCCATTTACTCCAGTCATTAGTTGTTGCAATGTTGAAAATGTAATTACTGACAATTTACATTTTATATGATGGTTTTGTCAGGTTCTGTACAAGCACATGTTTTGACTTGCATTTGTTTCCCAAATGAGAGTAAATATCGGCAAGATGGTTTTATTTTAAGAAACTGGCTAAATAGCTCGTCTTTCAGTGTTTTTACAGGCCTCCCTACCTTCAGACTATATCAACAACATTTTCTGACAAAATTACAGCGTGCATTTGAACTATTTGAAGGAAAGTGTTGCAACATTTTGATAACAAACGCAAAACTTGTTTCATTTTTGTGTCTTGATTTCAGTTTTTGTCACTTTGAGGGTTTTTCTTTGAAAGGGAAAGAATCGATTAAAACCACAAATTGAGTTTCATGGAAAAAATCAGGTCTTTTATTTTAAGTCATATCGACTAGCCCTACTTTAAATGGTAGAAACTTGTCCACCGTTCTCACACAGGTGAAACAGTTGATTGGTGTAGGACAAACTGCGATACTGTGTGCAGTTAACATTTTATCCCTCTTTTCTCTCTGCAGATTTGAGGCCCCATTAGCCAGCATGCTAACAGAAAGGCGGCGAGTGGTCAGGCGGCAGTATGAAGCAGTGCAGCAGAAGAGGGCGCTACAGGACACAACCAACCAGCAATGCAACAACGCATCCCCAGCTCCACCTTCAGACCCCTCCATGCCTCTTATGATTATTGGACACACTCATCCCACCCTTCAGCTTAACTCAGGCCTCCGGTTAAGCCAAGTCCAGAAGCTCCAGCTGCAGCAGCAAATACAACAGGTACAATAATCATACCCCTTCTTCCACTTTAGCTTGGACGTCAGTCTAAGCCCTGTGCTTCATTTTCAACCAGTTTAAAGGCTTCAACTTTGGAGGTATATCTCTAACAGTGAATTATTCTGGACCCCTCTCCTTAACTGTGCTCTCCAACCAAGCAGCTAACCTCTACCCTCCAGCTAACTACAAGACAGATTATCGAAAATCCTCATCCCCAACCATTTTAAGAGCCCATATTTGGTCTAAACTCAGGTTCAGGTTTTTCAGGAATATGGTTTTGGTAACAGCTCAATATGTTCATAATTAGGAATGCACAATACATCCGTGGACAAAATTGTTGGTACTCTTCTGTCAAAGAAAGAAAAACCCGCAATGGTCATGTCGTTAACTTGAAACTGACAAAAGTAATAATACATAAAAATGTACTAAAAATCAACTAATGAAGATCAGACATTGCTTTTGAATTGTGGTTCAACTGTATCATTTTAAAAAACAAACCAATGAAACTAGCCTGGACAAAAATGATGGTACCCCTAGAATAGATTGAAGATGATTTGACCATAGGGACATGTTAAACTAAGGTCTGTCCTGTAATTCGCATCACAGGTGTCTTGTTAATAAAAAAAAAATTAACCAGCCCCACCCACTCCTAGGAACCTGGGCCTCCACCTCAGCCCAGCCCACCTGCTAAATTAAAGCTCAGAACCTGCGATAGAAGTAGGGATGGAAATTGATACGATTTTATCGATACCAGTGCTAGTAACGATCCTGCTAATCGATCCAGTTCTTTAACGATTCTCTTATTGATTCCTGCAGACTTTCCATGTGGATAAATGTTGGTCTGTAGATTTTCAGTGCCAACAATGTGAAACACACGTCACAGCATAGATAACTGCTTCTGCAGGTTGCTGGTGTTTCCACTCACTTTAGGTTGTGCAGTAGGTGCATTTTGTGAAAAATTAAACCACAATTCTGACACTTCTGAACCCGTCAGTAGAAGGAATTGATTAGCAAGAAGACTCATGATATCAATTCTTTGATGAAGCTGTTTACAATTCTCAACTGAAATTGGTTTTCCATCTCTAGATAGAAGGTAAAAATTATAATAGAAAAGGAGAATAGAATAAAATTACCTTTACTGTCATTGAACTTAATGTATCACAAGATTGGAGATTTTCTCCTTCAGTGCAATCAGAAAATTATGAAAAATATGCAAGAAAGAATTCAACTGTTTACAATATGAACCTGTAAAAAGTATATATATTAAGAACATAAGATGTAATATTCAAAACAAAAAAATTATTGAAATGTGTTGTGTTGTACTGGATACAAAGAAATGTTGAAATGATATTTATTATACAGGATGATCGAATGTTCACAGAACTTTGTTGTTTGGAATGTTTGAACATTGAGTTTGAGTTATAACCGAGCAGCAGTGACAGGAATATGGCACATTTAACATCTTATCGAAGACTGGGGTCGTTGCTTGTGAGAGTTCAATGGTGATGGCTCTTGGAAAGAAATATATACATATATAGCACCAGTCAATCAATCAATCAATCAATCAATCTTATTTGTATAGCGCCAATTCATAACAAGTGTTATCTCAAGACACTTTACAATAGAGCATAAAGCTCTTCATTTTATGGATACACATATATGCATATATACAGATACATATAAAATACACATATACATATATATGCAAATATATACATCCAACACCCAACATGAATCCATATAGCCAATCATGGATCCCTCCATTATGGCGGCAAGAAAAAACCTTCTGTTAAGCAGCAGGAAATCTTGAATGTGGATCCCAGTCTCATGATGAACAGCAAATCCACATAATGCTGTGTCGGGTGTGAGGGCAGAGGAAGGGAGGTAAGAGGAGACAAGTGGACTAAAGTAAGAACTAAAGTTAGGGACAGGTCCACCAGTACTTAAACATTCTTTGACTTTTTTTGTCTGCTTGTTTCAGCACGTCCAGCTGCTGACTCAGGTTCACCTGCTGGCCCGCCGTGTGGAAGCCCTGAACCATGAAAGCTCCATCACCAAACATTACCTGGTAAGTTTAAAACTTCACCTGGTTTGTTAATAAAATCGACTAGTAGGTTAAACACATTACCTGGTCAATAAAGAAGATAATCGTATTTTATAATAGCCTTTAATATTGTAAAAAATAATTAATTTATTAAATATGTACCACCTGATATATTACATGCAGTTACCTTTTGTTTCCTGTAGGAGGAGCTGCAGCAGTTTTCGCAGCGTCAGGAGGAGTTTTGTCGACCCAGCATTTTCAGAGCATGTAACCTGAAGGGAGCGCTGGATCTCCTGCAGGAGATGAAGGGGAGGATGGGACCTCCACCTGCTCCTCCCCCTCCTGCTGCGTCCAAACGCTGGCTACCTGCCATGACTCCAACTACCAACAGTAAGACAGTCCGCCCACGTGAAGTCCCTGAGCACCTTTTTCTCTAAGTCAGATAAAATAAGAAACTGATTTGATAACCCACTGAGGAAAATTATTTCAAGTGAGGACGGTGAGAGAGTAGAAGTAAATATAATTATAGTGGTTAGGGGTGTTTAATTGTTACTTTGTGTGTTAATTATTGATTCTTTCTGTAATTGTTTTATCATCTCTTCTTAGGTCTGGCGTTCCCCCTGCTGCCTGCTGACCTAGCGTGGATTTTTGCCACTCGGTCTGTGTTTCTGTACCCAGAACTAGTTCCTGTTTCTAACCTCAGCGACATGAGCGGCCATCAGAGGAGAAACATTTACACGCCAGGAGAGGATGGGTAAATATACTTCTACATTTATTTACTATTATAACAAATAGAAAAGGGGTCGGCAACCGACCACATGTGGCTCTTTTGCCTTTCATCAGTGACTCTCTTGCTTTAAAAGACAGGCAAAACATTTTGTCCTCCATGAAACTCAAATGTATTTCTGCTTGTTTTAGCACTATCTGTAAAAGTGTGTTTGTTTTCCATTAAATAAATATTTCTGATGTAAAGCAGCTTGGAGGGAGAGCAGGAGGCTGCTGCATCTTTATGTGTGAGCTCACCTGTGATGTTTTAACATTTTATGCGGCTTATCCAGATGATGTTTTGATGAACTCTCGTACTATTAAAACATCAGCTGTTGCTGTATAGGGATGGAAAGTCATACTTTTTAAAACGGAGGCGTGTTGGCGACATATCTTCAAACGGGGGAGCTGATAAAAACTCAACAAAATTGTAACGTTTTTGAAGTGGGGGGAATTTACACAAAGATATCAGATGGATGTTTTTTATTTATGTCTGTTGTGATTTTATAGCTCATTCTTTCTTTCAGAAAGTACAAACTCAGGTGTGGAAGTCACTGTGTTACATTTTCATCTGCCATATTTTCGAAAAGATTTCAAGATTGACGTAAACCTAAAAACTGATGAAGCACCTAAGTGAGATAAGCTCAAAAACACTGAGATTTTTAAAACGCACCTAGAAGATCACAAGAGTACCTCATGATTATTATAAAATTGTCCATAAAAATGATCAGAATGCAGGAAAGAAATTATTTCAGTTTAAAAATGACCAATCTGCGGTTTGGATTGGTCAACTATTATGCTGCTTTGCAGCGGATATACTGAATGGATTTTTTTCGTTCTTTTTGGTCTTTATATTGCGTAGATCAGACCATAGGACCATAACGGCCTTATAAACAGTGTTATTAAGATGTACCAAGCTTCCAAACTGTAGACCATAGCTTTAAAGCAACATAGCATGACCTATTATAGAGCAGCCACTCCCATGTTGATTGGAAAGGTTACCGAGCCCTGAAATAGACTTGCAGCCAGAAGTACAGGAGCAGAGGCAGCTCTGAATTAAATAAAGATTGTATGTAATGTGCTGTTAGGGCTGTCAGAATCATTTAGAGATAGAAGATGAAAAGTGTATCCCCCCTCTGTGCAGGCTGATTGTTCTCGCTCTGAAGCACTTTGAGGGGACGCTGGAGCCTGATCAGCTGATCACTTCGTACCTCATCAGAAAGACAAGGTGGAACTTCAGGAAACACGTCAGAGAGATGAGCAGCGTCCGAGCCCCGCCACACAGCGTCATCAAGGTAACATCACGGTCAGATCGAACCCTCTGCTGCCATGAAGCTGCTTAAAAAACTGAACAAGTAAGATCTCACCATGATGTGTTTTTAGATGTTCGCGACGCAGCGAGTCGTCCCCCCACTGCCACTCGCCTGCTGCAGAGTTCAGCCGGGTGATCAGCGCCCCCCAGTGGACAGACGAAACTCGGGCATGCCAAACTGGCTTAAGGTAACACTTGAAACTTTTTCTCATGCTGTTAAAAAACCCAGACCTTGTAATGTCTGTCAAAGAGGAGAAAAAGTGTTTTTATTTTGCAAAAAAGAAACACTTGGTTTTAAATGTAACCATGCAGTGATAAGAAGGTGCATCAGTATTGTACATTTGTTTATTACCATAATTTTTCGAATATAACGCGCCCTCTTTTATAACACACATCCACATTTTGACCAAACCTTACCCTGTCAGACATCTTAAAGTGACCTTTGTTCAAAGTTTTAATCACTGGAATTTTAGTATTTTCACAAGAAATACCGTACACGATTTTCTCTCTGAAATGGATGCGAAAACACCTTTTTCTTCAAGCATGTGCAGTTACTCGATTTCTGCCTGAGCATGCTCAGTTGTAGTGTACCAACCAATCTGATAGCAGCTATTTTGTTCCCCTTTATACAAGATGACAGCGCCCTGTGTTTGCATGTGAGTCATACTGTAACACTTGAGAAACCATTAAGACCCAAAATGTTGGAGAAGAATAGTTAAATTGTCAGTTTAATAAGAATTACACAAGTTTGGCAGTAATGTTTTACAGAGAGAGAATGTTTCAGCTTTTTGTATCAGATGTGTTGTGATCAAATGTTGAGAGCTTGTGCTTGTGCTTGTGTACAATACGCACCTAGAAATTAGACCTGCGTGAAGCTGGTCCCCCACCCCACACAAAATTTCAGGAAAATAGTCTATTTCGTTTGTACTGTAAAAATTGTTGTTTGTGCTGCTATAGTTTTTAAGTTATTACATATTATTTTATAGGTCATCCAGAGTTCACCCAGCCCCCCATTTGCTCCAAATGGACCCGAAATGGTGCCGTTCGTTAGTGCTTGGTTTGTGCCGTAAAAAGTTTTTTGTTTGTGCTGCTACTGTTTTATAGAGATGACACACTGTATTTTCCATCGATGACCTCATGACCAGATATGGCTCTCCTGCCGGTACTTTTATTTGTTTATTAATGTTGATATGACAGTTTTGTTTCACCTTCGTGTCATATTCAATAATAAGATTTTGAAATACGGAGCGACATTTATACTGTTTGGCCGTAGTCCAAAAACTTTTTTAAGTGAAGTTCGTCCTGCAACAGTGCCATTCCAGGTTCTCTGAGTATCAAAAATTCACAGAAACATGCAGAGATACATGGAATTAGAATCCAAATGAGCGATTCACTCGGCATAGCACCACGAGTCGATCCTTGAGTGACCGCAGCCAAAACAATGAAGAGCACCGGCATGAGAGCTTTTCCGGTCGTGACGTCATCGATGGAAAATAAAGTGTGTAATATCTCTAAAACCATAGCAGCACAAACAAAAGTTTTTGAAGGCACAGACCAGCACAAAGGAACGGCACCATTTCAGGTCCATTTGGAGCAAATGGGGGGCTGGGTGAACTCTGAATGACCTATGAAATAATATGTAATAATTTAAAAACCATAGCAGCACAAACGATCATTTTCACGGCACAAACCAGCACAAATGAAGCACTAACGAAATAGACTATTTTGAGTGGGTTGGGGGGCCAGCTTCACGCAGGTGGAAATTAGACTCTATTTAAAAGCAAAAAACTGTGTTGTAAACGAAAAATTATTGTACCCGATATTCCAGCCAATATATGTCCTATAATGTGCAGCAGATATATCGGCTGTAAATATCTGCAACAATTTCGAAATCAGTCTGTACTGATACTTAGGGTAAATCCCAATTTTACCGCTTTGCCCTTGTCTTACCCCTTGTTTTGGCGCGTTCACGTCTAGTGAAGTGGTGTCCCAATTCTCCATTGGGCTAAGACAAAGAGCTACACAGTCCTTGAAACGAATACAGACCGGGACCGGTTTGAGAATTTTCCATAATACACCAAGCCCTCTGACACGAAGGAAGCGCTTAATTTTAAGTAATTATTAATTCATCAGGTAAATATTAATAATGTTTTGAATTGTTGGTCGTACTGTAATTCGTCGTTATATAGAGCTAGCTTTTGCAGCTGTGGCTACGACTATTGTCTCATCTGCTTACGCCACAGCGAGCAAGCAGCACTAGGTGACGACTTGGCAGGAATCCAGTGACCTCTCTTTTCTTCGGAATGTGTTTTCGCCCCTTCCCCTTGGCCAGAAGGCAAAGAAGAAGGGGTAAACAAAGGGGTTAGACAAAGGGGAAGGGCTAAGGGGTAGAAATGGGCTTCACCCTTAACCTTAATGTCCTCATCCACAGAACAGCCAGATCATCATCCAGAAGACCCGGCTCAACTCCGGCTCTTACTCCACCTACCTCCCATCAGGTGTCACCCTTAGGCTCCACCCCCAGTGGCTCAGCAAGACCAGCCCCCGGCCCCCTAAAGACAAACGCCTCTTTAAACTGGCCCACAATGCGTCCCTGCTGCCCCTCGCCAAAGCTCCAGTGGACAGAAAGGCAGATGCAGCTGCAGACAGACAGGCTGAAACCGATGCAGATTGCCAGGCTCAAATGCAGCCTCTTAGCATCCTGGTCCCACCTGCTCAAGGTGTTGTAGAGCCTGTGACCCTGCCTCGCACAGACGGGGCCATCCCAGCGGCAGCTGCTCACCCTCCATGTCCAAACCTTACAGAGTCTGTCCCCATCATCAGCCAGCAGAGCCTTTTTATTGAGCAGAACAACAGCCCTGCCCCCCTGCTCCTCCCTCTCCCATCTGTGACATACTCTGACCTCATAACTCCCATAATGCCTTGCTCCACCGCTCCTCTACAGCCAGGGTATTTTGTAATGGTGTTGACACCTCTGGCCCAGTCCATAGTGCCCCCTTTAAAACCCACAGGCCTTCCTGTTCAAACCACAGTCCACCCTGGTCCACCTCCAGCTCCTGTAGCTCCTCCCACTCTACCTGAAACCCCTCCCCCTCCACCCACAGTGGCTCCGATCGCTGAGCCCGAGCACGCTGTGGAGCTTGGGCTCAGTGAAATAGTCCAAAAGGAGGAGGAGTGGCGATCGTCACAAACACCACCCGCTTTGCAGGATGGACAAGAGAAGGAGAAGAGTTTGGTTTTAGATCTGAATCCACAGAAGAAGAAGGAGCAGGAGGAGATGAAGGAAGTGGTGGTGGAGGAGGAAGAGATGGAGAAATTGACTGCTCCAGGTTTTGTGACATCGGATGGAGGAGAAAAGACAGATCAAGAGGAAGGAGAATCGAGGGAAAGAGCTCATGGGGGAGGAGTGAGGAAGGAGGAACAGGACGAGGGACAGAGGAAGGATGAAGAAGAGCGGGATGAAGGCGGAGGCGAGAGGGAAAATGGACGAGAAGGTGGGGAGGGTGGAGGAAGAGGGGAGGAGAATGGAGGACAGAGGGAGGATGAAGGAGGCGATAGGGAGAATGGAGGAGAGAAGGAGGATGGAGGAGACAAAGAGGAGGATGGAGGAGGAGACCGGGATGAAGATGGGGAGAAGGATGAAGATCAGGCAGGGGAAGAAGAGGAGGAGGAGGACTTTGATGACCTCACGCAAGATGAAGATGAAGAGGAAGTGATGTCATCAGCGTCGGAGGAGTCGGTGCTGTCTGTGCCTGAGCTCCAGGTAAGCAGGAAGTCCTATGCTTGGGAAAAAGGCTGAACCGGTTTATATTAGGTCTAAAAGATTTATCATTTTTTGGGTCAGAATTGTAATTTCAATCGCAACCATGTGATCATTAAAGCTGAAAAATTTAGCAGCGCTCCTGACTGACCCAAAATCTGCTGTGTCAACTTTTTACACAAACATTATTTTTTACCAATTTTCAGGCAGTTTGTATTAAGAAAGTTCTGGTAAGCAGGTTAACAACACAAATGGCCCTTTTCCACTAGCATGCCTTGGCCCTACTCTACTCGGCCCTACTCGATTTGCAGCGTGTTTCCACTAGCCTGGTACCTCCTAAAACAAGCTAGTTTTAGTACCTACTCCGCTCTGGTTCTAAGCGAGCAGAGTCGATACTAAAAGATGACGTCATCGACTGCCGGCCACTGATTGGTCAGACAATGTCGTCATTGATGAGTCATGAGCGTGACGACCTAGCATGCTAGCGGTAGCTACCATTAGCTTACCCTCATTCGTCTTTTCTTTTCAGCTCGATTGCTCTCGTCCTCGGCTTCATTCTGTTTTATAGCTTCCAAAACTCTCCCGTGCTTCTCAAGGAGTATTTCTTCTTACCACCTGCAGCCTTCTTCTGCTTTCCTTTTTTACTCGGTTTGTGACAAAAAGCCACAGATTGTTGTGTCACGCTCAAAATGATGTCAGCGCAGTGCCGCTTAGCCGTTTAAAGCGACACTGCACACTGTTGGGCAGGCGACTGGGGCTAATGGAGAAGCAGCACAAGGCGAGTTGAGTAGAGAAGGGCTAATGAAAAAGGGCCAAAAGCCTCTGTTTAAGAGTAGAAGTTTGGGTATCCCTTAAATAATGAAAATAGATCAACAATATTAGATGATGAATAATGCTTTTGACCATTGATTTCCTTACTGTTGTCTAGACTGTAAACGTAGTAAGTATTACACTGAAGAAAATCATGAATAAAATTGAAAGCACATGTGGCAAAATATATATAAACATACGTACATACATACACTGCCTGACCAAAAAAAGTCGGCAAATGGATTTAACTAAGCAAATAGGTACAAGCCTCCAATTGGATAATTACTGCATGGGTGATTATCTTTCAGCTGAAAACAAGTTATTTAACTCCAGCTGATGCAATGAGCAGCTTCTCATTCCTTAAACAACCATGTCAAAGACACATCCTGTGGAAAAGATGTTAGTCTGTTTAAGAAGGGTCAAATAATTGGCATCAAGAAGAAAAAACATCTAAGGAGATTGAAGAAACTACTAAAACTGGGTTAAGAACTGTCCAACACATTATTAAAAACTGGAAGGATCGTGGGGAACCATCGTCTTCAAGGAAGATATGTGGTCAGAAAAATATCTTGACTGATCATGATCAGTGATCTCTGTAACATTTTACCAAAACAAATCAAAGAAAATCAACAGTAGAACTCAGGGGTGTGTTTAATAGTGAAAGTAAGAGCATTTCCACACACACAGTGTGAAGAGAACTCGAAGGGATTGGGACTGAACAGCTGTGTAGCCTTAAGAAAACCACTAATCAGTAAGGCTAACCAGAAAAAATTTCAGTTTGCGAGGGAGCATAAAGATTGGACTGTGGAGGACTGAAAGAAGGTCATGTGGTCTGATGAGTCCAGATTGACCCTGTTCCAGAGTGATGGGAGCATCAGGTTAAGAAGAGAGGCAGGAGAAGTGATGCACCCATCATGCCTAGTGCCTACTGTCCAAGCCTGTGGGAGCAGTGCTGTGATCTGGGACAAATCTGTGACATTGGAGAAGCTTACTGTAACAGTGTCACAGTGAGCTGTAATCAAAACTAAAGGTGGTCCAACAAAGTGTTCGAGTGTGTGACCATGTTTTTTTTTTGGTGGTGGCTGTGTATTGGCCAGGTGATTATATAGATTTATCCATAAAAGAATGTTTTAGACTCAAATGCAGCAGAAATGTTTTTTATCTCTATGAGTGTAATGGTTGTTGACAAAAAGCCAAGAGCAGCTGACATTTGTCTTTTACAGGAAACCATGAAGCAGCTGACGTGGTTGGCAGCGGAGCAGCGGCTTTGTGCAGACGGTGACTCCGAGGAGGATCACTCTCCCACCTCCCCGGGTTCTCAGGAAGAGGAAGAGGAAGAGGAGGAGGAGGGCCCTAAAGGGGAGGAGTTAGGAGATGGAAGAACGTCAAAGGAGGCAGGAGACGAGGACGCGAGGGGCGAGGGGACGCCACGAGGGGGAGGAAGCCGTCGCGGGCGAGGTCAGAGCTGTCTATGATGTTCAGGCATTGTGTTGTTAAAGTGGCCTGTTGTCACAGTTTGACACTCCCCACAGGGCGGAGTCGACCTCTTCGTGGTCTCAGGAGGGGTCGACAGGAACGTCACAGCATCGACGCTGCCAAACTGTTACTGCTGTACGATGAGAACATCGTGGACAACGACCCACACAGGGAGAGCAAAGACGCAGCGTTTGCACAAAGTTACCTCAACAGGGTAAGATAGTGAAACATCAGACTGTAATCCTGTTAGCATGTCGTTGCACTGCTGTAATTTAACTTCCATGTGTTACATGTCATTGAATAGCTGTAAAAAAAAAAACAGTGCTTAGTGTAACAGCAGGTTCAGCCATCTTTTTTTAAGTACAGCTGTAACAACGCTGTATTTCAGAGTCAGCTTTATGGGCCAGGTATGTTAGGTATACAAGAAATTTGATGTAGGTTTACTTCACTCTCCAAGTACAGATGAGATACAGTGTGTTTAAACATGTAGATACATTTTTTCTTTTTTTTACATACACAACAGAACAGAAGCAGGAAATGGAAAAGCATGAATTAAACTTTTAAATTAAAATTAAAGTAAGGAACAGGAATAGAATATATATCCAAAATGTACAAGATAAAAACAAGAAACAAAGTCCACAGGTACATGTACATTAGGAGAATGATGTGTGCAGAGGTACTGACTGGAAGTGCAACAACAGATAGAGCAACATTTTTTTGTTTTTGTGTCTTGCCTCACTCCTGAGTCCATGACAAGCAGATAGACTCCATTGTTTCAACTGTGCCTGCAGTAACAAGGAAAAGACAGGCAGAGCTCGCCCACTGCTAATGAGCTTTGTTTTGTTGACGTACTTAAAAGCATGTCTGCTGCGGTTTGCTTATACGCTCGGCGGTTTAGTTTGGGATGTATTTATTTTGAAAATTCCATAAAGTGTAAATCTTAGTCTTAAAACGGGTAACGTAACATAGAAAGAGTCACAACAAGCACACAGGACTGTTTAGAGTTGCTGAAGAGTTTATCTGATGACTGTAGGAAGAGGCAGGCTAGCACTACCCATTGACCCCCAGTGTTTGAGCCAAGCTAATTAGCAGTACGTGAACTCTGCCCACCTTTTCCTTGTTATTGCACTCTCAGTCAAAAGAATGGTGTCTATCTGCTTGTCATGGACTTTTAAGCGCGGCAAGACGTGAAACATTTTGAGGCCGTCAGTCAGTCACATCTTTACCTTTTTAGTTTGATAACAAGGAACAATAAAACCCTAACAGTAAATTTGTGCCAATTTAAAACCAGGTTTTCTTTTTCAGGTGCGTGAAGCTCTGCAGGAAACACCAGCACAGGTGGGACAGTTTGTGTCTCTGCTCAGTGAGTTTGAGCATACAGGAGGACAGCAGGTGGTCATGCTGTTCAGGAAGCTGCGCTGCATCCTGGGCGACCACACGGACCTCCTCCGAGAGTTTGCTGCTTTCCTCCAACCAGATCAGGCGCTGCTGTGCGGACTGGTGAGTGAGCAGGTCTTATTATAATGAGCAAGGTGTTTCCACAGGTGTGTCTGTGGTCTGTTTACCCGGGGACTCCAAGTCTCATCATAGGTTTTATTAATAATATAAAAACATGTATTCTCTGGCTTACTAAAGGTAGTTTTAGCTGCAGCACTCATGTTTTAAATCATCCTCATTCAGTAAAGTTTAAAAATAAAACATCATCAATTAAGTACTTGTTTGCAGTGTTGAGCATCACTCCCTGGAAGGCAATTAACAAATAAATGGCTTAAGCCAGAAGCTCCAACTATAGACAACGGGTGCTATATAACTTATGAAATATATAAACAATGGACCGAATCACCTTTACATTGCAGCTTTTAAAAAAATCTACTTTTAGAATTGTGGGAAAAATGAAAAATCTATATCCTCCCTAAATGCCCTTTTTTGTTTTAATGCATATTTATTTTACAGACACCTATCTGAAAAGATTTTTTCTTGTTTAATTATATAAGAGACACCCCATGTTGGGTATAAAGTGTATTTTTTGTTGTTGTAAATTTTCCTCTCTTTTAATTTGTTGTTTTGAATTTTTCGTTGCTGTGGTTATGTATTGTTTTTGTGATTATTAGAACGAAAATGATAAAAAATAAAAAAGGGGAAAAAAATGAAGAAAAAAAATCTTCAAAAGTGCCTGCAAGCAACAAAACATCTAAAAAGAATAAAGGAAAAACTTCACCCTTTGGATGTCAGAAATAATCTCTACATTAATGCAGAGACTAAGGCTGAGAGATATGGACAAAATTTCATATCTCGGTATTCATGCCAGATATCTCGATACATCGATACGATATGACTACAGGTCCGTGAAAACCAAGCAGTTTTTGGAAAGAAAATACATCATAATACCCAAGCATGTGGAAAGTGGGGTTTAACTAAAAAGAAATTTAAATCGTTTATACCATTGGTTTTTCATTATTGATATCTTGAATGTTCATATCTCGATATTGATTTGATAACGATATATCTTTTCAGCACATCCAGGCACGTCCCATACACATGTTTCTGCCAGCCTGGGTTTGAGTCCCTCTTACTCTCTTTCTCACCCCCTTTCCCAAACCTATCCACTGTCTCTGTCTCTCCTGACAGTAAAGGCACAAAATGCCCCAAAAATAATCATAAAAAAAAAAAAAATCTTGGAGAGGCTGCTGATGAGGCACCAGTTTTGTTTTCTGAGAAAAAAAGACAAGTATATAAAGAGGAACCTCTGGAATGTGTTTATTTTGGTTTGCAGTGAAAAGACTTTTTTTCTGCACTTTTATCTCAAAAGCCATTTAAAGTTAATTAAAGAAACTCACATTAATCTAACTGCTGGGATTTCCTATTTAAAGATGTGGAAAGCAAAGGATGCTACCCACAGTATTGCAGAGTGATATCAAAATCAAATTGAATCACCAAACTGATGAAGCTCTAATCACCTTGTTCTGCAGTTTGAGGAGCAGCAGGCGTTTGAAAGAAGCCGCCGTTTCCTGCGACAGCTGGAGATCAGCTTCGGAGAAAATCCATCACATTATCAGAAAATAATCAAAGCTCTGCAGACGGCGGCCGAGCTGAGCCCAAACAGCATCAGTGAGGTGAGAGTGCTGTATTATATGAACTGGTATCATTAAATGATAAGCTAGTTTAACTTATATATACAATCAGAGGCCACTTTATTAGGCACACCTGCTAAGTTGCTTGTTGGCAGCAACCTATGCGTGTCAACATGGTCAAGACGACAGAGCATCAAAATGATGATGAGAAAAGTGAGTTATGTGAGTTTGAACATGCCGTGGTTGTTGGTGCCAGACACCTGGGCTGCAGTCATAAATTTATTTTTATCTATATGCATTGTGTATGCAAACATGTCTGTATACATTCTTTCCTTTGCACACACACACATTTGTATTTTTATTTTCTTTATTATTATAAGTATTATTAAGGCACTTAGTTGAATACACTCATTTGACCGGTTGTTCCCCCTCGAGCTTCCTGTATCTCTCCAATGTGACTGATTTAATTTCATTTTAAAAAGTAATCATTAACTGCACTCAAACCGGCATATTTTCTGTTTCAGTTAAAAACACAGATGGCTACACTGCTAAAAGGGCACACCCACCTTCAAAATGAATTCTGGGTATTTTTTGACGAGCTCCGCCCACCCCCTGCCCACCCGGGACAGTTCGAAGAAGCCCAGTGGCCAGAGGACGGAGGTGGAGGGGCTGAGGGGACGGAGGGATTCGCCCATGTGCCAGGAGGCGGGACCAGCGGCGGCTTTGAGGAAGTGACGCTCCCAGAGCTGGAGGAGGAGGAGGAGGGGCCTAAAGTCCCTCCGATGACGAGCCGGCGCCAGAGAAGAAAGATGGACGCCCACAGAACTTATAAGGTGCGTGTGTGTAAACTGAGAGAGAGGCCCTGTCCCATTTTCTGCTGTCCTGCCCCGAGGTCTTCTTGAAAGGGCAGTGAAGGGTGTTGAAGGACAAAAGTGTCCAGAGCAGAAGTGGGACAGTTCTGTAAGCGTCTGCGTCGTGTCTGTTTGCATTGGAGGGATGATCTTTAAGAAAAAATAACAACAAAGTGAAGCTATTTATGTCACTGACCTTGCTCTTTATAAATCTCCGTGACTAAAACATCTGAGAAATTATCTATTTTAGGTAAATACATTATCTCATTTATTTTCCCCATGCTGCAGGATCAGTACTGTGATTCTGATAACTTGATGTCACACGTTCATCTTTTATGTAAGTCTATAAATTTAATATTCAACATTTTATTTAAAAGTGTCTTCAGGACACTTTAGGATATTGCACAATGATAAAAAAACAGATACAGAAGCATATTTTCAAAAACAATATTACTAAATTTACATGGGTTAAAAATAAAAAAAAAATAAAAGGGAACACCCTGATAAGTACTCTCACTTCCTCTTTTTCTCATGAAATAGAAAAAGTCCACCCCACTCTTCAGTAAGTGTTTTGTTTCTGAGGTCTTACTTTGAAAAGATAAAACATAAAAACATACAGTAACATGCTGCACAAGGGTGTAAAGCTATAAGATGGATGCATGCTTGCAGAAAGAGTGAGCACACAGGGCCAACAGCACTGGAAAACAGATTAGTTTAAAGGTCAGACTTTTGGCACAGTCATAAGTTGTTGGGTCTGATTTATAATAGAAAAAATAAGTATATTTAGTCTAATTAACATATTAGTAATTATATCAGGGCGGCACAGTGGCGTAGCAGGTAGTGCACATGCCTCACAGCCAGTGTTTATTTTGTTGACTATTTTTGTCACAGTTTTGATCAACAAGCTTTTTCCCCTGGCAAAACCTAGACAGTAACTAATAAAATTTAGTGCCTATGGACAAAAACTAAAACTGAGGCCCTGTTTACACAGAGACACTTTGACCTCAAATGCAAAGGTTTTTCCTTTGTGTAAATAAACTTGATCCGCGTACAGACATAGACGCTGGAAACAAATGAAAATGCTGTAGTGTGCATTCCAGTTCAGTAGATGGCGATGTAGGTTTGCAGAGAAACAGCGCTGCTACAACACACGTACGAAGAAGAAAAACTTTTTACAAACAATGCACAAAGACGCAGGAGTTTCTTTTTTTTTTTTTCTGTATTTTTTGGGCATTTTGTGCCTTTACTGATAGGAGAGAGACAGTGGATAGGCTTGTGAAAGGGGGAGAGAGAGTAGGGACAGACACTCTGCAAACTGGTCACAGGCGGGATTCGAACCTGGACAGGCAGAAGCATGTACATGGGGTGCCTGGTTGCTAACCACTCCACCAGACCAGCACCCCAGGAGGAGTTTCTTGTCTGAACAACAAATCTGTCTGGGTAGTTTTGTCTGGATAACAAACCGAGCACAGTAAGCAACACACGTTACTCGGTAGACAGCCAAAGCTGTTGTTATTCCTGGTATGTGCGAATGTGGTGACATCAGCATTTCACCCTGAAACGCTCTGACTCTGTTTTACACAGAGCTGCATGGAGGAGCGTTTTGAAAATGCTCCACTCTGGAGCCTGTTTTCAAAGTTCACGGATTCAAGCACTCTGTATACTGTTCCCATGTGAACGTGAGGCCAAAACGCAATGAAACCTTAACTGATTGGACCGTGTTAGTCCTCATGTAAACAGGCCCTAAATTAACTGACATTTTCCTTAACAAATAAATTCTTGACTAAAATGTTTGACGGAGACTTAATCCAATCAGACCTGATTTGGTCATGAAGGGATAAGCTACTTTGGTTGTGTGGAAAGGTTGGATGAGTTCAGAGGGACATCCAATCAAGGCTGCCTTAGCTTGGTGGTGGTTGGATAAGTTGTGGAGCGATCCAATCAGAGCTGCTCTCTTTATGAACTGATATATTCACGTAGAGCAGCTTCACTGTTTGTTGTCAGTTCTGGTATTGTAACTGAGATGCTCTGCTAGGTAGTCTAAATAAAGGAGACTGCACTTCAAACAAAAGGAAAATTTGTTTCTGTTCATTTATACATTTGAACTTTACTAGCATTCAGTAAAGGGTTATTTAGATGTTTCATGTTATTAAAATTATGACGAAAACTCAAAGATATTTTGGGTAAAAGACTGAAACTAAATTTAAAAAGTGCTCTCTCCTAACATTGGTGATTCTGGTCTGTAGTAGTTTGATTGTGGTGAATCAATAACTAATCAAAATCTTTTAAAGTAATAAAAACAAATGTTATAAAAGAATGTTTAATATTTCCAGGGCTGTGATTGGCTGGAGAAGGACTGGCCCTGCATCTGTCACGACTCAAAGATCCGTCGGTACCGGAGGAAAGGATGCTCTCGTTGCCACAGCAGCAAGGTCTGTCTCCAAAGCGCCGTCAGATTATTGACAGGCGGGGAGCGTTTCAAACAGCTGATTGGTCTGTTCATTTTCCCCACAGGCGTCAGGGGGCGTGTCCAAAGCCATGAAGAGTCTGAACCCTCTGTACGCTCAGATCGGCTCCACCCACCAACGACCTTCTGTTCAATCAAAGGAGGAGGAGCTGGACGAGGAGGAGCTGGATGAGGAGGAGGACGAAGACGACGAAGAGGAGAGGAGGAGCAGCGAGAAGGAGGCGAGTCCGACTGTGAAGAGGAGCCGCAGGGACGAGACTCCGCAGATAGACGTCTCCTCCTCAGTGACCCCCTCTAAGTCCAGCTCCACCTCCCCCTCCCACTCCACCAGTATCACATCCTGCAGTCACTCCATCTCATCAAGCTCCTCCACCACCTCCTCTTCTGTCTCTTCTTCTGTCACCACCTCCTCCTCCATCAGTTCTCCTTCTGTTTCCTCTACTGTCGGCACCTCCTCCACCCTCTCTGCTCCTCCACGGCCCAGTCCTCCACCTGAGCCACCCGTCTGTGCCAAGAACATCTCTCTGACGGCGAGCGGAGAGAAGGTCATCCTCTGGACCAGGTAGGCCTCCACCTTTCCCTGCTCCTCCACCAGCTGCTCCTCCTTTTGCTCCCTCACAGCAGCACTTTGATCATTTTTGTCTTGTGTCCTTCAGAGAAGCTGATCGGGTGATTTTAACGACATGCCAGCAGGAAGGAGCCAATCAAAACACATTCCAGGCCATTTCTACTCTGCTCGGCAACAAGACTCCTGAAGAGGTGATTGGCTGTTTTTCTTGACCTGCGCTGTGATTGGTTGTTTTGTTGTTTTCTGGTAACTCAAAAGTTGTCTTTGCAGGTTTCTCGCCGCTTTGAGGAGTTGATGTGTTTGTTTCGAACGGCAGCTCGTCAGACCAGCACTGAAGAGGAGGCTCCTCCCCCCACAAAAGCAGCCAATGAGGGTAAAGATTGATTTTAGCCAATCAGGAGAGCCGAACTTTACGAAGCACAGCAGACTCTGCACACATTCCCTGGACTTTTGGTGTGAAAAGACTTTATAATGTGTTCCTGTAAATTGTACATTTTTAAAATAAATTATTTATTATTTTTCGTACACATTTTTTTTAGTTCTTTGTCTATTCATTTTCTTTCATATATTTACATTTTTTAAACAGATGTGTTTAACCCCTTTCATCGATCTAGTAACTGATATGTGCAGGGTTCCCGCGCGTCCTGGAAAACCTGGAAAATGCCCAATTTTCCAGTCATGGAAAACAAATGGAAAATGAGGAAAAAAGTGAAATGTCCTGGAAAAGCTTGAATGGTCCTGGAAAATTATTTGTCTTCCTTCTAGCTTGAAACATAGGAAATGAAGTAAAAATGTACTTGGTAACTAATGTACACGAAGCCAGAAAATGTGAGTTGGTAAAATAATGCAAGTTAAGGCATAAAATATAAAAACTCAAAACAATGGGGACAAAAAGAAATGATAAAAAAAATGACAAAATAAAGTTAAGGCTAAATTAACCAAATTCATAGAAAAGCAGAATAAATATGGATTAAAAAATACGTATAACCATACATTTATAATAGTAAGACACATAAAAGCCAGAATAAACAGATAGCTAACAGACAACGTTCGTGCTGGAGAGATAGAAACAAAGAAATTCTAAGATCAGTATGATCAATAGCTAGAGATATTGTTCATCAACCTCTAATCTTGTTTTTTAGAAAGCTAACTAGAATTGAAAACTGCTCACAGCAGCAATGTTACTTCAGTTGGTTATGTGACACTGGAAAATGTCCTGGAAAATGATTTCTAGGAAAGAGTGGGAACCCTGATGTGAAAATATCTTTAAATTTAAAGCAGGGAACTAATTATTTTCCATTAAAACAAAATTAATAAGACGGCATTGACAATGCTTAAGACAATTTAAATAAATGAAAAAACAGAAAATCAGAACACACGGACACACTGATCAAACCTATTCGATGTTTGTTGAAAGTGATACTTTAGTTTAGGATGGCATCACTCTGCGTCAAATAAACAAATTAATAATCTTTTTGATTGTTTCTGATGAAAGGTTTTGTTATAATAAAGAAATAAATCAATCTACATAAGCTCTCTGGTAAAAAAAAAATTGTATAAAACTTGTAAATGATTTTTATTAAGATTATCCTCACAATTTACTCTCTTATTTAAGTATAAAAATAACCAGTAAAAGCTGAAATTTCTCCAAAAGACTCTGCAGTTTTGGTGCTTTTCATAAATGTGGCAATCCCAAACATATGAGCTACGGTTATTTAATGAGACTTTTTTATGAGGATAAAACCACTTATTTCATTGTCGCACTGTTTTATGTTAAAGTTTGGGTTTTCTCGCTTAGCTGCCATAAGTTTACAAGAAGTGGCGTCTTTAACACTGTGCTAGCAACTGATTTAAGTGTTTTTGCTAAGGATTTAAAAACTGATTATACTAAAAGTTAAGCAACGGATTATCTTCAATTTTTTGTACAATTGAACTAAACAGCAGCTGAAACTTGGTTTCATAGAGCAGAAAGGATGTTCAAGACTTCATCCCAAACGCCCACATACATCCAAAAGTTGTAACGTTCCACATATTGAACGAATCATTAGAAATGATGGACGACGCAATGTGCGAATTAGAGCAGAAATGGTCTGAATTGATAAAGTAACACTTTAGCAAATTCATCAAGAAAACTTGAACATGACAAAAGTGTGACAAAACTTCAAACTCGAACCTTTTTTCTATGGAAGCCCAGAGCAAAGAAACAAACTGAAAACACAAGGATCTCCGTCATGTTTTCTGATTTTCTACCACTAGATGGAGCCCAATTCTTCGCTGTAAATCAGTATCAGAAACACTTCATTAATCCCCAAGGGGAAATTTGGTTGTTTCAGTTGCTCTTAAACACAGCATGGCAGTCGTAAATGTCAACTAAAGACATGAGAACAGATAGGAGCATTAATTTAACTGAAATAAGGTAAAATAAGGTACAACTAAAAACGAAATTATATGATATGAGAATGAGACCTAAAGGGACTGTGAGGAGTTCCTAGGTAATTACAAAAAAGTCTCACTTTATACATAAATATATGCCTGATCAAAATACACACTTTAAGATGAGTTTATAGCATCAAAATAGGTTATCTATAAATGCTTTTCCTTAGCTTCGTGGTCGGGTCGGACAGGGCTGGACTGGCCTGGATACTCAACTTCAGGAACAAGACAATTAAAACTAGAGCAAATTTATATTATTCGAACACGTCTTAGAGCACCGGGCTGTAAGTAGCGATATCTAGCCGGCCACAAAACTACGATACTAAGTTTTCCAAAAATTGCTTGTTGTCACACATCAGAAACTACCGCTACGCAACCAGAAAGGGATACATTACCTCGTCGCTTTGCATCCTGTAAGTTGTTGAAAAAAGAAGTTGTAAAGCAATGCAGAGTTCTGAGGAAGGTCCGAACTGCATTTACTTAGCATCACAACAAACACATGCTTTGGCTTGGGTCCCGTCTTTTGGTGTGTTCCAGTTGTTGTCAGAAGTAGGAATTTCCGAGTTCCGAGTAGGAAACTGCAACTGGAACATCCCCCGAAGTCGGAATTTCCTACTGGGAACTCGGTGAAACATCGCCACCCCCGAGTTGACAATGGATGCCCCCAGTGTGAACAGTTATTTAGCTCCTGTAATAATCAATTTATTTGCACTTCTGACTGGGGTGTGTCGCTTTAGATCAGCTGTATACATAGTATTGTTAGACTTATATTTCCAAAAATGCTGCCATAGTGGTAATCACATTCTTCATGTGATATTTGTGAACAACAACGCAGGCATGCTAACAACAGCTAACAATAGCCTGGTATTACGGCATGTTTTTTTCTGACTTCAGCTGGAACGCCGATAAGTCGGAGATGATGTCACTCCCAGTTCCGAGGTTACTGGAATGCAGTATTACGACAGTCGCCGCGCATGCTCATGGGTAGCAGAGTCTTAATGTCACCGGTAATAGATTCTCCTCATAGCACCTATAAGTCAGCAGGTTGCAATGTGCAGACTTTAAGCAATATGAACTTCCTTATGAAGGAAAAATAAGTAAAAATTAAGTAGAAGTGAGACTCTGAATGAGGTCAAGGAATACACAGTATTAACAACTATTATTTGCATTTAGGGTACGAATATACCTACGACAGCACCATTTGTCCGAAGGTACGATTGACAGTAGGTACACTTTGTCAGTAAGGATGTTTTCTGGGAATTACATTTGTGTATTTACTTATTAACAAATATCACCGGAGTAAAACAGTGAAAAGTTTATTCTCCAGGACCTGATGGAGCAGGGATATTAGAGGGAGGAGTTATAAAATGAAATGACCACGGGCAGGAATGACTTCCTGTGGCAGACTGTGGTGAAATTCACTTTCTAAAAAATACAAAAACTAACTTGTACTCAAATGTTTGTGTTAATTTAAAAAGAGATGCCAGAAGGAGACAGTTTTATTTACTTTATTAAAAATATATGAACACTTAGAAAAAATTTCAAGATCACAAATCTCATTATACAAAAAAAAGTAGAACAGTGAACAGGAAGTAAACCCAAACTGTAAACTAAAAACTTCAACAACAAAAATATACAAAAATTTACTGCAGCTTTCATATCTAATCATTTATAATTTTTTCCTTTAAGTCTAAGCTCATGAAAAATAATCAGAGTGTTTGAAAGGATGATTATTTACTATTGATCGATCAGCCCCAGAACCGTTGTCTGCCTGGTTGAATCAGCGGCTCTTCAGGAGAATCTGGGACACTGAAAATCGAGCCACCCGAGTCCACCGAAAACATAAAGTAGATGTTTGCGGCCATCATGGCAACGCTTGGCAGGAAGGAGAGGCCAAAACCGAAACCACGAATGTTGCTGCCAAACGCTGCAGCCACCCAGTACACCAACCTGCGAGCGAAACAAACGCACCTTAAATGTTTGACACCACCCACGACATCAGGCACACCTCAGTTCTGGCCCCAATCAAATACAGGATGGTTTTGTTTTGTTTTTGGTCTCACCGTCCAAATGCAAAGATGACCGTCAGCAGGGGGATGAGTTTCAGCTGCTCCTGGCTCAGGTACATTGCCATGACAACCAGCTGCAGGAAGTAGATCAGAAACAAGGAGGCCGAGTCGGAAAGGAAGCGTCGATGGACCATGACTTCATGAAGCTCCACTTCCTTCTCTTCATCATTGTACAGAGGACGAAACGCGCCCAAGCGAGCACGACTGACACCGAGGACGAGCCAGCCTGAGATAGAGAGAGAAACAGATTTATGAACTACATTCAGCCTACAGACTGGGAAGGACTGACACAGGTCCTCAACCGCTGGGCCATGGACCTAAACCAGACTGATCACTTGGTACCAGGTCAATAGGAAGAAATAAATAATTTGACTTCCTGTTTTTGCTGTTATAATCCTTATATACATCTACGCTCAACCGTGCAGGCCTGACACACAGGCTCTCTGTCCCTGTCGTCGCTGTGGTACATGAGAATGAAGGCCTAAGTGCCCATTCACATGACAACATGTCACCAGAAACAGTACAGGTTTTCTTTTACAGTTTTGAAGAGGACAACATTAACATGGAGACAGAATAATAAAGCTTGTTCACACGGATCCACGAGAACAACTTAAAACACAGCAGAGTGCATGCCAGGCCAGCAGTTGGCAAATGCGTCTCTGCAGGTCTTAGTATTGATGCAGAAAATCCACATTTTGTTGGAGGAGCGATAACAGACCCATCACAGTTAGCAGCATACATGTTTCTTGGTATTTGGCCACAGCTGATCCTAGGTGCGCGCTACCTTTATTTTGAAAAAGTACTGCGCCTCCCTGTTTTCCTTGACAACAGCGATCGGTTTACACTGGAACGAAAACGTTTGCAAAACACCAGTTTCAAAAGTTTGCAGATTCAGGCACTGTCCTCGTGTTAACAGAGCACAAACGAAAACTCTCCCATTTCAGCAGTTTTCGTTGTCCCTTAAACGGTAGGGATGGGTATTTTATCCAGTGTGCAATCAGTGCATCGATGCAAGGGTCTACGGTAAATTGCATTGGTTGTACTGGTGTGCATTGGATTGAAACTGGGCTGAAACCATGTTGCATTGCCTTGTAAAAGCTTTGTATTGGTAAAATCTGATGTCATGTTATTTTATATATATATATATGTTTTTTAATTTTAATTTTCAGTCAATTCACTTCCATAATTATCTCTCAGCTGTTAAATTCTCTCGAGTCCTCACTGCTTAAGTGCTTACCAAGGACGATGGGAACAGCAGCAAACACAGAGCAGCGCAGGGTGTAAACAAGTCTGAGGGGGGCGCCGTTCAGCAGTGGGGCATCAAACGGCAGAAAGATGAACCCGCCCCAAACCAGGAAGGGAAAGAGGAGTGCTGATGTCATCAAGGACACGCCCATTTTAAGAGCATCCCGGCCCGGACAGCATCTCCTGCCTGAAAAACAATTAGACTGTTGAAGCTCCGCCCACACATCGAACAGTGTTTAAGCTCCGCCCAGTAACCACAATCAGGAAGTGCAACAAAATGTGACTTACACTTTGGAGGAGGCGCCTCCTCGGTCCACTCATACGGGTACCCTCGATGGTTGTAGTCCGGGGGGTTTTCTCTGGTAGCAATGAAGGGGCTCTTCTCTGGCTCCATTTCCCAAAATGCCTCGCTCTCTCGAGGGGAGGATGGCGAAGGGAGGATGGTCACTGCCGGGGTGAAGACCGCTGCTGCTTTCTCAGGAAGGTGGTTTTCTGTTGGCTCCTCCTGGTCCATCATGGGCCCCGCCCCCTCCTCTTTTCCCTTTCCTCCTGGCTCCGCCCCTTTCTCCTTCACCATGAGCTCTCTTTCACTCTCCGTCCAACTCGCCGCCTCACGGAGGGAGACGTCTGAGCCCTGGGCACTCAGCCTGTCGCCTTTACCTGTCTGTCTCTCGGCAATATGTCCACCTGTCCGTTTGTCCAAGGGCCAGGGCATGGTGCTGGGCTCCACGCCGTTCTCCTTCCCCTCAACGTCCTCCATCTTTAAAGGTCCTGCTTCCGGTCTTCTGTCTGGTTTGATGACAAAAAACAAAAGGAAAATACAAATATGTCACATTATTACTTTTTAAGCACTTTAAAAAATAGAAAAACAGTTTTGTGTTCTGATTAAAATGGCAGCATATAAGACATTTATTGTGCCTTTTAAAAAAAATTACAAATAAAACAACCGTGTTTCTGCAGAGCATTAAAAAGCATTAATTCTCCATTTATTGGTTTTGCAAAAATGAAGGCCTTAAATGGTATTAAAAAACCATGAAATTTTCTTTCTGTAGTTTTCAAGAAAAATATTTAATAATAATATATGACAATAATAATACATAATTATACACTCCAGATGTTTTCATTTGCATAAACATGCGAAACGATTGCGATCATTTTCTCTTGCTGGTTGGATCAATTGGCTTAAAACTGGATATTTGGAAAGTGGACCGGGGGGGGGAATGAGTGGTCACCCTCCAGTGTAATATAAGTTCTCTCTCAGCTCCATAAGTCCTGATATGTTTAGGATGATTTATTTGCAGGGTCTGTTTTTTAAAAACATCTTTTACGAAAACCAAGTCTGGATTATTTTTCTTGAGTTCACAGTTATGGCATTAAAATGTGCAATATCTCTTTCACTGCCACTGCTGTTGCTGCTACATTTTAAATACTACTTTGATAGTTATATATACCGTCCACATTTGCAGATAACTCTACATTATATCAGAGAAGTGATGTTTTGAGATTTGGACAAGGCTACATGGCTGCAGATAATAATAATAATAGTTATGATATTAAGACAGCGTCTTCAATGTTAGTGTGATATTTTCTATTTACAACGGGTACACAAGCAGCAAACAGTTGCAAAAAAGTATTTCACCTTTAATAACTCAATTGGTTTCATCTTTAAGCTAAAACCAGACTGTTGTTAATCCTGGTTTACCAGAGAGTAGTAACAATGTATTATGAATATTTACTTTGATGAGAATGATATGAAAACTACATTATTATTAAAGCAGTCACATTAGAGTAGTTTAGGTATGAATTCCCTGCAATACGATGATATGTGACATATTTTCATTTTTTAAATACTAACAACTCTTTGCACTATAAGTTCTCAGCATATATTCAGGTATCCTGTGCAATACATCGACATACACATTAGAAATATTGAGAACTAGAAACAGGACTATTTTCATTCTTAATATTTATCCTATTGTACATAGAGTTTCAACTGCGCTGTCCGGTAGGATTGTATTTCACCTTGTATATATCCTGTGTATATATATAAGTCTTCTTACAACCTTTTTTACTTATACTATTTTTGTATACATTCAACTATCTCTTGCACTGCAAAGGCAACACTCCAACCTCTTTGTACATTCTGTATAATGATGATAAAGGCCATTCTGATTCTGTCATATTTTCTCATTTACTGAACATTTATTGGGACACTTTATTGGGGGTGAGAAATGGCAAGAACCTCACAATATGATACATACCAGGATACCTGGGTCATGATATAATAATATCGCGATATATCATGATATCACAATATTGTTATATATTACGACATTCTACCATTAACTAAGAAAAAACTAGAGATGGAATATTTGTAAATCACACAATATTACTCAAAACTAAGGGTATAAATCAAGTCAAACTATTTGATTGAAAACAACTTTTCCATTTTATTGTTTTTGAAATGTAAAATGCAGTGTTACATACATACACTTAACTTGGAAACAGAGTGCATCAAGTCATTTTACCATGAGGAACAAAGTGCTTTGAGTTACTGACAGCACAACAGTAAGTTTAAAAAACACATTTTTCTCTTCTCTGATCTGAACTGAGTAGACTGCATGTAAAAAGAAAACCTGTGCATATATATTTATATGTTGTATTTTATTTCCAGCTCTTATAAAGTAAGAGCTTTTATTATTACAAAAAAATCAATACAATTTTAAATATCCATATTATATTGGATGTCAAAATATTGTGATGTGTTGCTGTATCTATATTTCCTCACACCTCTACAGTTTACCCATGTTGCAGAGACTTTGCTTTACAGGCATTTCTTATATTTCATTTTATCAGCATGTCCTATTGAAATTAAAACTCTCTTTTGCAAGAGAGACCTGGAAAAGGCAGACGCTGATAAAAAGATACAAAACACACATTACCCCTGTGCTAAGCCTGGCCTCTCTTTACTGGCTGCCCTGTCAGGTTAGAGCCAACAATAAGGTGCTGCTGCTGACTTATGAAGCTTTAAATGGCACTGAACCATCTCATTAAATGATCCTGTGATATGTACCCTCTGGTGCTCTTCACTCACAATGAACTGCTCTTTTAAAAGTTCCCAGGGTTGGAAAAAAAAACAGTTGGTGAGCGAGCTTTTTCTCTCCCTGCCCTAACATTAGGCAGGCGGTAAAGCTAAAGGCCCACATGTTTACTGTTTCAAATAAGTCTTGAGTTATTTTCTTTCTCCCAGTCTGGGTTTAGTGTTTGAGTCTGTTGCTTTCTGGGTTTTTGTGTGTGTTTCTTTTAATTACCTGGTACAGCATTTTGACAGAAAGCACTTTTTTATCAATATTTTTTAACAGCACAGCAACCCAAATCAAGATAAAACAGGCTTGTACATCCAAGAAAAACACATTTCTCCACCACCACATTCTTTCTCATCCTCTAAAAGTTGCACAGCGGCATCAGACAGTCTAATTTTAAATTCTCCTGATGGTTGTTCCATGCCCAAAGTGCACTGTTAGAAATGGCAGAGTAAGAGCTTGGGTATTGTTAAGGGCAACAAATTAAAGGATCGCAGCAGGTACAACGGTAATTTACCAAGTACTGCTTTGTACATAAAAAGTACCAGTGCATTGTATGCAGACTGATAATCATGTCCAGCCTTTGCACACATTGTAAGCATATTTATAGGGTATAACAGTGTGTTATACTGCACTTATAATGCTCAAGTATTATAATAACAAGACTTGCAATGATTCTAAACTGACATCTAGAGTGCTAAATGGTGATGGTGACAATAGAAAATTATTCATAGTTATAATTTCATTACACAATGGCACACTATAAAGCTTTCCATAATTATGAATGAGATTGCAGGTTAATTTAATATATGCAAGTCACAGACTTTAATTTTCTTCTCTTAATAAATTGTAGTCAGTACAAAGCGCACAATATAAACATTATCAACACAATACCCATCTGTTAATAAGTCACTAGAAGAGGTCATTAAGTGCTTTTAGTCAATAGAGAAAATTCACTTGAGACAGAAGAAGCAAACACATGATATTAACATTGTATTTTGAATGTAAATAACTTTCATAATCAACATTTCAAGGCCTCAAGACATTCTGTTTTCGGTTACAGGTTTTGTAAAATAAAACTTATCCACAAAACTACTACCATTTTAATCTACAAAATTTTAAATTGACATGATAAATTATATAACAGCCAGATAAAGTGGAACACTGCCTTTAATCTTGATATAAATATATATATTTATATATTATAGTATATCATTTACTGAAAAAAATCTAGGTTTATTCAAACGTTTATACACTAAAAGTAAGCAATACAAATTCAAATCTTTATTTGGTGCTCTAAGTGCAGCACAAGTTGTTAAAAACATGGTTATATAGCATTTAATTCCATTATAACATCTTATAAACATGCTTATATTCATTCGTAGTGTATCATACAGAGGGTCTTTGAGGGAAAGTGTCAACGTACAAATTAATAATTATGTGTAAATACGTTTCTACTTGGTGCATATCCCTCTGTTGTCAAGACAGATTAAATAAGAATATGATAAAATATTTTTCAATTCAAAATTAATTGATAAAAACAAAACCTGTATCACTCAGGTAACGTTTGTGCTGTTAAACTCCGCCCGTTGTGATGACGTCACGTCGTTTTTAAGATGGCGGCCCTAATGTTCAACTTTCGGATTAAACTGCGCATTCAAAATAATCGTCATTTGATTTTTAACTACTTCACATTAGACTTAATCCCAGACCGTTTTATGATCGGTTATATATTTGTGAATCAGTGAATAATAATGAGCGTTAGGGGGCTGCTCGTGCTGAGCTAACATGCTAACATGCTAACAGACACAAACAGCAGAGTGAGGATTGAACTCGAGCGCTTACCTGTGTCACCTGGACTCTGCTCTCGGTCCTGGCTGTTTTATTCCTTTTTGTTGTTTTTCTGTTTCTTCCTCCTCTTTCTTACGGCACTTTTTCCCCCTGTGACTTCCTGTCTTATCTCCCCCTTCTTCTTCTGTTGTTGTTTGTGTCAAACTGCCGGAAGTTCAGGTGTGGTCCTGTCAGGTGAATTAAAGGGGAAGTTCTCTTAAAGGTTAGGAACTAAAAGCTGAGTTGCAAAAACCATCAAATAATGATTAAAACCAGTTATTGTTTCATTTTAACATTAATGACTCACTGCTGTCACGTTCAGAAGAGAAAAACAAATGTAGTTTAAATGGAAAATAAGGGAAAACGTTTTTCTTGGAGAATATTTTTGCGCATTAAATGTGATATTACTTAGATATTAGCTCAATTTTGTATTATAGTACAATTTAACTGTCTTTTATTTACTTTTAAATATATGATAAAAGAGAACATGACCTTCTTGTAGAATATATTTGCCAAGAAAATGTAAAATCACTAGTCCCTCACCTAAATTTTTAATATATTTTTAGACTAATGGGAAATTTCTGGGAAAGAAAGAAAATGCCCTATGACATAATTCTAACAGACAACATGTAAAAATACTAGTCTCTTACCTCTATTTTTAGTATAATGTATGAATGATTTTACCTGTCTTTTATTAACTTTAATAATGGGAAAAATCTGAAAAAAAAATTGTTCATCTTGGAGATTCTTCCAATGAAATGATAAAATGTAAAAAGTGAATATTTTTACACTTGTAAGAAATATTTTGAACTGTATTTTATGTACTTTGATATTTTGGAATATATGAAAAATATAGAAAATGTTCCTTTTGGAGATTATTTGTGCACACAATGTACGTAAAATAACTTACCTCTCTTTCTTACACTTTACAAATTAGTATGCTTTAGCCCCATTTTTAATATATTTACACTATGAATATTTTGAACTTTCTTTTATTTACTTTGATTTTTTTATGAGTCATGCAAGTCATTGTAATTAAGTTGTTATTAACTGCTTCATCACAAAATAAATTCTTATATTTTACATCAAAATGGACAATTTTACAGTTTTGTTATACAGTTTTAAATGCCTCGTCTTATCACAGTAAAGTTCTTGGTCTGTTATTACTGTATTATAAGGAGACCAAGTAACAGGGCAGCCGATACAGACATGGCTGGGTCCCATATAGCCCCATCAAAGGGCCCTGGATTTTTTTTTAGCACACAGAATGAACACACTGCAATCACAGACCAAAAAATGAAGTCCTACATGGCTGTGTTATATTTGTCTGTACATGCACATGAGAGCCCTAACCCTAACTGATAGTTCGTAAGTTGTGTTTATATGATGAATGATACTATGACTCCGAAATTCTTTTTGACAGTATCTTTTCTGTCTATTTTAGGGATTTGCACAAATTTGGAGCGGAGCAAAAAGAATACAAAGGGCTGCCCAGAAAAGAAAATGTAAAAGGAAGGAAGGATTGCAACAGTGACACAGCTGCATAATTTATAAAGGCCTTGCCAGCTGACACTGCAAAACAGGTACATTCTGTTATTATTAGAATAATTCAATAAATCAAAATAGCTGCATTTTACAGATATATATAGGTGAATTTGACTTTTTGCAGTTGTTTTGGATTTTGAAGTCTTGTGTTTTGATTCTTTTTAATACATTCATATATTTTGATATCATAATGGGAGTATTCTTCATAAAGTCAGGTACATTTATATTATAAGATAACTTCTTTCATTTTTTACAACATGCATGTTTATGTTTTATACTGAAATCAAGATGTTTAGAAATGGATGCACAGTATTATTGGCACATTATCTGTATCAACAGATATAAAAAACATATCTGCAGATATTTACAGCAAAGTCACATATTCGAAATGACCATACATGTTAGCCACATACTGTATATCACATGTATTGGCTGTAATACCCCCAAAACAAATTAAATTTAGCACCATAATTTAGCCTATTATTGCTGAGTATTTACATTATAACAACAAAAGTGGTGAATTAATTTTTGTTTTCCTCGGCCCTCATCAATTTCTGACACAAATATGTTGTCACAATGAGAGGAACAGATCCGTTTTTCTAAAGGAGATACATCTTAATGTTGGTAAAAAATATTGTTACTGGCAATGTGATAATTTTGGTCGTATCAAAAAACCCATATTATGCATCCCTCGTTTTAAATACACTTTCAGTACCTCTCAGTATTCTGCATGAATTGATTTTTTCTTTACTCCTTAAAGCTAAACCTTCAGCAGCATCGCACAGAACTGACTGACCTATGCACTACAGCTGTTTTGTTTTAATGTTTTTATTTATTTTGTTATTTTTATATCAAATGCTTAGTTGTTTTTAATGTAGTGAATTTATGTAATGATACATCTGCTTGTGCCTGAATGAGGCATCTTTAAAGTAACTTCCACATACAGAAAATATTTGTATATCCATTAACTGCTGCTGTCAACATTCATACAGTTTGTATTATTTGGAGATCCGCAGGGCTCTGTACCTGGTCTTGTTAGTAGCCCATAATAAATCACTAATTTATTGCCTTTAATTATTATTTTTTAATATTTCTCCAGTGGCGTTACAATGAGCACAAACCCTCTATGGTGTAATGCAGACTAAATGAATGAAAGAAGGATCTCTTTTCTTGGTGGGTATTTCTTTACGGTACCTGCACGCCCCGCGTGGGTGGGGTCGGTTTGTGTGGGTTCCACGTCATACCGCACAGTGTTGTACAGCTCTGCGGTAGTGGGCGGGGCGTGTAAATCATTGAGCTCAGTGACTCACGTGACATCTTTTGGCCTTATAATTGACTGCTGGAAGTCACGTGACGGATGATACGTTGTCATAGAGACAAACCCTGCCCGCCCCGCCACGTCACCGTCTAGGTATGAAAAACAAGCGCCCCCTTATGGTACTAGCAGATGCCGGGGGGGCAGGACTTGGTAAGCGTTCGAGGCGGTGATTGGCTAGGCGCTGTGGCAGCGGGCTGAGCTCTGATTGGTGCAAAGTACAGAGCGCAGCTGTCAATCTGGGGTAGGCCCCGCCCCCACTTCTCAGACTGCTGGCTGTCCGGGACCTTAAACCAACTCTCCTGCGGATTATCAAAGATTATTAAAAAAGCTCCGCGCGCACAGGTAAACAGAGACAGATAATCTATCGGGAGGTGATCGATCAGGAGGGATCGATCATCGATCAGGGGCTTTCGGTTTTTTGAAGGGAATGTCCCGGCTGCTGGAAAGCAGAAGACAGGACAGGATGAAGGAAATCAACATAAAGGTGAGTTTACCTCAAAAACACAAAGAAAGGTGCGAGCTGCGCGTGCACGGGCACTTCAATGACCCGTTATTGGGGTTATCGATCAGCATGAGTGATCAGAGGGATAATTATGATCTTTCACAAATAAAAAAAAAAAAACTGTCTCTCCCTCCTGCTCCGCTCTGACCCGGGTCAGTTCCGTTAGTCCAGATGTTTTTACACTCACCTGTAATCTAATTCTTATTCTCACGAGGGTTAATCGATTAATCGGCTATTACTGATCCATACAGATGTGTGTGTGTGGGAGCGTGTGTTCTGTCTGAGAAGCAGAGAAGAAGAAGTTAGAAACGGGAAACAGTTTTACAGCTCACACCCAAACACACAAACTCTTTTTATTTAAAATATAATTCTGAAAAACTCGTTAACCCTCCGCGGTCATTAACAGGGAGGTTGTGTGTTCACGTCTAAAGTGACTTTGTGTGTGTTTTGGTGTGTGTCCGTTAGCAGCAGCGTGGCCGCTTTGTCCTGCAGAGGAAACGAGCGGGGGGAGGGGAGACAGTGTGTGTGTGCGTGTGTTAGTGTGTGTGTGTGTTCATACAGGAAGTGTGGGTCAGAAGTAAAGGTGTCTGTGTGACCTGTGACCTGGTTGTTGAGGGTTTATGTTCGGATCTAAACACAGAGTAATAAGACATGAAGACCAGGAGGTCACATTTATCTGGAGACAGTGGGAGGGCTGCCTGGGATCTTTGTTTCTCTTTCTGTGTGTTCAGTCCGCCTGTCTGGTGGGTTTTTGAATCGTTTCCATTTGTCTTATCAGCCCAGTGGCTCAACTCTCTCCTGTTTGGTACCAGGCACTTTCTTTTCCATTACAGTTCACACTCATGGTACCTCCTCAGCGTAGGTGTGGTTGTCATAGCTCAACTGTGTGAAACTGAGCCACAACAACCATGGAGGACATTGAGGTAATATTTAACCTGAGACGTGGTCTGTGGGTTTTCCGTCACAGTCAGGGGGCGAGTTTTGCTCCGCAGACACCTACAAGCAGAGAGACAGAACACTATTGAAGCAGGGTTACTAGACTGAGGCCCTGTTTACACGGAGACACTGTGACCAAAAATGCAAAGGTTTTCCTTTGTGTGTTCAAAGTCGATCTGCGTTCAGACGGAGACGCTGGAAACGAATGACACCGCTGTAGTGTAGGTTTGCAGAGAAACAGCGCTGCTACAAGTTAACACACGTACGAAGAAGAAGAACTTTTCACAGACAACAATGGCGAGTGGACGCACAAAGATGCAGGAGTTTTTTGTCTGGACAACAAATCTGTCTGGTTAGTTTTGTCTGGATTGCAAACCGAGCACAGTAACCAACACATGTTACTCGGTATGTGGCTGAAGTTGTTGTTCCTGGTATGCGCGCACAGCCTTCATATGAAGAGTACTGCGCATACAGTGACGTCAGTGTTTCACCCTGAAATGCTCCAACTCTGTTTTACACAGAGCTGCACAGAGGAGTGTATTGAAAACTCTGCACCCTAGACCCTGGTTTTAAAAGTTTGTGGATTCAAGCCCTCTGCAGTTACCATGTAAACAGGGGGCAAAAACGCAATGAAAACTCTTCAGATTCGGCTGTATTAGGCCCAGTGTAAACAGCTGCTTAGACAGGACCATCTCATTTTCTGGCCTTGTGTCCCATGTCCCCACAGATGTCCTAAAAATCCTAATATGTCAATCAATCAATCATTCATTTTTATTTGTATAGCACCAATTCATAACAAGTGTTATCTCAAGACACTTTACAATAGAGCATAAAGCTCTTCATTTTATGGATACACATATATGCATAGATACATATATACATATAAAGATACACACACACACATATATATATATATACATATATACATATATATATACACAAATATATATAACCAACACCCAACATGAATCCATAATATGTCCTGATTGAAGACAGTCCCCGCTCCCATAGAACCAACTGATACTAGAAAAGCACTCAGAGAGCGCAGACCTCCACCAAGCAGCTCAGTTCCAGCCTTGACTTTTCCACAACCCCTGTAAATTCAGTGCAATCCAATCCACTTTTATTAGTATAGCACATTTAAACAACAAAAACGTCTCCGAAGTGCTGTACATAGAATCATAAAAAACAATAAAATAAGCATTTCCATATATCAATAAGCAATAAAAAATCAAATAAGTGCATAAATCTAAAACAATGCCATAAATATAATATTAAAATCAAGCACATAAACATAGTAAATAAATAAAATAAGTAGTTAAATATAGTAAAATAAATAAGACACAAAACTCATGCAAAGTTAAAAAGCCACAAAGATACAATTCTGGTTTACCACATCCTGAAAAGTGCCAGGATCCAGAACAAACTCAGCACATACATGGAGGTTGTTATCCTTTGTAAATGGAACAAGTTAAAGAAAAATCACGTAATGTTTTGATTTTATATGAATTATTGAATGTGGTCAATGGGATTTCCCATTATAAAGTTCAGTGTTTTTTGTGATGTCAATCTTGATCGGATCCAGATAAAGTTAACTGTGCTGATAGAGACATGGGCCCCGTATTATCCTCCCAATCTGGTCAAGAATCTGTTGAAACATGTTAGAGATGCCATTTTTTAAAATTCTGCCCAATGTTAACCTATAGGATTTTTGAAATTTCTGGGATTTTTGCATCCAGACAAAATCTGTGTTACTACTAAAATCTAACCATTTTTAAGTTTGAGGTTTACCAACATGTCCTGAAGATTTCAGCAAAATCTGTCAAGTAGTTTTTGTGAAATCTTGCTTACTAACAAAAATACATTGGGAAGAACATATTGTCCTTGGCAGGGGTTAGAAGATACTGGAATATGTCACCATACTTGTAACACTGATTTGTCTGTTTTTAGCTATACTAATATCTCAAATCCAATTCTAATGTAGATTCATGCATAAAAGTGCAGTTTTATTAGTGACAGAAATTAAAAATCATCATCGCCATTCCCTTAATGGTAAGGCTAATGAGTTTTCTTCTGCCTTCATAAACTATTTAAATATCTTGGACCTACTTCTATCCATATCCATACAGGTAATCCATAGGTATCAATAAGTAATTTAATCAGTGGGCAGAATGAATAACGACGTTAATTTAAATAAACCCATATCATTTTGTATTACAAAGTTTTATGTAGATAAAGGTACAGAAATAACAGTCACAATCACAGGGAGGGACAGACAACCATTCACACTCATACATAAGAGCATGGCTTTGATCTGTGCAAGGAAGCCAGAGTGCCTGGAGAGAACCCACACATGCACAGGGAGAACATGCAAAATCCACACAGAAAGGCCCTGCCTGACACAATGATCAAATGATCATCTTTTTTGCCGTGCGTGCTGCGGATTTGTTGTAATACCATGTTAAATTATAAAATCGATAAGAAAAACACAAGATATAATGGACAACACTGCATTAGCATATCAAATATTATGCAAAGATGGAAAATAACAGTTAATTAAGAAAGCAAAAGAGCGCCTGGGGTTAATTCTTTTAATTAAATTCACTTTCACAACATTAATGATAATAAAGATCATGTCAGAAATAGCACTGATGAGATTTATGAAATTCCTAATAAAAACAGTAATAGAAATATTTTTTTGTAACACAAATACTTTTGTTCTAATGTTATTTTTCAAATGGAGTATTTGTTCATTTTGATGGTTTGACTGTGTATCTGCTGCTTTGTTTTGTGTTAAAGTCTTCTGATGAAAAAAATCTTAGCGTCCTGAACTCATTCATGTGGATTCCCTGTAAAATTAAAGTGTCCCTGTTTTGAGTTTAACTCCCTGCTCATCCTGTTTTGAAAGGTTCAGGAGAGTTATGAACTGGGAAGTCTGACATGGGAAGTAGGAATTAGGTCAGCAGTGTCTGGACCTGACACTGTAGTAGCAGCTCGGCTTACTAAAGAATGTACTAATTACCATTGTAAATTGAAAATTCTAAACAAATTAACACTGATGTTTTGTTGTAAATTGTTAACTTGTCTGAAATAAGCTCCCTCATACCATCCATTAGGCTCCTTGCATGGATTCGATGCATTACTCAGATTAACTGTTAACAAGCTGAGATTAGAGGCACTTATACACCAAGAGTGATGCGAATGACCAGCATGAAATTACAAATATTTCTAAGACTTTCTCTCCTCATTAAAGGCTGCACACACATATATTGTGTTCATAATGGATCATAAACTATATTTGTACAAGGGCTTTTTATGCCAATAAAAACCAAAATGGACCCAACATTGAGTGGCCATGACCTGGTGCTGGTATTTAACTTAAATAGAAAAAGTCCATCTAATTCTGTGAAGGGGGGGAGGACTTTTTGAGTTCCACCGTGAAATTCAGGAGCTGAAACTGATCCACAGCTGCTTCAGGACCAGCTGTTCTCGACAGGAGAAGCTTGAGATAAACACGTGGTCACACTGCAGCTCCCACACTATCTCTCATGTACTGTCTTTAAGTTCATTATACTTTTTATTTTACAACTTTTGTCAAATAAAACCAGGAGTTATGAAACACATGATCACGCGGGTTGCCATGTTGAGTTTTTTGCCAACGAGTGCTTTCATTGTAAGTATTGCATAAGTCAAAAAAAAATGTGGAAGAAAATTGCCTGGTGTGTAAAGGCCTTAAGACTGCACCAACACAAGAGCAGGCTGGGCTGCAGTACTTTCTGTGTGTTGTTGAAATTTGATTGTGAGTTGCAAATTAGACACATCACTGAAAATTCACCCTCAGGCTGGGGGCTCCTGTTCTACTGTCCTCCCCTACATTGAGTTGACCAGCTCATAATTTTTTATGGAAGTACTACAATCTCAATTTTGTAATTCCTTGCTCTGACATTCAAGGTCAGAGATAATTGAAATAGACCATAAACGTGATTTTGTGTATATACATATATATACATATTACTATAATAACGTCAAACTGACAGAAGTAATAATAAATAAAAATGTACTTAAAAATAAACTATTGAAATCAGACATTGCTTTATAATCATGGTTCAACAGAATAGTTTTAAAAAACAACCAATCTAACTGGCCTTTACAAAAAATAAGTATAATACACATAAACATATAAATATATCTAATGTCGTATCACAATTTCGATTTTACCACAATTGATTTTATCTGCAATTGTTGCAAGTTACAGGCCAGAACCAAACTTATATGTATAAACATTCTTTTTAAATGTACAAATACTGAAATTTGAATGTAAGTTATTGAATCAAAACTTCAACTTGTCTTTGGTAACAGCATGTTTGCTAGTTCATGGAGTTTTTAACATTTACACTGTCAGTAAAAACGATTTGGTGAAGAGTGCAGCACGGTAGGAATTGTGCAAGGCCTTAGTGTGTGGATTATTCATGTTCTCCCCATGCATGATTGGGTTCTCTCAAAGCACTCAAGCTTCCTCCAACAGACCAAAACATCCTCGTTATGTTGAAAGGTGACTCCAAATTTCCTCAGGTTTGTGTGTGAATGGTTGTCTGTCTTTCTGTGTGGCCCTGTGATTGGCAGGTTTAGGGTGTACCCCGCCCTTGCCTCATAAACTCCAATCCCCCGACCCTGAAATGGATGAGCAGTTTAGATGGTGAATGGATGGACAATTTGGTATTTGGCAGATCTCCAATAAAAAATAATCAAGCACCATAATGTCTTGATTATAACATGCATTTTTTTGCTCTTAAACAAGCTCTAATTTTGTAGGTGCATATTATAAACAAGTAAAAGCTAAATACTTACCATGTCTTGTCTCGCCAACATAGCGATGGCAACACATCTGATACAAAAAGCCAAAATATTCTCTTTCTGTGCCAACACGCATGCAAACACAGGGCACTGCCATCTTGTGAGCAATGGGATGCAAACTAGCTGTGCTGTGATTGGTCGAAAACATCGGCATGTTGATAGCTGCTCTCGTATTGGTTGGTACACAACAACAGCAGAAAGTACTTGAGCAGAAATCAGGTAACTGTGCATGCGTGAAGCAAAAGGTGTTTCCACATCCGTTTGAGAGAGAAAATTGTGTTTGAAAATACTGAAATTTCATTGAGTAAAACTTTGAATTAAGGTAATTTTTGAGTTGTAGGAGAGAGTAAGGTTTGGGCAAAATTTTGGTTGCATGTTATACTGGAGTATAGTTGTTGAAGGCAAAAATCATGAAAATGATGGGTCCATGTTTTGAGAGAGAAAATGTGGTGTTTGCCTTTTAATGCCCTGTTTTCTGAACAAATTGAATGTATAGATTTGGCCAATTTCAGCGTCAGCTAAAATATAGATGACCCTTTCTTTGTTTGTAGAGGAAAAGTAATAGCAGAGTGTATGAGTTAGAACATAAAGCTGAGCAGCAGTTGTCAAGAATGTAATAGTTGTTAAAAAAAGAAGGAGAAAAGAGAAGAGTAATTAGGGCACATGGACTGTGCAGCTCCTAAATCAGCTAAAGCAGAGGACAAGGATTTTTTTAGTACAGAGATGAGGAAATGATCCTCTGATAAAACGGTAAACTTATCTTGTTCCTCTACTGCCTTTTTAATCACGCCATAAAACACAACAGTCTCAGAGATAGTCACTCTGACAAATAACAGGGCTGGTGGACTGCATTGTTTGAATGCGTGGTTACATTTTTGAGGAGGAGCATGTCAGGCCTCTGCGTCATCCAGTGATGCTCTCAAGTGCAGCATCGATTCAACCCAGGTGTAAAATCAGACTCAACAGTTGTGAGAGAAGAAGAAACAGACTTTTGCTGAATAGATGTCTGCTCTGACTGTATCAGAGCATGTTGTCTGGTCCAAGCTGGATTCAGCCCTAATTATAAGCTCATACAAGAAGGAAAGTTCTCAGATGACTCTCTCCAGACTTCTACTTAGTCCAAGTTAATAGCATCACTGCTGTGCTATGGTTTATGGTTAATAGAGACTGAAGGCTGATAGTTAAAGACTCTGCTTTTCGGCTTGGATACCATTTTGTTTCCATTACTGTTTGGGCTTTGCTAATACTTTTTTAAATGTAGACGGGGTCATCATAGTATCCATCCATCCATTATCTACACTGCTTATCCCTTTGACTAATTATTTTCATCATTGTTTTCATCAACAACCCTTTCTCCCCTGATGAAAACTAGACAGTAACTAATAAAAACATGTGCACACAGACAAAAACTAAAACTAATTTGGTCATGTAGAAAGTAGAGACAAGTTAGAAATATATCCAATCACAGCTACTTTGGTTGTGTGGAAAGGTTGGATGAGTTCAGAGGGACATCCAATCACAGTTGCCTTGGCTCGGTTGTGGTGGGATAAGTTGTGGAGCGATCAAATCAGAGCTGTTCTCTTCTATTCATGTAGAGCAGGTTCACTGTTTGTTGTCAGTTCTGGTGTTGTAACTGAGATGCTCTGCCAGGTAGCCCAAATAAAGGTGACTGCATTTTACACAAAAGTTCAATGCTTTTCTGTTGGTTTATACATTTAAACCTTACTAACATTCAGTAAAGGGTTATTATAAGTTTCATTTTATCCAAGTGTAAAACATGACTTCAGAAATTCAAGGAAACAGGAAAAATGCCTTACCCTTTAGACTTCATATTTTAGTCAACTAATTTTACATCTACTAAAATGTTGTGAAATTTCCTCAACCAAAACTTGACTACAATTAAAACAATTTAGATGCCTAAATTATGATTTTGTTTATTTTAGGTACAAGACTGTCACAAAGCTACATTAAAAATGTGCCAGAATTAACACTGATTTGAAGAAGCCAGAGTACCCAGCAGGCCTATGCTCAAAATATTGATTCGGCAAAATATCGTCACGCACTCCTTTGGGATACGTGTATCAATACAGATTCTACAGAATCGATACGGCCTAAATATTTTAACAGTTGTTGTCAATACACTTTGGCTAATGCTAACAGTGGCACAGTTCAAGGTAGAAGACGAGCTACGTAATTAAGTATATGTTCTAAATTTGAACTTAGGTCTACCATCTTTGAGGATCTGAATTTATGTCTCTCAAGTTGTAGAACCACTTAAAACTCATCCTTGTTCTTTTTCTTCTTATAAGAAAAAACTAAACTTGTCAAGAATTTGGTTTAAAGCACAGTCAATTTTCACAATTTATGTGTGTTGTATCATGGCCTTAGTATCGGGATACGTATCATATCGTGGCCCTAGTATCGGGGTATGTATCGTGTCGTGGGGTTGCTGGAAATACCTAGTACCCAGAGAGAACCCATGCATGCACGGGAAATAAAGCATGCACAGGGGGTCAATGGCCTTTCTTGATGTAAGGCACTACACTACCTGTATAGCTTTGCATCAAAGAAGCTCTCATTTTTGGCAAAACACAACAACAAAGGTGGAAATAAAGGTGATAAAGCTTCCTCCCTCTATGCTCCTTTTTTCATCGTGAGAAGATCACTTTTGTTTCAAGAGAGATCGAAGCAACAAAACAGAAAATGCTGAGCAGTTGAGAGTTTAGAGAGTCATACAGCATGACTGATCTGATAACAGGATGTGTGTCATGTACGTGGTGATGTACAGCAGTGTCTCCACATCTCCTTAGTCCTGGCTCAGCTCGGTTGGACTCCCATTGGAGGTGATACAAAAACTGTACCAGGTAGAAGACATGATCCCTGATGGAAAACCTCCACAACTGAGTAGAGTCGAGCTGTTATCAAGCTGTGGAAAAGCCAAATTAGAGACTGACGGTGCCACAGGCCGGCCTGATAAATAAAGGGCCGACCTCCTGAACTACTTCTTGAGGGACTAGTGGTTCCATGAACAGACCTGATAACCAATGCTACTTTTGGAGAGAACACTCCACCCTCTAAATTATATTTATAAAAAATCATTATACCACAAACGGGCCTGTATTCCTGGAATATTATATTCTAGACCAGGGATGGGCAACTATGATTACCGAAGTGCCATAAAATGTTTTATACTGTCTGAAGGCCAAACTGTTAAAGATTGTTGATTCTCTCAAGGAGAAAAAAATACATTAATTAACAAAAATTGCCAATGAGAAGGCTTCATAAGCATTGATAAGGCCAGTATCCATATGTATAACCTTAACCCTTTAAGGCCCAAGGCCATAGATTATAGACAGAAAATTCTAAATTTTTAAAGCTGAAATGTTTGTTTCACCTTCTGCTAAAATCCGTAAAAACCAAAATGTCCATAAAATTCAACTTATAGATTTCTCATATCTCATTTGATTCATCAGGTGTTTCTGGCAATTGATAATCCAATTGAGGACATTTTTATCATTTATCTGATTGTATTCAGATGTTTTTTTGTAATTTGTTGATCATATTGAGTAAATAGAGGTATTATAAAAGTATGTATCAAATATGATACAATTGGCTTTATAGGGTTAAAAGCAAATAATAATGCCAACTTTTGCTTATTTTTTTCAACGCAACAAACTAAAGATTTTCCCCATTTTTTAAAACACAAGTATTCAACCATTACATGATTTTCTAATTATAGTATTAACCAATTATTAGCATTCTGTTGTAATAATTTATGAAAGATTTTTAGAGAAATCATCATCGCAAAACATATTTACTCATAATGACTTGCAAAATCTAGATTATCTAGAACTATTGTTGTTGCATATTCAAGTTTGTGCACGGCATTGTGTTGGTATCTCAGGCTGAATCGCATTTCATAGATTCTTTCATGTTTTCTGTTATTTTGGAAATGACTGGCAGGCTGAGGCAAGTGAGATGGAGGGCCACATTTGTTCCCCAGGTCACCAGTTGTCCACCCCCGATCTAGACTATAAGCCCTTTACGATATGTGGCTGTCCACCATTTTAAGTTTTGTAGGAGAAGAAGCAGATCCAATCAAGAGAAAGAGAAACTAGTCTGAGCGTGATGAAATGTCACGTTTTCATTTTAGACTTTTAAAATGATAAGAGGAAGGAGTTAAGCCCCTCCCTGTCTGACCATCTTACCAATAACAGAGTCGAAGTGAGTTTTGCAAAGTGAAGTCACATTTAGTTTATTAAAGATCCAGAAACAAAACACCAGCCTGTGAGTCTGGGTGTGTGTTGAGATTGTTGAATGTGCTGTCTAACCTCCTGTGAAAGAAGAATTTCTGCTACCATTGAGACCAACTACGACGAATCTATCTATCTATCTATCTATCTATCTATCTATCTATCTATCTATCTATCTATCTATCTATCTATCTATCTATCTATCTATCTATCTATCTATCTATCTATCTATCTATCTATCTATCTATATCTATAGTTTATATAGGTTTTCCAGTAAAATGTAAAGTAAATGTTTAAAACATTATTTTTATTCTAAATGTTCCTGACGAGCACATCACTAAAGTCAGAGATTCAGCTGAGAGAGCTCCTCTCTAACATCACCCTGTCCTCCTGTCATCACCCCCCTCCATCACATGACCCCCCCGCCTCGCTCACAGAGCGTCCTTTATTTCCTCTCACTGAGCTCTTTATTTATTGATCAGCTGATCGCTGACTGTCACCACTTTAAACAACAAACCACTGATAGTGTTCACTATTTTTTTAATGAATTAGAATCAAGAATTATTACTGAGGGATGTTATATATGCATACAAACACACATATAGATAGATAGATAGATAGATAGATAGATAGATAGATAGATAGATAGATAGATAGATAGACATGCATGCCTCTTACATTAACAAGGCATTTTCCCCTGCCACATACTGGATAGTTATTATTTCTCAGACCATTCTCTGTCACTCTACTACATCCACTCCGTCACATTGACCATGTCTACATGCCTAAGTGCATTAAGTTGCCACCATGTGATTGATTTTTTTAAGCTATTTACCCTCAATGCACAGTTAAATGAGTGTATCTAACAAAGTGGCTGGTGTTCTTTTTATTCTTAGAGCCTCCTCTGCTGCTGTTTTCATGTTGTATTAATAAATAAATAAATAAATAAAGTATATATAAATTCAATAATGTGTTAAACTAATAAATTGTACACATAATAATAATCAGGTGATAATTATTAATAAAGAACAGGTCAACTGAGGAGGTGGAATTTTCCTTAAATGCTATATATATGGCTGTGTCCGAAATGGCATACTAACGTCCTACTCATACATATAAGTACATGTAAGTGTGACGTCAAAATGAGTATGTAGTGTGTTCACATTAGATAGTATGAAAAGATTGGGTGTGCGAGATAATACCCGGATGTATATTGTATCTGAAAAAAAATTAAGTATGCGAGGTGGGCATACTAGTCACACTCAAATGCCCCATAATGCATTGCGAGCCCCATAATGCATTGCGCCATGACTGACCGGCATTCAGCTAAAAATTGGCCACTAGCAATGTTCCTGTTTTCAAAATAAAAGCATCTTTTATTATCGCCTTTTAGTTCTTTAACACTTTTGTAAATGGGCTCTTGTTTTGGAGCCGACCGGAAGTTTCTTTGATAGCATGATGGCGCTCATAACGGGATGTCCAAAATGCCGAAATGAAATTTGCATCCGTGCGTTTTATGGCTCACATGACCACATTTTGGTATTCTACGTGGTGACCTTCTCGCCTCAACTGTTCTCTGAACTTTCAAATTTGGCGAATCAACAGAGATATTTGATAGCCTGGTGTGCTTCTGATTTTTTTCGTAGGAGGTTTGAAATGCATCATGGGGAACTTAGTAGTATACTACAGTGTGAACAGTTGGCATCCTAATCATACTTATAGTATGTAGTATACAGTATATACACATGTGTTTGTAGTATGTAGTATTAGTATGCCATTTTGGACACAGCCATAGTAATCATCATTTAATTAATTAGTCAGAAACTAATTATTGTCAATTACTTTTCATATGTATATGTGATTGACAAAAGTAGGAGCTTATTTGATCAGTTCCCCCTTTTTTTCACCAGTAGGTGCATACAAACAAATATATGTGAACAGTGAAATATGTGCATCGCATGTTGTGGTGTCGATTCACAAAGTTCTATGCATATAATTAAAATTACAAAGACGAAAATTGACAATGAAGAAACCAAAACAAAAAGTAAATGAACGGAAACAAGAACAAAACAAGGGCGTAGAGAAAAAGGAGAGATAGCAAAACAAAAAAAATAGAGAGATAAGGACAGAGAGACAAAGAAAATGGGTATACAAGGCAAAACTGTAACTACTTAATAATCTTAAATGAAACAGAGTGATATATTTGAGTTTCATGATGAAGTAATTATGGTGATTTTCCTTTTGAGATTCAATTTCTCCTCCTCACAATAATCCTTTGTCTGCTTATGCTGTGGCATCAGCTCACCAGCACTGAGGCACTGAAGCGATAGAGTAAACATTGTTAAGTTCCAACTGATTTTTGTGGATTGATGATTGTTTTTCCATTGATATGTGCTGTGTAAAGAGGTCTAACCATTGTCTTGTTGTGTTTTTTGTTTTTGTAGTTGAACAGTGTTGTTTTCTTTGCAGTAGTTAGGGCTACAGGCAGTGGTATTGTGGTTTGTTTTGAGTTAGTGTAAAAGTAATTTATCAACAATACAGGGTTTTAAACGTGTTGATCATTTAATTAATCCAATACCTTGTGGTTATAACAAAATGAAGAAGAATTATGCTGTGTTTTTAGATCACTTCATTTTAGTGATTGCATGATGAATTGATAGTTTGTATTTTCATTGGAAAGTGGATCAAGTTTTAGGTGTATGAAACAAACCCTGGGTTTTTACACATGTAAAACTAAAAGGAACATCTTTTTCGATCCCTGATTTATTAATCACCTCCGCCAAGGAGGTTATGTTTTCGGGAGTCTGTTTGTCTGTCTGTGAACAAAATAACTTGAAAAGTTATGGATGGATTTTGATGAAATTTGCAGGAAATGTTCAGCATGGGAAAAGGAAGAACTGATTCAATTTTGGTGTTGATCTGGATCAGCGTCTGGCTGCCATGGCGAAAAATGTGATTTCTGTGAATAACTACTGAACTAAAATAGATATCATTATGAATCCAGTTGCTAATGGTATGTTTTCATGGTCAAGGAATCTAAATATTCAGATGACATAAAGGTAGGGTTAATATTTACGGTCAAAATCACAATATGGCTGAAGACTGTGGCGCTGGCGGAGGTCTGCGCTCTCCGAGTGCTTTCCTAGTTTATTTATTATTATGAGAATGTTCTCATGTTTTTCTCTCTCACTTCCTGCTCTTGTCTTTCCTCACTCAAGAGGGGAAGTGAAAAAGATGGAGAAAAGAGAAGTTAGAAAACAGACTTTATGTAATCTGAGACAAAACTCAAATGTACACACCCGCTCTTGCACGTGTTCACTCATATAGAGATTACACATGAAGGAGCTGCAGACAGGGGGCGCTGTGAGCAGGGTCCACAGACATCAGTGTAAGCAGAAGTTGAACCATCAGGTAACTTCTGATTGTTGCTATGGTAACACTTAATAACAGCAGGGCCATAATTGAGGCCATGAAGTTCAAACATGAGATAAACCAGGCGTTTAAACAAACTGTGATTACATTTAATGAACTTTTTGAGCCTGATTGTTTCCTGATGAATTATTAACAGGTAGACTTGTGTTTACAGACTGATTATGAGCAAAGTTTATTAAACTACAATGATTTATTATTAACTGCCAGACTGCCTGTCTGTCTGTTTGTCAATTGGTCTTCATGTTATTATTTCTGCCTGTAAACTGACATAACCAAAGCATCAGACCTGTCAAGTTTCTTTAATCCTCTCTGTCATGAGGATTAAAGAAACTTTCCAAAAACATTTCTTATCATTCAGTTGATGGGAATTCTGTGATTTCATCATCAAAAGTCCAAAATATTATCAAAAGACTCTGAGTATCAGGATAAATGTCGTAACTCAAGTCGCAAGGATGAAAATCAACGCTGAATGCCTGTGACCTTCAATCCCTGCATTATAAAGCAGCATCATTCTATAAAGGACATCAGCACGTGGGCTCAGGAACACTTCAGAAAACCATTGACAGTCTAAGTCAGACTCTACCATGCATAGACAGTGGGGATGGGATGAAATATCACTTGGCAATATATCGCAATACAGTACGTGACGAAACGCATCGACTATGAAAAAAATGGATCATGAATTAAGACGCCACGTCCGGCAATAGCGCATGTGACCAGAAGTGACGACAACAAACATTAGCACCAACTACATTTGCCTCCAAAAAGCCGAATGATGGAGTCCAATGAGGTCGAAATTGAGGACGCTCTGCCTGGATACAAGTCATCTGTCTGGCAGTATTTTGGCTTTCTCATTAAAAAAGACGAAGATGACGAAAACAAGCCTACCGCTCATTTGCATACACTCTCTCTAACCTCTCTAGGGTTAGAGAGAGTGTTATTGTTTGTGTTTGGCCTGTTAGGCCTTGTGTTTTCCTGTGTGCAACTCAAACAAAAACAAATAAGTTGTAATTACACAGTAATATTTTTTCTTTATGTTATAAATCTTCATATATTTCTTCTTTTTATTTTTTGATATTGTATCGTGACCCGGGCATATCGAGGTGCAGCGTATCGTGAGTTTAAGTGTATTGTCCCATCCCTAATAGACAGAGACAAATATCAACAACACCCAGAAACACCACTGGCTTCTCTAAGCCAAGCTCATCTGAGATGGACTGAGGCAAAGTGGAAAAGTCTGCTGTGGTCTGAGTCCACATTTCAGACTGTTTTTGGACATCATGGACTTGGTGTATACTGTGCTAAAGAGGAAAAGGACCATCCAGACTGTTATCAGAGCAAAGGTCAAAAGACAGCATCTTTGATGGCATGGGGGGCTGTTCTAGTGCCCATGGCATGGGTTACTTGCACACCTGTGAATGCTCTATTAATGCTGGAAGGTACATAGAGGTTTTGGAGAGACAACTGCTGCCATCCAACCGACATCCCTGACATTCTGCTCGTGTTACAACCGCGTGGCTTCAGAGTAAAAGAGTGCAGGTACCAGACTGACCCGCTGCAGTCCAGACTTCTCTCCCTCTGAAGATGTGTGGAGCATTATGAAGCGCAAAATACCACAGAGGAGACTGTTGAGCAACTGAAAACGCACATCAAGCAAGAATGGGGAAGAATTCCACCTAAAAAGCTGTTGAGTGTTGGAAAAAAGGGAAAGATGATGTAACACAGTGGTAACATGTCTCTGTCCCAGCTTTTTTGGAACGTGTTGTCGGCATCAAACTCAACGTGAGTGAATATTTTTCCAGTCACTCTGCCACATGCGTCATCCTCCATGAAACAAGCAAAAATGAGAACACGTGCACACAGCTGGAGACTTTAAGCAGAAAGAAAGTGAGTTTAACTTGATGTCTTAGACGAAATAACGAGAGCTGTCAAATAATGGTGTGTGATTGAAGAATGTAGCCGAGGGAATCCCAGTGAGTGAATACATGTTTACAGCTCTAGATCCACCTTCTGGTGTGCAGACCTTTTTTTTTCTATGTGCAGCAGTTTTAGTGTCTAGCGCCCTGTAATTAAGTTTACTGGATGTGTGCTATTTTCATCATCGTGAGTACATTCCAGTGCCCTCTGAAAACAATTTGGCATTGGATACCTCAAACTGCAAATGGAGGTGGTTTGGTTTGCTGTTATCTGTATTGATTTGTTTGTGTAGACTCAGCGTGCACTGGAGCACATTAATCTCCACCCTGGGTTTCCTTTAATCTGTCCTCCAGTCTGTCAAAGTTTTGTCCCAGCAGTCTCGACTTCTGTCACAGATCTGTGATGGTGCCGGGCCGTTGTAGTTTAAAATAAAGCCATTGTTGTCCACTTGTTTCGCTTCTTTCCCTCACCCTTGGTCTTCCTTTTCCATGTCGGAGCTGGCATTGTCACCTTCAAAACACTTTAAGTAGGACAAGAATGAGAAACATAAACAGCCGGTCATAATGACGACGAGATAAGATAATCCTTTATTGTTCACAAAAGGAAATTTGAGTGTTACAGCAGCACAGAGCAAAGAAGCAGTCAGGGAAAAACAATGACACATTTAAAAAAAGAATAGAAAGATTAAATACTTCAAATATAGCAGGAGAAAATGCAGGTATTACAAAGGAGTGAGGTTTCAGCACCAAGGTTATAATAGTTTAGGATTTGTCATTATAGTTTAGTATTAGTTAGTTTTGACATTTTTTTTCCATTACAGTTTAGTTTTAATTAGTTTTAGAGCGGGCATTCTCGTTTTCATTTAGTTTTGAGTTTAGGAACAAGGCTTAGTTTTAGTTTAGTTTTAGTTTAGTTTTAGTATCAGCTACCTTGTTATCATAGGCTATATAAACCTTCTTATGGGTGCTCCTCAAATGGGCTTTTAAGTTGTGGGATTTTTCCCCGGAGTCATAAAAATCCCAAATGGGACACTGCCCCCTCCTCCCAACTTTAGTCTCAGTATTGGGACATGCTTGTCCAAAATTGGTTGGGAAAATGTGTTGGACTAATTTAAATCGTAGAGAGGCTAATAAATATTGTCAAAAACAATAACGAAGGACATTTTGTATATAATTTTTGTTAGTTTCAGTTAGTTTTGTGAACACAAGATACAGTTTTAGTTTACTTATTGTTTTTGTTTTCTTTTCTAGTTTTTATGAGTTTGAGTTAACTGCAATGTATTTTAAATTTTACTCTTCGTTTTTAGTTTCGTTTTAGTTAACTATTATAACCTTGTTCAGCACAGAATAATATAGGGTATACAGTGTAGTGATATGCAGATTTAAAGACATGAAATATTTACAGTTGTTACAAATGTTAAGTTAGATGTAATATGGTGACATATTGTGCAGAAAATATTCTGTAAATAAATGTCCAGTTAGACAAGATGAAGTGATATATTGTTCAGTAAATCTCAAGCAAGTAAATGTTGAGTTTAAGGTGCAAAATAGGACATGTTGTTCTGCAAATGTCTCTAAAAATGTCCAGTTAGGTGAAATAAACTAAAATATTTAGCCATAAATGACAAGTAAATAAATGTCCTGCCAAAATCTGGAGTGAATAATTGTCCATTTAGATTAAATAAAATGAAATATTCTGCAGTAAATCTCAAGTAAATAAATGTACAGTTAGGTGAAATAAAGGGGAATATTCTGCTGCAAATGTCTGGTAAATGAATGTCCATTTAGAGGAAATAAGTGAAATATTATGCAATAAATGACATGGGCATAGATGTCAAGTTTAATGAAATGAAGTGTCATTATGTTGTAAACTATAAGTGAATAATAAAATGTACTGTTAGATTAAATAATGTGACGTTTTGCAAATGATAAGAGAATAAATGCCCAGGTTAGGTGAAATAAAATGACTTATTCAGCAGTTATTCACATATTATATTTGACTTAATTTCCTTATGAAGAAAGAAAGCTGTTTCTTGTCATGTCATTTTTAAACACATGTTGGCATTTTTAACTGAATTAATATTCAAGATGTCCCTGATCTTCTGTGATGCGCCAATTGAAATCAACAGCGTTGTTCTTTTGTAAGGGAAAATTAATGATGAAAATGCTGCCTTTTCTTTCCCTACATGCCTTTTATTCTTCTTTCTTATGCAGGTTTTTTTCTTTAATATTGATTGATACGCAAGGAATATATGGCGTTATTTTTGTGCCACAATTCTGAGTAAATATGGAGACCTTTTGAGCACAAAAACATACCTTTATCAAGAACTCACATATTATATTTTGTGTGAATGTTGTGCTCAATCACAAAACAAAGCAGTTTGGGCAAAAATCATCAATAGTGTGCTTAGATAATTTTTTTTAATGCTTGCACAATACAAGCAAGTGTGCATTAACAACATTATTTTGCTCCCTAGGCACTCAACCCTACCTTTCCGTTCGCTTCACTTCAGAGTTTAACAGTGTTACCATCAGTGTTGCCGGATTTTTCTACTGAAATAAGCATCCAGGTTGATAAAACTAAGCCCAAAGCAAGCAACCTCCAACTTCTTTTTAATGTGAAAACAGTTTTTTTAAAGAAATCTACATAAAGTATGTTTTATTTTTCATATACTTTACATTTCAATTAAATTTTGACATTTTTTCTTATTTGTCTCTTAATTTACTTATTGTTTGGAGGGGGAATGTCCTTTTCTTTATACAAAAGGGAAGGGAGGGGCTACTGTTATTTACAACTCTGTGATCACTAAACAGTCTGTCTAGCTGTGATTTTTGTAACCTAACAGACATTGTCAGGCTTTTATCTAAGTTTATTTTAATCCTCTACAGCTTTATTATGGTGAAAACAGTAACAGCTACATTAGAAATACATTTAATTCTGGTAATAAGGATTTCTTTTTAGTGGAGACATCATTTTGCTCCTATTTGTACAGTAAAATAATGACAATCTTAATTCTTCCTCTACAGAAAGAGAAGGAGCGTCTGAAGGAGCGGGAAAAGGAGGCGAGGGAAAGGGAGGCTCGCTGCAGTAATGGTCACCTGTTCACCTCGCTCACCGTGTCCTCCACCACGCTGTGCTCGTCTTGTAACCGCAGCATCACCGCCAAGGAGGCGCTCTCCTGCCCAGGTAACAACTCCACCTTTAAGTAATTTGAACATTACAGTATCTTCTCTGTCATGAAGAAAACGAGGCACCAAGGAACCCAGATTCCAGGGAAATCTGGATGTTGTGTATAATGTAAAAAAAAAGACCACTCTGATTTGTATTGTATATATTGAACAAACATATGCTTGATAAGCGAGATAAGATATTGAATGTTCAAACTGATCAAATTCATTGTTTTCTATGCAAACATTCACTCATTTTAAGTGAATGTTTGCATGTTCCAGAAAAGCTAAGACAGAAACAAGAAAAGAGAGGAATGTTGAGGAATGCCTAATAAAGCTGTTTAGAAACAGGTCAATGTGATGATTTCCCTGAAAGGCCCCGTCATCCACGAGCAAAAAGGGGATGAGGCTCACCACTGTGTGAACAACTGTGTGTGCAAATATTCCAACTTTCTGAAAACATTTCTGATCATTCAGTTGAAGGAAATTCAGTGATTTCATCATCAAAAGTCCAAAATATTATCAAAAGATTCTGAGTATCAGGATGAATGTTGTCACTCAAGTCGCAAGGATGAAAATCAACACTGAATGCCTGTGACCTTCAATTCCTCAGGCAGCACTGTATTATAAAGCAGCATCATTCTGTAAAGGACATCAGGACAAGGCTAGTGTAAAGGACATGTTTCCACTAGCCCGGTAACTCCTAAAACAAGCTAGTTTTAGTACCTAGGCCGCTCTGGTTCCAAGCAAGCTGAGTCGATACTAAAAGATGATGTCACCGACTGCCGGCTACTGATTGGTCAGACAATGTCGTCATCGATGAGTCATGAGCGTGACGACTGAGCATGCTAGCGGTAGCTACCATTAGCTTACCCTCATACGACTTTTCTTTGCAGCTCGATTGCTCTCGTCCTCGGCTTCATTCTGTTGTATAGCTTCCAAAACTCTCCTGTGCTTCTCAAGGGGTATTTCTTCTTACCACCTGCAGCCTTCTACTGCTTTCCTTTTTTACTCAGTTTGTGACAAAAAGCCACAGATTGTTGTGTCGCGCTCAAAATGACATCACCGCAGAGCCGCTCAGCGACGCTGCACCCCGTTGGGCAGGCGACTGGGGCTGATGGAAAAGCAGCACAAGACGAGTAGAGTAGTGCCGCGTAGAGTCGAGTAGAGTACAGTAGAGTAGAATAGGGCTAATGGAAAAGGGCCATTAGAGTTGCTGAAGAGTTAATCTAATGACTGTAGGCAGAGGCAGGCTAACGCTACCCATTGACCGTCAGTGTTTGAGCTAAGCTAATGAGCAGTGCCAAGCTCATCCCATCTGTCCTTGTAAGTGCAATCTAAGAATGATGTCTATCTGCTTGTCATGGACTCAGGAGTGAAGCAAGACACAAAAAAAGTTGGTGTATCCCCTTGATCAAAAAGTTGTGGTAAAAGGTTTTAAAGAAAACGGTCAGCATCATCAGTTGAATTCTGACAAGAAATCAAGAACACTCTTGTCATAGATTTAACCATTTACTGTGACATCGATGGGCGGTTTTATATCATACACAATGATTGTAGGGAGTTTACACTCAGTAGTTTAGTGAAGACCTTTTAATCACCTTTCATTCGCCATCAGAATGATTCATAATATCACCCGTACACCCACGGATGTCTCACTGAGTGTCAGCACCCACCCACATCTGTCTGTGTGACGGTTTCCGTCTCAGTTTCAGTCACAGCTGCCTTAGCTTTGTGATGGTGGGATAAGTAGGGGAGTGATGCAATCAGAGCTGTTCTCTTGGTTGTTAGATGTTTCATTTTATCCAAACATGACTTCAGCAATTCAAGGAAACAAAAAAATGCCTTAGACTTTACACTTCCTATTTTAGTGGATTAAATTTACAGTAGATTGAATGGACTAAAATGTTGTGAAATTTCATTAGCAAGACAAGACTAAAATTAGAACAACTTGATGACTAAATTATGACTAGGCAATAGAGTACAACTAAAACTAAAATGAACAGGTACTGTCAAAATTAACATTGGAAGTGAGTCTGGGTGTGTTTTGAGCCCTACAGTTTCCTCATATATAAAATACTATTAGAAGTGGTCTGAGAGCACAAATCTCCACTGAAGTACCTTTGACATTGTTGGGCAAGTTATTAGTGAAAACGTTCAAAACTGCCCTATCATGCTCTTTTAACTTAGTGTTTATGTGTATAGGGACAGAATGAAGCAAGAAAATGTTGCGACACACGACAGCATGATTTGCCAATTTGCCACGCCCGTCTCTATTTGGGACATAAAGACATAAAAAAACAGCATTAAATACTGTTTAAAGAAAAGAAATCCAGTTTGAGATGAATCACTTTGAGACTCTGCAGGAGCATTCATGTTCAGCTCACACGGAGGATAATGATCTATCAGCTGGCTGTCAGCTGATACTGCTGGACGTATGATCTCTGCCTGCTGTCTGAGGGAAAGCTGAACTTCTTTTCTGGTTTTTCATGTTTTAATGTTGTTTCCTGACCTAAAATTTTGAAGAAGAAATTGAAGTTCTTCCACATTTTTCCTTGTTAAAAGTTATCTGGTTTATCACATGACTTTAGGGCCTCATTAAGTAACTGGAGCAGTTATCCAACTGTTTTAGTTTCAAGATTTTTCTTATAGTTTAATTTCTAAAAAGCAGGCACAGAACAATACAAATTGCCATCAGAATGATTCACATGTGGTAAGGAAAGACTAGAACTTTTTGCATTTATATTAATAAAAAAGGATTTATTTTTAAAAATAACAATAAAAGAAAAGCAAAGCAAAATCGAATAACCTTTATTGACATTGCTCCAGTAAAACAATTTTTGGAGCTTTGCTTACAAAACTGTATGGTTAAAACACTTTGTACAAGTACAAAAATTACTATTTATGTTAGTAAGAAGCCTTGAGCTGCTGCATGCATAGACACTCCCGTCTTGCACAAGTTTGATAAATGTTATACTGATTATGTGTCAACAAGAATATGAATAAACAAAGTTACTATTTTAAGAACCATAATATGATCATTGTCAAAATAATTATAATTATAACAGAAAGAATAGTCTTAACAATAACAATAATAATAATGACAATAAAAGCGGCAACAGAGACAATCATGGAGACTGTTGTAAACATTATTCAAAAATAAAATACATTTAATAATCTAGAAAAATATTGTAAAATGTATACAATAAAAAAGCACAAATAAAAAAAAAATCAAAATAAATAATACAATTATAATGATTAAGTAAATATTAATAACTATTATGGAAAAAAAAGAAAAGACCATAGTTATTAACACGGTTAAGAACTTTGGCTGTAAGCATGGAAGATTGTTCTTAAGTGCTGATCATGTTCTTTTTTATCTACTTCATATTGTAAGTTAAACAATCCTAACTTTATTTAGAAATATTCCCTCAACCTCCAATCAGATGCCTTAAAATCCAAAATGACCGATGAACACAGAAAGTCGTAGAACTGAAATATCGAAATCAATCAATAACAAAATGTGTGTTTGGGTAACAGATGGTGTTTAATCCTCCTGAACAATGAACAGATGTACATGAACAGATTAACTCACACACCCAGTGTCATCTATCTGACTGAGAGCACAATAGGCTGACGGTGTGTGTGTGTGTGTGTGTGTGTGTGTGTGTGTGTGTGTCCTACATTGTGATTGGCCAGTGAGGATGAACCCTGTGAATTAGGTCAAGGGGACACATGTTCCTCCAAGTGTGTGTCTGCGTGTGTGTGTGTGCCACCTGGACTTTGTTTTGTCTGCAGGGTGATCAGACTCGGTGCTGCACATGCTCAGTGAGACCTTTAAACTGTTTGTGGTGCTGTCATGGTGTATTTCCTCGACGTGGTATCAACTCTTCACCTTATTGGTCTCATAAAAGATGGTATCTAGTACTGTTTTTGATAACACTGCAGATTTGATTCCAAAGCAGCTGGTACTAAAAAGTGGCATAAAAACACTACAGACTATCGTTTAGTTGGAAAGTTATCACTGTAAACAGAGACAAAAACTTCCTCATAACTTAATATCCTGCTTAAGACCCTTCATTTACAAGAAGCAAGCTTGATATGAAATAAAGTAAAATACATAATAGACAAAACAAAGCATACAGGCAAAAGGCAATAAAAGACAAACCCTCAATTAAACATTTCCAACCCACTCCGGATCCTCTCCTGAGTAAAAGTACCACACTTAAGACAACTTAAAGGGATATGGCAACATACTTTTTGTTTTCATGTCTTGCCTCACTCCTGAGTCCATGACAAGCAGATAGACACCATTCTTTGACTGTGTGTGCAGTAACAAGGATGAGACAGGCAGAGCTCACCCACAGCTAGTTAGCTTAGCTCAAACATTGGGAGTCAATAGGTAGTGTTAGCCTGTCTCTGCCTGCAATCTTCAGATAAACTTCAGCAACTCTAATACCGCTTCCACACCAAAATTAGGTGTGAAATTTTGATGTGAAGGCTGGATGTTCTTGTGTTTTAGGTACATGGGCCAGACGTAGCCATCGAACAGGCCTGGTGGATCTGGCACTGTGTAGTTCCTGGAGCAGGTCAACATGGGTTTTTTTAATGTGGGTTAACCCGCTAACAATCGGCAAGTGACTCTTTTCGCACTGCCAGCAGACCCTGTTCTAATCAGCAGCAGATGAGCTGTGTGGCTGTTTTTTTCCTCTGGCACACCAAGCTGATGACATCATATTGATGCCATCAGCGCAACAAAGCAAGTTCATGTAATTAATGGAAAGGAGTATAGAGGCCGTGGACAAGGGTGTCTGTACTGTATACTTTTGTCACTCTTTAAAAATGTACAAACTCAACGCTGATGCTACAAAGGTGGATGGAATTTGTTGCTGAGGCGACAGAGAGTCATTAAAGTTTCAGACGGAGGGGACGGGCGTGATGTTATGCTGTGGGCACATTATGCTGATGTCGACCCGGGTGTGATGTTCTCACTGAAGCTGATCGGGAGCCGATTAGAACCTGTGTCGCTGGCAAGGTCAGTCGACACCAGTCGAAATGCCGATTAAACCCTTTCAAACTGCCGACAGGAGCCGATTGTTATGGGTTTAAACAGGTTTTTTGGCCAGTCTTAAAAAGGTATAAAAGTGAGGCAAGACATGAAAAACAAAACAAATATATGGGGTATCCCTTGAAAATGTTTACTCTAATGGGAACAAAACAGAAGATAGTCGAGCTATGATTCCACAGATAGAAGTACACGATGTCTTTTCACATTTGCAGTAATTCTAAAATCCTCGTGGCGTTAAATGAAATTTGCTAACTTGTCCATCTGTCTGTCCTTTCAGCGTGCAATGTCACCATCCACAATCGCTGCCGAGACAGCCTGCCCAGCTGTGCCAAGATGAAGCAGAGGGTAAGAGCGCTGACTCCATGGTTTTGTGAAAGTATTTCTATTTTGTTATTGTGAGAATAAGGCATGTAAACCATTGAGCAACCGCTGGTGTTAAAGAAAGAAGCAAATGCTACAGTGTAAAAGAGAAGTAGAAATAATATAGAAGTAGAAATAAGCAGACAGTCTGGTTAAATTATTGTGGTGTTAATTCGTTCATGTCATCACATCACTCAGTGAATTTAAATGAAGAACTTGTCTTTTTTGGTCTTGAGAACCATACAAGTTAGGCATAACAAGAAGCATGGCTGAAATAAAGCAAGACAGTGTCATAACTGTGTGTGAGTTGGACTAAGATGGATCCCAGCTCCGCCTCTTTGTCCATTTCTAGGTTGATCGGAAGTTAGTTTGACACTAACTTTGCAGTGCAGCTGGATTCCCATGATTAAATATCTGTCATATCAGGTAGATCCATCTTGCAAAGCTTCAGTCTGGAACAGTTACACAAACTATTTTGTCCCACTCCAAACACAAATGTAAATTGATATAAACTGAGGGGCAAAAATGATGTTTATACAAAACAGAAATCTTTATAACCAGAATTAAACTTATTTTGTATGTAGCTGTTACTGTTTTCTCCAAAGTAAAGCTCTAAAAGGATCAACATAAACTTAGATAACAGTCTGACTGTCACAAAAATCAAGGTTAGACAGACTGTTTAGTGAAAACAGTTATAAATTGCAGTAGCCCCTCCCTTCACTTCTGTATAAATAAAAGGATGTTTCCCTTCCAAACAAAGGATGATGAGTAAGTAAATGAAGAGCCAAGTAAGACAAAATGTCACTGTGAGCTTGAAATGTAATGTGGATGAAAATGAGAACACACTTTATGTAGATATCTCTTTAAAACAAGTTAAATATGACATGAAAAACTGGAAAAAGAAAATAGTTGGACCAACTTAATTGAATTGTTTCAATTGGTAACATCTAAAAGAACTAACTTAATTAGAATAGAGTTTATGCTAAATTAACACAATCTGCTGAGTTACATGTACAAAAATCAATGTTTTCCATTTATCCCACTTAACATTTTTACTTTTTCCAACTCAATATTTGTATAACCAAAAGTAAAATACTGCTCCTTTCTAACCTAATATTGTGGTTTCATGACATTACTTTACACTGCCTGTACCCTCTCCTTCCCTTCCACATTAGACGTTGTTCGTGTTGAGCTCATTTTCTTTGCCTCGTGTTGTCCTCATATCCAAGGCGAGAACAAATGAGCTGCATCTGATCCCATGCAGAGACTCATTTTTTCTTTTTTTAGTCAACTAAATTCAAATCCTCACTTATTTGATGCCCAAGACAAGAAACAAATGGTAAAACACAACAGGACGTGGGACTTTGAAGCCAGCTGTTTGTTGAACCAGGCTGAAAGATCAACGTTTAGCCTACTTCACATCTGTTTGCAGCTGGCCTCAAGAGTACACTTAAGGAACTCTTGATTGTGACACTTCAACATCGGCTTCAAGTTGCCGCTCGCTTTGTTTACTGTAAACTGTTAGCTTGGCTTCTCAGTAACAGTCTCAATGGGTCATATAATGGAGGCTGACCAACCTCACATCTGTTTATTAATGGATTTCCCTCCATTGGGACCAGGGCAGTTTTCTGGGTTAAATGTCTAACTTAGAACCTCAGCTTAACATGTCTGTGGCTGTAATCATAATGTCTGTCCATCTGTGTGTCCGTCTCACTCTCTGTCCGTCTTTCCATCTCACAGCAACAAAAGTTGTCGATGGTGAGGAACAGCTCAGCCCTGCAGACCGTCGCTCTGAGGAACAAAAGTGAGTCAACAAACACTGAGGCATAATGGGAAATAGAGGGGGGGGAGTGTGTTTGAACTACAGAGGCATGCTGGGAGAAGCAGATAGGAGGGAGTAACCTGAATAGTTTTTGCAGTTGCTCTGTATAAAGTTCTTGTAATGTAAATATTACTTTGTCTTTTAAAGAAGCAGTGTATAAAACCAAACATTTCAGTGTGAAACCTTCAATATTTGTGTTACTTAAATTCCTTGATAATGAAATCATGTCTGATGTTTATGCTAAAACTCACTGTTTGAAATTTAACATCTAGAAGAGTTATTCATATTTTAATCATGGCTACACCTCCTGCTGTCTTAGACCTACAATCATTGTAAGCTGCTGCTACCCCTCTCCAAGATGGCTGCCATGTAGGCTTATGTCAGAAGCCCAAAATCAGCATCTACATGTTGGTTTGATCCAACTTGTTTGTTTCTTTTTCTCTGGTTTCCTTCCTTCCACCGTGGTTTCCTCTACCTTAGTGGTTCTCAACATGGGGGTTGGGACCCTTCAAGGGGGTGGAATCACCAATTTTTATAAGCATGTGTACAGATAATTGATTTGATTCAAAGTAAAACCACACAATCAGTAGGAGGGAATCGGTCTGAAATAAGGTTAATACATCACAAAGATCCTGAAAATGTAAGCTTGCACGTTACACTGGGGGTCCCAAGACCCTGGTTTTGCTTTTTTGGGGGTTTGTGGGGCCAAAAATCTTGGGGACCCCTGTTTTGCTGGATCTGTTTCTCCCTTCATGGTATTGTGTCTTCCTCTTTGGTTGTATTTTTACTGGTCCTGTCTCCTCTGTGATTTATTTTCTTCTTCCGTGGTTATATCTGAATGGTCCTGTTTCTTCTTCTGTGGTGTTCAGCCCAGATGATGAAGGAGCGTCCCAGCTCGGCCATCTATCCGTCTGACAGTCTGCGTCAGTCTCTGCTCGGGTCGAGGAGGGTTCGCTCAGGCCTCTCGCTCGCCAAGAGTGTCTCCACCAATAATATTGCAGGGTGAGGCTAAGCTGGACCTCATTGGTTGTTTTTTTAAATTTTTAAGTCTCCACAAACTAACTCTGCCCCCCTTTGGTTCTCCAGCGGGTCGGAGGACGCTGTGGGTCTGCGAAGGATTCTGTCACAATCCACTGAATCTCTTAACTTCAGGAGCCGAACTCTTTCTATGGAGTCTTTAACTGATGATGGTTTGTTCAGCTATTTATATATTTATATTTAAACTCATTTCTTGAATTACTTATATGCCCTTTTTGTGTATACATATTTATATTTTTACATTTATACATGTAATTTCAAAACTCTTCATGAAACCATGAACAGATTATTGTGCATTTGTTTGTATTTCTTTATTTGTTTATCTATTTCTGTATGTTCATTTTTCCATTAATTATTTATTCACTGCCATTAGAGGCCCTAATCAATACTAAAATACAGTTAACTTTACATTTGTTATATGTTAGAGCATTTACTTTGTTTTATATACCCATAAAAGTCTCTATAATTTAATTCATAGTATTTATGCATGATTTTGATGCTTTTTTGTGATACAAGCATATAAAGGTGATAGTAATAATAATGTTATTTACATACTGAATGATTTAATGGAACTCCTCCAACCAGCAGGAGGGGCTAATGGCTGATTGTTTATGTTATTTTAGGTGAATGGTGGTGGAGCCCCCTGCTGGAGGAGCTGCAGGTTGAAGGCAGCTGTGTTCAAGCTGACAGCTGGAGTCTCGCAGTGGAACCAACCTTCCTGCAGACGCTTCACAAAGACGTCATCAAACAGCAGGACGTTATCTACGGTACACAAATACACACATGCACACACAGCAAAGAACAGTTGTGAAGTAAGATGTTTGCTCCTCTTGTCATGGATTATTAAAATGGAGCTCAGGCCTTCCTTGTTGTTCTTCGTGTTCTGTTTAGACTTCAGGAGCAGAGCTTAATGACCACGTTCAGACCACAGAGATCCGCCTTCTTCTACAAAACCCTGACATTCTTCCTCCTCCTCCTCAAATAGCCTCCTCTCAGTGTCTCGTGGTGTCAATTTGTACCGTGATAAGCCGTGTGCTGGCTCCTTTTAACTCAGTTTGACTGAAGCCCAGAACAGCAGAGACCAACATCTCCACAGCAACAGTCCATCTGCTCATGTCTCACTGTTTTTTACAAACTCCAAACCCAATAAAGCTGAGACATTGAGTAAAACAGAAATAAAAGCAGAATATAACGATTTGCAAATCATTTTCAACTTTTATTTAATGGAATGCACTAGAAAAATGAGATATGTAACGTCAAACTGATTAACTTATTTATTTTTGTTGCAAATATTCACTTATTTTGAAGTTGATGCCTGCATCTGGTTCCAAAAAACCTGGGACAGTGGCACGTTCTCCATTGTGTTACATCACTTTGCCTTTTTACAACACTCAATAATCTTTTTTAATATGAGGACACTATTTGTTGTCACTTTGTTGGTGAATTCTTTCTTATTCTTGTTGATGTATGACTTCAGTTGCCCAACAGTCCATAGTCTCCATTATCATGTCTGTGCTTTCATTATGCTTCACACATTTTCAATTGGAGACAGGTCTGGACTGCAGGCAGGTCAGTCTAGTACCTGAACTCTTTAACAATGAAGCTGTTGTAACACGAGCAGAATGTCTCTTTACATTGTCTGAAATAAACAGAAACATCCTTGAAAAAGAAGGTGCTTGGATGGCAGCATGTGTTGCTCTAGAACTCGTATGTACCTAAAAGATGTGCAAGTTGCCCATGCCATGGGCACTAGAAAAGCCCCCCATACCATTACAGATGCTGTCTTTTGATCTTTGCTCTGATAACAGTCTGGATGGTCCTTTTCCTCTTTAGCCTGGAGGACACCACGTCCATGATGTTTAAAAACAGTTGAGTTGATCTTGACCATGTAGATGTAGAGATGAACTGTGTTAAATGAAGATTGTTTTCCTGAGCTCAGGTTGTATGATACCCAGTTTTTATGCTGTGCTGTCTGAGGACGTGAAGGTCACAGGCATTCAGTGTTGGTTTTTGGCCACAATGGATTTTGGTTGCATTTTCAGGAATTTTTTTTCATGGCACAAGAAAGAAATAATCCAGGATCTTGTATCTTTCACTGTTTATTTTTATTTATTTATTTTTTTACATAGAGCAATCAGGCAGTTTCCACATTTTCAATAATAACTCAGTTAGTGATGTTAGAGATGCCATGGCAGGAGGTTTGTTCCTTCTGAGCTCTTGTAGTGAAACTGTTACTACTGACAAACTTCACAGTTAAGGACCCAACTAAATATGATTTTAAAATGTGGTCATTATGAAAAAAAATTACGTTTTTCAGGATATTTAAAGATGCTATGAGGAGTCTCTAAGTAATTACAAAAAAGTCTCACTTTTAGATATATGCCTGGTGGAAATACACACTTTAAGATGAGTTTTATAGCATTCAAATAGGTTATCTATAAATGCTATTCCTTAGCTTCGTGGTCGGGTCGGACAGAGCTGAACTGGCTTGGATACTCAACTTCAGGAACAAGACAATTAAAACTGAAGCAAATTTATATTATTCGGACACGTCTTAGAGCAACGGGCTGTAAGTAGTGATTTATAGCTGGCTACAAAACTACGATACTAAGTTTTCCAAAAATTGCTTGTTGTCACACATCAAAAACTACCACTACGTAACTAGAAAGAGATACATTACCTTGTCGCTTTGCATCCTGTAAGTTGTTGAAAAAAGAAGTTGTAAAGCAATGCAGAGTTCTGAGGAAGGTCAGAGCTCTTGTAGTGAAACTGTTATTGTTGACAAACTTCACAGACAGGACCCCAACTGGCTATGACTTTAAAATGCGGTCATTATGGAAAAAATTGAAGTTTTTCAGGATATTTGAAGTTTTTGGTCAAAGTAAGTTTGTTATACCACTCAAACATTTGATTTACAAACACAGGAGAGAGCAGCTCATTTCTGGACCAAGAAGGCATGAAAAAAATCTTTTGTCATTGGTGCCTAATTGTCTCTAGAGTTATTAGTTTGATTCATGGAAGAATTGCTTAAATTTACTTTTTTCTTTTTTTTTACTTTTTTTCTAGAAACAAATAAAAAAATGTTAAAGGAAAAATAGTAGAATACAAAACTCAAAGTATACAACATCTGTAGCTGCAGTTTCATCCTGTGGCTATATGAACATAACATTAAGACTGTAGAAATTCTTTTAAAACTCATGATGTCATGTTTCTCTCCCTCCTTCAGAGCTGATTCAGACAGAGTTCCACCACGTGCGAACGCTGCGGATCATGGAGGGCGTTTATCGGCGTGGGATGCAGGAGGAAGTGATGCTGGAGGCGGGCGTGGTTCACTCTGTGTTCCCATGTCTGGACCAGCTGCTGGAGTGGCACACAAACTTCCTGTCCGAGCTGATGAAGAGGAGGAGAGAGGGGCTGACGGAGGGCAGCTCCACAAACTTCACTGTCCAGCGGATCGGAAACCTGCTAATGAGCCAGGTGAGACTATTGACTGAGGTGTAGGTTTTTTTTAAAATGTTCAAATAAAGACTTTTTTTTGTTATTGAGAATTTTTAACAACTACAGTGAAAGAAAGGAAAAAGAACACTTTTATCACAACCCTCACACCTGTCCAACTTTTGCTACCTATAAAGTAATTATCCTAGTGTTTTTTCAATTGAGCCATGACTGTCTTTGTTTTAAGAGATACCTTAACTTTACGTAACATGGAAGAGACGAGCAGAGCTTGCCCTCCGTTTATTAGCTTAGCTCAAACACTGGGAGTCAATGGGTAGCTTTAGCCTGCCTCTGCCTACAGTCATCAGGTAAACTCTTCAGCAACTCTCAGTGGTCCTGTGCGATTGTTTTGACTCATTATTTTTTCTTTGTCGCGTTATGATACGTTATCTTTTCTAGAGTAAGATAAGCCTTTTATGTAATTTTCCAAAGAAATGCATGTGAAACTGCGTGTGCAGACCATCGCAGACGTGCTTGTAAGTAGGTCAACAAAGCAAAGCCTCTGTTTATGATTAGAAAAAGATTGGTACAAAGGAATATGTCCGACTTTGTAGGAGAAGATGAGTATTATTTCTTTGAGGTTTAGTTTATTTCTTTTGAAAAATTACATCAAGTGCTCATCTTAGTCAAAAAGTAGAGGAGGTAACAATGTAAAAAATAAGTCACAACAAGCTCACAGGACCATAAAGAGCTGCTGTCGTTTATCTAATAACTGTAAGGGGAAGCTGGCTAACACTTCCCACGTACTCCCAGTGTTTGAGCTAAGCTAATTAGATGTGGGCAAACTCTGTCTGTCTCTTCCTTGTTACTGCACCTGCAGTCTAAGTATGGTGTCTATCAGTTTGTCATGGACTAGGGTGTGAGATAAGGCACAAAAACAAAAAAATAAGTGTTGGGGTATCCCATTAAATGGACCCTTTTTCTCCAACGCACCTGTCTCTTAAATAAGATGTCCATTCACAATGCAACAGAAACATATGAAATGACAAAGATCATTCTGTGAAATGTGCTATTTTAAACAGCATAGCAGCATTGGAAAATTATTGTTCAGCATTCAACTGAACAATAATCCAGTTGAATGCTGAGATACAGAATGTATTTAGGGGTTTATGTCAAGAGTTTTTAGAGAAGAAACATTAATAGTTAAAAGCGTTCTCATTGATTATTTTACCTTTTTTAATCTCTAATGCATTTATTTTATTCTGTTTTTTTTCATTTATTTTCTCTTCGTAGTTCTCGGGACAGTCTGCTGAAGACCTGAAGAAGACGTACTCTGAGTTCTGCAGTCGACATCCCAAAGCTGTAAAACTTTACAAAGAATATCTAACACGGGACCGACGACTGCAGCAGTTCATCCGGGTAAGGACCAGATTCAGAACTAGAACCAGATTAGGAGTCAGGATCTGAGAATGCAAGTAAACCAAAAAAATCTTACAGACTGTTTTAAGTTCACTTGAGTTGTTGTGTCATTCCAGTCTGTTAACTTGTAAGCGTAAGAAACAAACATAAAACATAGTCCAGACTTTCCCACTGAATCACAAATAGACTATTTCGTAATGCTGGAAAGCCTGACTAGTCACCTTTACTACAAGGTATAACTTGTAAGGATGGGGCAACACACTAAGCATGTGGTGACGCCCCAAAAGAATGAGCCCAAATCCCCTCTAACTGTTCTGTGGCAGCATTTCTGGTGTCAGTCCTGGTGTCGGGCCTCATAGTAAGACACCCCCCAACACCCCAAGAAGGCCAACTCCTCACGCTGGTGCCACTGAGGGACTGTAGGCTTTCTTCCAGGAAAAGAGGGAATTTGAGCACTTTTTTGGTGATACCCTCACCTTTGGCTGTGTTACTCATTCCCATGAAAGCACAATCCTGACAAGTTGTACCTTGTTGTGAAGTTGACTAATCAGGGTTTCCAGCATTATGAAATACACCATCAACTGTTGTTATTGAAGGAGAGGAATCAACTTTTCCAAACTATAGAACAGACAGTAATAAACTGGTTCAAGCTGTTTTTAATTGTACCGTATCCTCTCTGATGATTTTGACTCTGTCTCTTTCTTTTTGTTGTTCAGCGGGTTTGTCGTGGTCCCCTGCTGCGTCGCCATGGCGTTCAGGAGTGCATCCTGCTGGTGACACAAAGAATCACCAAGTACCCGGTCCTGATCCAACGTATACTTGACAACACCAAAGGTAACCCCTGATGTCCAACCTATTTTTCACCAGACCTTTATGATCTTTTAACTTTAATGACACGTGACCTTTAATAAACCCCTAGTTTTGATAACCTTCATATCTGTCTGAGTCTTTGAACATTGATAACTAGGGCTGGGAGAAAAAATCGATTCACATAAGTATCTGGATTTTTTGACGATTTTTAAATCAATTTTTTGGTTCAAAAATCATTTTTTTCCAAATTTAAATGCTTCATTTTAGTCTGTGTTAATAAGCCACTTTTAAATGCAGTCCAGACTTTTGAAGAGAGAGTATAAACAGCTGGTTAAAATATATTGCTGAATAAATCCTAAAAACAGACTCACATGTCATGTTTTTTTTTCTTGATATTGTTTGGAGGCATCATCATTGTTCACCTCTTTTGCTGGTGTTAAAAAAGCTAACTAAAGATTGCAAAAATCTGCAATATTGTAGAATCGCAATTTAAATTGAATCAGCACCTAAAAAAAACGTAGAAAATAGAATCGGGAGAAAAGCTGATCGTCCCAGCCCTATTGATAATCTTTGACTTTTGTGAGTTTTTGAGCCTTAATTGCCTGAAACCCTTTGATTTTTGATTGACCTTTAAGGTTAAATATACCTATACTTTAGTTAACTTTGACCTTTGAAAATGTCTGATTTTTAATGATTTTTACACCATTTGGTCATTCTTGACCTTGATAACTTTTGAGGTTTGAGAACCTTTAACCTCTTTTAACATTTTTGCTAGCTAACTCTTACACTTTGATAACTGTCACTACACTATCCGTACTGGAAACATGAGAACGCGTCTACATCTGCTATGGACCTATTGACCTGTTTTACGGCAACGACGCATCAGGCAACCTAATTTGTACTAAATATCTTTAAAGGGGACATATCATGCTTGTTTCTCCTTTTCACTATGCCAGACTAGGATACCTGTAAAGCATTTTTGCCCTCAGTACAAGTCATTTAGTTCCTTCATTGCCCCGTAATAGCGTTCTCAAAATCCTCATTTTAGGCCATTATCAAGCGCTTGTTGAAACGTTTGGTCTCAAGGCTGACCTAAAGTTACCTCGCAACGTCACAGCCCTTTGTGCTCTGATTGGTCAGTTCTATCGGGGGTAGAGCCAGCCTGTCCCTCTTCTTCTACTGTATTTTCCGGCAGGCTCAAGCAGCGACCACGTATTGAGTCCCCCTACAGGCCAGAGCTGGTAATGAGGGAGTGTGAGCTAGGGAGTTTTATACCCATGCTGCTGGATGTGTTCCTCGGTGAGGGTTTGGGGCTGACAGACATCACAGAGGAGGAAGTGTTTTATCAGATTACTCCAATAAAAAGAAAGGTACCTCGTGTCGTCACGACGTTTGAAATCTCGCAGACATCTCGCAATGACCTATTTTCAGAGGCATCAAATCTTGTTCTAGGATATCAGAAAACATACAATATCTCATTTTTTGAAAATTAAGGGGGTGTAAGGTCTTGTTTTCAAATTTATTATATTATATGTAAGTATTAAATAATGTATCAGCATGATATGTCTCCTTTAATATATCTGTTATTTAAATGATTTTATATTAAACAGTCAGTGATGGAGAATACTTATTATTTCAGGGAGGAATTCTTTTGTATATTTTGAGTGACGGCGCATTAGGGCCACTTAAAGAAAAAACAACACATCAAGAATAACATCACACGCACAGTGCAGTGTTCAGAATGAGGAGAAGCAGGAAAATTTGAGGTGGTGGACGTACAGAGGAGAAATACAGTTCATACTGTAACAGTAAAATGTACTTGTCAGTGGTTTACGCTAATAATGCCTCAGGTGTAGGACAGATTTAACACCACCTTTCGGCCGTTACAAACCATAATGGAAAAACAGCATCAGACCTTCTTACAACTTATTACACAGTAGTACGTGTTGAAAAGGTAAACAAAAAAAGCAAAATAATGGCTCTTAAATTTGTTTTCATCTGCTATTCTGGTTGTTGATGCTCCGCTCTCAGTAATTTTCAATTCAGGCGCTTTGCATTGTGGGTAACAGTAGGCAAAGCAGACTGGTCTGACGCGTACTGAGAATTTTTCCTGAATCAGTACGTCATCTGCATATTTTTCCCATACTGCAACTTTTGCATTTGTGAGCCTACTGTATACTGCATACTACATTTTGGGCAAATCAGTACGCACTGCTAGTGTAGTAGGCAAATTCGAAAATGGCCTATCACTCGTCTAACTGTCAAAAAATTTGCTAGTAAAGGAAGTGACGTTGTCTATGCACAAGCTCAGAACAGATCATGCTTTTGATACCTTCTGCTAAGATAAACCTTGGCATTTGTTAAATTCTGGGTCTTAATAGCCTTTGAAGTCCAATAACCATTCTGCTGGATCATTGTTTACCTTTGAGTTTCGATAACTTTTGACCTCTGATTGTGTTTTACGACCTCGCCCTCTGTCTCCCCCTGCAGGCAGCGAGGAGGAGACTCAGGTCGTGAGCAAGTCACTGCTCCTCTTGAAGCAGCTCATCAGCGCGGTGGACGAAGAGGTGCTGGAGCTGGGGAGGAGCCGGCGGCTGCAGGAGGTTGCCGCCCGTTTGGACCCGCGGGCACAGGCGGAGGTTCGTGGAGGAGGCGTGTTCAGAGGAAGTGAGCTGCTGAGGAGGCGGCTCCTCCATGAGGGGACGCTGCTGTGGAAGGTTCAGGGCTCCAGGATGAAAGGTATCACACGGTTGTCCTGCTGTGACTTCACATCCTCAGTTTGTTGGTGGAGCTGCTGACACCTCCTCTGTGTGTTTCACCACAGATGTTCAGATGCTGCTGATGTCGGACATCTTGGTTTTCCTTCAAGAGAAAGATCAAAAGTTTACCTTCCCATCACTGGTAAGTCCCCATGTGTGGATCATCTTTTAAAGGGATACGCTTGCATGTTTTTGTTCTCATGTCTTGCCTCTCTCCCTTTCTACCATTCTTTCAAACATATGTGTAGTAACAAGGAAGAGACGGGCAGTTTGCATTAGCTTAGCTCAAACACTGGGAGTCAGTGGGTTGCATTAGCCTGCCACTGCCTACAGTCATCAGATTAACTCTTCAGCAAGTCTGAACAGTCCTGTGTGCTTGTTGTTACTCTATTTTTTTAACCATGTTATGTTATGTTATCTGTTTTTAGACTAAGATTAGCAATTTTGTTATTCTAGAAAGAATTGCATACGAAGTGCTAACTACTGCTGACACGCTTGTTGACCTACTTACAAGCAACTTGCTACTACCATGCCTTTGCAGATGATCCAGAATGCAGCAGTACATCTGGTCTTTAACCAGATGTGCTGCCACTCACTTCATCGGCTTCAAGTTGCAGCTCAAATCAAAGTTAAAGATCTATTTCTGGCTTACAAAAAAGTAACAAGAATGACTCCTGTAGGTCTGCACTCCATCTTACCCATGGCTCAAAACCACAAGCTAGACTTTTGTAGTGGAATGAACAACATTTGAAGTACAGAGTCATGATCCACCTTAAAGAGAAAGTTGAAGACTGAACTGTTTAGGAAAGCATATGCACTTAGTCTGACTCTTCTTCTTAGCGGTAGAATGAGTTAGAAGGTTTTATAGCAGGGTCTTTGTGAACATTTCAGCAAAGTTGGGCATGAGGATAATGGTGATATTGTTGAGGTGACTTGCTAAGATTTTCTGTCAATTGCTTGGTTAAAAAAAAAAAAAAAAAGCACTGCCTCGAGCACCACATGGGGACACCTGTGTCCAATTTGACTTGAAGCAGTTTGTTGCACTTACTAACCTTCTCTGACTCTCTCTATCAGGATAAATCTCCGGTTGTCTCTCTGAGCAACCTGATCGTCAGAGATATAGCCAACCAGGAGCGAGGGATTTACCTGCTGAGTGACTCCACCCCTCCTGAGATGTATGAGCTGTACGCGGCGTCCAAAGATGACCGGAAGACGTGGAAGACCCGGATTCAACAGGCTGCTCAGAGGTACCACTCAATGCCACGAACAATTGATCAATACACTTCAGAAAAGACTGCTCAACTGATTTTGGAAGGAAGACTTGCATGATGCACAGCAGCAAGTACTGTGTCTATCACAGTGTGTGTGACAGAGTGCATTTCAGACCAAATAAGCTCTGCCACGTGACTAAAAAAGTTTTAGGTAGCCTACCAGCCACAGTTGTTGGTCACTAAATCAACAGCTGCAGAGCGAACTGTGCAACCAAACCATAAACTGAATCTGTTTACCTGCTTGTCTTGCTCTTATTCATAAAACTCATTTACTGACTACAGGAAACCACCTCCAACTTTTGATAGAGCAGATAGCTGTATTTACGGGTGGCTAGGTGCTAGGATAGCTGGAGGTGTATTTAAAGTACTGATGTGCTTGTCTTTATTTTAAGAGTTGAAAAACATAGTCCTGTAGCTCGTAGTCAAAGTAAGCACTATAAATACTGTTTCTATAGACACTGAGGGTTAGTGGTAAGTGTTCGACTAATGGTTAGAGAGATCAATCTAATATTAACATTAATATCTATAATGAATATAATCTGGAGAGGACTGATGTTGATTTATAAAGAAGCATCTTTATATTTTAGTTTATCACATCCTGATTCAAAAACCAGTCAGCTATATTTGCAATAATCTTTAGCCATCCAGGCTCTTATTGTGATTTTTGCATCAAATTCTGTTTACACTGAAGAGTCGATCTTCACGAAAGACAAACAAAGTAAATGAAGCCCAGTGAAGGCTATGCTAACTCAGTGTGTGCTTGTTTTCATTTTCAGCTGTCCATCCAGGTCGGAGTTCCCGCTCATCGAGACCGAAGACAAAGCGTTAATACGACGACTCAAAGGTAACACGACCTTTCTTCTTTATTCTCTGCAAGGCTTTTTTCACTTTTAGACCAACCTTTTTTTTTTTATTTAGCTTGGATTTCTTCGTATAAATGCTCCAAGAACTTTAACTCCTTAAATTATAATCAGGTAAAAGACCTCTTCCTTAAACACATCTGGGACTATCAGAGTATTACATAATTATATCAATTATTATTATACTGGTGTCAGATTGACGTGTAAAAAGTTGTAAGACCAGAAAGACAAAGGCCCTAATATTATACAAATCACATGCAGATCATCAGTAACGGAGCTCTTTCTCATTTGAATATGATTCTCTTATACCTGGGCTATTAGAGGAAAACATAGCAATGGTCAAACAAACTCACAACTAAAACTTTGGAGATGTACACATATTGCTTCAGATATCTTGCACAATATAGTTATTTGTTCCACTCTTCTGTCTAGAATGAAACAGAGAGACACATCATACTGCTTACACCTCAACTTAGATTTAAAAAGGATAAATAATTCACAGTTGAAGAGCTTTATATTGGCATGAATTTGGTGCATTATCGCCAAAGAACTTCATTAAAAATGAGAATATCAAAAATTAAAATTATAATTAAAACTATTAAAGACAAAATGTATAATAAAAGCAATAACATCAGTGGCATTATCATACTAAAGGCGGACAATATGGAGATAAAAAATATATTTCTAATTAAATATATAAGAAAATAATCACTTTAAATGCGTCCAGGCTCCTCTGGTTTTTCTCAGGGTCTTACACACTTTGGTTTTTGGCTTCAATAACCTCACAGTTTTGCATATTTCCCAGTAAACATTAGATTTTCTGAATATCACTTGTAATTAAAACTCCAAATGAGCGGGAAAAGAGTCAGTCCTCTTCTGGAAGCCAGCTCTTTTTGTGACCACCCATCTCTGTTGATAATCTGTGGTCAAATAACTACATACACTTAAAAACTGTCTTGTCTCTTCTTAACCTTTGGCTTCTTTTTATTGTTTGCAACCATCAAGAGAACATGTTAAGAAGAAGTTTGGTGCATTCGATTAGTCAACAGACTTATGGGAAGTAGCCACTTCCATAAAAGGACAAAACGGAAACCTAATAATAACACTGCTACGTTTATCACCACAGAAATGGGATGAATAATTTCTTGATCACTCATACCAAATCAGAGACAAGAATCTGCATTCATAGCTGGATAAAAGCTGCCTTATAGGAATTTATTTGACCTGAAGCTCTCTGTAGATCAGAAGAAGGTTAAACATCCCAACACAGCTGTCCTCATAAAGATCCATGGATATTTTTTTGCAGAACTATAATAAAAATAATGTGAAAAAAGTTACTGTTACCATTCCGGGGTAAGAGTAACTATAGATAGTCTATATTAATAGAACTAAATATTATGGCCTAAACTTCATTTAAGACTCAGCTAGAGGGTTTAACATACTGAACTTCAGAGATCCAAAACCATCAAGAGGGCCACATTGGGTCCTTTTTAACCTGCCTGGAGGCCGCATTTTTACAAATTGTAGAATACTCCTGGTTGGAAAAAGTTTACATATTGATAAAAACAAACAATAAATAATTTGATAAGCCTGACATTGAGTTAAAGCAAATTAACCCTCACAACTCCAAGCCATTTTCTTTTTGTTTTTGTAATTATTAATAAAGAACTTGAGCCTTTTTAAGCAAAACCAGGTTAAAGAAATATCTTTTAGGACTATAAGATTAGGATAATCCTGCACTCTATGATAAATTATGTCACCTTTTCAATTCTTTTGGGAACTGACTGATAAATTTAATGTCTCTTGTTGCTGAGTGCTCTTGATTGGACCACCTAAAAATTGGGCCCATCTGATTGGTCAGCAGACCAACAGGAAGTTGATGCTGTTTCTCTTAAGGTCATAATGGAGGTCTAACAAAAACACTGCTACATTTTTCATCAGGAAAATGTTATAATAAAATTACAAATGTAATCCCTGTAAGTCCACAAATACAATAATTCAATAAAAACGCTGCTCTTCATGGCTAAATTAAGAACATCCTGGGAGGGACATATTTGATCCAGAGACCCCCTGGTTGAGAAAGGTTGAGAAAAGGAGCGACCTTGTGGCGTTGGGAGGGTGAAGCCAATTTACACAGCATTAAAACCACCTTAAACTTGTTTATAAATACAACAAAACGATGACGACACCATTTTAAATACATCTATTTTCCTTTATCATTTTCTAAATATGTTAACAACCATCCTAAAGAATACATTCTAATGCTTCATTTAATAGATCCGGAGAAACAGTTATTGCACATTAAAATCTTTAATTACTTCCATAATACAAACAATCTGGATTAATGACACAACTTAATTTGTGCATGGCATCATATTTGTTTTTTAGGCTGAATCATATTTTATGGACTCTATCAGATTGTCACCATGTTAACAACATGTTGATTTTTGGAAGTAGCTGGCGGGCCACATTTATTGAGGTGGAGGGCTGTCATTAACTTCCCCAATCTGCCACTTGCCCACCCATACTATACAGAGTAACAGTAACAGAAGCTATACAATTTACATTTAAAATGGTAATTATAATAGTAAAAATTTTAAATATCTAGACCTGCTCTTTTCTAATGATGATAGTAGGAATAATAATAAAAATAATAATAATAATAATGACAATAATATAAATTATTTTATCTCAAAAATAAAAATTTAAATTTTACAGAGGCAAAGCACTTTAACAAACACATAGCTAAACAACCGTAGCATGAGCTCAGGCGATACAAGAACCCAACAAGGTAAAATGAAATCAAATGGACCAAAAATGAAAGATAAAAGCAGAAGGATATTGGAAAAATTCAGATAAATAATAGATACATAAATTAAAACATGCAAATTAACAGCCAATAAGTCATGTAGAAAAACAATGCAACAATTAATGAGATGTTTAAATAAGTATGTGATTCAAAACATGGAAAATAAATTAAGAGCCAACAAAGAAATTGTATGAAGTGGGAGTTTTAATTCACAAATACAGTTTGATTTATATTTCACTTTACCACCTCTAACCCCTCCTCCGCCTCCAGCTGACATCCAGCAGAAGGACCGGGAGGTGATGGAGCTCCTGCAGGAGCGTGTGACTCTGTTTTCTGACCTGGTGGAGGCGACAGGAAGAGGAACCACAGAGGAGGAGGGAGATGACATGAGAACCTCCTCCTTAAAAACCACATCCTCTAACAGGAACCTTTTCAGGGCTGACACGCCACACGCCCCGAAGGCCGAGCCACTCCTCAGCACCGCCATCAGTGAAGGTAAGAATCAGTTAACACAACCGTATAAAGCCTGGTTCCAATGAAGTTGGGACATTTTGTAGAATTTAAAATAAAGCAAAATAAAATGAGTGGATTTTTTTCAACCCATATTTAATTGAATACACTATGAAGATAAGATATTTAATGTTCAAGGTGGTAAAATTCTTTGTTTTTCCGGCAAATATTTACAGAACAGTTTTTAATGCAGTGTAATCTAAGGGAACAAAGGTCATGGGCATTCAGTGTTGTTTTCTCTGCCTTGCCACTTTCTAGCAGAGATTTCTACAGATTTTCAGAACCCTTTGTTGATTTAATGCACGGTACATGATTAAATCATTAAACCCTTTGCAATTGTTCATCGAAAAGCAGTTTTTGAACTGCAGAACAGTTCACAAAGTGCTGAACCATCCTTGTTTGTGAATGACTGAGCATTTCGGGGATGCTACTTTTATACCCAATCATGACACTCATCTGTTTCCAATTAACCTGTTCACCTGTGGAATGTTCCAAACAGGTAATTTTGGAGCATTCCTCCACTTTCTCAGTATTTTGTAGCCCCTGTCCCAGCTTTTTTGAGCATATTGCAGGCATCTTATTTAAAATGAGTGAATATTTGCAAAAAAATACAGTTTTATTTATCACTTTATCAGTTTGAACATTAAGTATCATGTCTTTGTGGTGTATTCAGTTGACTAAAGTCGATTAGGATTTGCAAATCATTCCAACCTCAATGGAATTGGGGTTCGTACAACATTTAATTAAAGGGACTGTGAGGAGTTTCTAAGTAATTACCGAAAAGTCTCACTTTTAGATATATGCCTGATGGAAATACACACTTTAAGATATATGCTATATTTTTATAGCATCAAAATAGGTTATCTATAAATGCTATTCCTTAGCTTCACGGTCGGGTCAGACAGGGCTGGACTGGCCTGGATACTCAACTTCGGGAACAAGACAATTAAAACTAGAGCAAATTTATATTATTCTGACACGTCTTAGAGCACCGCGCTGTAAGTAGTGATATATAGCCGGCGACAAAACTACGATACTAAGTTTTACAAAAACTGCTTGTTGCCACACATCAAAAACTACCGCTACGTAACTAGAAAGAGATACATTACCTCATCGCTTTGCATCCTGTAAGTTGTTGAAAAAAGAAGTCCTAAAGCAATGCAGAGTTCTGAGGAAGGTCTGAGCTGCATTCATTTAGCATCACAACAAACACACGCTTTAGTTTGGGTCATGTCTTTTGGTGCGTTCCAGTTGTAGTCAGAAGTAGGAATTTTTGGGTTCTGAGTAGGAAACCCCAACTGGAATGCTCCCGAGGTTGGAATTTCCTCCTGGGAACTCGGTGAAACCTCGCCACCCCCGAGTTGATAATCGAAGATGGATGCCCCCAGTGTGAACAGTTATCTAGCTCCTGTAATAATCAATTTATTTGCACTTCTGACAGGGTTGTGGCGCTCTAGATCAGCTGTATACATAGTATTGTTAGACTTATATTTACAAAAATGCTGCCATAGTGATAATCACATTCTTCATGTGATATTTGTGAACAACAACGCAGGCGTGCTAACAACAGCTAACAATAGCCTAGTAGATCGGCATGTTTTTTTCCGACTTCAACTTGAACGCTGATAAGTCGGAGATGATATCACTCCCAGTTCCGAGGTTACTGGAACGCAGCATTACAACAGTCGCCGCGCGTGCTCATGGGTAGCAGAGTCTTAATGTTGCCTGGAATAGATTCTCCTCACAGTCCCTTTAAATACTGTAGATATATTGTCAGTAGCACTAGAGGTTGCTCTGACAATTTTAATAAGATATGGGGTACTTTTTTGTCCTTTGTTGACTCTCTTCAGTCTTTGGATGACTAATGTACCGTTTGACAATCACATCGAGCAAATGATCTTATTTCTGTGCTCAGTTGTGTAGTACAGACTTTTTGTTTGTTTGTTTGTTTGTTTTTAAGTGTGATTTATTATAAGAATCCTCATTTATTTTTACTTTTATGTTACTTAGTATTCGCAAAGTTTTTACATTATTATTATTTTATGCTAATTTTATTATTTCGATATTTTGGAAGGAGGTTAACATGTCAGTTGTTCAGTGAAAAAAAAAACTGGGTATTGTGTACATTGTAATGGAAATGTGCCATGTTGATACCCCCCCCCAGTACATAATTCTGTGTGTTTGTGTTTTAGTGGACCGACTGATGGAGCTGCTGCTCAACTCCAAGACACATAAATCTACCATGACCAACGGCAACCAGGAAATCAGCAGTAAGAACACTAATAACATAAATTATTATCATTAATATTAATATTATTTTGTTATAATTATGATCTCGAACTTCAGGATCAGGAACATTTTTTACTCTATTTTTGGGGCATTTTGTGTCTTTATTGATATGAGAGAGTATGTATATGGGACATGCCTGGCTGCTAACTACTCCGCCAAACCAGCACCCCAAAGGATCAGACACATTTTAATCCATTTTTAACTTTCTATAGATTAGCTGTGGCAGCATGAGTCTGGTCTATGTGTTATTCTTGCTGCACATATGTGACTCCATAAGGAAAACAAATCCAGAGGATGGGCTATATCAGCTGATATAGCACGTGTTTTATTGTTATAATTACACATTAAATAGCACACGTACCTTCTAGTTTGTTTGTTTTTTTATGTTGCTGCCATGTTTGTTGGCTGTAAAAGTACGGTGGTGAGGCTTCCCGAAACAGTTCAGTTTTCAAGCATAAATATAAAACATTTAATATTTTAATTTGAGATCAGTAAAACTAAAAAAATGGATGCTATAAGCATCAAACCAACTTCCTTCCCCAGACGATGCGGATGGTTTGAGCTCAGAATTGTCCAGTCTTAAGCCATATTTGTCTCCTTTGTTCCTTTTTTCTTGTCACGTTTCTTCTTCATCTCTGATAATAAATCCCTGTCTGAGGATGGTGCTGCCCTCCAGTGTTAGCCTGCTGAAATATGAACCCATCTCTCTCTCTCTCCTTCAGATGGTGTCTCTGGTTCTCTGAATGGCTCAGTGGAGTCAAACAGCTCCTCACAACAGGTAAGTCCTCTCCTGATTTTTTATTTTCATTTGAACATTTTAAAAAAAGATGATCAAACATGCAGGCAGGGGTCAACCTGTTTGTGTTACCAGCTATGAACAATAAAGTTTGTACAATCAGTAAGATTCACATACTGATTTGTACTTATTTAATATTCACAATGTTTTAGGTCAATTATTCAGTGCAGTTTTTTGTTTTGTCAGCTTGTTGACGTCCATTTATAGTTGAATGGGTTTTTTTTTCAGGACACGAATGGAAATCAGGTGCAGGAAGGAACAGTTAACCAGGTAACCATTACTGCCTGTTTGGTGTTGTTTTTAAATACGCATATTTTTTCTATCCATTAAGTTTTGCACAGGTAACCATGCAACATACATTCAAGTACAAAATGCTCAGATATGCTTCGTTAAGCTGCCACCATCGTGCATTTAACACACCTTTTTCAAAGATCTCTCTCATTCATTGACGATAAATGCAAGCTGCAGCTTCACTGCTAAAAATGTGCAGGAAAAAATGGTAAATGGACTTGAGCTTATATAGCGCTTTTCTAGTCTTGGACTACTCAAAGCTGCTTTACACCGCAGGTCACACCTACCCATTCACACCCATTCACTCTCACATTCACTCACTGATGGTTCAGAGTTTCTATGTTAGTTATCCATCAGTATCTCTAACACATTCACGCCCTTTCATGCCCATTTATACACCACTGACGCAGCAGTGGGAGCAACTTGGGGTTAAGTGTCTTGCCCAAGGACACATCGCCATGTGTTGCCCGGAGCTGGGCTTGAACCTGCAACCCCCCGATCACTGACAAAGCGCACTATCCAACTGCACCACCGACGCCCCAAAAAACAAAGATTAAGGGGGCTGGTTTCCCTTTTCAGCTGCTTTTCTTCCTCATTAGGTTGATCCAAATTAAAAACAGCTATATTATGAAGACATATAAACATATGTGGCACTGATTAGTCTGCAAAGACTGTTTTTGATAGAATATATATGCCCTGATCAATCAACTGATCTGATCTGTGTTTTTTGTTTGTTTTCCATGTTGTCAATAACTATGCATTCATTCTGTGGTGTATCTTTGCACACCGCCTGCCACTTTGGGCCAGTAGGCTTAAATTATCAACGAACAAATGGCAGGGTAACACTTTGGTAGATTGACTTGGGCCAAGGGGGCACAATTGTCTGGGCAGGGTTAAGTTGGATCAGATTCCTTGGAATTTTAATCTTAAACCACTGGTGCCATTTTATAATTCTGTGCTCTGATTGGCTATTTATAATTTTAGAGCTGAGATTAATGAAAAATCCCTGTGGACTTTTCAATAACAGGTATCTGCTGGCCTTGGTTAATGTTGTTTAATGGGGATATTTTTTATTTGTTCGAAATTTAAGTCGTGTCTCTGGATTTTAATATTTTCTTTCAGTCTTCAAAGACAAAAGTGTTAAGTTGCCAAAAGTTGTTACTTTAGTTTTCTTGGCTTTCAGGATACAAATTTTGAAACAACTTAGAGTTCATGTGGGGATATCAAAAAAGCGACAAAGTTGTATTATTTTTTTTACACACTTAGACTGAATGAAGAAACTATTGATTATTAATTTAAAAACAAATAATTCTAAGAACTGTTAATTATTAAATACTCAGATACATTAAAAAAATTTTAACTTTGCTCTTGAAGTGAATGATTGTACAAGGGAGTGGGAAAAGTCGGGATCATTTTAAAATATCTAGAGCAGGATCATTGGCTCCTAAGAACTTTGAATGGAAAGACTTGAATATTACATAAAATGTGATGTGACCATTGTTACATTGCAATCATTCATTCTGAGATTGGTCATTTTTTTCTTATTCACTCATTGTCTCTTGTTGTCTCCACAGGAAGTCCGTCAGCGATTGGTCAACCTGAGCACAAACATTCACGGCCTGCAGGTACGCAGTCATACAAACACACATAATCTTAATACCGAAATACAACATAACTCACCTTCATATTTAAACTTCCCGCTCAGGCTGCTGTGATTCGTCAGGACTCCATCCTGGAGCTATTAGCCGTAACAGGCCCTGCCCCTTCCACATCGGGCCCCGCCCACCCACGTATTAGCCGGTCCATGTCTCGGGATGCAGGCATGGACTCCAGCGGGGAGGCCGAGCTTCTGCGGCGACAAGTGGAGCTGCTGCAGGAGGAAGTGACACGGCTGCGTCTGAAGGGGGAGGAGCCTGTCAAAGAGGCGGCCGAGACAAACATCAGGAGGAAGAGCAACGGAGACATCAGTGATGCCATGAAGACGGAGAAGGTGCGTAAAAATTATGAAACATAGAGTAATCCACAGTCTTTATGAAAAAAAATCAAATGTGAGACAAATGCCGTGTTCCATTAACCTCAAAACTGTTGAGAGGGAAGTGGGACTGGCATCATCTCCGAGCTGCCAGCATTCCAGTTACAAAAGCGGCAAAAAATTCACAGATCCACCAGGCTATTGTTCGCTGTTGTTAGCACACCCTGTGTTGTAGTTCACACATACCACATGAAGAATGTAAATAACACTTTGGCAACATTTCCATAAATACAAGTTGAACAATACTGTGTATACAGCTGATTTAGTGCCATAAACACCAGTCAGAAGTGCAACTAAACAGAATATTCCAGGAGCTTATTAATCGTTTACGCTGGGGACAGCCATCTTTGATTGTCAACTCAGGGATGGTGAGGATTCCCAGAGTTCCCAGTAGGAAATTCCGACCACGGGGAGGGCGCTCCAGTTGAAACTTCCCACTCGGAACTTGAAAATCCCAACTTCCCAGTACAACTGGAATGCAGCAAAACATCCAGCTGATCAGCTGAGAAGAGCGTGATCAGACCCAAACAGCTGACATTTTATATAAATTCATACTTTTAAACTGATTTAACATCAGTTCAACCAGACGCTGATATAATAATCAGCCTCATTCCTCTCCAGATTTTATTGTTGGATATATAATAATATAAATTTAATATAAGATTGATGTCACTCTCTGTGGTTGTATTGATTAAACATCCATAGTGACTATCTTTACAACCACATAGACATGGAGTCCGTCTAAAAATGAGATGCCTCGTCTCAAGGGGCTTGAAGAGTAATGAAGAGTAATGCTTTGAGATAACACTTGTTATGAATTTGTACTATACAAATAATGATAGATAGATAGATAGATAGATAGATAGATAGATAGATAGATAGATAGATAGATAGATAGATAGATAGATAGATAGATAGATAGATAGATAGATAGATAGATAGATAGATAGATCAGGACACTGCAGGTGGAGGAACATGGATGTTACAAGACACACATTTGTGATCAGAGTACTTAAGGCAGGGAAACATGGCTAAGAATAGACCAGAGCAGCTGCATGAGCTCTGCAAAAGAACAAACATAGATGTGATTGGACCCAAACAGACGATGGGGGAGATTTAGGCCAAGCAACACAAATTCCCCTTGGCAGATTAAGGCATGCAGACTGAGGACCAGAGTGTGATTTCAGTCAAACAACAGGTTTGGGCACTGCGGGAGGAGGAACATGGATATAAAAACAACATTATAACTGCTACAAGTGCTGCAAGTGGAGGCACATTAATGCGATTAGACTCAAACAGTCTATCAAGACGCTGCAGGCGGAGGAAACAAGGATATGTGATTAGACCCAAACACCTAATTGAGGCACTTCAGGTGGCGGATCATGTGCCTAATCCCAATGTCCGCTTTAAAGCCTAAGATCCCTTACGGACTTAAATGGCATCAGGTGTGAGTGCGTGACTGTCTGAGTCCACCAGGGCTTGTGATTCTTAATCCGTAATGGGACACACTTACTGTATATGACATCACACATCCCCTGAGAAAAGGTAAAATAATGAGGAGGAGCTCATTGAGTGTGTATTTGGGTTTTTTCATAAAAAAAAAGTAAGCACAATATCATGCGACAAAAGTCATGTGTTGATCATTTGTGAAGATTTTACAGAAAAGTACATTTAACTCTCACCAAAACACGTCAAAAGTTTAGAAAAACATCTCCTCTATCAAGAAATGATTTCTGTGTTGTCTGTTTTTCATTTGATAAAAAAATGTGGTCAAGATCTGACAAATCTGCTCCTGAACCTTTTATGCTAATCTCCATTCGAGCAGTCACTTTTTGCTGTCATCCAGCTGCCATGGGCCCGAGCTCAATCATGTTTTTTTTTATGAAATTGTTTTCTTAAAGTATTCGTTACTAAGGGTTTGTTGTTGATGCATGTTGTGGTCATTGTGTGTAAGTACGTATTGTATGGACACACATGTTGGGATGGACTCCTGGAAGAGTAGCTGTTTTCTTTGTGACAGCTAATGGAGATCCAAATAAATGATAAATGACTTTAGATTGGAGCTTGGCAAGATGGATCTGAATGAGTACAGACATTGAATCAGGTGGACCCACCTGCACTGCAAGCAAGCGATCATGTTTGTAGCAGTGTTTAACTCGGCTCACATGCCTTCTGTCTGTCTGGTCTGGGACGAAGCTTTACTGACAATCAATCAATTGATCTTTATCTGTGCACTGCTAGTACTTAGCAAGTGTTATCTCACTTTACAACAGAGCAAGCTGAAGAAAAACTATTTATAGGTACACATGATTTTTTCCTTTTTAATTTTTTTTTACTCTTTTAACTTACTTGTTTTACTATTTTAAGCTCCACTGTTCTTATCCTTCTCACGGTTTCTCGTTGTTTTATCCCTGTTTTCTTTTCTTGTTTTGACATACTCAGTTTTTATTATCATTATTTTATTTCACTTTATTTTATGTATTGATTTATTTATTATTAGTATTTTTTATTATTATTTTATTTATTTATTTTTTACTTTTTTCTTTTTACCAGTCCTCTATCTCCCCTCTTCTTTTCAATCTTCCTGATGTGATGTTGTCAACCTTCAACAGTCTTAAATTAATCTATGTATCTTTAAATCTATTATCTATCTACTGTCATTTTGTCTCCTTGTCATTATGCATTATACCAGCTGTTTCAGTCCTACCAGTTTATTCAGTTTTCTTTCATTTTGTTGCTTTAGTTAACTCGACCCTCTGTGCCTTTTCCTCTGACTCTCGTGGTCTCTGGTGAACTGAATATTGATTTTATTCTGCCTTTTTCTACCTGTCTGTTAAAGCACCTTGTAAACTTCTGTTTTTAAAGGTGCTATACAAATAAAGTTATTATTATTATATTATATATACATATACAGGATATAAATATAAATATTTGTATATACACATACATACATCCAGAGCTGTATCCCTCAAAGCAGAGATAAAGGGACTAAAAATAAGATTTTACAAAGAGACAGACCCATGAATGCCCAGATCATAAATCTGTCCTCATCACATTTATCTCCGCTGAATATAGATTCAATCAATCTTTTTCAGTACAGCACCATATTTGTCTTTGTTGAATATAGATTTTTTTCATGGAAAGCCCCTTGAGATGTGGCATCTCATTTACAGAGACCTCATGTCCATGTGGTTGTAAAGATAGTTACTATGAACACAACCATGGATGAAGAGATCAATTTAACATTAACATTAATGTCTTTAATGAATATAGTCTGAAGAGGAATTATGTTGATAAATGATCAATTAAATGTTTGAGTGTGCTGTTAACCATGGACTATTACTGAATGTTGTTGTTTTAAATGCTAATTTATCAGGTTTATAACTTTTGTATTTTAGTATTGTTTTTTATTGTTGTATTGTATAATTTATTACTGTATTGTATATTTTTCTGTTTCCTGCCCAGGGACCGCAGATGTAAATTAGCTTATAGCTAACTCTGGCTTGACAGTCTTTGTCTTGCATGGCCCCTGTTAAATAAACAAATAAATAAATAAATAATATAGCAGCATCAAGCTGAACTACCATTAAAATGGGTTTTACTGCTCTGAAAATATGAACCTGGCAAGTACATTTACCGCCCTCACTTTAATACCACTAAAATATCCTTTGAATGTATAGAAGTCCTGACATTGTTAGCCTGGTTATTATGGAAAACATGGAAAGCCTTCCTATTGCACAAAGTCAACATGTTGTTTTTTAATCTCCTGGGCCCACATGTTGATTCTAATCACCACCAAAATCTATCAGTGTTGGGCAAGTAACTTCAAAAATGTAATGCATTATTTATAACTTGTTACTGTCATTTCAGAGTAATTACTTACATTATAATGTGACTGTATTTGAAATGTTAAGCATTACATGATTATCGCATTACTTTTAAGTTACTCTTGTGAAAATAACAGGAAATATGGATTTGTCATTCTAAATGTAGCTCATTACGCTCAAAAAGCTCATTACACATCCAGTAGAAGGTGATGTGGTGACTGTCTGACTGAGTTCAGCTTAAGGCTAAAAACAGTAGAATATAATAGACACATTGCTGCTCATGGCACAATACAAGAAACAATCATAGAAAAAACAGACAAAAGGTAAATTCTGGTAAATTGTGTTAGAGATACTGAAACTTTAGGCCTAGTGAAGGACTTTTCTCCTCTGCTGATCTCACAGAGTCTTTGGTCAATTTGTACTTTACCAAACAAACAAACAAAAAAACCCTCATTTAAACTCTTCAATTAAATATGCATCATAACGTGCATTACTGACATTTGTACCAAGTAAAATATTACCTTTTTGTAATGCCTTACATTACTATGTTGCAGTAAAAAGGAATGCATTACAGTAATCAGATTACTTATTTACTGCATTACTCCTAACATGAAATATTGTCAGTACTCCCCTGTGCCATGACCAACAATTCTCAACAAATTCCATTCATAACTTTCGAGTTATCGTGCTCACAGTCGGACAAACAGGCAGACAACGCTGATAAAAGCATGAACTAAAATGTGATGAATTTTTCTTGAATCATTTAGAATAACTGTGTGGATGTGTGTGTGTGTGTCAGCAGGCGAGCAGGAGGCGTGGCAGCAGGGAGCTGGAGTCCTGCCCCTCCGCCCCCTTGGCCACCCAGGACCCGATTGACCAACTGGATGGTCTGCAGGAAGGAAATGAGGAGGAGGAAGAAGAGGAGGAGGTGATGAGGATTTCTCCTCGCTCTGACAGCCCCAGAGGTTGGTACAACTCACCCTTTATTTTTATTATACTATTTATTCCATGTATTTGTCTGTAGTTGCCTTTGTAACTGTTGATCCGCTCTATCAGACCTGCAGGACATCCCTGAGGAGAGCGAGTGTGGAGCTGAGCCGAGTTAACGCCACCAGTGATGCCACCATACTGTCACCAACAAACAAAGAGACTTTTATTGTGAAAGTTTGAGCTGGAGATGAGGTCATTTCCTGGCGCCTGATGTGCTGTCATGTTTTGTTTCTAAAGTGTCTTTATAAATGTTTACACCATCACATCAGCTGAAGCCGAGCCCTCGTTGCATGGAGCGGGCTGGGCGCAGGGAGTAAATGGAACTGGAGATGGGTTATTTTAATGGCCACCACACTACGTTTCCCAGAATGCCTTTGGATATCAGCAGCTATCAAAGTAGTTAATACATGTTTATTTAAAGTAGTTTAATTATGAGCAGAATGTCTTTTTAGGATTAAAAACAAATAGAGTAAATCTTTTCCTTCTTGTTGTGATACCAAAAATATATTTTATTTTATTTAGGAAACATTCTGTCAACAAGAACTTAAAGTTTAAAGAATCAAGGAAAGGATGTTTGAAATGACATCACTGCTGTCTGTAAGCATGTTAGCATGTTAGCATGTCTCTGGTATATTTATATAGAGTATGAGCTTACTCTAACGGCCTGGTTGGTATTCAGGTTTGTTTAGCTGAAAGACTGAGGATTTTTTTTTACCAAAACACATTGATCTGCAGAGCAGAACTTAATTGTCAATGTGATGACGGACAGCAGATGCTGATAAAGAAGAACATGAAGAAAAAAATGTGGGAAAAAGATAAGGACCATTTCAGAGCTTTGATTTCTATCTTTTACTGAGACTTTGTTTAATTTAAATCATTTATTTGAAGAAGGAAACTACAGGAAACACCGTCAGACCACTACCATGGTCACAGCGGACACTTATGATGCTGGATGAAATTAAAAGTGAAACACTGAGCACCTGTCCAGATTTGGGTAGGCACTTCACTCTGTGATGATTTAAAGTCCCAGCAGCTTTTTAAGTTTTTATACTTTTATATGAAAAAAGATGGATTTCTTTGATCATGAACAGTTAAAAACTGAAGTATCTTTTAAGTACTTGTACTCTGAAGAGTAGAAACATTAGACTGAAGTTACTGTGTGTATAAATATTGATCATAAAACTGTAAATGTTTGTTGTTGTGTTTGTGTGTACTCGTCATGAATCTAATTAGCTGGAAAAATGATGTAATTTTTATGTCTTTATTTTTATTCCTTTTCCCAGTCCCTCTCATCATAACCTGTAATGTACATATTTTATAAAATTAAAAACCAAATCAAACATATGCCATTGAGTATGGTTTTTTACTTTTCTGATATTTTTGTGTTTTTAAGAGAAGTAAAGTATATTAAGAGATTTTTCAGGTGCTCTTTTTCAAAACGTAATTGCACATTTTAATCAGTTACAATCAACAACTGACATTCTGGCAGAGCAAAGCTCTGAATCTTAACTAAAGTAAATAAACAAGAGAAAATAATAGAGAAATGAGTATAAATGTTATTACATTCAACGTAGTGCTTTAAATCAAGTTGGAAAACTGGACATTTTGAGAACTTAGCTTTGTGAAGTAAAAGTGAAATTTTGCTTTGAGAATCATCAGATTAATGTGTTGATTTTTTTGTTTTTTATCATCATAATACAACAACTCATCCACTTTGGATTTTTAAAGGTGACTTGGTAAAAGTTTTTCCTTTTATAATCACTTTTATCAGCACTCATCACCGTTGTATAGAGGTTTATTTTTTATTAGCATTACAGTCATGAAAATGTAAAAAACAACAACATAGATTTACAGGGCAAGCGTCGTTTTGTTAACACAAAATCACAAATATAAGAATAAAAGTAAGATTATGTAATAACGTGGAATGAAATAAAGAGAGAAATGTCAGAGGTTTTGCCATAATGTGATCTTAACGTTGAGCCCACTGACAGTGTAGTGCACGGATGAGGCGGATACGTCATTTCCTGTGAATGGACGAAACCCGGAAGTGGGTGTAGTCCTTTCGGGGAGTGTCTGCAACCGATTAGAGCTAACGGGGCCGACGGATACACCGACACTCCGATGGAAGTCTGTCCTCTGTTAATTTAACTTATATTATTAGTTTACATCCACCGAAACTACCCTAACACTCTTAAACCGGAACACTAAACTTTATCCCACTTTGCAAAGTTTGCCTAAAGATTAGCTAGGTTAGCTGCTAACAGCTAGTTAGCCTCCTGCTAACAGGGAAGTGACGGTGCAGGTGAAGTCGGGCTCACACCGCCGGGTTACTTTGATCCCACACAGGTAAGCAGAGTCTCCAGACACATCTCAGACAGGTAATACTCACCTGGTCGTGTTAGCTTCAAACACTGTAAGTGCTTTTTCGATATGCTTAAATGCTACAGGGCGGTGTCCGCTGTTAGCATCCGGAGCTAACGTGCCAGAGTTGGAAAAAATAAACTCAATGCAAACTATGTTAGTATACAAAAATTAAAGAATTTACTAAATTACAGTTGATGTCTGAATTCAAGATTAAGCCGTGAAAATTATAATTATGTATAAATTTAAGAGGCAACGATTCTTTTTGGGAGGGAAAGTTATTTTAATGTATCTATGTTCGTCATTTAAAGTGTTTTAAGTGATAATGTTCATAAGTGATCTAAAAGAATAATGAATAAAATGTGATACATGGCCTAGTATGTGAAATATGTCAGTATGTAGAAATTCTGCAATTTCAGATATATACACAAAGTATTATGCAAGGATGTATCAGGAATATAAAATTATTTCTGACTCAAAGAATAATTTATTCAAACAGATTTGTACAGAGATTGTCCAACGCGGATCTAACCTTGCTCTTCTATTTATTGTGGAAATAGGATAAATAGAGTCATATAACCTTATAAACAAAATTGTATCAAAACCCTCATTACCAGGACTTGTTTAACAGTAAGAATAATCGTTATCTATAGAGATGCATGATAACATCAGACATTTTCCTGAAAACCTGATCATTGGTATTGGCAGAAATTATATTTTAGTCAATATTTACAGCCAATATTTTGACCAGAAAAATTAGAAAGCGATGTCCCATGTGTTGGCTGTCATACTTGCAAAACCTACAATGCACGGTTGTTTGCTTCATAGTTGCATATAAAGTCCACTTTTATGAAGCCAGAGTTACATTTATTAAAGAATAAAACGTTTTTATTACTTCTCATCAGGACACATGAAATAAAAAGAGTAATTTTAATTTAATAGAGACTGAGTGCTCTTGACAAAAATTCTCCTTACAACATAAATTCAAGATAGGACATAAAATTAAAAAGTACCATGAGGAACATAATTAAAATAAATGTTAGAATTATAATATGGTAAACATGACAGCCAAACACCAATGCGCGATACAATCTGCTAAAGTGGGTTCATGAAAAGAAAATAAATTAACAGAGAATAAATTCCGAGCAATAAATCTGACCTTAAATGGAAATATTAAACAGATTAAGACTATTTTTATTCATAAATACATAAGAAGAAATAAGCATAAAAATGTAGTCCGCTGAAAGCAGGACTAAAAAGGTACATCCACTGATGTATGGGCTGTAAATGTCAGCAAACATTTCAGTCACTCCAAAGTATGTTAAAACTTCAAGCTATTCAGCAGCTTACTGTACATCTTTTTTTAGGCACAGGGCCACATAATAACACACTGAATCCTTCATTACAGTGCAAATGGAGTGAGCAGTGATTTAATGGACATTGGGATTATGATTACTGAACACAACTACTCATTCTTCAGTCATTCAAACTCTGTTTTTATTTCTTTATATAGCACTGTCCATACAAATTCAATTGCAGTTCAATGTGTTTTACACTGAGACAAAAAAAGAATTGACAAAATACATGTATACACACAGTATATTTATGTATACACATATACATCATTGATGATAATAGTTTTCTTACAACCACTCCGCAAATAAATGCTCAGCAGAGGTCGATCTACTAAGTTGTATTCTACTGTGATTGTATTGATAGGTCGGATGTGAAGAAGATTTAGAGACGTATGCACACCAGAGAAGCTAAAGGAAGAGAAATGGTCAAATTTTATCACGACTGATAAAGTATACAAACAAAAAGCAAGAGATAATGCAGTTAAACACGAATCACCAGACATAGATAAATAAATTCAAATTAATAAGAACATTAATTCAACAGCATTTGCATGACTGATTATACGCTGATCAGGCATAACATTATGAAACTTAAGTGATAAACTCTGATCATCTCTTCATCATGGCACCTGTTAGTGGATGGGATAAGTAAGGAAGCTAGTGAATATGTTGTCCGGAGAAATGAGCAAGCGTAAGGGATTTGAGGGAGTTTGAGAATTACCAAAGTGTGATGGCTGACGACTGGGTTAGAGCATCTCTGAAACCTCAGCTCTTGTGGGTAGTTTCTGGTCTGTGGTGGTCAGCATAAATCTAAAGTGGTCCATGAAGAACAGTGGTGAACCGGGGACAGGGTCGCGGGTGGTCAGGGCTCATTGAGGCACACGAGGGATGAAGGCTGGCACGTATGATCCGATCCATAAGATGAGCTACTGTTGGCGGCAGGTGGTCATGTTGTTATTCCCGATCCGTGGTTTATTTTAAGGTTGTGCTAACATGCCATTTTGTCCAAGAAAAAAACACCACTGGTATGTTTACCACACAAACCTATGAACAGAACCATAGAATGCTGTTTGGGCGTTAATTTTATATTTGTGATATCAGCTGTAGTTCAGCTCTACGAGTACTCTAATTTGGAGTACATGTACTCAATTTTGTTCAACTAGTGCATGAGTAACCTTTATAGGTAAAGCAAAAAGTTTCACTCTAACTACTAGTAGATAAGAAAATGTTCATGAGTACTACTAGTGAGTTTTTTGGATATACTAGTAATGCTAGTATCGCTCGATCAATCAATCTTTTGACAATTTATAACAAGTGTTATTGTTGAACAATTTACAATAGAGCTTAAAACTCTTCATTTTTTTGGATACACATATGTGCATAGAGACATATATACATATAAAAATACACATATACAAATATATACATCCAGCACCCAACATGAATCTATATAGCCAAAACACTAGAAACAGTCTATTGCTACTCCTACTGGTTAGATACTTTTAGTTTACTAGTAGTGCAATTAGATTTGAAAAATATTACCAGTAAAAACTCAAAGCTTTACTAACGATACCAGTGACACGAAATTGTCTACCTGTGGACTATTTTGCTTTTCTAGTAAAGTCCACTCACAAACCAGTGCACCAAAAACGTTTTACTTGTAAAACAATTTTTTTGTTCATAAGTAAACTCGAAATATCTCACTAGTAGTACTAACAGACCTAATTCATATGAAGTAGGAGGGATTATAACCAAATACAGGGATGGTTGTACTCTTTTTGAATGCCAGTGTGGGATTTGCTTTTTCTCACCCCCTTAAAAGTATATAAGGAACAATTTAAGTCTACTAGTAGTAACAGTAGACCCAAAATAGTCTACTTGTAGTACTAGTAGTGACACTTCTTGCTTCACTAGTTAGGTCTACGTTTGATTAAATATTTTTGATAATCATAATTGTAATGGCAATTGAAACTCAACTAATTGCCCAGCTTGAACTGGAAGTATTGTTTATCAGGGATTATTAAACGCTCGTATCAGTTTGTGCTTTTTTAAACTTTAATTAAGCTTTAGGTTTGCTTTTACTCTCTTGCTGCCTTTTAACTTGCTGATTTGAGCCTTGGTATCACTCACAGTATAATACGTCTCCTATCAGTAATTAAACAAGCAGTCACTGAGGAGTAAGTCTTTTTGCCCATAAAGTCGACGCATCACGCTGAGTGTAACTCTACAGGACGACATCCTCCTGCTGTGAGTGTTGTAACTGATGAGGAGTGCTCTGCCCTTTCCACAGGTGTAGCCATGTCATCCATCCTGATGAGTAGTTTTTATTTCATGTCATACACACATAAGTGGGTTCATCTCTGATCCTGGAGATTGTTGTGGTGATGACGCATTTCTGTAGACAAAGGGTGAAGTCAGCTTGGAGATGGCTCCCTCAAACCACTCACTGGGTTTTTTGAACAATAACTGAGAATAATCAGTGGGAAAAGTTTATGAAGCTTTTTCTAAGTAAAAAGCTAAGTTAACTACACCACGGTTTGATCATAATGTGTGTGATGTGCTCCGATAACCTCAACTAAGGGTGTCCCGATCCAATATATTGGTATCAGTCCAATATCAGCAAAAAAAACAAATGTCGGATTATATCGGCCTGCATCTGAAATCTCCGATATAAGCTCTTCAATACAAGCAAGTCCATTCTAATTTATGTTTATGTATTTGATTCAGTTGTAGAATATGCTTATGTTTATGTTAAACACAGTGGTTATTTATGGATATTTTTGTTCTTATTGGATTAACTGAGGTCACTTCAGGATCCTCTAATTATTTTTTTATTTATGTCATTTAATTGTAGTAGGGCTGGGCAATATGGCCTAGAAATAAAATCCCTGATTTTTTTCCACAGTACTCAATTTGCGATTTTAATCGATTTTTCCCTCCCTAAAAGAAACAAAACTCCCAGTGACATAAAAATGAAACAAATCAAGTTTTGCCTTTATGTTGTCTAAATGTTTCCCTCTTAAAGTCAAAGTCTGGGTCATAAAAGGTTGATTATGTTTTATAAACATAGGCAGGTTTGTCTACATAAACACTAAAAGGCTGAGGTATTTTTACAGTATTAGCATGAAACTCTGATCAATATTTAATCAACTTAAATAACAAATACAAGCCTATAAATTGTTTGTGCAAGCCCTACAAGGCCGACCATCATGAAAATTGTAATTTTTTTCAAAAATTGCAACTACTTACAATTGGACTAAGGCACGAAATAGATCTCCCCTTAATTTTTTAAATCTTCTGCAGAAAATAATTCAAATTAATCTATTTTTTTGCCCAGCTCTAAATTGGAGTATGTTGTGTTCAAGGTTAGAATGTATTGAACCCATTGGTTAATAACAAATGGGTCAGTTTTTCTCGTACCTACTATTGCTGACAACTGTTCTCTGTTTGAGTAATCTCACTGATCAAGCCTTTTCTTACACTCCATGTTACAAAATAAGTAATAAAAGTATGTGTGATTCCTGCTGATATCATATCTAATCAATATCGGAATCGTATCGGAGATGAAAAGTTGTTATCGGGACTCCCTTAATCTCAACACAGCACAACACACACAAAACAGTTTTGTCTCACCACTGATCTAGAATCTAGTCCTCCAAGACAAAAATCTGATCAAACATGATCTAACAGAAATGAAGAATAAACAGCAACAACTGGAAAAGACATGCAGCATGGAAGAGGATATATGAGAATAGAAAATGATGGTGGTCTTGGGACTATTTTTGACTGAAAAATCCTGAACTTAAAAAAAGAAAAGACTGTGGAAAACATGTTAGAGACAGCATGAACACGTGAGCTGGTCCTCCATTTCTGAGGTCACAGAACTTTATGTTTCAGGTCAAGCTTGTAGTTATTTACGCCTGCTTCCTTGTTCCTCATTCAGCTCGCTTCTTGATTGGCCACATTCATGTCACAGTTCATGAAGTCAACTCGGGAGTCGTCAGCTTTCCCCACACACATGAAGATGTTTGGGTATAAATATAGAGAAAGCTTAATATTTACGTTTGTTGGCCTGACTTGTTTTAAATCTGATTATTGGAACAAATTCAGTTTTAACAAACCCCAGACCACAAGAGAATCTGGAGTTCCTTGTCCTTGGTCGAGGAGGGGGAAGTTGGGACACAAACAGCCTGATAATCTTGATGTTTGTACTCCGCTTTACTTCAGTGTCACCTCCACTGCGCTTCCAGCTTCTGCCTCATGCTCTGACCTCCTCTGTAAAAAACATTCTTCTTAGTGTGACCCTGAGTTAGTACTCAGGCTGCGTCAGTGTCAGCCGAACATCACTTTAAAAATGAGGGAACAGGAAATTATAAAATGATAATCTATTTCCTCGTTTAAGGACTCAAAACTGCAGAGATTTAGATGCAGCCCAGTGTTTTTGGATTCAGCTGACAGAGCTTTTCTATTTCAGAAGAAGGAGAGGAAGATGAGTGGACAGAACAGCATCGATGCAGTGAAGAAGAAGATCAAAGTCCTGCAGGAGCAGGCAGAGGAGGCCGAAGAGAGGGCCGAACGTCTGCAGAAGGAAGTGGAGAAGGAGAAGAGGATCAGAGAGGAGGTGCGTACTGATCACACTGATCACACAGACCTGCACAGGTGACCAAGACTTCTGTTGAAGCCTGTAGAAACTAGGGCTGGGCAGTATATCAATTAGATTGCATTATTTTCTGCAGAAGATTTGAAAATGAAACTCTAGATTTTTATTATCAGCTTACTCCAATCATAAGTAGTCGCAGTGTTTAAAAATATAATTGCTGATAGCGTACAGTATTCATGATTAGGATTGGGCATCGAGCATCGAGTATCGATTGGAACCAGGAGTAACTTTCCAATTCTCCCGGAATCGTCCAAATGTTTTAATTTCAGTTCCCAGTTTCGATTCCTAGTCCGCCGACCGGAAGGAGAAACCGCTGAACACCAACGAAGAAGAATCCGCCAGAAGTATTTAGGTTAGCGCAACCATGGACAATACACCCATCATGAGTTTTTCAAAAATAAAGCTCTCTTGTGAAAAGTGAACTCCTGTGAAAAGAAAATTTATATTTTTTTTCAGTTCAGATATATATATAAAAACAGCCCTATGAGAAATTCATAGTATAGTTCATAGAAAGTGGTAAGTTCATAGCATTAAAATTCATGGAGAAGTACAGACTATTTTATCCAGAAAGACCTCTGGTTAGCTAGCTCATTTAAAACATCATAAGTAGCGATATATTCTGAGAGTTCTGAGGAAGATCCGAGCTGCATTTTTATTAACATCACAACAGACACACACTTTGGCTTGGGTCACGTCTTTTGGTGCGTTCCAGTTGTAGTAGGAAAGTAGGAATTTCCAGGTTCCGAGTAGGAAACTGCAACTGGACCGTCCTGTGATAATCACATTCTTCATGTGATATTTGTGAACAACAACGCAGGGCATGCTAACAACAGCTAACAATAGCCTGGTAGATCGGCATGTTTTTTCCGACTTCAACTGGAACGCTGCTAAGTCGATGATGTCACTCCCAGTTCCGAGGTAACTGGAACGCAGCATTACGACAGTCGCCGCACGTGCTCATGGGTAGCAGAGTCTTTATGTCGCCGGTAATAGATTCTCCTCATAGCACCTTTAAAAAATGCTGTGAAAATAAACACATTTTTTTCTTTTTTTTTTGAGAGGAAAAAGCATTCAACGTTGCAAATTGAGTTGTGGAAAAAAAAATTGGGATTTTATTTTAAGGTCATACTATCCAGCCCTATCAGAAACCTTTAGCAGAATCATACTGACTCTGGTCGTTACAGGCGGAGGCCGAGGTGACAGCTCTGGGTCGCCGCCTGCAGCTCAGCGAGGAGAACCTGGACCGAGCTCAGGAGCGTCTGTCGACTGCTCTGCACAAACTGGATGAGGTGGAAAAGGCTGCAGACGAGAGCGAGAGGTCAGGCACGCCTACAGACGCGGCTCTTTGTTTGTTTTTGTTTCTGCTGTCTCTGTTCTTTTCTGTCATGCACCTCGATCTGACTTCTTTCTCCGTCTGTCAGGGGGATGAAGGTGATCGAGAACCGTGCTCTGAAGGACGAGGAGAAAATGGAGCTGCTGGAGGTTCAGCTGAGAGAAGCCAAACTGATTGCAGAGGAGGCAGACCGCAAATATGAGGAGGTAACACACAGCAGCTGCTGTCATTGTCTGTTTCCATGGTTTATTTCAAAATGAGTGAGAAAAGCTGTTAAAGGGATACACAAACTTTTCTTTGTGTGTGCAGTAACAAGGAAGAAACAGGCAAAACTCACCTACCTCTAAGTTGATTAGCTCAAACACTGGGAGTCAATGGGTAGTGTTAGCCTGCCTCTGCATACAATCATCAGATAACCTCTTCAGTAACTCTTGTTGTTACTTGTTTTTATTTTAAGTTATCTTCTACTGTCTTCATATTATCTTCTAGTACTCGTAAACAGAGGTTTTGTTTTGATGTGATGTCCGCCATCGAGTCGACTCTTTAACTTTGATTAAAATACTAAAGTCACAACAAGCACACAGGGCTTTTTACAGGTGCTGAAGAGTTTATTGGATGAATGTAGGCAGAGGCAGACTAACACTTCCCATTGACTCCCAGGGCTTGAGCTAAGCTAATTAGCGATGGGTGAGTTTTGCCTGTCTCTTCGTCATTACTACATGCAGAGTCCAAAGAATGGTGTCTGTCAGCTTGCACAGGACTCAGGAGTGAGGCGAGACAGAAAAAGGAAAAAGAAGTTGGTGTGTCCCTTTAAAATGAAGCCTTTAGCTTAGCCTATTTTGTCCCTATTCATTTCTACCACAAGTTGGATTTTCTCAATAGAATATTGAGCCACTGAGTGCAGTGTCCATGGTTAACATACATTGTAAAATGCAGCATTTTTGGTCTGTTAAACCGCATCTGTCCTGTTAAGATTTGTAGTTAACTCATTAGAATATAACAGATTTTATTAAACCAACTGTTGGCTAAGTTGTGAAAACCTCACCAAACCAAAAACCCTGACCAAAACAGAAGTTATGTTCATACTGAATCATGTGCATCTCATCTGAGCTCATATTGTTTTCCTGTTTCATGACTGTCTCAGGTGGCTCGTAAACTGTGCATATCGGAGGGAGGACTGGAGCGAGCCGAAGACAGAGCGGAGCACGCTGAGAGGTCCAACACACACTTTTTTACTATTAACACCTTTATGCACATGTTTATGCACACTCACACACACACTTATGCACGTCTTGCTACTGCTTACAGCATGAAGCTTCTCTGATGCTGCTAACACACACAAACACATGTGCATGCATGTTTTTAGTGTCTTTTTGGCTCAAACGAAAGAGGAAATCACCTGTTTAGGGTTTCATGTATAATTGTTGTGTTTTTGCTCTACAGTCTACACCATGGGTCATTAGCTGCTTGAGCAAGAGCCAGTATTTTTCGCAGAATATTCTCTGGGGACCAGATTTAAGAAAGAAATAATAGGCAAAAATTAGAAAATATTGAGTCTATTTAAACTATTAGTTTATTTTAGCCTTCAAGAGAGTGTTAATTTGGTCGACTAATTGTTTTCATCATGGTTTTCGTCAACTATTTTTTTTTTCCCTGATGAAAACTAGGCTATAAAAACTAAAAAAGCAAGAGCACATAGACAAAAAATTAAAACAAATTAACTGGCATTTTCATTAGCAAATAAAAACTACACTAAAATGTTTGACACAGACTTAATCCAATCAGACCTAATTTGGTTATGTAGGAGGTAGAGACTAGGGGTGGGTTAAAGAAATCAATTTTAATTGATTTCCCTTTAAATGGTTCATAATCGATCCATAAAATCCAAAGATCGATCTTTTAACGGGGGTAGTTTTTTCTTCATTGGACGGTCCAAGAAGCAGCCTGTGGTATCAACTCTGCTAGTCTCATGTTTAGCTCTGCTTTCCACTGAACAAGATCTCATGAGATGTTACTGCAAGCAGTCAAAAAAACACTATAGCACTATAGGGCCACCACCGGAGAGTTAAAAAGTTGACGTTTGGACATATTTCAGATTTAACAAGCATGAAAGAAAAGACAGGTTGGACAAAAAACAAGTAACTTGCAGAATATGCATTAATGCATATCATTAACATGTGATTAATGTAACTGCTTTGGGTTCAGTTCTTAATGTAAAAACAGTTTTAATACAGTTTCAATTCATTTACAGCATTATTTTTACTGAGATAACCCAGACTGAACAGATTTCGAATCGTGAATCGAATCGATTCGAAACCTCTTAATCGAATTGAATCGATCCAGAAAATCTGAATAGATACCCATCCCTAGTAGAGACAAGTTATGAATCTATCCAATCACAGCTACTTTGGTTGTGTGGAAAGGTTGGATGAGTTCAGAGGGACATCCAATCACAGCTGCCTTAGCTTGGTGGAGGCGGGATAAGATGTGGAGCGATCCAATCAGAGCTGCTCTCTTTATGAACTGATATATTCATGTAGAGCAGGTTCACTGTTTGCAGGTGACTGCATTTCACACAAAAGTTAAATATGTGTCTGTTAATTTATACATTCAAGCATTACTAGCATTCAAACTAAATTATCAGTAAAACGAAAATATATTTTAGGCAAATGACCAAAAAAAAGTGCTTTCAAAAGTAGTAAATTCTTACTGTATATCGAACTGGTCTGAGGTAAACACGACTGCTCTGAAACCTCTCCTTTCACTGTACAACAGGCTCTTAAAGCTCTGGATAAAGAATACGACCATCATCATTGTCTTATCCTTACCAAACTTAAGGTGCTAGGTTTTGTACATTGTGCAAACATGATCATATTCTAAAATGCATGTGTGTTTTTCAAAATTATTCATGGAGCATCCTCTCTGCTTTCGCACAGTCAGGTTTCTCATAAATAACCACAACAGAATATAACAAGCTCCCAACTGAACTAAAGCCCAACACAAACTATTTTCTTCTCCAGAGAAACAAAAACCTGGATTATTAGAAACCAAGCCTGTCAGTATTGACTGTTGACTGTTGTCAGTTCTGGTGCAGCTTCAGAAGGCTGAAGTCAAAAGGTCTAAATGTAACACCTACCTAACTGTAGGTGTAAAGGTCTCATTTCCTTCAAATGTGAGCTAAGCCAGAGGACGAGGAGGAGCAGACGGTTTTGATGATGTGACGACCTTTTTCACGCTTTGTTTCAATGAGCAGAGATGATGTCATCTTTTCATCGATAAAGTAATGTTTCATTATCTCATGTTACTTCACAGCTTGTTATTATTGTTGTGAATTTACCCTGACTGTAGATTAAAGGTGTCAGCTTTATTTTTCACCTCTTTAAATGTTTTGGCATCTTTTAGATGCATTTTCATTGCAGATTATTGATTAATATCGGTCACCTGAAGTAATTATCTCCAGTTGTCAGTCTGTCCCGAGATATGCTGAGTTGTTTTACCTCTGAATTCAGGGCAGCACTGTGAAAATAAAGAAAAAGTGCTTTTACTGATCGATCAGATTAAGTTCAAAGGTCATATCTGCAGTAATATTTGTTTAGTTTGGAGATAGCATGCCACCAGCTAAGACAAATGTTCTGCATGTTACAGCCTGTTTCTATGTGGAGTTTAAAGTGGACACCATAACTTAAGATTCAACTTAAGCTCTACTGGTGCTACAAAGGATTTGAAACATTACTGAGTAGGGATGGAAATCACAGGTGGCTCACGATATGATACTCGATACATGGTCCATGATAGCGATATAATAATGATGCAGCAATTCTGCGTTAGTTAATGTGTTGTAACATAAATAATGTAACAATATGACACAATAATTGATTTTGAATGTTGTAAAAGGGTTCAAATTCAAGAAAAGATTGAGGCAATAATTTACCAGCAACATTGAATATAAAAAAATCAACAGTTTGACAGTGGAAGTGCAACAGTTTTGGGGACAGTAAGAATTCCTCTAGCATGTAACCTGCTAGAGGATGCTTTGAATTTCCCTCGGGATCAATGCAGTATCTCTCCATCTACCTAAATATAGGCAGGTTTATCTGCCTAAATGCTGAAAGCTGAGCTACAGAATATTAACATGAAACAAAATTTAATCTCATTTGAAAAACAGGTAATCAATCAGACTTAATTTATAAGGCACTTTTTATACATACAATGTAGCAAAAAGTGCTGTTCATTAAAATAAACAAGCAGATAACAGTCAGGGGAGACAGAATAAAATACAAAACCTCACCCACCCTCCTAGCCCACATTTAAAACAGCCACTCAGACGCACACACACACATAAACATATGCATGTAACAGAGGTAATAAAATGCTAAAATTCAATTAGGATAGACAGTTTTCAAACCAAACAGCTAAAAAAGTGGTAACACATAAAACACTATCTCTGAAAGTAAAATGGAATAAAAACAAGGCTGTAAATGTGCTTGTGCAAAACCTGACAGGAAAACTGTAAATTTTCAGGATTTATATTTTCAGCATTACAACAATTTATTATTGGGTTAAGTAAAAAAAAAAATCTAGGTCAACAATCCAGTGGGTACGCCCCGAGCTCACAGTGCTGCAATAAGCCAGTATGGTCTAAATTTCTTCCATCCTAAAAAGGTCTTAGAAAATAGACGAAAACTCAAACTCATGTAAACGCACTCACTGGAGACCTCATCCTGATGCCACACTGCCTCACTTACAGCGCTCTAATCCCTCTGCATCCATCTCTCTTTCTGTTTGTTTCCATGGAAATGTCTCTGCTGCTGCACGTCATGCTGCCTGTCTGCCCCTTTCTCCATCTATCCACCCCTCCCTCTGTCTCTGCCCTGTCTGTCCGTCCGTCTGTCCGTCCACTCACGTCTAACAGTAAGGTTCGGAGGCTGGAGGAGCAGTTGAGGAGTTTCGACCAATCACTGAAGAGCCTGCAGGCATCTGAAGATAAGGTACTGATGGTTGCAAATCTCTGTGCTACTGTCAATCAAAGCAGAGCTCCGCCTCCTCTGCCTCACCTGGCCTGGAAGCTGCAGTCAATCTAAGCAGAGCTCCGCCTCCTCTGCCTTTTTTTTTTTTTACCTTCAGTCGCTGCTTCAGCTCCTCCTCCTGCTGCACGATGCATGGCTTTAACTTCTGCAGACACACAACTCCACAATAACCACACAATAACTTCACGATAACCTGTCCCTCCAGGATTTTGCTGGAACTTTTTGATTGTTGCAAGAAAAAATTGAGGCTTTATCGTGTCAATGACTTTTCAAGAGCAAATTTATTTAAACTGATTCTTATGTTTTAGTTATCCTTGTTAAAACTGATTGAAAATGCAGTGATTCAGTTCTGTAATGTTCTCTTTTTCCACCATGTATCAGTGTTTCCAAAAGGTTTATCTATCTATTATTTTTCTTTTTTTGAATCCATAAAGTTTTCTTTGATAAGGATTACCCTCTAGGGACAGTGTGGATTGATTACCGTAAGTTCTCAAATACAAAGTGCATTTTTTTTGGCTCTTAAATAAGGTCTAATGTTTAGGTGCGTGTTGTTGACGAGTACAAGTGATATTTGTAAATATTTTGTCTCTCCAACATCGCGGCTACAACACATCTGATACAAAAAAAATCTTTCTCTGTGAAACATTATCGCCAAACTTTTTGAATTCTTATGAAACTGACTGTGAAACTGTCCTCATCCAATATTTTGGGTCTTTATTAGTTTACCTTGTGTCATGATCGTGTAATTTGCCATGTTATGGTATTAAAGTACAAATTCATTTTTTTCTATTTTTGTAATTACACACAGTTTAAGCATTTATAACAAATTAATGACAAATACTTGCCAGAATTGTTTACTTTTATTTCTAATGAAAAAACTTAAAACAAATGTACTTATAGGACACTTCCTGACACAGTTATTGACTAAAAAGACAAAAGAACTGTTAAAATTATAATATTAAAGGGGTTACATGATTTCAAGACTGTGTTAAAGTACTTTTTTCAACATTTTGAGCACACTGCAACATTATTGCAATAATAATGATTACCGTGATAATTTTGGTCATAATAACCATGATATGAAATTTTCATACCATTACGACCCTAGCTCTGCTTGGTTGAAGACATCACCTTGTTGGTCGCTGCGCTCTGATTGGTTGGCACACAACGACTGATCATGCTGGGATGTGTGAAACAAGATACGACATGAAGTCATTGCTTCAAGTACTGCAAGATTGTCAGCAGGTGTCTGAAGAGAATAATAGAATTACAGTGAAATACCATCGAAAATGTCAACAGAAAGAAAGTTACTCAGCAGAATTCTAAAGAAAGGTGACTGAAAGGTGAGGCAGTGGGCGACAAGGAAGCTGGTAGAAATTTGGTGTGAGTGAAGCTAACGTTTGTGGTTGGAGAAATAAGAAATAAGAGATAATGAAGGACAGACCAGCATCAAAAGCTTTTGTGTGTTTGTTTGAGAGAGTAAGGTTTGGGCAAAATTTGAGTGTGTGTTATGTTTGAGCGCAGCGTTTTTACCGGAAATAAGCATGAAAAATGGAGTCATATAATTGAGTGTATTATATTTGAGAAATTGTGGTACTGGAAATAAATGTACAGAACAAAAGAAAAGCCATATTTTCTTCTGATTGTTGTCTTTTATTTTATAGTTTTTTATGCTTAGATGGGATTCACATGAGGGTCACCATTTCAGGGTCAGGTCAGGTGTTGTCTTCAGAATTGCTTTTGGGGCAGGGTCATGCTTGGTGCTGGAAGTTGTTCTCTGTGCCTTTACAGGACATCTTGGACGCTTAGGTCATCCCAGGCACTTTAGTTTTACCTCCAAACTAGTCATCTTTGATATTGAGATTGACCTCAGTGCTGGTTCTTGGGACATAGACTCTCTGACATTATTGTTGTTTTCATGTCTTGCCTCTCTCCCGTGTCCATGACAAGCAGGTAGACATCAATCTTTTGTCTGTGCGTCTAGTAACAAGGAAAAGACAGGCTAAGCCTGCTCACCGTAGTTAGCTTAAAGGGATAGTTCAGTATATTTGAAGTGGGGTTGTATGAGCTCCATATAGCCACTATGTACATCATGCCTAAGTCGCACAGGCTGGTGTGATCGCTATGATACGGGATGAAATGACTGTCTCACCCCTGGACACACCCCGTAAATACACCGTCAGCAGTGCTTCGGGGGCGTTCGTCCTGCTCCGATTAGGTTAATGCACAATATGACGAGGATTCCTTGAATTTCCATCCCGCTGACACGATGTCAGCCCCGCTCGAGCTCAGTTTGCGTCACGTAAGCCCCGACTGAGCCCCGTCGCTTTTGCCGTCTTGAATAGGACACAGTCGGGGCACAAACGGACAGATCCTTGTCAGTCGTCCTCATAAAGCTTTCAGGATTGAGCCACGATCAGCCCGACTGAGCTCCGTACATGCCATGCTAATACCGTTCGCATTAGGACTGTATTAGGCTTCCATCCCGCTATACTGAGAGCGGCGATTCTCCACGACAGTTTTGAACAGTTCAAAACTGTCGGGACCCTTCCACGTTCCCAGCCGTTCATCCACGACTATACAACGCTGATCTAGAGCAAGAAGCGCTTGCACCACGACCAAAGCACGTTTTATCAGGATTATGACAGTCGTGCACAATCGCCAAGAGAAACGGGAATGTGTGACTGGGGCTTTAGATTCAGTAGAAAATTCTCCAAGAGTAAGATAAACTTTATATTTACGAAATGTTAATGCACTTAAAAACAATCCTAAGTAGCGTACTCTTAAACTGTGGTATTATTTTTTTATTTGAGTTCTTGTAGGTGGAGAAAATACCCTTTCATCTTGGTACGGTACTCTCCTGTTAGCGGCTATTTCTTCGTTACAGACTGTGGCTTACTGAGGGAAAGGAGAGAACTTTCTACTGCATCTAATGTACTTCGTGGCCATATAGAGCTCATACAACCCCACTTCAAAAATACTGAACTATCCCTTTAATTTAAATGTAGTGATGGGAATTGATAAGATTTTATAGATACCAGTGCTGTTGACAATCCTGCTAATCGATTCCATTCTTAACGATTCCCTTATTGATTCCTGCAGATTCTCCGTATTGGCAAATGTTGGCCTGTAGATTTTCAGTGACAACAATGTCAAACACACGTCACAGCGTAGATAACTGCCTCTGCAAGTTGCTGGTGTTTCCACTCACTTAAGGTTGTGCAGTGGTCACCTTGTCAAAAATTAAGCCACAATTCTAATGCTTCTGAACCCTGCCAGTGGAGGGAATTGATAAGGGAATTGATTAGCAAAAAGACTCATGATATAGATTCTTCGATGGAGCTGTTAACAATTCTCAACTGGAATTGGATTTCAATTCCCATCCCACTTTAATGTTTGGAGTAAACAGGTTGTATTAGCCTGCCTCTGCCTATAGTCATCAAATAAACTCTTCATCAGCTCTAAATGGTCTCGTGATCATCATCTACTCCTAAACAGAGGCTTTGTTTCACTGACCTACTCCCGTGGTGGTATGTGGTAGAGATGTGACGTTGGCTGTCCACTAGAGTCTTGTGAACAATTGTGATTTAGCCGTTTATTCTTAACTTTGCAGCCAATTTATATTTAATAATGGATCACAAACACACAGCTGCAAATTGGTTCTCAACTTTAAATTAAAAGAGCTGTCCAAAAGACTCAACTCATTCGCCAACATCACATCTCTACCACATACCACCACGGGAGTAGATCAACAGAGCAAAGCCTCTGTTTTGGAGTAGAAGAAGATTGTATGAAGATGGTAGAAGATAACATAACAAGCACACAAGACCATTTGGAGTTGTTGAAGAGTTTATTTGATGACTGAAGGCAGAACTAGGCTAACACTACCCATTGACTCCCAGTGTTTCTTGTTACTGGATGTTCAATCAAAATATGAAGGCTGTCTGTCCATCATGGACTCTGGAGTGAGGCATGACACGAAAAACAAAAAAAAAAGTTTGCATGTTTCTTTAATGTTTGGGTAATCCTTTCTGGGGGGCTCTCTGTCGTAGGGCTGAACAATTTTTAGGAAAAGATCCAATTGCGATTTTTCTGGCAGATATTGTGATATCAATTCGATTCACAATTTTCTTCAAAAAAGCTTCAATGCAGTTTTCACTGTTTACAGTAAAATTTTCAAACATGACAGAAAATAACGTCATACCATCAAATACTTAAAGCTTTTACTCTAAGGCAAGGATGAAAACTAAAAGTAAGAATTGCTTCCATATGTATTTATTAACAAAAATCTTGCAGGAACACTCTTAAGTCCTTGACCAACAGCAGTTGTTACAACTGAAAAGCGGAAACTGTGACTGTCTTAGCATAAAAATGTAGTGCAGAAAATCTTTAATTCTGTCAAGTTCAAAAAGTTAAATACAATGCAATCATAAAACCAAAAAACCAAATGTTAGATAAGTAATAAGGAAAACAACAATTCCAGTAAAGAAAACAGCCAGTGATGCCAAACCAGCATGTCAACTTTTTAAGGTTTTGGATGTGAGTACTGACATGTGACAACATTGACACCAGCAAATAGTCTACACAGCAGATCCTGGGTCAGTCAGGAGAGCTGCAAAAAACAGCAGCTTTGGCGATCACATGATCACGTCGTCTGAAATTGCAATTTTGATCAGAAAACGATAAGTTGTTTAGCCCTACTACAACATGATGGACTGTTGAAGGACACATCAGGCAGGTTCAACAATGCTACAATCTTGGATCCATATCATAAATAATCTTCGTTTTTTCTCGAGCAAACCGTGGATCAGTCTCACGATACATTACCCCGGAACTATAAAAACCAGCAAACCTACACACACTGACTTTATTTGACTGTGTGTGTCTGACCATTTCCTGCAGTAAGTGGCGTTTATTGGAGGAGGAGCTGAAAACTGTCTTCGCTAGTTCAAAGTCTCTGGAGGCCCAGGCAGAGAAGGTAGGAGGGGGCTGGGCTGGGCATGGGGCGGGGCACATATGCTTATGTGTTTACCTCCTCCTGTGGACCAGGGAGGAGAACACATGATCAGTCTGACACGTGGAATATTCTGATTGGCTGATAATAATTTACCCTGCTGTCTAATCTGTAAACTGTGCTGTGATTGGCTGTCTCTTCTTTTAGTACTCGCAGAAGGAGGACCGATATGAAGATGAAATCAAGAGCTTGAGCAGCAAACTGCAGGAGGTGAGAGCAAAAGTTTAACTTTGTTTCCTTCGACAACACGTCCTTTGTACTTCCTGTTGCTCATATTTGCACTTCCCGTTCCTGTTGTAGGCGGAGTCCAGAGCAGAGTCTGCAGAGCGTTTAGTGGCCAAACTGGAGAAAACTGTCGATGATCTGGAAGGTGAGATCAGCAGAAAGACACTGAATGAAGTCACGGTTCCTGTTTGGGACAAGACTATAGACTTGAAGTTATAAAGTTTGAACAGGATTTGTTAGCTGTAGCATGACAGTTGGTTCCAAAGGCACAACTTTTTTGGTTGCGTGACAGGACGTAACAGTAAAAAAAGTAATGGTATGTTTTCATGGTCAAGGAATCTAAATATTTTGATGAAATAAAGGTAGGACTAATTTTTATGGTAAAATTACAATATGGGAGAGGACTGTGGCGCTGGCGGAGGTCTGCGCTCTGAGTGCTTTTCCAGTTTATGCTGCTTCCTTGTTCCTCAGTCTTGTCTACATTCAAGGAGTCATGACTTGGGAGTTATCATCTTAACCGGCACACATGAATATTTTTGGTTGTAAATATTGAACAAGTTTAATATTTTCAAATGTTTGCCCCCACCTGTTTGGGAGCCAGTTATCGAGACAAATTCACTATTACACCTCAGACAACAGGATAATCTTACAGGATAATCTTTCAAGACATTGGATAATCCGGCGTTTGCCATCCCTGGTTGGGAAGGGGAAAAGTTAGGACGAAAACAGCCTGATAATCTTTATGTGTGAAGGCAAGGCATGTACTACGATCAGTTTTATCATGAATTCTTGTGGGATATAACAACTTTTTTAAAAAATTTTCGTATCTTGTTTCACTCCCGAGTCCATGACAAGCAGACAGACACCAACAAGCGAAAGGCAGAGCTTGACCACCGCTAATTAGCTTAGCTCAAACACTGGGAGTCAATGGGTAGCGTTAGCTTGCCCTTGCCTTCTGACATCAGATACATTTTCGGCAACTGTAAATGGTCCTGTGTGCTTGTTGTGACTTGTTTTTTTACTGCGTTGCGTTTGGTTAACTATTTTTTGTCTAAGATTATTTGAAGTTGGTCAACATGTACCTTCACTTGTACAGGCAAACCTTTGGTTGGAAGGATGGGCTAATTGATTGCCTCTGTTTTTGATTCAGAGTGACTGTAGTTGCGCAGTAGCTCATTGATCTTTGTTGAACTCTTTTTTTTTTTTTTTGCAGAGGCTCTGTCTTCAGCCCGAAATGCCAACATGGAGCTGCAGGCCACTCTGAACCAAACCATGGAGGAGCTCAACGCCTGCTGAACCTCCTCCCCCCACTTGCCTGCCCCTGCCGCCTGTTTGCTGTCAGGGACTTTGTGGCCAAAACATTCCTCCTGCTGCTCCTCCCCCCCTTTTCCTCCAGAGGGGGCGGGGCATCAGGGTTTAACATTACTCCACCATGCTTCTTTATTTCCCCCCCTCCTCTTTTCTTAATGATTCCTGCTCCTGTGGATATGGAGTTTTGTTCGATAGTCTCCTCCACCTGCCCTCCTCCTGCTCCTCAGTGTTATGTGGGGCAGGTGTCGGGGAGGTGGGGGGTGTGCTTGTTTATGTATAAGGGAGTTTAACTGCGACTTACAGCCATTCCCTCTTTGATTAACCACTAACGATGCTCGGAGTGTTCGTCCGAACGGTTTGTCTGAATGCTCGTCTTTATTAAGCCCATTCCTTCTTAGCCAATCATTTATTAGTGTTATTTTGGGGGCGTGATTTATAGTGGCCAATCACAGTGAGGCATTCCACTGCCATATATATATATATATGTATATGGCAGACCACAGGCCAAACACAGTGCATAGACACCCCCCCTTTTTTTCCCAACAGATGACCCTTGACCTGATGCCATGAACAAATAAAGTTTATATCTGGGAGATGGTGATGTCATCACCTCGGTGATGATGTCATCAACAGTGTATCATCTCATTGTATTAAATCATGAAACAAGTCAGATTTTATAAAATAAAAGCACCAGGTGGTTTGTAGATCCAACACGAAGTGATGTGTCTTATTTTGTGAAAGATTAAGAATGAAATAAACAAAGATTCAGTATTGTCACATGTCTCCTGCTTCATTGAAATACTTTCAGGAATATTTCCCACAATACCCCTGACTGACAGCCCGGATGGAAAGAACAGGAGAAAGAGCTTTTCTTCAGTCTTTTACTTACGCAAGGAGTGGAGCAGGTTACAAGGCAACTTCCTCTCATACTAAAGATCTGTCGCGTCTCTTCAAACTTATGCACAAGTGGGCGTTTATCCAGAAACAAGAATCAACCAATAATACAGCAGTTCAGAGTTCCACAAACACTGCTCATCTCTCTCACTTAGAAACTGTGAGTTCTGATGTGAGTATGATGGCATAATCTTTACTAATCAGAGACCAGATGTAGTTCTGCTCATGTGACGGTGCAGTTCTTTTTCATCAGAGATCAGATGTTCTGTCTTGATTTCTCATTTCTGCTTTGTAGTTTCAGCATGAAGGCTCTCCACACAGGCATACAAAAGGGTCATAATACATGTATAATTATAAAGATAATGGATATATAAATAGTCATTACACTTAGTTTTAGCAGTTTCTTTTGAGCAGGAGTATTCAAACTCATTATCGGGGTCTGCATGAACATAACCGCTCTTCCTTTTGTTTCTATGAGGAAAATGTTGAGTTCAAAAATACATTGATTTTCAGCATTATTTTACAGAATAATTTCCCCCTTACATATCGCTGTTACTCTAAAATCAATAGTTCAGTGATAAGGTTACCATCATATGATTCATTGACCCTGAAAACCCACACCTAGCATTGAGCAAAAACTTGTTCACTAATAGTGGTTATCTGGATCATCACCAAAATCGTATTTAAGTTGGGCCATTACTAACATCTCCTGATAATTCCAGCAAAATCTGTTCAGTATTTTTTAATCTTTTTGCCTAACACAGTCAGGAAGACACTGCTGTCATGGAAAAGTAAACAAAGAAAGAAGTAAGATTTAAATGAGAAACAGAAAGAAAGCCTTTTGTTTGACTTTAATAAACTTTATTTTCATTCTTTATCATAAAATATATTTTTCATTGTCTTTGTACAAAGATAAAAATATACAATTTTCACTGTACCATAAGCAAGCCCTGACACACTAGATTGACTGGTCCACATATCCATGGGATATATTTCAAGTGTATCCGAGAGAGTCTGGGAAGAACCTTTAAGGTAAATGAACAACTGTTCAGCCTGTCACATTAATTCTGGGTGATCATAAGCTTGCAGTCACTTCTCACTTTCAGTATAGCTTACCCACACTTGTAGCCACTGCCTCTTTGTCCTTAAAAGGACTCTGATAAACTGTTTCCTGTCTCGGGACATTTGTTTTAGCTCCCACTGCTGTCAGTAGAGTGTAAACGAGTATGAAAGGGCATGGATGTTTTTGCTGATACTGATGAATAACTTAGCCATCAGTGAGGGTGTGTGAATAGGTAGATGTGTGCTGTGGTGTAAAAGCACTTACAGTCACCAAAAAGCCAGAAAAACCCAAGTCCATGAGTCATATCAGTGCCCCAGATGTTAATAAGGGAGGCAGCATGATGCAGAGCAGCCTTACATCCTGTTTCTATTTCTCTTTTTATAACTTGCATGAGAAACAAGGAAGACTAACGAGGAACTAAGGCAGATTTTCTAAATTATCCGTCACTTTCTTCACCCTGCAGTTTGTTTGTTAGTTTATACTGACGCAGAAAAAGTGCTGCACTCCCATTATTCATTCAGCTATTTAAGTGTGTTCTCACTTGTATTAACATCAATAACAAAAAAGAAAAACTAAGTCATTATCATCCATCCAGAGCTTTTATCAAAATAAAAGCTCTGGACGTCTGATTGAAGATGAACCACAAAGCTAAATTTAATCTTCGGCACTGCAGTTGATATTCAACCACTGTTCTGATGATTGATAGTGACAGATGAACCTCCACCAAGGAGGTCATGTTTTCACCAGTGTTTGTTAGTTTCTTTATTTCTTTTTTGAATAGAATCAGTCAAAATCTGAAGAACAAATTTGAATGAAATTTTCATGAAATGTAGGCCATGAGAGGGGGAAGTGGGGATCCGAATCTGTAGGAAGATTCAGGATTTTTAAGGGTTTGTTAACAACATGAGATGGTGTAGTTTTCAACATTTTCACTAATAACTGGATATTTACAATGGATTCGGATTATATTTTTAGAGAATATTGGCCATGGCACAAGGGAGAACTGATTCATTTTGGTGGTGATCTGAATCTGGATCCAGACCTGGGACTTTTTCAAGGATTACCAACAGTACGTGGTTTCCACAATTTGGAGACAATGTTGGAAATGCTTTGGTAGAGGTTTGTAATCGCTGTTCACTTCTCGTGTTCAGTTTGATTTGAGGCTGTATTTCAGGGCCTATTCCCACAACAAAGAAAATGTCAGAAAACTGAGATTTTTTGTCGTATTTGCGCCTCCCGTTTACACAAAAAGGTGCTCAGACTGCCTGAATCTGCAGACTTTTTAAATCTGGTCCATACTGAAAAGTTTTGTTAACACTTTTCGTCTCCTTGTAAACAGGAATCTCGTTGTCAGGGAAAACTAGGATGTGTGGCATGTGCTCAGTACTCTTTCAGTTAAAGGTAGGAACAACTACAGCTATGGCCGACTACCGAGCAACATGTGTGCTGCTATCTGTGCTCAGCTTGTTATCACTCTTCCAACAAAATGTGGATTTGCTGCCTCAATACTCTGACCAGCAGAGACACATTTTATATTCACCAAGGACATTAGAATCTTACATCACCAATAGGCCTGTGCTCAAAACATCGATACGGCAAAATATCTTTACACACTCCTTGGGGTACATATATAGATTCAGATTCTAGAGAATCCATACGGCCTCAATGTTTAGACAGTTGTTGTCACTACTCTTTGGCTAATTACCGCCAAAAAATCCGCCAAGGAGGCTATGTTTTCGGGAGAGTTTGTTTGTCCGTCCGTCTGTGAACAAAATAACTCAAAAAGTTATGGATGGATTTTGATGAAATTTTCAGGAAATGTTCAGCATGGGAAAATGAAGAACTGATTCGATTTTGGTGTTTATCCAAATCAGCGTCTGGCCGCCATGATGAAAAATGTGATTTTTGTGAATCACTACTAAAACATATCACTAGAAAAGCACTCGGAGAGCGCAGAACTCCGCCAGCGCCACAGTCCTCTCCCATATTGTGATTTTCACCATAAATATTAGTCCTACCTTTATTTCATCTAAATATTTAGATTCCTTGACCATGAAAACATACCATTAGCAACCGTTTTCATAATGATATCTATTTTAGTTCAGTAGTTATTCACAAAAATCTCATTTTTCGTCATGGCGGATCCAGATGCTGATCCCGATCAACACCAAAATTTAATCAGTTCTTCCTTTTCCCATGCTGAACATTTCCTGAAAATTTCATCAAAATCCATCCAGAACTTCTTGAGTTATTTTGTTCACAGACAGACAGACAAGCAGACTCTCCCGAAAACATAACCTCCTTGGTGGAGGTAATTATGAATCCAGTTGCTAATGGTATGTTTTCATGGTCAAGGAATCTAAATATTTTGATGACAGAAAGGTAGGACTAATATTTATGGTGAAAATCACAATATGGGAGAGGACTGTGGCACTGGCGGAGGTCTGCGCTCTCCGAGTGCTTTTCTAGTGTTAACAATGGAAGAGTTCAAAGTAGAAGTCAAGCTACACAATGAAGCACGTGTTCTAAATTTGAACTTTGGTCTCCCATCTTAAAGGGCCTGAATTCAAGTTTTTTAGGCTGAAGAGTTTTTTAAAACTCATCCTTTTTCTTTTTTCTTTTTCTTCTAAACTCGTCTGAAAATCTGTTAAAAGTATAGTAAATGTTCACAATTTAGGTGTATCAGGACACGTATTGCATGGTGAGGTTGCTGAAAATACCCAGCCCTAATCGCAAACTGCTGGTCTAGCAATCGCACTACTGCATTTTCAGTTCTCATGAATCTTTATGAACATGCATCATTATCACTCTGTATCCGTGTGAATGTGGAGCACTTTTGTAAACGAAAAGGAAAATGTTTCTGTTTCTGGTGACAACGTTGTCGTGTAAACTGGCCCTCAGTCTGTAGGCATGTGGATAATTAACCCGAGGGCTGTCAGTTCAAATCATCATCAGACCAATTCTGGAAGTAGAAAAGATGCCGGTCCACTTCTTGAGCACTCTTGTGGTTCCCTTTAGCAAGACATCAACCCCAGAGAGTTCGACTTTTTCATGTGAAGACACTATGACTGCACACACTTTGCAATTTAAAACCAAAGTAGTCAAACGTCCTCATCGCTCAGCCTCCTGAGTGGTGGCTGCTTCTTGTCCCCATACTCACAGCACTAATATCAAAACAGTTCAACTTTTGGGACAGTGCTGTGCTCACATCGACGTTATATCCCCCAAACTGACCAATTAAAATCAAGAAAGGGTTGGACTTGATTCTCACTTTGCTAACAAACAGGCAGAAGACACAGTGATAAGACCTTTTGAAGGAGCAATTTGAAGGAACAGCTGCTTCAAGTGACATGACTTTACTTTGTTTTCATAATTTTAATGATATTTACATAAATTAAGGCAAATCTAGAGCACGCTGAGCTATTAAAAACAGCCCTAAAGGGGAGAAAAATCACTCTTGGAGGGTGCTGATTTGGCAGAGTGCTAAGCAACCATGCATAACCCATATACAGACTAGCCTTCACACTCACCCCCTTTCACAAGCCTATCCACTGTCTCTCTCTCCTATCAATAAAGGCACAAAATGCCCCCCAAAAAAGATCTAAAAATCACTCTTCAGCCTTGAAACATTACGAATCGATGACAGGAACTCTGTTTACAGTCAGGGTGTCAGTCTCCCATCATGCTTTGCTGCTAACCCATCTCCATTGAACAGTCTTTACTGAAGATCAGCTGGTTGATGATTGGTTCGCTGATCCGTCAGCTGATTCCCTTGCCAGCGTCAGAATTGGCTGCAGCTGCTCCTCCAGTGAGGGGGCATCAGCCTCGTTTGTGATGATCCAATCAAAATCGACGCCACTGTCCAAGCCGCACTCCGACTCCGCGTCGTCTACACCTGGGAGAGAAAGGTGAGAGCGAGTTGAGACAAGCAGACAGAAGTTGTGTTGTGGTTTGTAGTAGTGGTTTGATTTCTGGAGATGTGAAGTTAAAAAAAAGTAAATGGGATATAATCATACAATTGTGAACAACATAACAATACAACACTGACAAAATATGAATATGAAAGCTATAATTAACATTTTCGAAAAGGAGTGGGGAGAAGTAATATTTTTAATCCCTTTATCCATAAAATATTATTTGGCTACCTTATTAATGTAAATCTATACCAGTGTTCATTTTGTTGACTAATTATTTCTGTTATAGATTTCGTCAACAATCTTTTTTCCCCTGATGAAAACTAGACAATAACATACAAAGTGTGCATGGACAAATCTAAAACTAAATTAACTGACATTTTCATTAACAAATAAAAAATAGACTTAAATGTTTGACAGAGACTTAATCTAATCAGACCTAATTTGGTCATGTAGAAAGCAGAGACAAATTAGGAATATATCCAGTCACAACTACTTTGGTTGGTGGTGGTGGGATAAGTTGTGGAGCGATCCAATCAGAGCTGCTCTTTTTATGAATTGATATATTCATGTAGAGCAGGTTCAGTGTTTGTTGTCAGTTCTGGTATTGTAACTGAGATGCTCTGCCAGGTAGCCTAAATAAAGGTGACTGCATTTCACACAAAAGGAAAAATTGTTTTTGTTCATTTAGACATTCAAACTTTACGAACATTCAGTAAAGAGTTATTAGATAATTCATTTTATCCAAGTAATCATGACCTCAGAAATTCAAGGAAATATAAAAAAACGCCTTACATGTAACACTTCATATTTTAGTCGACTAAATTTACAATAAAGCAATTTTCACTGACTAAAACTAGAGTAAAATTTAAACAGTTTAGATAACTAAATTATAACTGGAACTAAAAGATATTTTAGGCAAAACACCGAACACAACGAAAACTAAATACACATCCCTACCTGCATACAGTAAACTGAAAGTAACTCCCCCGAAAAAAAAAATAAAAATATTGAGATTATTGACTTTTTGTCACCTGCTGTAAAGCTCCACCCCCTCTGTCGCCGGGTCTCCTCGGAGCTCGTCACGCGGACGCTACGTGTTTGGCGTGGAAACTCCTTCTGGAACCACTCAAGGTCGGACCGCCGCCGGGCGTCACTCACCACCTGACCAATCACAGAGCGGCGGGTGGGACTGGTTGAACACATGAATGACAAACAAGCAGAAAGGAAAGGATGATGACATCACAAGTGGGCGGGGACATACCCACACAGGTTTTCGGGCATCTCTGGTTGCGAGGCGACAGAAAAACCCTGGGTCCTGGTTTCTTCTGGCTTCTCCCCAGCGGATCATGTCGGCTCGGTAATGTTCCTTATACGGACCTGGACCCAGCAGCTGCTCCAGATCCAGACCATGTTCCTGCAGACACAAAGGGCCATGTGAGGTTGTTGTTACAACAGGAACACCTTACTTGAGCGTGCATGTGTGAATGCGGTCTCACCTGAGCGTACTGCCCCTTCAGAGGTCCTGACAGGCGCACGATGCAGCAAACGTCCTGCCCCAGACTAAACATGGACAATTCAACATAGATGTTTTAGCATAGATTAACACACAAATTTTTTAACAGTGATTAAAACTGAAAGATTTAAAACATATGTCCTGAACTGCTAGCTAATACACAGACCTGGCAGCCATATTGGAGAGGGGGGACATTAGCTTATGATGGTCTATAATGATTTCTTTTCTTCACATAATAATAATACTAAGTTTTCTAGTTTTCATATAAAAAAGCAGTATTCAGGCAACTTTTGCAGAGGTTAACTACCATAAAAACATTTTATTTATAAAAGAGGCCTTTTTGAATATTAATCACGAGGACATTAGTTTGTTTACACTTCCACTGTAACAAATAACATGTTAAGATATAAAAGGTTTTTCAGACAGAAACATATTAAAATAAAACAAGACAAATGCATTACCTAAACAACTTCTGAACCTTCTACAGGATCAAAAGACTAATTCACTCTTAGGACTAATTATAAGATGTTTATATTTATTTTAAATGTTTAAAATGGTCCAAGTGTCAAAAAGTTCTGCATAGTACATAGTTTAATTCGCCAGTTTGATTCACTATTTATTAAAGAGTGTTTTTCACCACTGTTTGAAACTAATTTGTATCTTTAAATACAATATTGTAGAGCAACTAACAGGGCTGGGACGACACACTTTTCTCATGACTCGATTTTTTAGGTGCCGATTCGATTTAAATTGCGATTCTACGATATTGACATTTTTTGCAATCTTTAGTTAGTTTTTTTTAACACCGGTGAAAAAGATGAACAATGATGATGCCTACAGACTATATCAGGAAAAATACACATCACATGTGAGTCTGTTTTTAGGATTTATTCAGCAATATATTCTAACCAGCTGTTTATACTCTCTCTTCAACAGCCTGGATTGCATTTAAAAGTGGTATATTAACTCAGACTAAAATGAAGCATTGAAATTTGGAAAAAAAACTATTTTTGAACAACAAAATCGATTTAACAATCATCAAACAAAAAATCCCGATACTTATGTGAATTGATTCTTTTCTCCCACCCAGAGCAACTAAGCTGTAATAATAAAACATTTCTACTTTTTTTCTTGATATTCTGGCTTTTATCACGAAATTGTTATTCAACTTGATTCTTTTCATTTCAATTCAAATCCTGAAATTTCTACTTTAATGTCGACTTACCCAAAATCATTTTCTCCTTCTTACATGGCCCGAATACTCTTCTGTAATACATAAATGGTTATATTTACTGAACATGCTGTAATATGGATGCTTGGCTTGAGTAACTGTGCAGTGCTGCTTTGGGATGGCGCCAAATTTGAAATCTTTTCATGGGGCCAAAAATTACTCGCAGTGCCCCTGAACATAATATCAATTATTCTGCAAAATAGAATTTTTGTAAGATGTTAGTTTTTGACTAACCTAATATAAAGCTATTTCCAACCTCATTATCACCAATATTGATACCTACATGTGTGCATTTTTATGTCAGTGCACCACTACTATCCTGCAATAAACAGAATCCCTGCATTGCAACAGTTGTGTTTCAATGTAATGTATTTTAATCTCTGTCAAATATCATAACTCATATGTAGGCATGCAGCAATGTTATGTGAAGCTTTAAGGTACACTCATGCATTTTCTTCATATCTCATCTTATTTATGGGATGTATGGCATTTTAGATTAGCTCCACTCTTTTTACCAGCCAATGCTGATATTGTTTCTAAAATACAGGACACCTTCAGACGTGTGATTAATTATAACTCCAGATAACATGCACATATCTTTGTCGTTCATGGTTGTATGGGATACAGTGTTTAAACAGATTAACCTAAATGTGCGACATAACATAACTATTTGTCTGAACCTTAAATAATTGTCTTTAATGTCTTTATAATGGATAAACGTGAGCCGCTGCTACCCCTCTCCAAGATGGCCGTCATGTTGACGCATGTCAGAAGCCCCGAAGTGGCATTTACATTGTTAAATTGAGAGTAGGTGAATAAATAGCTTGATCAATCGATCGGCACGGAGGTTTGATTTTTAATTATTTAACACACTGGGTCAAAAAGTAAATATGCTGCTGCTCGCTGATTGGTTTATCTGCTCACCGCTCCTGGATCCGGTCCGTCACATAATCTTTTCCGGATTTTCGTTTACCGCTGAAGACAAGGACAAGTTTCGGCTCGAGCGCGTCATCACACATCTTAAAAACCGATTAATCGACACATCCAAACAGTGAGGCATTAAAGACACGGACAGTCCACAGCACTGTCCCCGACAGCTCTGACTCTGTGTATGTATGTATGATGCACATGGTACCACTGCTGTGTGTTACCGTAACTCTCTGAGAAAACAGACGCGATGAAAATATCATATCATCAGATCGACGCTGATCAGCTGATCACTAATGCTTTAATCTTTTTGATCAGTTATTGATTATGTGGCCTCTGATCACCAGTTTGGGGAGAGAAACTAGATCACAAAATAACTAAAATAACTATTTAAGTTAATTTCCACTACATACATTACGGTAACAGGTGATCATCGGCACAGCCTGGATTGTACCACCGGGGAGGGAGAGACCAGTGACAGCACAAGCACTTTCTCCCTCTAGTGGGTTTATTAAAAATAAGTTTGGAATAAGTTCATTTTCACTGAACACTTATCACAGGAGACAAGATATTGAAAAATCATTCAGCCCTAATAATCATTATTCATAATGAAATATAAAATATCATATTTAAACTTTGTACCAATCATCTAAATCCTAAAATATTTCAGGGAGAAAATTATTAGATAAGTCTCGCCCAAGGTTATTTTACTGTCTTTGAAAATATTACAGTTATACCGATTTCCTTTTTTTTAATTGAATGGCATTCACAAAGGTCCAATAATTCATTTCATTAAATCATTTACAAAAAAGTTTTATATTTATATCAAAAAGGACAGAAATAATTAGAACATTAAAGAAAAATAAAAAAAAATCGGCAGATTTTGTTGACACAGTATAACATACTTTAATGTAATGCAAGAAAAAATATAATATGATATGATAGATAATAGATATATATTATATGGAATAAGATTATCCATTACAATGAAGTCTAACAAACAGCAAAACAAAACGAAAATTTTGATATAATGTATATTACATTTTATCACATGACCTGTATCAATATGCTAAAAATTAGATGAATGATATATTTGAAAGTCATATGAAATAATATATAATAAATAAATAATGATATAATATAAAACCGACACAATATATTGTATATAACAATAAGATATATTTTAATACTATGCTATTATAAAATATAATATGATATTATTTATCATAAGACAATACAATATATTACTATATAACATGAGTAGCACTTTGGCACAGCAGAAAGCTCACAGCAAAAAAAAAAAAAATGCTGGTTCGATTCGATCCCCCTGTTGGTCAAGGCCTCTCTGTGAGGTTTTCATGTTCTCCTTGTGCATGCGTGAGCTCTCCCCGGGCACTCCAGCTTCCTTCCACAGACCAAAAACATGCTCCATAAGTTGATTGTTGACTCTAAACTGTGCTTTAATAATTAGATAAATGTTAGAGATGTAACATAGTTAAATAGAAAAGTAAGTAAATAAGCAATAAAGAAAATAATTAGATCAGTCTTCGATTCGCCCCTCCTCTTAACGTCACGTTGGTTTGTTCCGTGTCGTCATCACGTCCTCACAAAGATGGCGGGCGCTATGTTTCGGAGGGGAGCAGAGTTGAAGAGTTTCTTTCGCTCGGTGAGAAAATCCTCTGATTTCTGATTAACTGCATTACATAAAATGGTTTAAAATTAGAAGCTGCAACCTTCTTCCTAGACGTTAATCATCAGGACGAATAAACAATCATAACTGCCCTGTTACCTGATGTGAACTTTCACCCAGTGAACGCGCGTCCCCTTAGGCGCACGCGCTTCAAACAGCTGTTTGATTATTATAATAAAAAATAAAAAGGATCAAAAACTGTTTATATATAATAAAATAAATGTACAGTGTTTATTAATTAAAGTAAAATGTGCATTTATGAAATATAATAACACTGATTAAATTTCCATGTATGTTTTCATTGTTATTTATTTATACGTCATCTTTTCATTATTAAACCATAAACATTATGGTTTTATGCTATTGTAATTTTTTTTTGGCCTCATTCTTTTGCCTTGTAAGTGTACTTTGTTCTTTAATCATCTGTTATTCTAGTTTTCTTTCATCACTTCTCCCAGAGATAAAGGTTTCCCTAATCTACAGATACAAAACAAAGGATGACAATAACATTGTTCTGCTTTCTTTTTATATTCATATTTATACCATGTTTTCATTTAATAAACCACAAACGTCATGATTTCATACAATTTTGGTGGGTTTTTTTGTCTTGTAAGTTAGTCATTACTATTTCTTTGAAGTGTTATTTGTTCTTTTATTTTCAGTTTTTATTGCTTTTTTATCACTCCTAAAGATAAAGGTTTCCCTGATCTGTAGTTGTGTTAGGATATAAAACAAAGGTTGACAATGACACAGGTTAACTTTCTTTGTATTTTTTGTTGTTATTTATGTCTATACCATCTTTTCATCAATCAAACCACAAAAATCATGGTTTTGTGCAGTTTTTAGGGTTTTTTTTGTCTTTTAATTCAGTCATTCATTTTTCTTTTAAGTATTATTCTGTTATTCTCTGTTCATTTCATTGTTGGTTTTTGTAACACCACTCCCAACGATGAAGGTTTTTCCTGATCCAATGTTGTGTTAACATACAAAATTAGAAAAGCACTCCAAGAGCGCAGACCTCTGCAGAGCAGCTCAGTTTCACCCATAAATTGTGATTTTCACCCAATATACAGTCCTATATTAATTTAATATACACATTGTGGAATGAAAAATTCATCTGCAAGAAGTGTGATTATTGTTGATTTAAATATTATCCTGTAAAGCGGCCTAGTTAGTCGTGGTTCTTGTAACTTGTTGACTGAACCAATTTGCTTGCACAGATGTTGGTGTTATGTGCGCCGTGTCAGAACAAAACCACGGTTCTTCGGTGTGCCGGGCATTTGCTTTATGTGGAATTTGGTTTTTAAGCTTCACACACAGTGACTTCTGCTTTGACAGACTATTTCCATATTGACATAAACAGCAACCTTGTTTCTAGTGATTAACAGGCATGTCTGAATGGACTGCTTTGGCTCTGCGAGACAGAGTAGAGACAGCAAACAAACTGGTGTGGAGAACCCCTCCCCTCGCATTGCAAGGAAAGCTGAGAAATGTGGTGACAAAAGCTTGAAAAACTAGATGTTAGTTTGCAAATAAACTATAATTCCCATTATGCTGTAAATAAATGGGATTTGTGATAATAAATTTCAATGTTTTTTGTGACATTAGTCTGGAGCGGATCAGCACAAAAATAAATTGCCTTTTCCTTGGACAAAACCACACCTCTGGTAAAATTTTTATGCAAATCCATCTAGTAGTTTTTGCCCAATATTGCTAACAGACAGACCCTGGCAAAAGCATAGCCTCCATGGTGGAGGTAACAAAGGATGAGAGAAAAGACAGCAAGACCAGTTAGTAAAGGGTCTGAGATCATTGTTCATCTTTCATATGATGACATGTTGAACCCTTTCTACCAGCCCACTGTCATGTGTGATTATTGCATGTACACACCACATACTAACATCGCATGCTCTCTGTGTTTCAGTCATGGTTCCACAGCTCGGCGGTGCAGTCCAGTTCTGCCCAGAAGTCCTTTGACCCGGTTAATGGCGTCATGCTGCCTGCAGGAAGCTTCAAAGACAAAGTGGCCTTCATCACAGGAGGGGGTACGGGACTGGGAAAAGCCATGACCACCACGCTGTCCCAGCTGGGCGCTCAGTGTGTCATCGCGAGCAGGTAAACCCGCCGTCACCACAACACACCTCCTGTTACACCACAACCCTTTATCATCCCTTCATTACGACCCACCCTGCTTCCCCAACCATCTTCTATCAACCCCAAAGGGCAATTCAGTTACTGAGCTCTCTATTTAAACAGGAAATTGGACGTCCTTCAGCAAACAGCCAATGAAATCAGCAGCCTGACTGGGAACAAGGTAACCATCCTGAATAACTTGATTAAACCAGTTTGAACCAAACTTACCCCCCACTCCTCCCTCCCTCAGGTCCATGCAGTTCAGTGCGATGTTAGAGACCCCCAAGCCATATCCTCCTGTGTGGACCAGATGGAAACCCTGACTGGAGGACTACCAGATGTAAGCACTCAACACACACACTGTTTAATATGGTGCTCAACAAATAAGATTGAAGGGATATTCAGCAGTGACAAATGTGAAGAAGACAGACTTGGACAGATTTTCCACCCCTTAGCCCTTTGTTTTAAGTGTTCATGTTTTGTAAAGGGGTGTCCCAATTCTCTGTAGCACTAAGGGCAAGGGCCCTTGAAAATAACTACAAAAACAAGAAACCTTTACTTTAGTATTCTACATATTATATGCACCATCTTTATTTATTTATTGTTATAAGGTTTTTTTTGTTGTTGTTTTTTTCATCTTTCTTTACTTTTAAGTGACCCTTCACTATGCCCCACCCCCTTGGTTACTGTTGCTACACCTGTCAAGCTTCCTAGAATGAGAAATATTGAGTTTATAGCAATACCGGTGAGTGATATTCCTAGGAAAATATGTGTACATTTCTGGAAAAATTCTGGAGATAACAGAAAGAAGCAGACAGAAAAGTCCCCAGTGTGCTTGAGAGAAACATTTACCAGATCAAATGTCGGAGTTCAAAGGAAGAGGATGTTAAAATAGACAGGAAAGCACACAGATCTCAGTGCCAGTGTGAAGCACCCCGTGTGTTGATACTTCACATTAAAAATACAGCAGTGGATATTTCTTAAATTGAAATTAATGTTAAGTTACCTTTTATTATCGTTGTGTTTGCCTATTTCTATGGCGTCATTTCACAAAATGCTAAAAGATGTCATTATGTCAGAACTTGTCTCTGGTACTCGTATTTCTTTTGCTCAAATATTACCCAGTGGCTCACGGTTTAACAGAAGTAACCTATTACTGAGATGTCTTTGTTTGCTAATGTTATCTTACCCAGCACACAGAGCTATGGTTAGCTAATGCTAGTTACCACTTTCTTAAGAACAAGCGTAGGTGTTCTTGTGCTTTGTCCACATTCAGCATCTTTCTTCTTGCGTCTTGGGCTTGAGGAAGGCAAAAAAATCAACACCACCCTCCACACTTCTCAGACATCGACTGTCAGACTTGCTAGTCCCGTATGCACACCGCTTGGCCTTATTGTCTTCTGCCAAAGCTTGACAGACCTCTCGTGCATAGTTAGTTTCTGACGTAGGATTGGACAGTAGCTGTTTGTGGGAGGGGCTTAGCGAAGGGTCAGTATCTAAGGTGACAACATTACATACTTCTGTCAAAAAGTTTTTTTGCTGGGTTTTGTCTGTTTGCTTTTCTGTCCCTCAATGGATTTTAATGAAAGTTTCTGATAATGTTTATGGCACAAGAAAGAATTGTTTAGCTCAACCAGGTAATTTCATGGAAACTTCAGGGTTTACAGTATGATGCTCTCCTGAAATCTGTAGAAGTCTTGAAGTCACACAGAGGGGTCAGGTAGATTCTGGTGTGATATTACAGCTCATCTCTTAACTGATTGATCAAGGTTATCGTCAACAATGCAGCAGGAAACTTCGTCTCTCCGACAGAACGTCTGTCACCAAACGGATGGAAAACCATTACAGACATCGTCCTGAATGGGACTGCCTACATCACGTTGGAGATTGGCAAGAGACTGATCCAGAACCAGAAAGGTAAGAAGACAGATACTCTGTCTACACTTTCTACAATGTTACATTTTTCATTGATAATCTAGTTTGGTCATTCAGAGACTGAGGTGACTGCACCACAGTTTACATTAACATTACCTTTACATGAAGACATGTATCACTGTCCCATGTGTTACAGGAACAATACATCATTTCCTCTCAGGCATACTGTGACTTATTTTGTTTGCTCAGCCTCCATTTGAGTCCATGTGTGCTGCGTGCAGTGAATTGAAATGAATTAGGTTCAACTAGCCATGAGCTAAGAGGCTAGCAGCACTCTTTAACTGCTTTTCTCCTTCATTTTGGCCATTAAAGGCAAAATGGCATCACACAATTTAACAAATAAACCTATAGGGGTGCTGATTTGATTAAAAGAACAACTGAAGAAGGAGGAAATGGATAAACGGAGATGTGTTGTTCACAGTTGAGTCGCTTTTAAGAGCTGACTTTTGCAATTAAACAACTAAAATCAGCTCTAGTTTGAAATCTGATTTCCCTATTTCACAATGTTGTTCAATAGAAAAAAGTCAACAAGAGCCTTTTGAAGCTGAAAACTCATCTTTTTACTAAAATGTGCCAAATGATCCGGATCATGACAATAAGCTACAATTTCCATCACCACCAGTGAGGCTGGACATGCTAACAGGGTCATGTTTAACGTTTTTTAATGCTCACTGAGCCTGTGAAGTCAATCCAGCTAAATGCCAACATCACATTTAGTCATAAGTATCCGATACCAAACTGTTTTTATATGCAGGTGCTCCCACACAAAGAGTAATGGACTATCACTCAGTATGTGGATACACAAAGATGTTTGGTCTAATAAAAGAAAGGAGAGTTAGAATCTGATCCAGAATCAGGATTTAATGATTTAATGTGAACCCTTTGTGCATTGTAAGTCATTTTAACTCATTGGTATTGTGTTGTTTTTAATTTTCAGGAGCATCATTTCTGGCCATCACCACCATCTACGCCGAGTCTGGCTCTGGTTTTGTCGTCCCCAGTGCAGCCGCGAAGGCCGGTGTCGAGGCTCTCTACAAGTCAGTATGACCTAGATCTTTACCTGAGCCCGCCCCCAAAAAATGATACAGTGACCTTTTACCTTCCCAGTCCGTTTCAGTTGACGAGCAGAGAATTTTTGAGTTTTCCTGAAAATATGGAAAAAGGACCTATTCAAAATATTAAGAAATCCTTCAAAAAAAATTCCCAGATCCACATCCAGATTTGGATCAACACAATAATTGAAGTACTCACCTCTTGTGCAATAACCAACATGCCTTGAAAATTTCATCAAAATTCATTTAAAACTTTTTGAGTTATCAGTGAAAATGTAGAAAAGTGCCCTAATTTGCTCTATTGAGAAATCCTTAAAAACAATTCCTGGATCCACATCCAGGTGCAGATCACCATCAAAAAGTAATCATATCATACTTGTGCCATGACCAAGGCTCTCTGATAATTGCATTAAATCCACTGAGAACTTTCGAGTTATCAGTGTAAAATTGGAAAAGTGACCTATTTCAAAATATTCAGAAATCCTTGGTCCACATCCAGATGTGTTTCGACACCAAAATTGAAAGACTCCTCTTCTGTGTCCTTACCAACATGCCCTGTAAATTTCATCAAAATCCATTGAGAACTTTTTGAGTTACCGTTTTGAGCAAGCAAACTAACAAATGCCAGCAGAAACATGACCTCGTTGGCGGAGGTAATAATCAATAAATAACAAATCAATGAGTATAAACAGGAAACACAACTAAAGGAGACTGTTGTCAGAAAACAGTCTTGTATCCTTTTTGTGTTTGTCCTGCTTATAACCTGGGGCCTGTACTACGAAGCTGGATTAAGTCATCCAGGATAACTCTGCGACAACTCGCTGAACTTCACAGGATCTCCGCCATCCAGATCTGCTGTACTGCGAGGCTCGTTATCAACTCGATAAGTAAATCCGGCTGGGATCTGTGCGCACACACATAAAATGGGCGTGGTTAGCGGCCCCGGAGCATTTTCCACAATGGAGAAGAGAGCAGCCTACTTCACGGCGGAGGAGCAGCAAATAATCCTGCAAAAGTATGAGGAGTACCGCAGTATTATCCAGGCCAGGAGCAACACGGTGAAAAACATGGCCCTACATTTTCCAGAAACACAAATCGCTGAAAATGTAATAAAGAACTCATCCACATTAAACCAAAATTATGTAATTAAATAGTCTTTTAAATGGTGATGAATAATTATTTTTATGTATTTTAAATGTAATTTAATTAGCCCAAATATAATATTTAATTTCACTTTTAGTGTACTTTGCATCTAAAATAACATTTGTCCCACTGTCATGATTCACCGCTATTGGACAGTGTAAAACATTTCCTCTTTTTTGTTAATAAAAATAATAAATGGACAGTGTTGATAACACTGGGATAAATCTATGAATGAAATTAAACGTAAATTAGATATTTAAAAATATTTGTTCAAACAAAATTCTGTCTCTCAGTTTCATGGTGTTACCAAAATTTGGAGATCATATTACATTAGACAACATTTAAGATATGATGATTACTTATGTGATTGTAATTGAACTTTAAACCAAAATTATTGTTACTTGACTTTATCCATAATAAAGTTCAGTACAATTATCAGCATGTGTTGTCTTTTATCAGAAGTAAACATCCTCGGATCAAACGTTATCACTGACATTGAGAAATAATGTCAATCAAGCGGATTACTTTGGTCACGAAAAAAACGCTCCCGATGAAGCGCTCCTCTTACAATTCGCGCACCGACATTAACCGGTTCTGGCAGAAATGGGCAAGCCATTTTCCAAGACAGCAAATTGGTGACTGTGCGGTCTTTTATGCCCGCCCGAGAGAACCGATTGGTCAGCGGGCGGTCTGTCACACCCCGTGAGCTCTTATCCTGGAACTTAACCTGCTCCGGACCAGGTTTGGCGTTCAGCATCAGTTACCGGGGCAACGTGTCTGGATAAAAAGAGATCCACATTCGTAGTGCGGAAAACCCAAAACTTATCCAGGAATTTATCTCTCTAAGAGCTAATCCAGCTTCGTGGTACAGGCCCCTGATGTGTCACTGTGGTTTTAAACATAAACATGATTCATTGATCCTGATGAAGTCAGAATAATAGTTTTTACTTTTCTTTCAAATTTCTGAACTTAAAGTATGACCTCACCTGGAAATTGTGTGTTTGTGTTTCAGGTCACTGGCTTCAGAGTGGGGGCGCTATGGACACAGGTTCAACATAATCCAGCCTGGACCAATTAAAACAAAGGTGACGCCCCCCTGAGAACAGCCAATGGTGTTTGATATTCTGGTTTTCCTTTTGTTTACCTGAAATTTTGTTTGAAAGTGTTTATTTATTGTTTGGCGGTGTTTATTTGTATATTTGTTGGTTTTTTTGTTTCTGTAGTTTGTTGAAATGGTTGTGTCAATTTATTTGGATATATTAGTTTGTTTTTTGTTTTCTTTATTTGTTATTTTGTTTGTCTTTGTCCTTTTCTTTTTGGTTTGTTTAAATGCTTTTGTCAATGTGTTTTGTTTTTGCTCATTATACTTGTTTAATTGGATACAATAGTTTTTTTATGCTTTATTTATTTTGCTCGTTTTTTTGTCTTAATCTTTTTAGTTTGTTGACATGGTTTTGTTAGTATAATTTTTTGCTCCTTATTTGTTTTTTTGGATGTTGTAGTTTGTTTTCTGTTTACTTTTTGTGTTCAGTTTCATTCACTATTTACTTTGTTAGTTTTTGTCTTTTTCTTTTTAGTCTGTTGACATGGTTTGATCAATTTGTTTTTTCTGTTTATGCGGATATGATAGTTAATTGTTTATTGTTTAAGTATTTATTTTGTTTGTTTTTACTTAATTGATTTTAGTTTGTATTTTCCGTTTGTTACTTTTTCATTTGTTTACATGCTTTTTGTTTGTTTTGCATTTTGTGAATTGTGTTTTGTTAATTTTGTAGCCTTTGATTATTTATTTTTCTAGCCGGTAGTACAGTGGTGCAGCAGGTTGGTGCACGTGCCTCACAGCTGGTTCGAATTCTCGTGTTGACCTCGGTCTCTCTGTGTAGAGTTTGCATTGACTCCGGTGCGTGCGTGGGTTCTCTCTGGCACTCTGGTTTTCCTCCCACAGACTAAAAAATATGTTTGTTTGGTTAATTGAAGACTCCAAGTTATCCTTTGGTGGATTGGTTGACCATCTCTCCATGTGGCCCTGTGATTGGCTGATGATTGGTCCTGGGTGTATCCTGCTTCTTGCCCATTGTCAGCGGGGACTGGCGATATGTTAATTCCATTTTGTTTGTTTCAGGGAGCGTTCAGTCGTTTGGACCCAACAGGAACCTTTGAGAAGGGGATGATCGGTCGAATCCCAACCGGAAGGCTCGGGACACCAGAAGAACTTGCAAACTTGGCGGCGTACATCCTCAGCGACTACGCAACGTGGATGTCTGGAGCCGTAAGTTAAACTGATCTGCTTTTTTCATTGCACTTCCTTTCTACCTCACATTAACTTGGGATTGATGTGATAATCAATCATGTAAACCAGAGATGGGGATGTAATGTTGATTTTAGAGACTGAGCAGACTGACAGCAGTAATCAGAGGGAAGTAAAAGTCAAACTCTTATATTCAATGGAAAAGTTTCACTTTTATAGGCTGTTAGTATTTCATAATGTTTACCACAGACAGTTTAGATCAAGAGTCACCAAGCTTTTTTTTGATGAGTATTATGGAGGGCTACTTGTTTGATTTAATATTCTTCATTATAAAAAATGTTATAATGTAATGTTAAATTAATAAATACTATGCCTTTGATAGGCTATATATGACACTGTATCTTTACGTTTTTTACTTTTAATCATTCCTAACTATGCTTTTGACTACAGATTATCACATTATATGACAGCAACATACTTGCATGCATCTTCAGTTATTTATTTTTCTACATGTCATCTAAATTTGAGTACTAGTAGACCTGAACTACGGTTGATATCACAGATATAAATTTTAGGCACAGACAGCTTTCATACTGTGGCTTTCCATAAAAGAGGCCCTGTCACGACAGTTGGTATGACAATAAACAACTTTTAAAAAGTTAAGTTCACAGATTTAACACAAAATGATGAAATAGTGAACTGATATGTGAAACATTATGCTGTTTAATGCATTATTTATCATGAAATGAAAGCACCTGACTGTAAGCATGACATGTTAAACACTAAAAATGGTGCATCAGATGCTAAAATTGAAAGCTCAGAGAAAGCCTGGATCTGTTGCTTTGGATTAAAAAAACAGGTAAATAGCTATAATTGTCTCTAATGGAATTCATCATGTAATTCTGGTTTGTAAATGATGAATTTTAAACATTTTAGGTCTCTTAAACTTTAATTTAGTTATCTTTGAAATGTAAAACAGACAGAAACCTACAATACCCAAAACCAGTGAAGTTGGCACGTTGTGTAAATTGTAAATAAAAACAGAATACAATGATTTCCAAATCCCTTTCAACTTATATTCAATTGAATACACAGCAAAGACAAGATACTTAACGTTCGAACTGGTAAACTTTGTTATTTTTTGCAAATATTAGCTCATTTGGAATTTGATGCCTGCAACATGTTTCAAAAAAGCTGGCAAAAAAGACTGAGAAAGTTGAGGAATGCTCATCAAACACTTATTTGGAACATCCCACAGGTGAACAGGCTAATTGGGAACAGGTGGGTGCCATGATTGGGTATAAAAGCAGCTTCCCTGAAATGCTCAGTCATTCACAAACAAGGATGGGGTGAGGGTCACCACTTTGTGAACAAATGTGTGAGCAAATTGTCCAACAGTTTAAGAAACACATTTCTCAACGAGCTATTGCAAGGAATTTAGGGATATCATCATCTACGGTCCGTAATATCATCAAAAGGTTCAGAGAATCTGGAGAAATTACTGCAAGTAAGCGGCAAGGCCGAAAACCAGCACTGACTAGCGGTGACCTTCGATCCCTCAGGCAGTACTGCATCAAAAACCGGCATCACTGTGTAAAGGATATCACCACATGGGCTCAGGAACACTTCAGAAAACCACTGTCAGTAACTACAGTTCGTGGCTACATCTGTAAGTGCAAGTTAAAACTCTACTATGCAAAGCCAAAGCCATTTATCAACAACACCCAGAAACACCGCCGGCTTCGCTGGGCCCGAGCTCATCTAAGATGGACTGATGCAAAGTGGAAAAGTGTTCTGTGGTCTGACCAGTCCACATTTCAAAATGTTTTTGGAAACTGTGGTCGTCGTGTCCTCCGGACCAAAGAGGAAAAGAACCATCCAGACTGTTATAGGCACAAAGTTCAAATGCCATCACCTGTGATGGTATGGGGGTGTAATAGTGCCCAAGGCATGGGTAACTTACACATCTGTGAAGGCACCATTAATGCTGAAAGGTACATACAGGTTTTGGAGCAACATATGTTGCCATCTAAGCAACGTCTTTTTCATGGATGTCCCTGCTTATTTCAGCAAGACAATACCAAGTCACATGGCCTGCCTATAGTCCAGACCTGTCCCCCATTGAAAATGTGTGGCACATTATGAAGCGTAAAGTACAACAATGGAGGCCCTGGACTGTTGAACAACTTAAGCTGTACATCAAGCAAGAATGAGAAAGAATTCCACCTGAAAAGCTTCAAAAATTGGTCTCCTCAGTTCCCAAACGTTTACTGAGTGTTGTTAAAAGGAAAGGCGATGTAACACAGTGGTAAAAATGCCCCGTGCCAACTTTTTTGCAATGTGTTGCTGCCATTAAATTCTAAGTTGATGATTATTTGCAAAAGAAAATAAAGTTTCTCTATTTGAACATTAAGTATCTTGTCTTTGCTGTGTATTCAATTGAATATAAGTTGAACAGGATTTGCAAATCATTGTATTCTGTTTTTAATTACAATTTACACAATGTGCCAACTTCACTGGTTTTGGGTATTGTACATGTTCTGTAATAAATATCATTAAAGATTAGGTCTACATCTAAAATTTACCTTTTAAGTTTGTTGACATGGTTTTGTCAGTTAGTGTAAATTTTTGCTCATCATATTTGTTTATTTGGACATAGTAGTTTCTTCTCTGTTTTTTTTTTCATGTTGTTTTTCGTTTGCTCTTTATTTTGTTCATTTTTGTCTTTTTCTTTTTAGTTTGTTGACATGGTTTTGTCAGTTAGTGTAATTTTTTGCTCATTTGTTATTGGACATAAAAGTTTCTTTCCTGTTTTCTTTTTCATGTTCTTTTGTTTGCTATTTATTTTGTTAGTTTCTGTCTTTTTCTTTTAGTTTTTTGACGTTTTTGTCAATTTCTTACATTGTTTGGTTATTTTTTTGTTTATTTGGATACGATAGTTAATTGTTTATTTTAAGTTTTTATTAAAATACAGTACAGACCAAAAGTTTGGACATACCTTCTCATTTGGTGTGTTTTCTTTATTTTCATCACTATTGTCGATTCTGACTGAAGGTATCTAAACTATGAATGAACACACGTGGAGTTATGTACTTAAAAAAGTGTGAAATAAATGAAAACATGTCTTGTATTCTAGTTTCTTCAAAGTAACCACCCTTTGCTCTGATTACTGCTTTGCAGACTTTTGTCATTCTCTTTATGAGCTTCAAGAGGTTGTCACCTTAAATGGTTTTCTCTTCTCAGGTGTGCCTTTCCAGGGTTAATTAATGGAATTTCTTGCCTTATAAATGGGGTTTGACCATCATTTGTGTTGTTCAGAAGTCTGGCTGATGCACAGCCGACAGCCCTATCAGACAACTGTTTGAATTTATATTATGGCAAGAACCAATCAGCTAAGTTAAGAGAAACTAGTGGCCATCATTACTTCAGTGAGAATCTACAGTGGAATTAGTGATGAAAATAAAGCAAACACATTGAATGAGAAGGTGTGTCCAAACTTCTGGCCTGTACTGTATCATTAAATATAGTTAGGTCTACTGAAAATGAGTTCTCAGTTTTTTTCTGGTTAATTAGTCCTGAGTGGCCAAAATTAATGTTATTTTGATGTATGAATGATCTCTCATGCTGATTGGATTGTTTAAAAGCACAAAAAAACTGTTTTTCTCTCCCAGGTGATTCGCTTCGACGGCGGTGAATATGTGTCAATGGCCGGGGAGTTTAATGAGCTGAAGAGGGTGAGTGTCGCTCTGTTTCTCCAGAAACATGAATGTTAAGATGTGGAATGTTCCTGATGATGATGATGATGACACTTTTCCCCTCTCTGTCCCTTTCGTGTTTGTCCAGGTGACTCCTGAGCAGTGGCAAATTATGGAGGCGATGATCAGAAGCACAAAAGGATCCTAAACTCCGCCACAACACTATACGACCAAATGTCCAATCAGATCACAGCGTGCAGGTGGCACCACTGATGTCATAGCGATGAGATTCCTGGGGATTAACATATTTGATAATCCTAAATCTAAGACGGAGATGGAGATTTATTGTTGATTGTTGATATTGTGATTTGAAGTTCCTAAATTTTTAGGATTTATTTCCAACAATCTCAGAAAACAAGTTTAGAAACGCAACTTTGTTGGCCAAAGTTTATCCAGAAATCATTTTCACTAAATTGCAAGATGGTTTGCAGTCTTGTTTTAGCCCTCCATGGCCCCACTTTAGAAAACACTGTACTAGCCTGTCAGAATGCAGCATCTGGGGCTTCTGCTGCCCAATGTGAATGTTTTTTATATAATAATAAAAGTTTAACACACACACACACTGATGTTTGTCCTTGATTATTTACCTCATTGTAAAAGAACTCAAGCTTGTCGTGATCCTCTCTAGTCATTGAAGTGCCTTCACACCACAGATCACACTTGACCCTTTCTCAAGCTCCGCCCTCTTCAGGAAATGATCTTCATGAAGCCCCGCCCTCCCTGGCTACTGTTGCTAGGTTAGAAAAGTTAGATCAGCAGGCTTGTTCCAAGCAAAATCTAACCAGAGAAAGGTATTACCATCATTAGGTATTTCACCTCATATAACCTTCATTAAGAGAGACGGAACAATTGTTATGAAAACAAGATTTTACTTTTGAAACAAAGGAGTCATTGTATTTTTTTTATATATATTTCTTTATTAGTGTAAGTGTGTGTTTGTGTGCAGACTTTCTCAGTGTGTGTTGATGCTGTTCTGCTGGCAGCGGGTGATCATTGTTGAAACCAGTTTTTGTAAAACTTCAGCTCTCATCTTACTGATCTGTAAAACCTCCTCGTGGTTCACCTTCTCTTCGCGACTGTAATCCAGAGACACCTGCGGGAACATAAAGAGAATGTCAATAATCCAATTATTACATAAATCTTTGGAAATCTGAAAAATTCAATAAATCATAAGGCAGAGAAACCTCAAGAAGGTTGAAATATAGTGCTTAACCAAAGAGTCCTAAAGAAAGATTAAAGTCAATATTATTCCAGAAGAACCTGCAATAAACATAAATATAAAAACTCCAGTTACAGTGTTGTGGTGTTAACATAAAATAGTATCAGAATACAAGTATTTGCCCATCCTTATTGACCTTTATCCACTTGAATCACCTCAAGGACAAGATGTTTATTATTCAACTGATAAACTTAAAACAATCCCAAACGTATGTATTTTTCAGCTTTAACATGCAAGTTACCCATGCCATGGGCACTTAAACATCCCCCATACTATCACAGATGCTGTTTCTTGACCTTTGCTCTTGTAATAGTCTGGATGGTCCTTTTCCTCTTTAGCCCGGAGGACACCACGTCCATGATGTCCAAAAACAGTCTGACATGTGGACTCAGACCACGGCAGACTTTTCCACTTTGCCTCAGTCCATCTCAGATGAGCTCGGCCCAGAGAAGCTGGTGGTGTTTCTGGGTGTTGTTGATATTTGCCTTATATGTATAGATGAACTGTGTTAAGTGATGATGGTTTTCTGAAGTGTTTCTGAGTCCTTGTGCTGATGTCCTTTACAGAATGATAATGGTTTAAAACGCAGTGAGCCTGAAGGATTGAAGGTCACAGGCATTCAATGTTGGTGTTTAGCCTTGCTGCTTTTGTACAGATTGCCCTGATTCGCTGAATCTTTTGATATAATGGATTGTTGATGATGAAACCCCTGAATTCATTTCAACTGTACATTGACAAATGATCTTAAACTGTTGAACAATTTGTTCATGCAGTCATTCACAATCTTTGTTTGTGAATGACTGAGCCTTGCGGGGATGCTCCTTTTGCACCCAGTCATGACATTCACCTGTGGAACGATCGGAACAGGGTTTTTTTTAGCATTCCTCAACTTCCCTAGTCTTAAGTTGCTCGTTCTAATGTAATTTGTCATGCGTTACAGACATCAGATTCTAAATAAGTGAATATTTACAGGAAAACAAAGTTTGTCAGTTTGAATATTAAATATTTTATTCAGCAGAATATAGGTTGAAAGGTTTTGCAAATCATGTTTTGTTCTGAACTACATTTTACACAATGTCCCAACTCCATTGGAGTGGGGGTTTGTATGATTAATTATGGTGCGTCCTAGTTGTAGTCGGAAGTCGGAATTTCCCAGTTCTGAGTAGGAAATTTTATCTGGAATGCCCCCCGAGGTCGGAATTTCCTACTAGGAACTCGGGAGAACCTCGCCACCCCCGAGTTGACAATCGAAGATGGATGCCCCCAGTGTGAACAGTTATTTAGCTCCTGTAATCATCAATTTATTTGCACTTCTGACTAGTATGTGTCGCTCAAAATCAGCCGTATACATCGTATTGTTATACTTACAAAAATGCTGCCATAGTGATAATCACATTCTTCATGTGATATTTGTGAACAACAACACAGGGCGTGCTAACAACAGCTAACAATAGCCTGGTCGATCGGCACGTTTTTTTCCGACTTCAACTGGAACGCCGATAAGTCGGAGATGACGTCACTCCGATTTCCCAGTTCCGAGGTTAATGGAAAGCAGCATTAGAGTAAAGATCAGTTTGCCTGCAGATACTACATCTCCCATGATGCACCAGTGGCTGTTTGATCATATTTTTTTCAGCCATTGTTAATTCAGCCTCTACATGCTTTCTCAGCTTATAATCACATTGCCATGATGATTTTTTTCCCGTACGCTTTCATTAGAGGAGTCTGTTACTATTAAGAAATGTTCAGATTACAGAAAGAGTCTGACAACAACCAGATTATGACTCGATCACCTTCATTCCATAATCAGATTATTATCAGATTGTAATAGTTTTTATAATCAGATTATGATCAGACCTTGTTGGTGATAAGTGAAAGTCCAAGCACTCGCAGTCCACAGTGTTTCGCCACTGTCACTTCAGGAACTGTACTCATCCCTGAAGAAGAAGAAAGAACTTCCTGTTACCACCCAAATCAGATTTTTAATCTAAACAATTCAACTCCATATTTAATTCATATTGAGTTTAAGGTGTTGGGCTGCACCATTGTTCAGATAGCGGGACTATCGGGTGTAAAAAAGATCAAACATCACAGCAAAGAAGCTTGTATTCACTGTTTTGGGTGTAAGAGTGACCACATGTCAGCCTCTGCTCTTCATCTTTTGTTAATGTTTTGATCAAGCGCCCCCTGGTGGAGGGTCTTTAAATGCTGTGGGTGTAAAGAAGTTTGCACATTAAGTATGTGTCTCTCACCGACGGAGTCACAGCCCAGGATGAGCAGCATCCGGGCCTCGGCGATGGTCTCAAAGTTTGGGCCGCTCACCATACAGTACACGCCCTCTCTGATGAAGTCACTGCAGCCCAGCTCTGACCCCGCCTCCAATGCCACCCGCCGCAGGTCCTTACTGTACGCATCTGACATGCACGGGAAACGGATCCCAAACCTGCACACAAACAAAAGGAAAGAAAACTAAAGCTTTGTCACAGTGTCTTTAAAGGGATACAAAGCTCGCCCGCAGCAAATTAGCTTAACTTAAACACTGAGAGTCAATGGGTAGTGTTAGCCTGCCTCAGCCAACAGTCATCAGATAAACTTTAGCAACTCTCAATGGTCCTGTGTGCTTGTTGTGACTAATTTTTTTACTGCATTATGTTAATTTTTCTATTTTTAGACTAGGAGTAGCACTTTTTGTAATTTTTAAAAAAGAAATATTTACGAAACTAAACCGCAGGGCCCATGCATCGAAAACAATGGATGGAAATGCTTGTAAATAGGTCAATGAGCATGGTGGTGTATACCAGTCTTGATTCTGACTGCACTGTTTAATTCAGTTATAGTCTTTTGGCTAAAGTACCTTTTAGTTTTAGTTATAATTAGGTCATTGAAAATGTTTTAATTTTAGCCTAGTTTTAGTTGATGAAATTTCACATTTTAGTCGACAAAATCTGCTGTAAATTCAGTGGACTAAAATATGAAATGTGAAGTGTAAGGCATTTCTATTGTTTCCTTGAATGTTACACTTGTATAAAATGAAACATCTAATAACCCTTCACTGAATGCTAGTAAACTTTAAATGAAAAAAATAACTGAAACAAATTTAACTTTATTTAAAATGCAGTAAAAATTACATAAAGTGCTTATATTACTCTAAAAATAAATAATATCATATAATGTAGTAAAAAAAAAAATGAGTCACAAAAGCACACAACTGTTTAGAGTTGCTGAAGAGTTTATCTGATGACTGTAGGCAGAGACATGCTAACACTACCCATTGACTCCCAGTGTTTAAGATATGCTAATTGGCTCTGCCCATCTCTGTCTCTTTATGCAGATGAAAGAATGGTGTCTATCTGCTTGTCATGGACTTGGGAGTGAGGACATTAAAGACACGAAAACAACAAAATGTTGGAATATTCTTCGAAAAAAAAAAAGAAGCTGTGAAACGGTTTAATGTTTATGGTTGATTGATTTGTCTCATGGTGTCTCACCTCTCGTCGTTGGGCCCACATAACGGGTGTTGTCCAGCGAACCCGGGCAGGTTGATGTGATCTTTGATGACCATGATGTCCCCAACTTTAAAGTCGGGACAGATTCCTCCAGAGGCGTTTGTGACCACCAGAGATTCCACCCCCATCAGCTTAAAGATCCTGATGGGGAACGTCACCTGAGACAGGTAAAGACACCAACTTCATGAGCCTGCCTGCTCAAAGAAATATCTTGGCCCTTGAAAGTATTAGTGAATCATCCTTCTCTAATGCCAGTTAAAAAAATCAAAATATAGAAGATGCAGATGTTGTCCCTCTTTCTAGTCTCTGGTTTTTGTCTTGTAGGCTGATCTGGATCAGTTACCAGGTCTGCTTATGATAAGCAACTGTGGGCTTCTCTCTTTAAAAAGTTGTTTGTAAATATTGGAAGTTGCGGGTTGTGTTTTTGGGCTTGTTCTGAAAGTGCAGTTTAGGCTTGTGCCTCACTCTGCTACCAATAAACTCAACTCAGAAGTTACATAAACTATTTTGTCCCACTCCAAACACAAATGTATATTATACTGTAGAAAGAGGAGCAAAAATGATGTTTCCACCAAATAGGAAACCTCCCGGCCTGAATTAAATTTATTTCTAATGTACCTGTTACTGTTTTCACCATCATAAAGCTGTAGAGGATCAACATAAAAAAAGCCTGAATATGTCTGTGGTTACAAAAATCAAGAAGGTTAGGTTCTTTTACATTTCAAAAAGGAGTGGAATGTAGTAAAACTTTTTTTATTTCCACCCCGTCTCCATTGCTGAATAACACTCAGACCAATCCCAGCTTGAAGCCCTCCTACGTCCGTCTTCATCTCTGGTCTGTACACAACTGGGCTGACATTATGTTCAAAAAACAGACTTGGACAATAGCTGTGTTCACACCAACTTAGCCCAACAGGTGAGGCCCACATGAACTCACCTGGCAGAGAGAGTAGCCCTCGTACAGGTGGAAATGACCCTGCATGAACACACAGGCAGTGTCCTCGATCGTCCCAAACACCAGGCAGCCTTCATGACCGGCAACTGAGAGAGACAGGTTGTTATTTAAGAAATGTTATTTTTTTATCACCAACGTCAGGGGTGTTTTTTGTGGGTGTTTGTTTGGATGTTTGTGGACAGGATGACTCAAAAGTTACAAATGAATTAAGGGAAGGTCAATGTCATGGTACAGCTAAGAAGTGAATTGATTTTGGTGTCAATGTCGATCAAGGATTTTTTTAAAGGATTATTTGACATTGGAAGATATTTTTTTACATTTTTGATAAGTTCTTAATGGATTTTGATTATATTTTTGGGAAATTTTGGTCATGGCACGATGGAGAAGTCTACTTTATAATAAGCCAGACATTTTAAATGGATCAGGTCTAGACTGTAGGTAGGACAGTCTGGTACCTAAACTCTTTTACTATGTAGTAATTATCTTTTTTACTTGAAGAATTCATGGCAACTGTTTGCTGAGAAACATTCGTCAACATTTGGAGTATTTGTTCATGCAGTTGTTCACAAAATGATGAACCTCCCTCCATCTTTACTTGTAAATAATTGAGCCTCTTGGGATGATCCTGTCATGAGAAACATATTTCCAATTATCCTTTTCACCTGTTGAATGTTCCAAACAGGTGTTTTGTGGACATTTCTCAACTTTCCCAGTTTTTAGTTGCCTCTGTCCCAGCTAGTTTGTAATGTTTTTCAGGCATCAAATTAAAAAATGAGTGAACATTAGCAAAATAAACAATAGTTTTTATCGGTTTGAAGAAATACCTTTTATTTGTGGTGTATTCAGTTGATTATAAGTTGCATTCTGTTTTTATTTATGGTTTAACTTCACAGCTTGATTAGAACTTGGTTATGTAGGTTTGTTTTGGTGGTAACATGAATCAAGAGAACTAATTTTCTTTAATTCATTTTGCTATTCACACACTGTATTTAATTGTCATTTAGGTATTTATTGATTTTATTTATTATGTTTCCACACATCACAGAGGAAATGTATAGAATATTTTATGCTAATGTTACAGTTTTGAAAGCATTCCTACAAAATCAGATGTTATTTTAGAGAGGAGCCAAATGCTTGTGCTTGGTCATTACAGCAAAACATCATTAATTATCAAAATCTTATGATAAAACCAACAGGATCACAAAGAATTGGGTTTATGATAATCTTTTTTAACTGTACATCAAATAACTGTTAACATATACAAATATTTTACTCATCTTCTCTGTTGAAATCACTGGAATAATTGTAGGCATGAAACACACTGGACAGCCTGTATTAACATCTGTGAGCATCATTTTTGGTGGCATTTTTGTTTATGTACAAGTATAATAATTGTGGCTTCATGTTGCATGACAACCTTTGATTGTTTGTTTATATTTCTTTTATCTGGGTGTATTACGCTCACTGGATGGAGGACATAATGTACCTGTGCTGAAGAGTGCAGCTCTCTGACCAAATATGGATTTAAATTTTTTTCAACAAGTGATTTTAAATTGGTTTTAGATTTGATTTTTTCTTTCACCTCAAACTTTAGAAAACAAAGAAAACACAGTTATGTATAAGTGCACACCAAACAACTGTAAATGTCCATTAAATTAATCTAAAAGCATATTTGTGCTGTACTTACACACGTTAACACTGCAAACCAGTTTGAGAATGGCAGAATGAAGCAGAAAGTCCTGCCCTTCCTTATAAAGCTAAATTGTAATACAGAAACAAAATTCTAATTCTTTACCAGTTTTAATTAATAATGGAAACAATGCATAATGAGAACATTGGTGCCATTTGTCAAATTTGGTCAGTGGATGTGTGTTTTTGGATGTATGTCTCTAAACAGGGGTGCATATTTGTGTAATATCTACACAGTGTAAAAATAGATGAATACATCAGGAAGAAAATAGAGTGGACACCTGCGCTGCATGCTAAAAAAAACAAAAAACAAAAAAACACTTCGCACAAGGTGTGCAAACGATTCATTATAATTTTTTAACAATAACTACTTCAATCTATGATCAGAGTGTTTTAACCAAAGATTATAGGAGCAGGGAAAACTGAAGTCCAGAGGCTCACTCACCTGTGCTGACAGGGAAGTTTGGGATGTCCTGGTATTTGATGGTCTGTTTGTTGGACGCTCCGTCTGCCAGCAGGCCGAGTCCTGAACCGCAGATCACTGCCACCTTGGGGCGGTGGCTCGTCTGGTTCAGCAGCCACTCAGTGGTGAGCTTGTAGTCCTCGAAGGAGCAGCAACTAAACAGGGTGGAGGTGGGATGAGTGGGTAGTCACTTTAACCCTTTAACCCCTTTTGCATCATATTTGGTATATACTTTTGTGATACCTCTATCTAATCAATATGATCAACAGACTACTTAAAAAGCATCTGGATACAATCAGACAAATGATAAAAAAAAATGTCTTCAAATGGATTATGAGGGGTGAATATTGTCAAGAACCTCAGGATACGATACGTATCACAATACTTGGGTCACGATACGATAATATCGTGATATATCACGTTATCACAATATTGTGATATATCGCGATATTCTACAGTTAACCAAGAAAAACTAGAGATGGTGTTTATGTAAATCACACAACATTACTCAAAACTGCAAGTTTTTCATTTTATTTTTGAAATATGTCAAATGCAGTGTTACATACATACACCTGAAACACAGAGTGCATCAAGTCACTTAAACTAATGTTGCGAATAAATTATTCTTGTTTTCCCTTTAACAGTGTATTTAAAGCATCCTAACCTGCAGTGCAGCTGTTAAAAAAAACCCAACACATTATTCTCTTGTCACTGTCTGAACTGAATAGGCTGCATGAAAAAAACTGTACATAAGTATTTTATTTCCAACTCTGAAAAAAGGAGTTTTTGTTTTAAAAAAAAAAAAAAAAAAACGATGTTAAGATTTGAAATATCGATATTGTATCAGTGGTCAAAATATTGTGATAAATTGCTGTATTGATATTTTTCACACCTCTATGGATTATCAGTTGCCAAAAAATCTAATGTATCAAATGGGAAACATAAAAGTAAACATATAGGCTATTACATTTTATGGAAACTTGGATTTTTTATGGTTTCAGAAGTAAGTGAAATAAACATTTCAACTCCAAAAAATTAGAATTTTCTTGCTATAATTTGTGTTTTCAGGCATTAAAGGGTTAATAATCAGCAGTTTAGTTTAGTTTAGTTGTTCCTTGTATGAAAGTGGACACATTATTTTCAAATAAACACCTCCATGATTGAAAAGGAACAGCAAGAAGGAAGCATTCCTTATATTTGTCTGCCCCTGTTTTCATAAACTACTTATGTATTTGTTTATTTTCACTCTTTTTTATTTTCTGGTTCTAGTAAATATGTATGTTAATTGAGCAGTGCAAAAGGAGCAGGTTTAAACAAGCTCATGCTTCATCCTACTCCATTTCAGACATGTTGTGCTAATAATATTATTGTTTTAATTATTGTTATTAGTTTTATTTATTTGTTCTTTTTCAGTGTGCTTCGTGTGATACTGGCACATGTTCGGATTAAAGCATTCAAATCAAATTTAAAAAAAAGAAAAGATGGTCTGACATTCAGTTGATTTTCATTAGCCGACACCAACAACACATTGATTATAACAATGAAAACAAACAAAACAAATGCAAAAACATACTAAATAAAAAAATAACCCTTACAAGTACACATTTACAAGCTCAAAGAAATTGATCATTAACATCCATTTTAAGTTTCAAGTACATATTGACATTTTCTTTGCATCTGTTTTTTAAGTTGATTGTATCTGTACAACCCTTAAATCCTGTAATCGGGACTTCCATATTTTTACACTATCAACCGAAATACACTTTTGTTTTGAAGTTGTACAAGCAACTTGGTGTTTAATATCAAATCTTCTTCTCTGACTTTCATGTTCTGAAGTAAACACAAATAGTTCTTTTGGTTTTCTGGGAAAAATCTTTTTTAGATAGATCCTTATGATCATCCAATCAGATTTCTTATAATAGAATGATTAAATTAACTGAACATTTTGTTGTCATATTTATTATTTTGTTGACATGATGTTTATTTCTGTATTTGTGTGACAAAGTGTTTGTTTTTTGTAGTTATAAAGTTGATGAATCTGCAGCAATACTGTCCAATGTTCAGTCTTACTACATGTTAAAGGACACGAAAAGAGCAGATGCAGTAGAATCCGAAGATAAATGATTTCAAATTAAATATTAGCTCCATAATCACAAAGTGTTTTATCTTACCAGGAGTTTCCTTTGCAGTGCATCGTGGTGCTGCAAAACAACACACAAGAAGAGAGCGATGAGGGCGAGCACAGACAGACAGTGAGAGTGCTCCGCTCTGATTGGCTGAAGCACAGACAGGAAACGCAGAATGCTCTTCTCTGATTGGTCAAATCAAAGGTCGTTGACTTTATATGACGGTGGCCTTTGACTCCAAAGATTGGAGGGTTAATGTTCAGTAGAGGCCTCAGACAGCATACATGTGACCCACGAGTTTAAATGTAAATACATGATTTTAGGTGTAAAGTCCAGATTTATATAAACAGTAAACGGCCACTTTATTAGGCACAACTTGCTGTTAGGTCTTTGCCTTTTATGCTTTATAGCATAGATTCAACATTTCTTTAGAGATTTTGATCCATATTGATGTGACAGCATCTCACAGTTACTGCAGATTAATCACCTGAGCTCCATCCCCTGTCCCACACATCCCAAAGGTGCTCTATTGGATTGAGATCTGGTGATAGTGGGGAGGAGTTTGAGATAATTTGGCCTTTCCACGATGGCTCTTTGTGTTCATGATGTGTACAACAAATTCTGACCCTGCCATCTGATTGTCCAAGCAGAAATTAAGAATTTATGCAGGTGATTTTTTGTGTGATTTTAAGGTATGGAAATTAGTATTAATACATGCTATTAAAGTGATGAAACTGAAGTGTGAAAACATGCGAATCCAGGTGTGATTATATTTGTAGTAACATGTGGCTCAGGTGCACTTTTTTGTGTGAACCCTGAGAATTTAGGTGCGATTACAAACTCCAATTAAAATCAAGTTGGGACATTTTGTAACATATTAAAGATTCTATGAGGAGTTTTTCAGTAATTACAAAAAAGTCTTATTTTTGATATATGCCTGATCAAAATACACACTTTAAGATGACTTTTATAGCATAAAAATGGGTTATCTATAACAGCCATTCTCAACCTTGGGGTCCCGACCCCATTTGGGGTCGCGAGATGATTTCTGGGGGTCGCCAAATCATTTAGGAAAAATATAAATGTGCAAAATTAATGTGGCGTCCGACCGGATGTTAAAGGACAACAAGTGATTGATCTCAAACAGGCATTTTATTACTCAAAATCAATTACTGATTTGTATATCCGACATACGTTTTATCGATCGGGTGTTGTTTCAGCACCGCGGACAGCGAATTTTCATTGTGTTCCGGGGGAAGGGGGGTTGCGGACAGTACTGCACGTTAAATTGGGGGTCACGACTTTGAAAGGTTGAGAACCACTGATCTATAAATGCTATTCCTTAGCTTTGTGGTCGGGTTGGACAGGGCTGGACTGGCCTGGATACTCAACTTCGGGAACAAGACAATTAAAACTAGAGCAAATGTATATTGTTCGGACACATCTTAGAGCACAGGGCTGTAAGTAGCGATATATAGCCGGCTACAAAACTACGACAAGCAATTTTCCAAAAATTGCTTGTTGTCACACATCAAAAACTACCGCTGCGTAACTAGAAAGAGATACATTACCTGTTACCAGAGTTCTGAGGAAGGTCCAAGCTGCATTCATTAGCATCACAACAAACGCACGCTTTGGCTTGGGTCATGTCTTTATGACAGTCGCCGCGCGTGCTCATGGGTAGCAGAGTCTTTATGTCATGTCTTTATGAAATGGATTCTCCTCATAGCACCTTTAACTAAAAACAGAATACAATGATTTGTAAATCTTTTCTTTGACCAATACTCAGTTGAAAACGCAACAATGACAAGATCTTTATTGTTCAAACTGACAAACGTCATCGGTTTTGACAAATATTGACTCATTTTGAATTTGTTGCCTGTAAAACAATAATAAAAAAGCTGGGACAGGGACAACAAAAGACTGGCAAAGTTGATGAGTGCTAAGAAAAACATGTGGTTTGAACATCCTATAGGTTAACAGGTGTCATGATGGGTATAAAAGGAGCATCTGAAAGAGATTCATCAGTCAGGATGAAGGGTGGGGTGAGGTTCAACCACTTTGTGAACTGTGTGAGAGAAAATAGATCAACATGTTAAGAAAAATGTTATATCATCATATCCAGAGAAATCAACATTGAATGCCTGTGACCTTCCATTGCCAGGCAGCCCTGCGTTATAAAGCAGCATCATTGTGTAAAGGATATCAGCATGTGGACTCAGGACCATCATCAGTTAACACAGTTCATCTCCACATCCACAAGGTCAAACTCTACCAAGCAAAGACAAAGACAAATATCAACAACACCCAGAAACACATCTGGCTTCTCATCTGAGATGGACTGAGGCAAAGTGGAAAAGTCTGCTGTGGTCTGAGTCCACATTTCAGACTGTTTTTGGACATCATGGATGTGGTGTCCTCCAGGCTAAAGAGGAAAAGGACCATCCATGCATCCATGTCATTGTTTGAAACCCAAATACTGACAATAAACAAGGTGAAGGACAGATAAACACAAAAACCAATAAAAAGGGAACAGCAATCCTCAACAAAAGCTCAAAAAGACAAAACAAGGTCTCTACAAAAAAGAAATCAACCAAAACAGAATCTTCCTACAAACACTGAACACTAGAGACAAGCGCACGTGGTGAAACATGGAGGACGAATGACCCAAAACAGACAAATGGGGACACAGAGATTAAATGCGCAAGCACAGGTGAGAAGCCAGCATATGTGATGGTATGGCAGGGTGTTAGTGCCCATGGCATGGGTAACCTGCACATCTGTGAAGGCTCCATTAATGCTTAAAGGTACATACAGGTTTTGGAGCAACATGCTGCCATCCAAAGGAACATCCCTGCTTATTTCAGCAAGACAGTGAAAAGACACATTTAGCTGATGTTACAGCAGAGTAGCTTCAGACTAAAAGAGTTCAGGTGCTACACTGACCTGCTCGTCCACACCTGTCTCCACTGTAGTGTTGTGCTCAAGACCACACTATCTGAGGCCAAGACTAGCCCGAGACAAGAATGCACCAAGACAAGACTAGAGAGTCGAGACCGAGTCGAGACCGAGTCGAGACCAAGACCGAGACGAGCCGAGACCGGGACAAGACCAAGACCATCAAAATCTATTTTCAAAATCATGACAAGGTGGAACAGTAATGGGGGGTGTCCCACAGTCACAACACCGGAAGGTTGCAGTCATCACAGGCGAAATAACACATGAACTGAAGCTTTTTGTTCTTTTTCCAAGTGCTCCTCCTTATTCACATTAATGAAGTTGAAGAACAGCAGAACAGTGCTGGTCTTGATCGGTCTTGACGGAAAATTCCAAGTCCAGACAGTCTGAGACCGAGACAAGACAGAGTAAAAAATGCTCTTGAGTCCGAGACAAGACCAAGACCTGTAAAATGTGGTCTTGAGTCAAAAACTTGAGTCTTGAGTACCACAACACTACTCCACTGAAAAAAAATGTAGAGCAAAGTACAACAACAGAGACCCCAGACTGTTGAAAAAGTGAAGCCATACATCAAGCAAGAATGGGAAAGAATTCTGCCATCAAAGCTTCAACAATTAGTGTCCTCAGTGCACAAAAATGAGTAAGTAATTGCAAAGAACAATAAATATGTATGTGTAGATTCTCATTAATCTAGGTCATGGTTATCTTGAAGATTCAAAATCGAGGCATTTGGACTGTGTTAAGTTTTGGGAAGATGTTTCGCTTCTCATCTTCAGTTTTGAAGAAGCTTCTTGGATGAAAAGCAAATTTTATTTGTTTTTATGACCTTTATTCAACCAGGTAAAAAAAACAAAAACATTGAGATCATAATCTCTTTCACAAGGGTGACCTGGCCAAGAGGTCAGCAACACACGTCATGGTAAATACATATTGCTAGAAACAGTATACAACATAACAATGATTTAGAAAATACATTTTTTTTGTGAATGAGAAAGGTACATAACTATTCAGAAACACAGGCACTGCTTAATGGTTTCACGCTGTTTATCCATCAGCAAGGATCGAAAGGCTCCAAGTGAGATGAGCTCCGAGAGCTTCAGTTCAGTCTGTAGAGAGTTCCACGCTGTTGGAGCAGCAAAACTGAACGCTTTCTTCCCCAGTTTAGTTCACAGTGATAAACAGTGCTGAAGGATTCCCAAAACTTAACACTGTCCAGTTGCCTTGATTCTGAATCCTCAAAAGAACGATAAAGTTTATCAGTTTGCACATTAAATATCTTGGAGTGTATTTAATTGGATGTAGGTTGAAGAGGGTTTGCAACCCTCTTCAATCTGGACTTTGTTCATGCAGTAGTGTTAATCAGCTTTGGTAGATTTTCCTTCTGAAATAAGCAACCAGGTCCATAAAACAAGCCCAAAACAAGCAACCTTCAGGTGTATTTTTTCCAATACAATTTTAAAAAAGAGAAATTTGCGTTTTATTTTCATCTATATTAAATTTCAGTATCACAGTGACATTTTTTCTTATTTATCTCTTAATTGACTTCTTCAACATCCTTTTGTTTGAAGGTGGAGCAAACAGAAGTGAAGGGAGGGGCTGATCTTATTTATAACTCTGTTATCACGAAACAGTCTGTCTCACCTTGATTCTTGTAACCAAGCAGATACACTCAGGCTTATCTACCTTTATGTTGATCCTCTACAGCTTGTTTATGGAGATGAACAGTAATAGCTACATTAGAAATTGATTAAATTTAGGCTGTGAGGTTTGCTTTTTAGTGGAAACATCATTTTGCCCCTCTTTCTACTGTTAAATTTACTTTTGTGTTGGGGAAAAAGGTTTGTGTAACTTCTGAGTTGAGTTTATTGGTAGTAGAGTTATCATCAGATCCCTCCAGGGTTTGTGGAAACAACAGACCCAAATAAGCAACTGCGTGTTAAGAAAGAAAACAAAAAAAAAACAAAAAAAAAAATGCCAACATTAACCAGCACAAAGACACACAATGTAAAGTTGCTTATAATCAGCAGACCTGGCAACTATGATGAGAGCGTATGTCCGTACTAACATGTCATGCCAGGTCTTATCATACTTGTGAAACTATGAGAATTGAGTTGTGATATGTGGTTTTGTTTTTTGTTTATGAGCAATAAGAATCATAAACAAAACCACCTATAGAGAACCAACAAACCAACTCTTCATTGAACTAAATATATTGAAATTTAAGGATCTGAATGATTATAAAACTATCCAAATTATGCATTAAGTTAAAAATCAGAGGTTACCAAACAATATCCAAAGGTTTTTTCAACTGAGAGAAGACAAACATCATCTTTGAGGAATTTTTATGTTCAAAAAACAACCTGTAAGAACAGATATGAAACTTGACTGTGTCTCAGTTAAAGGAGTTACATTATGGAGCAGCTGCAGTGATGAGCTGAAATCATGTAAAACAATAGGTAGATTTAAATTCATCTTTAAAACTGGAATATCTAACAGATACAGAATGAAAAAACAAAAAGAAAATCAGAAACATGATGGGAACTGTGTATCCAGGGACGTGTCACTATTGTCTTTGTTTTGAACATTGTTGTTTATGCTATTATTTTTCTGAGCTTCTTGTTGTCTTTTGGTGCTAAATAATTACCTCCGCCAAGGAGGTTATGTTTGCGGGAAAGTCTGTTTGTCTGTCTGTGAACAAAATAACTCAAAAAGTTATGGATGGATTTGGATGAAATTTTCAGGAAATGTTCAGCATGGGAAAAGGAAGAACTGATTCAATTTTGGTGTTGATCCCGATCACCGTCTGGATCCACCATGAGGAAAAATGTGATTTTGGTGTTTTCATGGTCAAGGAATCTAAATATTTACATGAAATAAAGGTAGGACTAATATTTATGGTGAAAATCACAATATGGATGAGGACTGTGGCGCTGGCGGAGGTCTGTGCTCTTCGAGTGCTTTTCTAGTTATTGGCTATGACCTGAAGAGGCTTTAGGGTGAATTTAAGTAAGACATTATGAAAAGGAATAAGGGGTAGGACTAGAAAAGTTTGTTACTTCTTCCTCCGCCCTTTTCTAACTAAATCTTTCTTATTTTTTTGCAAAGATTAATGATAGTAGAAAAAAAATGCTGTAATAGTTATTTGCCTTTGTTTACCTTTATATTTTATTTTGTTTTATTTGTATAGAATAGGGTTATTCAATTAAAAGTCACCAAGGTCCAGTTAATAAAATTTCCTCCAATAAAAAGTCTAAACCAAAGTCCAATTGTGTCTTAAAGCCTTCCTGTATGCCCACATGTTCATGGTTTCAACAATAATTACTGTCAATATTTAATGCAGGATATGTTTTATTGAGTGCACGGCTAGCTCGTTTACCATAAATAATAATAGTCCAAGGCTAATTAATTTAAAGCCTTTATTTCACTTCAGAAAATAAAAAATAAAAGGTGACTCTTTTTAGGAAAAACTAAGTGCATACAGAACACTGACTAAATATTAGTTCTCCCCTTTTTTCTTAAATAAGAGAGGTGACAGCCTAAAAAATGAAGGCCTACACGACTAGTACAGAAGTTAACATCTTCATAATTCAAGAAATTAACTCTTAAAAGTGCAATCATTTGTCATCTGTTGCTTTTCAGCTGTGTTGTTGCAATGTAATGTAACAAGAAAGTGCAGGTTCCAGACTTTGCTGTAGCCGATATCTGCAACTGTTGAAAAAAAATGCTCAAATAAAATCTATTTTTGTGAATTTATCAGAGATTGGTCATGGGTCCGGACAGAACCATCACTCAGTCCGGGGCCAGACTGGAGTCTGCCATTTGGTGATGCCTGGTAGATGTTTACATATGCATATTTTCCATTTTAGTTCGAAATAAACATTCATTACATTACAATATTATGTCTGATAATGTGGATCCAGGTGTGATAACATGTGGATCCAGGTGAGGACAAGGTGCCATGACGTCACACTCAGACTCATCAGTCTCTGTCACATGTAGCTGCTCCTCACACCCTGCTGACACTCGTCTTTATCTCAACTTATCGATATTTATGCTGCTGAGTGTAACAGTTTACCAAAGAAAAACCCACAGGATTGTAACTGTGCTGCTGCAGACTCACACGCTTCTGCTACGTCAGCGAACCAACCTGCACATGTGTGTGTGTTTGTATGTGTGTGTTTGTAAACCACACAGAGAAAAAGAGCTGTGTGTCGCTGTGGGAACGCTTCTGCTGGAATCCAGCACATCAGTTGCCATGGAAACTGTGTTTCCATAATAGCAACAGCGATGGTGTGTGTGTGTTGCAGTATTTTATTTTTGTCACCAGCCCTTGAGTTAATAATAATACCTTCACCATAACTGTTATTGAATGAACAATTATAGAAATGAAAATCAGATTTAATGATGATGATGATGATGATGCAGGTGATGGTCATTAGACGGTGATGATGAAGATGATGATGCTGATAACACTAATAATGTCCAGTTATTGGAAATAATGGTGGCAATAATGGTATTAGTTAAAATAATCCATCCATCATCTAATGAAGGCACTAAGGCTGAACGATTTATCGTTGCTAGACATGAACATTCTAGAAATAGAAGATATTGAAAAAGCAACAATATAAACGGTATAGACTTCCCTCGCACTTGCCCTGCATGTGCAGCTCTGGAAGTCACAACATATTTGATTTTCACGATTGCCCTTGAATATACTGCTTGGTTTTCACCGAGCCCGTAGTCATAATTTATTGCAATCAAGATATCTGACATGAATATCGAGATATGAAATTGTGTCCATATTGTTCAGCCCTAGAAGGCACCATGCGAAAATCTTTAGTCTCTCTTTAATGTGTATATGTTATTACTCTATATGAAAAAGCTGCTGTTATAACCATAATTTCCCAGGTTGGAATCAATAAAGTCTATCTATCTATCTATCTATCTATCTATCTATCTATCTATCTATCTATCTATCTATCTATCTATCTATCTATCTATCTATCTATCTATCTATCTATCTATCTATCTATCTATCTATCTATCTATCTATCTATCTATCTATCTATCTATCTATGTAGTTCATCTATCTATCTATCTATCTATCTATCTATCTATCCTCATATAAGCTCATGCTTATACCAAAAGGCAACTTAGATTAAACAATTCCCCAATCAAGCATTTTAAAAAGAAATAAATAGATAAAAATAAACGTACTCTCTTATCATTATAACGAGAAAGCACCAGCTACAGGGGTTGTGAAAAAAAGATGGATTTTGCTGAAATTTTTAACTTAGAAATGATTCGATTTTGTTAGGATCCAGACAACTGCCATTAGCGAGTGATCATTTTTTCTAAAAAACTGTCTAATAATAATATCAACGTGACTCTGAGTGCTAGGTGTGTGTTTTCAGGGTCATGAATCACATTATGATGGTAACTATCATTGAAGTATTGCTTATAGATGTAACAGCAATATGTGAGCTACCTTGGCAAAGGTTTGCACTCCTTAAAGAGGACATGTCATGCTTGTTTCTCCTTTTCACTATGCCAGACTAGGATGCCTGTAAGGCATTTCTGCTCTCAGTACAAGTCATTTAATTCCTTCATTGCCCCACAATAGCGTTCTCAATATCCTCATTTTAGGCCATTATGAAGCACTTGTTGAAACGCTTGGTCTCAAGGATGACCTAAAGTTACCTCGTAACGTCACAGCCCTTTGTGCTCTGATTAGTCAGTTCTATTGGGGGTAGAGCCAGCCTGTCCTTCTTCTTCTACTGTATTTTCCAGCAGACTCAAAGCAGCGACCGCGTATTGAGTCCCCCTACAGGCCAGAGATGGTAATGAGGGAGAGTGAGTGAGGGAGCTTTATACCCCTGCTGCTGGATGTGTTCCTCGGTGAGGGTTTGGGCTAACGGACATCACAGAGGAGGAAGTGTTTTATCAGATTACTCCAATAAAAAGAAAGGTACCTCGTGTTGTCATGACGTTTGAAATCTCGCGGACATCTCGCAATGACCTATTTTCAGAGGCATCAAATCTCGTTCTAGGATATCAGAAAAAATACAATATCTAATTTTTTGAAAATTAAGGGGGTGTAAGGTCTTGTTTTCAAATTTATTATATTATATGTAAGTATTAAATCATGCATCAGCATGATATGTCTCCTTTAAGTGCTTTCTAGATATGAATTGGTGCTTTAACAATAAAGATTGATTGGTTAAAGCTGGCTCTGATAGAGGGGTGTCAGAGCCTCACAGTTTGTTGTGTATGAGGCTGAAAAGCTGCATATCAGTCAGGGAGGCAGGTGGTCTTGATGTTATAAACTTATTGGTGTTTATAGCCAGCCTGTAGCAGTATATTTTTATTTAATTTTTAATTACTTTTTTGTTTTGAATTTTAAATTTTAATTTAATTAAATGTTACATTTATACATATGTATTTTTACTTTCTATTTTTGTATTTATATTAATATATTAATAATAGTTTAATTTAGATCTATTTTTTCTGTATGCGGCTGAATAGCTGCAGATCAGTCAAGGAAGCAGGTGGTCTTGATGTTTTACCGCAGTATATTCTTTTTTATTTTTTATTACTTTTTATTTTTAATTTAATTTAATTTGTTATTATTTTTTTAATTTAACTTAATATTTTTATTTATATTTGTATTTGTATTATTGTTTTTATTTTTTATTTATATTTACGTATATATTAATACTTTTATTTAGATCTATTTTTGTCTTTTTACATATCTTTTTATCTCTAACAATCATCTGCTACTGATCCTTAATTTCCCTGAGGGAGTTAAGTGGATTAATAAAGTAATATCCAATCTGATGTAATTTATAGACATGCACATACCCAGCTCTGTTTAACGGAGAAATCATTTATAGACTATTGTGTTGCAGTACTTTCTCCATGAGTGTGTGTTAGTGTGTGTTAATGTGTGTGTCGGGCTCCTCCCTCTCAGCCTGTATCAGCTGTGAGCTGCTCTGACGGTTCAGACTGAGGAGGAGGAGGAGGAGGAGGAGGTGGAGGAGTGTCTCTGCGGCTCCATCAGTAAACAGTAAGCGGGCAGAAACGGCTAAAGGACGGGGACATGATGAGGATGATGGTAAAGAAGATGAAGATGGAAATGATGAAGATAAGGCTGCTCCTTCAGCGCTGCGGTAAGAACATCAGCCTGCTGCATCCACCTCCTCCATCTCCTCATGTTCTCCATCCTTCATGTTCCTCCTCATCATCCATCGCTCCACACCGACCTCCTCCCTTAGTGTGTGTGTCCGTGAACATGTTGAGGAGATGCAGGCTTGGTGCATCGACAGATCACAGCACGGTGGGCTTTTTTTCGCCTTTTGCTGCATCATCATTTAGCCATTACAACGGAAGACACGCACGCACGCACACACACATACGGAGCGCGCGCGCTGCCTTTCTCCTGGCCCCGGTGTGTAAATATAGAAAGGACTGCGTCAGAGTTGCGGAGTGACGTAGAAAACAGGAAATATCCGGGAAATATTCGGGAAATGTCCACGTGAGCTGCATTCCTCCACATGTACCTACAGCCTTTGTTCTACTGCAGTCATCTTTTTTTTTATTGGCATTATACTTTCTTATAATTAAATTAATCATTTTAAGTAGTGAGGGCCGATTCTAGCATCTGATTTTTAGGGTGCTTAAATATTTTTACTAGCACTAACAGAATAAATCTAAGAATAGATTTTCCCACGGTCAGAACTAAGCAGAATAAGGAAAAAAAATGAAACCCCCATACACACTTGCAAAAAACAATAAAACAAACAAACAAAAAAACCCAGAAATTATCCTGATTTTACCCGTTTGAGCCATATGTTTGAACCCAAACAGCTGAGCTTTTCCGTGATTTTCTTGCTCCCTATCAGCACTTTTTTCACATAAAGTCTGGGTGTGCTGAAGTATAAACGCAGCAGCAAATAATCAGGGTAATTCAGTGAGGTCGAGTGGGCAGGGGTAATGACATCATACGTAGCAGGAGGTTATTTTATCATAGCAATCTCAAATATGTATCTGATTGAAAAGTGTTTTTTTTTCCACTGCTCATCATCAAAGTTCTGTGTAACATCTAAAACAATCACCACTTACGCCAAAGAGCCTCCTGCTGTAGATACAGAGCTAAAACATTGCAGTGTTTGCTCCAGTTATTGATGTGTGTAACTGGTGGTCTTCCTGCTTTGTGTAGTGGATATGTGGAATTACAAGGCGACACTAGAAGTCTCTCTTTGGCCATATTTAATCTGGCAAGAGAAAATATTGACACAACAACAGCATGAGCCTCCCCGCCTGCTCCAGATTCTACACAGAGCAATGTTACAGCATTAAAGATAACTCAAAGAGGGGTGCTGGTTTGGTGGAATGGTTAGCGATCATGCACGTCCCATGAACATGCTTCTGCTGGTCCAGGTTCAAACTCAGCCTGTGACCAGTTTGCAGAGTGTCTTCCCCTGCTCTCTTACCCCCTTTTACAAGCTTATCCACTGTCTCTCTCCTATCAGTAAGGGCACAATATGCCCAAAAAACACATAAAAGGAGAGTACACGTAAGTAGCTAAATGCTAGTGCTTGAAAGCTAGCTTAGCTTGCTGCGCAAACATACATGTGTGAAGGCAGGAAGATAAACATTCAAACTTAACATAATGGACATATATAGGCTACAGACTAAAAGCTAAGAGAATAAACCAAAATAACGTAACAAAACAGAGCACAAAATCTTACATTTAATACAAAGATGACATCGTTGACAGTCACTAAAACTGACCCAACACAGCTGAATTAATCCATCATAGCACAATGAAAATGATAAGTTTATAAATATAAACATTTATTTATATGTTTCTTTTAATTACTACAAAATAATGTGAATGCAAACATTTAGCTAAATTTGAGGCTAAAAGCAGAAGGAGCATACAGACTTTATTTAATGGCAACACTGCACTTAAACTTCTGATTTAAATTTGAGTTTTGATTCTACTAAAACATTTAGGTTTTTTAAAGCTCATTTCATCTTGTTCCATCTTCATTTCATTTTTTAGGTTTTCCACTGATTCTACTACAAAATTTTGTATTTTGATTCATTTTTGCTTTTTGTTGTAGGTATTGTTGAGAGATTATCAACACCTTTTCTTTTTACATATTTTTTTTAGGAGAAAGCAATGCAAATAGACAACATCTAATTTTATGCATAGCAGTTTTTTCTACTAATTTTTGAACATATCCCAACACAATCAACCATTTGGGCACCACTAACTACACAGACAAAGAATGATCAAAATGTAGATCTTCTAAGTATCAGCACCTTATTTTTTGTATTAATGAATCAGTCCGTCAATTACCATTTTTTATGGCACGAAATCATAATATTTGTTTCTCAATACACCTAACAAAACAGTGGGTCAGTGTCATCTTGTCATTCTTTTTATTTCATTTTATTTTATTTTATTTTATCCTTCCCCTATTATTATTCCATTAATCTGGACAAAACATTACTATTTAGAAGTTCATTTCATCTCAGTATGTCCGTCGGCCACTCACGTTCCTCTTTGTAAACCTGGGCTAATGGCAAACTTCTATGTGCCGTCCTGCAGGTCATGTGACTTCTTGTGGCGAATGGGCAGGCGGCGTTGAGCTTGCTTCCAGCACACTGGAGGTCTAAGGCAAAGGATCATGGGAGATGGAGGACCCTTACAGACTGAGGGGAACGCCCTCCTCAAAGCTGTCTTCCAGGGAAAGCTGAGGCTGACTCGCCTGCTGCTGGAGGGCGGAGCTTACATCAATGAAGGTAACGAGCGTGGAGAGACGCCGATCTCTGCGGCTTGCATAGCGGGCTACGATGACCCACAGACCCGGCAGAGGATGGTTCGGTATCTGCTGGAGAAAGGAGCCGACCCAAACATCCCAGACAAGAGCGGGAGGACGGCGCTGATGCATGCCTGTGCTGAGCAGGCAGGGAAGGAGGTGGTCTTACTCCTGTTGGAGAATGGAGCTGATCCAAGCCTCAAAGACTACTCTGGATCCTCAGCCCTTGTTCATGCCATCAACAAGGGGGATCGTGACACCCTGCAGGTGCTGCTGGACGCCTGCAAGGCCAAAGGCAAGGAGGTCATTATCATTACCACGGACACCTCCCCATCGGGCACAAAGAAGACCAAGCAGTACCTGAACTCCCCACCCTCACCTGGCATTGTGGACAAACTGTCTCCTGCATGTATGTCGCCCTCTGAGGTGGAGATCGGTACCTCCTCACCGGCAGGAGACAATAGCAAAGACCAAGAGGGGGTCTTCAGCTTTGCACTCACCTCAGCTTTACCTTTACCTTCGGCTCGACCTCCAGGAGAAAAGAGAGCTCCGCCTCGAAAGCTGCTGAAGAGGCTGAACTCGGAGCCTTGGGGTCTAGTGGCTCCCTCAGTGCTGAGTGGAGTTCCTCAAGAGAGGGTCAATGGAGGTCTGGAGGAGGAGGTTGGCAGTGAACTGAGCAGGACCATTAGTCAGATGAATGGCATGTCCATCACAGAGCCTGTGAGACCTCTGCTGTCACGGCGACACAGCATAGAGACTCATGACCCCTGTTCCCCCAAACTCATCGACCGGTCTTGCTCTGAGGACTGCACAGCTCTCTCTGGATCTTCCTGGGCTGACAAAGTCCAGCAGCACCAGATCTTGTACCGCAGGAATACAGCCCCAGAGTCTGCAGAAAACAGTGGAGGACCAGGAGTTATTGTGACCCGGGCCCTTGCTCACCCCAAACTCACCCGGATGGAGCACTATGAGTCGGAAACCCACTTGGCCCCAGATTCCATCCCTGGATCCCCTGATTCTGGGAGGGTGTCTGTGGAGAGGAGGAGGTACAATGCTTCCCCCCTGTCACTGGTAACTAGCACATCCAGAGAGTCCCTGGAGAACATCCCAAACTCAGTATCTCCTATCACCATGAGACGCCGTCCCCCTGGACTCCTGGAGCGCAGAGGTTCCGGTACCCTCCTGCTGGACCACATTTCCCACACTCGGCCCGGCTTCTTGCCGCCACTCAACATCAATCCCCAAAGACCCATCCCTGACATCCGCGCCAACGGAAGACCCACCTCCCCTATCCATGCAGGACACAAGATCCTGGTCCCAGTGGCCCCTGCCTCGCCCAAACGGGGGCCAGACTACAAGATGAAGAAGAAGCTGACAAGGAGGCACTCAATGCAGACTGAGCAGATGAAGCAGCTCTCAACCTTCCAGGAGATCCTTGCTGAGAAAGTTATTGAGTCTAACGGAGACTGAGGATTGTGAGAGCAAAGCATCGTGGGTAACTGCAGAGACATGTTCATTGACTTTGATGTTTCGGATTATTACTTCCTGTTTGAACATTTTAAACCAGATTCTGGTCTTTAAGAAGGGCTGCCCCTACAACTGATCTAGTTTGATTAAAATAAATCTGGATTAAGTTGATCTGGATAAAGGTCAAACTGGATTTAAGTGAGTCTGGATTAAATGCTTCCTCTGAGTCCACAACAGACGAAAAGGACTTCCCGTTTACAGTCAGAAGACAAACAAAAACAGCATTCTTTTATCTCCAGCTAAGCTAACTTGCTGTCAGCGACATTAGCTTTAAATATTATTAGCATTGTCATCTTTTTGTCAAACACTTATTAGCTACAGCGGAAATCAGAGCAATCTGAATTCAAAGGTTTACAGCTCTCTGAACCCAACAGTTCATCTTTTCAAAGTAATATCCGCAAAATATACCAGACAGCTTGGATATACATGGAAAACTAATTTAGATTATTAAATTAGAATTGTTCATTTAAACGTTTTATTTCTTACAGAATATTTTAAAAATAAACGTTTGTCTTGGTTTTTAAACCATTTGTCAGAAGCTGCACCAGCTAATCAAGCTAACGTAGCATCAAGTCCCTTGGGATTGATATATATTCATATCCTATATCATTTGATATGATCAGTAATTCCTGCTGTATAGACACTGAACTTTGAACGGAAGTTTATGGTGATAGACAGAAAACAGTATTATGACTTAATGTCTTAGCCAGACCGGTATGAGCTGTTTAAACTGCAGAAGGTTGATTTATTGTCTGGGAATTAATTGATCATTGAAATATCACTTTTCACCGGGAAGATTTATTTCTTGGTGACTTCTTTAACACTTCCTCGTCTTTTATCAATTGGAGCATTTCTCTTATTGATAAAATATGTAACCTGTTAATGGTGCAGTATCTTGTGTCCTCACCAGATGCATTCTGGGTAACTTTAGATCCTGAGAATGTGGACGTGTTTGATGTTTACAAGACGCGATATTTGCACTGAGGTCGAGACGATGTGACGAAGAAAACGAAAAACTGCTGCTGAACTCGGACACATCGAAGACCGAGGCTCATTTATTGAAGATTGTTTATTAGTAACTATTTATTGATAATCATGTGTTTATAACCATTTATCGATAATCATGTGTTAAAAATCATTTATTAATCTGGAAATCATATATGAATAATGTGAAGGTGTGAAACTACCTGCTGCGCTGTATATTCTGTGACTATGAAGTTCATACAGTGATATATATATATATTTCTGTGACAAAACGTCTTTATTTAAAGATTTTAAACGTCTCAAATCTTGAACTAACATGTTGACTACTCAAAGAAAAAGATTTATTAACTCTGATGATATTTTTTTCTTGTTGATGAATCCAAAGAAGTTGAGGAACAAGTTGAACCAAACCCTGAAAGAACTGTTTCGCCACAGTAGAGGGCTCGAGGGTAGGTGAAGGGAACGACTCACATTTTTAAAAATAACTTTCAGAAAATAAGATAAAGACTGATCTGTGTGTGTCCTCGCTACAGGAAGTGCTAGCCTAGCATAGCCTATGTAGAAAAACTAAGGCAAAATAAGAGCTACAATTTTGACATTTAGCAAAGCTTACTGCTAACATGGTAGCAAAAACAGATCCAATCTGTTTCGTGTTTCAGACTTTCAGAATAAGCTTTCTATTAATAAACATACCTGACAAGAGAAGGGTAACCAGATTTTCAGACTTCAAGTACTTTAATTTTACTGCCAACAAAAATGTTTGCACGAAAGAGGATTTGGGCGATGGAAAAGACATGTATAGAGGTTGATAATTTTTCTCCATAGGGCTAAAATAAGTCCATATTCTGAGAAAAAATGTCAGATTTCTTAATGATTCTTATCTGCGAATCCTGACTTTTTTCAAAGACCTGAAGCATTTTTAAACTCCAAATAAAATTCCAACATTGATATTTTTTTTTTATCAATTAAACCACTAATATAAACAAAAACTATTTTTGAATAATGCATCACTATCAGCTAGACAGTTATTGAGAAAAAAATGATTGTCTGCTAATGGCAGTTGTCTGGATCACCACCAAAATCTGATCATATTTAATTTGGGCCTTTCCCAACATCTCCTGAAAATTTCAGCAAAATCCGTCCAGTAGTTTTTACGCAATCTTGCTAACAAACAAACAAACACCTTGGCAAAGGTAATTAACAGCATCACCAATAATGCTACTAAAATATTTAGCTCAAAGCTACCAGACAACTTATTGCAAATTCACTTAAGCTTATTTCTTTTTTATTGTCAGGAAGCTTTTCTCTAAATTCTAGTGTTAAAGCTAAGTCAGGCTAACACTGATGATACAGTTTCTGTTTCCTGTCTTTGTGTTGAGCTAACTTAACAGTTACTTCACTGTTATGTACTCATGCTAATCTAGGCTAACAAGTCACTGTCTTCCAATACTTAAGAAATGCTAAGCTAACAGCTTCCTGCCTGGGTTTATCTACTGTGGACACACAAAGATAAAAGGCCTGAAAATGTGTGAAATGTTTGAAAGAAAAATGTGATTGTTTTCATGGCGTTTTCCTATAAACTAAATGTTCTTCAGAATGTTTGAGGTATATTTGATTGTTTATAGAAGGTCTAAAATGTTTGATGAACATTTGGGAAGTCTGAATCAATTTTTAGAAACTGAAATGTTGGAAAATTCAGGATATTTGAAGATGGACTGAAGATGGCTTGAAACATTTGTAGTCCATTTAAATAATGATGAACTTTGAATGGCCAAAGTGTCTTTCTTCTAGTCAACACTTTGTCAGAAATTTCCTGTCAGAGCTGTGAAACATTAATTGATGTAAAATTAGACATTTGGATAAAACCGCTTGTTTTTCACTGAATGTTTGATGGAAATTTTGATCCTGATGGATTCTGATTTGCTAAAGGCAGATCATGCGACGGATTTCCTGCTTGGTGCAGTAGAAAATGTTTTTCAGAAAGTCTGAAGGAGCATGTCTGTTATTGTAAAAAACCCTTTTAGTGATGACATGATATTTCCTGTAACATATCTAAAGGGGTAGAGTTATGCTGTGAATGTGAACCTGTCAGCTAGACTGATGTACTCAGTCTGTGACAGAACCAGTTTTAACCGGTTTATGTTCCAAACGGGTTCAACCTGCCTCTGACTGGTTCAAACTGGATCTGACTGGTTCACACTGGTTTCAGTTGGATCAGGCCAGTTCAAAGTGATTTACACAGGTTCAGACTGATTCAAACCAGTATCAAACCAGTTAAAGCTGATTCATTTTGGTTCGGCTGGTAAATACAGGAATCAGACGAGATAAAACTGGTTTCAACTGGTTTCACGATGGACCTTGTTGTTTGTTGAAACTTGAAATGAAATGAAATATTTTTGTACGCCTGTTAGCATAAAGAAACGTCTTCTGATTAATCTGTGGAAATATTTTTCTTCTTTCTCTCGGATTGTAACTTTTACTGTGAAATAAAAATTTTGTTTCATGTTTAACCTTCAAACCTGCTGATTTTTTTCTGACTGATGTTTTAGTCCATTTTTAAATACAACCAAGTGTTTCACAGCAGGAAGACTGCTGGGGTCTTTCTGTTTGGAGTTTGCATAGTCTTCATATCCCGGGTTTACTCCAGGCACCCCCACGGACCAAAACATATTCTTGTTAGGTTCATTAGTGACTTAGGTATGAGTGTGAATGGCTTTCCATCCTTCTCCTGATCAGTTCAAAGCAAGTGTTGTCTCAAGATACTTTACAATCGAGAGGCTAAAACCATATTCTTCATGTATGCATTTATCCAAATATATTTGAATATACAAATACATCCAAAGATGTGTCCATTTAGGTCATAAATCTGTCCTCGCCACATTTATCCCTGCTGAATATAGATTCAATCAAACTTTATATGTATTGTATCATATTTGTTGAATATAAATTTATTAAAGATGGCCCCCTTGAGATGTGGCATCTCATTTTCAAAAGGGTCCCAATGTCTACATGGTTGTAAAGATAGTTACTATGGATGTGGATTCATAATCAATGCAACCATGGATGGAGAGATCAATCCAATACTAAAGTTAATATCTGTAATGAATATAATCTGGAGGACAGGAATGATGTTAACATAGCATCCAGCTGAACTGCCATTAAAATGGGTTTAACTGGTCTATAAGTATGAATTTATATGAAATCATGTCATTTCTGTGGATGGTTGACCAGTTTAAGGTGTTTCCTACTTCTCGTCTAATGTCAGCTGGGTTAAGCTCCAGAATCCTGTGACATGAAAGGGATAAGGGGTTTAGATGATGGATGGATTATTCTTCATTTTACCAAAGGGATTTGTCTCTTTATACAGTAAAACTGACCTCTGCTTCTCTATCCATAAAACCAGCTCCTCCTCAAAGCCTCAGGAGGACAAAGAAATGTCAGATGGACTCGCTTTCAGCCAAGACTGGTTCCACATCCAGAATGGTGTTAAACTCACAAAGCTGAGGTCTGGGGCTCACCCTATGACTCTCTATGTGACCAAGGGCCCTGATGTATCCCCTTCCTTGAGTGAAGTGGCACGTGGTCTAAAGTCTGGATCCTGATAGTTTCAGATGAGGGTTGGTCTTGCACCAGGAAGCCAGAGACAACCCAAAGTCTGGCTCCATTAACAAATGTTCTGTCCTCTGGGTTTGCTTGAAAAGTGGTTTTGGTTATGATTCATGCTTACACTGGTGGGACAGAATAAACTAGAAAGCACTCAGAGAGCACAAACCTCTGCCAAGGTAGCTCACATCATGCTGTTACTAAGGATGCATCGAATATTCGGTGACCGAATATTGCAAAAAGTCATATTCGGCCTTCGGTGGAGTGAGGTACTAGCAAGGCCGAATAGTACGGTGTGACGCAATCAAATACGTCATTGTATTTGACTGTGGCTAAGCAGACTTGTGTCAGCAGGACAATAATTTATTTGTTGTGGGTTTATCCACTTCAATGCACTTTTTTTTTCATGCAAGCTTTGTTTTGTTTGAAGGCCTAATATGAATGAAAAACTTTGTTGGGCTTTTTTTGAAAAGCAAAGGCTACTGGAAAATTAAAAAATGTCATAATATTCAATAAACAATTACTTTCCTTAAAAAACATGTCTAAAAATGTATTCTAAGCTGTTTATGCACTATTAAAAAATATAGTGAACTACTTAGCCTTCACATTGGATATTCAGTATTTGGCCGAGAGTTTATATTTTATTCGGCTTCGGCCACAAATTTTCATTTCAGTGCATCCCTCACTGTTACATCTATAAGCAATAGCTGCATGATAAAGTTACCACCACACTGATTCTGTGACCCTGAAAACACACATCCAGCACTCAAATTATGTTGATATCATTAATAGTTGGAGAAAAATTATTGTCCGCCAATGGAGGTTATCTGGATAAACACCAAAATCATATGTTTATTTAAGTTGGGCCATGATCAACATCTTCTCAAAATTTAAGCCAAATCTGTCCAGTAATTTTTGGGTAATCTTGCTAACAAAAAAAATAAACATTAATCGGCAAAACTGTAACCTCCTTGGTGAAGATAATAAACATCCATTTACTCAAACTTCAGATAAACACTCAGCTTTATTGACTCAAAACATTTAAATTTTTACAATTTCCGTCAAACATCAACAAAAGGAAAGGAGAAAATATTTACAGATAAAAAACAGACAGGAGTAGAGAGAGGATGTCTCACTCTGTACAGTTAACATGATCCCAATTAGTGCTTAGATGTACAGTGTTTTATCATTCAAGGTTAAAAGATGACTGTCTTTTCCCTTGGGTGTATCCTTGAAATTGTTTTGAATATCTTTGTAAGCTTTATTTCTTTATACATAAAATATCATACTTTCATGCCCTTGCATTAGCAGCAGCTGTAGACCTAAAATGATTCCCTTTGAAAGACGAGTCATGTTACTTTCTCCTATGCCATTCTCACTGACAAAGCGGAAGTCCCACCTCACATGATGTGTCTCACTCTGTACTTAAAAAAAATACTGAATCAGAAAATGTAGTGAGATTTTTAGTCGGATTACAAGTATTTCATTTTGAGTACAGAGATATGCTTGTTAAACAATTTTGCACTTTTAGTTCGATTGTTACAGATAATTAAATGAAATAACTAGTATGGGTAAAGTGATCAATCAGAAATAAACGAGGATGAGAACAGAGATAGGAGTGTTTAAATGATGTTTCATACATTAAAACATGATACAGAGACAGTCATATAGAACGTGGTTACAGTGATGTGATGTAAACAAAGATAGGAGTGTGAAGACGTCTCACTCTGTTCTTTATGACATGATACTGAATCAGATAATGTAGTGAGATGATAGTCATGTAAGTGTTTAATATTAGAGTATAAAAACTGTCTCATTGTGTAAAGTTATACTCGAACAGATAATGTAGAAAGATAACGAGTTAGTATGGGTCGATTGATTAAACAATTGAGGATGGGAAACTTTATAACCAGGAGGACCACATACAACCCTTTGTAACTGCTTGAGGACTTTTTTTTTTTTAAACGAATGTCCAGGACGCTCATAGGAATTTTTTTATTTAAAAAAAAAAAGAAAAAAAGAAGCTGTCATAAAAATTGAAAATAATATTAATATACTATTAACTCATACACCAATAATAATGATTATGTAATGAGTTTGACAGAATTAAAGCCAGTTGAGTCCATTTAAACAGAATTTCAGCCAATTTTTCAAAATTATGTTTGCAACAAACAACAAATGTTTACCAGTACAAATGTTGGAAGTGCATAGTTTTACCTTAACTATCTCTTAAATGTTGTAATAACAATACTTAACATTAATCACACCAAAGTTCTTTGATTAATTGAAAAGGTAAACATAAACCAGCACTGGATGCAGCCTTCTTAATCCATGAATGTGTTCAAAATAAAACCTGCTAACACTGCCATAAAAATCCAAAACAGCAATAATAAGACAGAGTATAATAAATACTCTGTTACTTGCAATAAAAACAAGCTGAAACTGACTTGAATTCTGCGTTAAGATTCTTAGATTAAGTTTTGTAAATTGCATTTTAATGTTAATACATAAATGTTGCTTGAGTAGCTTCTTATGACAGCTTTATTTGTAAACTCATCCATTTGAGTGTCCTTTGACTTTGAAAAAGTGGCCCTTTTACAATGAGGATCATAATAGTGTAGCCGTCTTGGTTGACAAAGTTCCTTTTCTGCTTTAGAAATATTCTATTATGTACATATCCAAATCTGTGCTTGCCATTGTATTGGTACCTCAAGTTGAATCACATTTGGTAAACTGTATCCTGTTAACAAGCCGTTTACTTTAAGAAAGGACTGGCTGGCCGCATTTAGTGTGGTGGAGGGCCGCATTTGGCCCACGGGCTGCCAGTTGCCCAACCATGAATCAGATACAAAAGAGGACGAGAACATTTATAGGAGTGTTTACATGATGTCTCACACCTTATAACATGATACTGAGACAGATATAAAGAGATTACAGCGAAATAATATAAACAAAGATAGGAGTGCAAAGAAGATGTCTCACTCTGATCTTTATAGCATGATACTGAAATGGATAAAATAGTGATATAAATGATTAGCATAATCAGATCATCAATTAATCTGATATAATGGAGGTTAAAAAGAAGAGATAGTGTAAGATGACATCTCACTCTGTAGTTATTAAACACACAAAAAGATAAAATAAAAAAATATATAGTATAACAAAAGTATAAAAAGCACAAAAAGGCCTGAAATACAAGCAGAGATAGGAGTGTGCAGAGGATGTATCACTCTGATAGGTTTTTACACAAAGGTTAAATAGTGAGATGTCAAACCAGGACTGGAGTGCGGGGTAAGAGGTTCACTCTGTTCATTTCTTGTAGAACTTCTTGTTGAGGAGGAAGATGAGCAGGTTCACGTTGACCTTTGCTTTGTCGAACATTTTCATGACGGCCACGCCCTCGTACTGCAGCTGCAAAAGGTCCTAAAAACACACGCAGGACTCTTTAGAAATATAATGTGCAAAATAAAACAAAAACCCATATATTACTTGGCTAATCTGCTATTTAGTGTCAATATATATAGGCTCAAAAATGTAAACAAACCAGGGTTAAGAATTTGCCCCTGCTATTGCCAAATATTTATCCTGGTTTTTACCTGATATTTAAGCGGAAACTCTTCCATCTCAACCCCAAGGAATCTTGCTTTTATTTTGAAACTTCCTGTCTCGGGTCCGGTGGTGATGTCAAACACAACATTTTTAAATCTGGAAAAAAAAGCAGGCAACATGAAATAATGACACCATAAGCACTTGATAATTGGCATTTCAAGTACACAGAAGAGGATAAAGGTTGTAATGGTTGATTTATTTCTAAGTTTTAGAGATTCTTTTCATGTCTGTCAAAAAAGTCAGAATACTGAAATTAACCCTTTAACTTCCAGCTCAACTGTTTGGCAGAGGTCAATAAATTCAGAAATAAATTAAATTAATGTGTCAAAAAATAGCACATCATTGTTTGTTTTGGTCAATGTTTTGCGATACAGGAAAAAAAAGCTTTTATCATTATCCCCCACATTATTATTTTAAATACTTAACTTTAATAAGATAATATAGTTATCCATCAAAAACATGTTTTGGTGTGTTTGTCAAACTCAGTATCATCTATTTTAAGTCATTTTTATTGCTATTTTTTTTGCGAAGGTGTATGCCTTTTCTAATTGATTTTGTCCCACATATTTGTGCATTTTAAGTCATCAGGTAATCAACTTTTAACCTTTTAAACCTTTGAATCCCACACCATGAAAATATCTGGTTTTTGGTTTGTCTGTATTTTTATCTGTTCCCTGAAATGTTAAAGGAATCAAACAATTATTTGATTAATTCTGTTTTATATAACATTAGATATCCCTGAGTTAATTGTGACCTCTACCAAAATCTTGAGCTAGTAGTTAAAGGGTTAAAGACGGAATTAAAAAAAAAAAGAAAAACAAATTCTGACTTTTCTCATAAACTTAAAAATATTTTTGGAACCTCAGAAAAAATGTTCAACCTCTAATATTTTTTTCCAGTGGCCAAAATCCTCTTCCACACAAACATGTTAATATACAACAATTTGTAAAATGTGTAAAAAAAATAATAAAATAAAAAAGTACAATAGATGCTTTGAAAAATATATTTTTTTAATCGATGTGTGCTGCATAGCACAGCATCACATCACTACTGTCCACTCTTCACTTGTTAAACATTTATGGCCTGTGTTTTCTTTTTAAACGGTGTATTGAGTTTTTTTGTTACAAATTTGGAGAAACAGTTACATAGCTATTTCTGTTAATGAGTGGTTAAGTCAGTGGCTCATCCTAAATACATTAGAAAGCCCTTTATTGTCATTATGCTTAAAGGTGCTATGAGAAGAATCTATAAAGACTCTGCTACCCATGAGCACATGCGGCGACCGTCATAAAGATGTGACCCAAGCCAAAGCGTGTGTTTGTTGTGATGCTAATGAATGCAGCTCGGACCTTCCTCAGAACTCTGCATTGCTTTACAACTTCTTTTTTCAACAACTTACAGGATGCAAAGCGACAAGGTAATGTATCTCTTTCTAGTTATGTAGCGGTAGTTTTTGATGTGTGACAACAAGCAATTTTTGGAAAACTTAGTACGTAGTTTTGTAGCCGGCTATATATCGCTACTTACAGCCCGGTGCTCTAAGACGTGTCCGAATAATATAAATTTGCTCTAGTTTTAATTGTCTTGTTCCTGAAGTTGAGTATCCAGGCCAGTCCAGCCCTGTCCGACCCGACCGCGAAGCTAACGAATAGCATTTATAGATAACCTATTTTGATGCTATAAAACTCACCTTAAAGTGTGTATTTGGATCAGGCATATATCTAAAGGTGAGACTTTTTTGTAATTACTTAGAAACCCCTAATAGCATCTTTAACATATGGAAAGATTAGAGAGCTTATTTTTCTTCAGTGCAAACAGATAATTAGAAAAAATATGCAAGATAAAATCCAACTCTATAAACAATATAAAATATTACAAAGTATAAATGTTGAGAATGAGATATAAAATAGAAAACAAAATATATAGAAATGTCTTATTGTTAGCCAAATCAAGTTTTTCCCTCAGTTTAAAAAGAGAAAGTAAACCATTTGAGTTTTGGGTCTAGAGCTGGACAATAAATTAAAGCTATCTAACTGGATCATGAGAAAATCAAACTCAACGATGAAGACAAGCTCTGGCATATTTACCCAGCATGACACAGAAGACTGAACGTGTGGCACCTGTCAGTCTATCTGCCTTTTGACCTTATCACAAGCATGTTTGTGTGTATTTTTGAGTTTATTGTGAGTATCCATACTGTGTGTGTGGCAGGTCGCTGATCTCCAGAAGCACCCCCTTCTCCTGCAGCCGGGCGGCGGTGTAGCTCAGAGCGGGAAGTTTCTTCTTTGCTTTGCTCTCTGCTGCTTTCTTATTGGTTGATTTACTGGAAAACAAAACCAGTGAGTTCATTAAAACTGCTTTAAAAATTAATTAAAACACAGAGGCAGGCAGAGCAAAATGATGACAGAATTATATCCACATAGTTTAAAGTTTAATTTAGAGAGTCAAATGATGAAGATTAAATGATGGACTAACTTTAAATAGTCTTATCTAATCAACTTAAATCAAGTTAATTCATTAGACAGGGGGTGGAGTCACTGTGAGGGGGCGGAGCCAGCAGAGAGACATTTGTACGTGTGTGTGTACCTGAGGTTATCCAAACAGGAAGTGATGTAATGTCTGTAGTAGTCCACCTGCTCGCTGTGGAAGTTGCTCTTCACCTGCAGGCTGTCCAGAGTTTGACGAAGCTTCTGGAGCTCGGCCCCTCGGCGCTGGCGGTGCAGACGCTGCTGACGGATGTCCTGAAGGCAGTGTTAATTGTTGACATATTATGTTTTTCATAATTTTCGTCTACAACTTTTTTTCCCCTGACAAAATCTAGATAGTAACTAATAAAAACAAGTACACATGGACAAAAACTAAAACTGAATTAACTAACATTTTCATCAACAAATAAAAACTAGACTAAAAGGTTTGATGGAAAGTTAATCCAATCAGATCTGATGTGGTCATGTAGAAAGTAGAGACATGTTATGAATATATCCAATCACAGCTACTTTGGTTGTTTGGAAAGGTTGGATGAGTTCAGAGGGACATCCAACCACAGCTGCCTTAGCTTGGTGGTGGGTGGGATAAGTTGTGAAGCGATCCAATCAGAGCTGCTCTCTTTATGAATTGATATATTCATTTAGAGCAGGTTCACTGTTTGTTGTCAGTTCTGGTATTGTAACTGAGATGCTCTGCCAGGTAGCCTAAATAAAGGAGACTGCATTTCACACAAAAGGAACATTTGTTTCTGTTCATTCAGACTTTACTAGCCTTCAGTTAAGAGTCATTAGATGTTTCAATTTATCCAAGTGTAAAACATAACTTCAGAAACTCAAGGAGACAGAAAAAATGCCACAGTTCACACTTCATATTTCATAGATTTTGTCAACTAAAATGTAGTGAAATTTCATCAACCTAAACAAGACTAAAAATTAAAACAATTTAGATGACTAAAGTATGAGTAAAACAAAAAGATATTTTAGGCAAAAGACTTTGAACTAAATTAAAAACTGCTGTCAAAAATCAAAACTGGCTGAAGGGGCAAGCCTTTTTATTTAAAACAGGAAAGAGGAAGTGCTGAGTTTTTTCAGGCATTAATGACGAATGTCTGAGTTACAGCCCTGATACCATGGCCATGATAGAGCCCAGAACACCTCTATAATAAAAAGTATCTGTTGTCTGCCTGTGACGTGACCTCACCTTGGCGATCATCTGGAGGATCTGATTCTCGCTGTCAGGTGGAGTCAGGATGCCCCGCCCCTCCAGACGCCGCAGACTCCTCAGGATCTTCTTCTTCTTCTCCTCCAAACGCAGGTTACCGTTAGCAGCCAGCGACTCGTTCCTCCTCAGCTTCACGGGTGTGCGAGCGTCCTGGCGAGCTCGCTGCTGGACCATCCAGTCGTGGCATGCTACCTGTGGACGAGGAGGAGATTACTGAGGGTCATCTGTGTGTTTGTGTGTGCCACTGTTTGTATGTGTGTGAGCGTACCTGGTCATGTGATGCGGATGCTCTCAGGATGTGACTTAGAGAGTCGCCCGGTTGAGTCCTGATGACGTCAATGATCAGCTGCTTTGTGCTGAAAAACAAAGGGGAAAAATGTATTCAGCTGATCATCAACCACAAACTGATCAAAACAGTTAAAAAAAATCACTAAAAGGACATCTAACAGTCTGATCATCGGTTTGTTAAGTTACATGATCAACAAGTTACACTTTATGGCATAAAAGTGTCCATATTACACAGATAATAAGCCATGAGTTATTTAACATAAACAGAGGCTGCTGGTGTTGAAAAATGAAGCCAATGGGGATGGACACAAAGCAGCACTTCCTGGAGTGTCCACTAGAAACTGAAGCAGCGGGATATGGAAGACATTTGGGAAGAATATTGATATCAGTGATATCGACTGTTTTCACAGCATTTTTTTAAAATTCAATTTTGGTTAAAGTCTTATGCCTACAATATCTTTTAGTTTTAGTGATAATTTAGTCATCTAAATTGTTTTCATTATGTCTAGTTTTAGTTGAAGTTGAAATTTATTTAGGTTTTACCAGTACTCAAATTTGGTCAACTAGTGTGTGAGTAGACTTTACAAGTGACGCATAAAAGTGCCTCTCTATTATTATTATTACTTTAGTTTTATTTTTAAATTTTACATATTTCCCTTTAACTTATTGCCCACTTATGTTTAAGCTTCGCAAAAAATATTCAATAAATACATGTTAAAAAAAGGGTCTAATACCTCAAGTAGAACAAAAAATGTTCACAATTTCTACAAGAAAACCTTATATGCTAATGAGGGCAGTAAAGCTTTGGGTTCTTACCAGCAACATTTCATTTTTCTACAAGTACTAATAGTAACACAAAATTGTCTACTAGTAGATGATTTTGTTTGCGTTAGCTTCCCAAAAACTTTTACTAGTAAAACAAAACTTTTGCTTACTTATACTACTTGTTAACTCGAACTATCTCCCTCGTAGACTGTTTTTAGTCCACAAGTACTACTTGTAAAGCCAAACATTTCACTAGTAGAACTAGTGGACTTAATTAAGTAGGAGGGATTATAACCTAATCCGGCATCCTGATTGGTTAGAATGTTTGGTTATATAATATTTTCGAAAGCCAATGAGATGCATGAATTTGCTTTATCCTACCCCCATATTAACATAAGATAGGATAGAAAAGAACTTTATTTTTCCCTTGAGAAGACTCCTGAAAGGAAATTAAGACTCCAGCTGCACTGCACAGTACACAGGCATAGAAGAACACAAAAAGAAAAAAAAAAGAAGAAAAAAATATATACATGCATTAATAATTCTAAATAATAAAAAAAATATTGATACTGACTTGCTACTATTACTGCTGCTCCTATCCTCTGTCCTCCCGTACTCCTCCTCCCCCTGAGTATGGAGTTATACAGCCTGATGGCTTGTACATGAAGGCGTACTAGTAGTACTAGCGAACATTTATTCGTCTACTAGTAGAACTAGTAGACTAAAAACAGTCTACTAGTAGTACAAGTGAACTTTTTTAAATCTATTAGCAGTACGAGTGACGCTTCTTGCTTCACTGGTAGTTTACTCACGCACTACTTTACCAAACTTAAGTACATGTACCCCAAATTTGTAGTAGAAATAACTACGGATGATATCACCAATATCAAATTAACATCCAAGCGGCTTTCCATAGCAGGACACACAGACACACTCCATGCTAATGCAGCGGTATTTGTGCTGAACTGAACTTAAATACGTAACTTTGAAGATAATAATCCAGTGAGTGATTAAAGATACTGATGTTTACATGTACTAGATTAAGTTTCATCACTTTAATTTCAGAGAGACCACGCAGGCTTCTTCATGTCAGTACTTATACGTAATAAAAAGTGGCAGTGAACTTTGATCCTCTTGGTCACCTGATGAGCATTGCTCTGACGTCCTGCTGCTCCTCAGACTCTTTAAAGACGTCAAACTTGTTGGTGAGCGTCAGAGACACCTCCATCTTACTGTCTGCTTCAGCTGATCCGTCACCTAAAGGTCAGAGAGAGGGCACATGGTGAAACACGTTATCATGGAAATGGGTCCTTGTCTGCTCTTAAGTATCTATGAGTGTTTGTTATGAATTAAAGCTACACAAACAATATGTAGTTTCATTAGGAGCATTATAGTAAGTGATGGTTGTAGTACCGGCGAGCTCCTGTAGGGTGGGCACTGCTCCAAGGTCACTGAGTAGCAGTCTGAGGGGGTCGGAGGGGTCGGGACATAAAACGTCCTGCTGCTCCAACAACAGCTGACCAATCAGAGAGGGAGAGAGCATTACGATGTAAGCACCACATGTTTAACTGATTGACTTAAAGTTCTGACCCTGACACCACAGAGACCTACAAACCCTAACTCCAGTGAAGCTGGGACACGTAGGACTCCCCAAACTTAAACTGTCCAACAATCATTCAAAGAAAAAAGAAGTGTTAAACTGAGTGTTTGTGTTTCTCACCTTGTGTGTGTTGAGCAGCTCGCTCACAGAGATGTAGATGACTGGCTTGTGGACGATGAGCAGCTCGGTGTATTCATCCACATTGAATCTTTCCTCTGGCTCTGGGACATCACACACATACAGCAGGAACTTCCTGTTGACATAAATAACATTCACACAAACAACTCAATCAACAAATAAGATCAGAATTTGGATTTATTTCATATAATGCCACCACAGCTGTGATTAGATGTTCGTATTAGCTCATCTAACCTTTCCACACAACCAAAGTCACTGTCACTGGATATATTCCCAACTTGTCTCTACTTTCCTCATGACCAAATTAGGTCTGATTGGATTAAGTCTCAGTCAAACATTTTCGCATACTTTTTATTTGTTGATGAAAATGTCAGTTAATTTAGTTTTCGTCCATGTGCACCTGATTCTATTAGTTACTGTCTAGTTTTCATCAGGGTAAAAAGGTTGTTAATGAAAACTATGACGAAAATAATTAGTTAACAAAATGAACACTTGTTTTTTCATGCCCCCTGCGGTTTAGTTTTGCATCTAATTCTTGTGAAAATTTCATAAAGTGCTACTTTTAGTCTACAAATAGATAATGTAACATAACTTGGTTAAAAAAAGAGTCACAACAAGCACACTGGACTGTTGCTGAAGAGTTTACCTGATGACTGTAGGCAGAGGGAGGCTAACACTACCACTTTACTCCCAGTATTTGAACTAAGCTAATTAGTCGTAGGTGAGGTCGTTTTTTTCCTTGTTAATGCACACAATGTAGAAAGAATGGTGTCTATCTGCTTGTCAAGGACTTGGGAATGAGGCAAGTCAATCAACAAATAAGATCTGAAGTTATCTGGAATTTTTTAATATAATGCCACCACAGTTGTGATTGGATGTCCCTCTGAACTCATCTAACCTTTCCACGCAACCAAAGTAGCTGTGTTTGGATATATTGCTAACTTGTCTCTACTTTCTACATGACCAAATAAGGTCTGGTTGGATTAAGTCTCTGTCAAACATATTAGTTAAGTTTCAATTTGTTGATAAAACTGTCAGCTAATTTAGTTTTAGTTTTTGTCCATGTCAAGTGGTTTTATTTAGTAACTGTCTAGTTTTCATCAGGGAAAAACAAAAGGTTGTTAAGGAAAAGATTCTCTGAATCTTTAGATGATTTTTTTTGGCTGTACACAATAAAATCCCTAAATACCTTGCAATTGTACATTGAGAACCGTTCTCAGACTGTTCGGGGGCATACCTCGCTGTTTGAGAGTTCTTGAGTTTCTCAATCCAAAAACATAACCCACACTCTATTAATTATTCTGTCCCTTAATTACTCACAGGTAAGGCTGAACAATTTCAGGAAATGAAAAATGATTTTTCTGGCAGATATTGTGATTTCAATTCAATTCAAATCATTCAATTTCTTCAATTCAAGCTTCAGTGCAATATTCACCATCTTTACAGTTTAGACAACTTGTAAAATAGTTGACACAACAGATCCTGAGTCAGTCAGTAGTGCTGCAAATAAATGCAGCTTTGGCGATCACATGATTGTGTCATGTGAAATTGCAATTTCTAAAACGATAAATCTTTCCTCCTACTCAGAGGCTTCATGATAGGTCTTCATCATTTGTGTAAAACCCACCTGAACCGATGGTGGGTCTGGCTGATGTACTGGTTCAGAGCTCGGACGTGGTACCCATCTCCGTGGAAGTGTTTGTTGGCGGCGGCGTGCTGCAGCATGCGGGCGATGGAGCCCAGGATGTGACGCTGCTCGGGTTGCAGGGCCGAGCCTGCAGAGCGGTCCACCACGTCAAAGCCGTCCGGAGCCACGATGGCCGGGTTCATGTAGCGATAGTAGACCAGGTTACCAACAATCTGAGGGTGGGGACATCATAAACACACTGCGTCACTAGACATGGTGGATTGTGTTTAATAAAGAAGCGTGTTTCCTGGAGCTCACCTTGTACAGCTCCTCCTCACTGGCTTCAGGGAACTTTGACCTCAGAGCGTCTCGGAGAACCTTTGCGGTGTACCGTAAGCCGTACCTGTGATGTGTGCAGGAGTTTGTTGAGAGGAATAAAGAAAGATAGATGGTGGTTCATGGATTTGAGTAGGTGTAGACGTGCAGTAAAGTAAACAGTTTGAGGGGTGATTTGTGGTTAGTGTAGACATACGGAAGTTTGTGGAGGTTGGAGGTGATAGCTTTAAGCACTCTGTCCGTCAGGTTCCTCAGGTTAACCATGGCGATTTCAATGCGTCTCCGGACTTCAGGGTGATTCAGGGCATCCTCAGGTGTGACATCGTACGGCAGAGAACTGCAAAGGCAAACATGAGTCATGTGTGGTCAAAGTTCAGCTGCTGTCTGTTTATGACAGCTGATATTAAAGGAATACTCTTTTTTTCTATGTCTTGCCTCACTCCTGAGTCCATGACAAGCAGATAGACAACATTCTTTTGACTTTGTGTGCAGCAACATGGAAAAAATAGGCAGAGCTAACCTAGTGCTAATTAGCTTAGCTCAAACACAGGAAGTCAATGGGAAGTGTTAGCCTGCCTCTACGTACAGTCATCAGATAAACTCTTCAGCAACTCGAAAAAGTCCTGTGTGCTTGTTGTTGTGACTTTGGCATTTTACAGTGTTGTTATGTTATCTTCTGCTATCATCATATTATCATCTACTTGTTTACAGAAGCTTTTATTATTGATCTACTACGGTGTTTTGTGCTGGAGTCGTTCACAAGTCTTTTGAACAGCTCCTTTATTGAACAATCAGAAATGACCAGAAGTACTTAATGAGTTACTCACTTGCTTGCTGTTTTTAAATGCAAATTGCCTGCAAATTTAAGAAACAAGCGGCTCACTTAGAAGTTAGCTTAGCTCAAACACTGGGAGTAAATGGGAAGAGTTAGCCTGCCTCTGCCTACAGTCATCAGATAAACTCTTCAGCAACTCTAACAGGTCTTGTGTGCTTGTTGTCACTCTTTTATTTTCCTGTGTTATGTTACGTTATCTTCTTTTATCATTCTATTATCTTCTTCTACTTCTAAACAGAGGCTTTGCTTTGTTGACCTACTTCCACAGTGGATGGCGCTTGAGATATGGTGCTCACAAACGAGTCGAGTGTTTTGTCCAGCTCTTTTAAGTGAGTGAGCTGTTCTTGCGTGTCGATTTCCAGCAAAAAGAACAGTTCACTTACAACTGTGAATTGGTTCTCAATATTCCTGAAAAAGAGCTGTTTAAAAGACTTGACTCATTGGCAAACGTCACATCTCTAGAAAACCACTGCAGAAGTAGGTCCACAAAAATAAGCCAAGTTGAAGAAGATAATACAATGACAGAAGAGGAAAACATAATGTAGCACTGTAAAAAATGAGTCACAAGCACACAGGACTGTTTTAGGTTGCTGAAGAGATCATCTGATGACTGTAGGCAGAGGCAGGCTAACACTACCCATTGACTGCCAGTGTTTGAGTTAAGCTAATTCGCAGTGGGCAACCTCTGCCTGTCTCTTCCCTGTTACTGCATGCAGTCGAAAGAATGGTGTCTGCTTGTCATGAACTTGGGAGTGAGGGAAGACAGGAAGGAGTAAAAAAAACAACAACATTGGTATCACTTTAAACAATGAATTCCAAATGTTTAACCTGCACAAAAGATACAACCTGAACAAATCAACAACCATAAAATGTCAACAGTGACTGGCTGATCGTACCTCTTGGTTCCCGTCTGGCTCTCTGTCTGGTTGATCCAGGTCTTGTAGACGTCCACGGGGTCGGTGCGGATGCTGATGGTACGATCACTCAGGACGTCCTGCAGGGCGGGGCCGAGCACGTCTCGCAAAGTGTTCTGACCTCGAGCATGGCGGTAAAAGTTGACCAACATCTTGATGACGGTGGGGTTTCCGGTGACCACGTCCTGGGGCTGATCCACCTTGAGTCTGACATCATGAAACAGAGACGAAGGTCACTAATGGCCTCACAGTTATTGTTATTAGGGGTGTCCCTATCCCATATTGATATTGGATATCGGTCCGATATCAGCAAAAAAAACCCAAATATCGGATTATATCGGCCTGCATCTAAAATATCCAGTACAAGCACTCCGATACAAGCAGTCCATTCTGATTTATTTATTTAATTTAGTTGTAGAATATATTTATGTTTAAGTTTAACACAGTGGTTATTTGGCAATTTAAAAATATATGTTTTTGTTTTTACTGGATTTCTTGAGGTTACTTTTCAGAGTCTTCTTTTTTATTTTTCATTTATTTTATTTCATTGTACTATATTTTTAGGTTTAAGGTTAATATTTATTGAACCCATTGGTTAATAACAAATGGGTCAGTTTTTCTTATACCTACTATTCACTACTGTTCTGTTTGAGTAATCTCACTTGATCAAGCCTTTTCTTACAGCCCATACTTCAAAATACATAATAAAAGTATGTTTGATTTCTGCTGATATCATATCAGATAGATATCGGTATCGGCTCAATACTCAAGGCTGCAATATTGGTATCGTATCAGAGGGAAAAAAGTTGTATCTGGACACCCCTAATTGTATTATTATTTTAGAGCAGGGATCAAAAACCTTTTTGCACCCAAGAGCTGAGGAGTATTATGGAGGGCTACTCGCTTGATTGGATGGTCTAAGTAATAAAAATGTTATGATCAAACGAAAAATAATACATGTTATGCATTTGATTGGCTACATACAACACTGTATGTTAAGTTTCTGCTTTTAAATGTTCCTATCAATTTTTTCCCCCACATATTACAAAATTATAGGAGAATAATATACTTAAATGCATCTTCAACTTTTTATTTTTCTGTCAGCTTGAATGTTAACTTAAAACCTATGCAAGTCAAAGTTAAGAGAAATAAGGCAGCTTTAAAATGTAATGCACATTACATTTGTTGTTTTTGTATTTATTAAAGCTGGTGTCTACGATTTGAAACCGCAGCCTGCCCCTCCTTCCCTCACCTCTCCCCTCCGTGTTCCAAGATCCCGCCCCCAGCGACTAGCACAATATATCAGCAGCAAACTCAATCAAAAACAGCTCAGCTCAACTGAAAGTATCAAACACGACAGACATCTCCCTTATAACACACAGCAGTAGCCATTTCAACTGGACCGGCGGCAATGCGGGTTTGGCGCCGCCAGAGTGCAGCCGAGTGTGGGGGAGGATTAATCTTTCCCAGCCTGTCCTCCCCAGCTCAGCTTACAGTGCTAACGATTAGCGGCTAACAGGCTAACCCGCTCCCCTACAAGTTATTAGCCCGTACAGGCACAAACTAACCAGAGTTATTCAGCAGACATCTCCCGCTGTAGTAAACAAAGCCATTACCTGATCAACCAGGGGCGAAACGGCCGATGCTGAAGGTCTGACGGCCGGCTGAGGCTATTCGTTAGCCGTTAGCCCGCTAACAGGCCTCCACCCGCGGGCAGAGCTCCGCTGGGCCCGGGAGAGGGAGGCGGATTCCCAGGTTCGGCGCTAGGCTTTCCCGGCTCCATGATAGTTCAGTAGCTAACGCTGCTAGCTGCTCACCGGAGGTAGAGGGGAGGAGGCGGGACCATGGGCAAGATGCTGCATACTGCGTAGTGAGGGAGACGAGGGAGAGGGGAGAGGAGAAGGGTGGTCTGCAGCCAGACTGTCTTGGGAGAGGGAGGCGGATTCCCGGGTTCGGCGCTAGGCTTTTCCGGCTCCATGATAGTTCAGTAGCTAACGCTGCTAGCTGCTCACCGGAGGTAGAGGGCAGGAGGCGGGACCATGGGCAAGATGCTGCGTACTGCGTAGTGAGGGAGACGAGGATTGGATGGACTCATGGACTAACTCACGGACCAATTAATAGTTGCAGGTTCTTAGGCTTGATTGGTCAGCTAGTATGCAGCTTTTCAGCAGATATACTGAATGGATTTTTTTCATTCTTTTTGGTCTTTATACTGTGTAGATAGGACCATAGGACCATAACAGCCTTATAAACGGTGTTATTAATATGTACAAAGCTTCCAAATCGTAGACCATAGCTTTAAGTGATATTTTATTAGCAAAACATACAATTGAAATTTAAGAAATGTTTTTTATTTCAAGTTCTGTGATGATAGCTTGTGTAATTACCTACTACTGGACGGTGGAATTGCTGAAATATTCAGGACATGTTGGTTATGGCCCAGCATAAAAATTAATGGATTTGGTGGTGATCCAGATAACCACCATTAGGGAATGATCATTGTTGCTCAACAACTCTCTAAATAATAATGATATCCACATGATTCTGAGTGCTATGTGTGGGTTTTCAAGGTCAATGAATCATATTATGATGGTAACTTTATCATGGAGCTATTGTTTATATGTAACAGCAATATGTCTCTTTCAAGCCAATATTCTGCAAGTTTCCTTATCCAGCTTCTCAATATAGGAGCGTCAATACTTTTCCAACATAGTACAACAGCTCTCCTTGCTTGTAGAAGACAAAGTCTTTAAGTTTTATCTGTGTTTGTGTATTCAGAAATACTCCAAGCACACAGAGTTTGACATTTAAAGTTATTTTTCTTTAAAGACTTTTATAAAGATGATGTAAATTAGGGTTCAATCACATTTTAAAAACATGCCTTAATGTTAGGACGGATCTGAATGAATGTATTACCTTATAATTTTGCATTTAAGATTTTCTATGCATTTTAAAGGCAATAATTGTGGCTTAGTTGCTTAATCAACTTTCTTTTAAAGACCCCTGGACCCCCCTGCAGTGTACCTGTGTATTACCTGATCTCATATCGCAGTGCCTCTGTGAACAGCTGCAGCAGCAGGAAGGCCTCCCTGCAGTCTGAGCCGTAGTTAAACAGACTGAACACCAACATCTCCATGAAGGATGTGGAGCGGCTCTGAGGCATCAGGAAGATCAGCTGTGCCAAGTACAGGGGCTGAGTCTGTGATAAGAAACACACACAAACACACAGTGAGGGGCAAAGATGAGAGGAGCAGCAGGTGGTGAAGGCTTATCTGTCTGTCTGGATGGTGGCCTCTAGTGGACAAAATGGACGCTGCAGCTGATTGTTTTTCTAGTTATTACCTCTGCCAAGGAGGTTTTATTTGCACAGCTGTGGGTTTGTTTGCAAGATTACACAAAAACTATGTCATGAATTTTGTGGAAATTTTCAGGAGATGTTGGTAATGAGCCAACTTTGAAATGATTAGATTTTGGTGGTGATACATATATTTGTCTGGATGCAAACATAACATTGAGCAGAATTATTGTAATTATTTTCTTTTAAACAGATTTGCTTCCAATTTCACAGGATACTATGAGGTCCATGTCTCTTTCATCAAGATAAATTTCATCTTGATTGGATATAGAAAAAATACATTTAACTTTATAATGGGAAATCCCATTGATGACATTCAATAATTTATTTATTCCGAACATATTAACAACAAAAATATATACAAAACAAAAAAATAAGAGGAAATGAGAAGAAAGCAGATAAATAATGTGTAATATTCATCGGAAGTTACAATGTACATGCTCAAAAAGGAGTAGGAAGAAGTAAAACTTATCTGGTCCTACCCCTTATTCTCTGTTACATATTTGACTTATGTTCCACATATCTACTCCAATAATCTTATCATAAAAGCAAATTACATGGACTTATGAAATATATTTAAGCATTCATCTACCTATTTTTATACACATATAAATACCTCTCTACTCATATCCATATATACTTAAACACCACACCTATACATACTGTACATCTATACACATGCAGATATCCATAAATTCATATATAAATTTACATATCCATGCATTGTGTATACATACTTTCCTTTGCGCACACCCACGTGTACATTTTGTTTTGTTTAGCTTTAATTCATATAAATCAAAATATTTAAGGTGTAGTTTGTAGAAATTGGCAGCATTTCACTAAACACAAATGGTAAATATAGGATATAATGTTTTTTATTTGTATGTAAAGTCCATTGAGATAGGTGTACAATCATCCCTATGAAACTTTTATTTTCTTTTTATTAAGTGCGAAAAAACTTTTTATATTTATGTGCCTTGGGTCTCCCCTTTGTGGAGGCTGACATAACGATCAGCCATGTTGTCTATGGGTGGGGACAAAAAAAGCAAAACACAATTTTAGAATACAAGTCTAGTCGCTGGTCCTGATATCTACCTGGATGGCATGTGGCATCTTAATGAACCTATAATATATCAAACTTATAGTTACAAATATGACTGAATAACCCCTCACTGTTGTGTATGATTTACTGTTCAAGGTCCTTTTTGGTTTTCATCAGTGATGTAACAGAAGGGCTCAATCCAAAATCTGAACAATAGATGCCACTAAAACGCCAGTTTCTACCACTGCACCTTTAAGTAATGTTACCAAAATTTGTTGTGTTCATACTGGATAACAACCTCCATGTTTGTGCTGAGTTTGGTCCAGATCCTGGCTCTGTTCTGGATCTGGTGATCCAGAATTGTATCTTTAGGGGTTGTGGAAAAGCCAAACTGAGCTGGTTGGCAGAGGTCTGTGCTCTCTGAGGGCTTTTCTAGTTAGTTGTTGCAGACATAAGAGGCATGGCTTGTTCTGGGGATATACATTTTGAAGATAGTTAGCTAACTCATTCATTGTCTTTTTAAGTTGGGACACTGATTTTTTTTTAGTTTTGGTGCTTTTCTATTTTACGGTCTGGGCTGTGCTGCCTTCATGCAGAGGTTTCTGATCCTCTGATATGACATCTTTATCTCTGCCAAAGAGGATATGTTTTCACCTGTGCATGTTTGTTTTTTAGCAAAATTATGCAAAAACTACTGGACAGATTTGCTGAAATTTTCAGGAGATGTTGGTATTGGCCCAACTTCAAAAATTATTAGGTTTTGGTGGTGATCCAGATCACAATCGTTTTTGCTCAATAACTGTCCGACTTATAATGATATCCACATGATTCTGAGGGCTAAGTTTGGGTTTTCAGGGTCATGAATCACATTATGATACCAACTATATCAGGGAACTATTGCTTATAGATGGAACAGCAATATGTGAGCCACCTTACCTACTCTCTGACCTATCAGAGGTGGACATTGTATTCAGTCACATATAGCATCAGCTCATTTGGGGCCTCATCGGGGGAGGTACCAAAGAAAGTAGCAGGTATGATCCATTATGGGAAAAAGAACTAGCAGAGTTGAAGGGAAAGTCTCATCTGCAGCAAGCCCTCAATGTCCATGTGTGTATTACCTGCAGCAGGTAGAACAGGTGCTGGTAAGCCTCCAGCCTCTCTCTCCTCTCTCGGCTCAGAGCCTTCAGTCCTTTACTTCTCTCCAGGTCCATCATGCCTGACAGCTGCTCCTTGTTCTTCTTTGTTAGTTTCTTACAGTGGGATACCACTTCCTGTTTGAAGACAACCACATTATTGAATTAGGTCTGATTGGATTTAGTCTCTGCAAAGATTTTGGTCTTGTTTTTAGTTGTTGACGAAAATGTCAATTAGTTCAGTTGTAGTTTTTGTCCATGTGCACTTCTTTTTTTTTAAGTCTTAGTCTAGTTTTTGTCAGGGGAAAAAGGTGGTAGACTGACACTATGCTGAAAGTAATTACAAAAATTAATACTGATATGGATGATGGAGAAATGCTCTTCTCCCTGCTGTAATCTGGGTTTCTAACCGTGGTTATCTTCTGCTGAGCTGTGGACTATTCTAAAAAGGCTTTAGATTCAGCTTTATATACCTACTAACATGCCCAACAGGCAGTATTGTTGTTTCTTTAACTTGTCAAGTAGTGCAGTTAGTATTTACCCACACCCTCTGGAACTCAATTCTTCTCCACATCAGAAACTCGGACTCTGCTGTCATTCAAACAATCACTCAAAAACTACCTACTACCTCACAAATGCATACGACTCGAACCACTTCCATTTTTTTTTTGTTATTATCTTTCGTAAAGGATCTTTGAGTCTTTTTGAAAAGCTCTATAAAAATTTGATGCACCATTTATTAATTTATTTTTAAATATATGGTGGCACAGTAGTTTTCTTTTTTACCTGAACTGTTGCACGGTTGCGAACCAGCAGGCCGATCTTCAGGTCCATCAGGTTGAGGTCCGCCTCCAGCTGCCGGTTGAAGCGGATGCTCCTCACCACTTCCTCCCTCAGTCGCAGAAGCTCCGCCTCCTCCCTGATGTCACCGTCGCCCAGGTCCAGCAGGTGGGCAAACTTCCTGACCACAGATAGTGGGGGCGTAGCCGAGTGCACTAGAGGGACACGGAGGGAGGAGCTTACAGTGATGATGTCATATGATTGGGATATTTTAGACCAATCAGAGGAAGCTTTTCATCAGAATCTCCGTGATATATTAAACTCACCTAACATCCTGTACTCCTCTCTCGCTCGATTGGCTCTGAAGAACGCCTGGATCTTTATGACAGCACCCACCTGTGGACACACAAGGAACTGACCAATCAGATACAAGCACACAGAGAAGGCTGCTCTGATTGGCTTTAAGGATCCAACTTAATTCCTCCCTGTTTTTGTGTTCCATTCAATCAATGAGTCTGAAATTAAAGTGATAGTTCAGCATTTTGAAGTTGTATTAGGTCCTTGACAACAGTCACTGATGTGGATGAAAGGTTTCCAGCAGCGCTGCACCTTTAAGAAGAACAAGCTGAGACTGCTGGTAAGGTAGCACCACCATAGCTAATACAGTGTACTTCCAGAAATATTTGGAATGCACCGTCGTGGCAAAGCTGTGAACCTAAGGGATGATTATTTTTGTAACTTTACGAGATTATTCTTATGACTTTCTGATCTTACTGTTTAACATACTTTTTTTTTTTTTTTACATTGCCTTGGTCGTGGTGCTCTTGGCGGAGTAGCAATTTTGCATAATTGTGTGAGGTTAACATAAAAATAAACCACCTAGGTTTTCCAAAGGCATTTCATATAAGATTAAAAACTTCAGCTGGTCTCAAACCCTAATAAGGAAAAGTATAGTTTTAATTTGAACAATTTTGATTTTATTTTTCTTTAAAGTCTTCCAATTTTTATTTTCATTCATTTTCATTTCTAGTGTTTATTTTGATGAAAATGTCAGTTAAGTTGGTTTAAGTTTTTGTAAATGTACACTTGTTTTTGCAGTTATAGTCCAGTTTTCTCCAGGGGAATAAAGATCAATCACAAAAGTACGACTCATGTTGATCAGTTTAGAAATAAAACCATATGCACCATACCATATCAATCCTCTGTTCACATTTAATCAAAGAATGAGATGTTAAAAACTGAAATTCTCACGTTTCGTCTGAAGAAATTAAGTCGAGCTCGATATCTCCTCTTCGCCAGCCACATCCTCGCAAATGCCTGAATCTGCTCAGAGATGGGAAAATGCAAAGCTCTGTTAGAAATAGTGAATTGAGAACCAGCAGACATAAAAAAGACGGACATAAAAAACAAATATCAAACAAAAGACAACAGATGAGAAGAGAAGCGTTAAAGAATAAAGAGGAGACAGAATACAGACATGCTGATCAGTGATCTTTACAGACAGATTTATTATAATAATTAAAATAAACAACTTTTGTCTAATTTATTGGCAGACAAAAATGATTAAAAGTTAGAAGCATTTGGTTTTTGTGCCTGTACCTTGACAACTGCCCTCCAGTTCATGTAGAGAAACTGCAGACGCTGGCGGTACGCCCTCTGCTGGACAAACCGCCTCCAGTGAGACTGAGCACAGAAACAAAAACATGAGGAACAGCAGCCACTGATCAAGAGACAAGATTTATTGTCAAGGTGCACAAGACTGTAGTTTAAAGGTGTTTATGAAACAGATGGAGACAAGATTTCTTTTCTACTTTCCTTGACTGTCTTGGCTGTACTGAGGAAATACTCTTTGTTGCTACTTTAAAAAAGTTTTAAGGTTGAAGCTCACTATATGTGGTATTGTGAGGAAAGCACCATCTTGTCTGGGAATGGGCAGAACCTTTCAAAAGCATATAGAGGAGGTGATTGAAGGATCATTTCGTCAATCACGTTCATCACAGACAAAGTAGTAGAAGAGAGCTACTGTCACGGTGTAAAATACAAACCCCTTTCTATACAGAAATGCTTTCAGTGTTAGTTTGTTTTTCATTTAAAAAACAAATGTGGTCTGGATCTGATGAAACTGCTACTGAAGCTGTTAGCATCCATGCAAATCTCTGTTCGAGCAGTCGCTTCCTGCTGCTGTCTCACTCGTAACTCCCACCTCTTCCTGCTTTCAAGGAAGCTGATTGGGCGGTGCCACTTTGGGCTGCTCACAATTGTCTAGCATGGCAAGATGGATCTGCCTGATTACAGACATTGAATCAGAGGATCCAGCTGCACTGCAAGGTTCGCAGAAACTGTTTTTTATGCATTCAACTTTGACCTTTTTAAAAAAAAAACATTTAATTGAAATTTTTTAACTTTCAACACAACAAACAATACCACCAGACAGTGCAGCAAAACAAAAATATAGAGAGTACATAGTACCACACACAAATCATCACATCCACAAAAGGAGCAACGTAAAAGGGGGATAACAAACAATAACAAACAAGACCAATAATTGTAATGATGGATCAGCAAATGAACAAAATTCAAAATAAAGTCCAACTTTGAGTTTTTATTTGTAACCTTATTAGAAAAAATATTCTACTTGGCAAGAAAAAAATGACAACATCCTCCTTATTGTATCGTGATATGTTGTATTATCACCCCTGAATCTGGTTATGTTACATACTATCAGGGTCTTGCTGACACACAATGAAGTAAACAAACAAACAAACAAACAAAAAACAATATAAATGTGCATATTTTTGATTAGTTTCAGAGAGATCTGTTTTGTCAATTTCTCAAAATGCTTGGTTTTTAATATCCAAAATGATATTTAACCTCTTGCCATGATATATAATCAAACAGGAAGTCATGTTCTCACCTGGATGGTGATGATGGCAGGTGTCTGGCTGATCAGGAAACGGCGTCGAGCCTTCAGCTGCTGCCTGACCAGAAAGCCTCTGCTGATGGCCTGCAGACGGACGATGAGGGCTTCACGGCTCTGCCACATCACGCCTCGGCTGTATGAGCTCGAAACACTGCTGACCACTTCCTGTAGGAGGCACATGAGAGTTAGATGTCACCTATCTCATCAAACCAAACCCTCCTCTGCCTCCTCCCAGAGTCTTACCTGGATGGTGTCTCGATCCAGGAACACATTGTTCTGGATGAACCCATTCGGTTTGTCCCAGCAGCCCTCCAGACGGCTCAGGTGGAAATAATAAAACGAACCATCATCGAGCCGCAGACGGACCCATGGACTCCGGTTATCTAGACAGACAGAGAGTAGGACTATCATCTTACACTGGATATCAAAATATCTGTTTGAACATGGGGGTAAAAAATCATTTTCAAACTCTGACTTTACATTTGAATTTTTAATATATAGTGCTGCATTAAATTCGAGTGCTGAGTGAAAAGCACCTCAAGAAAATTGAAGACAAGCAAAGCCACTCCAACAGGGGAACAATGAAATTGAAAAACCGGATGAGCGCTGCATGGAAGCACTTTGGGCTCCACAACGCTAATGGTAAAAACCCCCAAAACAGAAAACCAGAGTAAATGTTGATTATGTGCAAAGCCACTGGCCTACTCCTCATCCACGACAAATCACTGGGCCCATTTGTCAGCCTGCTAACTACGAGTGGTAGTGGAAGTGGAGGCACCATACTCCAGCAAATAAAAATTGGGTGGAGTCAAAAGTTCCAGGAAATTTTCAGTCCCGGGTACTACCTTTTATACTTCAACGGCTGAATTAATTTTTCCCAACTTTGTACTAAACTTCAATGTGTCTATAGAACAATCCTATGGCTGATCTGTGGGCGCTGCTTTTATCAGCGGCTGCCATTACTGCGGTGGTGGAACAGCGTGTCTACTAGTTATTACTCTGTACGTGGTAACTTTTAACAGCACTTCTGACTCGTGTTTGTCGTACTAAATCAGGCATATACACAGCATTGTTTGACGTATATATGTAGAAATTCTGCTATAGTGTTATTTACATTCTTAATGTGGTATGTGCCTACAACGGCTGACAACAGCCTGGTAGAAAGTTTTTCCGCCTTTGTAACTAGAAGGCCGATAACTCGGATATGAAGTCATTCACACTCCTCAGGATGGAACGCAGCATTAGCAAACGTCTTTGGGAAAATGTAAAATAATAAATTGGTCTTTTGTTGTGCGTGTTACCTTTGCGTATCCTGGTTGTAATCTCCCGTTGCAGCTCTCTCTGGTACTCGTTGCCACAGGATGTGATGATTCCCTGCAGGTGGACTTCAGGTAAACTGAGCACACGGAGAGTCTGATTCACTCTGTTCTCCTTCACCGCCTGATTCACTGCAGCTACGGACAAACACACTGAACACAAACATACATCAGTGTTGTTTATTAGGATCTTGTTTGTCTTGGCACATGGCAGCAGGTGTTCCCTCTCAGGTACACAAAATACACACATCACGTGTTTTGTTCATCAAGGAAATCTTATGAATTAAACATAACCAGTGAAAGTAAAAATGTAACAATTGACTTTTTTGGAACTACAATACTACTGACTGTCTGCAGCATCACCAAAGCTAAACCTCTGACCTATTAACTGTGTCAACGCAAGTCTAATGATGCTTTTTAAAAGGCAATCAAAAATGATGACACTAATGGCCCTTAGCTACGGGTAGCTAAGTAGCTACCATTAGCTTACCCTCATACGTCTTTTCTTTGCAGCTTGATTACTCTCGTCCTCGGCTTCATTATGTTGTATAGCTTTCAAAACTCTCCTGTGCTTCCCAAGGGGTATTATTTCTTGCCACTTGCAGCCTTCTCCTGCAGTCCTTTTTTACTCGGTTTGTGACAAAAAGCCACAGATTGTTGTGTTGCGCTCTAAATGACGTCACCGCAGTGCAGCTCAGCTGTTTACAGCAACACTGCATCCCGTTGGGCATGCGACTGGGGCTAATGGAAAAGCAGCACAAGGCGAGTAGATTCGAGTAAAGTAGAGTAGGGCTAATGGAAAAGGGCCTTAAATGTTTAACATAATGTGAAAATACCTTAAACCTGAAATTGTTCAACAAAAACCTTGACAACATTTGGATAAGAGGGTGAAGATTCAGAGGAATAAAGGTTTGGAGTCACACTCACTCTTCAGAGCTCTCTGACTCTGCTGATTGGCTCTCCTCACGGCATCCTGGATATCGTCCAACCACAGCTCAGCCCCAGGGTCTCTGCTCACCTGGTTGGACAAAAGCAAGGTCACGAGTCTTCATTTCTGACACTTTAACTGCTTCAGCATGTTCACTTTGAATCCAAGAAGAATTATTTAATTTTTATTAGTTTGTTTGGTTCAGCAACAGAAGCTTGAAGTTATTCTTTCTGGGGTTACACCAAGAAACCACCTCAGCATAGGAGGGCTGTGTCTCAGTGAGCTGTCTCGGCAAAGCCTGAAGTTGTACAGAAAGATATCAGCACACCACAACACTGGAATGAATTTCCTCTGTTGAAAGAGCCTCTCTAGCTCTTCTGGCTGGATACTGGATATTTTGCCGATATTATTTATTTCATTATCATCGATAACGAAACACATACCAATATTTCTGGTCAAAAGCAAAAGAAATATGGACTTGTTTCTTTCAATGCTACAGTATATTTTGGCAAGGAACTGTTGTATACAAAGAAAAACAGCATTTAATTTTTGCAAATATAAACCCTTGATTTATAAACATACCCATAAGGTGATGTGAAGGTGCATCAATACTGAGCATTTGTGTAATTTGCAGTATTCCAGCCGATATGTGTGGTTGATATATCAGCTGTAAATACATGCTTAAATTTCAACATCAGCTGATTCCAATACTTTAGTTTTGAGGCTGATATCGGCCAGTAATATTGTACATACCCACTTGTTGTGGAGATAATTGGCTGAAATTTAACAACACTGTATAACATAAAACCAGGCTGTAGTACAAATAGTTTGGGGACAAATGGTTTAAAGGAAGTCTGAGAGCCTTACTTTTTCAACGTGTTCATCTTGTGTCTGCAGGAACACTGATCCTGCTACATTTTGAGTTTCAATATGGCAGCAGCAAGCTGAAGTTAAGAAAGGCTGGACTAAGAGGTAATTAGGGCATAAAAACCCACATAACAATCACCCTTATGCTGGGAAGACTTAGACTAAGATAAATCAGTAAAAATATTTGTCTCCCTCTGATCATGGAAATAAGACGATGGAGAAAAAACAAATATAATGCTGCATGTTGGCTTAGTCTCAATCTGAACTGAAAGACAGTATTGTTATCATATATAAAGAGTATTTATGTATCCATGGGTATTCACCTGTGCTCTGTGCCTCTGTGCCGCACTCAGCAGGCTCATATATCTGCAGGTGTTTGCAGGGATCACTTCTTCCAGTCCAGCAGAAGGCAGCATCAGAGCGGAGAGCAGCCAATCAGAGTCTCCTCTCAGCACAGACTCGTTTATCTGCTGCAGCACCTGCAGCTCTGAGAGCACAAAAGTGAGAGGACAATATGTTTGCTTATGCTAATATGGACTTGCAACACACATTTTAAAATGCAATACAGTTTTTAACCTTTTTTGAAACAAAAAAGCTCTCTACTCATATTTTGCTTTGCTCATCAAATTTGGGTTAGATCTTTTGGTTCTTACTAACAGACAAAGGACAGTAAAAACTTCCCCTCCCTCTTTTGTCACTCAGGCCATCAGACTGTACAACTCCTTACTTGGAAGAAGGAGGAGTAACAGGGAGACAAATGACGGGCAGAAGCAGAAGCCAATGGCCATAATTTCATGTTTTTTTAAATATATTTAGATTTGCAAAAAGTTTTTACATTTCTGATACCTGTTGCTATAACCTAACATGCCAGATGGACAGTTCCATATTGGAATATGATTTCAGAATCAGGCAGGTCCGTCTGCTCTGCAAGGCTATGCTGCTGGAATCTTAATTTCCCTGAGGGAGTCTTCCCAAGGGATTAATACAATTCTATCTACTCTAATATAATCCATCAGGAGTAAAAATAAGACTTAAAAGTTCTGTGTCCTATAAAATCAGTTTTCTTTGCTTTTAAATTTGTAGGAAGGTGATTAGGGAGCAGAAGAACATGACACCTACTTCTAAATTCTCAGTTAATGGCATAATGCTCTATCCCTCTTTAGAGAAAATACTCCTGAAAATGCTTTTCTGTTACTTCCTGGGATTTATGATGTCATAGCTATACAGCCTCCACCTATGTGTGTTTTCTGCTTGTCACATGCAGATGCCATGACTGTTTTGGAGGTCTACTCTGTGACCTGTAACCCCTTCTACCCCCTCATATCAGTCTTTTGGACACCAAGCAGCACAGAGCTAATTGTCATAGCCCCCCTGCCCCCTCAGTTCAGAGCATGTCCAAAGGGGAGGGACAAAGAGTTACATCTGATCCTTTACTGAGACAAAATTTCCTCACTTCTTTATTCAACTTAAATACATTTTTGACCCAAATACAAGAATATAGAAATGAATATAAGGATATTATCTGACTGTGTGTGTGTGTGTGTGTGTGTGTGTGTTCTTACTCTGATGGTCTTCTTGTGCTGCGGCGTTTACTTGGTTTATCTCTTCCTGAAGTTGATTCCAGGTCAGCAAATGTTTCCCTGCCTTCTGCTTTGCAGCGAGCACAGCGTCAAAGTACCTGAATCAAAGATTGAATTTCACTTTATTATTTCAGTGGTCAACAAACAGACACACAAACAGATGGACAGACAGAAGGATAATTTCTCACCTATCCATCAGACTGTGGTCGACCTCAGACAGCCCCGCAGATGGACTGACCAATGAGGAGCTGAACTGTGGCACAAGTCCCACCTCCACAGCCTGATTGATGAGAGCGACAGCTGAGAGCATTTCCACTGCAACAAACAGCTCCTCCTGCTGCAGCTCTCCCTGAATAAGAAACAAATCAAAGAGATAGGCCAACATTTTCAAAAGACATACATACTTAGCCATATGCTTTGCTAAACGGAGGCAGGGCTTGACGCTTAGCATCTTTCCAAGTAGCACAGGTGCTACCAAGTTGAAAAATCTAGTATCACACAGATATTTTTAGTAGCACAATGAAAAGTTACCAAGTAGTGTGTTTTTCTTTAAAACAAAGATATGCGGTCAACATAGAGGCATTTGTAAGCAGAATTATTACATTTATTTGAATAAAAAACATACACTCCAAAGTGACTTAAACATACACATAAAGTGAATTCATGAGCAAAGTCTTTTGAAATAATAATTGATAGGCTTCATAGTTATTTGGTTATTGCTCGTTTGGTCTTTCTTCTAAAATAGTTTAAAATGTCGCTCGCTGTTCTGTTAGTTTATGTTGCCCGGCAACCAGTCCCATTGAGGCGCTGTGATTGGTCGAGATGAGGCTTTGGGAGCGCCTGCAAATGTTCGTCTGTACCTCACGCAGGGCGGTGCAGGCATGTCTGGTGTACCGAAGGCTAGCTAGCGGCGCTGTTAGGTCAATTAAACAAACATTTAAAAGCTGAACATGTTTCCAGCTGAGGCTGCGTTCAGGAACACCACCGGCCACAACTTCCAACATATTCAACACAAGACCCAACATAGTTTTGAACGGTCATTTTTCGTAGCTGCACGGGTGCTACCAAATGCAAATCACAACTCGCACTATAATATTTTTAGTAGCAAATGCGAGTACCTCCTCGCACTGTCAAGCCCTGAATGGAGGCTGTATTTGCTGACCTACTCAAGCATGTATGCTGTGGTTTTCACATGAGCACTGTGGTTTAGTTTCATGTGTATTTTTTTGACAGTTACATAAAGTGCTAAGCTTGGTTTAAAAATATATAATGTAACATAAGGTAAAAAACAAAAAAAAAAAAAACAACTCACAACAAGCACACAGGACTGTTTATAGTTGCTGTAGTTTATCTGATGACTGCTGGCAGAACCATGCTAACGCTACCCATTGACTCCCAGTGTTTGAACTAAGCTAACTGGCAATGGGTGAGCTTTTCTCTTTTTTTTCCCCTTGTTACTGTACACACAGTCAAAGGTATGGTGTCTATCTGCTTTTCATGGGTGCAGAAAAATATCATTACCTCTAATTCATTATGATTTAGCCAACATGGTCCATAAGCAAGATACTGTATCTCTAATGTTGTTATAATTTTTCAGGAAATGTTCAAGGGTACAAGGGAGTACAAAGTACAAGGGATTTGGACAATAATTTATGATGTAATTAATAATTCAGCCAATAAATAAAGAAAAACATTAAGTCTGCCCACTCATAGGCAACAAAACTACCTTAATTCTGATAGTGACCACGCCCACACTGTTCTGAGACATCATCTTTCCTGTATTGAGCTGTTTTACAGCAAGATTTTCGAAAGCTTACAGGTGATTTTTCAGTCTTAAATTTTCAAAGATGCTTATGATACGCTTGAACTTTGATATTCTAACAATTTCAAGTCATGTGCGCTGAGGCATTAATGAAGAAAACACTGGATATTGTCTTACAGGTCTATTACCGCTGCCAGGGAGAGTATGTTTTCGCTGGTGTATGTTTTGTTGTTTGTCAACAAGATTCAGGGTCAATGAATCACATTATGATGGTAACTTTATCATAGAGCTACTGCTTATAGATGTAACAGCAACATTGCTGCAGTCCATTAACCCTGGAACTGGGAGGAGTGAAGTGGGAGTGTCGTCATCTCTGAGTTATCAGTGTTCCCTTTACAAAGCAGAGAAAAACTGCAGATCTTGCAGCCTATTGTCAGCAATTGTGATAGCCGTTGTTGTCTTTGTCATCAGAAGTGCTAATAAACGGATTATCACAGGAGCTTAATAGCTGTTTACACTGGGGGCAGCCATCATTGATATTCAACTTGGGGGTGCTAAGGATCCCCCGAGTTCCTAGTAGGAAATTCCAACCTCGGAGTTGAGTTTTCCAGTTGAAATTTCCCGACTTACCAGCACAACTGGTAGCAGCATATGTGAGCTACCATGGCAGAGGTTTGTGCTTTTCTAGTGTTTACCTGTGGGCTCTGTCTCTGCAGTAGTTGAAGCTCTCGGTGATAAAGGGTTGCAGCAAATGGAAAAACATCCGGCAGTCCAAGGTCTGAGGTCAACAGACAGCTGACTGTGTGGCGGGGGTCATCGCCACGGAGAGATGCATTCACGCCCTGCACTGCTACAAGTACTGTAACACACACAAATTTGTGTTGATAATTAATTACTTGGTAATGTTGATGAGAGCACGTGGATGAAACATTAATTGTATCGTTGGTTTATCGTACTGTTTTTGGCCCTTGTAGCGTCCTGATTGGCGAAGGTCACTCCTTCCTGTAGCTCTTCAGGCTCCAGAGGATCCACACAGCCCTGATCCTACAGACAACAGATATGATAATGATGAAAAACAAATTTAAAGTATGTACAAGAAAATGACATTCACAAGATAAAATAATGAAGAGAATTAAATGGTGTGATAACATGATATGGCTATTGCTATAATACAATGGCATCAGAATTCTGTCCAGCTCCCATCTACTGAACATACTTAATAAGAAAATTTATGTAATTATCTTTATGTAAATGAAATTATGGATACTGTTGTTGATGGGAATACTTTGTTTGCAATGTCCAAGCAAAAACGTGTGTGCATGGACACCATTGTTTACAAGAATGTGCACGTACACTACAGTATTTGCATAACATCTGCACTGGTTTGGAAATAATTGAGTGGAAAGGCGTGGGAATTATTATTATTTTTTTTTTTAACCTGCTCCCACTCCTTTTGAAATATGTTGACTGGATATCGTCTTATTTTATCTTCTGTTCTTGGAAATAGTTTTATTTTAACTTCATCTTCGAAATAAATGACAAAAAAGATATTTGTACTTAATAATAACTGTATTCAACACATGATGGAACAATTAATTTTGATATTTTGTGTAGCTATAGGCTTCATTGTGGGTCTTTGTGTACCAGGGCCTTTTGCTGGCGGTCGGCAGACAGCTGATCAAGGTACCAGGGCCCATTGTCGGTACGGAGGCCTCTGAGGGCCAAACATGGCAACTGCAGAGCGGCGAGAAGGGCGAGTTCATCTGACGAGTCCAGAGCTTCATCGACTTGCTCCACTGCAGAGCGAACTAAAAACAAACATTGATAGATTATTAGAGTATTATAAATATCATTTCAGCATTGAAAATCACCATGGAGCAAAAGCAATTAATAATGAGCATATATTAAAGGGCAATGCCAACTTTTTTTTGTCATTTTAATGTCTTGCCTCATTCCCAAGTCCATGACAGATAGACACCATTCTATGACTGTGTGTGCAGTAACAAGAGACAGACAGAGCTCACTCACTGCTAGTTAGGTTAGCTCAAACACAAGGAGTCATTGGATAGTGTTAGCCTGCCTCTGCCTACAGTCATCAGATATACTCTTCAGCAACTTTAAACAGTTCTGTGTGCTTGTTTTTTGGAACTGTATTATGCTATGTTATCTATTTCCAGACTAAGATCAGCACTTAATGTAATATTTGAAAGAAATACATGTAAAACATGCTTGGAAGTAGGTCAACAAAACAAAGCACATTTACTGCACGCACAGTCGAAAATTGTGTCTATGCTTGTCATGGACTCTGGAGAGAGGCAAGACACAAAAAAGTTGGTATATCCCTTTAATATTTAATCATTAACAATGACCACAGGTTGTCTGAAGAACAAAAACTGCTGATATGTGAATTTAAATGTAATAAACTCTCACTGTTGACGATATTGATGTTCTTCTGGATCTCCTTCTGAGTCAGAAACTCCTCATAGATGTCCTTCTCCTCTGGTCCTCCTCCCTGTCACACAAACAGTGTTTATTAAATTTTTCAAACTCCCTGATTGGAAAAAACAGCTGCTCCATTTTGACCAATCACAGCTCTGCTCTCACCCTTCTGGCCGCCTGCTCTTCTTTTCTTCTTCTGGCCTGACGCAGCATCTCCTGGTAGACGCTCATTAGCCTCTCCTGCAGGTCAGTGAGGAGAGCGTTGGGGTTTCTGAGGGCCTCGGCTGTCACCTCCACACGGCCCTTGTCCACGGCCTCATTAATCGCAATCACTGCTGCGTGGACTGATGGGAGATAAATAAAAACACAAAGTCACTGACTCCTTCTCTGTCCCTTCTTCCATCTCTTCTCAATGAGCTGGACAATAGACTTAAAAAGGTCACTGTTCAATGTTTGTTGTCAGTTCTGGTATTGTAAATGAGATGCTCTGCTAGGTGGCCTCAATAAAGAAGACTGCATTTCATATAATAGTTTATTTTAGGGGTGTCCCGATACAACTTTTTCACCTCCGATACGATACCAATGTGCAGTCTTGAGTACTGGCTGATGCTGATATCGATCCAATACGATATCAGCAGGAGTCATACATACTTTGGACTGGAAGAAAAGGCTTGATCAATTGAGATTACTCGAACAGAGAACAGTAGTCAGCAATAGTAGGTAGGAGAAAAACTGACCCATTTGTTATTAACCAATGGGTTCAATAAATTTAACCTTAAACATAAGGACATACTACAATGACATAAAATAAATGTAAAATAAATTAGAAGACCCTGTAAAATAACCTCAAGAAATCCAGTAAAAACAAAAACATATGTTTTTAAATGGCAAAATAACCACTGTGTTTAACTTCAACATTACCATATTCTACAACTGAATTAAATAAATATATAATAAATTAGAACTGACTGCTTGTTCTGAGTGTTTATACTGGATATTTCAGATGCAGGCTGATATAAACCCATATTTGTTTTCTTGCAGACATTGGACCGATATCTGATATCAATAGTGGATCAGAACACCCCTCGTTTATACATTCAAACTTTACTAGCATTCATTAAAGGGTTATTGGATGTTTCATGTTATCCAAGTTTAAAACATGACTTTGGAAATTCAGGGAAACATAAGAAATGCCTTACACTTCACATTTTTTCTTCATATTTTCATATTTTAGTTGACTAAATATAGAATAGAATGTATCAACGACAAAAATGGGAAACATACTCAACTAAAACAAGACTAAAATAAAAACAATTTAGATAGCTAATTGTGACTCATACTAAAAGATATTAGACTAACTAAAATTAAATTAAAAAGTGCTGTTCAAATTAACACTGCCATCAGCTGTCATCTCTGTACCTGCAGCCTCGTCCACCGACAGCTCATTGGCCAGAATCCCCCCGATCTTATTGAACGCTGGCATCTGGATCCCGTATTTATCCAACTCCATCTTCATGTTGTTGATCTCCTCCTCTGAACACACGCAAACAAATGTTATTACCATAAAACCTTGCCTACAAGCCCACCAATGTTTAAGGTCGTAGTGTTTCTCCTCACTCATCAGGCTGAATTAATGGATTAATGACTATAAATATGAAATCAAATGAAGCAAATACTGAAAAGTAACACAATGATCTGGCACATTACCTGTAAACTTGACCTTTCCATAGAGATCGTGAATCTGAGGAGCCAAACCCCGTCTGAACAGAAACAGGCTGCAGACAGAGAGAATAATCTGTATTTGTATTTGTTGTTCATTATTTACATTAACAACATTTGTGAGTTTTCAAATCTTCTTATTTGCAGATGACACCAACTTGCTTTGCTGTGGGGACAATTTCGAACAACTTTTGGATACAGTGGCAGATGAACTCAAGAAATTGAAGAGTTGGTTTGACTAAAATAAACTTACATTGAACCTAAACAAAACCAAGTTCATAATATTTGGAAATCGGACTCATAACACACAGAAGAGACTCACGATAGATAACATTGAAATAGAGAGAGTAAATGAAATAAAATTCCTTGGGGTCATAATTGACAGCAAATTTTCCTGGAAGTCACATATACAATATATTACAGCCAAAATAGCTAAGTCAATTGCAATCTTGCACAAAGTCAAACATCTAATAAACCAGTCCTCACTTTACAACTTACACTGTTCCTTCATTCTCCTGTACATCAGCTACTGCGTGGAAGTGTGGGGAAACACATATAAAACAAACACAGAAACAGAATTCAAACTCCAAAAGAAAGCAATAAGAATAATAAATAACAGCACCAACAGAGAACCATCAAACGCCCTCTTCATCAAACTGAAAGCACTAAAATTCATGGACATGGTCAACCTCAAAACACTTCTAATAATGCACAAAGCAAATCAGAATCAGTTACTACTGGGCATCCAAAAGTTGTTTCAAAAAAGGGAAAATAAACACAATCTCAGAGGATTATGCTTTTTCAAAAAACAGCCAGTTCGTACAATCACCAAAACACACTGTGTATCAGTCAAAGGAGTCAATTTGTGGAACAAATGTAGTAAAAAAATTAAAACGTGCAGATCACTTAAACAGTTCAAACAGATTTATATAAATTTTATTCTAAGTAGATACAAGAGTGAGATGGGAGCAAACTTAAACTAACAAAAAAAATAAAAATAAATGTGTTGTTTGTGTTCTTTTTTGTTTGCTTTATTGTGATATACTTTCTTTTCTTCTGTTTTGTTTTTCTGCACAAGCTCGGGCAGATTAGACTGTAAATATGTAAAGACAAAGGGGTAGGACTAGAAAAGTCTTCTGACTTCATCCTACACCCTTTCGGGCAAGGTATAAAGATTTATGTTATGTTTTTCACTTGTTCGAATAAACAAATAAATGAATGAAAATGAATGAATAATCTGTATTTACATATTCTCCATAAAAAAGAAGAGTTACTGCACTGTGGCTGTCATTGTCAGCATGTCAAGTGTTAAAGACACTAATACATAGATCAATATTGTTTGTATTTGTGCGTTTATGTCTCTTGTATTGTCTTCTATGCTGCACTTGAATTGCCACTTGGGGACAATAAAGACTTACAAATGAACATAACCACCAATCTATCAGCAAATTACAGATAATCAGTTCATAAGTTATGGACAGACAGTTACCAACCTCAGAGCGTGGATGCAGTAAACAGCTCGGGGCATGTTCTTTCTGTCGTAGATGTCTGTCGTTTCAGGGTGGAAGATCTGGATTTAAATGGAAGGAAATGTCACCAATCAGCAATACTGTGATTATCTGATCAATACTGTGATTATTGATTGGGTTCACTGACCGTTGGAAGTCCCAGTGAAGTTAGAGCGTTTCTCCAGTGATTAATGTTGTCAGTGTGACGGAACTGAAGCCCCACAGACTGAAAAACACACAAACATTAAAACATAAATGTTCATACACTGATTGATATTGATTGTCACGACACCACAGGAAAGTGTGTAATCATGTTTTTATTCTTAGAAGTATTTACCTTATTTAAAAAGGTAGAAGACAAACTACCACAGAGCAGGTACATTTCTTGACTGTACAAAAAATTTGCAATTGCAGGATACTGTATTTAAGCTGATATCCAATATTTTTGATCTTGTTATGTCCAATAACTATATTTATTTTAGAGTACAAAGTCTTCATGTTATGAAAACTGGCTTCTTTCTTTTAATGCAACACTCTATTTGTGTATGAGACAGAAGGAAAACAAGATAAACAACTCTTAAGTCTTGCAAAATGAATTTCTTGATTTTTTCAGTGAACTCATGCAGTGAAGATAAGAAGTGTTATAATTCATTAGTATATTTTGTTGGTATCACAGCTATAATACGGGAGGTATATGGTTGGTATGTATGGTGATATATCAGCTTTAATTAAAACTAGAAAAGCACTCGGAGAGCGCAGACCTCCCCCAGTACCACAGTCCTCTCCCATATTGTGATTTTCACCATAAATATTAGTCCTACCTTTATTTAATATAAAATATTTATATTCCTTGACCTTGAAAACATACCATTAGCAATTGATTAATAATGATAATAATTTTAGTTCAGGAGTTATTCACGAAAATCGCATTTTTCGTCATGGTGTCATAGAGTGTTCCGGATCAACACCAAAATTGAATCAGTTCTTCCTTTTCCCATGCTGAACATTTCCTGAAAATGTTATCAAAATCCATCCATAACTGTTTGAGTTATTTTGTTCACAGACAGACAAACTCTCCCAAAAACATAACCTCCTTGGTATAGGTAAAAGTGGGCAAAATGTCAAATTTTCCCCCCCAAAAATCCAATTTATTGAAGCGATAAGGCCAGTATCTGCCAGTTCCAATATCTTAATAATAATATGAAATTATAATAATAAGAAGAAATTAAAATACAAAATAAACAAGAGAAAAAACAATAATGAGCTAAAAGCCAAACTAAAAAGGTCGAGTTTGCTTTTAAAAAAATGAACAGGAGGTGCTGCTCTCTAAAAGGCAAATGATCATTAACAGTTTTTTGGTTTACTGTTTTGATTTGATGGTTTCAATCAATAACACAGCAGAGATGTAATCATTTTAAACACATTACATCAAGAATATTAGGGTGTTGACGGTTGTTACAGCCTTAACATCTTCACACATGTTACTGACAGATATCCCACATGTGTTAAATGTGTAAATAAATGTGAGCGTGTTACGTTGTAGCGCAGCTGCTCAGGGTCGTAGATCTTCTTCACGCTGACGGCGTTGGGGGCGAATCGATGGCCCAGTTTGGCGAGGATGACCCCGTTCCTTAAGGCCTCCTCCAGCTCAGTGGGTGCAGGAAGCTCCTCCCCCAGACAGGCCTCCATCCACCTGAGGAAGAGGAGATGGATGGAGATGCCCAGACTCAAAACTGAATCGAGGAAACAAGCTTTTTATGTTGCTCTCACTGCTTGGCACACTGAAACAGAGCTGAGAATGTCTGAACTGGTTTTAGTCAAAGCTTTTTATTTCATTTTACTCACTCGGCAGCGAGAATCCTATGAACAATGCATGTTTTTAATTGTTACTATCCTCAAAACTGTCACACTTCCACTGTCACATTTCTTAATCTAATCTATACTTATTGTTTGTAATTCATTGCCTTAATCTTTTCTTGAATTTGATTTAATAAAAACTAAACCCTGACGCAAATTTTAAATATAAAGATGGAAAGCAGACTCTAAGAAAACATAGCTATGTTGTCTTCTTATGTAATGTCTTTTTCTGTGTTTGAGTAGGGGTGTATTATATGCATAGAAATTAAGTATATATATATATATATATATATATATATATATATCTATCTATATATATATATATATATATACATATTAATATATATATACATAGGTGAAATATTATATATATAATTGTGTAAAAGTAGCTTCTAACAAATAACAGCCATTATATTATAATGAATATTGTCTCCTAAGTAGGTGGTTGGATCTTGTAAGTATTCTTACTATGTAGAAATTAAAAAACATCACTGTAGGATGTGGTAATAAAAGTAGTAGGATTAAATACGTTTAAACTTCTTACTCTTTTTCGAGCATAGATGTCATTAATTGTTTACCTGTGTTTGTTTTCCTTTGTTGTTGGTGCCGGTATATGCATGTGTTTGTTAATGGTGATTACCTGTGTTTGTTTTTGCATGTTTGAAATAAAGTATTCATTTATTTATTCTTGAATTTATAATGACGTGTGCTGCCGACCTCTTGGCCTGGTCTCCCTTGTGAATGAGATCCTGAGCTTAAAGGAAATGATCTGGTAAAATACAAATAAAAACAAAAATGAAGGACCAATGTTGTATTTATAAAAAATGTAGTTTTGTATCAGTGTTGATAACTCTGCCGAGGATGTTTGTTTTTTTGCTGGTGACTGTTAACAGTGTGGCAGACAGGAAAATCCTGCACCCTGCTGCACCGAGCTGTGAGGGAGTGGGTGGGGTCCAGCAGAACAGGTCACAGGTGATTGCAGCACCTGTGACTTGAGAGTGGGAAGACAAAGGAGCTGATACACGGAGGGGTGTCAGAGACAGCCAAACAAAACAAAGTTTATGAGTTATTTAGTCCCTGTACTGACTGGATAAAGAGGAGCATGAAGATTCAAGAGTAGGTGACTGCTGTTTGTTCTCTGAAGTTTTTTTTTCTTCCTGGGAAAAGTGTCATGGTGAACCTGCTCAGTGTTTGGTGACGCTGAAAGCCTCTGCTCTCCCAGACTGCCAATAAAGCTCCACAAATAACAGAAGGACCATCCTCATCCTCATCCCTGCTCTTCATACCGCAAGTTACTGCAACTCTCTCACACACACAGACATGTAGACTGTCCTGATATCATTTACTGTTTAATTTGATTTTTCTTTTGAGGGGTAAGTTAAAAAAAAGATAGGGAAATGATTTTATAATGTTTATTTGGGTTATAATTTTGTGACTTTTAGGTTTGGAATTACTGAACATGATGAATTTGAAACTAAAGCACTCTTGCTGGACACCTTACATTTAATGAACTGGTCATGACCTTGTGAGTTTATTTTTGGATGAACATAGAATTCTATGAACTTTTTGGACTTTAACTAAACTCCTCAGGAACTGTTTAATTCAAATGTTAAACTGTTTAATGTCAAATTGATGTTGGACATATTGAGTTTATTGACTGACTTTCCTCCTCAGTTTCTTTAGTAACAATTCCTGTTTGTGGTCTGAATTATTTTTGAAACAGCATCAGCTAAGCTTCATTTAAATGTTCTTTAGTTGCACGTTTTTCATTTAGCACAAGGCCTAAACCCTAATAATAGGGCTGGGAAATATATAGATTAGTTATTTTCTGCAGAAGATTTAAAAATTAAAAATCTTTTTTTCTCAACTTGCTCCAATCATACACTTTTGCAATGTTTGAAAATCTTATCACTAAAAAGTTTTCATGATGATAGGCAGTGTCAGGTTTTGCAGAAGCATGTTGATGCCTGTACTTGTTTCATAAATAAGATTAAATAATTATTAGATATTATATATATATATAATGTGAAAATAGCTCATCTTACAGTATTTTTATAGGCAGGCCTGTCTAAATTTAAACCACATAATCAACATTTGTGACAAAATTATATCATTTCATCTTTAAGAGGGAAATCTGTTTTGTTTTGAACGTATTTTGATAACAAAGACCAAACCTGATTCAAGCATTTTTTGTGCCACTTGGATTTTCTTTCATTAAAGAGGTATAAATCGATTAAATCATAATTTGAGTTTTGTTTGGAAAAAAAATCAGGGATTTTATTTTTAGGTCATATCGCCCAGCTCTACTAAAAACTCAAATAATGAACCCACACAGAGAGAAATGTTAAGGAAAACCTGAAGTGGTAAAAACTGAGATTTTTTCTTGACCGACTTGAGCTGTAAGTTGTTGTAATGTTTGAAAATATAAATACTGAAAATCAACACTTTTTATGATGTAAGATTTGACTCACCTTTTGGCCTCCTCCAGCCTGCAGAGGTACTGATAGGCTTCACTCTGAATCCTCTGCTCATCCATCTGCTCTGCTGTCAGACGCTCATCTGGAGTCACAAATATTCATTTCAGATTGTTTGTAAATCAGTATTATAACAGAGCTTTTTCTTTTCATTTAAAAATTTGGAATCAAAAACAGTTGAAGTGCTAATCTTTTTTTAAACCTAGCTCATGAAAAACTAAAATAAAGGTGCATCCAAAAGTTGATAAAACCACCGATACTACACATGATTTTCCAGCATGATTTTAGCCTCTCATGATCTCTTCAGGTAGGTGAAGTGAGTCTGTTCTGCAGTTTGGTGATGATTAAACATAAATGATGAGAAAAGACTGTGCAGACTAAAGTGTTTGCACTGAGAACCTGCCAAGTGGATGGGTTGGGACTGTATAACTTAAACAAATTATAGCAAATACGTTTATGAATGGGTATTATTAAGTTATCATATTTGCACTCGGTATTGATAAGTCCCAGTGACACTGTATCTTATCCCTGCATTATGTTTATATCAAGGAATGTGACAGTGAATTGTTAATAATGTGAAATATTGGCATAGAAACCCACATCTATCCATTTTCTGTCCTTCAAAGGAATCCTCATCAAACCAGAAACCTCATTTGCAATACAATATTGACACAGGAGTGACAAAAATAGGTTCTCAACACCCAGTTTTTATAGCAGACTCCAGAACTGTTCAAACATATTGGATTTCTCTGGACAAGAACCTCTTCAAATGTTGCCTATGTTTGTGTGGGGTTCAAACATTACTTTCTTTTCTTGTCAAAGCATGACAACGGATCTGACCTCTCTCTCTCTTTTTTTTTTAAAGTTCATACATTTAAATACAATCAGTCAAACAAATGGCAGATATTCTATCATTTGAATACACGACATTCTTCAAAGTATCAAAATCATCACAACCTTACTTGCCAAGAAATAGGTATCTTGTAAGAATAGTTTTAAGCACTTCTTTGAATATCTTGAGTTAGTTTAATATCTTAATTATTTATTGAAGAGAACAGAAGTTCATGTTATGTCGTCTTCCCTATAGTATCATAAATGTGTTGGTATATGATGCTCGTACAACGAATAAAGCTTAAATAGTAAGTGAAAGTAACTGGTGGAACATAAACACAATAAACTGACTTGAAACACATTTACAGGGTTACGCTTTGTTTTGTTTGGTTAGTTTTGGAAGTGGTTTATTATTATTTTTTATTTTGTTAGTATGTCATGCTTGACTCACAGCGGCTCTGTCCTCCAGTGTCCGCCATTATGGCTCCTTTTCTCCCGCAGGTAAATAATCCCTTTGTTAGGTCCTGTCGAAAAATGAACTTTGAATCTCTGAACAACAACAAAAAAAGACAAAACAAACTTTTCAACCACTGCTCAGTTCAGTCCCTCGATCCTCTGCTGCTGCAACCTGTTTCCGGTTTGAGTTTGAAAGCTCCCGCCGCTCTCTGATTGGCTGAACGCCATTCACGTCTTCCATTGGCTGGAACCGGGCAGCATTGAATTGTGGTCTATGTATTTCATTATCAAAACAGATTTTTGTCCCAAATTTCGCTATGATAAATGTTTATAGTCGAAATTAAAGCCGTTAAAAGACATTACCTTTGATACATTTTGTTTACTGCCTCCATTTTAAATATTTCATGCCCTCTTTAGTCATTATTTACATGTTGTCATAGTGACGCACTGGACCACAGCAGAGTTCTGTCAGATGACAGCAAAGGGTTTATTCTTCTTTTGTTTATTGTAATATTTCGATTTAATTAATTTCATTGATCAATTTAAACTGATCTGCTGAGTATGAAGGACACACACTCCCAGCTGCTGACTGTAAGTATCATTTTGTCTGTTTTAAATGTTGAGTTAATTATGCTTAACCTGTTAGCTCCAGCAGCTACAAACACAGTAGGTCTAGATAGATAGATAGATGCACTTTATTGATTCCAAACTGAGAAATTGTGGTAATAACAGCAGCTTTTTCATAGAGTAATAACATATACACACTAAAAAGGGATTAAGGATTCTGACAAAATAACTAAGGTTTTTAAAATAAAGTATTTAGCTAAAAACATAAATAAAACAAATGAATAATAAATACATAAATAAGGCAATAGGAGTCCACTGTTGATGTTAGTATGACAAGGAGGTCAGGTTAATTAAATTCAGTTAAAAAATAAACATCAAACGTCACACAAAAGGACATATCCTTGAAACAGTATCTTCAGTTTTTTTCATAGACACGGTTTTAACCCTTAAGAACAATTCGAGATTTTTTCTTGCAGTTTGACATTTTCGATTTTGTCAACAATAACCAATGATGGTATGTAATTTGATTTAATTGTTGTTTTATATAAACTGAAATACATTTTAGAGGCTTCATTTTGTTTGTACATCTCTGAAAAAAACTCAGCATTTTTATACAATATGATGAAATAATATCATATATCATATAGGGCAGCACATTGGCTCAACAGGTTAGTGCTCATGTCATTCTGTGGGGGGTTTGCATAGTCTACTTGGACATGCATGGGATTTCTCCATTACTCTTAACTTTCCTCCTCTGGGTTGCTTGGTGCCCTTAGGTGTGGGTGAGGATATGAAAGGTTGTATGTTTCTCTTTGTGACCTTGTGATTGGCTGGTGACTGGTCCAGGATGTACCCCACCTCTTGCCCAATGACACCTGGGAAAGGGCTCCAGAATCCCGGAAAGGGATAAGTGGTATAGATGATGGATAGACAATGTAATATAATAAAATATAATATAAAATTGTAAAGGATACACAGCAGCATTAAATTGGTTCAACACAACAGAAAAACACCTTAAACTGATTTCTTTTCACTTTACATTAATGTAAAGATGGAGCCAATGTGATGTGCATCTCTAAATATGATATGATAGAGTATATTATAATATAATATATTATTTTGTGTTATTGTGTAAGTTGCTCTCACTTTTATTGCATCTTTAAACTGTTTTACTTGTTTTCAGTTTTATAAGATGTAAAAATTTCATATCTCACATTGTTGTTAACATAATTCACCTAAGTGTATACATCACATTGTACGTTCACTCAGTTTTAATTTTACATTACCTGCACATGATGATAGTTTTATGTACATCCTACCTTATTTTATCAATGCTACCATTTATTTGAAATTTTGTTCCTGTATATCTAACATGGAAGTTTTAACTTGTAATTAGTCAGGGGAAAAGCTGAGATTTCATGTTTTCTCTTTTAATTCTATTATTAAATAACTAATCCCTGAATTTTGGGTTCATAGGATCTCCTTGAGATTCTGTCCAGCTGACTCCACCCTCTTCGCCATGGCTTCTGGTGCGTCTGCCACAGATGAGAAGGAGGAAAAGGTGAAGAAGAAGAGGAAGAAGGAGAAGGAGAAGAAGAAGAAAGAAGTTCAGGCTGAGGACATAGAGGTGTTAACTTCAGATGGTCACAGAGCACTGCAGGAGGGGCGGAACCAAGACGCAGTCAACTGCTTCAATGCAGCACTAAAGGCTGCACAAGAGGTGAGGTCAAGGTCATGATAGGTGAGCTAAAAAGCCATGATAGGCGAGGTTGACAGGGGAAATCATACAGGCTGCATTATCTGTCTTATTTGCTGATGTTGATGGTAATGATGGTTGTAGTTGAAGGCCATAATTGTGAGGTCAAATGTCATGATAGGTGAGGTTAGAGCTTTTTACTGTGTATGAATTCTAATAGTTTATGTATCGAGATGCTGTAATTTTTTATATCACCCAGTATGTTTGCAGTATGATGTTGCAGGCTGACTTCAGAATAACTAACATGAGTCTTTGATTTCCCATCATGCTTTGCTCCCCAGCTGGAGGACAGGCGGGTCCAGCGGGCATGCTCCTTTAACCTTGGAGCTGCCTATGTGGAGGCAGGACAGCCACAGGAGGGTTTGGACTTCCTGCGACAAGCTCAGCCCGGTCCGAAGGCCGACCGACTCCCAGACCTGCAGTTTAACCTGGGCCTTGCCCACAATGCACTGGGGCAGGACCAAGAGGCCGCCGTCTACTTCCTGCAGGCCGCTCAGCTGTACAGGTCGCAGGGAGACGGAGGCAGCGAGGGAGATGCCTGTGTGGAGCTGAGCCACTGCTACAGCCGGACAAAGGTCAGATGAGCTTTAAAATTCTAAAATTACAGTCAAAAATAGGACAAGGAACTACAGGCTGCCTATTATTGATTTGTGTTTTTTTTTGCAGGATTGGTCTCAGGCCGCTGAGAGTTTCATGAGAGCTGCAGAGAGTTACAGATTGGCGGGCATGTTGGATTCTGCTGCTGTTGCCCTGAAAGAGGCAGGAAGTGCCATGGTCCAATCAGATCACTTCAGCCACAATGACATCATCAGCATCCTGACTGAGTGTTTGAGTTTGACAGAGAGCATCACTGACCATGGAATTCTGGGTAATTTTGAGTAAATATATTGTATTAATCTATTCTAGTAGTAGGTATGTGTATTTTAATTTGTTGGTTTGTTTGTCCGGGAGCAATATGAGTCAGAGAGGGCAGTTTTCCCTATTTTCAATAAATAAGAAGTAAGTTCTCAACAGGTTTTAATTAATTATTAGGAAGTGTTAGTCATGGCATTAGGAAGACGTGATTATATTTATTGGTTAGTTGAATGTAGGTGTGGAGCGAGTACTAGTCTGTTTTCTGCATTTTCCATAGTTACTCTAAGACAAAGAATGTATTCCTTGTTACTGCACGTACAGTCAAAAGAATGGTGTCTATCTGCTTGTCATGGACTCAGGAGTGAGACATGACACAAAAAAATGTTGGTGTGTCCCATTATAGTGATTGTCCTGAAGCAGCTTCCATTTGACTGATTGTTTCATGGTTTCTCTTTTTCATGGACTGATTGATTGACATATTGACATTGTTGTGTTCACTGCTATCCAGGTGAGCTGTACCTCTCAGTGGGCGTGTCTTACTGCCGGTTGCGGCGCTTCTTAGAGGCGGTGCAGTGTTTCCGTCAGGCCCTCGGGCCCTCAGCTCAGCGGGCCCCTCTGCTGGCCAAAGTGATGCACAACCTGGGAGCTGCTCTGAACTCTGATGGCCAATACAGTGAGGCTGTGACATACAGCAGGCTGGCTGCTGGACTCTACGGTCAGTGAGACTGAACCAAACAACCAAACCAAAGTTTATAGTTCATTTATTCTCAGGACCAACTGTTCTAAACTGTTCAGATACTTGAAAGATATTGCCTTTTCACCCTGTCTGAGCTTTAGTCCCTGATGTGCGAGTGTGTGTGCGTGCAGGCTCTCTTGGTTGCCGTGGCGACCAGGCTCGGTGTTTCAGTAACTTGGCGTTGGCCTGCAGTCAGCTAGGTGATGAAGAGGAGGCAGCAGAGAGCTTCATGCATGCTCTGCAGGGATTTAAAGACTCTGGTATTTACCAATTTTCATGCTATATTTTATTGTAGTTTAATTTTCATTTAATGTACTATTTGGAATTAATTCATCAATAAACAAATATATTTCTGCAGGAAACCATGAAACCGTAGCTATTTCTCGAACACACATTATGGTGTTAGGATAATTATTCTACATTAGTTTTATTAATGTTTGTTGGTTGTTCATTATACTAAAGTTTGTTTTTTTTGACTCTTTCCTGACCTTTATTATCTCTGTAATCACCTGGCCAATGTGTGTGTTATCTTTAATTCTTGTTGTGTTAACCGTTCTCTTCACAGAGGATCATCTTGCTGAGGCTCAGGTGTGTGAGTCGTTAGCTGAGCTTTACCTTAAACAGAGGAGAAAACATAAAGCTGTTCAGCTCTACAAACAAGCTCTGAGCGCACTCACACACTGCACACAGGTAACTACTCACCTGGTGTTGCTGTGATTTGTCGGTGGTGTTCATAATAGATGTTTTTTACTTAAAGGGATACCCCAACATTTTTTGTTTTCATTCCTTGCCTCACTCCTGAGCCCATGGCAAGCAGATAGACACCATTCTATAGACTGTGTGTGCAGTAACAAGGAAGAAACAGACTGAGCTCCCCCATCGCTAATTAGCTTAGCTCAAACACAGGGAGTCAGTGGGTAGTGTTAGCCTGCCTCTGCTTACAGTCATCAGATCAACTCTTCAGCAACTCTAAGCAATCCTGTGTGCTTGTTGTGATCCCTTTTTGCCATGTTTAGACTAAGATTAGCACTTTATGTAATTTTTGAAAGAAACACGTATGAAACTAAACCACAGGGCACATGCACAAACCACCATGGATGTGCTTATGACCTACTTAAAAGCACTTCTGCGGTATGGTTCCGTATATATTTCTTTCAAATAATGTTCTTTCACTCATCAAAGTCTTAAAATAGCTAATGTCACACAAAGAGGTAAAAAAACAAGTCAAAACAGGCACACTGAACCGTTTGGTAGGAGTGTCCTCATACGATATTGATATCGGATATTGGTCCGATATCAGCAAAAAACAATATCAGATTATATCGGCCTCCATCTAAAATATCCAATAGAAGCACTCAAAACAAGTAGTCCATTCTAATTTATTTTTATTCATTTAATTCATTTGTAGATTATGCTTATGTTTAAGTTAAACACAATAGTTGTTTTGATATGTTTTTGTTTTTACTAAATTCCTTGAGGTTACTCTTCAGGGTCTTCCAATTTATTTTTATTTTATTTTATCGTACTATATTCTTATGTTTAATGTTGAAGTTTATTGAGCCCAGTGGTTAATAACAAATCAGTCAGTTTTTCTTGTACCTAATATTGCTGACTACTGTTCTCTGTTTGAGTCATCTCACTTGACCAAGCCTTTTCTTACAGTCCACACTACGAAATAAGTGATGAAAGTCTTTGTGATTCCTGCTGATATCGTATCGGATTGATATCGAATCAGCCAATACTCAAGGTTGCAATATCGGTATCGTATCAGAGGTGATAAAGTTGTATTGGGACACCACTAAATTTTAGTGTTGCTGTTTATTTGATGACTGTAGGCAGTGGCAGGCTAACGCTACCCATTGACCCCCAGTATATGAGATGGGTGAGCTCTGCCCGCCTCTTGTTACTGGACGCACAGTCGAAATCATGGTGTTGATCTGCTTGTCATGTTCTTGTGAGCAAGGCAAGACATGAAAGCAAAAACTAAGTTGGTGTATCCCTTCAAATTCAGACGTTGATGAGATTGTGATACAATCAATTTCTTCAATTATTATGCTATGTAATAATGTGGAATCTGGATATGTTTAATTGTAGGACACCTCTAATCATGTTCGCGATCGTCTGGTTGAACGTCTGACCGCAGCCCTGCAGCAGGGTCAAATCACCCAGAGGCCACGCCCACCTAGGCGGCACCCACACAACCCACCAATCAGACATCCTGTCAGGTAACAACCGATCATCATGAATAAAACTAATCATGTTTCTATTAATCATATTGTCATCCAGGCAACATCTTTGTGTATCTATTCTGCTCTGACCTATAACAGGAAGAGTGACAGCACACAGAGTCCAAGACAGGCATCCAATCAGCAGCCAGACCATCAGAGGAGGGATGGTGGAGGTGACTTTTACACTTTGATGACACACAGTTTACCTGGTCAGGATATGTTTATATATATTCACCATCATCCCTTGCTTCACAGAGCAGGGCACCACAGGAGGTGGCGCCAATGAAGCGTCTGGATTTATGAGCACACCTGAACCTATCAGGTAAGGCACATATGGAGTAAAGTGTCACTAGCATGTCCTGAAAGCCTACAACATGAACATTTATATCATATTTTTATTCATTTATTTATTTATTTGTCATTTGTTGATTCATTTATATATTTGCTTGCACATCGCTAAAAAAGACTTCAAAGAAAACAGTGAATAAGATTAAGTCACACATGCAGGTAAGGTAGAAACCCAATGTGGGCATATTTGCAAACCGTAACCATAAATAAAAAAAAATGTTAATTAAGACATCCTTGTAATAAAAGAAACTCAAGAAGCAAAAATCAAAACATGCATTTTACCAAAATGAGAGAAAATAACAAAACAAAGTGGCACATCAAGCATATTTTGTCAAGCATAATTGAAATTTGATCATTGTACGGATCATCATGAACAAAAAGTCTTTGTATTAAGTGTTAGTTCCATAACTGAATGCTGTGATATTTTGTCGAGTGATGTATGATAAAGTTGTAGGTACAGATTATTAGTCTGTCTTGCTGAAAGTTCTCTTGAGAGTTAGGAATAAATCATCCACCACAGCATTAGCTTGATTCAAAAGTTTGCCTCAAGATGAGAACCTTTGACACAAATAAACTCTTATTTCTTTATTCTTTACAGCTCAGAAAGAGACAATGGTCTACAGAACGGTGGGTAACCTCTTCTTCTTTGAATGTTGTTTTATATTCTTGATCAATTCTGTTGTGTCCTACAATTTTTTTAAACTTGAATTTTCTTAAACAAAGTCTTCATATTCCCTGTTGATGTTCTGGCTCTCTGTCATGTTTTTAATTATTTTCTGATATTTTAACCTCTGCTGAGGGGGTTGTGTTATTGCCAGCATTTGTTTGTCTCTTTGTTAATTTTTGAACAGGATTATTAAAAAAGCTTAACATATTTTGATAGAATTTGTTGGTCATTGCCTTGCACACCAGATGGACTGTTGAGTATATTCCAGTTGTCCATCTAGGAAGGAGACCATAGAAAGTGTTTGGAGAGGGCAGAAACTTTCAGAAGCATAACCAGCAGGTGATTGGACAATTGTTCCAACTAGCAAAATTCATGGCTGACCATTTCGAATACAATAGAGAAGTTTGTAGTTCTGATATTTTGCATTTAATAAAGGAATGAGGTCCAGATCTGATAAAAATACTACTGAAGATGTTAGCTTCAGGACTAATCCCTATACTTATGGTCACTTCCTCACTTGTAGCTCCCACCTCTTCCTGCTTCAATGGGCTGTGATTGGTCCGTCTTGTTTTGGGCTGCTTACAATCATTGTAGACTTGGTAAGATGGACTAGCCTCATCACAGACTTTGAATCAGGCAGATCCAGCTGCTATGCAAGGTTATATTGATCATGGAACAAGAAAGAACCAACTTTATTTGGCAGTGATCAAATCTGGATGTGGAGGATCCAGGAATTTTTTGAAGGATTTGTTAACATTGCTACATTTGACAGTTCTCCACGTTTTTGCTAAATACAGAAAAAGATCTCCATGGATTTTCATGATATTTTGAAGGAAGTGTTGGCTATGGCATAAGGAAGAAGTACTTCAATTCTGGTGGTGTTCTGAATCTGGATGTCGATCCAGAAACATTTAAAATAATTTGTTAACAGTGAAATAGGATGATTTTTAGCATTTTGTTGTATTAGTGCTGATGAATGCATTTGCTGAAATCAATTGACCGTGGTATGTCAGAGACAATAAATTAATATTTAGTCCTTTATAGAAGATGCAACCTGGTACTGGCACCCTCATAAAACACACAAAACCTGGCAAATATAATATCTCTGGTTAGGACTTCAAGAGGTCATATCATGCTATCTTTTATTTTACATGCCTCTCAGCATTTTTAACATTTCTCCTCCTCTATGAACAAAACAAGAAGTATGTGAACTGCTCCCTCTCCCCTTATTAATGTTGCCAGCAGCTGCCTAAAATGCCCCATGTATGCTGTAAAATGACTTCAGAGTTGTTGACAACATGGTACCAAGCAGCACTAAACAGACCAATTACCAAAGAGTTAACCTGTAAACCAATCAGAGCGTACTCTGCCTACATAAGGAAGGGATCCTTAAAGTAGTAAGAGCTCCAACAGGGCATCTCAGATGGACTGATACAGCCCTATTAGGGGTACTCAGTTTTTCTATTCTTCATCATTGTTCAACCCTGGTGTTGCCCTGTCTTCTCTGATGTTTTTCTGTCTCACATTAATGCTATTAGACATCTTTTACAGTTCTCTGATTATCTCAGTGATCTCAGTAGCTCTGAACAGAACTGTCCTCATAAAGATCTCTCGTTGTTCTTTAGCAGGAAGTGAGTTTGTGTTGTTCCCGTTTGTTTTCAGGTGAGCGGTGGTCAGACAGAGAGAATCAGCCCACTGATAGGTAACTGACAGCTGTCAATCAATCCCACATACCTGTATATTCAAGACCTATCAGAGTTAGCTGATTACTGATGGTGTTTATCCTTCAGTGAAACCTCATTGGTCCAGGAGCCACAGGCCCCGCCCTCCAGCCTAGGTGTCATCAGAAATGCCACATCGCCTGCAGGCTGGTGGAGGTCGGCGTTCTGCTCACTAATGTAAAAGTATTAGATGTGTTTCTTGTTTATTGACTGATCATCAGTCAGATTATTTATGATGGTTTCCATGGAATCGATGAAAAACGAGAAGGTGGCGTCTTGCACAGCAAGTTTTTGTCCAAACTAATACTACTACGTATTACCACAGCATTCTTAAAGTATCTATCTATCTGTCTGTCTATCTATCTGTCTGTCTGATAATGCTTAATGCATTAGGTTGTTGCCATGTGATTGGCTGATTTGCTTGTTGCACTAAAGTGCAGCTGAACAGGTGTGTCTAATAAAGTGGCTGGTAAGTGTAAAGACTGACATGTCTATCTTGGGACAATTTTGTAATTTTGCCTTGTGATCTCAGTATAATTGTTAAGAATTAAAAACAAAACGTGATACATGTCTGAATTTCTCAAGGTTTCTTCTTTAATTCTGTCTAAAAAATAAGTGTGTGTGATTTGTGTAAAATTAATGGCTCAATATATATATATATATTTTTTACCTTTTTCACTTTTGGGTTACTTTATATCATTGTTTAAAATTTTGTTTCTTTTTCATCTGGTAAATGTTCTAGTCTGGTATGACTGAATACAACATGTTTGCATAGGTAGACATGATTGATACATCTATTCAGTCAATCTTAATTTTTTGTTGCTGATTATTTTAAGAAATTGTTTTTTTTTTTTGCCCTCTGTCCAAAACACCATTTTAATTCTCAAAAAAATATACATGTTGTAAACGTGCTCCAAAGGTGAAGATTTTCAAATCTCTGTTTAAGCTGTCTGCAGATAAGGAAAATGACCTTTGGAACTAAAAAAAATAATGAACACCAACCTTTCCTCTGGATAATGTAATAGTATCCAACATTCTCACTGTTGTTAAAATGTGTTACTGCCATCTCATGAATGCTTTAAATGATCAAGACCATCATATATGTCTCAGATTGAAATATGAACACAGAAATACCACTCAAAACACCAGATGACGATAGCTACCAGTTAAACTGTAACACCAGTCTGAATTGGGGTTGAAATGGATACGAAAATTATAGAGCTTTTGCACAGCATATCACAGACATTGTGACTTGGTAATGTGGATTTATGTACTTTCATGTGAATGAGGTTGTTTTCATAAACTTTATTTCCTTCCAACAGAAACATAACTTGTAAGCTGTGATACTGAAGATTAAAACACTGCCATTGTCCCTGTGGTTTGTGATGGCAGGGCCAGTGTGCTTGATAGAACAAAATCCAAATTTGCTCCTTAGTTCCACAAGGGAAATTCAGTTCAGTTTTGTGGGGTATTTTTTCAAAATAAATGTAAAATTGATCTTGAATTTTTGCCTGTAGTTTTTTGATAATATAGGAAAACAATAAATTCTATTCGTTAATTGTGTTTTATGAGGAAAATCTGAGAATTTGCTAATTTTAATAGCCTTTATTTGATAGTAGAGAGACAGTGGATAGGCTTGTGAAAGTGTATGAGAGAGACAAGGGAAGGAAACTTGGCAAATGGTCATCAGGTAGGAATGGAAACCCGGGCTGGCCAGAGTATAAACGGGACAACACGTGTCTGGTGACCTAGCACTCTGCCAAACCAGCACCCTAATTATGACTGAGGCACTACATCTAACCAGCACACTGCTGTAGGCACTGATGTTATTCTTTTGTCTGAATCACCCAGCCCTGACCCTGGATCAGACAAAAGTAATCATGAGACATTATTCGTGATTATTTTATTTATTGGTAAAAGAAAGCATTTAAATACAACAATAGAAGTCAGATCAGGAGTAAAAAGGAGCAGAAAAAAAAGTATAATTGTGTGATCTCTTCCTTTCACAAGACACTAACTAGTCAAGCAATAATTCACTAAACTCTAAATATACTAGCTGCAGGCCAAAGAAGCTCTCACATATCTCTATAAGATTAGAGTCAATTGAATTTTTTGCAGACAAAACACTCACAAAATAATTAACCTGACACAACAACATTAATAGAACAAAAACTTTACTTTCATATTTTTTAATTTCATCACCATACAGTGAGTAAGGTGCAAAAACGTGTCATCAGCATATGGGAAAATTTAAGCAAGTCTAAGAAAACAAAAAGAAAGCCCAGAGATGAACCGTGGAGCATTTTTTGAATAACAATATTCACAATGAATTTTTTCAGATTTTACAAGAGGGCTCTCTTAATGTATTGTACACAAAAAAAAAAAAACGTTTTTGCTGTGTTTTCACTGTCTTTGGTCCCCAAATCTTATGTTTCATTTTTGTTTTGTTTTAGAAATCATTTCTATTCATGAAATGCTTTGTTCTATGATTTATATCTTCAATGTTTAGTAAAATCTTCTGTTTTTTAATTAAATGTTTGTGTTGCTAAACACATTTTGGTTTGAATGTTTCATGATTTTTTTTCTTTCAAATTTTCTTGCAGTCAATTTTTTGCTGTAAATAAGGCTTTTTAGTTTAGTTTAAGTAATCTAGATTAGATAGTACTTTATTAAATCCTTTTGAGAAAAACTTCCTCAGGGGAATTGAAATCAGTAGCAGTTGATTATTACAGACAAAAAAGATATATAAAAAGAAAAAAATAGATCTAAATAAAGCTATAAAGAAAAAAATAAATGAAATAAAAATAATATGTTGGTTGGTTGTTTTTATTTTATTTTATTTTTTCCAAGCGAACATTATCGATTAAAATGTATACGTTTTTTCTATTACCTTTTGGTAATGATTCAGAAACGTGAATTATTTAATCGCTTCATCCACAAACAACGGGAATCTGCTAGGAGCCGTGTGCCTACATAACTCGATTTCCCATCATCCACCTGTTTCCGCTCCTGCGCAGAACCCCCGGCTTCTCCACTCAGCGTCAGTGCCATGACAACAGGACGATGGCTGCCAGCAAGAGGCTGAGAAATGTGATTTTCGCGTGAAGGAGGAGTAACTAACTATCTTTCTCACGTTCGGGCCCTTCAGAGTGAAGGTAGGAAGACTCCGCAAACAGCCGTGAGTGTTTGTCATTTCCATTCAGGAGGAGGGTGAGGAAACAGGACCGACTCTGCTCTTGACCTGCTAGCTGCCGTTGGTCTACAGGTAACTTGGAGAGCTAGCTAATTAGCCAGCTAAGCTAAAGTTAATTCAGCCGAGTTGACGTTAGCTGTGGGTTAACTCATCAACCTGCACTCTTTGTGACTGACAGTAAACATTTCCCGGGGATTTTACGTTAGATTACGTAACTAAGGTTGTTCCTTTAACTATAGGAGACCTGTTAACCATGTAGTGACGCCTCCTGGGGATGACCCACAGGTGTGCGTTCAGGTGCCATCAGCCCAAGAGGATACACTCTGAGGTATCACTGAATGACTTCTACAGCAGACTAATGATCCTTTTCTCTTTTCTGTGAGTTAAACTGAGTCTCTGCTGAACCCACACTCTGGTATTTTACTTTCTCCCAGAGGGGACTCTGGTAAAAATAAATTATATTTAATATTTTATTAATTCAGGATGATCTTGAAAACAAATCAGAATAGAAGTGAAAGTCAATTTTTTACCTTAATATTTGTGAATACTTTTTCTTATACTATTTTTATTCACTATTTGTACAGTTTATTAATCTGAAACTACTATATTATATATTATTTAACTTTATTGACCTTTAATGCGTGCTACTTTACCCTCGTACTGCCGCAACACCTGAATTTTCCCTCTGTGGATCATTAAAGGACTATCTTATCTTATTTTATGTTGAACGTAAGACTTGAAAGCTTAAAAAATGAAGAAACAACAGAAATACAGAGAATTTTTTTCCAAGTAAGCTGGAAGAGATACACGTAGTACGAGTGCCACGCTGTAATTAGCACAGAATGTAACTGAATATATGAGTAAAAATGATTATATAAAATATATATTTGCATTACTATTGTTTTGGCAATGTAACAAAAGCACAAAAGAAGTCCTTCAGTAAAATTTTGTCAGTGTCCCGTAGACTGCCAGGCATCCTATTTTCAGATATTGACCCCATTTATAAAAGGAGAACATAAAAAAAAAAAAACATTCAGCATTTTGGATAATTGTGATCAGACACCTTCTTGCCCCTTTATTTACTCTGCTGTCCTCCAGGTGGTGTTATTGTGCTCCTCTGTTCACCAATAAACAAAAGTTGGCTTATGTTCCATCAACAATCACGTCTTTAAACAATGACAGACAGTCTTGTTAAATAGGTCAAACAGGTCTAGACCCTCCTGCCTGTCCATCACATGAAGTTTTCCTAGCATTTTCTTCTGCGTGGGTTCATTGGTTGAGTTTCGAGTAGGGCTGGGCAGTATGACCTAAAAATAAAATCCCCAATTTTGCCTTAAGCTTTGCCTTAATATTATCAAAATATGTTCCAAAACTAAACAGACTTCCCCTCAGATAGATAAATTGCGTGCTGTAATTTTGTCCTAAAATGATGATTATGCAGTTCAAATGTAGGCAGAGTTGTCCACATAAACACTGCTGGATGAGCTATTTTCACAGGATCTATACATTGAGCTCTCTGATCAATATTTCTGATCAATATTTAATCTCATTCAAGAAACAAAACAGGACCTGCCAAGGCCTACCATCATGAAAACAGTATATTTTCAGTATATTTCCAAATATTACAACAACATTGCAAAAAGGGTGAGTTGAAAAAAAACTCTAGAATTTTTATTTTTTAATCATCTGTAAAAAGTAGTTTGGATTAATCAATTTAATCGCTATATTTCGTAACCCTAGTTTCCAGTGATTTTGTTGTGCTTTTATTTATTCATTTCTAACACTGTCAGTTTGTGTTTGTCGCCAAATGTCTGGGATATCTGCCACACTCCAATTTCCCTGCATGGATAAATAAACTGACTAACTGTAGTGAACTTTTGCTTGTCGCCAATATTTATAAACCGATTCTAGCAGAGACCAGTTCAAACATGTTATTTTTTATCTTCACTTGGGTTGTAAAACATATTGATTTCATAATATGTTGCAATATAAAGTGGCACAATACTGTTACGATATAAGTTGTGCTGTGCATCTGATATTTCATCAGTCAAGTAGAAGTTCTCCAAGAGCACAGACCTCCACCAAGGCATTCACTTCATTATCTGGGAAGTAGTTGTCAAAAATGTGGAAAACAGCCCCGTCTGGCACTGTTAACAAATCCTATAGCATCCAATTACTTCTCCCTTGGGCCATGATAAGGTTTCCATAAAAACTTATCACATTTTGTTGTGAAATTTTTGAGTTATTAGTGAAAAAACTACCTTCACTCACAATTTTAAAGGTCTGATGTCCTGCAAAATTGACCTTTATCTTTAATGTCAGAAGGGGCTTGTGGGGCAGACGAACATGACAGCTTTCACTGAACTCTTATTTCAGGGAAAAATCCACTCTGCCTCAGCAAAGAGGTACAAGCCTCCTATTGGATAATCACTGCATGGGTGATTATCTTTCAGCTGGAAAGAAGTTATTTAACCCCAGCTGATGCAATGAGTAGCTTCACTTTTCTTAAACAACCATGTCAAAGACACATCCTGTGGTTGTGGAAAAGCTGTTAGTCTGTTTAAGAAGGGTCAAATCATTGGCATCAAGCAGAGACATCAAAACTACAACATCAACATCTAAGGAGGTTGAATAAACTACTGAAATTGGGTTAAGAACTGTCCAACACATTACTGAAAACTGAAAAGAATAGTGGGGAACCATCGTCTTCAAGGAAGATATGTGGTCAAAAAAATGCTGAATGATCATGATCGGTGATCTCTGTAACGTTTGGCCAAATCAAATTGAAGAAAAACAAAAGTAGGACTCAAGGGTGTGTTTAATAGTGAAAGTAAGAGCATTTCCACACACACAGTGTGAAGGGAACTAAAGGGATTGGGACTGAGCAGCTGTGTAGCCTTAAGAAAACCACTAATCAGTAAGGCTAACCAGAAAAAAGGCTTCAGTTTGCTATGGAGCATAGATTGGACTGTGGAGGACTGGAAAAAGGTCATGTGGTCTGATGAGTCCAGATTGACCCTGTTCCAGAGTGATGGGAGCATCAGGGTAAGAAGAGAGGCAGGTGAAGTGATGCACCCATCATGCCAAGTGCCAACTGTCCAAGCCTGTGGGGGCAGTGCTGTGATCTTTGACAAATCTGTGACATTGCATAAGCTTATCAAAACAATGCCACAATGAACTTCTGCTGCAATCAAAGCTAAAGGAGGTCCAGTGAAATTTTAGAGTGTGTGACCTTGTTTGTTGGTGGCAACTTTTTGGGGGGCAGGCAGTGTATCATAGCTACACGGCTTACACTGTGTGTTTTCTGCTCTGTACCATGACTGTTAAAAAGTCTGCTCCACCAAATGTTTGCTTAACTGACACGTTGTCATGATGTGTCTGTTTTTTTAGTAAAATAATGACATGTCCTAACAGCACCAACACAACAGAAAAAAAGACCACCTTAAAATAATAATGACAACAGTTATTTGTAATGACATATTATATTTTTAGTTAAAACTTAAAAAAACAAAACAAACCCTGGTTAAAAAAAACAACCTCCCCATAGCCTGTCCTTGGGTTAAAACTGCATCATACCAAGTCTGAAGTTACAAGAAGAAATAAATGCTGCAGGTGATGTTTGCAGGTGAAGTCAATGAAGCACAAAGCTGATGAGACAGTTGTGGGAGGATGATACTTTAAGTCTATTAGTCTGTTATAAATAAAGTTGCGGTGACAAGTGAGAAGCACTGGGATGTGGTTTAATCTACTCTGGCTCCCAGTCCTCCCCTTCTCTCCTATCTTTAACACAGAAACACTTTTACTTCTAATGTCTGTGGAGGAATATTTGAGACATTTGCAGCAAGACACACAAGTTTACTTCACTGATGACATTTTGGAAAAAATATGAACACATCAATGAATAAATGATTTATAATGTAACATTTTGTTTTTGTAAAAGTGTGTGGGAATATAGCAATGTATCATTATATCTTATGTTTGGCTTTTTTTTAGTGGATATCCTGATATTATTTAATGATTCATGCAAATTTGGGACACTTGTATGAATTATTTGCATGGATATTTTTTTTTTTTGTCATTACATCTGTCAATTGGTTGGACAATGAAGTTTACTTTTGTTGCAGGGCTCATGCTTTACATAAATATCACAGATTTAAAATTGTATATGAATGCAAACAATATTCTGGGTTCTTAAAACTATCAAAAAATGAAATAGTGAAGTGTCACCCTGTTTAAAGTGTTGCTATATATAATGTGATATTTATATTTTGTCACTAATGTATCATTGCTATGTATTGCGTGGTCATATTTTGCCAATACACATCCCTTGTATTGTCAATTCTTTGACAAAACATGGCTATAATAATTAAGGGTTTTTCAAAGGATTTAAATCTTTAATTGTTTTACTGTAGTTGTAATGGGGTTTAAGGTTTTTCTGAGTAATATTTTTTAGGTTTTTGTGGTTTTTATTTGAGTATGATTTTGATTGGATTTTGTATTGAAAGGGGTTTGGAATAAAGATCTTGAGTATCTTCATTAAACACGTGCTTTATGAAAAATTTCACAAAAAAGGAACTTTGTTTAACCTCAGCCCTCAGTAAGCTTGTCAATGAAACCGGCATGCTGGAGACAAATTGTTAATTAACTTCAAAATTGGTAGAAAAGTATAAATTGTTTGGAAAAGATATAAATTTATAATGCAAGTAGAGTGAAATAACAATTTAATGTTTTAAAATTAATTACACATCATTAACTCATTCATGTCGGGTCTTTATCTTCTGGGATATGTTGTCAATTGTGGATGTAATTTCTTGAGTTTTTGCCCTTATTTTAAAATTCAATCCGTAAACATTGGATCAGGGGTGTGCAAACTATGGCTTTGGGGCCAACTGTGGCCCACAGTCCACTCTGAGTTGGCCCGTGGAAGTTCCATAAACAATACAAAAATGTTCCCACCTAAGAATATAAAGCTTGTGTTTTCCTGATGAAGAAAGACAAATCAATTACAGCATTTAGAAGCAGCATTTATCGCTTTTATTTGTTTAATTGTATTCTTCATCTCAAGGTCTGATTTTCAAAGAATAGTATTCAAATGTCTGAATGCTCCAAACTCCAAAAAAGTTCGTCATCTTTGTACAGTTTACTCTTGTCTTGAGTCTGAAGACATTGTTGAAAATTATAAAGTAGTTTTTTTCTTTTAAAGCATTTTACATAATTAAGTTCAAACCTGGGTGGACTTCACATGATTGAATGTGGCCCTCTGGGAAAAGGTTTTAGACTCCTGCATTTGAACACTTGAAACAATCAAATGACTAATTTTAACAGATAAGAAAAATCTTAAAACCTGAGAAATGGATCAGATTTGTGACATATAGAAACTTATTGTCAGTATAAAAAACTAACATTCACATAATTTATTATTTATCCTCGGTGGTGATGTTTTACAAGCATTTTACAAAGACTTTGAGCAGTGATTTTGCAAAGTTGTGTTTTTCACTTCGGTGTATTAATCGGATTTTGTCCATCAAGCATTTGTGCACCAGTTGAATAAATAAAACACAATCAGAAGTTAAGTAAACATTGATCAGTATTTAACACATCAGTTTTTTTTGGATTATCCACAGAGTAAATAGCCAAAAAAAACACATTTATTAGCACATGCCCTTGTTTTATATCTCCATCTTAAAAAATGTGCTCCCAAGGATGCAAACAGCCCTTGCTTGATCATAAAACATTAGTTGATAAATTGATTGATATGAATTTATTTCAAACATGTATACAAAGAAATGAGACAAGAGAAATACCATTTATATACAAAGAAAAGTATTTGTACATGTATAAAACAGAGTAGGAAGAAGTAAATACTTTTTGAATTCCTACTCCTTATTGCTGTTTGTCATGGGTCATATAACAATATATTGTGCTTTAACATTTACGCAAGTATTTTATACATATGTACACTACAAAACAGATGTTATATAATATATATAAAACAAATATACATTTAAAGGAAAGATTCAGTGTGCTTGTAACTAGGGGCTGAGCAATTAATTGCAAATTAGATTAAATCGCAATATGGCTTGTTGCAATTTTCAAATCGCAGACAGTGCAATATTTTTAACCCAAAATGTGTTGATCATTTTGGCATTGTGATGTAGTTTCTTGCAATTTTAACCATTTTTACAACTTTATGCCTATCTTGCTCTCATTCATCTTTTTTTTGGCCACCGTCAGACCATGTTTGGAATTTTTACATGGTTTTTTAAATTTAATCCCAATTTTGCTGCTATAATCAATTTTTTTTTTGCAATTTCATACCTATTTTGCACCTATTAACTTTTTTTCCGCTTTCGTACCATTTTTTTTTACCCAGTTTTTACAATTTCATACCTATTTTGCTTCTGTTCTTCACTTCTCCACTTTTTCTCAAATCTTTTATCCTTGGATTGATTTAATATCATATTGGTTATACTATAAAATGATCTCCTGCTTATGTTTGTTTCAGAATACATAAGATGAGGAACATTAAAACAATCGCAGAGTAAATCGCAATTGCAATACTGGGGAAAAATATCGCAATTAGATTATTTTCTCAAATTGTTCAGCCCTACTTGTAACAAACTCTAAAAGGACCTTTGATTCTGATTTTAGGTGTTTTACAAGCACAAAATGAAATATCCGTTTTTTTATATTTATTTTGTTTTGTACGAAGACAAATAACGATACAATTGACAAAATATACATTAAACTGACAACACTATCCCTCCCAAAATTAAATAGAAACATAACACATTAATAAAAACAGAATAGTAATAATAAATAAATAATATAAACAAACGATGGAAACAAAAGGACAAAGAAATATAGTAATAAAACTAAAATAATCCAACTCACCAGTCACAACTCAGCACCATTTTCCAAGTTAATTTGCTTTGTTATGTCTGCGAAACTCAATTAAAGGTGACCATATTTCTTGAAAATCTCCCCACTTTCCCCTGACAGCATAAGTAAGTCGTTCCAACAGAATGCATGATGCCATCTCCTTCACCCACATCTGCATTGAGGACACATCTGTTTTCCTCCGGTGTAAAGATATCAACCTCCTGGCCTGCAGTAGTCCAAAGTCAATGAGTTTCTGTTGAGGTTAAACTGCAGTTCTCTGGGTGTATACCCAACACACAAGTATCAGTTATTATTTTTAAAAAAAGCTTAATTTGTATCATGGTTTATCAATAAAAATATTATTACCTGTAGTTGTCATTGTTTTAGAAGTTTTTAGCCATTTGATGCTGTAAATGCAGCTGATGGCTGGTGTTCAGCATGAACAGATGAATTCTGATTGGAGATTTTTTTAGGTTTGTTAACATAAATAATCCACAGAGAGTATACTTCCTCTTAACAACAGCTGTTACATAACTAACTGATGGTCTAATATTCCACCATCGTGGCCTCAGCTCTGCACTCACAGTGGATAGAAGGGATTCCTCCTCTGGATTAGCTGACTGTTCCACCTGCTCAGCACTTAGCCAGAAGAAAAGCCTCTTGCCCTCACCGTCCCCCCCACTCACTTCTACTCAATGCACCAGATCCCGGGGTCATGTGACTGAACTTTTGGCCTCTCACGGGCTGCTGGTGTCAGTGTGTGTCGTGATGAACTGATTGTGCAGTTCATACATGAGCTTGTGTTTGCCTTTCTCTCTTCATGATACATTAACCCAAAATACAAAAGAGACCTGCAACATGTTTTAAATGTGAGGCTTCTCATGAAAGGGCATGGCAATGTTTTTATTGTCTTTTTATGTAAAGACATAAAAGGTGATTCAGCTCATGTGGATTTGACTTGGAACTAATTTTGTTTTTGCTATTTCCTAACAAAAAGCATATCCATAAGCACTCGCTTTATGTTGTGCTTCTTTAGCTGAAATGATTTAAAATATGATTTCTGCTCCTCATCACCTGTCATTAATAAGAAACCTGCAACAGTTCACTGATTTTTAAAGAAAATTCATTGTTGGTGTGTTGCTGTCCAGACCATGTTTGCCTGTCTTTAAAGCGATATTCCGGGATGGAACAAGTTGGGTCCTGTCACAAGGTTTAGGGCAGAAATTACCCCTACAGCGGTGTTTCTGTGCAGCAGAATCCCAGGGCGCTAGGACCAAACAGCCCCTTCCTCCTCCGGTCCTGCTCGTCTGCCGGTTCCTCTGCAGTCACACGGGGCCATATTTTACTTGACCAAAAACACAAAGAGAATTTTCAGCGCGTTTCAGCAGAGGCTCCGCTCTGCAGAAACACTGCTGTAGGGGTAATTTCTGCCCTAAACCTTGTGATAGGACCCAACTTGTTCCATCCCGGAATATCACTTTAAGGCTTTTCCACAGACATATGGAGTAGTCGGGCATTGGGCTGAAATTTTTACCGTTTTTGGATCAAAATCGATACCGCTAATCAACTATCTGCTGATACCGATTTTGTTCTGTTAATATCCCTTTTCCTTTTTTTCCTGTTGTCCTCTTTCTGTCCAATCAGAGGCAGCATGTCCCTGTTTAAGGCCCGTGATTGGTGGTCTGCGGTGCTCGGAGAGGGGGAGGAGTTTGACCAGGGATGCCTCTGCGTCGGGGACGTGGACAACAGTGGCAGTGGACATGGTACGTATGAGGACATGATGCACCAACCAGCACACATGCAATGAGTAAAGGACTTAAAGTGATGTTTCGTCATATCACTGCCTCTCTCTGGACTCCAGCTTTTGGTTTACTGGGACTATGTGTGCATTACAGTTTGACTCTCATTTTAAAAAGTTGTGCGCACATGAACTCAGCATCCAGGCTCCTTGCATTACATAAAATTAAATGCAACTCTTTGCAATGGGGTCCAAATGTGATCATGAATTTCATGCAAGAAAATCTTGAATTAAGGCAAGTTTTTACAGTAAGTATCTGTAATTCAAGATTCAAGATTCCCTTTAATTGTTGTTTTACAATACGTATATATATACACAAAGTGCAATAAAGCTTCTAAACCATAAATTATCTGTGGAATGAGATGGAAGGCACTGTTAAAGGCATTTTAAATGTTTAACAACAAATATAATGAAGTAAAAACTGAAGATAAATTAGATAGACTGGAACCAGACTGGAACAATTTTAAATTCAAACTGAAAAAGTTTTAAAAGAGAAACCAGATGTATAGTCATTAATGATCACATGCTTCCTGTTTTACCTGTTTTTTTTTGTTTTGTTGTATATTTTGTTTTGTATTGTTCTGTCTGTAATTGTTGTGTTTGTTAGATTTTTTTGTTTGTTTGTTTTAACAGTATTTATAAGGGATGCATGATATTATCGGTTTTATATTTGATCAATATCAGTCTAAAAAGTTAAATATCAGTATTGGTTGATATTGAAATTTTTGCAGATATTTACAGCTGATAAATCAGCCACACATATCTGCCATTTATTACACGGCATTGTCAAATGCTCGATCCTGATTGGTCAATTACAACATTCTACGGTCTGTTATTTCTGAATAGCAGACCGTTGCTATGAATAGCAGACCGTTGTTAAGGACGCTTCTGATCGACTCGGGCGAATCACGCCATGTCGTATCAATCCGCAGAAAGACGTTTATACCTGCGGCAAGAAATCGTTTTTTTTTTTAAAGTGGAGCAAGATCCTGTCCTCTAATTCTGGCAGCAGCAGCAGATCAGTGAGTGCCTCTCTTAAAGTGTTAGTGATGAGATAATATTGAGAGCAGTTGTAACAGTGAAAAAATGATTCTAGGTATGTCACCTACAGGGCCACAGCAGGGAGGAATTATGGACGTCCCATTCACCTTGTCCCACGTCACAATCAATGGAAACGTTCAGTTTAATAAGCTAATCTTCGCTTCAGAGTTACCGTTGCTTTCCGTTACTGTTTCAACCGTAGAAAGGAACGGACTATTTTTTCAAGCGGATGCAATGAAAACTTGGAAATCAATAAAATCATATTTAGATAAGCATTTGATGTCAAAGTTTTGATTTCTTTAGTGAGTAGCCGTGTAATAAGCGGGATAATGTAGAGCGAGCCGGTCACTATAGAGACGTGATGCGATAGAGACGGGATTTATTTCTCTATAGTGACCGGCTCGCTCTACATTATCCCTTACATATCAGCTGGAATATCGCAAATTATACAAATGTTCTTAATTGATGCATATTCTCATCACTGCATTGGTACACTTGAATATCAAGGGTTAAAAGCTGTTTTATTCGTTTTTTCATCTGTTCATGCCATAATATGCTGTAACACTGAAAGAAATGAGTCCATTTTTATTTAGCACACAGATTGTGATCTTGACCTGAAGTATTGGTATCTGTATCGGTATCGGTATTGGTGTTGGCATCGGTGATAATGAATAAAAAAATATTGACATATCGGATATCAGCAAAATTCCAATATCGTGCATCCCTGATGTTTATTGGTTTTTATGTCTTTAGAGGCCCAACTTGGGACAGGCATTGCGATCAGCTGAGGCTATAAATGCTGTAGTGTGTGGCAGCATTCCCATACTTCATACTGTCCCTACACAAATAAACTTTAAATGAATAAACAAAAATTTAAGATGAAATAAAATGAGGTAGAATAAATGCACAAATGTTAAACCTGATACTTAAATTAATACTTCAACTAAGATTTAAAATCCTTCTCAGTTCTTCTGGATGTTTTTAATGCTTTGGATTTGTTGTTCTGCTTTAAATATGGGTCTGTAATCATGTAGAAGCAGATTTAATTACAGATCACTTCTTTGCCTTTTTTTCTTGTCTTTCTGACTTGGGAAAAGTGAACAGAGTCCATGTGACACATGACCCCTATTTTTGTACAAATGCCTTTAAACTACATGCCCATACTTACTAAAGTCTATCTCTGCTTTAATAATGGAGGCTACTAAATGAATGGGTCGCTTGTGAGAATTACTTAGGGTCAGCATTTTTTTGTACAATATCTTTTAATAACTTTTGAATTTTAACGAACAAACAATACATTTCAACATACAAACAAGTAAACTTTGGCCACAACAAATACATCCTCACCTAGATCTCTCTTACATAACACACAATGTTATATGTCTTAAATATGTACATGTCCCGGTTACACTCAGTTCAATACGTCATGCAGCTGCTAGCAATAAGGCTGTAATTAAAGGACATCTACTCTGGGGCAGAAATATTCAAAAAATTAAGCATACAAAAACAATTTCAAAATAAATAGAAAATAGATGTCATATTTACAGAAATCAAATAAAAATCAGTTAAAGAAATAAAACTATGAAGTTAAAAAAGGAGAAAAAGGGGAACTTCAAGCTCTAAACTCCTTTAAGATCTAGGACTGACATTTTGCCCACTTTGGGAGTTGCAATCAATCATCCCCTTTAAGATGACCTTTGTAAGTCAGAGTCAGCTTTTTTGGTCATGTTGAACATACAAGGAATTTCAACCTATATTGATTAACTCCTTAAAAACAAGAATGCAAGATTAGAAATAAAATAAAAACATGCATACATACTGTTTATAAAATAAGAATAGAAAATGTAAATACATTTCGTTTAATCAAATAAGATTAAATAGTTGTAAGCTAACATGAGTTCTTCTCTGGTGAATGTGATAAGAGAAGGGGAGCAGGAAGACAGAAAAAAAAGAAAAAGAGAATTATCGAGCAAAGAAAAGTTGGTAGAATTCAAAACTTTCCCAATAATTCTGCTTCCAGTATAATCCACATGAAAACCAGTTCATGTGCAGTCTCATGCCATTTGTCAAAACAAGATGTGGAAATCATAACACCTACTTTTCTTTTTTTCCTTTGCAGATAAGATTGTGGTGGGCAGCTACATGGGGATGCTGCGAATATTCTCCCCACATGCCAACAAGTCCAGCGAGGGAGAGCCAGTGGAAGCCCAGCTCCTGGAGGTCCAGCTTCAAAACGCCATCATCCAGGTGGAAGTGGGCAAGTTTGTCTCGTAAGTTGGTGCCACACTTTTAATACAAAGTGTTGAAAGACACTGAGGGGATTGTGGACTCTTATTTTATTGCAGTGAATCCCTCTCATTGCATTATACAAAACAGTGATTTTTCAGACATGGAAAATCCATTCATTTTGGATCTTAGTGAAGGTTTTATGCTCTCTTTTGTTTCTTTGATATGGAAGCATTGCCACTGTTGTTTAGTCTTAACACAGTCCCTCTCCTGACAAATCAAAGTGTCTACAGATCCTTACTCTAACACCAGGATCATTGATGGTATTGCTAATCCCCCCCCCTGCAGTCCTGTTGGCTGCCTTCCCCGATGTGAGACATTCACCTGTAGTTGGGTTTTGTAGGTCAAAATGGCATTAGTCTAATGTCCTCTGCCAGGAAGCTACCTTAAACCTCAGTGTCACGGATGCAGAGCTTCACCTTATTGTCTGGGGACAAATTACAGATTACTCTCCTCTTAAGAACAACAGGCACGAGGAGGGTGTAGATAGCAAAGTCAGTGTTTCTTGCACCATGCAGAAGGAGCAAGAGTAGATCATACTGTACCTTTTTTATTGCTTGAATACGTTTTTGAATTCCCTGATTTCACATTTATTCCTTGATTTCCATTTGAGGCTGGACTTATGAGGATAAAAACCATTTGTTTCACAGTTACACTGAGTGTTTTATATTAAAGATTGTGTATTCAAACACAACTGCTGTAAGTTTACAATAAGTGACGTCTTTAGTTCACTGCTAGCTACTGATTGAAGTGCATGTATTTTTGAGGAGAATTAAAAGTTTAAAGAGACTGTGAGGAGTTTCTAAGTAATTACAAAAAAGTCTCACTTTTAGATATATGCCTGATGGAAATACACACTTCAAGATGAGTTTTATAGCATCAAAATAGGTTATCTATAAATGCTATTCCTTAGCCTTCTGATCGGGTCGGACAGAGCTGGACTGGCCTGGATACTCAACTTCGGTAACAAGACAATTAAAACTAGAGCAAATTTATATTATTTTATTATTTATATTACACATCTTAGAGCACCGGGCTGTAAGTAGCGATATATAGCCGGCTACAAAACCACAATACTAAGTTTTCCAAAAATTGCTTGTTGTCACACATCAAAAACTACCGCTACGTAACTAGAAAGAGATACAGTACCTGGTTGCTTTGCATCCTTTAAGTTGTTGAAAAAAGAAGTTATAAAGCAATGCAGAGTTCTGAGGAAGGTCCGAGCTGCATTTATCACAACAAACACACGCTTTGGCTTCAGTCACGTCTTTGGTGCGTTCCAGTTGTAGTCAGAAGTAGGAATTTCCGAGTTGCGAGTAGGAAACTGCAACTAGAACGTCCCCCCGAAGTCGGAATTTCCTCCTGGGAACTCGGTGAAACCTCGCCACCCCCGAGTTGACAATCAAAGATGGATGCCCCCAGTGTGAACAGTTATTTAGCTCCTGTAATAATCAATTTATTTGCACTTCTGACAGGGGTGTGTCGCTCTAGATCAGCTGTATACATAGTATTGTTAGACTTGTATTTACAAAAATGCTGCCATAGTGATCATCACATTCTTCATGTGATATTTGTGAACAACAATGCAGGGCGTGCTAACAACAGCCAACAATAGCCTGGTAGATCGGCATGTTTTTTCCGACTTCAACTGGAGCGCCGATAAGTTGGAGATGATGTCACTCCCATTTCTGAGGTTACTTGAACGCAGTATTACGACAGTCACCGCGCGTGCTCATGGGTAGCAGAGTCTTAATGTCGCCGGTAATCGATTCTTTTCATAGCACCTTTAACCTCTACAGCCCCAGCCCCCTTATTAAGCCTTCTGCTCGAAAATGATTTACTCATAAAGAAAAGATTATATCTCTGCAACCACAAGGTCTATTTGAATTACTTTGGTGTCATAATAAAAATAATCTGCGAGAGATTTGTCCAGATGTGTAATTATCAGTATCTGTGTTACTGGGACAGAGTAAATGAAGATAGAAGTCAGAATAATTTGAACATTTCGTCCTTGCCTAAATTAAGCAAGTTTTTATTGTGAATATCTCTTGAAATGATGCTAGAGTGGCTTTAAAACTCTGAAAATGAATAATAAAATATTTTACAACATTTCTGCAAAGGACTGTTGTTATAAAGTGATGCAGAGCAAAATTAGAGAGGGTTTATAACAGTATGGTCAGGCGAGGATTTTGTAAAAGTGTTTTTGTTGAAGAGCCTGTTGTAGAACAAGGCATTTGCTTGAAGATGTTGGTGCAGTTGAACAAAACAGAAGCATGTGTGTTGAATGGCTCAAAAGATTTTGTCAGGGCAGAGAGGATGTCCAAGATCATGAACGCCCTGAGTGCTCGTGAGCAATATCTTTAAAGAAAAATTAACAAATTAAACAAATCGTTGGACAATGATTGATGACTCAGTAAAAGACTGAGAGCAGAAATGGTCTCCATTAATAATGAGACATCCATTTGCACTGGGCTGCTTTCTGTGAGCCACTGGACTTAAACTGACAGCAAAGCAATGGTATGATGTCACACTGGTAGTTTTTTTTTTGGGAGACCAGGGGAAGGAGCAGTGTTAGGCAGGTAATTGTGCTCCGAAGAGGAAGAAGCCCTGATGCCGCCAGCTTTTTGCCTTGCTCGTAGAACTGTTCTATCAAGCCCAGAATATATTTCATGCACTAAAGGGCATATTAAAGAAAAAAGGGATCTATAGGTGGTGATTCTTACAGTTAATTGCATTTCTTATTGCACTGCATGCTTTTTTTAACTGAAGGTAAAGAGGTCAGATTAAAGTGGAATGTTCATACATGGGCCTGGAAGGGGCTGACATGATTGTTCACAGCTCCAGGAAAGTTGTGGTTATTGGACAAATTTTCAAGGCCAATGGAATTTTAGGATTGGCTGAAATTGTATTTCTTTTTGCAATTACAAAATTTCAGTTTCTCGAAAGGACAAGTATATTGTCATTTACGCTGTAGGCTTTTAGTTAATGCTTTGTTCTGAGTCTGTAAGAACAGGAGGTTAAGGTAGAAGAGGAAACACAGCTGTCTGTGGACACACTACCCTCCAGAAGATCTTGAACCACAGGTATTAAGATCACAGAACAGCTTTTTTGTTTTCCATGGCCACCCTGAGAGCCATCTGTGTTTGTGGTGTATATATCCATCTGCCCTGAAATTATTCTCGTATCCAACTTTAACTTCATACCATGACCTTCAGTGAATAATAAACATTCACAGTACAGCCTTATTCTTAATTACTGTGCAGAAACACCCACTCATAACTCATCACACCACTTTTTCATTCATAGAAACACCATCCCTGCTTTTACTCGCCACAACATTCACATGCCCCCCCACCGATGGATCTGAAACCACCATGTCAGGAATTTCTCTCTTCCTGTCATGATTTACAGTCATCCATCAGCCACCCAGCAGCCAAACATAGCTGTGCTTATAAAGTAAGGATAACCACTGAGTTACTAGCATAGCTGTTGGGGCCACATCCTGCTTTGTGATTGCATAATGTTACTGGATCCTAAGAGTTGACCTTTTTGGACTCGCAGTCAAGTGAAATAAGGAAATGATTACCTTATAAATGACTTGCAAGGACCCCCTTCTCACAAATACTGCTTATTATAATGAGAATAGTATTAATGATAGCAATGAAAATGACAATAGATTTATTTGTATAGCACTTACAAACAGAGGATTAACATACAAACATAGAAAAGTGGAAAACAACGCTCAAGAGCAAGGACAAAACACTTACAAACATAACCAGACAATCGAAATAACCTTTAGAACCACAAAAGCCTGTTTATATAGATAAGTCATGAAAATAAATGCCATACAAAAATCCAGCAACATAAAATGAGAGCACAAAATCCAAAGATGAAGATGGACATTCTGTAAACACAACACAATAACTTGCAAGCCCCATAGATATCTTTCATTTGTGTATTCAATTGAATATAAGTTGAAAAGGATTTGCAAATTACTGCATTTTGTTTTATGTTTTACACAACGTCCCAACTTCATTGGAATTGGGGTCTGTAAAAGAATCAAATCAAATCAAATTAGAAAAGGATGAAACAGAATAACTGCGGTTTTACTGCGTTATGTTATATAATGCACAGATCATGGCGGACGTGCTTTGTTTTTTTGATCTACTTATGAGCATGTCTGCAGTGGTTTGGGCATGTGCTCTGCAGTTTAATTTTGTATGTATTTTTTTTTTAAATAACCAAGTGCTAATTTTAGTCTAAAAATAAATAAGGTTACATAACACTGCAAAAAATGAGTCACAACAAGCACATAGGACCTTTTAGAGTTGCTGAAGAGTTTATCTGATGACTGTAGGCAAATGAAGGCTAACACTACCCATTGACTTCCAGTGTTTGAGCTAAACTACTTAGCGGTGGGTGAGCTCTGCCATTCTCTTCCTTGTTACTGCACACACAGTCATAAGACTGGTATCTATCTGCTTGTCATTGGCGCAGGAGTGAGGCAAGACACAAAAAGAAAACCAATGTTGGTGTATATTTTGTTTTCAAAATAACTCTGTTAAACTGCAATTTTAAACCAGTGTCTGAATTGCATTAGTTGATTTTAAGTACATTTTTATTTATTGTTTCTATTGTCAGTTTTAAGTTATTTCCATGGGGGTTTTTCTTTCTTTAATGGAAGGGTACCAAATTATTGCCACATATGTATGTGATATGAACCTCACATACAACAAATCGTCACTTAAAGCTTTCTCACGAAAACTGTAAGTGACGTTATTTGACCCTCATTCAAAGGTGAAATTGAGTCCATTTCTGATCAAACTGCAATTGTTGCTGCATCCATGGCAATAGAAGCCGCCGTTGTTATCAAACATGTTGTCACTTCCCGCTGTTGTCACATCTTTAGTTTCTGCCTCACTTCCCTGATTGGACCACCTGGCTTTTGGCTGTAAAGTTGTAGGAGATTGGAGCTTGACAAGATGTATCATGATTGAATCAGGCACTGCACGGTTAGATAAAAGCATAACTTTAGAACCCTACTGATATGAGTTGTGAAGCTGACATCTGTGTCCAAAATTGCTCCTAAATTGTGGGTTGTGGGTGTGATGTTTTCAGAAAGGGAACCAAATTTTGTAAAAGGGTGGAGTTTTGTGTAAATTTGGATTTATTGAGCAGTAGAAAGTCCTACACCATCCAACTGTTGATGTCATTTGGTCAGTTTTTGACAGCAGAGAGGGTGCTTTGATCCTCAGGAGATTTTATCACACAACACAAAATTTCTGTTTCAGTCTGATGGCAAAGTGCAGTCTGTGTGAGATTAAAAAGCCCAGTTCAGTTCAGCAGAGAGGTTAATTTCTGCATGGATCATTTATGGACTTATTTACCCTTGAAGGATTATGTAGCAGTGATTACAGTATTGAATCCAAACACTTTACCTCCTGTTGCCTCACCGTGGGTACAGAGAAACCTTGCAGAAAGCCGTGTTTCTGGGAATAACTCTGGTGGTTTGCCTTGGAGGCTTCCCACATCATCACCCTGGAAGCAGAATCCAACTAAATCAGTCTGTTTGGAAGCTGTCGTGTTTGGTTACCTGCGGTTTTCAGCACTGCATTCTCCGCTGGCGAGTGGGCATTTTGGAAGCCGGCCTTGACAGAGAACACGTTGTAAATATTGTAAGGGCAAAACCGAGGTGGGCACATGGTGAAAGTTTTTGTTGAAGCACCGACTCGAGTGGTTTTCCCAGAAGAAAGTGAACTTGTGGGGTTCATTTTTCCTTTCCTCGTTGTTGGTCTTCTCTCAACAAACATGACAACAGCGAGTGAAAGTTTGCAAGACAGCGCTTGTTCCTGGTCCAAGAAGGGCTCAGATTCCTTCTCTGTGGTTTTGTGGGAAAATAAATATGTAAAAATGTAGGATCAGCATCACTGCGACCATCATCCACACCTCAACCATGACCAATGTTAAAAAATAATTCTCCAGCTGTCATAGTAATTATTTCAGAAGTATGAGCTCGCTGAGAACATGGGTTCAGCCACAGTGGTAGGAAACATCTGCCCTGTTGAGAAACCCACTGCTCAAAGCCATCCTAAATCATTTTCCTATTGTTTTTTATCTAGAATACAAAAAGGAAATGTAGCCTGTTCTCTATTTAAAGATGTGGCAGCACTGCAGCGCAGCAGGTAGTGCACTGGCCTCACAACAAGATGGTTGCTGGTTCAATCCCTGTGTCAGTCGGGACCATTCAGTCTGGAGTTTGCATGTTCTCAGTGTGTATGTGTGGGTTCTCTCCAGACGCTCCGACCACAGACCAAAAACATGCTCATTACGTTGATTGGTGACTCCAAATCACCCTTAGATGTGAGTGTAGGCGTGGATGCTTGTCTGTCTCTCTATGTGGCCATGTGACTGGCTGGTGACCAGTCCAGGTCGCAATTAGCTATTATGATTATAGCATAACTTCTAAAACATCCCAGAGTCTCATCACATACATTTGGATAAACTCAGACTTAGGCCTGTCACGATAACAAATTCTGCCGGATGGTAGTTGCCCAAAAATGATTGCAGATAAACAAAATTATTGTCAATATTGTTTGAAACAACTTTTTTTCATTAATGTAATTATACTATTTGTGATAATGGAGTACACCGTAACAAAAGCAATACCTTTAATTTCTTAAGAGTTTTTAACTGTAATTAGAAGGTTAAGAGCTTTTTATTAAAATAAATTAAACAATATAATAAATTTAACAAACAAAAGAAACAAATCCAATGAAAATGAAATGGACTCTCTTTTGGGAAAATTGCATGTAAATAAAAATCACTATCCTAGTAATAAACAATAAAAAATAGACCCTGTCTCTGCAAAGAAAAAAACTTCCAATGAAAACAGACACAACAATAAAGAACAATAAATAAAATGTAGTTTATGTAACTTCATGACCTTGGCCTTTTTGCGATCAGACTTGAAATTGTAGCTTTTCTCTTGTTAATGATGAGTTAGATTTTTGTTTATTCCAGATGTTTGAACTCAAAACCTGTTTTGTGCTTTTAGGTGCTCAGACCTCCTACATCTGGCTGTCCTACATCCCAGGAAGTTGTCAGTCTACTCTGTGTCAGGTAAAATATTCATTCTCTCTCTATAAGAAAAGCCGAGAATAAGATAAAAGTAACCCTTTAAATCTTGTTATAACTGATTGTTGTGTTTGTGTACAGGCACTGCAGGGAACGTGGAGCACGGCGACCAGTACCAGCTGAAGTTGGTTTATGAACACAACCTCCAGAGAACAGCCTGCAACATGACCTACGGCACATTTGGAGGAGTCACAGGTCAGAGCTTTAATACTTTATTTAACTGCAGGACAATGATGGGAGAAAATAAAAGTTTTATGACAACACTGAGAACATACTGTTTCATACATTCATACCTGAGGTTGAAAAATGCTGCAAGTGTAGTTTCATGGCTGTTTAAAAATTACCTCCACGTACACATTTAAAGCATTTTTCTAAGCTTCAAAACTGAAAACTATTATTGACTTTTTTGTTCAAAGCAAATTAATGCTACATAAATATTTAAAAGAAGATATGCAAAAATGTCTTGAAATCAAAACTTTTTCGTAAAGCATTGTCTCCGCTCAGGTCTGTCCATGTGGAGGGCTCCTCTGCCCACATTGCAAGGAGAGCTGGGAAATGGAGTCACACAAGCTTGAAAAATGTTGACGTCAGTTTGTAAATACACTACCATTCCTATAATTCTGAAAGGGGGCGAAACCCTCACAGCAGCCGAGGAGAAATGAATGGGATTTCCTATTACAAACTTTAATGTTTTTTTATTTTTTTACTTAAATCTGGATTGGATCCACATGAAATTTACACTGATGATAGAAAAATATGATATATATGTTCTTGTACATTTTAAACTGAATCCATTTAGTGATGGCAGAGGTGTAATTATTTTTTCTTTTTATTTCATTTGTATATTTATTTAATAGGGACAGTGCACATTAATGAACATCTATTCAAAGAACAATCGATGTAAGTATGCCGAATTATAGCATCAATGCTAATTTACATCCACAGTCCCTAGGCAGGTAACACACAAACATTATGGCAAAGACACCACACACACAAAAGCAGGATGTACTGTCGAACAGGACAATAGATCGTAATAAGAGCAAATCACAGGACTGTTCATTTCTAAAACCCTGGATGTTCGTGGTTACAGGACTGGTTTGCTTTCAGCCTCTGCTTAATGTTTTGCGTTTTAAAAATATGTAATGTGGGCCACTCCCTTATGGCGAGCGGGGAACTCTTCCAGATTTGACTGGCCTTTACAGAAATTCTGCATGCAAGATGCATATCACCCCTATAATGTAATGGCTTCTTCTGTGGACCAAACCACAACTCTGGTTCATTAAAATCCATCCAGTAGTTTTTGCGTGAATTTGCTAACAGACAAACAAATAAACAAAACAACTGGAGGTGATAAACATCTAAAACATTTAGAGCAATGAACCCTTCATAACTTCTTTCAACAGGCAGGTTAACCTCTGAGGTTTTGTGTCTGTCTGCAGCCTCTGCTGTTTTTTTGAAGACTAGTTTAAGTTTTGGACCTGGGGACTGAGGGGGTTCCTGCCAAGGGAGAGTGGTTTGGAGGCTGTCCTTTGCCTTCAGTTTGACCTTTAGAGGGTTGTTTGAGGCTAAAGACTTGTTTTTAGTGTAAGTGATATCCACTCAGCGTTAATTAGGTGTAAGGAAAGCAGCATTTAATTGTGTTTTCAAACCCTGGTCTGTATATTTGGGACTTAATGTCATATGGGGAGTGAGACAAAAGCTGTGTCTGAAATCACAAACTTGTTTCAGACATGCAGTGGTCATCAGTAATGTACACTTATGGACTAAATTCGTATCGATATTTGATGCTGTCTCTCTGGCTTCTTATCGTGATGCAATTGCAGATATCAATGAAGCTACGGAAAGAGTTTTTCCTTTGCGTTTTCAAATTCTTCTGCGTTCAGACGACGATGCTGGAGACGTATGGACTTGCTGTAGTGTGCATGCCAATTCAGTAGATGGCAGTGTAGGTCTGCAGAGAGGCAGCGCTTCTACAATACATGTACGAAGAAGAAAAACTTTTTACAAACAACGATGGCGAAAAGACGCACAGAGATGCAGGAGTTTCTTTTCTGGGCAACAAATCAGTTTGGACAACAAATCTGTCAGGATAGTTTTGTCTGGATAACAGACTGAGCATGGTAAGACACTCACACGTTACTCGGCAGACAGCTGAAGCTGTTGTTGTTCCTGGTATGGGCGCGCAGCCTTCATCTGAAAGAGTACCTTGATGCGGTGATGTCAGTGTTTCACCCTGAAACGCTCCGATGCAGGTTTGCACGGAGCTGCATGGAGAGCTTTTTGGAAACTTTCCACCCTGGAGCCCGTTTTCAAAAGTTACCATTTTCAACTCGTTTTAGTGTAAATGCAAGGCCAAAACGCAGTGAAAACTTATCGGATTTGAATGTTTTTTGTGCAGTGTAAACGCAGCCTCAGTCTCACTGAAGGATGATAGTATGGGCATAATATATGGCTGTATCCTGGTTGCCTCCCTTTGGAGGTCTTTTGGCTTTATTACACTGGAAGAAGATCCAGATCTTCATGGTGCCAGTATATTTCTGATGAGGCTTTTATGATCTTGCTTATTGTGCTGTACTTGTGAACTGGCCTTGGGTGAGCGGAAATGGATGGATGAACACATGTATGGACCTTTATGTAGAATGGGTGGATGGACGACTGGATCAAAAGATGGGTATTAACATGGATGGATGAAATGATGTGAGAAGGTTGGGGATGGATGGACAGACAGATAAATGGATAACTGGAGGATTGAACATATAGATGGATGAATACATGAATGGGTGGATGAATACATGGAAAAGATGAAAAAGATGGATGATCAACAAATGGACAGCACAATAGATGGAGGGATTAACAAATGGATGGATGGATTGAGTGGTTGAATGGATGGTTAAGGACTGAATGGACAGAATAAGAATTTGATGTGCATAAGGAGAAAATAGGATGATGGGTGGATGGGCAACTGGGAAAAAAAAGATGGACAATAAAATGCAACAATGGCTGAACTAAAGAGTACATGGATGGATGAATGGATCAGAAGATGGATGTAAATATGGATGGATGGAAGGGTCAAATGGCTGATGGATGGACAGATGGGTTAATGAATTAATGGAGGGTTAGGCAGATGGATGGATGAACACATAGATAAGTAGGTGAATAATAAACAGAAGAAGAACAGGAGTGAGAGAAGGACTGCTTAACACATGTATGGATTGATTGATGGATAAATGATTGGATGTATGTGTGGATAAAATGGTAGGATGAATAAATAAATGAAAGTTGGATGGACAGATGTATAGATAAATTAATGAATTAATGAACAAATGGATGAATGTACAGGCAATTGGAGAAACTTACGAACAAACAAAATAGATAAATGACTGAATGAAACAGTACATGAATGAGTGGATTCATCAATAGAGCAGTAGTTAAACAGATGAATGCAGGAATGATGGGTTAAAGGACTGATGGATTGACGGACAGATGGATTGATGACAAGGGATGAATACATAAGTCAATACATTGAAAGATAGATAGATGAATAGACATTCAGATCTACAGATGGATGGATGAAAACATGAATGGGAAGACAGATGGGTAAACAGAGGGACAGACAAATAGATGATTGATGGACAAACAGATGAACACTTAGATGGACGGGGTAAGTTCCCTTTTCTCCAAAAAGACAAATCAGCAATGGATGTATGATGAATTACAAAATAATCAGAGGGACAGATGTACACATAGATGATAAATGGGTGTTTAGATGGATGAACTGATGGATAAATCTATGGAGGGATTTATAAAGGGACAAAAACTCATGGATGGATGGAGGGATGTTGAACACAAGGTGGATAAATGATGGATTGTTAGAGGACTGTATAATTGTTTGGATACATGGATGATTGATTGATGGATGGACATGAACAGAACACTTAATACATATTTAACTGATAGACAGATAGATGGACAAGGATCTATGAATAGATTAGTAAAAATATTGATGGATGAAAAGATGGATGGATAGGCAGGTGGATACATGGAGGGATGGACAGATGTACACACAGATGAACAGATAGGTGCTTAGACGGATGAACAAATGGAGATTAAAGGGATGAACAAATGGATGAAGAGCTCATGAATGGAAAGAGGGATCAAAGGGGGAATACATTACTGAATGTATGGATGCATGGATAAGTGGATGGTTGGATTGATATACATAAGTCAATATTAGTGCAGACAGATAGTTGTATAGACAAAAGGATCAATGGATATATTGATGAAAACATGGGTGGGTGAAAAGGTGGTTGGATAGATAGATGCAAAGACAGATGGGTGGATGAATGTGTAGATAGATTGATGAGTTGACAAAATGATAGCCTGAGGGATGGGCTGATGGATGAATGGGAAGAGGGTTGATGAACACATTGCTGGGTGGATAAATGATGGACACATGGATGGATGAATTGGACGAACAGATGAAAAAATAAATATACAGTAGATGGATGAACAGCCAAATTAATGAATGGATGGACAGACCAATGGGTAACCCTCTTGAGAAGTAGAAATCAGAAAGCTGTGGCAATGTTACAATATTTTCCCCTATCTGGAGTCTTCTTTTAAAGTCTTGTGATCAAAAAAATTATCTTTATTGTGAGTATTTTCTAAGTATTAACCTGACCTACAATTTCAATATAAAGGGTGTGCATAAAGTCTCTTTACAGTTTAAAAAATGTAAAGAGACAAAAAAAAGGAAAACTGTTAAATGAACCCCTATAAAATGGCTTCTCCTTAAGAGAAGGCACAATGTGTATCCTGGTTTATTGAGACAAAAATCGTATGCGCAGACTCAGCGACACTACAGAACTGAGTATGGAAGGGATCCACCATCGCGTCCTTCAATTCGTACATGGCACAAGAAGTTTATGGAGAGAGGGACAGCGTTGGATAAAGGGAGTAGTGGGCGATCAAGAACATCAGAGGAAAACATCAATCGTGTAAGACGAGCCTTTCCTTCCTTTAACAGAAAATCTGACGCACAATTTTAATGTGAATAAAAACTTTAATAAACGCTGACTAAAATAAAACAAATCTGGTTAAGGTATCTAATCAACTGCCTTTGTAATACATTTCTTTAAATTGTGAAGAGACTTTATGGACACCCTGTACATGAGCATTTAAACGAATTGAAAAGAAAAATAACTCAACCTGTCATTGGAGAATTTCTGCCTTAAGAGCAGTAACAAGTCCAAATAAGGGTCTTTTCTTCTTATGTCAAATAATAAAAAAGTTATTTCTGACTCTGTCCTCAAAGATTATGTTACAACACTCAGTCGTCTCAGCTAAAGTAATGTGTTTAAGAAATTCAGGAATTCATTGTGCCTGTTAACCAATTAAGTCATGTCGAAATTTATATCATGATTGAATTACAGAATTTCCCTTTAAATAGGGTTAGCGAGCAGGCACTGTGTGATGTCAATGACGGTCCTCACAAGTCGGTACAAACGTGTGTGTTTGAGTCAGCGAACATCTGTGCATGTGCCTTGGCAGGGGCGGTCACTGGCAGCGCCGGACAAATACATAAAACTATAAACGACGCTAAGAGGAGCGAAGGATGGAAACAGAGAGGGGTCATAGAGCCGCTCTCTCCGCAGTCAATCGAGCTTTTGGAAAAACCAAGTAGGGGAAAGCCCTTGAGTCGTCACCATCCAAGAAAAACACACACGCAGACTCACACACATACGCACACGGGGAACCCCCTTTAAAGCACAGAAAATGTCATTTCCAAATAAAGGAAGCTTTGTGGAGGTGAGTGTGTGAGGGCAGAAAATGGCAGACTGCGGCCTGGCATGATGGACCCACCATTCACTCCATGTTTAGAGAGTCAGGGTGTGTATAGGTGTGTGTGTATGTGCGTGTGTTTGATTGATAGAAATTGCAGTGTGGGCTCATTAAAACCAATAAGCTGGCCCGGCTGATTGCACGTGGTCAGCTCGTACGTGAACCTGTTGGAGGGTGTGTGATTTCACGTGCTGTTTTCTGCCATTACCACACTGTGCCGCAGCTTTTTAGAAATGTCATGCATGCTCTCTATCTCCAACAAACACACTCAGACACGTGCTGTCCTGAAACACACAAAAACACAAATAGATTTATTTGGATTTGAAGAAGTTTTTCAAAGTTTGAACTGGCATACATACAAAAAGAGCACAATACAGATTATATTATTTGGGTGATGTACGAACAAGCCTTCTTTGAGACATGTGATAATCAAGATGAGGAAGTGAGTATTCTCCCTAATTGATGCCATCCTCTTCCTCCCTCCTTGTTCCTACTGCCACCACGAGATGGCAGTGCACACCCTCATATTGCACTAACCTAAACTTGAATGAATAGGAGCCTGTGTTGCCTCTTTTTGGGGAATTCCCTCTTCACCCACCTCTCCAAAGGGAGGTCAAAGTTTAGCCAAAGAGCAGCAAACCCTCGATCTGGAGCAGCAAACCCTCGATCTGGTAGCAATTCAGTGTCTGGCTCCAGGATGCGGGGGGACTTCGTAACAAACTTCTCAAGCACAATAGCAAACAGTGCAGGGAAAACAAAGGAATCAAAATAAATCACCGAAGACATTTTTCATACTCAGATGAGAGGTTCAAATGTCTCCCTCAGACGGAGTTAAACTAACTCTTTGGTTATGAAAAATGTCAAGAAAGATGGAGGCAGTATGTCAGATGAATTAGAAGAAGTCATCACAACTGGAGTAAAGCAGAAAAGTGAGCAAGTAGGACCTAAACAGAAAAACGCAGGAGTGTTGGGGATGCACAGTGTTGGAGTTTGCTGAGATCTGATGAGTCTTTTTTTCCAAAACTTCTTCTGCTGACATATTTATGTTTATTATAAAGATCACCAAGCCTGCCTGTACCGCACTGCTCTGTTACTGTCTTAGTGAAACAGACATTAAACAAGAAAGACATGAGCAAGTCCTATGTGTGAAACAGAAACAGTGAAAATCAGCATTATCTGCTGTTTTGAAAAGCAGAACCTCCACTGTAGCAACCCATTCAGTTTTAGAAAGATAAAAATAATGTGACCCTAACCAGAGCTTTGTGAAAGTACAGTATATTTTAGACAACCCAGTTCATAGAAAATGCAAAAACTTAATTTTGCTGTCGTTACATCTTTGATTTCTGTCCTAAAAGCATGCCTTAAAGTTTTTTCTTTTATTTGAACTTGTTTTTTCGTAGAATAGGACATGTGTTGCAGCACATCACAGATACAGAGTTTTCTTTTTTTCAGAAAGGAAAAAATTGGTTGGTGGAGGTTAAATCAAGCTGAGATTGATTGTAGCTAATTTAAATAACTTACTTCATCTGCTGAAGTGTTGTAGATAAAAATAAACATTTTCAACAAGAAAATATTGAAGAAGTGGTATTTGTTACTCTCATATTGTGCTTGTATATACAAATATTAATTGACTTTGTATAAAAACTCTATTCTAATAAAGCTAAGGCATGTAAAATATAAATAAAAACAAAACATAATGATTTATTTCATCTTTGACATATATATTCAGTTGAACACACTGCAAAGACAAGATGTTGAATGTTAAAACTGATTAGCTTTATTAGATATTTTTATGGCAAATATTCACTATGGACATTTTGAATTTGAATGTTAATTTTGCATGTAAAAGAAAAAAATCGGGGACATGCCGACAAAAAACGGAGCATCCTTGAAAGACTCTGCCATTCACAAGTCAGGGTTGGGTGGGATTCACCACTTTAAGAACAACTACAAGAGTAAATAGTCCAACAGTTAAAGGACATTTCTCAACATATAATTGCAAGGAGTTTAGGGATTTCATTATAAGTAGTCTATGATATTATCAAATGTTTCAGAGAACCCAGAGAAATCTCTGGGTGTAAACACTGAGGCTGAAAACCCACATTGAATGCCCATGACCTTCAATTCTTTACATGGCACTGCATCAGAAACCAACATCATTCTGTAAAAGACATCAGCACATTGGCTCTGGAACAATTCAGAAAAACATTTTCGCTTAACACAGTTCATCTACAAGGTCATGGTCAAAATCTACAACACAAAGCCAAATATCAACAACACCCAGAAATCACCATGAGATGGACTGAGACAAAAGGTAGAAGAAAGTTGGGGTCACACAGTGGCATGCTCCTGTCTCAGCTTTTTTGAAATTAAAAATTAGTTAATATACCAGTTTTAGAATTAAGTATCTTGACTTTGTCGTGTCTTCAGTTGAAAATATGCCAAGATGTGATTACAATTCATTGGATTTGGTTTTAATTCACAGTTTTAGTTAATGTCCCTTTGTCATTGGAATTGTATTTTTTAGTTTAAAGAGGAGGCTGCTTTACTCTGAGTTAGGGGTGTCCCAATACAACTTTTTCATCTCCATTATGATACAGATGTTGCAGCCTTGAGTACTGGCTGATACCAATATCGATCCGATCAGATATCAGCGGGAATCAAACAGACTTTTATCACTTATTTTGTAGTATGGACTGTAAGAAAAGGCTTGATCAGGTGAGATTACTCAAACAGAGAACATAGTCAGCAATAGTAGGTATGAGAAAAACTGATCCATTTGTTATTAACCAATGGGTTCAATAAATTTTAACCTTAAACATAAGAATATACGCCAATTAAATAAAATTCATAAAAAATAAATTAGAAGACCCTAGAAAGGAACCTCAATAAATCCAATAAAAACAAAAACATATATTTTTAAATGGCAAAATAACCACTGTGTTGAACTTAAACAAAAGCATATTCTACAACTAAATTAAATAAATAAAAAATAAATTAGAATGGACTGCTTGTATTGGAGTGCTTTTATCGGATATTCTAGATGCAGGCTTATATAATCTGATGTTTATTTTTTTTTTTTGTTGATGTCAGACCGGTATCCAATATCATATTGGATCGGGACACCCCTACACTGGGTGATATAAGAGCGTTAGAGCCATGGAAGTAGCTTTTTTTTTTTGAGTTTTTCCTTCATTATTACACAGTATGCACATGACAGTCAGCAAATCTCACATTTGATTGGCTGATGATGGTGTCACAGTCACACAGTGCACTGATTTGCAGTCATGTGAGGGATCACAAAATCATGGAACAACAAACACAGAAATATTAATATCCACAAAAATTAACACAAATGCACCAAGTACAAGGTGACATGGGTCGAGTGTGTGTTTCCTACACTGTTCAGTGTTTGAAGTGTGTGTGTGAAGGGGGGATGTTATTGTAAGCGCTGTCTGCTCATACACGTGATTGTGTGTGTGTAGATCTATAATAGCAGCCATTTAGTGGTGCTGTAGGCGCTGTAATAGCAGCTCTATACTAATACTGCTCTAATAGCCGGGCTGCCTTTGGGTTTGGGTCACATTCAGGCCACACACACACACACACACACACACACACACACACACACCTACACACACACAAGGACCAGCCTTTCTGAGCTTTGGTCAGGCAGAACAGAAATCAAATCAGCCAATTATGTGGAAGCTACCAGTGCGTTTAGGCATGTAGACATGGACAGGGTGATGTGGTGAAGTTCAAATCAACGGTCGAGGATGGTGAGACAGTTTTTTTAAGCAGCTTTGGAAAAAAGGCATGACTGGGCTGGTTTAAGTATTTTAGAAGCTGTAGACCCTCCAGGGTTTCCTCACATGACTTACAACAGTACACAAATCTTGGTTTACAGAGAATGGTCTGCGTAATCTTGCTAACAGACGGATAAACAGACAAACCATCAACCATCAGCTGAAATGACATTTAACATAAATTTCTACCTTTAAAACCCATTTTAATGGCAGCCATGCTATTTTAATCAACATTGCTCCTCTTCAGATTATATTCATTATAGGTGTTAATTTTAATATTAGAGTGGCCTCTCTATCTGGGGTTGTAATATACATCCATAGTAACTATCTTTACAGTCATATGGACTCATGAAAAATGGAATGCCGCATCTCAATGGGCTTACCTTTAATAAATGTATGTTCAACAAAGACAAATATGGTGCTATCAAGATTAAGATAGATTGATTAAGTCTACATTCAGCAGAGATAAATGAGATTTTAGTCCCTATGTCTCTGCCTGGGTGGATACATTTCTGGATGTATGTATGTGTATATTAAAATGTATTAATTATATGTGTTTGTAAATATATGTGGCTTCAGCCTGCTCTATTGTAGAGTGCCTTGAGATAAAACTTGTATAGCAGCAACAACATAATCTACTTGGCAGAGGTTATAAATAATAAAATTTAAAATAATAGTATGGCTAAATGAGATAGCCAAACTCCAAATGTGTTATAAATTCTGCTTAGGTAGGATAATGAAAAGAACGAAGAAAACTGATAAACAGAGAAGACACTGTGAACAATGAAAGTGAACTGAAATGGAGAAATGAAACACATTAAGAGCATTACAAGACATAAATACACAAGAAGAAATAATGATAGTGAATAGAAACAGCCACAAACCCTGAGGATTTTCCAGCAGCCATAAAGGATGATCGAATTATGGACTTATGATGCATTGTATAGATGTGTTTTTATTAGGGCTGGGTATCGATTCAGATTTTCTGGATCGATTCGATATTAAGATGTCTCAAATCGATTCGATTCGCGATTTGAAATTTGTTCAGTCTGGGTTATCCCAGTAAAAATAATGCTGTAAATGACTTTTTGACCTGGTACATTATTAAAACTGTTTTTACATTAAGAGCTGAACCCAAAGCAGTTACCTTAATCATATATTAATGATATGCATATTCTGCAAGTTACTTGTTTTTTGTCAAACTTGTCTTTTCTTTCATGCTTGTTAAATCTGAAATAAGTCCAAACGTCAACTTTTAAACTCTCCGGTAGTGCCCCTATAGTGCTACTTGCCTCCACCATGTTTTTTTAACTGCTTGCAGTAACATCTCATGAGATCTTGTTCAGTGGAAAGCAGAGCTAAATGCGAGATTAGCAGAGTTGATACCACAGGCTACTTCTTGGACCGTCCAATGAAGAAAAAACCACCCACGTTACAAGATCGATCTTTGGATTTTATGGATCGATTATGAACCATTTAAAGGGAAATCAATAAAATCGATTACATTGATTTTTCTAACCCAGCCCAAGTTTTTATGCATATTAATGTTCACTGAAATGTTTTTATGGCCAATATGTTGTGCACATACTGATCTTATTTTATTTACTGTAGAATTTAAAGATGTAGTGTGTAGAAGTTGGCAGCATCTCGCCAAATGGAAATGGTGAATAAAGGATATAATGTTTCTATTTGTATGTAAAGTCCGTCAAAATAGGTGTACAATCATCCTCATAAAACTTTGTCTTTATTTTTCTAAAGGTAGAAAAAGCTTTTTATATTTATGTACAGCAGGTCTCTCCTCTGTGGAGGCTGACATAACAATCCACCATGTTGTCTACGGGTGGGTTTTGGGGACAAAAAGAGCAAAACACTATTTTTGAATATGAGTCTACATAAGTCTACAAAACCTATAATCATCATCTTAACTGACCAATAATCTATCAAAATAATAGTTACAAATATTAATGAAAAAACCTCACCTTGTAACTGTTGTAAATGACGCCTTGTTCACGATCCTGTTTGGTCTTCATCGGCTCTCATCGCTTACTAACGTCATGTTTAAGAAATGGATGGGCTCATTCCAAAATTTGAACGCTAGATGTCGCTAAGATGCTAATTTCTACACACTGCACCTTTAATGAAGGTTGGAAGAGCTGGGTTAGAAGGGTTTCTGTTTGTTTTGAGCGTTATAATGTTGTGTTTAAGAATGTACGGTCATTAAAATGGAAAATTAAGAAACAACTTGTTAAAAAAATAATATAATCAGCTAATAGCCAGACTTAAAAGGTCAGTCTTGAGTTGTGTAGCCACATTCTTCCTCTGCATCTGTGCAGTGTGCAGCCAGCTCCTGTGCTCTGCTGGCTGCTCTGAGCTTGTTCAACATGGCTTTATTAATGACACTAATACACTCCTGTTTCCTCTGCCTTGCCTTCCAGCCAGTGCTCTCATACAGGCCTCTTTGACACGTTATACCTGGGTGTGGGCGCGTGAAATTACACGTACACCCGCGCTATTATAGTGCATACCCCGGCTCTCACTTTGAGAGTGTGGGATTTCTTATTATTGATGATCCTGCGCCGTGTCAGGTCGACTCTGTGTGTGTTGTTTCAGGACTGGCACTGGGTTTCACGGTGGGAAACGAGCAGCAGACACCTGACAAATCATTTAAACGTTTCTCTGGAAGAGAAGTTCACTCCTCAGGTATTATGTTGTTCTTGGAATCCCGACAACTTGAAGCATATTTTTAGTAAATTTAGAGCTGGTGCCAAACTTACAGGAAATGTGTCATTATTTAGGAGATTTTTACAACGGCCTTGAGACTTTAACACGCTGATAAACCATCTTCAACATTATGTTAGTTGTCAAGTGTTTTATTAGAGCAGTTATATATTCACACATAATAAGTGTACAGTGAAATAGTTTCAGTATGCTTTTCTTTAAAAAAAATGGAACAGACAGTGCACAATAAAACCAATAACTGTAAACATCCATCAAACTGAGAACACTGGATGTAGACTGGAGCGAGGAGAACAACAACAATAACAAAATAATAATAATAATAAATAATTGATCACGAGGTTAAATTAACCTCAATGAATAAAAAATAAACAAGCAAATAAAAACATCTGAATAAGTACCTATATCCAAACAAGAATATGATGAGTAATTAAAGTAATTATGGCAGAATAAGAGAAAATAGGGGAGACAATAAGTAGTAGTAGTTTCAATGTGCTCTTTTTAAAAAAAACAATAGTAGAATAGAAGGTAGGCAATACAACTAATAACTGTAAACATGCATTGAACTGAGATGATAATAATGATGAGGGAAAAATGAACTTAAATGAATCAATAACAAGCAACCAAAACTATTTGAATAAATACCTAAATCCATGGAAGAATATAATAAGAAAAACTACAATTACAGACATGACACATAGTTGGCCATTTCATTAGGAACATTCAATTCCCATTATCATTCTAGCTGTTAATGTAGATATTAGCATGATCTCCATATCCATGATCAATACATCTACAGTATCTATTTTTTTTAATCAACACAAAGGCATGAGGTCCCTCTGAAAATGGGATGTCACATCTCAAGAGGCCTTTAACACATTTATACTTCATGAAGACAAATATGGTTGGGATCATGGATGTATTATAAAAACTGGATAGCGTGGCTCTGCCTTCCGCCATGTAACGGATTTGAAGCCAAAATATCCCTCGTCAGGGCGCTGCCATTGTACAACCAGTAGAGAATTTGGGCCATAATCTGGACGCAGCTGTCGTAAACGGTCGCAACACTCCACAGCATACGCCGTACACAATCATTGTGAAGGTGCCGTAAACCGCAGTCATTTTTAAACTCTAATAACTAATAAAAAAGAAACTTTTCAGAAAAAAGAGGACTTGGAAAACACGCAGCCCAATAATACTTTAATGTCACCACAGCATACGGATGGGAGAAATATTTCTATGAGGTGTAATAGTTTTTTGAAGTTTCACTACGGCCCGTCCAGATGAATGGTGGAGACGGAGAGTTGACCTATACTGCAGCCAGTCACCAGGGGGAGCAGTTTTCGTGGCGGCTTCAATTTTAGCCTAGCATCATGGCGTCCATGTTTTTTACAGTCTATGGTTGGGATGCACTTGTGGTCTGGACATCCATGAGTTCGTCACTACCATAAATTCTTATATTCATTAAGAAGATCATTGGTTATACTTGTATAAAATGATCACCACAACCATTCAGACATGAGGACCCTCCTGAAAATGAGATGTAGCATCTCAAGAGGCTAACCTTTAATAAATCAGACGACAGGTCTGTGGTTCATGAACCTGTCCCTAACTTTAGTTCTTATTCTAGTCCACTTGTCTCCTCTTACCTCCCTTCCTTCGCCCTCACACCCATCACAGCATCGTGTGGATTTGCTGTTCATCATGAGACTGGGATCCACATTCAAGATTTCCTGCTGCTTAACAGAAGGTTTTTTCTTGCTGCCATGATGGAGGGATTCATGATTGGCTATATGGATTCATGTTGGGTGTTGGATGTATATATTTGTATATATATGTATATGTGTATCTTTATATGTATATATGTATCTATGCATATATGTGTATCCACAAAATGAAGAGCTTTTGCTCTATTGTAAAGTGTCTTGAGATAACACTTGTTATGAATTGGCGCTATACAAATAAAGATTGATTGATAATAAGTAATGAACGTAATTGGGGCAGATTAAGAGAGATGAGGGAAAAGAAGAGCCCCACCCATCCATCCAACCATCCTAACTACTAGTTTATCTACAGGATTCAACTGAAAATAGTTTGGTTTACAGGACCTCGAGAGGGGCGAGAGAGTGTCTCTTTATTATTCCAACACTGAGTCGCTGTGTGATAAATGCCAACAACATCGTGGTACTCTTATCATTTGTTTTGGACATGTTCATAGTTGCATACATACTGAGCTTCTATGTTTTCTACTCTTTCTGGTGTACTTAAAACACTTTGAAGCCATGTCTATGCATGGCCCTGTTTGGTGTCTTATCTCATCCCACAAAATTATCAAAACACTGACACTATCTTTGTTGCATTTCTTTGTTTGCTTGTTGGACGTGTAATTTTGAGACATTGGAAATCACAATATCCACCATCACATTCATTGTGGATTAGTTATATTAATGTTTTCAAAACTTGAAAAGATTTGTCAATTTAAGAAGATTCTGTGTCTAAATTTGATGAAGTGTGGCAGCTGTTCCTCCAGTATGTTGAGAGCCTTAACTTACAACCTCAAGACACTTTGTTAGCTTTATGTTGCATGTACTTCAACTTTGTGGCCGATGACTATGAACTTCCTCATGTGATTTCTCTGGAATGGACTTTTTTCATATATCTTTCCTTTATTTTAACTAATCACTTTTATTTTAATTTTAACTTAAATTAATTTAATTTAAATTTTTATATTATATTCATTATTATTCAATTTTTTATCGTCATTATTATTATTTTATTTTTATTATTATCATTATTTTTAATCATTATAATCATTTCTCTTTTCTTTTGTTTGTATATATGTCCTGTTGCTCTTCTTGTTAATTTCCCTCATGGCTGTAATTTGTATCTTATTGTGAATGTAAAAAGATAAGAAAACTTTCAATAAATATAACATGAACATAAAAAAGAGAGGTGACCAAATCTTCTTGAAATATGCAAGATTATCTAGAAGTGTTTTTTTTTTTTTTATCTGCCCTAGGTGGAGAGTATTTGTGAGTTTGCCAAGCCACACAAACCAAAATAACTGCAGATGACAAAGCACACACTGAAACACACTCATGTACCGCAGCTCTTTCCATTGTCAAACGCTGCATCACGCCGAGTGCCGGGTGTCTCTGTGGTGTGAGAGGCCTCGTCCTTCAGCACGTTAACGGCCTCCCTGAACCCCGCTCATCACTCAAACAAACACACGTGTTTACAGATCAGAGTGTAGCGAGCGTGCAGCTTTTCTGTCCAAATCCGCGCTGATAGATGTCAATTACGAGTGTGTATTTGAGTGTGTGCACGTTGCGCTGTAGGTGGCTGTCTCCCTGACCTCTACTTGATGGCAGTGTGAGTTTTAATAGCGCGTTGAGGCCTAATTATAGTCCTCTGGTCACACAGTTCCACTGCTTTATGGCCTTATGTGTTGCTGTGTGTATTCGTGTGGAAGGGCTTAGTGTGTGTCCTGCATTAGGCCTTTCCTAACAAACACACACTCCTGTATGCACACCTAGCCAGAGCCAGGTGTGTGTGGAGGTGTTAATGGAGATATCAGATTCAGCCAGAGGGAGAAACACACCTCGCAGCACAGCACAACATCACGGCTGAAATAAAACAGAAGCCCTGCATGTCTTGCAGGATTGTTGGTATTTAAGTACACAAGTGTTAGATAGAGCAGAGTTGGATTTCTGTAAAACAGTTAGAGCTGCCATACACTGATTATTTAGATGATATATTTAAGCAAAATCAGCCTGCTTACATTTAATTGATCAGACTAAGTTACATCTTCCCAGCAGTATAAGAAACACTTATAATGAAATCATGTCAGAGTGATGCATGTTGGCTCAATGACAAACAACTAGGGCTGTTCAACTTGAGTAAAAATCCCAATTAAGATGTTTTTTCCAATAAGATTTTGATGTCTGGGCTTATCCAAACATCAGCCGACCATTTCAGTGGAGTTATAAAAGCTTATCTGACAGAGGCCACAGATATGCACGCTAATATCTGTTTAAATCTAGCTGCAGCTCGGAATTGTACCACCTTCGACTGCCAACCAGCTTGCAGTGAGTCTGATCATTTTGGCTCCTCCCATGGGTGGTTAGCTCATGGGAGGAGGGTCCCATATTAGCTTTTTCGGCTTTGGGAGTAGGCAAGCAAATCCCTCCCGAAGTTTTGCTCAACAATTGCTTGACTTTGTTCCACGTGCCTTGCTAATCAGGGACGAGCCCTGCTCCTGCTGTGACGTCGATGTGTCCTTGGGCAGGACTCTTCACCCCCAATGTAAAAGATTGTGACTATGACTAGCTGAACAAGCTACATAGAAACTTAAACCATCACTGAGTGAATGTAAGAGACAAGGGTGTGAATGGTAGGCATGACCTGCATATAGAAGTGCTTTGTCAGATTGACTAGAAAGGCGCTACACAACTATGGAAAGCTGTTTGGGCATGAAATTGATATTGTGATTTCAACAGATAAAGCTTCGAGCTTTTACCAGTAACATTTTTTTAAATGTATTTTTGGGTTATTTTGTGCCTTTATTGATAGGAGAGAGAATGACAGTGGATAGGCTTGTGAAATGGGGTGAGAGAGCAGGGAAGACACTCTGCAAACCTGCCACAGGTTGGATTCAACTCAGGCCGGCAGAAGTATGTATATGGGATGTGCCTGGTTGCTAACCACTCCGCCAAACCGGCACACCCGAGTAACATTTTTTAAGTCTACTAGTAGTTCTAGTAACAACGAATTGTCTGCTAGAGGGTGATTTTGCGTCACCTGAAAGGTCTACCTATGTACTAAAGCACCAAAAATCTTTGAGTAAAACAAAATTTTGTGTACTAGTACTACAACTAAACTCAAAATATCTCACTAGTCGTACCAGTAGACTGTTTTTAGTCAAGTAGAAGTCCAAGTAAACCAAAAGATTCACAAGTAGTAGTAGTCGTAGTAGACCTAGTGTAAATAAAGAAGGGGGGATTGTAACCAATCCAGCACTCTGATTGGTTGTAATATTTCCAAAAGCCAATTGGAAGCCTGAATTTGTTTTTCCCCACCTCCTTATTAGCATATAAGGCTTACTAGTAGTACTAGTGTATAGTCTTTTGATCTACTAATACTAGTGACACTTTTTGCTTCACTAGTGAAGTGTACTTGCGCACTCATTGACCATTGAGTGCCATATATACTCCAAACTTGAGTACTGGGAGAGCTGAGCTGCGGTTGACATCACTGATATCAGTTTTATGTCTGAACGGCTCTTCATACACTACACCAGAATATTTGATAACAAGTAAATCTTGTTTCTCTCCATCAGGTCACCATTCCCTCTGTATCCAGTCCATGGATGGCATGCTGATGTTCTTCGAGCAGGACAGCTACTCCTTTGGTAGATTCCTCCCAGGTTTCCTGCTGCCGGGCCCACTGGTGTACAACCACAGAACAGACAGCTTCCTCACAGTGTCCTCTGCACGTCTGCTGGAGAGCTACAAGTAGGTCTTCTCTATATTATGCAGTATGATAAATAAATGGGATTCAGAGTGACTGGAATGTAGCCACAGAGTTATTGTTATTTGGAAATGAATATCAGTTGATGCTTTATCTGTTTTTTGCATATATAGATATTTGGGGATTGTTTCAGAAAATGCAATATGTAGAGGAGAAAATCAGTGTGTCTTTTGCTATTTATAATCCAACCTTTTTATTGTTATTCAAAGTGACGGCGATGTGAGACAGACTTGTTTTGTAAATAGCAAAGAAATTATAATAATTGGTGATTTTGGTTTCCATTGAACAGCACACAGGCATGCTTTGAGTCATGTGACTGACATTGCATGGCTACAATGGCACAATGGCAGATGTGCACTGCAAGTTTGGAAACATTATTTTGGTTGATTATCAATCTCCTTTTTTTATTGTTGAAAGCCTGATTAGTTACCTTTACAAAGAGGTACATGGAGTGGAATAAAAAGCACAACTAAATAAGGGGTTGGACAATACTCTTTTCTACCGATTCGATTTTTTACAATTTTTTAGGTGCCGATTCAATTTAAATTGTGATTCTACAATATTGCCAATTTTTGCAATCTTTAGTTAGCTTTTTTAACACCATCGAAAAAGATGAACAATGATGATACCTACAGACTATATCAGGAAAAAAACACGTCACATGTGTGTCCGTTTTTAGGATTTATTCAGCAATATATTTTAACCAGCTGTTTATACTTCTCGCTTCAAAGCCTGGACTGCATTTAAAAGGGGCTTATTAACACACACAAAAATGAAGCAATTAAATTTGGAAAAAATGTTTTTTTAACCAAAAAATTGATATCAATATTGTCAAACAAAAAAATCCTGATACTTATGTGAATCAATTTTATCTTCCACCCCTACAACTAAAGATTTAAGTAGTGTCCAAAAAGTACCAATATCTCCTATTCCTCTGAAAGAAAGCCCTCGGTTCCTCAGTGATGCAAGAGTGAGGAGCTGCTTTCCATAGGCTGTTGTCTTCCACTTCAGGGTCTGTCTTTGGCTTCTTTAGTGTCACAGAACTTGTTTCTTAGTTTGGAAATGGTACCAGGACTGACACCAAATAATGCTCTGCGAAGAGGAACACCAGTTTCATATTTACAACAAGTTTTTGCTTTATGGGGTGCCACAAGGCTCCATTCTAGGTCCACTGTTTTTATGTTGTATATAAATGATCTTCCATCTGTCTGTGAAAATTATATGGGGAATGAGATGTATGCAGATGACATGGTGATCTATATGTACAGGGAAGATACTGATGAAGTGGTGGATAGGTTATCCGATGCCATGGCCTTCGTTCATCTTCGTACATAGCTATAAAAGAATGGCACAAGCTCTGAACTGAACTAAACACCAACACAAACTACAGAGTCTTTTCCAGAGAAACACAAAACTGGATTATTAGACACGAAGCCTGTCAGCACTGATGAGTCTTTGACATAATTTCTTCTCATGATTATATTTCTATGAGTTTGTGTGTTTTCTTCTGTTATAAATTTCTCTTTTGCCTGCCACAGGGAGTGCAGATGGAAATTAGCAGGAAAGCTATAATCTGGTGCAGAGCTTCTCTACTCTGATGAGTTTAGTGTTTTTTTCCGTACATGGTTCTTGACAAATAAAATTAAAAAATGAAAATATGAAGTTTAGGGGGACATTATTTTGACCCTACCTACATGTTTAGTTTAGATGCTCATTCCATGAATGCGTTATTCTACAAGTTGTACCTTTTTTTAAAGTGTCAAATCAGGCTTCACAGTGATATAATATACAACCGCATCTGTTTTTTATTAAAGGGGAGAAGTAATTTACCTAAATAACACTTCAAAACATTTTTTGTGGAGTTTATCTTCTACTGAGACCACTAAGAGGGTTATGGTGAAAAAGTAGTTGATGCAGAGACCATTTAAGTCAGAACTATGTTGGTTTTTCATTGAAAATGACTACAGATGGTTTAAGAGGAAACATGCTGAATGTTTTCCTTCACAGTTACATGAAATTAACTTTTCTTTTCCTCAATGTTTATTGAAACAAAAATAAAGCTTTTCTTTAGTGCTTTTAAACTTGAGTCATCTGTACATAAATTGTTTTCTGGTGTAAACAGTTTCAAATCTCTTAAAAGTAAAAAAGGGCCCAAACTGAGTTCATATTTGACTTTTGTTCGTGTTTAAGCTGAAGCAGCCATGAAGTTATCTGAGGTAACCTGCTGTTATCAGCCTCCATCTGAATCAGCTGCTGATGGTTAGAGCAGCTTCACCATCTTTAAAGCATCTGCTGTGGAGCTCTCATGGACGAACCAAACAGACACACACTCACACAGTTTGATCGGAAAGTACCTCACTTTGGTTTAAGCACATGCACACTTCCCATGTCCCCCTGGCTGAGGTTTACAGAGCTTTAGAAGTCTTACGGACCGTGTTCGTGTATGATGTGCATGTGTGCGAGTGTTCCTTCCCAGCTGGTTGTTATCTGGCTGCCCCCCACCGGTATCAAGAGATTCTCCAGACTCCATTACTCTCCCTGGACACACATACACAAACACAGCCCTGCCATGCATATACTGTAGTAAATTACAAAAAGCAGACACTGTGTGCGTTTGTACAGAAGACAGCAACGCATTACTTATAGCAACACGCTTGTTATGCTGTACTGTTTGCATTTTCTAAAGTCCATCTGCAGCTGGACTTGCTAAACAGAAGTGCCTAGTAAGATTGTGAAACTGTTTTTCAGTAGATTAAGTTTGTTTATTGAATATAAAAACGTGACCCACTTCATAATGTTGAGATCAGTGCTCTGTGGGAGCCATACTATCACTTCCAAGACTCTTTGTGCTTCAGTGTTATTTTTTTTGCAGCACTTTTCAATGTAGATTTAGATATCTTTTAGTTTTAGTCATAATTAAGATATCTAAATTGTTTTAGTTTTTAGTCTAGTTTTAGTTGATCAAATTTCACAACATCTTAGTCTACAAAATCTGTGGTAAATGTAGTCGACTAAAATATGATGTGTTAAGTGTAAGGCGTTTTTTATATGTTCCTTGAATTTCTGGAGTCGTGTTTTACTCTTGAATAAAGTGAAACATCTAATAAGCCATTACTGGATCCTAGCAAAGTTTGAATTTATAAGTGAACAGAAACAACTTTTCCTTTTGTGTGAAATGCAGTCTCCTTTATTTCGGCTACCTGGCAGAGCATCTCAGTTACAATACCAGAACTGACAACAAACAGTGAACCTGCTCTACATGAATATATCAATTCATAAAGAGAGCAGCTCTGATTGGATCGCTCCACAACTTATCCCACCACCACCAAGCTAAGGGAGCTGTGATTGGATGTCCCTCTGAACTCATCCAACCTTTCCATACAACCAAAGTAGCTGGATATATCCCTAACTTGTCTCCACTTTTTTGCTCCAACCTTCTTCAGTACGATGAACTTGGTAAGACGTTGACTGCAGTCCTCTCCTGGTCAGCCCAAGGTCTCTGACCTTTTTTTTGACTTCCTTTGCTGGAGCATCTAAAACCAAAAACCAAATGGAGTTTATTAGAGGTTGAGTTGATTTAACTGAGATTTTAACTATTAACTATTTTAACTAACAATAACTGTTATTCGTAACTATTGTAACTATTAAAGTTGTATTACCAATTCTTAAAGAGGGCAGCTCTGATTGGATCACTCCACAATTTATCCCACCACCACCAAGCTAAGGCAGCTGTGATTGGATGTCCCTCTGAGCTCATCCAACCTTTCCACACAACCAAAATAGCAGTGATTGGATATATTCGTAACTTGTCTCTACTTTCTACATGACCAAATTAGGTCTGATTGGATTAAGTCTCTGTCAAACATTTAAGTCTAGTTCTAATTTTTTGATGAAAATAACAGTTAATTTCATTTTGGTTTTTGTTCATATGCACTTGTTTTTAGTAGTTACTGTCTAGTTTTCATTAGGGGAAAAAAGGTTGTTGTCGAAAACTATGAAGAAAATAATTAGTCAACAAAATTAACACTGTTGTGCGATATGCTTCATGCTATAGTTCATACTGACACTGGCTACCCGCTGCAGATTAAAGTTGAGGCCCATCAGACATGGGCGTGGACTTGGAAAACCAACTCCAGTTGAGAATTAATAACAATCCTTGCACGAAACTACTGTAATTTGTCTTTTTGCTTACCTATTCCCTCACCAGTACCTTCCAATTCATTCTACATACCCTGCAAGTCAATGACATCATGCTATTATTAAAGGCAGTCAGCTGAAATGATAACAAAAAGTCAAAAATCATGACAGATAGCAGGCTGAAGTATTCGAAATTGGGTCTTAATATTCGATACAATCGTATTAATTCCCATTATTAATCAGACGCCTTGGTGGAAAACAGTACACCTTTTACATTTACTTTAACTTTAACAAAAAGAGGGACTGCAGAATTTTGGTTGTTTATAAGACATTCTGCATAAAGAAAATGCAAAATAAACTGCACTGCAGACTGTGTTTAATAGTCAAATGTAGTAGGTAGTTTACAAAATGGCAGTCGTTTTGAAGGTTCCCAGAGAAATGACAGAAATATTTATGTTCACTCTCGTGGTATCTACACATGCAGATGATCATGTAAGGAAAAAATGTAAAACTTTCACATCCTGTCACCAAAATGTTGTGTTTTAAAGCTAATGTTATATAAATGACATATCAGATATCAGGGTCAGGGCCTGGCTGACTGTTTAACATGTAATATCAGATGACTGGTCAAAGTGTTCAGCACGCTCAGTTTATTTAGGCTGTTGGACCGTCTCCTGCTCTGATGAATGAGAGCTTGATTTGGGTGCCCTCCATGTTTGTGTGTGTGTTTGCCTCAGCATTTAGATTTGAGTTCATGCTAATCCATGTGTGTAGTGTGTGCTTGTCTAATTTGTGTTTATATATGTGTGTTTATGTGTGCACCCCATGTACCAGCTTTTCTGGATGTGTATGTTGGAGGTAAATGAGTGTTTTTAGAGGAGTTTTTCAGGGGGATCATCTTTCATATGAATGAAAACACTGTTTCCTCCTCCTCAATGTCATGGACTCCAAATGTTGACATGTGCAAACTACACAGAGGCCCAATCATACTTTACAAACTCACTTACACACAGTCACAAGAGCTGTCATTTCTTTTAAAATTAATTTTAGTTTTGTTGGATTTTCAAAAAATATATAAAAAAAATATATTTGAATTTTATGCCCCTCACTGTTTCTTGTATTTTTCAAATAACATCCTATTATTTTTTTCATTGATGAAAAAAAAAGACTGAATTATACAGACATTTCATAATAGTTACAAACACAGTAACCCAGTCTAGGAAATACATGGAATGCATGGGAAAGTATTTTTGGAACATAACTGAAGTGCATAGAGTGTTAGTTTAGGTAAAAACAAACTTTTAATGTTTTTAGACATATAAAAAAACACTAAATCTCTAGAGTATAGACTAAATAAGTGCGATATTTTTATGTTTCATACTAAGCAGTAAATCATTGACATAATAATAAATCAAAGGCCAAAAAGCTCTGCTGTGATAATAGTTATTAAAGTTTGAGTATGAGCTGATAATGAATTTAGTATGAAGCTGCAAATATATGAATGGATGTGAGAATAAATGACAGCCCTCGCACTAGAAACATTCTAGGCTGTGGCATATGGACCAAAAATTATGACATTACCTTTAGCTGAATGCAGTACATGACATACACTTTTGCATCCTGCAATAAGAAATGATTGTCACAATATTAGAATTCAGGAAGAAACAACCAAACTGAAGTGGTTTGGTCGGTGAGGGAGGAGGTAAAACGACGAGTGCAGGACTGTTCCAAAAGTTGAACTGTTTAAAATGAGCTCACGGGGTAAGCATCAGTGAAATTCAACCGATGCAAAGGGCATTTTCTGCTCTGCGAGTATCTCAAAGACGAATCAAGAGGTCCCTGTTTCAAACATTTTCTCTTAATTAGGGGAAATTCATTCCAGTATTAAAGCTTCATGGAGTGCTGTTTTTATTGAGTAGGATCCTCTATTGAAGAAACAGAAATGATATTGGTGGATCACTCTTCTTTCGACAATTTAAAGTCATCATGTCTTGTTCTGTTTTTGTTCAGAGCCCCCTGACAGTGAATTTCCACGTACTGGAATCACAATTTCCCAACTTGAACAAAACATTTCAAACAGATTATCTTGTGTTGAATGAGTAATTTAACTAAAATGGTTTTGGGTTTATATCCTACTTACTGCTAAATCAGTTTTCTCTGCTTTTAATGTTGTGACAAGTTGTTAGAAGTTTACTAAACTCTCACGTTGCAGAGTCTGTTGAGGAAAAGGCCCTTTGAAATGCTCTATTTTTGCTCTCTGGGTTTTATGATGCCATTGCTATACAGGCTCCACCTACATGTGTGCTTTCGTCAGGGCAGCCAATCAGCACAGAGCTCATTATCATAGCCTGTGATTGTCTCTCCGCCCCCTTAGATCAGAGCATTTCGGGGGGGGGAGGGAAAAGAGCTGCATCTGATTCTCTATAGACATTAATGTTTTAATTTTTTCAACTTAAATCAAATGCTGACCTAATAGCAACCCCCCGAGAGGTGATGTAAAAGGTCAAACAAACCAGGACTTTGGGCCTTTAGCGCGAAGGTTGTTGCTGGGCTCTTCCTGGCTCTCCTGTTTTTTAAATGAACATCAACTAAATCAGTACAAACAATGTTGTCTCACCCTTCAACCTATTTGAATTGAATTGAATGCTTTATTCGAACATGCAACAACAAATGTGTTGTCACCATGAACAAACACATTCATATACCAAAAAGAAAAGAAAACAATGAAGGCAAACTGCTGACGACATCATGCATGTGCATCAAGTCTACATGCTCGAAAAGGAGTGGGAAGAAGTTTAAACTTATTTAATCCTACCTCTTTCATTCATTAATTTCTACATATTTTTAATATTTACAAGATCAAACCACGTACTTAGGAGCCAATGTTCATTATAATATAATTTTTTTTAAATGTATTTTTTGGGCATTTAGTGCCTTTATTGGTAGGAGAGAGACAGTGGATAGGCTTGTGAAAGGGGGTGAGAGAGTAGGGGAAGACTGCAAACTGCAAAGAATGCAAACTGGTCACAGGCGGGATTTGAACCTGGACCAGCAGAGGCAAGTACATGGGGTGCCTAGTTGCTAACCACTCCACCAAACCAGCACCCCTCCTTTAGTATGATGACTATAAAATCTTTTGAGCTACTTATACACAATTACAAACATAATATTTCACCAATACATTTCTACGCATATAATAGACACCTACTTAAACACAGTAAGAGGCATTACATAACAAGAAAATATATCTATATTTTTTCAAACTCTGCCATCACCATCCTGGGTTAAACTCCTGCTCTTCGTCCTTATGTTTATTTCAAGTTTTTGTTTTGAATATTCTTTGAAATGTGCACAGGGTCTTGCTTCTCTTTAATTTGTCTGTTACATGGTTCCATAATTTAACTCCTGAGACTGACGCACAAATACTTTTAATGTTGCTCTGACACAATGTATTCTAAAATTCAGTTCCCCTTTTAAACTACAGCCTCCGTCTCTTTCTATAAACAGTTTTCTCATGTTGTCAGGAAGTAAATTATTTCTTGATTTGAATGTTATTTGTGCTGTTTTAAACTGGAACAGCTTATGGCGTTTTAGAGTTTGTAGGTTTAAGAAAGAAAGTCTGTTTGTGTGGTCTCTAAATCCTACTTTATTGATGAATCTGATGGCTCTTTTCTACATTTTAGTTATGTTTGAAGATTACTTTTATATGCGTTTCCCCATACCTCTATGCAGTAGGTCAGATAAGATAAAATTAATGCACAATATAAATATCCCCCTGGACATATCTTTCTATGTACACATTGACAATATTTCAGTTTACGTCTTTTTCGTATAACATCCAAACAACGTAAACTTAGTTTTGCTCAGATTTAAAACAGTGCACTGATGTATAAACCTGGATATTTTTCATTGCATTCAGACATCCACATATGCACTTTCCCTCTTGAATAGAGTTACGCTCATCCAAAACTTAATGTGAAGGAGCACATTTTTCTCACCACAAACACTTTAAAATGGCAGACAAAAAAAGTCCCGGGGTGTATGAGTGTACGTCTTGTTCTCTGTCCTCATATTTTAGGCATGCAGGTGAATAATCACATTTTTGTGGTTTCTGAATTTTCTCATGTACATACAGTTATGTCTTTGTGTGAATATGACCCTGTTTTATAATACTTAATTCAACACTGACCAGCAACTGCATACACACACACACTTTAATTCATTCATGCCTCATATCCAATCATTAATGTGACATCTCAGTGAGAGTTAGAATAGAAAACATCCAAACAGAGAGAGAGAGAGAATCGCTGTTTTATGGTGTTGTTTCAGTATATTACACTGAACTCAGTCCGCTCACCCGTGCAGGAGTCAGTTTGTCGATCTATCGCTGTAAAAGCTTCAAACTGCTGACATGTTTAATATATTTTTGAGTCCATTTTCCTCCCCAGGAAACGGTCACGGTGCGATGAAAAGGTTTCTTTACTGGCAGTCATCCATGAAGCAGCTCGTTACTCCACTCACAGTTCCTCAAAGAAGCTCAGCAGGTTTACGGCTACTGAACGGATGAGTTCAAAACTATAAATATTGTGTTGTGTTGGGAAAAAAACAAAGTTTAAAACAGTTCATTTGCTGTTTTATAAGCAGTGCAACTAGGAGTTAGCGTCAATTTAAGGTGTTATTCAAGCATTCTAATAGGCACTGATGTGTGAATTTCTTCGACTCTACCAACAAAAATTACAACTCAAATGATGAGAGTCACAGACGTGTTGCTTTAAGCGCTGCAAACACAGAAATCTCAGTTTGTATATTTTCTATTTTTGGACAGGTGTAGTTTGTTATACTTGTCTTTGCCTACATTCTCAAGACATGACATGAAAAAGCTGATTCGTTCACAGTTGTATACTTTGAAATACTTACTAAAGTTGATCTTACATTTGTTTTAAGACACTAAATGCTTGAATCATGGACATTTTTGTACTTACAGCAAGCATTTAAGACCTTTTTTAAATCTCGAAATATGGTATTTATCCGGACTTGTCAAGTGAAATAAGGGATTCTTTTTACTTTATGTTTGATATTGATTTTCTGAATATTTCTTTATAATTTTTATTGCATATTTTTATGACAACGTATTAAACAAGCTGAACAAAATTCAATTTCCCAACCTGAGGCTGAAAGTGGGTTCCGTCAGAAATTGAAGTTGCAGGTTTGAGCCCAACTCCAGCTGTCAAATGATGATGTATCTCTGGGCAAGACACTTAAGCTGCTTTCTATTTACATCAAACCAGGGAAAAGGGGAGTGGGAATGTTGTCATATCCGAGTTATCAGCATTCCAGCTACAATGTCGGAAAGAAAACTTAACAATCTACCTATCTATCTATTATTAACTGTTGTTAGCACGCCCTTTGTTGTAGTTCGTACATACAACATGAAGAATGTAAATGTGAACAATACTATGTACACTGCTCATTTGAGAATGTTGGGCAGAATAGGAGATAATTGATGTGCAAAATGACTGTGAAAAGGGTGTTTTGTGACATTACCCTTTGAAAAATAAAACTTTTCAAATGAAATGATCAAATGAAAGGTTTGCTTGCTTTTAGCTTAAAGAGAGAGTTCAGCACTTTTGAGGTGGGGTTGTATAATGTTTATTTCAATAATAAATGATACAGCCAAGGTTATTTTTTTATAAACATCTTGGCTCAAAATTAAAGCTCTCACTCCAATGAACCCGTCTCATATAAAACAGAATGCACAACAACACATAATCTTCATAGTTTCTCATAAGTGTAGTCAAAGAGAAATTCAGACTGAGTTTTTAATGGGACAGATGCACACCTCTGTTTGATTCAAGCTCTCACGTGTGTGTGCTTGCAGCTTGGTAAGAATTTTAGGCATATTTTTATGGATGTGTTCAGATAGATGGTCAGTCGAATAAAGTTGAAGCCACCAGAACTGGCAGTCTGTTAGACTTTTTTTTCATTAAATTTTAGTTTAGTTTTCTACTTTCTGATGTTTTGTATATGCCTATATATTTTGATAGTTTTTATCTGTTAGATTTTTATATTTTAGGCTTAGTTTTAATCTCTAACATGTTTTAGTCGTTTTAATTGTCTTTTTAGCATTAATTGATTTGTCTGATGTATGTGTGTATGTGTGTGTATGTATGTATGTATGTATGTATATATATATATATATATATATATATATATATATACATATATACATATATACATATATATATATACATATATACATATATATATATATATATATATACATATATACATATATACATATATACATATATATACATATATACATATATATACATATATACATATATATATATAAATAAATACATATATATATGTATACGTGTGTGTCAGTATTTAAGTCTTAATGTAAAGCACTTTAAGCTGCAATTGAATTTGTAGAACTGTGCTATATAAATAAACTTTAATTGATTGATTGATTAAAACAATTTATACTTAGTTTTACCACTTAAGACCTTCAGTCTTAGTCTCGTCTCCTCCTTTGGGTTATTTATTTCAAGTATTTTCAAAAGGCAGGCAAAAAACAACAACAAAGGAAAGCATATAGTGCAGTCGTTACATGCAATATATTCAAAAAGTGTTGAAAGAAAGTAAAACTTATCAAGTCCAACCCCGTCTCCATCAGTTAATTAAATATAAAAAAGTGTTTTTACACAATGATTTAGTGATTGAACGAAGCAAAAACCAAATGCAATCAAAACAACGGCAAAACAATAAACAACCAACAAAACAAAGTAGTCATCCTTCAGTTTAGTATGTTACCACCTGTTTTATCCATACATCTACTGAAAATCATGTTTGTATAAATTATTTAAAAATGTATCAGGTTTGAGCAATGCTTTAGATCTCATTGTAACCCATTCCATAATTGAACACCACACTGTGAAACCTAAAGTTTTCATTGCTGTGCGCGTCTTATGAATTTTAAAATCAAAATTTCAGCCTAAATTAAAACCCCCATCTCAATCTCTAAACAGTTTTTGTGTGTGAAGTAATCACCTGTCATTCATGACCACTGTAACAGATTTAAATACAGCATTTCTACAGCATATTTGATATTTACAGGAGCAAATTGATCCCAAAGTCAGGCCAATACCCAGTGAAAGTTTTCTGAAACCTCCCTTTATTTAAAGATCTTCTATTTAAGGAAACATGTAGAAAAGAGAAATGGTCATTATTTAAAGACGGCAGTTATAAATTGAAAGTGATGCCCCAAAAGTGGCAGCCATACTGGATTGTGGTTGAATTGATTTAAGACAGATTTCAGGCCTGCCATTTTCTATTAACAGCTGTCCAGCGATCCAAATCTGTAACATGGAGTGAGAAAGCTGTAAGGGGATAAATCGTGAGTTATGCCGTGTTTTGTGCTGCGGTTCAGAGTCGGGCCGGGTCAGGTTCAGTCTGCTCTCCTCATCCAGGTGTTGGAGGGGAAGGGTCCTTTCCTGCCAGGCTGCTCAGACTGCCAGCTTCTTACTGGAAAACTCCCGATGATGAAGACGCCAAAATCAACTGACCACTGATCAGCCTGACCACTTCATGCTGAGCCTGGTGCCAGCAGCTCGCTGATTAAAAGTGATGGACCGAAGATCCTGAGAGCAGCCAGTCAGCGGCTTGTTGACTGAGCTGACAGAAACTGTAAAAGGGAAGGAGAATATTAAACAGCAGCTGCTGATTTTAGCTGGTAATGAAGATGCTGATCAGTGTTTGACATTTAGTTAATATGAGTTAATGAGTGTAAGATTTTCTGCTTGAAAGACCTATTTTGCCCCTGAAAGCTGAAATCGTGGTTTAATGGTTTTGCAAAACTTGTTAAATAAAAAATGTAAAGAAAGAGCCAATACTTTAGATTTTAGACTGAATGCGAAATAGAATTAGAATGCTTTACGGCTCTGTGAAGTGTACAGATTGACCTTGAGGAAAACATTTTACTCACTGTTAGGGGTGTCCCGATACAACCTTTTCACCTCCGATACCTTCCGATGTTGCAGCCTTGAGTATTGACCGATCCGATATTATATTATTAGGAATCATACATATTTTAATAACTTATTTTGAAGCATGGAAGCATGGTACAAAAGGCTTTATCAAGTGAGATTGGTCAAAAAGAGAACTGTAGTCAGCAATATTAGGTATGAATGCACCATGGGGGGCCGAGCATTCAGCCGCTCGTCTCCCCAGTTATGGAACTCACTCCCCCCTGACCTCCGCAACACTGACTCCTTACCGCTCTTTAAAACAAGACTTAAAACTCTTCTGTTCAGACTCTCATACTCCCCCTGATCATTTGCATTTTGCAATACAAAGACAATTTGCATTTGTCTTTGTATTGTATGCTTGTTTTTATACTTGCTTTTTATGCCTGTTTTTAAAGCACTTTTTATTGATACTTCATGTGCTCTTTGTGACTCATGTAAGGTGACCTTGAGTGTTGTGAAAGGCGCCCTGAAATAAAATGTATTATTATTATTATGAAAAAACTAACTTTATTTGTTTTTAACCAATGGGTTAAATAAATTTTAAACTTAAGGCATAACAATAAAGTACATTTTAATAAAATAAATTAGAAGAACCTGAAAAGTAACCAGAACAAATCCAATCAAAACAAAAACATATATTTTTAAATGGCAAAATAACCACTGTTTAATTTAAACACATGCATATCCTACCACTAAAATAAATAAATCCAAAATTACTGCTTGTATAGGAATGTTTACATTGGAGGTTTTAGATGCAGGCCGAAAAAATCTGACCTGTGATAGACAGGTGACTTAATCCTGTAAATCAAACATGACTGAAGGTAATTTTACTTCAGGGTGTTTTAAGAGCGATCATTTTAGACCAAACCAGAGGTGGTGGAGAGCAGAGAGAGCCAGAGACTGTTCAAAGCTGGCTTACATATATTTGGTGGATTAGTGGTGGCAGTGTAGCTCAGTACATAAAGGCTGGGGACCAGAGGGTGGCTGGTTCGAGTCCTGATCTAAACATACCTGAAAGCTGGTTTGGTAGCTGGAGAAGCAAGCGGACTGTCGCTGGTTACAGCAGTGTGTAAGGGATTGATGTCACATTACTCTGGAGCTTCGAGGTCTAGGGTTTGCACTAGGGCTGAACAATTAATTGCAAATAAGATTAAATCGCAATTTGGCTTGTTGCAATCTTCAAATCGCAGAAGGTTCAATATTTTTAGTCCAAAATGTGTTGAACATTTTGGCATTGTGATGTAGTTTTTTAGCAATTTCATGCCTATTTTTTTTTACCTCTATTCATGCACTTTTTTCTCACTTTTAGACAATTTTACCTTTTTTTTAACCCCGTTTTTACAACTTTATGCGTATTTTGCCCCCATTCATTTTTTTGGCCACTAATTTCAAATTTAATTCTCAATTTTGCTGCCATAATCAATTTTCCTAAGCCGCTTTTGGATTTTTTTTTTTTGGCCAGTTTATCCCCTTTTTTTTTGCAATTTCATACCTATTTTGCACCTATTTATTAACCTTTTTCCGCTTTCATACCATTTTTATGCAGTTTTTACAATTTCATACCTATTTTGCTTCTGTTCTTCGCTTCCCCACTTTTTCTCAAATCTTTCATCCTTAGATTAATTTAATGTCATATTGGTTTTACTGTAAAAAGATCTACTGCTTATGTTTGTTTAAGAATACATGAGATGAGGAACATTAAAACAATTGCAGAGTAAATCGCAATATTGGGGAAAAAAATCGCAATTAGATTATTTTCTCAAATCGTTCAGCCCTAGTTTGTACCCTTGTGCCCTTAAACTTCATTGCAAGTAAACACCTACAAATGAAGTGGGATTAATGATGCTGGAGGTGAGGACGAATCAATCAGGAATGATGAACCTGACCTGGTGGAGCTGTGGGCCTGGTGCTCCAGATTGGACAGATGTGGATGCATCCTTAAGGAGCCTAAAAAAAGACATGCATATTACTATATAAATGAACAGATGCTCCCTTTTTGTATGCCAAATTTTTGTTTTTTTGTTCTTTTTGTCTGTTTTGTGCTTTGTTACCACCAAGGAAGTTATGTTTTTGCTGGGGTATGTTTGTTTGTTTGTTTGTTAGCAAGATCACATTAAAACTGCTGGATGGATTTTGATGAAATTTTAGGTGATGTCGGTAATGGACCAACTTAGAAATTAGCAGATTTTGATGATGATCGAGTTCACCACCATTAGCCAATGATTATTTTGCTCAATAACTGTCTAACTAAAAATGAAATCAACATGATTCTGAGTGTTAGATGTGGGTTTTTGGGTTCATGAATCATATTATGATGATAACTTTATCATAGAATTTTTGCTAATAGATGTAACAGCAATATGTGAGCTACCGTGGCATAGTGCTTTCTTGTTTAATATCTTTTATACTTATGACTAGAATGTATATTACCACCAGGGGCGGCAGTAGGATGGACCCGCCCAGACCATCTTTGGAAGTTAGGCAGCTGGAGAGGTGCCAGTTGACTTCCTGGGCACTGCCAAAGTACACTTGAGCGAAGCACTGACACCCTTCCCCCCCAAAAAAAACAAACAAAAAAAAGGAGCTGCTTGGTAGCGCTTCTTCAGGAGCAGCAAGCCATCACTCCGCCATCTCTCCATTAATGCATGATCGTAGGTCCACGCATGTGCATGTGTACTTCCGCCTGTGTTTGTGTAGCATGTTCAACAGAGCGGAAAGAATGGGATTTCCCCATGAGGGACTGATAAAGGATGCCTTTCTTTCTTTTCTTTCTTTCTTTACTGTGTCTACGATACCTTCAAAACAACATGATACATCTCAGGGGTTATTCCTTAAAAAACAAATTTCAACATCTGACTGGGTTTTAGGCCAAGAAAGTTTGCAAATGTGCACCAAGGACACGTGTAACCTTGTTTAAAAGAAGTAAATAAGTGGCCTTTAAATTGAATACATTTTTATATGTTCCTAATTTAGTTTTAAGGACACTTATAGTTTGTTTTCAAACAAGGACTGCTTGGACAAGGACATTGCTTACCTCTGGGTTTATTTTGGACCGTTAAAAGTGCAGCACACTTAGTTGCGTATGAGTGCAGGAGAGATACTTTTTCACAAACCCATTTTTAACATTGCACAGAACTCACCACCTTTTGACCCTTTGTCTAATGAAACATTGCGATCTGAGCCAGAAGAACCAGAGATGGAAACATCTGATTATTGGATGACGAGCTCAACCTCCTGAGCTACAGCCTGTCAAAAACAATTGAATTGTAAACATGCACCTCATTCAAAGGCTTACGGTCTCTCTCCCTCTCTCACAGGTACGAGACTCTGGCTGTAGCGACGGAGGCAGAGAGTCGACAGGATCCTGACGTGCCCGTTAAGGCGGGAGGCAAGAGGCTGACGGTGAGACCTAAACACTCAACACTCACTCATATATAATTTCAGTTATGTTTTGCATATAAATCATACCTGCACAAATACAAAAATAACAAATGTAGCGTGTTATGTTCCATAATAGCTTTTTTCCTCTTGGCCAGTGCAGAGTCAAAGGTTGCTGTGATGTGCTTACACCTCACCTTTATCACCACAGCTGCTAGCTTGAGGCCTTTCAGTATCATTAGTTTGAAAAAAAGAGCACAAAAGTGAAACTGCTCTACATATCAATTGATTTTTACATAAATTAAAGGATATGTTCGGTTTCTACAGCTTTCACATTGTTTATAGAATGAAGTAGAACCATATACTCACCCAGAAGGCTTTCCTGATCCAAACAGTGCTTAGGGAGATATTTAGATCCAAAATCGAGCGGCGGACATCCGTATAATGGTAGCACATAGGGTGTACAGCGCCGCTCCTAAAACTGCATTAATCGTCCAAAAACTCATTCTTTTCACCAATATTTCATCATGGTCCGCTCGGGCTACTCCTCCAAGACAGTCCGGTGTCGCTCCACCCATGTTTTTGTGACTGTGCTGACCTCTGAACTGAAAACTTTCTTTATGGCTGCCGCGCATGCGCAGTACGGCTCATTGTTTCAGGGGCGACCGCCGGCTACTCAACAACTTTCTTCTTCCAGTTTTGTGCAAAATGGACGAATATCTATCGGATGAAGATGTTGTGGATGAGAACTTTGAATATGATGGGTGTCCCTACAGTTTCGAGCCAGAGTTTACAGATGAGGAGCTCATCGAAAGGAGGAAGCCGTACTGCGCATACGCAACAGCCGTAAAGAAAGTTTTTAGTTCGGAGGTCAGCACAGTCACAAAAACATGGGTGGAGCGACCCCGGACTGTCTTGGAGGAGTAGCCCGAGCAGACCATGATGAAATATTGGTGAAACGAATGAGTTTTTGGACGATTAATGCAGGAGCGGCGCTATACATGCCCCGTGTGCTACCATTATACGGATATCCGGCGCTCGATTTTGGATCTAAATATCTCCCGAAGTACTGTTTGGATCGGAAAGCCTTCTGGGTGAGTATATTGTTCTACTTCATACTATGAACAATGTGAAAGCTGTAGAAACCGAACTTGTCCTTTAAGTTGTTAAAGATCCATATAAGTATAATATTGTCTTATTATTTCTCAATTATGAGCATAACTATTTTGTTTAAATTAAACATTCAGTGTCTCATGTGGCCTCCGAAGAGCAAAACATGAGTTTGAGGTGAACTATGAAACTTTATACCAGTCAGAAATATCAGATTTAACAGGTAGCCAGCTCTCTGTAACACTGTGGCTCTCAGGCCCAGAAAGGTTGTCGACCCCTTCTCTAAAGTTTGTAATGTGTTTAGTGTTCTGTTTACTTTTTAATGTCTATGGAAACAGTATCACAAAATCTACAAATCATCATCCTGTAGGAAATTTGGACCCTTTGACCTCCAAATTTCTTCCACAAACACAAAAGCACAAGATACACAACTGCCAACATACACAACTCATCGGTCTTTATTCATATCAGCTCATTTGTCAGCGTTTCAGCCCGCTTAAAATATTAAATACTAACAAAATGAAAGATGTGGATAAATCCAACTGCCTGCATAAACAGTTTGTGAAAAGTGTTTGGACAGTGCATGACTCACTCACACTGTATGTTATGCTTATTTTATTAGAAATTGAAGAATTAAGTGTTTATCTCTGTTTGGGTGTTCTCCTTCAGCCGGACTGGTCGTTTGTCCTGGGAGAGCAGGCCCTAGACCTCTCTGTGCCCTCCTTCTCGCACTCCTCCGCCGCCATCTTTGTCCTGGGGGAGAGGAACCTCTACTGTTTCCGTGACAACGGTCAGATCCGCTTCATGAAGAAGCTCGAGTTCAACCCGAGCTGCTTCCTGCCATACACAACAGGTAAACTAAAACACTTGAACTAAGTTTTGTTATTATAATGTATTTTAAGTTAACTCTAATCTTATTTGTCCAACCTAAACCCTGAGTATTTTATATGGTTTAAGTCTCCATGCAGATCTGCCAAGGAGGTTCACAGTGGATATTTAAGTGGGTAGAGGCTCACTGTAGGTGTGTTAAAAATGAATGCTGTCAGGAGATTAAAAAAACGGAGAGAATTATTAATTATGACCTGTAATTAATTAATATAATTAACCGCTTTTTTAATCTCACTTTAAAAATAGCTGAAAAAAGCCTCAAATTGAGGTATTTTCATTGTAATTCATTAGATTATTGTGGCAGATCAAAAGATTGTTCTCCACTCCACAAAAACTAAAGCACAAGAAGCCCAGTGCATAAAAACTCTCAGAGAGAATAAATTGTTTTTGTGCAAATTGTAGAGTGTCTCTTTAAAGGGATATGCCAACTTGTTTTTTTGTTTTTATGTCTTTCCTCACTCCATAGTCCATGACAAGCCATTCTTTAGACTGTGCATGCAGTAACAAGGAAGAGCTGGGCAGAGCTCACCCTTGTGTTAATTTTGATAGCACTTTTAGTTATAGACTTTTTCCTAGAATTAATCATCTAAACTATTTTTGATTTTAGTCTAGTTTTAGTCAAATTTAACAACACTTTAGTCAATGGTCAATCAGTGCTTTCTGCATTTTATCAACAGTTTGTTCAAAAATCACCCAGACTTTAAGACCATGGAAGCAAAAGTTTAAATGCTAACCCATTTCTGGGTTGAGAGACTCCTTGCTTCTCATAAGTGACCCTTTGTCAAGCCCCTCCCACAAACGGCTACTGTCTAATCCCACATTAGCAACCATAACTATGCACAAGAGGCCTGTCAAGCTTTTGGCCGAAAACGATGCCTAAACGGTGTGCATACGGGACTAGCAGGTCCAACAGTTGATATCCGATAAATTTGGAGGTTGGTGTTAATTTTTTTGCCTTCCCCAAACTCAAGACATAAGCAGAAAGATGTTGGTTGTAGATAAAGCACAAGAGCACTCACTCATTTGTTCTAAAGTAAGGTGCTAACTAACATTAGCTAACCATAGCTCTGTGTGCTCGGTAAGACAACATGAGCAATCAAAGATGTCTCAATAGTAGGTTACTTCTGTTAAAGGTGCAGTGTGTAGAATTTGGCAGCATTTCCCCAAACAGAAACGGTGAGTATAGGATATAATGTTTGTATTTCTATTCAAAGTCTGTCAAAATAGGAGTACAATCATCCCCATAAAGCGTTTGTTCTATTTTTATTGAGTTGGAATAAGCCTGAAAAAATGTACATTGTACAATGTACAATGTACATGTGGGCCACATTAATGTAGGCCTACATAACGATCCACCGCGTTGTCTCCGGGTGGATTTTTGGGACAAAAAGAACGAAATGCGAATCTGTCCGCCTGTTCTGACATCTACCTGAAACGCAGGCAAAGATTAGGAGAGAGGACAGCGGTGGATGTATAGACAGTTGTTACTGTGCACTAGGGATTTAAATTGTGTGTATTTTACAGTTAAAGCTTTGAAAATGGAAGACCATGTTTATTCAAAATCACTTGAGAGTCGAGAGTCCGATCAGCAAAGAAAGCAATGACGAAATGAAGCAGAATCGTGATAGAAAACGTCATAAAACAAGGGTAAACATTGGTGTTGCTTTTACAAGGTGGAGAGCCTTGTTTACAAAGTTGTGTTTGAAGACTGACGCCGAAGTTGCTTGTTTTCTGCTGGACAGGTAAGGGTGCAGTATGCAGTTTTATAACGTTTTGTAACAGTGTTTATTATGTTTAAACTGCGTTGTCCATTGGAGAGAAACCCAATTTCAGCAGCAGTGCCAACCGTTAACAAAGCAGCTAACAACTGACCTATAATTTATATAATAATGGTTACAAACCTCGTCACTTTAGTAAAGGATGCCGTGTTCATGATCCCTTTTGGTCCTCACAGTGTTCCGTTGCTCAGCAACGTAATGTTTTGGTTACGGTTATGCCGGGCGGACACTGTGCGATTTCGAGGGGATTTCACCACGATTTTGCCATCGCAGACCACGCTGCGTCATTGTGGAAACATCGTAGCGTCGGGATGTCTGGTCGGGAGGTCGTAAGCCGTACATTGTGAGAACACTCACGAGGAAGGATTAATTGCTTCTACGTTCTAACGATAATGCTGTGACCTTCCGATCAAACTTCTGGCATGTCAGAAATTTTCGCCGTAGCTCGTACAGTGTGAGTGGTGTTACGTCACGATTCTACGTTTGCACCTATTGTCTGTTTGCACTGACTGTCGTGAAAGGAGTCGGAATTTTATTCTCCGTCTTTAGCTCTATTTACTACTTAATACTAGATGTTATTTTTGGCACCACGGGGAGCTCTTTGAAATTCGCTGTGTACCTGCACGAGTATACTGGCAAGATCGATCATTCATTCATTCATTCATTCATTCATTAGTAACTATGTTCATCATAACGTTATCGGCTACAGATGAGGAATTTGCTGGGGCAGTATGGTGTTTAAAGCAACATTGGCTGGCTAATGCTCACGTGAAACTATCATAGCTACTGTAAAACAATATATAGTTTAACATTAACGTTACCTCAAGCTCCTGACGAAGGATGGACGAGGGGAAACTTGACAGGCGTAGCGACAATAACCAAGGTGGCGAGGCTTAGCGAAGGGTCAGTTGGTTCATGTTGCAGATATGCAATGAAAGGTTGATATTTACGATGACACCTAGGGTTGATTATTGGCAAGAAACTCACAATATGATATGTATCATGATACTTGGGTCACGATACGATAATGTCATGATATATCACGACATCACAATATTATGATGTATTACGTTATTCTACAGTTAAATAAGAAAAAAATAGAGATGGTGTTTATGTAAACCACACAATATTACCTAAAACTACAAGTTTTCCATTTTGTTTTTAAAATATGTCAAATGCAGCGTTAAATGCATACACTTAACTAGAAAATACAGAGTGCATCAAGCCACTTTACCTAATGTTGCAAAGAAATTATTCTTGTTTTTCTCTTTAACTAAATATTTAAAGCACCCTAACCTGCAATGCAGCTCAAACTTAAATTGGACACGAGGAACAAAGTGCTTTGAGCTACCGACAGCACAACAGTAAATAAAGAAAAAATCACATTTTTCTCTTGTCACTGTCTGAACTGAATAGACTGCATAAAAAAACTGTACATAAGTATTTATAAATTGTAATTAAATTCCAACCCTGATAAAATATGAGTTCTTGTTTATACAAAAAAATCGATATTAAGGTTTGAAATATTGATATTGTATCAGTGGTCAAAATATCGTGATATATTGCTGTGTTGATATTTTTTCACACCTCTACACATACCTATGGATTATTGTAAAAGCAGACTCACCTTTCTTGTTTCAGTCGGAGTTCGAAAATATATGTTTAACAGGCCAAAGGAAAGTTTCCTTTTTGAAGCTATTACTGAAACATACTATGCTTGTCTTTCCAAAGAGAAAGTCAAGTCTAGTAAATTTGAGACATTATTTATAATAGTAATCATAATGAGGTGATTAATACTCAAAAACTAAAGTAAAGCACATATGTCAGAAAGAGTATGAATAGAGCAAACAGTGTTTAAGCAAAGCCAAATGAATGTGCAATAACATCTGCAACAAACAAACATAAGGACAGACAAGAGTTAGAGAATAAAGGAAGATTTGAGCAGCTTTACAGAAACAAACATAAACAGGAGTGACAGATAAAACTGCATGGAGATATGGCAAGTAGCAGGGCAGTTTAGAGGAATACAAAACACATAAATAACTCATAAACAACCCATTTTTTGGTGTCACAATGTATTGGCAAGAAGTGGGTTCATGATTTAGTCAAAACGGTCTCCAGTGTGATTTGCAATATGAAATTCATGTCAGTCGACTTTAAAACAGGATTTGGACTATGAGGTCATATAAACTCCAGTGAACCAGGACTAATGAAATTCTGTCTCCGTGAGGCGTGGATTTCTCCAGGCTTTAAGAGCGAGCCTGTCTAAAAGAGGCAGAGCAACATTTACTTGTAATAAAATATATGATATACAGATAGTGAGGAGTAGGGTGCTAGTTTGGTGGTAGAACCTGTGTGTATGCTTCTATGCCTGGGTTTGAAATAGGCCGAAGACCAGTTTAAGTGTCCTATCGGCACAAAATGCTAAAAAAACAAAACTCAAAAAAAAAAATAAAGATATTAAGGGGTAAACCTAGGGCTTGGTGATATGTCCTCAAAATAAAATCCCCATTTTTTTTTTCCAAAAATCTCAATTTTTTATTGATTTTCTTCCCTCTCAAGGGCAAAAAACCAAGTGACACAAAAGGATCAGGATTTGCTTTTCTGACAAAAGTATGTTCCAAACTAAACAGAATTTCCCTCTTAAGTTGAATAGTGATATTTTTTCCATCTAATGTTGATAATGTAGTTTTAACATAGGCAGGTTTGTCTTCATGAACACTAAATTCTGAGCTGTCCCACAGCACTTAACATGAAACTCTCTGATCAGTAATTAATCTTATTAAAAAAACGGATACACGCCTAAACCTGCTAGTGCAAACCCTGAAAAAGCCTACCCGAATGAATTTTCAGTGTTCATATTTTCAAACAATGCAATAACTTACGGAAAGTAAGTCAAGAAATTTTTTTTTTTGACTTTTTCAAATCTTTTTAAATCAATCTGAACATTCAATTACTAAAATTATTATTAAGTTTTAACATCCATGGTTAACAGTACTAATTATATTTTAGCATAAAAAACATAATTTTGGCCAAACAAACTTCTACATACTGGTATATTAACTATTACAGAAACAACTTAATGTACAATTTATGCCAATTTATGCTGTGCTAAATTAACAGCATTATCAAAATAAATAAAGTGTTTCTGAAATGGTTTATAAACCACTGTGTAGATGAGCTTTGACTAAAGGATGTTTTTTAATGCTTGAACATAATTGTTGTTGCCATCCATGAGCTGTGTTCGAAATCATCCACTCATTCACTCACTCACTATTCCCTATGTAGTGTAAATGAAATAGTGGACTCCATAGGGAATGACCAAACGACATTTCGAACGCTACACTGAGATTATCTAAACGTCGTAGCGTCAGTAGATGAGACGGATATTCCTGTGATGGAAGTGGACGCGCCAAAAATCATGTAAACAAACCGAGCACTCTGGAGGATAAGTAGCAAATTTTGAAGCTGTTTTCAGCGGCTAAAAGACATAAAAGGGTAATGCTATGAACTTGTCAAAGAAACTTTAACGTTTTTTTACATTTATGAATGGAAGCAGCACCTAACAGCCTACCTTCTTCTTCTATGGAAAACACGGCCGCATTGCATTGTGGTATAAAGGAGTACAATTTAGGGTACATCGTATGTACATTACCTTTTGCTGTGCATTGTTGGTATTTTGTAGTGCACTATATAGTAAATGAAATTAACTGCTAAGAATTCAAACAACTCTACAAAATGGTGAACACGCTATATAGTGCACTATATCCTTGATAGGGAACGATTTCGAACACAGCTATGGATTTTCTAACATACTTTTGATTTTTAATCTCTAATTTAAAAAAAAAAGTTCTAAAGTTTTTCTTGATTATAACATGGCAAAATTTAGTTATCTACTTGAACACCTCAACAGAAAAATTACTTTTAGTGGTTGAATGTTATACTTTTTTATCTGTATGTTTGAAGGTAAAGTCCATTTGAAATCCCTCACACCCGTGTAAAATGTGTGTCCAATAATAATAACATTTTCATTTTCAAATAGGCCTGTCACGATAATCAATAAATCAATTAACCGAATGACAAATTAAAAAGTCTTTGGTTAGTTTGCTAGCCTCGATAAACTGACACGCGCATGCACGTTTTTTTCAACCTCTCTTTCTACCAAAGAGGCTGAATGAGAAGATGGCTCACTCTGACCATCTTTCTTCACACCAGGGTGCATCTGTTCTATGGCAGATTTAGGGGGTTTATAGCAGAGTGAACATCTGTCAGAAATGCAATCTTTGGGGGTAAGCTCTCTGTGTGTAAGCTCGCGCTTCTTGAAAGCAAGCCTCCGTCCTTGACAGCCCGCACTTACTGAGGCGTTTGGTCGGCAAAGGAAATGTAAACAAAGCAGCTCAAAATGGTGCGCTCACAAAGTGTCGTTTGCTACATTGCAAAAGAAATGCAGCCCTTCAATACAGTTGAAAAACCAGCAATGTTACAAACGTTTGACAGACAAGAGAAAGTACATGTATCAAACAATTCCGGAACTGAAAAACTCCATTTTATTTGTTTTTATTTTTGTGTGTTTTTATTGGAGTTCCATTTTTTTCTTTACAGAGACAGGGTCTATTTTTGTTTTTGATTAGTATAATTGTTTTTATTTACATGCAATTTTTCCTGAAACAGTCCTTTTCATTTTCATTGTTTTTTTTTTCTTTTTTTGTTTGCTAAATTTATTATATATTGTATTTTTATTTAAAAGATCTTGACCTTTCAATTACAGTTAAATACTCTTAAAAAACTAAAGCTTCTTGCTATTGATATGGTTTACTTACTTTATTATGACATATACTATTATAACATTAATGAAAAAAATGGGAAAAAAAACAAAATAATGTTGACAATAACTTTTTTTTTTAAGTATGTTTTTGGGCATTTTGTGCCTTTGTTGATAGGAGAGTGACAGTGAATAGGCTTATGAAAGGGGGAGAGAGAGTAGGGGAAGACACTCTGCAAACTGGTCACAGGCTGGATTTGAACCTGGACTGGCAGAAGCAATTACATGGGGTGCCTGGTTGCTAACCACTCCGCCAAAACAGCACCCCATGTTGACAATAACTTTTTTGACAATTATTGTCCAGCAAATTTTGTTTCTTCTTGTGTCGGGCCTAGTTTCAAATGTGTTTTTTTTTGCAAAACTATAAATATAAATATTTATGCCACACAGTATAATTATATGTGTTAATTGTATTAAATTTTCATGCTGGGCGTCAGTTTTGTTATTGTTTGAAACCATTACATTCCTGAATGATTCTGTTGTCACATCAAAGGCTTTCACAGCACTTCAAAGGCATCAAAGGCTTTCACAGCACTTCTACGTTATACTGTATATTCACATCAAAGGCATCAAAGGTGTTCACAGCACTTCTACGTTATATATTTCCACACATTGCTACCGCAAATCAGATACTACTGCGAGATGGGTTCATCAACTTCAGTACCTAAGATTACAGCCCCAGAGGGCAGCATTGAGGCGGAATCTAACACGTTTGGATTTGGGAAGGAGATAGAAAAAGAGGCAGCATGCACTTTGAACAAACCCTCCACACCACGAGACAAAGACGAGGTCATAAAAGCCTTGCAGAAGGAGGTTGAATTCCTGAAAAATGAGTTGTCGACCAAGGATCAGCAGCTTGACGACTCGAAAGACGAGCTGCAGGAGCTGACAAACAGCTTCACTGAGGCCATAGAGGATCTGCAGGAGGAGGTTGATTTTCAAAACGCGGTGATATCTGCCAAGAACAAGCAACTTGACGACTCGATGGATCAGGTGAATAAGCTAAAAACCAGCGTAAAAGACAGAGATGAAGCCCTGAATGCACTGCAGAAGAAATTGGAGAAAATTCAGAAGGAGAGGGACCACCTGAAAGTGTGGGCAAATGATCTGGTGAAGGAGAATATGTCTATGGAAAAGAAGGCTGAAGTACACTCCCAGGACTCGGGTAACCTGAGGGCTAAGTTCACAGATTACATGGAGGAAAAAGGATTCGGATTGTTAAAGGAGATGGTTGACAAAGCCACAGACACTTTGGACACCGATTCAGAGCCACGAGACAAGGATGACGGCATGAAGGCACAGCAGACTGACTTTAGGGAGAATAAGGAGGCATCAGTCAATGACCAGCAGCTTAATGTCTCAGACACTGAGCTGGAGGAGTTGAAAACCGGGACCTCTGAGCTCACCCAAAGTGAGGCAGAAAGTATGTACCATCAGCTCAAGGAGCAGCTGGATGACTCAAAGATTGAGCTGGTGGAGCTAAATACCAGTATCTTGGAGCTTACCTTAAGCCTTGAGGAACAAAAGGAGGGGAAGCGTGCTCTAGAGGAGAGACTAGAGGAGGTCCAGACAGAGATGGACATGGAGACGCAGAGGGCTGATATCCTCCAGCACTATCTAGACGAGGTCTTATTCTTGTGGATTTTACACGAAAACACCTCTGCATGGAGAAAGTTCAAGAAGCTCATTACCCGAGACAGATTCCGTGAGTTTAAACTGCGGAATAAGCTTGAACAGGTGTTCGAGCTGGTGCACACGACAGCCCCGACTAAACATCCGGTTTCAGCTTCCATTGACACTGAGGTTTTTCCTTCGGGTTGTCGGGTCGCGTGGGCAGCAATCTAAGCAGGGTGGACAAGAGGGTAGCCTCTCTCCGCTTTTGGAGGGGGAGAGAACCTGACCGTTGTTTGTGCATATACACCAAAAAGCTGTTCGGAGTATCCATCCTTTTTGGATTCCCTGGAGGGGGTGCTGTAGAGTGTCCCTTCTGGGGACTCTCTTGTTTTACTGGGGGCCTTCAATGCTCACATTGGCAATGAGAGTGAGAACTGGAGGGGCATGATTGGGAGGAACGGCCCCCCCGATCTAAAAGAGGTCCGCCTTTTCAAGAAGGGGGACCGGAGGGTGTGCTCCAACTGCAGGTGGATCACACTCCTCAGCCTCCCTGGTAAGGTCTATTCGGGAGTACTGGAGAAGATGGTCCGTCGGATTGTCGAACCTCAGATTCGGGAGGAGCAGTGTGGTTTTCGTCCTGGTTGTGGAACTGTGGACCAGCTCTATACCCTCCATAAGGTGGTTGAGGGTTCATCCGAGTTTGACCAACCAGTCCTCTCACTCAGAAAGGGATTGAAAAAGCCATCTTGTCACTGAACTCTAACAAGTTACCTGGTGAAGATGGTTTCCCTTCTGATTTTTTTAAGGAGTTTAAAGACCTGCTTGTCCCTCTTTTTATGGATGTCTGAAAACTGGCAACTAAAATTCAAACGCTACCAGATTCTTTCTCTACAGCCTTAAAGTGATATTCCGGGATGAACAACTTGGGTCCTATCACAAGGTTTAGGTCAGAAATTACCCCTACAGCAGTGTTTCTGTGTCACAGAAACCCAGGACGCTAGGACCAAGCGTGCCGTTTCTCCTCCAGCCCAGCTCGACTGCTGATTTGGCTGTACTCACACGGGGCCATATTTTACTTGACCAAAAACACAAATAAACGGACTCCCACTGAAAAAATCTGATATCGGTCTGCATTCACGCTTTATTTAGAGATTTTTCAGCGCGTTACTTTCACACAAAAACACCGCTAAATAAGACTCTATTTCTCATAGCGTCGTAAAACGGCCTCCGCGGAAGAGCCTCCGGCTCTGCAGCGGAGCCTCCGGCTCTGCAGCGGAGGCTGTTCCTTCCCAGAGTCATCAACAAAGACCAAACAGGTTTCATAAACAACAGATTCTCAGGAGATAATCTCCGTAGACTTTTTAACATAATTCATATAGCAAACACCAGGAATATCTTTAAATGGGATCCAAATGGTTTTACATACCTGGGTATCCAGGTAGATAACAATTTGAAGAACCTGTATAAACTGAACTACCCTGAACTACCCAAAAAGAAAGTGATCTTAACAAGTGGGCAAACCTACCTCTGACCCTATATGGTAGAATGAACTGTATAAAAATGAACATTTTGCCCAAGTCAATGTACCTATTCCAGTCACTCCCTGTCCCTTTTCCCAATAAAATCTTTAAAACTCTTAATAAAAGCATAAGTACATTCATCTGGAACCATAAAGTACCTAGGGTGAGCTTGGAGAAACTGTCCCTTGATTATGAGATGGGTGGCCTCCGACTCCCCAACATTAAATTTTACTACCAGGCAGCGCACTTGAGATTTCTCCTACCTTTGTTTGAACAAGACTCTGGCCCTTCTTGGACACAAATTGAACTATACAACTTTGATGAAGAGATGAGAAATGACTTTATATATAAACGGAACCCAAAAAGTATCAAAAGTAAAACCAAAAACCCACTCACTATGATTAGATCATGGTTTGAGGCTCATAAAATGATCCGTGTCAGGGTTGATATATCACCCAAATCACCCTTATGGAAAAACAATCACATACCAATGTTCTCCGATAACAAAATCTTCAAGCTTTGGCACGACAAGGGGATAATATTCTTTGAGCATTGCTACAGAAATAACATATTCATGTCCTTTGAACAGCTTAAAGCAAAATATGATCTATCCAACAAACACTTCTTTTGCTATTTACAACTGAGATCACTCTTGAAGAAAAGTTTGGGGGAACAAATGACGTTGCCTAACCTGACAAAGGTGGAGGAAATATTTCACAATAGCAATGAATCAAGTCAATTTATTAGCTGGATGTATCTAGCAATGAATTTCCGAAAAAATAAATAAATAAAACGATCAAGAGAGAGATGGGAAGCTGACTTGGGTATTACGATACATGAGGACCTATGGTCTGACTTATGCCAGAACAGTTTATTTGCCACAATGAATGCCAGACTTAAACTGGTCAATCCTAATTTCATTCATCAACTTTATCTAACTCCTCAAAAGTACATTGGTACAAACCCACAATCTCCAATATCTGTTTCAGATGAGGAATTGTTGAAGGCACCATGCTTCATTGCACATGGCAGTATACCAAAGTTTCTACATTCTGGCGAGGCATATGTAACACACTGAATAAAATCATGGCTATACCAATTCCATTAGATCCTTGACTCTGTCTTCTAGGAAATGTAACAAACCTGAATCTAAGTCAGAATTCTCAAAATGTATCGATTTAGCTCTTACTGTCTCTAGAAAATGAGAGAAACTTCCTTAACCTGGAAGTCGGAGTCCACCCTTTCTCTGTCAAAATGGATATCAGAAATGATGACTTGTCTGCCTTTGGAGAAGATCACTTATGTCATGAGAAATAAATATGATATGTTTTAAAAGATCTGGCAGCCCTTTATTAAATATATAGAAACATCACCCTTACCAGTTGTAGACTCACTCTGATTATTGAACCTTTTCAGACTATATGGTCTGCTAATATGTTTGTGTACAATGATTGAGACATTGTGGTGACATGTATCTCAGTGTAATTTGTGTATAAATTTTCTTTTAACTAATTTGTCTTTATTTCCTTTCTCTTTATTTATTGTATCCATCATTTAATTTGATCTTACATGTTTATTCAGTTATCGTTGTATTTTACGTACCTTTTATTTATTGAGTTTAGTGGGAATAAGTTGTAATGTTCTTGCATAAACGAAAACTGCAAAATAAAGTATTCAAAAAAAAAAAAGAAGAAGACTGGTTCCAGAGCCCAAGCTATGAGTTGAGGTGAGTCTGACTATATCTAGTCGGAACCGCTCAACCTCGCGCACCAGCTCTGGCTCCTCCCCCGACAGAGAGGTAAAGCTAGACGCTGCAGCGGGGATCGGACTGCCAAGGTCTCTCCCTTCGACTGCTGCCCGGCTCACACTGCATCCGACATATATAAAGCACTTTTCATACAGTAAAAAGAGGGCTAGAATATATAAATAAATACAATAAAAAACTAGATTACAATAACAAATAAAAATATTACATTAGTTAAACGCTAAATTAAATTCCGTAAAATACCAAATAAACGCTGAGTTCCAATTAATTGCTGGTTTCCAAATAATCACCGAGTGTAATCTATTCGGCTCAGCCTACAATCTACGGTCGAAGTTACAGAACACACATGCAAACGCTGAGCTCACAGCTGACGGTGCACGTTTGTAAAGAAACATGATCAGACTGTACCTTAAAGGAACACTACACCCAAACAACGATTTGGCCTCATTTTCTACTCACCCTCATGCTGAACAACACTGTGGAGTACTTTTGGAACATCTAGGATGCAGCCGGAGATCTGGGGGTATACTCGCTGTCCACTGGCATTGATATCATGACTTAAATAAGAGCCCGAACAAACAGTGTCCTTAAAAGTCCACAAAAAGTCGGCAATATTCCTCCATACTGCTCCTGCGATGTAATCCAAGTGTCCTGAGCGGGTAACGTCCACCATTTATTCGAAACGACATCATTTAGCACATGTTTATAGCCTAAACAGTACTACTTCGCATTTCTATGATACACTTACGGGTGCCCTCACGGGGCAGCGGCTGATAAACCAAGCGAATCGCACTCTGCAATAACTAGGAGGCGTAGAACAAGAAATCCCACATTCTGCTGTGGCGGCAGCGGACAGACACAAGAGGGTCAGCAGAATGTGCAGGATTTCCGTGCACCGTAAGTGTATCATAGAAATGCAGTAGTACTGTTTAGGCTATCATGTGCTAATGATTTGTGATAAATGCGTTGTTCACTGGATAATCCCATATAAAAGCACATTGTTGAACTGCTCAAAACTGTCGTGGAGAATCGCCGCTCTCGGTATAGCGGGATGGAAGCCTAATGCAGTCCTAATGCGAGCGGTATTAGCGTGGCATGTACGGAGCTCAGTCGGGCTGAACGTGGCCCAATCGCGGCTCAATCCTGAAAGCTTTATGAGGACGACTGACAAGGATGTATCCGTATGAGCCCCGACTGTGTCCCGTTCAAGACGGCGCAAGCGACAGGGCTCAGTCGGGGCTTACGTGACGCGAACTGAGCTTGAGCGGGGCTGAGTCCTGCCAGCGGGATGGAATCCTTGTCATATCGCTGTATTAACCTAACTGGAGCGGGACAAACGCCCCCTGAAGCGCTGTAGCTGCGCCACTGACGGTGTATTTACGGAGTGTCTCCAGGGGTGAGACAGTAATTTAATCCCGTATCATAGCGATCACACCAGCCTCCTCAATCGTGTACAGTCGTGCACAGTCGCTATGAGAAACGGGAATGTGTGACTTAGGCATTAACAATCCACATGGTTTATTTGTCTCTCTGGACGTCCTGTCGGCTTCTCCTCACTCTGTATGTCAACAGAATGCACGTTGGTGTACGGTGCGCTCTGTTTTACGACAGTACAGTTACACTCAATGACCACAGAAGCCACTAGGGCGAAAATGACAGAATCTTACACACTAAGGCTTCACAAATCCAAGGAAGAAGACGTTGCCACTGCCGCTGCATGTTATTTGCCCTTAACGTCAGGAGACCAGTCAGGTCAGTTAGCGGTACATTGCTGCTTATCTCCATGGCCCCGGTGCAGCCAAAAAAAAGAGGCAAGACCTTAACTTAACTACTTACTACTGGAAGGGTAGTTTCTTACCAGTTTTAAGTGTTTAGAGAGTCCTGAGTTGAAAGAAGAAGACAAGAGTATAACTATAGTACTGTAATCTTGCTGTAAGGGTGATATTCATACTGGTGTATATAAATAATTTGATTACATTTACCATATTTTTTCGTTTTTTTCTAAGCAAGTTTTTTGTGGGAAAGGAATTAAATGCCTGTTCCAAATAGTCGCCTGGTCCCAAATAAACCCCTGGTGTGCTCAGTGATTTAAACATATAAACCCCGGCTATATTTGGTATTTTGCGGTAGGTGGGTCTTGAGCCTACTTTTAAAAGTATGAACATTCTCTGCAGCCCTCAGGTCCTCTGGCAGGCTGTTCCACAGACGGGGGCCATAATGCTGGAAAGATGCCTCACCATAATTCTGTTTTTGAGCTTTGGTAATCATTAAGAGGCCAGTGCCAGAGGATCTCAGGGTCGGCGAGGGTTCATATGGTAAAGGCACTTCTGAAAGATAAGAAGGTCCAAGACCCCTAAGGCATTTAAAAACCATTAAAAAGGACCTTACAATCAATACTAAAACAGGGATTTTAAAACCGGTGTAATGTGTGCCCTCCTGCTGGTCTTCTGAACTTGAGATGTTTCTTTTTGGAGGACCAGAATGCAAGGTGTTACAATAGTCAATACAACTGGAGAGCATGCATTAGCGTCTCTGTGTTAGCCCCGGAGAGAAATGGGTGGGCTCTGGCTATGTTCTTTAAATGATAAAACCCTGTTTTTGTTACATTTTTAATATGTGTAATAAAGTTGAGCTCAAAGTTAAAAATGATGCCCAGATTCTTCCCCTGATTGGATAGATTTAAAGACAGGGTTTGGAGTTTGGATAAAAGTTTCTCTCCTTCTCTCTCTCTTCGCACACACTTGTCCAATCAGTGATGACTTATTTGGCCCGCAAATACCTACCTCTTTTGGTAGCTTAATGTTGACGTGTTTTGTTGTTTGCTGTTGTGTTTAGTTCTTTGCTGTTGTGGTTTGCACTTCAGGGCCACCATACAGATCTCATGGAGGTTTGTAGTGAAACAGCAGTGTCATTACACACATCTGCACACAAACGCATTTTAATGAAGGCAAACTTTTCAATTGTATTCACCAACTAAATGAAAAATGCGTCTCCCCTGGTCAGAGTATTGCTGCAGCAAATCCACATTTCATTGGAGGAGCGATACCCAACCAAGCACACTTAGCAGCGCATGTTGCTCGGTAGCTGCTGTTGTTGTTATTCCTAGGTCTTAAGTTTGTCTGGGCATTTCCTGATCCACTGTGTTAGCATCAGGTTTTCTCCGGGTTGCTCCATTTTTTAATCTTGCAAAGCAAACGGACCTGCTTGAGTCATTGTCTGAAATCCCACATGTCCAATTACTGATTAGATTCATCTTGTCTTCTTAGAACATAAGTTTTTTTACTGTTCTTTTATTAAGACAAAAAAGGTATGGTTACCTTGACATGTTTCGACGTTACTCTGCCATCTTCTTCAGAGAACTGTCATCCTGACAGCTGTGACGTGTCTTTATCAGCTGTTTCCGGCTGCTCCCGGAAACGGCAGAGTAACGTCGAAACATGTCAAGGTAACCATACCTTTTTTGTCTTACTAAAAGAACAGTGTACACTTATCCCACATGTCCGTCTTGCCAACTGCCTTTGTCCAACGACTTCACTCGGCTAAATGCTTAACGGCCCAATCAGGCAAGAGAGGTGGGAGCTGTGGACGTGATGACAAGAGGAAGAGATTGCATGTTTGAAAACAATGGCGGCTTCTGAAGTGGTCTCAATATCTGCATTTCTTTTAACAAAAATGGAATGCCGATGATTTATGCAGCGGCATTAGCACCCCCCTGCCACATTATTTCACTGAATATGAATATGATTGATCCCCCGCCGGTGATCAGATGATCTGCTCAATGTTTCCTTGTGGCATCAATCTGGATCTGATCTAGATGAAATTGACCGTGATGATAGAAATTTGTTATATATGTTGTAATTTTGAAGCAAATCCATCAAGTAATGTCAGAAATACTGTATTATTTTTTAAAAAATATGGACCAATGCTAAGTTGTGGGACTTTTTGCATGTTCAGGGAATTTTTTTCCATCCATACAAATAAGGGCTGGGTAGTGATTTAGATTTTCTGGATCAGTTTGATTCGATATTATAAGGTCTCACATCGATTCGATTCACCATTCAATTTGATATTTATTCAGTCTGGAATATCTCAGTTAAAATAATGCTGTACATTTAAAAAGTGACCTTTTGACCTGATACATCAATAAAAATTGTTTTGACATTAAGAACTGAACCCAAAGCAGTTACATTAATCATATATTAATGATATACAACAATGCATCTTCTGCATATTGCTTGTTTTTGTCCAACTCATGTTTTCCTTCGTACTTGTAAAATCCAAAATACTGTACATCCATGCATCAGCCTTTAAACTTGCCAGTGGTGCCCATATAGTGCTTCCACGATGTTTGTTTGCAGTGGAAAGCAGCGCTAAACGCTGATCACGCGAGACTAGCAGGGTTGATACCACAGGATGCTTCTCTGCACATCCAAAGAAGATAAAACTACCCAAGTTAAAAGATCGATCTTTGGATTTGATGGATCGATTATGAACCAGTTAAAGGAAAATCAATTTAAATCGATTAAATTGATTTTTGGAACCTAGCCCTATTATAAATATGCTGATCACTACCAAAACATAATAGCTTTTTCCTTGGACCAAACCACACCTCTAGTAAAATGTACATGTAAATTCATCCAGTAGTTTTGGTGTTATCTTGCTAACAGACAAACAGACACACAGACAGATGCTGGAGAAAACAGCCTCCTTGGTGGAGGTAATTAACAATTAAAGACTCTCAAATGTTTCAGGTGAGGTACCGGTTTCCTCCTCTTTTCCTTTTTCCAAAACTACTTCTAGTGTCTGCTGCATCTTCTCGTACCTCCGTCTGAAGGAAACTTTCTAAATCAACCTCTCCCTGTCTTCTCCACACCTGTGTGTCTGCCAGCTGTTTGTCAGACACTGACGAGGGGAAACAAAAGTTGAGGAGTGGTATGACTGAGAAGTTTTACTGACAACCCTTTGGGTAATAGGACAATGACACAGTTCCCAGTCTATCTCTGGATTGAGGCCACATGACTATAATTGTTCTTTATCTCTCAGGGACAGCTTGGCTCGACCCGCTTTCAGTCAGCGTGGTGACACCAGAGCGAGAAACAAAAACATGCGGGGGTCAGCAGGGCCTGAGGGAGGTGATGGGTGAGAGCAGAGAGTCACAAATGACAGTATTTGAGCATTATGCTTTAGCTTCTGTGTGTTTTTTAAAAGTATGCATTAATGCAAAAGTAAAATTCGACAAAAATACACATTTATTATGGAATTAAACATAAAGTCAAGTTTGCATCTAAAGAAGAACAACAGGTGTGATGCTGCACTAACCTGATGCACCAGATGGATTATGAAATAAACTGTATTTCACTAGTCCATATCCAACAGGTGAAATTAATGAGATGTTTCGCTACAAAGCTTCTCCCAAACTTAATCTGTCACTCGACACACCAGATGAACCCTTTAAGGCCTGTCGCAATAATCAACAAATCAATTAATGACACAATAAATAAAAATGTCCTTGATAAGTTTGCTCAATAAATTGACACGTGCATGCAAGTTTGTTTCCCTCATTTCTTTCTACAAGAACAGGCTGGATGAGAAGATGGCTCACTCTGTAAGTCTATCTCAAGGCCTGGGTGCATTGGTTCTATAGAAGAATGAGCGGAGTGAGCCATCTGTCAGCCATTCAATCTTTGTGGGGGGAGGCGGGGCTGCTCATGCATACAGAGCTGAGGTGAGCGTTGTGAGGAACAAAAACAGAAACAAACACTAATAATGATGGCACAAAAGCAGTGGTTCCCAAACCGAAAGCCACAGCCCCAGTGCAGGAATATTTTGGTTTTAAACAGAATGAACAAGGTGTGAGCTCATGAACGCCGACAAGCTGACATGTCACATTTGTTTGCAAGTAGTGGCGACAAAGAAGGGGAAGTGCAGTGGAGCCTTTGTCCTTGACAGTCAGCGCTTACTGTGGTGTTTGGTCGGCAGATTAAATATAAATAAAATAAAAAAAATGCAACCCTTCAATCCAGTTGAAAGCCAGCATTGTTACAAACATTTGACAGACAGTATGAATTTACCATGAGGAGGTGCATGTCACAAACAATTCTGGAACTCCATTTTACACTCCATTTTATTTATTGTTCTCATTGGAGTTATGTTTTTTTTCTTTACAGAGAAAGGGTCTATTTTTTTATTGTTTTTTTATTAGTATAATGATATCTATTTACATGTCATTTTCCCCAAAAGAGTCCATTTCATTTTCATTGTTTTTTTCTCTTTTTGTGTTTAATTTATTATATTGTTTGTTTGTTTAATCTATCTTATTTAAAAAGCACTTTGATCTTCTAATTACAGTGCAATACCCTTAAGAAACTAAACTTTATTGCTTTTGATACGGTGTACTCACTTTATTAGGACATATGTATATTATAATTACATTAATGACAAATGATGTTTCCAAAATAATATTGACAGTAATATCATTTATTGGCAATAGTTTTTTGGATAATTATCATCCAGCAAAATTTGTTATCGTGGCAGGCCTACCCTTCAATATATTTCACTAGTCCATTGGGCAACAGCCCATAGAATGTGTTTGGGAAAAAACAGAGCCTTGAAAAAGCATACTGCCAGGTGACTGGACAAGTGTGCCATCAAATACATTCATTACAGGCCAATCTCATGATATAATAGGCAAGTGCTACTGCTGTTGTGTAAAATACAAAACATGAGCCACTTTATAGAACCAACTCTCTCCAAAACATGTTAGAAGTAAAGTGAAATATGCCTCCCATTGAGAAGTGCTTTCAATGTTCTGACCAAAGTGCTACTGAAGCTGTTAGCATCTATGCTAATCTCTGTGCAGTCACTGCTTGCTTGTTTTGATCTTTGGACTGTGCCTCATCTGTCTTATTACAGACATTGAATCAGGTGGATAAAGCTGCACTGTAAGGTCAATGCAGGTTATAGAGTCAGCTTGTAGAAACTCACACACAATTTTGGTGAAGACAAATCAGTCACTGAGGTTTGTTAGAGGGTCTGTTTGACAAACTGTAATTGTAAATTCAATGGAGCTAAATCCAGACCGATAGTGTTGGAAAATAGAGAAGACTATAAATAGAAAGGACCTCTTTCACAATACATGTAATTTTGCCCACAGCCCAATTTTTTGTTTATTGTGTGGTATTTGTAGTACACCCAGAGACTCCCAAGAGTATACCTTTAGAAAATCCAACAGTCATCCAGGGCCTGTACTATGACCTATTTTATGATCATTGCCATAGGTGTGAGCCAGGGTGCACACTTTACCCCAAAACTTACTCAAACACAAATAATAAATCATCAAATTGGGTCAAATCACCTTCACTGAAGTCTGGTGCATCTTTTGAAATCAAATGTAAAGCTAAGTATTACAATTGAAAGAAGTTATTGAATTTTAACTGGAAAAAAAAATAGTTTTTTTTAATGATTTTTTTCAACAAATTCAATTCATTCTTTAGAGATGTGTCTGACCAACTTACAGTTGCTGTACAGCTAAAATACTTACAAATTATTTGGCCACATATATATTCTCAAAGTGGGAAAAAAATCATCAAATTCTGAGACCGGTAAAGTTGTTCAATTAACAGGTTGGGTTACTGTGGAAGAATCAGGATACTGTTCCATGTCTTGTATATCAGGGAACCTTCAAAGATTTGTTCAGAATTCACACTTTTAGTATGATTTCTTTTAGAATTTGAATGCTAGATTCAAAACAAACATTTCACATGAAATGTTATTCATTTTAATATTGAACAGCCACAAAGGGCCTTTATATTATGCCTTTGTGGTGAGATAATAATGAGCTATTGATACAAGTAAAAACCAATGCAGTTTTGGATTGTTGTAATCAGATTGTATATATCTACAATGACAGCAGTACATAAACATTACTTCTGTCAATTTCTGTTTCTAGTACTTATATATACATGCAATCTGTTTTATGGCCTTCGTGTCTTTTTGCATAGCAATTGCTTGGACAATTTTAATTTGTAGACTGGAACTATAGTGAGGGAAAGGGGATCTGAGAAATCCATAAGATGTATGATTGGCTGGTTATTTCATAGAATGGAGTCTTTGAATTTGCTTGTGTATGGTTGGAGGGGTTTCTGATTTTGAAAATGTTTATAATATCCCAAATAATAGATTACAGATGCAACATGTGCACACATGCCAGAGGTTCTCTTTCCAGCAGGACAGAGACAATAATATGCCTTCAGAGGATCATCTGATGCATTCTCGTCAAATTGAATCCAAACATTGTATTTTATTTGAGATCTGTGACGAGAATGAATCTGTCCCCTAATGAGATCAGCATCATGCTGGTAAACCAAAATCTCATAGTCACCATCATTTTTTTGATGCTCAGCAATGTAGCCAGGGGACTGTTTGATTTGGTATGTACCGCATGTTATGGTCTCAAGGTATTCCAGATCCACATGAGGGAACAAGATATCAGATGCTTCAAGCTTCTGCCATTCACTACGAGCTCTACGTGACATATTTGGGTCTTCTGCAACTCGTTTTGCCAAACATTGTCTTTTTTTAAAAGTGAATGCATACGCTGAGCCATCTTAGTATCTCGTTCCTCTCGATCTGGATCTGAAACATATATTGGTCCTCTGAAGGCATTGAGACATGCAGTTACTATGTGCACTAATTTGCCAATGACCTCAACGAAATAATTTGAGGTAAGTTGTTCCTTAAACAACATCCACTTCTTTAAACGCCCGTGGTAGGACTCTACTATCCATCTTGTTTTGGTAAAGCAACAAGCACTATTGGCTGTTGAGGAATCCAATTGGGATTTACCAGTTGGTAAAAATGACGGCATTCTAGCATCATACTCCAACTTAGCAAGAAGATCTAAGGCATCCCTGAAACCGCGATCTACAATCATATTGTCATTTGCTTCTAACCAAGATTTCAGTATTTCTATTTTTTTCCATGATGAGCCGAGTTATTGTTGCATCATTTACGTTACCATGGCAGGGGCCAATAGTGTCTAAAACATATCCATCAGACAGTACAACTGACATGAATTTTAGGTAATTTCGTTTTTTCTGTCCTCCGTAAGATGCCCTTTGAAACTGATGATCACTGCAATTGTTGAGGTAGATATATGTACCATCTAAGATAAGAGTGACCTGGTCACCATAAAAAGCTTTAGTAAAGACAGTGTTGTGAGTTATGGCATCGTGGCGTGAAATATGATTTGTGCCAAGGTATTTGGGAACAACTATTGTGTTCAAAATATCTGCAATTGTGTGAAAATATCTTGACAGTGTAGCTTTAGCTTGGGAAAGATTAGTAAGCATGGTCATTTGATTCCATGAAAGGTTTGTTTTCAGTTTTGCCCAAAAGTAAAGAAGCAAATCTATTGCTCTGGAACTATCACTTGAACCTGAAACAAGATCAGATTCACACATGTCATACATGTTCTGAAATTGCACCAATGTCCAGCCAGTCCATGCATGGCAGTCAGAATCTGACAAGGTTTCAAACTTCAGTTTGGGTGATGTCTCATGTTTGGATACTTCATGTAGAATATATATAATATATATACTTCATATATAGAATATATGAAAAAAAATATAATTCAATTGAATGCACAATACTAAATTGAAGTTAACATCCATTTGCTGCATATTGCATGAAATCAAACATTACCCTTGATATAATACAAGACATGGAACAGTATCCTGATTCTTCCACAGTAACCCAACCTGTTAATTGAACAACTTTACCGGTCTCAGAATTTGATGATTTTTTTCCCACTTTGAGAATATATATGTGGCCAAATAATTTGTAAGTATTTTAGTTGTACAGCAACTGTAAGTTGGTCAGACACATCTCTAAAGAATGAATTGAATTTGTTGAAAAAGTCATAAAAAAAACTAATTTTTTTCCAGTTAAAATTCAATAACTTCTTTCAATTGTAATACTTAGCTTTACATTTGATTTCAAAAGATGCACCAGACTTCAGTGAAGGTGATTTGACCCAATTTGATGATTTATTATTTGTGTTTGAGTAAGTTTTGGGGTAAAGTGTGCACCCTGGCTCACACCTATGGCAATGATCATAAAATAGGTCATAGTACAGGCCCTGGATGACTGTTGGATTTTCTAAAGGTATACTCTTGGGAGTCTCTGGGTGTACTACAAATACCACACAATAAACAAAAAACTGGGCTGTGGGCAAAATTACATGTATTGTGAAAGAGGTCCTGTCATGGATAATCAGGGGACAGAGGCGGAGCTGCAGATGTGACGACAACAGGAAGTGACTGCATGTTTGAAAGCAATAGCGGCGTGTAAAAGTGATCTCAGTGGATGCAGCAAGATCTTCAGTTTTATCAGAAATGGACTCAGTTCTCCTTTAAAGAGGAGCAAAGAACGTCTCTTCAAGCTGTCATGGTTACCCAATGATATAAAATTTTCTCTCCTCAGAAGTTTACCGGGAGAACTTTGTGGGTTTTGTCTTTGATGAGATTCATGTCACATGTGGCAGATGACACATCAATGTGGTATCATTTAATGCAAGATAAGATGATAGTCTGAGGACTGAAGTTCTCGAAGTTTGAGCTAATGGCTAACAACAGGGCCGAGCTGCTACGTCATACTGTGGCTTGATGTGATTGGTCTGTGAAGAGTGTGAACTGATCATCTCATCACCAGATGCTCTGGTATTTTAAGGTTCTGCTGTCTGAAAATACCGAAACATAGAATTGAGATTAAAATTGAGATTAATGTGATTAAAAACCCCTAATTTGACTCCTAATCTGTAATTGCAGCATAGCATTGAGCAGGCTTGCTCCGTTTCATGCATAGAGCCACCATCTGTAAAGGAATGTGCATCTGAGCCCTGGCGGGGTACAATATTATTAGTATTGAAGCAGACCAGAGGGAGAGAGGGGAGGCGGGAGCAACTGTGTCTGGGCCCTGTATCGAACATACGAGTCCAAGTTGAAAGCACCCAAAAGCTCAGATTCGTTCCTCCTGAAGTTAAGCAGAGAAGGAGCAACACACAGCTCAACATGCATCAGTGTATGTGTCACGACCAAACAATTTAAACAAGGTGAACAGGTACAAAATACAGAATGTTCTTTACAGTGGCCGAACGCCACACGACTGTCTCTGCACGAGGCCGCCTTTGGCAGAACATAATGGAATAAGAGGAAACGCTCTGCTGCATGCATTAAAACAGCCTAAACAGTGCTGATCGTATTGTAGAGAATTAACATGTGGGGCAAGATGAATGGATTCAACAATGGAAACAGACTTTTGGATTGATTAAGAGTACGTGCATTGTTGAAGCTCAGTGAATCAGTGAATTGACTGATTTTTAAAACCTATTTACAAAAGCCTGGAACTAACTGTTCTGTAAGATAAAAAGTAACATTTCTGTTTCTTATTTCAATATTGATGCACAATTTAGGTGAATTAACTTCAGAAGAAAGGTGAAGTCCTCTTGGCAGTTTGATGCAGCCTAATTTTAGCAAAGCTTCACAGAGATTCCTCTTTTTTCTTGAAGTCTTGAAATTTCCATTCACAAGCAAAGGATGATACTGGAGTCTCCAAAAGTCAAATATATTTATCACAGAATCAGAGTGAACCAGAGTTCATTTTTGCCACACTTTTTAATTTGGTTTTAGTTATAATCTTTTGACAAGAATAGAATAGAACAGAATAGAATAAACCTTTTTTCGTCCCACACGGGGAAGTTTACAGTGTTACAGCAGCAAAGTGGACAGCATTAATAGAATAAAAAAAATAGATTTAAGTATACAAAATAGCAGCAGGTACATTACTCTACCTATATAAGACATACAATATAAAAAAATATAAAATATATAAAAATATACAAAGGGCTTGGGAAACAAAACTAAAAGCAAATCCTATAAAGATTATATACACATTTACTGAGTAATTGCACGTGGGATAAGTGATTGTACATGGGTGTACTTCCGCACTGTAATTGCACATTGTTAGAAGATTGAGGATTGCACATTACTTGCACATTAATTGCACATAGTAATTGTACATTGTAGATAAAACATCTTTTAGTTTTGGACATAATTAAAACTTCTTAATTGTTTTCACTCTTCAGTCTAGTTTTAGTTGATGAATAAAGTTGTAATAAATTAATTAATTAATAATGTTCCTTCCTTGTGAAATGCAGTCACCTTTATTTAGGCTACCTGGCAGAGCATCTCAGTTACAATACCAGAACTGACAACAAATGGCGAACCTGCTCTACATGAATATATCAATTCATAAAGAGAGCAGCTCTGATTGGATCGCTCCACAACTTATCCCACCATCACCAAGCTAAGGCAGCTGTGATTGGATGTCCCTCTGATCTCATCCAACCTTTCCACACAACCAAAGTAGCTCTGATTGGATGTATTCCTAACTTGTCTCTACTTTCTACATGATGAAAAGATCAGATTGGATTAGATCATTTCACATGATAACATCCTCATTTTGTACATAAAAGAACAGTAAATTAACGAAAATGTAGGTATAAAATAAGATAAATGGAAAAATGATGATACAAGTGCAGTAAGTTTTACGGCATATTAATCATTTAATCCCAATTATTCAGTTTGTGTAACTGTAGGACGGTGTAATTGTAACTGAAATTAAAAGTCAGTTTTTCCCCCAGCTCTATTTCAGTGTAATGTTTTAATCAGATCTGTATTCAATCAATCAATCAAACTTTATTCATAAAGCGCTTTTCATACATAGAATGTAACTCAAAGTGCTTTACACTTTGAAAAAACAAAATAAAATCATTCCCACAAACCCACCTATCCATCCCTATTTTACATAAACACCTACCCACAGGCATGACATAATGCTTCACTCATGCGCACTCACACTAACACACACACATACACACACAAGCTGAAATAGACAAAAATAGTTGTGACATTCTTGTGGCATTCTTTCTGCTTGTTGGCCACCCTCAGCCAATGAGCTTAAACTGTGGACAAAACAATGGTGGGAGGCCCCACATTTCAAAAGTCACAGTGGTAGGTCTATGAGAGTTGGCCAAGGGAACAAACCATTTCAGGCAGCTACTGGTTCTGTAAACAGGGGGAGAGGGAGACGCCCTGATGACAGAGGTACTCTGTTATGAGGAAGAAACATGGAAGACACACAAAAGGATTTGTGAAACTCTATAATCATAAAATGGCCTCTTTAGATTGAAAAGAGAGCAGCACAAACTGAACTCTGAGTCTGCCGTTGTTGTTGTGTTCTGACAGACACGACGTGCGCTGCAGATGTGCAATAACTGAGACTTAATCTGTGAGCACTCTCTATTTTTAAAGCAGGCCGTTCAGCTCATACGCACATTTACAGAAGCGGGTCCTTTGTCTAAAGAGTTTCTGAAAACGATTTCCAGATATTTCCATTTTCTGGCATCCTAAATGCTGTTGTTCAAACTCACAGCCAAAGCACAACAGAAGCTTTTAATTTCCAGTGAAATGTTGTAAACAAAGGGCTCCACGTAAAAATCCTGATGTCGCCTAATAGATTTATAAGCAGGATAAGTCTGTTTCTTCAATATGGGTTTAAAATAGACTAGAATAAAAGTTTGTGTGCGACTTTTTGAGCGTCGAGCAATAAACAACCTTTTTAAGAGCTTTGGTTACAGCAACAGAAATGTTTCTGTCTGCTTCAATTTATTGACTAATATACTTCAGAACCTTGTATGACACTTGATCTGAAATCCAACAGAGAGCTGACAGATGGAAAAAGAAAAAAAAAAAAGGACAAAGACGACTGGAAGAACGATCCAGAGGAGAGAATTGATGGAAGCTGCTAAAGGAGCCAAGAGCTTTCTGCTGATATCTGTTTTCAATTTGAGAATTAAAATATCTGGGCTTTCAAAGTGCCCGGCTCTATCTGTTCCAGACATCGTTTAGATTATTTAAATAACTCATGGAAATTGGCTTTAAATGTAATCCTTGATGTGCAAGTGCACAAAAGGAGCTTTTATTGGGACATGATTCCTGTCAACAATCAAAACCGCGTTAGATGTCCCACATGGGAGGAAGACAGCAGCTCCTGGGATCCGTCTGCCGCTGCTGTCCCGTGTGCTTTTGTTTGTTTTATTATGCACAAGCCAGTTTAAGAGACACTGTGGATGTCAAAGCAGCCACCCACCGCTCAGTCAGCCCTTAAGTGCATTGCTAAAGGAGAGGAGGATGAAAAAGTTGGGGGTGTAGTGCAGACAGAGATGGACAACAGCGTTCTCCTGAGTGTTTCCAAACTCCTTCTCTCTGGCCTTCAGCCTCACAGCTGTCTCTGCTGGACCGTCTCCCTCCGTCTGTCTTTTCTTTCCTTCTCCAATAACTTTATTGGCCTGACTGCTCCTCAGAGACACTACAGTACGGCTCGGAGATGCCAAACCACACAGTTCGAGATATTAGAGTATGATGTGCAAATGTGAGATGGATTAATTTAGCTTATGGCACAATGGCTCACTCAATCATTCAAAAGGTAAAAAAAGAGTTAAGTACATGCTTTGACCTTCTGCAGATGTTTTCTTGACTTCACTTTTTTTATTTTGTTGGAAAGAATGAAAAAAAAAAGCCCTCAAATGAAGTCCATATCATTTGTTACTATGGTCATACTCAGGGTTTCAGAGCTTTGTGGTTGTTTTTCCTTAAATTTGTCACTCAGCTCTGCAAAGATGTGTATAAATATTATTGATTAAAACATAAACTTGCAACCAACATGAGCAAAATCATCTGTATGCATCACTCAAGAGCCAGTAAACAGTTCTTAAGTGCTGGGATGAAAGATCTCTCCCTCATCCATAAGATTATTTTAAGCTTTGCTGCCTTTTCTGACGTACTTCAGCAAACTTTGATAAATGACTTAAGGTGTATGCCTTGGAAGAGAGCTGCGTGATTAATTTTTTATTTTTTTTATTTTACTGTATTTTAAATTATACATCCATCCATTAAATAATTGTGATAACACATAATAAAGCCCATCAAGGAATTGTATAACATAAACAATAAGTCTTTTTTTGTATATGTCCACCTTTTTCTCCGGCCTTTTGCAAAGTATTCTTCCTTCATTTTCAGTTTATAGGACAGTTTCTCCATCACATGGATGTTGTTTATGATCGACAGCTACTGTTTATGATTTGATGCCTTAGCTTTCAGCCACTTCTTCGTGATGGTTTCCTTTGCAACTGCAATAATAATAATAAAAATGATAATAATAATAATAATAATAACTTAAATTTATACAGCGCCTTTCAAGGAACCCAAGGCCGCTTTCCACAGTAGACGGGACAAACAAATAAAGAATCAACAACAAAGAGCAAAGCAGGAAACCTGATTTGGACCTAAGCTAAACGTTTAAACAGGGAAGGCCAGGGAGAACCCTGACCAGATATTAATCTTCTTTATGCACAAATTCTGCCAAATGTCCCTACTACTATCACAAATTTTATTTTTGACTAAACATCGAGTGTAAAAGATTTTAAGAAATCTTAAATTTCTTTGACCTCTACAGCCCCAGCCTCTTTTCTTAAGCCTTCTGCTCGAAAAATGACATACTTATAAAGAAAAGAGTGTACCTCTGCAACCACAATGTCTATTTGAATTAATTTGGTGTCATTATAAAAGTAACTCTTGAGTGATTTGTCCAGAGTAAATGAAGATTGAAGTCAGAATAATTTGAAAAATTCTTCCTCACCTAAAAGAAAAACTGAATATCTCTTGGAAATGATGCTGGAGTGGCTGTAAAACTCTCAAAATGAATCATAAAATATTTTTACATCATCTCTGCAAAGGATTATTGTTATAAAGTGATGCAGAGAAAAAATAGAGAGGTTTTTTAACAATATGGTCGAGCGAGAATTTTGAAAAACAGTTCACTTTTTCTTCCGGTTTTGTTGGAGAGCGTGCAAGCATTCCTGAAATTGGGTACTTTGGGGCTGGAGAGGTTAATCTGGGAGAGTAATTATTTTTCCCTTGTGCTTGCTTGATTGAAAATTTAATTATTAACTTTTATATCTTGGGCGGTACAGTGGCACAAAATGTAGTGCACTTGTCTCATGGTAAGAAGGTTGCTGGTTTGATCAAGTCAAGTCAAAGTTTATTTGTGGAGCACATTTAAAAACAACCTCGGTAGAGTGCTATACAGGGGTACAAAACAATCTCTCATACACTTTATATTAAAAACCCAGTGATGATAATAAACAGTCATGATAATAAAACAGTAAAAAGAATTAAAATTAGCCAAACATTAAATATGCATCAAAACAGAAATAAAATAAAAGAAGAATAAAAGCAATAAAAGAAGAGTAAAAGAGAGGAGGGGGAATAAATATAAGGGATAAAAGAGATAAAAATCAAGATTACTCGTTTAGCTGGGATTGAACCCCAAAGAATAGAGATGGGTTTGATCCTTTGGTCGGTCAGGGCCTTTCCATGGCAGTTATTTACATGTTCTTTCCGTGCATGCTTGAGTTCTCTCCGGGCTCTCCAGCTTCCTCCCACAGACCAAAAACATGCTCATAAGGTTGACTGGTGACTCCAACTTGCCCTTAGGTGTGAGCGTAAGCATGAGAGGTTATCTGTCTCTTTTTACGACCCTGTGATTCAACCACTAACGTTGAATTTCTGTTTAGGCATACACGTTCATAACTACAATTTAACATCTTAATCAAGAAATTATAATGAGCTTTACTATTGAAAATTCATGGATCACAATTAAAATTTGATTTTAGCATTATAAATATCATTTTTCTAAAGAGTTTATTTGTATATACTGGTGAATTAACCACTGCAGAAACATAAACAATGATTATTTAATAATTACCAATTCAGTTAATTTAGAGCAGCTGTAACATTGGGTGGTGGTCACTAAATATTAATACAAAAGAAGGTGAAAATAAAACTGAGTGGCACACATAAGAAGGCAGGTTTGTAAAAAGTGTCAGCAGGTCAAAGAGAAGACGTAAATGTGAAATATGAGCTGATGGTTCAAGATAAACTTGGAAAAACGTCATCAGAGAGCAGCTGATGAAACAGCTTGAACATGGCTGCTGAATGTAGATTATACTGTTATAATTAGCCCGTAAGTATACCGCTGATGTAAGACAGAAGGTGTGTGTTTTCCTTTTATGTGGCACCAACACACACTCTGTCATTTTGACCCCTGCACCGTACCGCCCTGCTGACCGCTGTTACCATATTACAACCGTATTCCACTCCGTGAGTGAGGCGTGTTTGTTTTGCGTGTGGCCGTCACCTCAGATCTCTCTAGGTGGTAACTGCTCCATTGGTGGGATGGACTGGGCATTTGTGTGTGCGTGGAGGGTTATGAAAGTTAAGTAGTAAAACATAACTTATATTTAATGTTTCTGAATGAGTCACAGGAGAAAGTGTATATGTTACTCAAGTTATATTTATAAGTCTATAAAAGCTGACCTAAAATGGATGATCCAAATGACAAAATATAACGTACAAAGCAGATGTGAGACATGAAGAGGTGATTTTTCTTTACATGAGTGCACAAGGGCAATGCCACCCACCACAGGAATGTGTGATGAAACTCGAACCCTTTTCATTCATGCAAACCTGAAATTTCCTGGTGAATTTCAGGCTTATTGCTCAGTAATATTTTCTGATTTGCTTGTAAAGTTCCAATAATGGTCCCATAATGACTTTTATAATAAAGAATATCCCACTATCGTTTTTAAATGATTACTTGAGTGATGCGGTTACTGTGGAATTCAGATTGAAGCTTCATTATTGAGCATGTAAACCTACTTGATGAAGCTATATACATTAATTTACTACTAACAATTGTCACACTGAGTTCTTTTAGTAAGATTTTTAGCAAGCATAATTGATTTATTTTATTTGTTTATTGTTTATTTGATGTGGACAGACCAGATGCATTGTCTGAGTGTTTAAGCATGCGTTTATTCGCAACACTTGTCCGCAGGAGGCTTTTGAAATTATCAAATCATAAAAGTAATAAAAATAGAAAATAATAGTAACAGTAATTAAACTTCGGAATTCTTATGAAGGGAACATTATTAACATTGAATGCAAAAAGCATTATGAACAGATAGAAGACAAAAAAGAAGTACATTTTTACAAATAATGAATAAGTAAATAGAATAAGTAATAAGTAATTTATATACATTATACATTACAGGCTATCCCTATTTAGGAACAGACACACTCTACAATAATCTTTAAGACTTTGATTGCCCAAATTATCACTCACGTTCATTACAGGCCAATTATAACCTTGTTTTTTTATTATTATTTATTTACTTTTATTTATTTGTATTTTTTTTTCTATCCATCTTTTTTATTTGTTTCCAAACTGCTGCTGGATCCTTATTTCCCTGAGGGAGTTTTCCAAAGGGCATAATAAAGTTCAGTCTAGTCTAATCTAATCTTACCAGATAATGGCCGGGCTTGAAAGTACAAAACATGAGCCACTTTGTTGAACAAAACTCTCACTATTGAATATCAGAAGAGGAGTGAAAATATATCTATCAAGAAATCTTTTCAGTGTTGTTTGTTTTTCATTTGATAAATTAATGTAGTCCAAATGTGATGTCCAGCGACTGAAGCTGTTAGCATATATGCTAATCTCCTAACAGGCAGTCCTCCTGTTTTTGAAGATGTCGATTGGCCCGTGCCACTTTGGGCCGATTACAGTTGTTGTACATTGAAGCTTGGCTGGGTGGATCTACCTGATTACAGACATTGAATCGGGTGGATCCAGCTGCACTGCCAGGTTAGATGCAGCCAACATTAATTGAAATCACAAGGTGCAGACACTGGATGTTCAGTTAGTGTCAGACTGTGTAAAATGAAGCCACAAATTTCACCACAGTCTGCCACGATCAAATCCTCCCTGCGATCATTTTGCTGATTTCCTCTCGTTAAGAGTGTGACAGCCTCCATTTGAGAGGCATGCAGAACTAATTGACAGGACTTAATTAGGGAATTGTTAAGCATGGAGACCGGCGATATTGATTCCTTGAGCTTTTTTTACTGGTTCTTAAGTGGAGTTATATTTTGATTCACATCTCTAGATACAGGGTTTAATTTAATTTCTGAGAAACACAAAAAAGCAAAAAAAAAAAAAACCCTAGCTCTGTCTCACCAAATCCTTTTTAAATATTTTATTTATTTTTATTCATCTTGATCATTCACAATAATAAATGCATTATCTTATTGTTTTTTTATTTCATTTTATTTTTAATTTTTGTACTTTTGTAAGGTGACCTTGAGTGTCATGACAGACGCCCATAAATAAGATGTATCAATATTATTATTATTCTTACTATTATTATTATTATTATTATTATTATGAACATAAATTAAGATATTAAAAAAAAAGGCAGGAACACCCTGCCCGAGGAGATAAGGCGAGCCGAATCAGTGACATCTTATAAATCACATCTTAAAACCCACTTTTTTAGACTTGCTTTTACATGATTTTATTCTCTGTTTTGAATTACTTTATTTATTTATTTATTTATTTTTTACTCTTTTAACTTACTTGCTTTATCTGCTGTTTTTATCCCTCTCATGGTTTCTCATTATTTTATTCCTATTTTTACTTTCTTTTATTGTTTTTACATACCCAGTTTCTATTATCATTATTTTATTTCACTTATTTTATGTATTGATTTATTTATTAGTAATATTTATTATTATTTTATTTATTTTTCTATTTTCCCTTTTACCAGTCTTCTATCTGCCTTCTTATTTTCAATCTTCCTGATGTGATGTTGTCAACATAAAACAATCTTAAATTAATCTATGTATCTGGAAATCCATTATCTGTCAACTGTCCTATTATCTTCCTGCCATTATGCATTTTGCCAGCTGTTTCAATCCACAGTTTATAATATTTTCTCTCATTTTGTTGCTTTAGTTAATGTGATCCTCTGTGCCTTTTCCTCTGACTCTCGTGGTCGCTGATGAACTGATTGTTGATTTTATTGTGCTTTTTTCTGCCTTTGTTCTGTCTGTTAAAGCACTTTGTAAACTTCTGTTTTTAAAGGTGCTATATAAATAAATATATTACTATTATTATTATTATTATTATTATTATTATATATTGGGGTGTGGCTCAGGTGGCTTACAATTTCAATGAAAATAGAAAGATCTGGGTAATAAAAAAATGAAAGTAAAATTAAAACCAAAACTGAAAGTAACAGAAGTAAAAATAAAAACAAGTAAAAAAAATGCTCTCACTGTCTCACTGAATCCTTGTTGGGTAGGAGATACTTTTGCATGCATTCAGATAAAACAAGTTAAGTTAAGTTTGTGTTTTTTTACTGTGCTTTGTGTCATGGTGATATCGTCCACTTTTGGATGCTTACAGTCATTCTGTGCCTTCTGTATACAGTGATATTCTCTGTGATGACTACAGCTCAGTTCAGGTTCAGGTTCCTTTACTTGTATCCGTGGGTTCAATTGTTTCTCGGCTGGAGTGATAGAGACATCCATCATAAAACACTAATATACAAAGCAGATGTAACACTATGGCTAAATATAACTGCATGATAATTATTTTAAGAAGAATATGTTACTGAGAAGTATATTTTTCTCTTAACTTAAACATGAACAGCTTAGAAAAATTAATGTTACCCTGTCGCCCCATTTGTTCCGGTCTTTCAGTGACTGATGGCACCACCAACCTGCTGCTTGGTAACCACACCAACATGCTGCTGGTCTACCAGGACGTGACCCTGAAGTGGGCGGCCCAGCTTCCCTTTGTGCCCGTGGCTGTCCGCACTGGTAACTTCCCGTGAGTACATCCTCTGTTTAAAAATCAAGCAACAGCTTAGTTTAGTTTTTGACTTGGACTAAGCTGTCACAGTGCAGACAGCCCACGTAAACCAGCTCCAGTGGAAGGTCTGACTTTCAGCTCTGATGCAGCTTCTTGTTTCTCCATTTCCATTCTTCCATCTCTGTGAGAGGAGTCAGTTTATGGATCAATCTTGACAGAGAAACAAAGGACACTTTATTTTTTTAAATTTGAATAAAAGCCATCACGTAGGGAAGATATGATGAGGTCTGAGAGAAAAGTTTTGTTCTGTCTGTACAGTATTTTCTATTGCTTTTTGACCTTTTTCTGGTAAAGTGTAAATTGAATCCAGGTATTTTATAAAGGGAAGTGAGGACTTATTTGCCCTGCATTTAGTTCAAGTTTCATGTTTTATTATGTAGCTACATTGTTAATTGGTGTATGTGAAAAGGGGCGTATAGTATAACAGTATTCTTCTTCCTGTTCTTATTATTTATGATTTTATCGATACCGATGCTATTAACAATCCTGCTAATTGATCCAGTTCTATAACGATTCCCTTATTGATTCCTGCAGATTTTCCATGTGGGCAAAAGTTGGTCTGTCGATCTTGAGTGGCAACAATGTCAAGTACACATCATGCGTAGAGAACTGCTTCTGCAAGTTACTAGTGTTTCCACTCACTTAAGGTTGTGCAGTAGGAACCTTTTGTAAAAAATTAAGCAACAATTCTGATGCTTCTGAACCCTGTCAGTGAAAGGATTTGATAAGGGAGTTGATTAGCAAAAAGACTCATGTTTTTGATTCTTTGATGGAGCTGTTAACGATTCTCAACTGGAATTGGTTTTCGATGCCCATCCCTACTTTTGGGGTGGAGATGTGACGTTTGCAAACGAGTCGACTCTGTTGTCCTGCTCTATTACGTGAACAGTGACAACTGATTTATAGCAAATTGCCTGCAAATTTGGAGAATGGGCAAAATAGTTGACTCAGAAGGGTCAGTCAGGAGTGCTGCAAAAAATTGCACCTGTGGTGATCACATGATTGTGTTGTCTGATTTTTCAAAATTGGGATTTCAATCCAAAAGCAATAAATCTTTCAGCCCCACTGTTTAGTATCTTTGACATCATGATGAAAACATGTCCCTAATAAAGGCATATGAAAGGAGGCTCTGTTTTCTCTGATGCTGTAAGAACATCTATCAACACAATCTGCCGATTTGTTTATCAGCGAGGGAAATCTGTTGTGACTTTCCTAAAGGAAACAACATGACAATGTCTTCCAGCTGGCCAATCAGAGCAGAGCTGGGAGGGGCCATCTGTAGCCAATCACTGGTCTTTGTTCAAACATCTCCAATCAAACTGCAATTTTATGCAATTACATGGAAAAACAGGACCACAGCTGAATAATGATGTTGTGTGTGTGTGTGTTTGTGTGTGTGTGAGTTTGATGCCGGAGATAGTGTGTGTCTGGGTAGCTGTTTGGGTTAGTTTCAGACCGTGTTGTTTTAAAGCACTTGATAGTCATCGTCCTGTTCGAAGTGTTGTCAGAACTCCCCTGAGCACCGAAGAGTAACACAAACACTCATATGCACACACACACACAAAACAAACACACAGTCACACTCTCAGCAGGTCACAATAAATATCTGTGATTTACTGCAGCTCCAGAGGCCGTTCCTTTGTTTTATTACAGGCAGCATTGAGTTTCACTGCTTAATTCTGCCAGCCATGGATTAAATCATCTGAATTTCTCTGGCTATGTAAGATTTTCTCACAAACTGTACACCCAAATGTGGATTTAAACTAAACCAGACCCACAAAAAAGACCTAAAGACATGGAAAATGTGTCCTTAAAGGAAGTTAACCTGTTAAAAGACTGAATAGTCTTATTGAAAGCAGGATAAAACAGAAAATGAGGAGACATGTTTAAAAAAGCAGCAATATTATGTTGTTTTAGTTAGACAGACTAGTTCAGCTATTGAAGTGAGGCTATCAGGCTTACCGCCATCATGTTGAGCTGTGGTTGTAGCCTGGTCAAGCAATTTATGAGAACTATCTGGAATAAGGGAAGAGATTATCAACAAAAACTAGCTGGTGTGAAATCATGATATTCTAGTGATAGCAACATTTTGTGGAGGTGCTAAAGAGGAAATGGACTCACTCTTGTTTTATTGGAAGTAATACCTGATCAGTTGCTCACTGCAGAAAAGTGTTATATTATGCAAATTCTTCTAATGACTGCAAAATAGCAACTGGTGGAAGACTAACTCCCCTTCCCTTGGTATGTGGCAACAAAAATCTGTGCGCATAATTGAACATATGATGGCCCAGCTGCAACTGAAACTGCCTAACTAATATTCAACCTTCTTGATTTACCGTCTTATTTTTTAATGTTGGGTATATTTGTCACAAGATGTGTATCTTTATTAAAGCAGATATACTCCAGTAAGTCAAGAGCCTCTTTTGAGACTGTTGCAGCTGTAAAGAAAGCCCTTGCTCTCCTCTTGGTCCCCTTTTTCCTCATTCTTAGTCCTCTTTTAACACTTTGCGGTTGCCCTGGTCCATATCTGGCTTCTGAGGATCTTGAAAAACCCAGAAAGTGAAAGGGAAATAGAAACACATTAGCAAAGTGCTTTGTAATGTTTAGATTACTCTTTTCCTGTGTTACTCATCAAACTTTGAGTTTTGAAAAGCTTTTAATTTCATGTCGTCACTGGATAAACTTCAAATACTGTACATTGTGTGCACACTGGGGCTGTCACTTTCCCCCAAAATCAAGGGCTGAGATTGACGTTGCACAAAGTTGAGCACTTGGCGAAGCACAGTTGGATAGCAGTGGGGTGAAAGTGGACAAATGGTTCTGCAGATTTGTTGAAGATGAGGAGTTAGCCAGCTGCTTTCCACACAGTTGACACACAGCCTGTTTTTTTGTTTATTTTGACATCAGAATTGTGGAATCCAGATTGCTTCCCCGAAGTAGCGTTGCCTGCCTTCCATTTTTCTCGAGTTATACTTTTTTTTTTGCTGGTCTGCTTGCTCTTGATATTTAAAATTTGAGTATGGATTTTATCCCCCTCCTGAGGACCAAAGTGTAGTAAATAATAAAATATCTCTAAGTCAGAGGATCATAATTTTTAATAAATAAATAATGTCCATTATATCCTGTGCTACATAATAAAAAATGTTGAATAAAGAGTAGGTATAATAATACCAGCATTTTGAATTAAAGAAAAGTAAAGCTGTTTTTTTTTTTTAAATTGCAATTAACATAATATTCACCTGTCATTTATTTTTCAAATATATTTACTACTGCTGTGTGTTTTGTGTTTTGCCAAAATAATCTCAGCAAAACATGTCCACTGATTTATATCAAAATCATACCATATAGAAGTAATTCAAGGTGTTAAAGATTTTTAAAAAATTTATTTGTGGTCAGTCATTGTTCTTTATTGGCACCTCAATAAATAACATTTACAGAGTTTGAATGTTTACCTAATATTGACAATTTCTTGACAATTGAAAATGATTTATGGGCTTAACTAAGGCTGACACTTTTCCTCAAAATTCGACCTGGTCTTTGGTTTAGATTTGGCCATCAATGGTGAAGATGGCAAAATCTACATCAAATTTACATTTGAATATTTTTTATTTTCTGGTACAGATTTTATTCCCCTTACTCGAACAGATATTTGCATATCGAGTTTAAGGTGACAGCCTTGGGCCACACTGAGTGCTTTTAAAACGGTTTACACCAAGAGCAAAATGCCTCCGCACAATCCATGCTCAAGGTTAGAATTACACTAATTTATAATTAGTAAAAGAACAAAAGACTCAGTAAACAGGCCCAGAAAATCAAACAAAATGCATCACAGAGTAGTTTAAAAAGTTGAAGCAGGGTTTATTATGCCAAAGGTTAGCCTAGGACATGATGGAAGCCCGATCTGTTTAGAGCTACAGTTGAACAAAAGTAGAAATAAAAACAAAATAAATAATTGTCCCCTGTTATTGATGAAACGGAAAAAATATCTGCGCACTGACCCCCTGCAGCATTCATTCCGTGATCTCTTTAACCACTGATTAATCTGATTTTGAAACCATGCCTTGTTGTTGTTTATAATATGATTTATTGATGTTTAAAGTATGATTGTTGTGTTTGGGCCATGGATAGTTGCTAGAAAACACAGTAAGTGGGACAGATTGCAGTCAGATGTGATCCGGCAAACAGAGACAGATACACCAGTTGAGGGAAGTGTCTTTTTTTTTTTTTGACCTGGACTTTATCAAGATTAGAAAATTCATGGGATGACAACTGGAAATGTGTGTGTGAGTGTTTCCACAGCGGTTAAAGTGAAAGTTTTATGCCCCCTCAGACGCCCTCCGTGCAGGTGTGGATCTGGCTGCTGCTGGAGACCTGGACTTCCATCATGTGTGTGTGTGTGTGTTATTGCCTCACTGGGCTGGATCTACAAAACACATCTGCAACCAGTTAACAAACACACACTCTGTCAAATTTATTATTGCATCATATACTATTTCCTAAAGCTCTCCATCCTTCCCCTGGTTCAGTATCACAAACCAATAAACTGGATTTTGGGTTCTGTTTCCTCGAAAACTTGAATAAATAGATTATAAAACATTAAATTTCCAACACTGAGCCACAGAGTCAAACTTCATGTTGTGGTCTCCTCTGTTTTTCAGGGAGTTGAAGGGGGTCGTGATCACCCTGAGCTCTGATGGTCACCTCCTGTGCTCCTACATGGGGACAGATCCGTCCTTCTTCTCCACGCCAAAGGTGGATGCCAGGGAGGCCGACTACGAGCAGGTGGATGCTGAGATGAAGAAGCTGCAGAAGTTCATCAGAGAGGCCACCAGGACTCAGGGTAAAGGACGCCTGGAGGGAGGTTTATGAACATCTATGTCAGCTGATATGTGGCTAAAGGCAGAATACAACCTGGAGTGGTCGCCAGTCAATAACAGAGCTGACACAAAGAGACCAACTATCAGTTCCACACACTTACTCCTGTGTGAAAATTAGAGTATCATACACTAATACATACACATTTCAGCCATCAGACTGTAAAACTCCTCACTCAGGGGGAGGAAACGTAACAGGAAGACAGAGGATGGGAAGGAGCAGTAGCCTGTAGCCATATTTTTATTTTTATTTAATGCGATTAATATTTATTGAGATCTACATATTGTCTTTAGTTTTTTATATCCTGTGTTCTTTTTTTACCTTGTGTACTATGCAGTGCCACTGGAATCTAATACCCCTTTCAGAATGGCCAACAAACCTGTTTAAACCCGGTAACAAACGGCTCCTGTTGGCAGTTTGAAAGGCTTTGGTTGGTGTTTCGACCCAGGTGGACTAACCCTGCAAGCGACCTGGGTTTTAATCGGCTCCCCTCCAATCGGCTTCAGTGAGAATATCCCACCCGGGTTGACCTGCTCATTTATGGATGACGTCAGCGTAACATCTCAGTAACTAATTCCATCTGCCTTTGTATCGTCAGCGCTGAGTTTGTACATTTTTAAAGAGGGACAAATGTGATAAAGAAAGAAAACCATGTCCATAGCATCAACGTGATGACATCAGCTTGATGCGCCAGAGGAAAAAAAACAGCCACTCAGCTCGTCTGCTGCCAATTAGACCCAGGTCTGCTGGCAGTGTGAAAGAGTCACTAGCTGATTGTTAGCGGTTTAAACCGCTTTGAAAATACATGCATTGACCCGCTCATTTTAATGTGAAAGTGGTATTAATTTCCCTATAGAAGTCTTTGCAAGGGATTAATGAAGTTCAGTCTAATCTAATATAATGACAAGAGTCTGTTATGATGTCCCTGTGCCCACTTCCCTTAGTTGCTCATTCAGCAGGCACACATTACACTTTTCAGTATTTCTAAAAAAATGTCCTCTGCTGTCATTTTAGACATCCTGCCCAAAACTGATGCTGAGGAGGACATGATTATTACAGTAGCTGTGTCGTCAGACATGGACAGCCCATCGGTAAGCACTCAGTGATGTATGCATTAACATATATTTGGTACCTTAAGGTACATGTCTGTAACTCATTTCACTTCTTTCTGCCCACAGCAAGCTCTGATCCAAGACATCGATGGTCTGCCTGTCCCTTCAGTGACCATCAAGGTGAGGGGGCACAGGATCGTGTTTTCACTCTTATTTTTATCATTACTCAAATGTATATTACAGTCTGAAATTTAGGGTTGCACGACATTATCCGTTTGATATCGCTATTGTTTGCAGATGATGTATCAACCATACAAACTGGCCATTTATATCCCTTATAGCCTCCATATTAGCATAATATATGAATGTATCATGAATGTTCACTGGTCTATCATTATCGAATGTCTAAATAATAAAAGCAGTATAATTTATTACAGAATAAAAAGTTGTTTTACTCATTTCACATCTGTTTCTAATACCAAAACACTCACAATGAAAGGAAATAGTCAATTTAAGTTGAGCAAAAATGCAATTTTAAATCTATTTTAATTCAAACTTTTTTGCAATCAGATTTTTTTCTGCTTTCAAGTTCTCTCTTACATTCATGCACTTTCTTTGTCTTTACAGGTGAAGGTGAAGGCCACTTGTGTGCTGCAGTCCTCCAAGCTGTCTGTCGGGGTTCAGCCTCCTCTGGCTGTCACTCAGCATCAGTTCATCCTGGAGCCCATGGGTCAGTCTTTTTAAATATTTCATTATTTATGTGTGTTCTTCTTTAGTAAAGTACTTTCTGTCTCCTTTCCTCCCACTGGATTGTATCTATAAGCAGTATTTTTAAACATCTTTTGCTCAAGGAACACTGAAGTCCATGGAAGTCAAGGCACACCATTTTTATATCCAGAACAAATAGCCTCTCAACTCATGTCACAGGATCTTATCATTATTAGTTTCTGTCTTTTAACAAACAATAAAATTTGTCCATTAATGATGTTACCCTTTAAATATCTATTTACTGGAAATTTTATTTAAATTTTTCATCAATTGTACTAATTAAGTCTCAAATGAAAAACTCTGCAAACTAATAAATGGGGTAACACAAAAGGAATAACTCCCTTCATCCTCTGCAATTCAGCTAAATGTAAGATCATTCATGTTGTTTGTTTAGAAACAGAATTTGCAGTTGTTAAGGTAAATAAATGTACACAAAACATAGATGGAATAAGCACAAGTTGTCATTTACAGTAACTGTAGGTTATCCATCCATCCGTCATTTACACCGCTTATCCCTGCTGGGTTCCAAGGGGCTGGGGAGCTTTTCCAAGCTTACACTGGGTGTAAGGCGGGGTACACCTTGAAACAGTTGTGAGCCAATCACAAGGCCTCAGATACCCCTTTTCCACCAAGCTGGTTCCCGGGCTGGTTCGGAGCTAGAGCCAGCTTAGCACCAGTTCTTTGGTTTTCCACAGACTAAGCACCGATTGCTGGCTCTCAAAACCGGTGCTTAGCAAGCACCAACTCTTTGCTGGGCCAGCAGAAAGAACCACTTTACGTCGGGGGCTACGGCTTACATCAGGGGGTGGGGGCGGGTGAAAACACGGAAGCACCAAAGCAGAGGAAAAACACGGAAGCATTCTTACCTTCGTCTTCTCAAGCGTGATCGCTGTTCGTTGCATAATCGTCGAGCAGCATTAACTTGCTGGATCGCCAACTTTTGCTCTACAAAGGAAGGCTCGAAAAGCCAACAGCAACACTTGAATCGCAACGTAGTCCTCCATCTTTGTAGTGGCAATTGAATTCGGCGCTAGTTGTATTGGGAAACTAGCGTGACGTATACAGACGTATACATTGACGTATACATTGACGTGATGACGTAGCCCTCTGGCCGGCACCCGTTCGTGGAAAAGCAAACGGTTCTAAACAGGTTCGCAGTTGAACCAAATGCGAACTGGCTCTAGCACCGGCACTAGCACCAGCCCTGGAACCAGCTTGGTGGAAAAGGGGTAATAGAGAGACAGAGAACCAATTACACCCATATCTGTGGACAAATTGGAGTCACGAAACAAGCATGTTTTTTAGTCTGTGGGAGGAAGCTGTAATACTTGGAGAAAACCCTTTTATACATACAGACTCCACGCAGAAAAGCTCTGACTGACCCGGGGTTCAAACCAGCAGCCTTCTTGCTGTGAGGCCATCGCACTACTTGCTGTGCTACTGTTGCTCACTATTGTAAGTTATGGTTGTCCAAACTTCCGAGACACAACTAAATTTGATGTTCTGCCCCACCATTTGGGAACCACTGCCTGAAAACAATGACAACAACACAGCTGATGCATTTCCATCCTCTTTGTTTCCCTTTGTTTTTAAGCTCCATGCAAGGCTCATTTTTTTTCTCTTGGCATATCATATAAAGAATACCAAAAAAGCTCTGCTGAACTTTAATGAAATTGGGCACTCAATGATCTTCTCCGGGGATGTCTTGTTGTGCACGCCGCACCTGGATTTGTGCAAAATCTTCCATCATCTCATGTCATCAATCACTTTCATTGCCCCCCACCATTTCTCTGTCACTCACTCCTTCAATCACAATCTCACATTCATGCAACAGGCAGTTTGTCAGCTCCACTCCTTCATCACAGCCCGAACGCACACACGAGGGAGTGAGTGAAAGTGATAGCTGTTTGTGTTGTGGTGTATTTTTTTATGTCTTCATGTATTTCATGTCGGTTTGGATCACGCAGCATGGGACGCTCGTTGCCCGCAGTGCATCTGTTAGATGTTTAAATCGCTGCTCTGTGAATATTACTTTCCTTCTTGTGCATGATTTTTCTTTTAGTGCTTTTATTTTTGAGGTTGCAGAATAAAAGTGAGGTGCTCTGTAACATGAAGCAATCAGCCAGAGCCTCTGACTTGACTTGAGCGGGGACACACATAAGGGTTTTCTAAATCTGGCGAGATTTTATCTGTTAGAAGTCCCACACATGAAGATAAAAAATCAGGCATTGAACAGTTTTGACTGTACTGTGTGTGGTGTGTGGAATAATCTCAACACAACACACGGCACACATAACAGTTCTGTCCCACCCCTGATTTAGGGCTGTTTACACAAGACCTAACACGGCTAAATCCAAATAGTTGAGTTTTGTCCTACCATTTACATGGGAGCAGTACCTGGACTGCTTAAATCCGCCAAATTTTGAAACCAGGGTCAAGGGTAGAGAGTTTTCAAAATGCTCCTCCATGCAGCCTTGTTTTTCTTCTTCATATGTGTTTTGTAGCAGCGCTGTTTCTCTGCAAACCTACATCACCATCGACTGGACTGGTATGCACACTACAGTGGTTTGCACAACTTCCTACTGTTGGGATTTCCTATAATCTTTAGTTTGTATCGTGAGTATTTTGTATCATAAGCCCTGTTTTGTATTTCGTATCGTTCCGTGAGTTGACCATTTCGTTACACCCCTAATTATTACTTAATCAGTCTTAATCACAACTGGACAGGTAAAAGAAGTGTACAATCTCGCTTTGTCTGGTTTTTCCTGCGCTTACAGAAATGCTTTGAATGTTTCTGATTCTGAACTCAGACCTTCATCAGGCTGATTCTGATGATTAATCAACCAAAATGTCATGAGCAAAACAGTGAATCTTGGAAAGGCATATTTACAACTTAGATACAGTTCACTGATGTTGCTTTTCCATTTAGATTGTCTCCACCCGTCTTTGATAGGCTTTCATGTTTCAGGCCAATTGTGCACTCTGGAGGCTTTCATGCACTTTTATTTCAGTTGTAAAGTGCGACAGCTGTGTTGTTCTTGTATTTAACTTTTGCCTCTTGTGGTTACCATTATATATCAGAAGTGCATCCGACTGGAAAATGTGTTTTAGGGAGTGAGAGTGTATGAAGTGTTTTGCAAAAAGAGGGAATGAGATTTGCAAATTGTGCCTGAGGAGGGATTACGGTTTCAAGTTTTGCTAAAATAGGTTTAATTAAGTAAATGAGTTAATGTAGCTGATCTCTGCTTTCAGAAAATGGAGTTTACTATTTGAATAATTGTTGAAGACTATAAGGGAAGAAATTCTATTTTATAATGACCTTATTTTGGACTTTAAATTTTGTTTTCATAGTGGCTGTTAATAAAGCTATTATGGTTGTAGACTCAATTACAACCATGGATTTAGAGATCCTTCTAATATTAACATGAATAGATATAAAGTTCAAACCTATAAGTACTTAGGTGTCCACCTTGACAACCAGCTGGACTGATCTATGAAACCTGAACTGGAAGGGGCAGAGCTGGCTCTTCTTCTTTAATCCATTGACAGGCATCGTAACCGTGTGGTTGACTTTTTGTCGCCTTACCACTGTATATATATATATATATATATATATATATATATATATATATATATATATATATATATATATATATATATATATATATATATTTGCATTCTATATCACCTGTTTGAATAGTGTTTGTAACCCCAATATGTACCCACTGGCTGGTGCTGGAATACATGACTATAACTGTTGAAAACTAGAAAAAAATTTGAAGTGAATCCTTGCTGCATTGACCTCAGAAATCTAACAGTACGAGCATACATTGGAGATAAAATCTTTTCACATATCTTCAGATCCTCTAAAAGTCATAGTTTAGTTGAAAAAACTATATTTGATGATTAAAAAATAATCTCTGATTCCTTATAAAACTGGATCCAATGACTAAATAACTAAATTATGTTCTCTGTAATGCTGTTGTGCAAAAAAAAGAAAATGCAGAAATGGAAGAAATTAATTTGTGCCCAGGATAACTCTTAACAGGCAAGTCATCCAGCTGGTTGACCAACATATCTGCTTCCTGATAGGGAAATTTTAAAAGTTAAACCTGAAATGTTGCTAAATGAAGAGGAGAGAAAACAGTTTGACCTACAAATAATTTGTTGCAAAATTATTTCTTAGTTTGGAAGTCTAGAGTTAAGAGGCTCAGGTCTTTGGATGTATGCAGTGAAATGCTGCAGATGGTCTATCAGTCAGTGGTTGTTGATGTTCTGGTCTATGCAACAGTCTGCCGAGGGGGCAACATGACTGTAGGAACACCAGGGCGCTGGACAGGCTGGTTAAGAAGGCTGGCTATGTGCATGGCAGGAGTCTGGACTCACTTGGAACTGTGGTGTAGAGATGTCTGCAGGCCATCCTGGACAATAGTAACGATCCTCTCCACAAAATCCTGGAGGGACAGAGAAGCAGCAGCAGTGGGGGACTCATCCTACTGCACTGCTGGACTGAGAGGTTCAGGAGATCCTTTATTTCCACAGCCATCAGGCTGAACAAAGACCATGGATGAAGACCTGGACTGTTTATGGACACTAAAGCATCCATCCATCCATCCATCCATCCATTTATCCAATTATTAATTTTGTTCATGCGTCATGTTGGTCTATTATTCAATCCATCCACCTCTCTGCCATCCATCCATCAATCTAATTAGTCCCTATCTATCTATCTATCTATCTATCTATCTATCTATCTATCTATCTATCTATCTATCTATCTATCTATCTATCTATCTATCTATCTATCTATCTATCTATCTATCTATCTATCTATCTATCTATCTATCTGTCTATCTGTCTGTCTGTCTGTCTGTCTGTCTGTCTGTCTGTCTGTCTGTCTCCTTTCATTCATTAATTCATCTATTAATTCATTTATCATCTATGGCTCCATTTTCCTATCCATCAACCTATCCATCTCTATGTCATCCATTCATAAATCTCAACATTAGTCCATCAGTCCATCCATTTATCCTTTTATCCATTTTCAGTCTCTGTCTATCCATCCATCCAGAGCAAAAGCAGAAAAAGAAAAGGACAAAGAGCGAGGGGGAAATGAAGAGGGAGGAGTTCAATGTGTCAAATATATTAAGTCTAAATACAGCCAATTATTTTAAGAGTTTAGACATATTTCCTCTCTTGGCATTGTATGGATACTCTAATCCAAAGTAAGTTTCTTCACAAATAGAATCAATTTGTATTCGTTTTTCACTCCATAATAAGGAGGTATGTTGTTGCTGGACCCCCGGTCTGGTTGGGATTTTGAAAACACTGTCCAAATGTCTTGAAACAAACTTAGCCGTCTAGAAGAGGTTGGAAATTCAACTTAGCATTTTCAAAATAAAGTCTAAAATCAAATGAAGTGCTACAGGTTACACCAACATAGTGCGGAAGGTGTCTGTGCTCATTTATTTAAAGAAATAAACTGAAGCACAGAAGCTGGAGCAGCATCAGAAAACTCCTCCAAACTGGTTTCGACATCCACTGGAAAGATCATCCATCAAAGAGGAGTACTGACTGAGGTTTTTTTTTTTTTTGGTACGGATTGTAAATTTATGATTTCAAGATGTGTACAGCATTCTCAGGCGGTTTGAACACCATCCATTCACCGAGAGCCCTGAATCAAACTGACCACTGCTTTCCCATGATTCATGATGTGTCCATGCAGAAATGTAATGGGCTTTACCACAGTGCATTCTTATCTGAAAATATACCATACATGACCTGCACCACTCCTAACTCAAACATGATGCAATTTTTCCACAACATGCTGTATATTTCCTGAAATTCTTATGTCAGAACCTCCTATTCATAATTGTCATGTATATTTATTATTTCAAATGACTTGCATTTCAGATCTGGACATATTTAAGAACCACATGGTTTGTGTTTACTTTTTCTTGTTTTAATGTGTCCATCTGTTCCATATTCTGACTTCAATCCACTTTCTGTTGTGCACTTTCACCTAACGAGGTCTCAGGCAGTGTCTATTTCAGCATTCTATAATTTAATTTTTGGCCTATTTTTTTTTGTTTTAGTCATGATTAAGTCATCTAAACTGTTTTAATTTTAGTCTAGTTTTAGTTGATGAAATTGCACATTTCAGTCGACAAAATCTGCTGTAAATTTAGTCGACTAACATATGAAGTGTGAAGTATAAGCCATTTTTTATTTTTCCTTGAATTCTTGCTTTATACTTGGATAATATGAAACATCTTATAAGACTTTATTTAATGCTAGTAAAGTTTAAATGTATAAATGAACAGAAACAAATGTAACTTTAGTGTGAAATGCAGTCAACTTTATTTAGGCTACCTGGCAGAGCATCTCAGTTACAATACCAGAAGTGACAACAGACGGTGAGCCTGCTCTCCAGGAATATATTAATTCATAAGAGAGCAGCTCTGATTGGATGGCTCCACAGCTTATCCCACCACCACCAAGCTAAGGCAGCTGTGATTGGATATCCCTCTGAACTCATCCAACCTTTAACACAACCAAAGTAGTGCCAACTTGTGTCTACTTTCTACATGACCAAATTAGGTCTGATTGGATTACGTCTCTGTCAAATATTGTAGTCTAGTTTATTTGTTGATGAAAATGTCAGGTGGTTTGGATTTAGATTTTGTCCACATGCTTTTGTTTTTATTAGTTACTGACTAGTTTGCGTCAGAGGAAAAGCAGTTGTTGATGAAACCTATGACAAGTCAACAAAATAACACTGGTCTTAGGTTGAATATAGACTCTATCTCAAGCGCTCCATTTGAGACATGTTACCATTAGCTTGGAAAAAAGTTTTCATTAAGCACACAAATATTTGCAGTTTGTTGAGCAGTTGACCTAACCTTTGTTATGCAAGACAAAAGTAACCTGACATGCCAGACAGACAGACAGTACAGTCACAGTAGGGCTGGGCAATTGATTGAAAAATAATTGAAATTGACATTGAGACTTAACGAAGTAATTTTACTCATGTCAATTATTTTAATAATTTGCCCTGTGTAAGTCATGTGACCGCGCCCCCTTCATATAGCCTTCACTTTTGCCAAGAGCGAAGGACATGCCACCAACATGGAGGAGACAAGCGGCAATCTATCAGAGGACCTTGTATTCAAGCCATTGTTTGGGCACATTTTGGGTTCTGGGCAGAGAACATAGCCTTGCAGAGCAGACAGACCTGCCAGATTCTGAAATCCTGCAGGTCCTTCTTGCCAGCCTCCGTTGTCCAATGAATTCACTCAGCTGAATTCTTAACGGCCCAATCAGGGAAGAGAGGCGGGAGCTGCAGAATGCGGACGTGACGACAACTGGAAGTTGAGAACCGGAAGTTGAGAACGGACATGCCGATTAGCCTATTGTCCTCATGGCTGTGAAACTAGTGAAACTTGTCGAAATCTGCCCTCCTCAGAAGTTTACTTGTAGGGATTGTCTTTGACGAGGTTCATGTCACATATAAGTGTTAAATGAATCATCTGTGTGGTACAATTTAGTGTAAGACAATAGAAAAAGGCTGTCAACAGCTAAATTAGCGGCTAACGGTCATTAACTGTTGTTAGCTGTTAGCTGCTAAGTTAACCGCTGTGGCTAATGTCCATGAACTGTTGTTAACTGTTGTTAGCTATTAGCCGCTGCATTAGCCGCTATGTATGCTACATTGTAGGAGGCAACCCTGCTTGATTAGGATTGGTCTGTGATGAATGTGACGAGCCAAACAATTGTACAATCTTATTTCTGTGGCAGATATATGGAGCTGTCCATCTGGCTTGTCAGGTTACAGAGGACATTGAGCAGAAAGAAGTTAAGTGTAAATATTGCAGGAAGACTGTGTCAACAACCATCTATGTCACCACTAATTAGTTCTAGCATAGCATAAAATAATCATTCATTAATAGAGGTAAGGGCTTTAATTAATCGTGATATTGAGATTAAGTAATATCGCCCAGCCCTAATAGGCAGTAAACCAAACTAAATATACAATCAGACATGAAATTGTGACCTCTGACAGCCTTCACTCTTCATCATGGATATAACAGGTGACACTTGCATTTTGAATATAGAGATGTGTAAACATATTCCGCACAGATTTTTGTCATCAGTCTGTTGTGAGGACTTCAGACTGGTGGTGATATCAGTGCTAACATTAGCCACACTCTGCTTGATATTGTCGATGAATGGTCAGTTATCTTTCCTGTTGTGAGATTTTTTGCCAAATCCAAGCCACAACCAGTGTTGGGGAAGTTACTTTTAAAAAGTAGTGTCTGCTTGTCATTCGTTACTTCTTTTTTGTAACTTTGATTTTTATTGATTTTTTAGAATAACTGCAGCTATACAATCACAGATCAAAATACCAAAGCAGATTCTAGTTCAAAGCAAATAAAGAAACTGAGGAACATAGGGAAAAAAAGGAGGTAAAACTTGTGGGAAATTTAAGGAAAATAAAAAAGATATATCCACACATTCATACGTATACACATACATATACGCACCAGCATATACATATTCATACACACACATATATATGTATGCACATACCTTCCCGATAGCAAATTAAAAATTATTTAAAAAAAAAAACAAAAACAAAAAAAGATACCCAAGGTTTCAACCAATGCCCTTATATTTTCTTGAGGTAAAGAGTCTATTTAAGCCATCTCTTTGCGAACAAATCTTCCTTCAGATTCATAACATAAGTCAGTCTTTCCATTGTCCATAGTTCCTGTATAACATCAAACCACTGATTCCGTGTAGGTGGTTCAGGTTTATACCATTTTCTAGTGATGGCTTTCTTTGCAGCTGTAAGAAGGACCTTAACTAAGTATTGATCGTTCTTAAGTATAACAGCTGTAATATGACCCAGGTACAAAACAGTGCATGATAATGGATTCCTATATTCAAGCATATTAATCTGGACTGAATGAACACTTTCCCAAAATAATTTCATTTTTTCACAACTCCAAAAAATATGAGTGTGATTTGGATCTAAGGAACCACATTGTCTCCAACAAGTCTGTTGAGTTAGGGATGATCTATTCTGAATTTTAGGTGTAATAAAAAACCGTACTAAGTTTTTGCAGTTAAACGCCCTCCATCGGTGTGAGCTTGTGGAGGTTTGTTGGGTTTCACACATATTGTACCATTCCTCTGATGTAATTTCTATGTGTAATTCACTTTCCCATTTTGATTTCACGTAGTTATTCGTTACTTCTGAAAAAAAGTAACTTGTTACTTTACTTAGTTACCCTCTATGAAAAGTAACTTTTCACAATACTGGTTACTTTTATGTTACTTTTACATTGCTCGACCTTGGACAGAACCCCATATCTGTTCCTAAATGTGAAGGCCTACAAAAAGTTCTACAACAGAGAACATAACAGTTATTTCTTTTGTGCCCTTTATTTTACAAAATTGTGTAACATACCCTGTAAAATGAGAGCTCCTGATCAGTGTTTCCACATTTTGCTTCTGAAATAAGCAACTAAGTCAATAAAAACAGGCCAAAATAAGCAACCTCCAGCTATTTCCTTTCCTAATGTGATAAAATACCTATTAAAAGGAGAAATCTACAAAAAGTGTTAATTCTTGTCTAAATTACATTTCAATGTCACAAGCATATATTCAACAAAAGAACGTTGCTTATAATAAGCAGACCTGGCAACTTTGGCTCTGGAGCATGCACCATGTGCATGAGTGTGTTTTGGGGCATGTGCGATAACCAGAAAACGAGGAAGTGGACAAACTGCCTACCGCAGTCATGCTTTGCTTTATGTTAGGAGCTGGAAGATGATTAGCAGGATTTACACGGACAGAAGAGCCCCAAAAAGCAACTTCTCGTTTAGAAACAAGCCAAAAAAACACGACCTGCAGCAGATTTGCAGCCCATAGAAGCTTAAAACGAGCGTACTTGGCAACGCTGCTCGTGTCTGTGCGAGCAGCTGAGAAGGCAGCATCAGTGTCAGATCTGTCCGGGGGAAAAGTAACGTTGCGCAGCATTAAAAATGGAACTACATTTCGTTTCCAAATTTTCAGTAGTAGTGCGTTACTTTACTTTTTACCTGAAAAAGTAGTTATGTTACTTTGTAACGCATTACACACAACACTTGCCACAAGTCCCTCCTTTTTTGTTTGCTTCCCTTGTTCGAGCTTTGTTTGGTTCAGACTGCTTTGACACCCACAGTGAACAGAACTCTGGCCTTATTGAAACTGAACCCAGACTCAGGTTTTGGTGGACCAGAGTTTGGTTCTTTGGTTCACGCCAGAGTTTGTGTGAGCTTTCACGCCACCCCAAATGATTCAGACTTTCCAAAAAAAGCAAACCAGTGTTCGTTTGGTCTGCACCAAATGTGTTAGGTGCGAAAGTGACCTAAGATTGTTGTCTAAGAGGTAATTTGCAGCGGTGGTGATGGCTTCCATGCCTGAGCAAACAATGAAAAATGTCCCAGCAGAATCTTAAATGCAATCAGATGCAGACTTTACCCAGAGGATGCCAAGACAAAGGTTTGAAAATGCCTCTGAATCATCTGATTGGTTTGTTACTGCAGGAGTTTTTCTTGTTGGCAGCAGCTTCACTGTTTATACTGAAGATCAGAGGTGGTGACTCACTGCACCGTCACATCAACCACGCTGAAGAGACGCTTTGTTTACAGGAGTTTACGTAGTGGTCCGAGGGGTCAGACTCACACTAATATAACTTACAGACATGTAAGTGGCATAATTCTTCCTCATCCTGCACAAAGACAGACAGTTGGAGTAAAAAAGCAGTGAGTGTGTGTGTTTATGTCACGCTCTTTTGTCTTCCTGCTTACAAAAATCTGGCTCTGGCTTCCTCGAGTCAATCAACAGCTCTCTACTGTGAAACATGAGAGCCACTAAAACACACGCACACTCTCACACACACACTTTCTGCATTTTTCCTCTCTTTTCTACCTCTTTTTTCCAACCATCCCACCTATGTGACCCCTCTCTTGCCTGATTCAGACCAGAATGGCATGGCTCACCTCAGAAGCAGCAGGACAACCTCATTTGACCCTTTGTATTCCAGTTTGGCCCCCTATCCTTTACATTTATGGAAAATTAGGACGCAGCAGATTAATGGTGGCTCTATGAGATAAAGTGGATGTCGGGGCATGGCTCAGAGGAGCTGGATTTTTTTCTACTCTGTGATTCTGTACAGAAAATTGCACCCTGCTTTATGACTGCAGAGAAAATGGCTGAGCTGGAGATGGAAAGCTGCCTGCTGTAAACTGTAAAGGAACAGTATGTGCAGGGACGTAAACCAGACTATCAGTGCAACAGTAAAATAATGGCTTCATTAGGAGGAAATGTTATATTAATTTTAATGCTTCACTTCTGAGATGTGAAAAGCCTGCCTGTTTCCCGAAATCAACGCCCACACCTAAATTTTTTCAACACTCAGAGCACGGCTGTTTTTCTCTGGTGGCTGTTTCTGGAAACCAGAGCTTCAAAAGTAAATTTAAATTCCAACCTGTTGATGGGAGACCAATACAGTCTTTCAGCAATGTTATATTTAATCCTTGATTTTATTATGTTGCAACGATTGAGCCCGGTCTGCAGAGACACTGACCAGTCGGAAAGTGGCGTGATCTTCAAACGTGATGAAAAGTAGAGGTTGCAAGCCTTCAAACTATGCCTGCAAGTACAGAGATTAGCAGATGCTACCTGCTTCAGTAGAAGTTTTAACAGAACTGGACAAAAAACAATGAAAACATTTCACAATGGAAAATGTATATTTGCTTTACCACCAAGTAGGGATGTAACGATATGAAAATTTTGGATCACGATTATTGTGACCAAAATTATCACGGTTATCATTATTATCACGGTATTGTTGCAGTGTGCTCAAAATGTTCAAAAAGTACTTTTACACACAATTTAATCACTTAACCCCTTCAATATTATTATCATAATGGTTCTTTTTTGTCTTTTTTATCAATAATGTGTCAAGAAATGCCCTTTGAGTACGTTTTTATCCTTCTTTCATGAGAAATAAAGATAAAGAATCCTGGAAAGTATTTATCATTATTATGTTATTAACGGTGTGATTACAAGAAAATAAAACAACTGATATAAACTTTAAACAGGATTCTCTTTATAAACAATTTTAAATGAACATCTTCAAAGTTTTGAGATGACAAAAAATGAGCTTAAACTATTTTATATACACTCACATTTTTGTTTGCCTACAGCATTTGTGTCCATGATACAGCTCCTTATATTAGACCATGTCCAGGACTTTTTTTTAAATGATGATAGTCCCTGAAGGAATTAACCCCCTTCATGATTCTCCTCTGGTCTCCCCTCTCCTCGGTAGATCTCCTCGGTATCTTCTCCTGTAAATATTTACAAATAACGATTGATGAAATCCATAAAACACGAACTTTGACGAAAAAAGACGATCTATGTCAAAAATACGGCGAATACATGGCAAAACAAAGGCAAGAACACAGTCCAGAATGATACTAATTCTGTTATTTATAAGATTTATAAATTTTTGGATAGAATTACTGATAAGTTACCTGTTATTCTCTCAGGTATGGCTCACTGAATCCTCCCCCCCCCCCCCCCCCCCCCACTCTCTCTCTGTCTCTCCCTACGGATCCGTCAGTTCATTTACTCGAAGAGTTCCTGCCGTTGAAATCACGCACGTCTTTTTCTTTCGCTGCAGCTTCGTGTTAAGACAGGGAGACTGTCTTCTACTAGTTTTCCCTCAGCACCCTTGTGAAAATCAAAAATTCAACCAGACTTCAGAGTCCGTTTCGAAACAACTCTGCTGTGGCTCGAACTTCGCTCTCAGGCTCAGAGGCCAAACAATGCAAACTGCGCATGCTCACACCGGTTCAGGCTGCTTAATCGAGGACAGAGACATAGGTCCGGCTTTTCCAGGCAAACAGCAGCATCACCGTGAGTTATTGACACAGGGTGGTGAACAAACATGGTAAAACGGTAATTTTAGAAAGACACGGTAATGATTACCGTGGGAAATTTTCCCGCGGTTTACTGTTTTACCGGTAACTGTTACATCCCTACCACCAAGATGCTTTGGCGAGAATTTACTTTCGATTAGGCTCACTTATTGTACTTAACATCACAGCATTAGCACCGGCCTACTGAATAATTATGTACCTGTAATTACTGGTGGGTGATATTGATGAAAATATGTTACTGTGGTTTTTATGGCAGTTTCATGGTCTCTAGTTTACCTAAATTCTTTTACTTAAAGATGCTATGAGGAGTTTCTAAGTAATTTTAGATATATGCCTGACTGAAATACACACTTTAAGATGAGTTTAATAGCATCAAAATAGGTTATCTATAAATGCTATTCCTTAGCTTTGTGGTCGGGTCGGACAGGGCTGGACTGGCCTGGATACTCAACTTCGGGAACAAGACAATTAAAACTAGAGCAAATTTATTTTATTTGGACATGTCTTCTAGCACAGGGCTGTAAGTAGCGATATATAGCCGGCTACAAAACTATAAGTTTTCCAAAAATGGCTTGTTGTCACACATCAAAAACTACCGCTACGTAACTAGAAAGAGATTCATTACCTCGTCGCTTTGCATCCTGTCAGTTGTTGAAAAAAGAAGTTGTAAAGCAATGCAGAGTTCTGAGGAAGGTCCAAGCTGCATTCATTAACATCACAACAAACACACGCTTTAGCTTGGGTCACGTCTTTTCGACAGTCGCCGCGTGTGCTCATGGGTAGCAGAGTCTTTATGTCGCCGGAAATAGATTCTCCTCATAGCATCTTTAAAATAGTTAACACGTGTTTACAAACCAGAACCAAACCTAAATCTGTTAATAATATTTATCATTAAGGGCTATTTATTTAACTTTTACTTATCTTCACTCTTAAGATGTTTGTACATAGTCAAGTCAAGTCAAGTTTATTTATATAGCACTTTTCCTACAACATATGTAACTCAAAGTGCATACATGGAGAATTTAAATATTTGCCATTTTCTGTAGGATACATTGGGTAATTTAGGCATTGAGATCTCATAAAAAATTATGAAACTACTATTTCCCTCTTTTCATACAAGTTTATTGAACAAATTTAAACATATCAGCACAATTTTGGAATTGCAATGCATTGGTTCGTCTGTTTTTTGTGTTTAGAATGTATTTCAGTGATAACCATACATATTTTAAATCAATTAAAAATAATTTCCCTTTTTAACATGCAGATTGAAAATAGCTAATGATTCTGCACTGATGTAGCCAGGCACAGTTTATGAAGATAAAGAATTTTCTTGAATAAGATGGATAGTTAAGACATATCTGGTTATTTTGTTATTTTGTCTTTACTAATAACATGTTGGTCGATGGAGTACTGTAATGTCTAGATTATGACGCGCCCTTGTTTCTAACATGCACCCTGTACTTTCCTGTTTTTTTTCCTGGAAAAACGCTGTATGAAAAACATAAAACATGCAAACACATTTTGCCTTAACTTTACTCTCTCAGAAAACTTGAAAATTACCTTCATTCAAAGTTTTGATTAAAGAAATTTCAGTGTATTCCCAACAAATACAGTACACATTTTTTTTTCTCAGCCGAATGTAGAAACAACTTTTGCCCCCTATTTTAGTTATTTTAGGCTGTCATTCTCAAATGTAGAAAATATAGAATAGTTAAGAACATTTCAAATTCATTGTTCTATTAGCTCATATAGGTGTTGTTCCCTTGACTTTTTTATAAGCCTGTTATGTTACAGAATTTGCACCTATATAAGGAAATAAAAACACCTGAAAATGTGATTTGTGCTGACATCTCTTGTTTTCTAATCCCTGAGGCACGCTGACATCTCCCCAAAGGTACAACAACGTGCACTGTTATACTGCTAAGATGCGTGTAAAGAACTAAAAACTGCAGTGATGTCCTTCAGACACTGTAAACCAAAGAGCGTGTGCTAGCTTGAAAGTCTCATTTGTTCCTGATTTTCCCATACAGCACACATCCCTCCTCTGCTTCTGTTTCTTCTCTGCCTCCTTTTTTATAGTCTGATTTCATTTGATGACTCATTTGAACCCTGTTTGGAGTAATATAAACAACGCCAAAGAAGAGGAACAGATACAAGTAGCTGTGAAAAAGCAGCTCGGAAAATGTGGCTGCAATTTAGAGAAACAGCAGCAACACGGCTGGAGTGACACCACCACTGTCTGTTTCCCATCACCGCTCCATCTCTTCATCTCTCCTTCTCTCCGCCGCTCTGATCTCCTCGCTTTGTCCTTCCTACGCTGCAACACAAACACATTCTTACATCTCGCTCATTCAGGATTCATGTCTCTTGGATCGGCGTGTGTTTTTCTTTCTCCTACAGCTGCTCTGTTTGTGCGAGCGCTGATGTCGTCCCATGTGTCTTTGATTCTCTGGTCAGGTTTGCATCCACACTTGTCTCAGAGTGATGTGTGAGTGTCCTCGTGTGTGTTTTTAGTTTAAGTGTGCACGTCGACTCGGGTTCACTTCCAAACTTTGTTGAAGGGATTTGTCACAAAGTGCTTCACAGGAAACAAAGGACCGTAAAACCTGAGATGTGTGTTTGTGCGTTCTTGTGTTGCGCGGTGTTTTTGGGAGGGGGTGGGGCTCTGTGAAGGGGGAGGAAGAGGAGGAAAGGTAGCGCCTTCTGACTTTTATTGTTATTCTAGTTTTTATTCGTCTCAGATGGCGACTCAATCCCCTGTTCACACACTGCCTCCTTTGTTCTCCTCACATTTCTGCCTCTCCCTCCCTGTCCTCCCTTCTTCTTTATTTAATCCTTCCTCACTCCTTCTTTTCCTTTTTTTCTCATGATATAACAAAATATCTTTATTCTTCCCTTCGAGCTTATCTCTATCATCCTACCTGTCTCCTGTCTTCACTTGTGTCCTTAGTTCAGGGTTCCCACAGGTGAACCACCTGGCAATGCTCTAGTCATCGAAAACACATGGAAAATTATGAAAAAAGTGATTGTCCAGGAAAAGCTTGAATTGCTCTGGAAAATTATTTATCTTCCTTCTAGGCTTGTTAGTAAACAAAAATCAAACTAAGAAATGAAGTAAAATGTAGATAAAATAATGCAAGTTAAAGCTATGGTCTACGTTTTGAAACCGCAGCCTGCCCCCCCTTCCCTCGCCCCTCCCCTCAGTGGTCCAAGATCCCGCCCCCAGCTCGTGTCGCATCATAACAACAAGCCCCCTCGGACAGAGCTACGAGCGACTAGCATAATATATCAGCAGCAAACTCAATCAAAAACAGCTCAGCTCAACTGAAAGTATCAAACACGACAGACATCCGCCTAGTAACACACAGCGGTAGCCATTTCAATTGGACCGGCGGCAATGCGGGGAGCCGATTATGGGGGAGAATTTATCTTTCTCGGCCTGTCCTCCCCAGCCCAGTTTACAATGCTAACGATTAGCGGCTAACAGGCTAACATGTATTGACAAAGCCAACCCGCTCCGCTACAAGTCATTAGCCAGTACAGGCACAGACTAACCAGAGTTATTCAGCAGACATCTCCCACACAAAGCCATTACCTGTTCAACCAGGGGTGAAACAGCCTATGCTGAAGGTCTGATGGCCGACTGAGGCCGTTCGTTAGCCCGCTAACAGGCCTCGACCGGCCGCTCGGAGCTCCGTTGGGCCCCAGGGGAGAGAGAAGCGGCTTCCCGGTTTCGGCGCTAGGCTTTTCCGGCTCCATGATAGTTCAGTAGCTAACGCTGCTAGCTGCTCACTGGAGGTAGAGGGGAGGAGGCGGGACCATGGGCATGACGCTGCGTAGCGAGGGAGACAGGGGATTGGATGGACTCACGGACCAATCGAACCGCGCATGCCAGCGCGGTTTGATTGGTCAACTAGTATGCAGCTTTGCAGCAGATATACTGAATGGATTTTTTTCGTTCTTTTTGGTCTTTATATTGTGTAGATAGGACCATAGGACCATAACAGCCTTATAAACGGTGTTATGAAGATGTACAAAGCTTCCAAATCGTACACCATAGCTTTAAGGTACAAATAAAGAAACTCAAAACAATAGTGGAAAAAACATGATTAAAACTAGAAAAGCACTTGGAAAGCACAGACCTCGACCAGCACCACAGTCCTCACCCATATTGTGATTTTTACCATAAATATTAGTCCTACCTTTATTTCATCTAAATATTTAGATTCCTTGACCATGAAAACATACCATTAGCAACTGGTTTCATAATGATATCTATTTTAGTTCAGAAGTTATTCACGGAAATCACATTTTTCGTCATAGTGGCCTGACGCTGATCCGGATCAACACCAAAATTGAATCAGTTCTTCCTTTTCCCATGCTGAACATTTCCTGAATAATTCATAAAAATCCATCCATCACTTTTTGAGTTATTTTGTTCACAGACAGACAAACAGACTCTCCCGAAAACACAACCTCCTTGGCAGAGGTAAATAAAATCAAAATAAAACTTAGGCTATCTAACAGTTAATCAACAAAATGTATTTATCAAAAAACAGAGTAAACGAAGATAAAATATATACAAACCATCAATTTATAACAGTATGACACTCCAGAAAAGCCAGACTAAAACATAGTTAGCTGAAATGTTCATATTTGGGAGTTATAAACTAGAAAAGCACTCGGAGAGCGCAGACCTCCGCCAGCACCACAGTCCTCACCCATATTGTGATTTTCACCATAAATATTAGTCCTACCTTTAATCGATCTAAATATTTAGATTCCTTGACCATGAAAACATACCATTAGCAATTGGATTCATAATGATATCTATTATAGTTCAGTAGTTATTCACAAAAATCCCATTTTTCGTCATGGTGGCCAGACGCAGATCCGGATCAACACCAAAATCGAATCAGTTATTCCTTTTCCTATGCTGAACATTTCCTGAAAATGTCATCCAAATCCATCCATAACTTTTTGAGTTATTTTGTTCACAGACAGACATACGGATGGACAGACAGACAAACAAACTCTCCTGAAAACATAACCTCCTTGGCGGAGGTAATAAGTACATTTTTATTTCAGCATGATATGGTGGAGCTAGCTTGAGATATTGGTCATCAACCTTTTTATCTTGTTTTTTTAGAAGGCTAGATTAACCAGAAAATTGCCCACACCAATATTGTGACAGGAAAAGTCCTGGAAAATGATTTCTGGACAACAGTGGGACCCTGTAAGTTTCCTCTTTGTGTGTTTTGTTTATGTCTCTGAAGTTGCAGAGGTGTAAGAGGAAGCCTAAGTGTTTCTTCCTTGGAGTCATCTTGGCTTTGGATGTGGTAGAGGTTTAAAGACCATTTATACATAGTCCACCAGTAAAGCTTTAACTTTACTTCACGCATTTCTCTGACTGATGGCTCATGTCATCGCCCATTGGATGTGTATGTAAAGCAGAGTCCACACAGAAGGGTTTTCTAAATCTGAAGAGATTTTCTTATCTATCAGAGACCCTCCACAGGAAGATAAAAAATCATTGCAAAGTTTTGATCGAACTGTGTGTGGTGTGCTCCGATAATCTCAACACAGCACACCACTCACAAAGATCCTGTATCAAAGGAACATTTATTTTGTTTTCATGTCTTGCCTCATGAGTTCATGACAAACAGACACCATTTTTTCTAATGTGTGTGCAGGAACAATGAAGAGACAGGCAGAGCTCACTCACCGCTACTTAGCTTAGCTTAGCTAAAATACTGGGAGTCAAAGGGTAGTGTTAGCCTGCCTTTGCCTGCAGTCATCAGATAAACTCTTCAGCAACTCTAAACTCTCTTGGGACTTTTTTACTTTTACTACATCATGTTAACTATTTTTAGACTAAGATTAGCATTTTGTTATTTTCAGAGGAAAAAGATATGAAACTAAACCGCAGGGCGAATGCTCAAACCGCTACAAACGTGCTTGTAAGTAAGTCATGGACTCGGGAGTGAGGCAAGACTTGAAAACAAAAAAAGTATTGTCATATCCCTTGATTTCCTTGTTGTTTTTAGAATAAAACTCATCATGTGTGACATTTTACCTCACTTAGCAAAGTTCAGGTCAGTTGTGTTTAAGGTCAGACCCTCAGCAACGATCCGACCTGATCCTGACCTGCAGATGTCAAAGGTCAATGTTTAACACCTCACTGATGGTCACCTCAGATTCCCCCGTTTGCCTCTGGGTTTCTCAGAGTGTGTGTTCATGCACACACTCCACACTCACACAGACACACACACACATGCTGGGGAAGCAGGAGCAGACGAGGAATTTCTCTAAACAAATTTACCGTCCAGATTTGTTTTTCCCTCTGTGTTTTGTTTTTTATATTATTTGCACATGTCAAAGAAAGGGCGCCCACCCCTCCTTTTCCTTTCTCCTTGTGCGGTACAGATCTCCATCTCCAAGCTCTTGACCTTTCACCTCCGCCAAACAGTCAGCACTCGGTTAAACCTGAGCTGTCAAGTGTTGTAACCTGAACAGAGCTTCAGCATTCACACCAACACCCAAAATTTGTATCATTTTTCGGAAACATCTTAATGAGTTCTATCAAAATCCATCTAAAATAAATCATAGGGTCTTTCTTCTGATAGTTTTTTGGTGTTGAACAAATTAAACAAACAGACTGATGGAGACAAAACTTAGTAATGGTGGGAGAAAATATCGATTCACATAACTATCGGGATTTTTTGTTTGATGAAATTTGAACTGTTTTTTTAGTTCAAAAATATATTTTTTTCATATTTAAATGCTTCAGTTTAGTCCGTGTTAATAAGCCGCTTTTAAATGCAATCCAGGGTTTTGAAGAGAGAGTATAAACAGCTGGTAAAAATATATTGCTGAATAAATCCTAAAAACAGACTCACATGTGATGTGAAGTTTTCCTGATGTAGTCTGCAGGTATCATCATTGTTCATCTTTTTCTCTGATGTTAAAAAAGCTAACTAAAGATTGCAAAAATGGGCGATAGATCGTAGAATCGCAATTTAAATCGGATCGGCATCAAAAAAATTGTAAAAAATCGAATCGGGAGAAAAGTGTATCGTCCCAGCCCTAAAACATAGTCTACTAGAATCTTTGCCCTCCGATGAAAACAGAGCCAACAAACTATATGACATGTTTTCGGTGTTCAAAACTGTTTTTCTTTTCATTTTTAATTTCAGTCAAACTTCCAATCTGTTTAAAGAAGCTATTAGCCACCAATGCATGTTGAACTAGAAAAGCACTCGGAGAGCGCAGACCTTCGCCAGCGCCACAGTCCGCTCCCATAATGTGAATTTACCATAAATATTAGTCCTACCTTTATTTCATGTAAATATTTAGATTCCTTGACCATGACAACATACCATTAGCAATTGGTTTCATAATGATATCTCTTTTAGTTCAGTAGTTATTCACGAAAATCGCATTTTTTGTCATGGCGGATCCAGACGGTGATCTGGATCAACACCAAAATTGAATCAGTTCTTCCTTTTCCCATGCTGAACATTTCCTGAAAATGTCATCAAAATCCATCCATTACTTTTTGAGTTATTTTGTTCACAGACAGACAAACAGACAGACAGACAAACACTCAAAAGTAGTTGTGAATAAATGCTGCAAAGTAAGAATTCTCTCACCAGTGTAAGTTTTAATATTGACCTTTTAATAATTAACAAAGTCAAACTGGCTGAACAGGAGAAAACCCTCTCCCTCTCTTGATTGGTTGGAATAATCGATTGTAAATTAAAACTACTAAGCAGAATTAAACGACAGCTCTTTTCACACCTGCGTAACCTTTCAGTTCAGTACTGTCCCTGTGTTAAACCTGTGCCATCATCTATGATGTTGGTCTTCCAACCCTGGAACAGACACAGAAGCGTATACATGTAGCCTCCTAGCTACACGCTGAAAACTCAGTATACAAGCCCAGTGATTGGTTTGCCTCTGTGAATGTGTCTCTGGCATTATTTTGTGTTCTACAGTGGCTACAAAAAGCAAACTGTTGAATCTGCTTCTAAATATAATAGAAATTCCTTTCTTTTACCATATTTCCTATTAGCCCAACAGGTGCTAAAAGAATCACTCGTCCTCTGCTTCAATAAATTTAACAGCCAACCTCTCTATCTTCTTTATATTCCCTCTCTTTTCTTTGAAGTGACAGGAGAATGAGTAATGTCTGCTCATTATTTATCAGCTCTGAAGCCTGATATTATTGCTCTGTTGTATTTGTCTTGATTGTCTCCATGCAAACAGGCAGTGAGCATGTTAAGACATCAGTACAAACCATACTGTCATGTACCAGCAAGTGTTTTAGCGAAGTGTTGTACAATGTTGCGGACATATTGATGCTTGAATAGTTATTTTATTCATGTATTTGGATCATTAGCTACATCTAAAGCATCAGCTCCTCTTCCTGGGGTTCACACACTAAAACACAATCCACAAAATGCATCATGAACATTCAAAATTCGATGAAAACTGAGACAAAAATTAAAAGGCAGTTTAAATAGTAACCACCTGACAGCCATAGTGATAGCCTCTTAGATGCCTTAAAGATGCTATGAGGAGTTTCTAAGTAATTACAAAAAAGTCTCACTATTAGATATATGCCTGATCAAAATACACACTTTAAGATGAGTTTTATAGCATCAAAATTCGTTATCTATAAATGCTATTCCTTAGCCTTCCGGTCGGGTCGGACAGGGCTGGACTGGCCTGGATCAACTCAACTTCGGGAATAAGACAATTAAAACTAGAGCAAATTTATATTATTCGGACACGTCTTAGAACACCGGGCTGTAATAGCCGGCTACAAAACTACGATACTAAGTTTTCCAAAAATTGCTTGTTGTCACACATCAAAAACTATCGCTACGTAACTAGAAAGAGATACATTACCTGAAAGAAGAAGTTGTAAAGCAATGCAGAGTTCTGAGGAAGGTCCGAGCTACATTCATTAGCATCACAACAAACACACGCTTTGGCTTGGATCATGTCTTTACGACAGTCGCCGCACGTGCTCATGGGTAGCAGAGTCTTTATGTCGCCGGAAATAGATTCTCCTCATAGCACCTTTAAGATCAGGATATTTGTACATGAATTAATAAATTATAATTCAAGACAATTCTATAAATGAATTATTCCATTTAAGACAGTGCGTTTGGACAGAACAGAACTGCAGTTTTAAAAAAAATTCAAAGAAAATTACAAGATACAACATTTTACTTTAACTTATACAGTACACAGACTATTAAAATAGTCTTAATGACATCATATATTTTTTAGTATTAAATGTCAAGATTATATTAAGCAGCATGGCAAGCTTGAGTGTAGCTGTGGTGCAAAAATATAAAACAGGCTGAAGTGGTTGATAAATGCAGGGTGCCTTCTGGTCATATTTGGAACTAAAATGCAGGAAATAGTATGTTTTAGTTTGTCTGTCTTTGCTTTGTGAGTTGATAAATAGTTTATGTGGTCATACAAGGTTTGATTAATAGCCTTACATAGTTTTTTAAAGTTTGGCACAGATGGAGAACAAACATTAAATTATGGTGTCATGTGGCAGATCCTCTGTCTCGTTAATTATTTTTTTGTTATTTTACCCAACCATTGCCACCTTAAACAGATTTAGTCATTCTTTACACTACAACTTAGACGTCTCTGCCTCACTGTTTTGTAATATTCCAACAGTGAGCCATTGTAGAGAGGATGTCTGTAGCTGTAGAGCATGGGATAACAAGGAGGTGCTTCAAGGTATATTAAAATAAAACAGACTCAGAAGAGACTTTTAGGGATTTCTTCTCCATTTCAGGTGTAATAGAATAATGAACTTTGGATTAAATGAGGGCAAGAAGCAATAACTGTTAGAATAACAGCAGAAAGGACGCTGGGAAAAAGCTGGTAGCAAAGAAACGATATTGAGTTGGGGGACGTTTGGGGATTTCAGTCTCCTTTGCAGAGTTTGTTTTGGTTGGCTCTGGTGTTAATGGGTTAATGTGCTTTAGGAGGCTGGGACCAGCCTGAGCAGTCTCACAGGGTCGGATCTCCAGGTCACACAGACGGGCTCTTTACCTGGCACTCACAGGTCGGTCGACGCCCACAGCGGCCCCCTGACCCGTCCAGATGTGCCAGAATATACGATGACAAGCTGAAGAGAAAAGAGACAGAGATGGATAAACAAGGAGAGAAAAACAGAGAGAGCAGGAGGAGGGATTACTTTGTGTCTTCTTTGGTGTTGTTTGTTGGTCTTAATGGGCCTGGGAACACTTAAAGCACTTATACCAGTCTGACCAGTTTGACCTGCAGGTCACGTAGGTTAAAAGCCTTCTGCTGACAGACGGGATGACAGGAAGAGAGAGGGAAGAAAGGACAGAGGAGAGGAAGAAGGAAAGGGAGAAAGAAGGGAGATGGAAGGACGAGAGATTAAGAAGAGAAATTCTGGAAAGCATGAGAGGGAGGATGAGGACTAACAGATGGACTTATTATATTTTGAGGTTGTGGGCTGGAGCAATTTCTTATCTCTGGTGATTTATTGTTATCATGTGACGGACATCGTCAGAGAATTTAAAAGATCCTTTAAAGGAGAATCAGAGTTTGCATAAAAAGAAACAGCAGAAAGGGAGGAACTTTGAGTTCCAGTGAAAATGACCTGAGCTGCTGTGATGAGTATCCAACCTTATGATGTGTATCATAACTCAAAGGCCACAATACAGTGAATATCAGGATCAGTGGAGCCCTTGACTATAATTTACATAATCAAATCTGATTGGAAAGATTTGTCTGCAGATCATCCAGGGTCTTATTTTAATGGCGTTGGTCCATATAGTCATTTGCAACAAAAGAGACAAACAATGTATTCAAACATCTGTTAAGTGAGCTCAAAATAATAATTTTTATTTTTTATGACAAGTATGCTTGGCATGTGAATCAAGGGACTCCTGTGTACGGGAGTGCCGCTTGACCTTGAGGTAGAGTCCTGCACCAGGTTGGGTGCATGCTGATGCAGGTGAAAAAAAACATTTAAAATTGCTGGTCCTGGTGAAAATGAAAACAATTAGAATATATAGAAATGAAAATGTATTTTTGGTCTGATCTTTGCATGCACCCATCCCAAAGCCTCTAATCATCACAGGAGCATTTCTCACCTCTTTGGAGGGAAATCTGAATGTACACAAAATGAAGAAAACTTTGTTTTTTAAACTTTGCACCAGCAAATGTTGGTTCAGAGTTGACTGTTTTGTTGGATAAAATCATGATGTTAGATTTGGAAGGGAACAAATTTCCTTTTTTAATGTTCGGAATCATGTGGAAACGGGTAAGAAGCACTGTGGTGTGATTGGGCTAAACATGAGACAATGCAACACTTTGACATTTATTGTTGTTTTTGTGTCTTGCCTCACTCCCGAGTCCATGACAAATAGACAGACACCATTCTTTCAAACCTGGTGTGTGGTTTTCCCTAGAGATTTGACGTTCACGAGCAAGTCAAGTCTTTAAAATAGCTCTTTAAAGTCATCAATGAGAACTGATTCCCACTTGTGAGTCATTCGTTTCTTAAATTTGCAGGCAATATTGATTTGAGAATGGCTCACAGGGGTGCTGGTTTGGTGGAGTGGTAAGCAATCAGTCACATCCCATATGCTTCTGCTGGCCTGGATTCAAATCCAGCCTGTGGCCAGTTTACACAGTGTCCTCCCCTAGTTTCTCTCTTGCCCCCCCATTTACAAGCCCATCCACAGTCTCTCTCTCTTCTATCAATAAAGGCACAAAATGCCCCCCAAAAATACTCACAAACGGCTCACTCTGAACTTCGAATCGGTTCTCATCATTCTCTCAAAAGAGCTGTCCAAAAGATTCAACTCGTTTGTGAATGTAACATCTCTCCAAAAATGAAGCCTCTGTTTCAGAGTAGAAGAGGATCAGAACAAACACACAGGACTGCTTAGAGTTGCTGAAGAGTTTATCTGATGCCTGTAGGCAGAGGCAAGCTAACACTTCCCACTGACTTCTAGTATTTGAGCTAAGCTAAGCTAATTAGTATTGGGTAAACTTTGCCTTGTTACTGGACAAAGTCTAAAGAGTGGTGTCTATGTGCTTTTAATGGACTCGGGAATGAGGCAAGACATGAAAACAATAAACATGTTGGAGTGTTCCTGTAAAGCTGTGAAAAACAAATTTGCCAAGAGGACAAATATTGTTCTGATCTCATGTTTTTGTTGTGTTGAGACTGACTCAGATCAATGCTGTACATGCTGTAGTGACCTTGAGCTTTCACACCTGTGCAAAGACATGTCCCTGCAGTACTGTTTTGTATTCTGGTCCTTTGTTTGTGAATGATAAACCATGGCTACAGAACCACAGCATGTAATGCCAGAGTAACAGCTGATAAACAAAAGTATAGTTGATGCAAAGAGAGAAAACAACAACAAAGTTAAAATTTACAATTGCTAAATCAGTTCAGGCAGAGGACAGGGTTTTTAGTGCTTTTTTGGCCTCAAAGGAAGGTATGAACTAAATACACTTTGGATGTATTGTAAGTAAATTGAGTGTGTCAGTTTGTATTCTGCAGCCATTTTAAGAAATTATTGCAACACTAAATCATGCCCGAGATGTGTTTAGAGGCTGGAAGCCACCTGATGCTAAGCAGCTAACCAACCACTGGCTTGTGGTTCACATCGTTTCACATGCAGCCAATTCAAACACCACTAAAGGAACTCGATAGTGCAGCAACAATCCAGCACAAACAAAAATGTTAGTAATACTAATGAATCCTCTCAAAGTAAAAGACTCAATATTTAGTTACTAGTCATCAGCTGCCACAATAGCTCCCTGTTTTCCTAGTTTGGATAGCTAACAGGGGGCACACACTGGACTAGCTTACAGAACTTAAACACTACTTTACACTAGGGATGTTCAAAACCACTTTTTAGTAGGGCTGGGTATTGTTAAGAACCTCACTATTCAATTCAAGTCGATTCTATTTCAATTTTTTGGGTGGTGATCCGATTCAGTATCGATTCTGTAAGAAATAGAAATACACAAATATTTAGAGTACCTGTTGACTGTTTTTTGACTTTCTTATTTTAATGCCAATGTGAACATATGTGGCGTGCCATCTCATATTTTTGAGCAAACATCTGAAAATTAAAAGTTGCACGGTTATTTGTGCATATGGAGTACAAAAGTAAAAACATGCGAGTTAACACCATAATAATAACAGATGTCCACCTGGTCTTTTTGTCAATAAATGTGTCAGGGATTGTTTTTTTTAAAAGTAAACAATTCTTGCAAGTATTTGTCATTATCATGTTATAAATGCTTAAAACAGCATGTAATAACAAAAAAAAGAATAAAAATGGCTTTGAAATTTCAACAGGATTCTCTTCATAAACAATTGTAAATGAACAAGTAGCAATTTTCTGTGGGTACCTAAAATATACTTATCCTGTTTTGAAAAAAAAATCGAACATTTTTGTTAGACTGCAGCATTTAGGTGACGAAAAAAGACAACAAAATGCTGAAAAATAGGTGGAAATATGACAAAGCACAAAGTTAAATCACTCTCACTGTCGACTCTCAATCCTATCACTCTGCAAGCATGTCTTCTTCTGGGACTGACAGCAGCTGGATAAACACTGAAAAACTGCACAGTGCCTCCTACTGGCCAGGAGGTGACTGTGAAGATTTGCTGAATCGATGTTGAATTGGGAGTGGAATCAGTTCAATTCATTGCTGAATCCATATTTCTTCCCTCCCCTACTCTTGAGTATTCTTTGATACCAAGGACTATCACGATTGTCACTCTTGTTACATTTCAATTAACATAATGATGGATAATGTTGAAGAACTGCCTTTCTTTAATTTCTGAAGAAAGCAGCACAGTCACTCTGCAACAGAGAGTTAAAGATTTTGGACTTTAGTCCCTGGTCTGGCTGATGAGAGACACTGGACTTGTGCTGCTCCTTCAAATATCAGTGGTGAAGCTAGTGGCTGGAGCGTTGCACAACAAGCTTCTTATGTGCTTTTTAAGAGAGTCATGTACCTGTTACATCACAGTTCTCACAGTTGTGGCTGAGATGGAACTTCATACTTCAACTCCACAACTTAAATGGACGGTCACAATCCCACATTCTCTATGTTTGGATTGGTGCTCTTCAGTTTCTGTCTTCTGTAGAGTTGCCGTAAAGTTGGCTTTAACAGTGTCCTCTTTTCAGCACAACAGCTTCAACCTCTCCATGCTCATTCTCGTGTTTCACCCTGAGTTACTAGTATGAAACAAGATACTCTTCGTAAAATCTCTTGAAAGTGTTGCTCTGCAGAGTTTGCATTCTTCCAAGTTTGGGTTGTCTTAGTTGAACTCAAAATATTTCCAAGCCAGCAAACTTTTGGTAAGAGGAAGCCCCATGTTCGCAGGTTTATTATTGTCTGAACAGGACGTGCCGTGAATGATGATTCATCGTGATGTCAAACTGCAGCAGTGTAGCGCCAACTACTGGCAAGAAGGACTTAGTCGACTTAAGGGTTTTTTTTGCCTTGAGTACTGGTGGCTTCGGCAGCCTTCTGCCAGTATCAGCCCGATACCTGGTATTGGTACTCGCCCATCCCTACTTTAAACAGCATCTTCTCCACACAGGCTGTGCTTTACATACAGAAGCTCCTGACTGTAACACTGCTGCAGAAGCCACAGCTAAAGACTGCAGCCCGAATCGAGGGCTATGCTCCATCCAACCTGAAAATGTACCCGAGTTTCCCTGAATGAGTGCAAAACTCTCCTGCCTGTGGATGTTCATGTGTGGCTGATTTATCTCCAGGTTATTCAGTTCATGCCCAAATTCTCTCTCTCTTCCTTTAAGGCTTGTAAAGATGCAGGTTCAGAGAGAATGAGAGATCTTTTCAAGGGAAGAACAGAGCAAATAAAGTGTAGAGGCAAGAGCATTTAAGTTAAAGAAGAGGAGAGAAGAACATAGAGAGAAGGTCACGCTGTCAGGGCGTCTGACAGAGTGTGGAGAAAGTCTCTGTCTGCCTTTTATCGTTTATCTTGTCTTGTGTCTGTGGGAGGGGAGTGTCACCGTCTCCCCTTTCATCTCCTCTCATCCATCTCGACTCCTCCTGCCCCGTCTGTCCTCCATCTGAGAGGAGCTCTGAGATAAAGAAGGTCCGTGCAAGGGTGTGGAAATATGGACGAGGAAAGTATTTTTTGTGGAGTGGTGGTTTAATTTATCTCAGTGATTTCTTGTAATGGGAAAATAAGCTGTTGCTCCTCTGTTAAAATGAAAAACGTTGAAAGGGTGCAAGTAAAAATCTGGTAGTTTTGATACCTGTTTGACAATAAAGAACAAAAACAAAAGTCCCAAATCAACTAATGTTGGCAAACTTCTTTAATTTAATGATCAAAGATATAAGATGACATAAAGAACACGCCGTCAAGACTGGACCAAAATGTTGGCAACATCTCCCTGTGTTAAGGTTCAGTGTTAATGTTGACAGCACTTTTTTGTTTTAAGGTGTTTTCACACCAACCATATTTAGTGCGCACCATAGACGTTTTGGCCCAGGGTTTTGATACGTTAGTATCAATGTGAATGCAACCACCGCACTTTGGTGTGCACCAAATCAGCCGGTCCGAGACCTCAATGAAGGGGTGGTCACGATCCGCTCCATCTCCCTACACTTGGTGCAGTTTCACTAGTGTGAAACAAAGTTTTAGTTGATGAAATTTTACACTTTTGTCGATGATGTCATGTTATACACTTGACTAAAATGAAACATTTAATAACCTTTTATTGAATGCTAGTAAAGTTTGAATGTTTAAATGAACAGAAAAAAATTTAACTTGAGTGTGAAATGCAGTTGGCTTTATTTCGGCTACCAAGCAGAACATTTCAGTTACAATACCACAACTGACAACAAACAGTAAACCTGCTCTATCTCCGATGTAAACAAGATAAACAGAATGAACTCTTGCAGAAGTGAAACCCTTCATTTTTAAATGTACCCATGCAGTGATGAGGAGGTGAGTCAATGCTGTACATTTGTGTAATTGCTGATACTCCAGCTGTCATGTGTGGCCAATACATCGGCTGTAATATCTGCAAACATTTCAGTATTAGCTGATACCGATATCAAACTGACAATGTTATGCATCCCTCATTTATAGATATTTTTCATCATTGACATTGCCTGACCCCCAGGCACTTGAAAAACTATGTGTGTGGCCCCCTTGGTAATCAAAGTTGCCCACCCTTGTTTTACCACAACATCAGTATCAAACAGTGATTTAGACAATACTGTCCTAATCAAAACCTTGTCTGAAAATATCTTGTTAATCTTTATAATTTGATATATTTCCCAGCCCTAATTTATGCTATAATTAATCTGAAATGATTGAGGGAAACACATTATTCACAGGAGGAAACAAATATGTTTTAAGCATGCACTCTCTCTTTCATTATGCTACACACTCACAAAGACTCCACTGGAACACACACACACGAATACTTAAGGCTCAGTCACCTGTAACGGCCGAGCTCAGGAACATCACGCCCCATTACACCACCACACCGCCCCGCGTGTACCAGTGTGTGTGTGACTCCTTGAAGCCATTAGCTGTAATACATCCTTTCCTCTCTGTCTGTATTTGATCCCTTTGCTCTCTTTCTCTCTCGCTGTTGGTTTTGGGGTATTTACAGGGAAGCTACAAGTCATCACCCCTCTCTCCTGCCACATTTAACCTCACTGCTGCATGCGCACGCTCTTGAATACAAGCTAAAGTCCCGGTCAGCGTTGCTAATCCTCTGTCTTCACCCTGCCGGCTGATATTTAGCATGTGCGTGTGTTCCAAAGGGGTCTGCACAGTATTGGGTTTTCTGTATCCTGTTCTGTCCACACCTACAAAATGCTGACTCTTTCAGATTCTGTGTTTTGTTGGCAGGCATGTTTCCTCTGTCGTTGTTCAATTTCTCCCTTTTTAAAGAGAACCAGAGAAAAAGAGAGACAAATTACTTTTATGTCAGCTCGATTGATGTGATTTTTGATAAATAATTGGGAGTCAATGCTCCCAAAAAAAGCAGCAACAGTCTGATGTGCTGCCTAGGAAAACACTTTATACTTTTAACCTCAATAAGACACTGTGGATCCGGTACCTGCAATGGGCCCTTATTAACTATTACATGAACTGTACCCAACTAATGAATATGATTATTATCGTAAAATTAACCCTTAAAAATAAGGAAGAATATTAATGGACGTCTTATTAATGTTTATGTCAGTCTTATTAAGTCAGAATCATTTCTAATAAATTCTTTGAATGTTCTTATGAGCAGTAATAGATATATTATGTTTTTAAAAACACTTTCTATTATCTTTTTAGTATTTATTAGCATCTGATTGATTGATAGATGGATAGATAGATTGATAGACTGATTGTCCAAAAGGGAAATTTGTTTTTACAGGCTGTAAAATTGTGCTCATCCAAGAGATTTCGATCACCAGAGACACTTTAATAACCTCATGGGCAGTCGTGATACATATACGTTGGTCTGACTTTTTATTACATTGACAATTTAAGGGTTAAAATATTAAGTTTAACTAAATTATCTGTCAAAGTAGAAAAAAACAAAGTCAATATTCGAGCCAAAAACTGGATAAACTAATTTTAGGGCTGCCATTTCTGCCAGATTTAAGTTTTTGACCATGTTGGTCATTTGAACTCTGCCCCTCTGTGACAGTTAATAAACTTGTATTCTCTCTTTGCAGGTTTTGGTGGCTCCACAGTTGTGGAGTTTTCTGCTTTCCTTAATGGCAGATACCCTCCTGCTGACATGACTGGAGACATCACCGTGTCCTACAGCTCGCCCACAGGTAAACAAGCTTTTTTTTCACTGGATTGTTAAGAGATTGGTTAAAGCTGGTTTGGGAAATTAAAGAGCAAGTCAGTGTAAAAGGGACAGTTTGAGGAAAGCCATGATTTTTGTAATTCCCATTTTAATCGTAAGGTTTAATGAAGCAGCTTTGAGTTATCATGTGTCTTCTTTTAGTCTGCAAAACAGCAGCAACATCTCCTTCAGGGACATCCCTCCTTTTTTCAGCAAGACAATGCCCAGCCACATTCTGCACGTGTACACTTCACTGTAAAAAAAGGGGGTGCTAGACTGGCCTGCCTGCAGTCCAGACCAGTCTCCCTTTGAACACGTGTAGAGCATTATGAAGCACGAAATACAACAGGGAAGACCCCAAACTGCTGAGCAGCTGAAGTCAAGAATGGGAAAGAATTCCAATAGAGCTTCAACAGTTAGTGTCCTCAGTGTTTTTTTTTTTTACTTTGTTTTTATAATTTACGTTTTTACAATAATATAAAACTTACAAGACATAAAGGAAAGATCAGACAGGGTAATCATGGCAGACAAGATGATTGACATCCTACGACTTTATGCACAGTTTGACAAAGAACTAAAATTGGTTGTGATTACTTGTCAAATCCATAATACAGGAGTGCCCATTTTATTTTAAATCTTTAACTTCCCAATGGTCCAGAGTTCTCCACGGAGTAAGGAAACACACTCCAGAATAAGCTGTAAAATGTCACTTCTGGTTAACATAAGTGATGCACTTTTTCCAGCTTTTTATTTTTATTAAGAGTTGTTGAAAGGAAAGATGATGTAACGCAGTGTTAAAACTGCCCCGTCCCAGCTTTTTTGGAATGTGTTGAAGGAATCAAATTTAGAAAAGAGAAGTGCACCAGTTTTAACTTTAAATATCACCACTTTATGGAAAAATAGTTTGCTGTATGGAGGATTTTAATCTGGAGTTGCTCGTTTTAATAGAGGTTTAATAAAATATTTCATTTTGTAGATGCACTTTTCATTAAACAGCCTGTGCAGAATTCAGCCAGCAAGGTTTTGACTAAGGTCTGATGTTGCTTTTGTTTTATTTCACTTTTCAATTTAACAACACTTAACAAACAAAACAAAGTACAGCACAACACAAAACTGTATAGTAATGCTGCCACATGATTCTAATTAAAATAGCCTTGCATAAAAAATACTACTATTAATAACTTAAGACCAAAACTAAAATGAAAAGAAAAGATCCTATGCTTGTTTAAAGTCTTTGAAAGTCAGAGTCCTTTTGAACAAGGAGTTATGTTACACTGAGCCAGAAAAAGTCGTTTTTGTCTTTTCTGTGCAGAAGAACATTTTGAGTTGTTTATTGTAAATTGGCATCCAGCCACAAGATATTGAAATATGCTCAGCGGTCAGTGTTGCACAGCAGTATAAGCAGTAGTTCTGTCTTTTAAGTCAAGCTTTGCTCTCAGAATCCTCCTCAACAGCACAGCATTTCCACACATAAATCATGATTTTTTTATGCTCTCCGGGAAACCACCGCTTAACCTTAAACAATAGAAATCACATGGCATGTGACCATGAAGAATTGGTCTTTAAATTAAATCCGTACCTCTCTGTAAGTGCCTTTAACATCACTATATGACTTAAATGTTGAATTTAGTCACAGTCTGAGCTGTAAAATCATAAAACATCCTGTGTTCTGTAAGCAGGCCGAACAACAGCTGTTAGCAGAGCGCTGACTTGACGTAAGGACATCTGGGCTCTTTCCAGACGGGCCCGGTTCATCCCCCTGCTCCTTCCAGGCATCTGTTTCCAAGTCCTGCAATATTTCTGGAAGATATTACTTTCCCCCTTCAAACCAACAAAACCCACTCTTTATTTCAAATGTCACAGACGTCGCCCTCTTTTTTAATACTGATTTTAGCATTTGTTCAAGGAGCAGCTCATGAAACAAATCATGTGTTTTCACGCTATTGTTTCCCTTGGATCACATTTACTTTGGCAGGCCTCTTTATCCGAGCTGCTCCTTCTCCCCAGAAGCAGATTTTAATGTGAAATGTCTGGAAATGTTGGGAAGTGTTTCTTCTTTGTGCAGCTTTATTGTGATGCTAAAAATAGCTGAAAATAGGGAGTATTTTAGTGGGTTTGGAGGCCAAGCAGCAGGGGTAGAAAATGTTTGAAGGGGAAGGTTGATGTGTTTTGGACAGGACCTGTTGGACTGGAGGTACAGCTGGAAGAGGTTTGTTAAAAAGTTGGAGGAAGAAGAGGCGTGCGAGGCTGGAAAAAAGCACAGACATGACCTGGACTTGGAGTTAAACCAGGGGAGGGATGAGAAAAGGGGGGGATAGATACAGATGAGGGGGTACTTTGGAATAAGAGCATTTCCCACAAAGTCCCACGCTACTTTTGTGGGGAAGAGACCATTTATTCTAAGCAGTCTTATCATATTTGAGATTTAATCAAGTCTTAGCCAAACTCCAGCCATGCATCCATTGTTCTGACTCAAAAATGTACTTCTTATGTACTGCACCTGTCAAATTATGACACAATTATGTTATTGTTGTTAAGGCCTGGTTGTGGCTTTAACAGTGTGAGTGCAGGACAAGAGGGACTAGTGGGAGGGGCTTACCCCACAGTAAGGGGCAACCTGCCGAATGGTTTGTTCCATTAGAAGGTAGGAACGTCTTATGGCCCTTTTCCATTAGCCCTACTCTACTCTACTCGACTCTACCCGGCTCTACTCTACTGGCCTTGTGCTGCTTTTCCATTAGCCCCAGTCGCCTGCCCAACGGGGTGCAGTGTCGCTGAGCGGCTCTGCAGTGACGTCATTTTGAGCGCGACAGAACAATCTGTGGCTTTTTGTCACAAACTGAGTAAAAAAGGAAAGCAGAAGAAGGCTGCAGGTGGTAAGAAGGAATACCCCTTGAGGAGCACAGGAGAGTTTTGGAAGCTATACAACAGAATGAAGCCGAGGACGAGAGCAATCCAGCTGCAAAGAAAAGACGTATGAGGGTAAGCTCATGGTAGCTACTGCTAGCATGCTAGGTCGTCGCACTCATGAATCAGCTATGATGACATTGTCTGACCAATCAGAAGCTGGCAGTCAGTGACGTCATCTTTTAGTATCGACCCAGCTCGCTTGGAACCAGAGTGGAGTAGGTACTAAAACTAGCTTGTTTTAGGAGGTACCAGGCTAGTGGAAACACGCTGCAAATTGAGTACAGACGAGTAGAGTAGGGCCAAGGCGTGCTAGTGGAAAAGGGTCATTAATCGCAAGCTAGAAATGTTGCTAAGAACGCCCCTCAGAGTTGTTTTTCTGCTCTGGAGGTCAGTCAATCAATCAGTCAATCAATCAGTCTATTTGTATAGCTCCAATTTATGACAAGTGGTTTTTCAAGACACTTTACAATAGAGCAGGCCGAAGACAAACTCATATAAACATACAAAATTGCCTGCAAATTTAAGAATGCCCTGCCAACCAATGGTTTATCACAACTGGGAATCATTTTATTCAGAAGGTGCTACAGCAAAGACCAAAATTATGTTTTAATGAAAGTTTATTTATTACAAAATGAAGTGTGATGAGGCAGCATGAGGTGACTTTGTGCAATCATTCATCAAACTGTTGTTTTTATTTAAGTTATGATTCTAAGATGAAGAACGGGGGATAGATGATTCAAAGAATGGATGAGGAAAAAGACAGATAGACTGATGGACTGTCGGACAGATAGATAGACATACAGGCAAACAAACAGAGGGATGGACTAATGGACGGCGAGATAGATAGAAAAACAGACGGATGGATTGATAGATACAAAGGCTGTCAGTTTTCCTCAAAATCAAACTCAAAAGGTGTTCAAACATACACGCAAATAACCAAAGATATTCAGTTATTTTGCCCCCGAGCTATCTTCAAATCAGTTGGTGCTAGTATTGTCTTCTCGGAATGGCAACTCTTTATTTACTGAGGTCAAGATTACAGATATTTATCCCCATGCTCAAACTACTGTTCAAATATGAGGTGACAGCCCTAACAGATACATGGATAGATTCAGAGAGGTTGAAAGAGCAACAAGTAAAGAGGCAGGCTAACATTTCCCATTGACTCTCAGTGTTTGAGCTAAGCTAATTAGAAATGGGTGAGCTCTGCCTGTCTCTTCCTGAAGATTCTTAAGAATGGTGTCTATCTGCTTGTCATGGACTCAGGAGCGAGGCAAGACATGAAAACAATAATGAAGTTGGCGTATCCTTTCAAAAGTATAAATACATTATAGGGCTGAACGATTTTAGGAAAAGATCTAACTGCAATTTTTCTGACTGATATTGCGATTTCAATTCGATCCACAATTTTGTTCAAATCAAGCTTCAGTGCAATATTCACTATGTTTACACTATAGGCAACAGTAAGGAGATCAATGATCAAAAGCACATAACACATCATTCATCATCTAATGTTGATGAAAAAGAATCTGTTTTTCATTATTTAAGGGATACTTCAACTTCTACTCCTAAACAGAGGCTTTGGCCGTGTCCGAAATGGCGTACTACTCATACTAAGTGTGACGTCAAAATGAGTATGTAGTGTGTTCACATTAGATAGTATGAAAAGATTGAGGGTGCGAGAAATACCCGGATGTATACTATATGGGAAAAAAATTTAAGTATGCGAGGTGGGCATACTAGTCACACTCAAACGCCCCATGATGCATTGCGGCATTCAGCTAAATATCAGCCACTAGCAAACTTCCCATTTTCAAAGTAAACACGTCCTATATTATCTCCTTTTAGTTCTTTAACGCTTTTGTAAATTGGGCTCTTGCTTTGGAGCTTACCGGAAGTTTCTTTGATAGCGCATGACGGAATGTCCGAAATGCCGAAATGAAATTTGTATCCGTGCGTTTTATGGCTCAAATGACCACATTTTGGTATTCTACGTGGTGACTTTCACGCCTAAAATGCCCTCTGAACTTTCAAATGTGGCAAATCAACAGAGATATTTGATAGCTTGGTGTGCTTCTGATTTTTGTCATCGGAGGTTTAAAATGCATCATGGGAAACTTAGTAGTATACTACAGTGTTAACGGTTGGCATCTTAATCATACTTACAGTATGTAGTATACAGTATATACACATCAGTTTACAGTATGTAGTACGTTAGTATGCCATTTCGGACACAGCATTTGTGTTTTTGACAAGATTACCAGCACTTCCTAAATTGCAAATCACGATTTCGATCAGGAAACGATAAATTGTTCAGCACTTATTCATGTACTTATTGATCATCTTTAGCACAGACCTTCTTCTCGTGACCAGCTGAGTGCTCACATCACTCCCTCATGAGATAAGTGTGTGTGGTTTCTGACTCCACGCTCCTGCTGAGCTAATCTCCATTAATGCCTTGTCTCCTCTCATCCTCCAAACACTCTGCCGGTATGGGAGGAATGCATCACTTTGTCTCTGTCTCTTTTCTTTCTGTCCTCGCTCCCACCCAGGGGTGATGATTACACCTTAACACCCCCCCTGCCTTACATCACCCCCTCCCACCTAGTGGCCACCGCTGTGCCTGTCTTTAAGCCCTACAAAGGCTCTGACATTTAAGAACACTGTTGACTCCTTAAGCCCCTCAAAGGAGGCTGGACGGACGGAGGCTGCGGTCGTTACAATCTCCAAAGAATTTCATTAGTGCTCCTCTGTGATTTTCCTAACACCCCGACAATGGGCAGAACACAAACACCCTTCACAGGGATCAAGCGGTGGAGTCAGCACTTACTGTAAACTGCTCGCTCGTACACAATGGATGTTTTAATCCGAGCAGACAGAGATAAGTAAAGAATAATTTCCATGAAACACAGCCAGCCATGATTCACCAGCCGCTCAGCCAGTTCATGTGAAAACCCAGGGAGCCGAGCTGGCCGTGTTCCTCATTTTCATGTGTGAGTTTGCCAGAGTGACCAGCGTCTCCATATGTTGACGTCGCTCCAGGAGGCTGCAGTTTGTCGTTCAGTCCGTCCTTGTTTAACTACCAGGCCTGTCTGTAATCCATTAGCAGGAAGTCTCTCAGGCCAGCTGATGTTGGTGTTCACTCTACCAAGGTGATCATGCTCTCAGCTCTGTGAGTTTATGCCATGATACAAAGAATAAGAAACACAGTAAGAGGGAATTTAGACAGCTGATTAAGAAACAGGTAACTCCGTTTTAATTGACAATCATCAGACTTCCTGAAGTGTTGATGAATATTTATTTGTTTTTTATTTTAAGAGTATTTTTTGAGACATTTTTGGGGCTTTTGTGATGAGAGAGAGAGATGGTGGATAGGCTTGTTTAGGGGCGAGAGAGAGTAGGGGAAGACTCTGCAAACGGGCCTCAGGCTGGATTCGAACTCGAACTAGAAGAAGCATGTACATGGATCATACCTAGTTGGCTTACCACTTCACCAAACCTATGGAAAATGAGGAAAAAAATGTCTCGGAAAAGCCGGAATTGTCCTAGAAAATTATTTATCCCCCCTCTACTTCTCTCTACCTTGTTAGTGAACGCAAACAGGTGAAATAATTTGTGCACAGCTACATGTCTGTTCGCTCAAAATTGAGCTGCAGAGTTTTTCTGCCTCTAGCTGGCCAGCTCGCTACCCAGTGTTTAAATATGACTTCATCTCTTGATTTACAAAATTTTCAAAACCCAATAAGAACTTATTTTTCCCCAAAAAACACCAAAACTGTCAACTTTCAGTTCAAGACTTATGTGATATTATATACTCTTTTGATGGACAGACAGAGCTGTAGTGGGCTGAAACATCTGAGTGATTCCAGTCGAGCCCGATGACCATGACAGGGAAGGTGAGCTATACTCCCTTTTAGACTGGCCAAAAAACCTGTTTAAACCCGGTAACAATCTTCTTCTGTCAGCAGTTTGAAAGGGTTTAATCTAAATTTTGACCCGGGTTGACTGACCCTGAAAGCAATACAGGTTTTCATTGGCTTGCCTCTGATCAGCTTCAGTGGTCAACCCACAGATGATGTTAGTGTAACATGCCCACAGCATAATCACGCCCGTCCCCTCCGTCTGTAACTTACGTGGCTCTTTGCCATCTCAGCAACTAATTCCATCCACCTTTGTATCATCAGCGTTAAGTTTGGACATTTTTACAGAGGGACAAAATTGCAAAGTAAAGAAAACTGTGTCAACAGCCTCTATGTTCCTTTCCATTGTTTACATGGTTGTGTTTCTTTGCGCTGATGATGTCATCAATGTAATGTCATCAGCTTGATGCGCCAGAGGAAAAAAAACAGCCATGCAGCTCGTCTGCTGCCGATTAGGCCTGGGTCTGCTGGCAGTGGGAAAAGAGTCACTTGCCGATTTTTAGCGAGTTGGAAAAACCGACGTTGACCCGCTCATTGTAGTGTGAAAGCAGTACTGGTCTCACTGGGCCAGGTTTCACTCAGTATCTCACACTCTTCCAGACAATATGTGAATGAATGTGAAAAACGGTGTTAGGAGTTCAGCTCCTTACAAATAATTTAAAACGTGAATTCATAGAGAGAATAGATTAGCAACTTTTCATGCAGTTTTTAAGCTATCTACTCTCTCATGAAAGTAGAGCTTAATACTCTTGTGATGTCCTGGAAAATAATGTCTAGACAACAGTGGGAACCCTGATGGCGATGGTATCCATTTGAAATATTTTTGATGCTTCTAAATTGAAGGGCCATGTCGTAGTTTCATGGTAGCTTAATTATCGCTTTTACTCTTTCAGATTATGTTTAAACTCATGAAAGTTAGAATCATTTGTCTAGATTATAACAAAGAAGTAAACATGCAAGCTACAGATCTTATTATCAGCAATGGTCCAAGGCCGCAGTGGAAAATCTAAGAGGCTTTTAGTCAAGAGAGCCAGTATGATGCTAATTCCCTGTTGGCTTTCAAATATACCTCCTCTGTAATTAATTATATAATAAAGCCTTGTAGTCGTGAAACATTTCTCTGACCCCTCTCCACCACACCAGCTAACGGATCCATTTCACTCATTTCAACCGGTCTAATATCAGAGCGTTTCAGGAGGTTTTTAACAGGAAGGACTCATAGAGCACGGGTGGGCAGTCAGCCAGGAGCCGCTACCGTGTGAGTGCTGCGAGTGCCTTCGTGCTCCATTTGACATGTCCTTTACGTTTAACTGGAGCCTTCACTCAGCATCCGCACTGTTAGCTCCTTCTTACTTTCACGTTTTTTTTCTTTTCTCCTTCCTCTTTGTGTTGTTCTTGCCTTTTCTCACTCCGTTTCTTTCCTCCGGCTCTGCTTTCTCCTTTTCTTTGGCGGAGCGGAGGGCGTCAAGAAGAGGCTGAGACAAAGTAATGACAGAAGTTGAAGTGTATTTTAGGATTAGATAATACAAGAAGTATGAAAGAAGAAAAAGTCGGGAGTTTTCTACCATAGTAGTCCCAAAATAATATGAAATAGATTTTAATGGTAAAAAACTTGATTGAACATAGAGACAGATTGTGCCTGAATAACTGCATGATTAAGCACTGAGGAGACGAACAGAAATTTGACCCTGAATCCAGTGATAACACATAACTAAGAGGGGGGTCTCTACAGACAGAGACACTTAAATTTTCCCCACTTTCCTTGACAGAGCTTTGGCTGGTCAGTGACCGTAAAGTGCTGCTACCTGCCCACCCTCGTGGATGTAATGAGATCCCTATGATGACGTGATAAACATGCAGTGACTGGTTAATACCCCCAAAGTGCTTTGTTTTAAAGCTAGTTGCAATTTCTGGTCTGTCCACTGGGAGGAGCAGTGATTACAGATGCTGATGTGATTATTGTGCTGGAAAAATGCATCTTTTCCCATCAAAAACTGTTTCCTGTCTCTCTCCCCTCAAGACAAAATGCACTATAAATACCCTCGACCATTACTGAAATATGACTTCTGTTGTCTTCAGTATCTGTTGTCTTTTCTTCCCTATTTGTGGGTATGTAGCTTAAGAAGGTGGGACAAAATACTTTTTATGCCCTCACTTTTAGATATAAGGCAGTGTTCATTTTGTTGACTAGTTATTTTCTTCATAGTTTTCTTCAACAATCTTTTTTCACCTGACAAAAGCGAGACAGTTAACTAATAAAACGAGTGCACGTGGACAAAAACTAATACAAAATTGACTGTTGTGTTCGTTAACAAACTAAATGTTTGACGGAGACTTTATCCAATCAGACCTAATTTTGTCATGTAGAAAGTAGGGACAAGTTAGGAATATATCCAATCACAGCTGCCTTAGCTTGGTGGTAGTGGGATAAGTTGTGGAGCGATCCAATCAGAGCTGCTCTCTTTGTAAATTGTTATATTCATGTAGAGCGGGTTCACTGTTTGTTGTCAGTTCTGATATTGTAACTGAGATGCTCTGCCAGGTAGTCTAAATAAAGGTGACTACATTTTACACAAAAGTTCAATTTGTTTCTGTTAATTTATATACTCAAACTTTACCTCCATTCAGTAAAGGGTTATTAGATGTTTCATTTTATCCAAGTGTAAAACATGAATTCAGAAGATCAAGGAAACATAAAAAAATGCCTACACTGATAACTAAAACTAAATTGAAAAGTGCTGTAAAAATTAACACTGATGTAAGAGTGATGATGTGTCAACGGTATCTCAAACACATCTATTTATATGTTATGTCACTACAATATAAGCACACTCAGAGAGGATGGTTGGACTTTAGGTGGATGGATATTGGTTGGAACTCGGCAGGCCTTTGGTTTGGAGGGGGAAATTGAGGAGGCTGCATCTGTATGTAGACAGAAAGTGGAGAGACAGCGTGAGGACTTGCAGCAAAGGGCGTGGACTGTATTTTAAGTCATGCTGGGTGGGTCAAGAGCATAAACTCTCTTTACATGGGATACGTTGAAAATCCTTTAACTATTAGCTCAGTGAAACCAGCTTTTCCCTTCTGGGTAAAAATAAGAGATCTCGACAAAGTATATATTTATAGAGTTCATTCCCTCTGCAGTTGAGATCTTTAATTTTTGGTTTAAGGGTCTGTACCATTATTTCTTGACAAAGTCATAAACTCTAAAGCTGTGCTTCCACCAAGTAGTTCAGTATGGTACGGCACGCATTTACAGATGTTACCGCTGTAAGATATGGAAAAAAGGTGCCCAAATAATCAACCCTCGCTGTAACACTTTTTGGCTTCACTCTGAAAGGTTTTCATGGATCCCAAAAACTGTTTAATTCCATAATTCCATTCTTAGATCTGTAGATTATAAAATGTTTTTAAAGAGACTGTGAGGAGTTTTTAAGTAATTACAAAAAAGTCTCACTTTTAGATGTATGCCTGATGGAAATACACACTTATTGATGATTTTTATAGCATCTAAATAGGTTATCTATAAATGCTATTCCTTAGCCTCCTGGTCGGGTCGTACAGGGCTGGACTGGCCTGGATACTCAACTTCGGGGAACCAGACAATTAAAACTAGAGCAAATTTATATTATTTTATTATTTATATTACACGTCTGAGAGCGCCGGGCTATAAGTAGCGATATATAGCCTTCTACTACGATAATAACTTTTCCCCGCATTGCTTGTCGTCACACATCAAAAACTACCGCTACGTAACTAGAAAGAGATACATTACCTCGTCGCTTTGCATCCTGTACGTTGTTGAAAAAGAACTTGTAAAGCAATGCAGAGTTCCGACAAAGATCCATGCTGCATTTACCACAACAAACAAACACAATTGGCTTCACGTCTCCGGTGCGTTCAAGTTGTAGTCAGAAGTAGGAATTTTGAGCTCGGAGTGGGAAACTAAAACTGGAACGTCCCCCAAAGTCAGAATTTCCTACTGGGAACTCGGTGAAACCTCGCCACCCCGAGGTGTCAATCGAAGATGGATGCCCCCAGTGTGAACAGTTATTTAGCTCCTGTAATAATCAATTTATTTGCACTTCTGACTGGGGTGTGTCGCTCTAGATCAGCTGTATACATAGTATTGTTAGATTTATATTTACAAAAATGCTGCCATAGTGATAATCACATTCTTCATACAACAACGCAGGGCGTGCTAACAACAGCTAACAATAGCCTGGTAGATCGGCATGTTTTTTTCTGACTTCAACTGGAACGCCGATAAGTCAGAGATGATGTCACTCCCATTTCCGAGGTTACAGGAACGCAGCATTACGCCGGCGATAAATTCTCCTCATAGCACCTTTAAAGTCTTATTTTTGTTAATGAGAGGTCGTATATCTTAAAGTGGACTTAAATCGGACATGTCTGGAAACATACAAAAGCTTTTTTAATGTTGTTATGGTCAGTAAAAACATCTTGATTGGATTTTTCATGTAACTATTTAGAGCAATCACAGGATCCATTTCACAGCATACTCATTAACAAACATGAAGAGAAGACACTGTCACAGATGTTTGTTAACTAACAGTATGTAACCATAATATCTATAGCTACGTACCATAATCTATACGTTGAATTACGATAAATGCCATATAAATGCTAATGGTTTGAGAGGAAATTCCATTTTGCACAGGAAAACTGACCAATAGCAGTCAAGATTTCTTTCAGTTGAGGTGAAACAAATGTTTGATTGAATGCATTTTATTGGGGAACATTAATGTATGATATTACTATCAGTAGTGTTTTTTTTAATGATTTATTACTTATTTATGAACGGTAAAATGGTTAAAATAAAGAGATTAAATACAAAATACAGCAAGTTCACTGCAAATTTAAAATACATAAAAGTGTTGTAGGATAAAATATGATACTGTTTTTGAGTAATACTACTGTAAAGATATTTACAGTAACTTTAAAATTTACAGTAGCTTTATAGGACAGTGTATGGGAGCACAAGTTAAAGGACATTTGTCCTTCGGAAGTAGTTGCAAAGTTCCCAAATGCATTTTTTTTTTCATTTTTAAGGCAATGAGTTCTCAGTTCTCCTTTGGTTTTTTATATGTCAGTAAAATGTTTATTATATTATTATGTATTTTTACCTTAACCAATGAGGTTTTTTTGTTGGTTTGTTTGTTTATTTGTTCGTTCATTAGCAAGATTACACAAAATCTACTGGACAGATTTTGCTAATATTTTCAGCAGATGCTGTTAATGACCCAAGTTATAAATTGTTAGCTTTTGGTGGTGATCCAGATCTGGATTTGGATGCAGGGATATTTTCAAGGATTTGCTAACATTGTGATATGGGGCAGTTTTATTTAGTTTCACTTATAATTCAGTTCAGGGAGAAGCAATTCGATTTTGGTGTTGATCTGGGTATCTAGCATTAATGAATGTTGGATTTCACTCATTAGTTTTGGAAAAAAAAAATGATACAAATATTTTCCCGGGTGCTAAGAGTAGGTTTTTGGGGTCAAGGAATGAGATTTTTTGGGTTACTTGGTCACAAAACCATTGCTTCCAGCAGTTTTAGTTTTACCTTGGCGGAGGTTTAAAATCTCCAAGTGCTGTCCAGCTTTGTTTTAAGAAATCATGCCCTTTAAGTTTTGACTGCACACATGGGATTATTAATCATTTGACAACACGCCAAGAAATGATCTCAAATCACAGAAAGAGTGAATGTGACTCATTTTTAGAGCTCATTAGTGATATAAATGTATAAAAACAGCAGTACAGTCCAGAAATTTAAGGTAATGTTCAATTTGGGCCAAAAAGATGAAACCAGACGGGAATTATCACGCACGTACTGTTGTTAATTAAGAAACTGTGATATACTGAACATGACAGAACAATCGACAATATCAGAACATCCCAACAAAAGAATTTTTACGAGGCACAAGGTCAAGGTCGAGGTATTACAGGAAACAGAGACGGCAGTAAGGAAGCAGATTTAACAACATGTGAACTTTCTGACTCAGCACCTCAGCGCCTTTTCATTGGCCCACAACCTGCCATCTGCTTCTCATTCACCTTCGCAGGAAATCCTCTCCAACCAATCAAATCAGAGCTTAATCTGCCAGAATTCTATCGCTGGGGCCTAAAGGTTAGAGAAGCAAGGGACTGACTCTTTAAAACAAAGAGCAGCTGGGAAAATCTGGCAGAGAAGAGCAGGGGACCACATTCTCCTCCTCCTCAAAAGTATGAACGGAGTTTCACAACCTGAGTTTGATTTACGTGGTTCGTTGTTGGATGTCAGACCTTTGGCTAGATTTTTAAAGCTCTTAATATGAGGGAGAAACAGATTCTGTTGTTGTTGTGAGCTTGAATGCGTGGTCAGATTTTTATTCTGAGCGCTTTTCTTGACACTCAATGACACTGTGCAACAATCAATAAAATAATGGATACAACGAACAAGCAAAAAGAATTGTTAATCCAGGTTAAATGAAGAAGGGAGTAGATAAAGAGAAAATGATTATGGTGAGAAGGTGATCTTGAACAGGTGGATTTTGAGGGTAGGGAGAGTCAGAACGAACTGGAGCAGCCATGTGAAGAAGGGCGGACAGATATGGAGGAGCGAGGTTGTGAACATAGAAGGTGTATGGATGTAATTAGGTGTTCCAGTGAAGCTGCTGTATGACGGGATGGATGGGATGGCACGAGGAGGTTCTGATGATGGTGTGAGCAGCACTTAAAGCTCATGGAGGGACTTTTGAGGGAGGCCAAAGAGAGGTTGCAAGGCTGTGAACATGGATGGAGGCAGTATGTCTCCAAGTTGGTTAAAGATTTTGAAAATGGGAGTAAGCCGACCTGAGAAGCTGTCAATGAGGGAGAAACTGTCAGCTTTGGATAATGTGGATTTGGTCCCAAAGAGGAGGAGTTTAGTTTTGTCACTGTTATTATTTAAGAAGCTGCTTGGCACAAACTATCCCAAAATAGCTACTTTTTAAGGAAATTATTAAAGAAAGACACTCCATCACTGAATGAATGAATGCCATATTGTCCTGATTAAAAAATATCCTCTGCCTTTTTATTTTGTCAATGTATAAAACCCACTCCCAAGCATGGTAGATTACCAAAAATACTGATTTATGACAAAAAAATAGGCATAGAAATATTGACGATACCAAAAAATAATTATTTTTTCTTATTAAATCTACATGAATTTAATGAATTTCAATGATCTCTATGTGCTGCGTTGCACTGGGTTTAGGATACATTGAAACTCTGAATGTTGAATTGTTGTGTAAAATATATATTCATTGTTATAGTCCTAGTACGTTCTTAATGTCTATGCTGGTAATATGCTTTTACTTTTTTTTTTTTTAAAGACACAAAGGTTTTTTTAGTTCAAACTTTCACATGTTTTGTTGGAGATCTTACGTCTTTGTCAGAAATGTCCAAGCATTTTGCCATGTTAGTCCTTACTTCTCGTGTAATTGTTCAAGTAGGTTCATTATGTCTATGTTGATAATATGCTTATACTTTATATTAACGGACAGGAAGGTTTTTAGATCATACCTTTATATGTTTCGATGGAGATCTGTCTTCGTCAGGAGTGTTCGTCTTTTGACAAAGATGGAAGATCTCTGTTGAAACTAAAAAACCTTCTTGTCTGTTAAAAAGGGAAGTATAACGCATATATTCACTGCTGTTGCTTGGAGATGGCTCAGCGAGTGGGTCAAAAAGAATTAAACTAAAATTGTTGAAAGAGAAAGATATCAAACATTCACATTATTTTAAAAAAACATGTAAAATGTCAAATGTTACCTTCATTCTTTTGAAAGCCCTGCCAGTCAAAAATAAAAACCATACAAGAGAGGCAAAGTAATGACTTTTCCCTAATATCCTATATGCTGACATTTCCAAACTTATTTTATTCATTACTAATGAGGACAAGAGGTCATCAATTAGTTGAGTTTTAATCTTGATAGTTGTTTTCTTCCACAATAATGAAAATGAAGTAATTGATATGAATAGTTTTCTCTGCCATATGACTTGTTATTTTTTAATATCATCATCATAAGGTATCAAACATTTAAAAAATATTCTTGTGTTCATTATCTTTGGTAAGACATTCGATCTCCACAATTAAACGCCTTGTTTGTAGATGGCTTAGCCTGCTAGCTTCTGTTCCTTAATGCAGAACACGACTTGTTGTCATAGCAAAGCTGGTTGTGATGCAGTGATGTAAGGCCAGCTCTGCTGTTCTGTGCGGTTTGGTCCACTTCAGTGTACAACAGTGAAAATGAAACGTCCCATGGGAAATATGCCGATGAATTTGTAGCTTTTTTTTCAATTGAATCAAGACAAAGCAGCTGAGCTTTAAATGTAAAAACCATCTCAGTTAAATATGAATCCCTCTCCATCTGAATCATCTCTGTTTTTCTATTCATTTTTTTTCAATCATGATTTCATTTGACGTCCAATTTCTGTGCAGCATTGATTAAAATTTGGACATATTTACAGATTTATCCAACATGAATGGTTCTGACACCACACACATGTTTTTTATTATATATAATATATCTTCTAAAAGTACCTCTTCCTCTGTTACTCATATAAAATCCTTCATATTGCTAATAGGAAAAGGAGAATAGAAGTCTTTTTTAAGATTCTGTCAGGCCAATTTGCCATCTAACATCTTGACAAGCTGCAATTTGGTTTAGGATTTGGATGACTTTTCATATTTTGGATCATACTGGCTTGTTCTAAGGGCTGCTCTCTTCTCCAGCGGTACTTTCCAAGTGCAGGAAGTCGAACAGAGCTGGAGTGTTTTATTTCTGAATTTGTGTGTATATATGTGCAGGAAGATGGAGGTTTTCCCAGGGATTCCCCTCTGGTACCACTGGCACAGTCTGCTTTGTCACTGTTCTTTTTTCTTCTGTTTCTTTCATCTGTTTGAATTTTCTTTTCTAATGTTAATCTCTTATTCTTCTTCCTCTCTGCAGAACTTAATCCTGTTGGTAAGTGTTTGGACAGTAGTTTTAGTTAGTATAGCTTGAGTAGAAACCCATACAGAGACCCACACAAAGACAACAGATGTACTCGATGCACACTCTCTGTTTACAGGACACATTGATGGACAGGTGAAGATGGTCAAATGCATGCCTCCACCCCTCTAATGTTGTGGTCACACAAAATCAGTGATTTCCACCGTGTCTCGGAACAAACAAACAAGCAATGAAAGAGGACCTGATGCAAATTTGTCTAAAATATTGATCTACCACTCAGAAAAGAAGGGTGGAAGATGAAAATATGCAAAATGTGACAAAAAATCAGCATCAGCCAGTGTTAATTTTGTTCACAAAACATCTTTTCATCATAGTTTTCGGCAATAACCTTTTTTCCCCTGACAAAAACTAGACAGTAGCTAATAAAAATTAGTGCACATGGACAAAAACTAACAAACAACTAGACTAAAATGTTTGACAGAGACTTAATGCAATCAGACCTAATTTGGTCATGTAGAAAGTAGAGACAAGTTAGGAATCTGTCCAATCACAGCTACTTTGGTTGTGTGGAAAGGTTGGATGAGCTCAGAGGGACATCCAATCACAGCTGACTTAGCTTGGTGGTGGTGGGATAAGTTGTGGAGCGATCCAATCAGAGCTGCTCTCTTTATGAATTGATATATTCATGTAGAGCAGGTTCACTGCTTGTTGTCAGTTCTGGTATTGTAACTGAGATGCTCTGCCAGGTAGCCTAAATAAAGGAGACTGCATTTCACACAAAAGTTCAATTTGTCACAATAAATGTATAAATTCAAACTTTACTAACATTCATTAAAGGGTTATTAGATGTTTCATTTTATCCAAGAGTAAAACGTGTTTTCAGAAATTCAAGGAATATTAAAAAAAAAGCCTTACACTTTACACTTCATATTTTAGTCCACTAACATTCGAGAAAATTTGTAGACGAAGATATTTTGAAATTGATTCACCTAAAACTAGACTAAAATTACAGCAATTCAGATGACTTAATTATGACTACTAGAACTAAAACTAAATTAAAAAGTGTTATCAAAATTAGCACTGGTAACAGCTTTATGAATCACAAGTACACAAGTTTAGGAGTTAGGGTCGTGGGACAGTTCATGACAAGGACAGTCATGAAACAAAGTGGGGTCAAAAGTTGTATATTTGTTTTTTACCTTCGCCAAGCAGGTTATGCTTACACAGAAACTACTGAACAGATTTTCCTGAAATTTTCAGGAGATGTTGTTGATGGCCCAACTTTAAAATGATTAGATTTTGGTGGTGATCCAGATAACCGCCATTAATGAACTATTGTTTTTGCTTAATAACTGTCTAACTCATAATAATATCAGCATGATTCTGAGTGCTAGCAAGCTAAGCTACCTTGGCGGAGGTTTGCACTTTCCGATTGCTTTGTAGTTTTTAATGTAGAGTGGAGGAAGACATGTTTCCTCAAAAACAATTCTCGATTAAAGAAATGATGCTCAAAAATGCAATTTAGGCTCTGTCCACACGTAGATGAACTACAGTCTTTTTCATTTTTTGAAGTTTTGAGTAACAATGGCATAATTTTAAGTAATATGTCTGTCCACACAAAAACACTGAAATGCTGTAGCACGTATGCCAGACCTGTTAGTGGTGCTGTAACGCTGCCACGGTAATCACCAAAACCAAAGAAAAAGAGCTGGAGCAAGCACATAAAACATGTGGAAAGTCAACAAAAACAACAAGAGGAAGTAGAAGATTGTCAAACTGCAGGAGAATGTTGAGTATTTGTCCTGCCAGTCTAGTTATTTCCCAGTCTATCGTCAAAAAAACAGCAATATAATGGACACATATCTGGTGCACAGGATGTTTTCAAGCTCTTAAGATGCTGGTTTTGTGTGGATAAAATACTCTTGTGATTAAAAATGTTTGCGGATTCTCCTGAGCTTGTCTCTGTGTGGACGGTTCATAAGCATGGTACTTTAGCGGGAACGTCATCACTGTCCATCACTGTCCATCACTGTCCATCACTGTCCATCACTGTCCATCACTGTCCATCACTGTCCATCACTGTGTCTATGCGACATTCACTTTATTTTTAGACATGCACTTTGGTGTTCTGTTACTCACAGAAATCAGTCAATCAAAACTGCGCTTTATGCATTCCAGCAGACGCACACACACACACACACACACACACACACACATACACACATTACTGTATATACAGGAAAAGGCCACTGCCTACTGTTTATGTTCCTGTAACGTGATACTTGGCAAGAGTCTGTACACACACACACTTACACACTCCTCACTCTATGGAATAAGTAAATATCCATTTTGATCCTTTTATGATCTCTGCAGTTTACACAGAAAATATCATCCGCTTCAGACACACACCACGTACACACTCGCTAACATGCATATAGACACGCATGAGTTCACATGTTTTAGTGAACACACACACTTAAGCATACCCACACACACACACACACTGTACTCCAGCAGTAGTGTTCCTATCGTCAGTCAGTGTTTGTTTTAGTCTGGCGAGTTTGTGTGTTTTGATACAGAATAGGATGTCATGTAATCTATGGTGGACTTAGAGACCCTGCAGTAGCACACAAACACGCTCATGCACACTTGTACAGTCTTAATTTGTAGAGGTTTTGCTTGAATCAAGCATTGTATGAGAAAAGCAAACTGGCAAAATTCATTTGTGCTGTATCTGCTATGCTGTTTGTTCATGTTAGAAATACCAAACCATTTTCTTTCGTTGACAGAGGTGCTCTGCAAGGATTAGTGCTGGGCCCTGTCCTGTTTAAAATCAATGTTGACACTACAATTTCTGCTGTATCTGACTATCATATTCCTCTTTATATGGATGATGCAGCCTCAAATTGTTAAGCTAACTTGTTGAGCCAACGTAGTTCATTAAGTAGTTTTTTAAATCATATTCTATTTTTATTTATTTTTCAGCACATAGGGCCTGATCTACTAAAGGTTTGCATGTATAAAACCACATGCATACTTGGTAGCAAGCAAAGCTGATCTACTTACTGGATGCAGCAAGGATTGCGTCCGTCAAAATAGCATGTGCAATTAATTTTGTGTGTTAGCCTCATGAATATGCAGAATACATGCAGATTATCAGAACATGCAAAATACTGGGAGAAGGAAATGCAGATGTCATCATTTGGCGCTCGCAATGTGTTTATCAAACTCAAAACTGGGCTTGGTGTTTTTCATCTATATTTAGCATGTTTGAAAGGCAGGTGCAAACTGGCACAGCATTACGCACAGAGGGCTGACATTGGAAAGAGAGAATCTTCTGTGTGTGTGTTAGCATATTTGAATTGAATTGAATTGATTTATTTATTTCAGTCATGTCAGCACACTTATTCAGCATCACACATTGTCAATAGATGATCGCATTGTACATGTCTGAAAGGGAAGACGGAAGAAGCAAAGCTTATCTAGTCCCATCCCCATTTCCTCAATATTTAGTCTCCTCATTTTTCACATATCATCAGATTATTGTAAATTTGTATTCCATTTACAGAAGTATGACATAATTCTTGAGTGTCTTTTATTGTCCATTTGCGACATTTAATGTCCAATCCTTTGTTCGAAGTACGGCATAATTCACTTTCCATTCATTCCAGCTGACCATTGCGTACCTAGCTAGGAATGTTCCATCTGGACTGTCATAAACAGCATTAACCAAATATTTTCCATCACTGACTGAATTTTTGTATTGATGACGGAAAGATTTATAGGCTGTCATTTAATGGACTGGAAAAATAAGGATGATCCAGAGTGCCATCATATTCATGTAGACACATGTAAAGTAAACCCTTGCTGTTTTGCGCTCTTAATACATCATAGAGTTTGTCACTCAGATTATAATTTTAAATCATAATTATTATGATTTTTAATCAATCAATCTGACATCTTTACAGCATAAATACTCCAAAGCCCAGGTTTTCATGAAAAAAATGAATTCTTCAGTTTGATTCTGCTCAAAAGGATTTTGGTTCTTTGTTCATGATTATCCAGGTGAAGAGAAGTTACAATGGTTACAGTGGGCTTGCTGCTATTCAGACTATGTATACATGATTGTATTGCAGATAGATGGACTAAAGTTGCATCAGATAAGTCAATAAAGGAGATCAGCACTTTAAAGCTCCATTGTTTGACATTTATTAGCTCACATGGCCTTGGACTATTACACCAAATACAAGCAATCACCAACGGACAGTGCAGCATTGATGGCAACACTGTCTTGTATTCTCCCACGTGTTTATATTTTGTCAAGTATTATCTCAACAAGAGGGCTCTTGTTGAGGGTTTGGTCCAGTTTGTGAAAAGATCTCAGTCATTATTACATAATAGAAATGTCGGATTAGTAATAAATGGACAGACGCAGACGTGAACTGTGGTCCTCTTACGTCAAAGAATAACATTTATCCTTTATCAGTCATCCAAGAAATCCACACCTGGACTTTCTGGCTCTGAGCGGGGACATTTAATGTAAATCACTAATGCAGAAGAAAAACACATGAACCTGATTTGTCGAAGGCTGGGCCGTGCTGTGAACGTGTGCATCACCAGGGAAATGATAAAAACGACGCACACTTAAGTGAAGAATGTGTGTGCATAGCGTGATGTATCCAGACGCACACACATCATTTCAGGTCTTTACACACAAACGTCTGACATCACTGCAGCTGCGGTAAAAACCCGATCCCGTACAGTGGTCCTCTACTCAAATAAACTCAGTGGTCGCTCCCTCTCTCTCTCCAGACGCACACCGATTCCAGATAATTGGAATCAGGTTCCTGTGAGACGGCCGAACAGTGGAGGTACAGCAGCTTTAACAAGTAGCAGCAGCGGCGCTCAATTGTGATTTTAAGTGTGTTGAACAGTTGACAAAGCTTAATTTCTTACATCAGCAGAAGTGCAAAAAGCTACCAGAGGTCAGGGCTGAGTTCACATGTCACAGTATCCTCAGACTCAGGTAAAGCTACACACACAAGCAGAAAAAAAGAAACCAAGAACCAGAGACTGAGTTTTACAACAAGCAGGGAAAGAAAGGAAGAATCTGTAGGACAAACACGGTAACTCAGTTTACAGAAATAGAGATATTGTGTTTAGGTTTTACTCATTCTTTGGTTTCAGTCTCACAAAAAAACACTCAACAAGCACCGTTCTTGTTCTTGATTTACTTCTGTTTTCTCTTTTTTTTTGTGTCACAAAACTTTCCCAGAGCTGTGGCATTTGACTCTTAAACCAAAATAAATTATGTTTCACTATACTTTTGCGAAACACGATGATTGGCTCCTGTGTGGGTTAAATAACTAAATATGCAGAATACACTTAGCAGTTTAGTTCAGGCTGTAGGGACTTGGACTGGGGTCCAGCTCAAGTCCTGATTGAACCATGCTAGAAATTTGGTTTAGAGAGGGAACTACTGACTTCCTGGGACACTAGGGGTGTACGTAACAGTATGACAATCTCACATCACGGTTATGGTGAAAAAAAATGATCACAGTTATCAATATTATCGTGGTATTGTTAAAATGTGCTCAAAGTGTTAAAAAAAGTATTAATACACACACTGAAATCATTTCACAAAGTTTGATTTAGTTTACAAATAATGTGAATTCAAAGGTTTTTGTGTCTTGCCTCTCTCTCACATCCATGACAAGCCGGTAGACACCATTCTTTTGACTGTGCTTAAAGTAACAAAAAAAGAGACTGACAGAGCCGCTCCCTGCTAATAAGCTTAGCTCAAACACTGGCATTTAATGGGCAGCGTTAGCCTGCCTCTGCCTACAGTTAGATGAACTGTTCAGCAGCTCTAAACTCATTTTTTACCCTTTTATGTTACACTATCTTCTACCATCATCATATTATCTTCTTCTACTCCTTAACAAAGGCTTTGTTTTGTTGACCGACTTCCAGAGTGGTTTTCGGGAGAGATTTGACGTTCTTGAACAAGTTGAGTCTTTTGAACAATTCTTTTAAGCAAACGATGAGGACTGATTGAGCCATTCTTTCCTTAAATTTGCCGGCAACTTTCATTTAATTATGGCCTGCAAACAGGGGGCTCACTCATGACTGTGAATTGATTCACATCGTTCACTTAAAAGAGCTGTTCAAAAGACTCGACTCGTGAAGACAGTAGAAGATAACAGTCAAAAGAATGGTGTCTACCTGAAACTCACCACATGTAAACCCCTACAAATAAGGATTAACGCTGCTGATGATTACAACAAAACCTAAAAAAGTTGTACAGTTTGATGCCACAGCTCAGTGAAGCTTTGAATTTGATGCAAGCTGCAAAAGGAAGCTGCTGAGAGATTAACAGCAAACAGATTTGCTGTTTATGACTATTGAAAAGCCAGACATGCTGCTGCATTCTGGATCATCTGCAGAGGTTTAACTGTCTATGCAGGGGACTTGCTAGTAGGGAGTTGCAGTGGTTGATTCGTGAAATTCCTAGAGCCTGTACAAGGGGCTGTGTTGCCAGTTCTGTCAGGTAGGATCTGATCTTCCTGACGTTATAGAGAGCATATCGACAGGATCGAGCAATCAAGGCCACATGAACCAGAAAGGTCAGCTGGTCATGAATCATGACACCTAGATTTCCTAGAGTTTACCTAGAGTTCGTGGACATGGATTTATTGAATCCAAGCTGGATTCTGATCTGTGGTTGAATGGAAGGAACCAGATGGAGAGGCAATAAGCTCAGTTTTAGATTTAGTTAAAGGTGGTGTTCCTTCATACATGTGGAGGTATCAGCTAGGCACACTGAGGTCCAAGCCAAGACAGGTGGGGAACCTGAAGCGCTAAGTGTTGTAGCATAGCAGTAGTAAGTAAAACCATGGGAGCGTATACTTGCAGAGAGTGAGGTGGTGTAAAATGAGAAGAGCAGGGGACCAAGCTCTGACCCCTGAGGCACCTCTCAGCTGTATGAATCGGCCATGTTAAATATGTGACACATTTATTCTGTTACTATATATATCTCAGCTCCTACCATCACGGTGGTCCCAAACAGTCTCACAGATGTGTTGAAACTCATGGTTTTTATATGCTTACATTTTGAAATTATAGTAACTGGCCCAATAATTAAAACTTACACTAGTAGTGCAGGTAAACCTCTGTTCTGGGGCTGCTGAAGACAGTCTGTGCAGAGTTTGAGTGGAACAAGAAGAGATTTACAGCCACTCACAAACTCAGGGAGTGTTGAGTAGTAAATGGTGATGCTGAATTTAAGATGGAAAATAATATAGCCTCACCTTTTCCTAACTGTGTGACCTCCTCTAGCTTCCTGTCTCTAGCAACCTTACTCTTTCTGACTCTCCCCACCTCAGTTTCTTTTTCTGGAAGTCTATTTAACCTCCCTAATCTCCATCAGTGCGTATATTTGATGTGTTTGTATACAGCTATCTAAGTTTGATTTCTCTGGAGGAGCTGTTAAAGGACCATTCCTGCTCCTGTCCATTTACCAAACATCACATACAGCACGCTTTACCTTAGAGCTGACCGTTTTCCAAAGTATACCACGATGTTTTGATTTTTTAATGTGTTTTTTCCTTCCTGTAAGGCAGCCAGTGGTTTCATTCATTTAAGTTTGTTATGAAATTTAAGTTGGAGAGACTTGAAACCTGCCTGAGTCAGGTAATCCATCACCGAGTACATCATGTCTGCTCTGATTATTGTCAAATTAACCTTAACACTCTGTGGTGGGGCTCGAAGAACAGACACTGGAAACTGAAACTACTGTATGTGTGATATGTAGAAAATAAGCTAAGTAACCTTCTTGTTACTCATGAGCTAGAAATGTAAATTCAGGGCCACCCACTCACCTTTCATACAGATTTTTTTATTTATTTACATGGACATTTGATATGAATGTATCCGACTGTGCTGCAAAATATTTGAGATGTATTTTAAGAATTTATTTATGACTTGAAATACTGTGGCACAGTCAAAATAGTATGATCAAATATAAAATGCTGTAAAACTTCAGATTAGTTTTACAGCAGCTTTGTGCAAGTCTGTTTGCGCATAGCCACATTATAACATGTTTAAGTTTTACTAACAACAAAAATGGAAAAACAGTGATGTAAGTGTTGAGTGCTTATGTACTCAAAGTTTTACTTCTTGTACTTTTTTTTTTGCCTCTCAAAGAGAAATGAAAACAAAACAAAGGCCTAGAATTTGCAAAAAATAAATTCATCCTTAATTTGTTTAAAATACATGTTGCAAAGTAGACTGATTATCCCTCTCAGGAATTAAATGTGCATGCTGTAATTTTGTTATGTAATGGTGCACAGGTACACTGTAATTTAGAGATAGGGAGGCTTTCTTCAAGAAAGCCCCTGGAAACACAAATCAACAATGTCTTCATATGATATTTATGATCATATATACAAATTATCAGCAATCTAAAAATCTTAGGATTGATCTTTTTTGATTTGATGCTTTTGAAATATCAGCTGTCATGTTTTTAAGGGTTCTCGCTGACTGGATATAAAGTAGGTACGCTTTAGACAATTATTTATGATGTCACAAATAACTTGGCCAATATAAAATAAACACTAAAATCTTGTCCACCCAGAGGCAACAAAACTACTTTATTTCCGCCTAAACTTCCTCTTCCCGTCAAAGCCGTAGTGACCATGCCCACACTGTTCAGAGAAATCGTCTTTACTGTAAGATAAGCTGTAGAACAAGACTTTCTGATTATTGGAGATGTTTTTTCTCTCTTAAAATGTCATGGATGCTTTATGACACTTTCAACTTGTGGTGGTAATGCTCCATAGTTAATGTGGCCCACCGCCCTTAAACACCACAAAGAAGAAGAGAGAAGAAGGCACTTTTAACTTTGCTATCCTAAAAAAAATTCTAAAAATGTCAAGTCATGTTCTCAGAGGCCTCAATTCTGAAAGTTTTTCACAATGCATTAACATGAAACCCTCTTATTTTGTAACTTTATTTTAAAAAAATACAATAAAATGTTTTTCTTTAAATGTCAGACTTGGAATGTGCCTGTGCAAAACAAGTCAGGCATTAACACTGTGATAAACTGTAAAAAAAGGAATAATATCTACCTTCAAAAAACCCAACTTGTTCTGTTTTTGAAGGAAAATGTGGTGGAGGATGCACACCTGAGCCCAGGGAGAGCAAAATGACCAGCAGAATAATTCACTGAAAAATTCCACTCCCATGAGCAGTTTCACTCTGGCAGTGTTTTACTTGGGTACGAGCCTGTTTTCATTTCAGCAAACATGTCATCAAATCATACTGGAAGAGCAAGCAGCACATCTTCGGCGCATCCCCTGAGCTGAAAATCTGTGAATATGAGGCTTGCCTATTTTTTCTCAAAGCTTGCATGGCCAACATGGACAGGAAGTGACAAAGAGAGTGCCATATCTACCTTAAGTCAACCGTTTTGTGTGGCCACAGCTGTAGAATACAGAAAACATAGAAAATACACAGAAAATATAGAAGCCACTCAGTTACTTTTCCTGCCATAGTCAGAGTTCGCCTCCTTTTGAGAAACTCCCCTTTGTTATCAGAATGCTTTCATTCTGCTTGTTTTTGGTTATTTATTTAGTGAATTGGGATCCTTGTGAGGATATTTATTGAAGTCCTTCCTAAACTTTCAATAGAAGCTCATTGTAGGGGTGATTTAAACGGAGAGATGGAGCTGTGACAGCAGGGAGATGCACTGAAGCCACCTGTGGGGACACCCGCCTTTCAGTGTGAAATGGGCTGAAGAAATCATATAAACTGATTAATTTCCCAGGCCCACTTCATAGATACTATGAGGAGTTTCTGAGTAATGACAAAAAAGTCTCACTTTTAGATATATGCCTGATCGAAATACACACTTTAAGATGAGTTTTATAGCATCAAAATAGGTTATCTATAAATGCTATTCCTTAGCTTCATGCTCGGGTCGGACAGGGCTGGACTGGCCTGGATACTCAACTTCGGGAACAAGACAATTAAAACTAGAGCAAATTTATATTATTCGGACACGTCTTAGAGCGCCGGGCTGTAAGTAGCGATATATAGACGACTACAACACTATGATACTAAGTTTTCCAAAAATTGCTTGTTGTCACACATCAAAAACTACCGCTACGTAACTAGTAAAAGATACATTACCTCGTTGCTTTGCATCCTGTAAGTTGTTGAAAAAAGGAGTTGTAAATCAATGCAGAGTTCTGAGGAAGGTCCGAGCTGCATTTATAAGCATCACAACAAATGCACACTTTGGCTTGGGTGACATCTTTATGACAGTCGCGGCGCGTGCTCATGGGTAGCAGAGTCTTTATGTCGCCAGAAATAGATTCTCCTCATAGCACCTTCAAGTTTTTCTGACAAGTGGTAGCTCTAGGTATTAACGAACACTAGACCAAAATGTTGTGTAGTTTCTATGACTACACCGAGAATGAAACTTATGGGGGCAACAACTTCAATGTGTAAGAAGCTAACATTCATCATCATCTAAAGACGAAGGCTTAATCTTTGTCTGCCCAAATGATCACTGGTGATATAGCGTCTATATGTGTATTTTTAGGTGTTGAGTCATAAGCTCCTCCCACTTCTTTCTATTTAATTACATCCAGATATGAGGCGTGCAGCACAAGAATAAAAGCGGACCATTGTCCTTCTTCCTCTCTATAACTCCGTCCATTTTTCTCTCCTCATGTGTTTCTTTTTTGTTCTGTTTTCCTTGGCCTCCCCTCTTCTCTGCCTCAGTTCATGTATTCAAAGCAAATTGAATTATTCACATAATCACATAATAATTGCATGTATGGAATGAAAAGGTGCACGGTAGTTGAGGGTAATTATTAATATCTGTAATAACCTGGAACATTCCATAATTAAACGGCCCCTCCCTCCCACCACGGTTGTCCTCTCTTGTAGTATTTTCTCTCTCTGTCTTTCTCTCACGCTGGTTTATTTCCACTCATTCCTCTTCCCGGACTCAGGTTTTCTCCCTCTCCTGTCGTTAGCTCTCCCGCTTTCCTCGCTCCATCTCTTCTTAACAACTGTTTTCCTCCATCACTTCTTTCCCGTGCTCTGTTATTCTAGCTAAGTGTAGATTTCTGCCAAGCTCAGCAACTGCTTAAGCTCAGGACATAGTTTGAGTTGGCTTTAACCCTCCTCTTTTTTTTTCTATCCCTAAAAAATTTCCTCACAAAAACTTCCTTTTCTCTTTGACAAACACCTCCCCAAAGCCGGTGTTGATGTTGAGTCTCTTGTGTCGATGTAGCTCTCAGATACTCATGTAATGTGAATATCTGCACTGTTGACTGTGCTTATAAATGTTGACCTAACTGCTGTTTGGAGAGAAAGCCTCAAAAACGATGTGCTGACCTTGTTTGATTAGCTTTAAAAAAGTCCGTCCAAGAGGGACATCACTTAAAGGAACACTCCAACATTTTTGCTGCTTTCGTGTCTTTCCTCATTCCATGACAAGCAGATAGACTCCTTTCTTTTGACAGTGTGTCCAGTAACAAGAAAGAGACGGCCAAAGCTTGCTCACCGCTAGTTAGCTGAGCTAAAACACTGAGAGTCAATGGGTAACGTTAGCCTGTGTCTGTCTACAGTCATCAGATAAACTCTTCAGCAACTCTAAACAGTCCTGTTTACTTATTGTCACTGTTTTTCATGTTGTGTTATCATCTGCTATCTTTATATTTTCTTCTTCTACTCCTAAACAGAGGCTTTGTTTTGTTGACCTACTTCGCCAGTGGTTTTCGCAAGAGATGTGACGTTCGAAAATAAGTTGAGTGTTTCGAAAACCTAAACGCTGATAATTGATCCACAGTTCTGAGTGAGCTGTTAGATTTTGCTGAAATTTTCAGGAGCTGTTGGTAATGGTCCAATTAAAAATGATTTGATTTTCATGATGATCAAGCAAACCGTCATTAGTAAACAATTGTTTTTGCTCAATAATTGGTAAACTAATTGTAATTATCAACATGATTCTGAGTCCTAGGTGTGATTTTTAGGTTCATGAATCAATTATGATGGTAACTTTATCAAGGAACTGTTGTCATAGATGTAACAGCAATATGTGAGCTACCTTGGTGGAGACTGTCCTCTGTAAACCCTAAGGATGGTTGTGTGGGACTCATTAAGTAACATGCACAACTCTATGTGGTTGCTTTTGTTTCAAAATAACCTGAGAATTCTTGGTATTAATGTGCACCGAAAAACAGCATGTCTTGTCTTAAGTGCGTTTTGCTGTTTAGGTTTGTGTTTGTGAACCAAGATGGCACCCTGACCACAATTAATAACCTTTAATTGAAAATAATGAACATTTTCACTGTTTTATACCTCTAATATTTGTTTTTAATTAAATTCACAAACAATATACCCGGTGAAATATCTCTACTGTCAAACTGTTCCTTACTGTCAAACTTTGCCTTTCAGAAAAACAGCGCAGTCATATTTATATTCATTCTGTAAATACTGTTTATGTTAATAGTGTGAATTTGTTCTATCTATCTATGAAGATAGCATCATGAAGGGCTAATTTAACAGAACCACCTGAGTGAAATATATGAACAGTTTTTGAGCGTCCATCTTCTCTCGTCTGTCTGTAGGAGTCCCCAGGGTTCATCAGACCAGGTTTAGTCTTCCTCTGGCGTTGGTGTGCGTTCCCTCTTCCCCCGCCAAGAACACACAGTTCAAAATAACCGTGGACACCAACCAGCCCCCAGTAGAGCTCACCTCCATCTTCTCAGGTATGACACGCACACAAACGCATAAACCACGTAGACAACCCAAGTTCAAAAACAAAAGAGCGTTGCGGCTCTGTATGTGTACATTCATACGACTAATCAGACGTTTTGTTTCTGTTAGAGTGGTTTTGAACATATACAGCTGTGTCTGCATGTTTAGTTTTCAGGACTTCTTTGTGTTTGTGTAGGTGTGTGTGTTCCATCCTTTGGAGTCTCAGCTCTGGTTCTCACTTATCTCACATTGACCACAATCAGCCCCTTGACATCTAAACACACTCTGTTCATACCGAGTGTGTGCCCTGTGTGTCGAGAGGGATAATCTGAAGCTCATGCCTGCTCTGCATTGTGTGTCTTTGTCAACAGTGAGACTGTATCTGCTTCACCTTTGTTGGCGTCTTGCATCATGATAATCCACCCTATCTGTCTCATCACGCTGCTGTCTGTCTGTCCCTCTCCTCCTGTCTGTCTCCGCAGAGTTTGGAGCGAAATCAGAAGATAAGGACGGGAACAGTTTGGCTTTCCAGTTCCTGTCAGGAGCCAAAGTGACTGTGGTGGCCTCCAAGACCTCCCGTAAGTCTCACAAACGACAAAACATGATCAGGAGAAGTTTCTTTGAACACCTGTTTACCTCCATGAGATCTGTCAACTTAGGATAATGGATTTGACCAAAATGAGACCACGTTTATGCAGAAATGAGCCAATAAAACTGAAAGAAAGAAAAGAAGACAGAGAAAATAGAATTTTAATCAAAAACAGACAGGAAGTTCCTCTGTCTGTTTTGTGTCTGTCCAACGCTGGCCTCTTCTCCAAAAGGCTTCCTCACCCAATCAGTCTTTATTCACATAGCTCCAGTTCATAACAAGTGTTATCTCACCTCATGGCATTTTACAATAGAGATGGCTGAAGACAAACTCTTCATTTTATAGATACGCTTAGTTGCAAATACACATATCCCTGTAATAAATGTATTATATATGTATATATGCACATGCACCCAGAGATGTAACCATCCAGTAGAGACTGAGGGACTGAAATTAAGAAGAACATTAAGAACATAATTAAGAACATAGATTCAATCTATCAATATTTATTCGCATGGCACCATATTTTTCTGTGTTCAGTGTAAATGTATTAAAGGTAATCCCCTTGAGGTGTAACATCACATTTTCAAGAGGGTCCTCATGTCTATATGGTTGTAAAGATAGTTTCTTTGGATGTATAAACCATGCACAGAGAGATCAATCTAATATTAGCATTAATAACTATAATGATTATAATCTGGAGAGGACTGATATTCATTAATATAGCAGCCATTAAAGGATCAGTTTGGTTTCTACAGCTTTCATATTGTTTATGGAATGAAGTAGAACAATATGCTCACCCAGAAGGCTTTCCTGATCCAAACAGTGCTTCAGGAGATATTTAGATCCAAAATCGAGCGGCGGACATCCGTATAATGGTAGCACACGGGGCATACAGCGCCGCTCCTAAAACTGCATTAATCGTCCAAAAACTCATTCATTCATGCGCAGTACTCTCTGGAGCGCTGCCTCCTCCTTTCGATGAGCTCCTCATCTGTAGACTCTGAACTGAACAAGTCTTTTGGAGAACAGGCAAAACATCTTCAAGAATCTGAACCAGTCCAGTTGCCACAGCATTGGATAACCATGACCCAGATTACTGAGAACCTACAGACAGTTATGTGTCCATGATATTGTGGTAGCCCGCCATGTCCATTAAAATAGATAGTCAATCATATCTATGTGGCAAAGCACATGCCTTTTCAGCAGTTATTATTTTATTATAATAATTATTAAATAATTAAATTGAGAGCTCATAATCAAACCAAAGTGCAGCCTGAACCATCTGATCGCAGGGCCACATAGAGAGATTAGGATATCACCACTTTAATGGGTTAAGGGGGTAGACAAATAAGGATTATCTAAATCTGAAGAGATTTTTTTCCGTCAAAGACCCCACACATGAAGATAAAAAACCAGGCATTGAACAGTTATGATTGTACTGTGTGTTGTGCTCTGATAATCTCAACACAGCACACCACACACATAACCATTCTGTCCCACCACTGATCGAGAATCTCGTCCTCCAAGACAGAAATCATCATCAAACACGATCTAACAAAAGCAAAGAAGAAGAAGCATAGCAACAACTGGAAAACTCAACACGCAACATGGAAGAGGACATGCAAGAAGAGGGAGTGATCATGGTCTTGGGACTTTTTTGATGGATAAATCCTGAACTAAAAAAAAAAAAGACTGGAAAAAGTCCTTGAGACAGTGTGAACAAGTTAACTGGTCCTCCATTTCTGAGGTCCAACAATCCAAACATGCTTTGCCCTGACCTGTTTCAGAGACGATTATCAGGACAAATTCACTCTTGATGCACCTCAGACCACAGGATGATTTTACAGGATAATCTTATAAAGCAGAAGATAATCTGGTGTTTGCCATCCTTGGTCGTGAAGGGGTAAAGTCAGGACAAAAACAGCCCAAAAATCTTTATATGTGTACCCTAATTTAGTCACCAGAAATGAAAAAACTTCAATCAGTCCACTGTTGTCGGGCAGCTTTATGTGCACAAACTCCTCTTGAAATCATTTACCGTCTCCTCTGTGTAACTCTGTCTTAATCTGTTTGTTTCCAGAACGTTACCGGCTTCAGAGTGACAGCTTTGAGGACATCTGGTTGGTGTTGAAGGAGTTAGTCCAGAGATTTGACAAACATTTCAACAAACTGGGCGTCAAAGACTTTCGGAAAAGCTTCAGTGGACCACTTCCACTGCAGGATTACTTCCTGTCTGTGGACCACCACTTCCAGGTACACACACAATCACTCAAATGTCACTCAAGCAGCAAGCATGAACACAGCATTCCTTCATGATTCAAAGATACAGTGGGTCTTTTTACACTTGGAGGTCAGATTAATCTTTGGACAATCTTTATTCAGGTCTAATCATCTCCGTTTGTGTGTGTTTGGGTGTGCTTGTGTGTGTCTCAGCTGCGTGTCAGTGCCCAGCAGTACCAGGACCTGCTGTCAGAGCGGGCCGTCCAGTTCCGAGCCATCCAGCGCCGTCTGCTGACCCGATTCAAAGACAAAACACCAGCACCCCTGCAGAATCTGGACACACTGCTGGACGCTACCTACAGTCAGGTCAGACTCACAAACACACACATACTTGATACAGACACCCACACAGAAAAGCATATGGTTCTACTTTGAGTTCAATGTGGGAAAGAAAAGACGAATCTTGGCAAGAGGAAACATCTTTTCAGTTTGGGTTGTGAATGATTTTTAAGAGGGAGCACAACAGAATGATGGATTTGGTTGAATGTTTGTATTGTGGATTTAAAATGGAGTCCCACAGTCAAATAATCTTTGTATTTTAGCTTTGTGTTCAGCAGTTTGACACAGCCTGTGGAGGTATTTTTGTTGCAAAAGTATTTGCAAATATGTTAATAGAATTACAAAAGCATGACTAAGGCCTCATTTACACGAGAACATTGTCACCAGAAACGGAAAGGTTTTTCCTTTGCGTTTTCAAAAGTGATCCACGTTCAGACGACTGAAAACACTGTAGCATTCATGCCAGGCCAGTAGGTGGGTGTGGGTTTGTAGAGAAACAGCAGTGTTACAACACATACACTTTCTGGTGAAGACAAACTTTTCACAAGCAACAATGGCGAGTGGCGAGTTTCTCGTCTGGACAACAAATCTGTCTGGATGTTTTTGTCTGGATAACAAACTGAGCACGGTAAGCAGCTCACATGTTGCGCAGTTGCTGTTGTTGTTGCCGGTATGTGTTTACAGCCTTCATATGAAAGGGCACTGTTTTCATGTAAACAAGAGGTGAAACGAAAATTGCACATTTTATTGTTTTGGTCGCTGTGTGAACAGGCCCTAAGTCTAAAGCTACAACCACAAATCCTTGAGTGTGTAATAAAATTTCAGTTATTAAATTTAAATTTAACACAAGTTAGTTGCAGGTGGGATGGAGATAAGCCTTAAAAAGTGGCACCACCAGCCTTTTACATATTTACCTCCGCCAAGGAGGTTATGTTTTCGGGAGAGTTTGTCTGTCTGTCTGTCTGTCTGTCTGTCCGTCCGTCTGTGAACAAAATAAGTCAAAAAGTAATGGATGGATTTTGATGAAATTGTCAGGAAATGATCAGCATGGGAAAAGGAAGAACTGATTCGATTTTGGTGTTGATCCGGATCAGCGTCTGGCCGCCATGGCGAAAAATGTGATTTTGCTGAATAACTACTGAACTAAAATAGATATCATTATGAATCCAGTTGCTAATGGTATGTTTTCATGGTCAAGGAATCTAAATATTTCTAGTTGTAGATATCCCAGCAAAATAGAGATGAACAATAAATTGATATGCATGGGGTTTGCAATGTGTGCATGTGCAATAGCTACATCACAGGACAAAATCAGTCACTTGACTTGAAGCACGTCATGCTGCCATTTTTGTGTTGTTTAATGGAAACTAAAGCAGCAGTTTTCTCATTTTATGACACACTAAAGAATTGCAATACACTTTGTTTAGATGAAAATCCCCAGGTTTATGTCAATATGCTACAATGCCCATTTTCTGTACAAGCAATATCTGTCAATATTACAGAGCCTGACATGATACGATATCGATGCAATGTAGTTTAAAGGCTTGCAGTGCTTGATACTGGACAATATTATGTACAAATTTCACACAGTTTCACTTATATTGACAGCATTACGACGGAGGTAGTGCACGTGCCTCAAAGCAAGACGGTCACTGTTTCAGTCCCTGTGTCGATCAGGGCCTTTCTGTGTGGAGTTTGGTTCTTTTCCTGTGCTTGCATGGGTTCTCTCCAGGCACTCAAGCTTCCTCCCACAGACCAAAAAACATGCTCATTAGGCTGATTGGTGACTCCAGTGTATGTGAAAAAGCTTCTAATAAATGGCCATAATACAAAATTTGCATGACCAACACATTATTGAGTACATGGTGACATGTAAGCACCAAACACTGGCACTTTAAAACATTTATCCTCTTCTGAACTCTGATGTGCAGTGTTTTGTTGACCTACTTAAAAGTTCATCCGCTGTGGTTTTTGCATGCGTTCTGCGGTTTAGTCTAGCCATTATGTCTTTTGAAAATTACACAAAGTGCTAATCCTAGTCTAAAAAACAATAATGTAACATAATGTGGTAAAAAAAAAAAGTCACAACAAGCACACAAGACCGTTTACAGTCGCAGAAGAGTTTATCTGATGACTGTAGGCTAGCACTACCCATTGACTCCCAGTGTTTGAGCTAAGCTTATTAGTGGTGAGTAATCTCTGCCCGTCTCTTCCTTGTCCTGCATACACAGTCGAAAGAATGGTATCTATCTGCTTGTCATGGACTCGGAAGTGAGACAAGACACAAAAACAACAAAAACTTGGCATGTCCCTTTAATGCCAGATCTTAGTACTGTGTGATTAAAAGCCCCCTGGATGTTTATAATGTGACTACATATGCACAGATACATTTTTAACCTATTTTCAGATCTGAGCAGCATTTGTAGATTTAGTTACAGATTTAAAATAATGTTGCTCCTGTTATTTATCCAAAATGATCACTTTGGCTTGATAGATGCAGAGGGGAATACGATTTACTGTCAAGCCATACACTGTAGAGGAAAGAAAACTAAGGGCCTGTAGAGTACAAGCAAAAAATGTGGTAGTTTTCTGGATTTTGTGCTCTTTTCTGCTGTCTCTCATTCCCTCTCACAAACACACACTCACACAGCGATGACGTGTCGGTGTGGATTTACAGTGTGAGAGTTGTTTTCTGCTGATTTATGGACTTCCTCTCTTTTGGTGATTAGCTGTGAGCTCACACCCAGTTCTTACACACACACAAAGTCACATTAGCTTCAACGGAGACAATTTGTTACAGACGTACTCGCTCGACCTCCGGAGAAACCCCCCCTCCAACATGGTGTGTATATGCGAGTGTTCACGCTCGAGTTAAGGTCAGTGTTAGCTGGTTTTAAAACAAAGCAGACGTCAAGTGTTGTTTCTCCCTTTACTGGAGATTTACGTGTTAAGGTGGAGCTTCATTTAGTGTGTTTGTGTGCATAGATGTGTGTATATGTGTGTGAGGCCCAAAGTGATGGTCCCTTGCCCCCACTGTTTTCTCCAGAGGCTGACTTGGCGCTCATCAGTCCCACCGTCCATTAGCTCCTCATTAGCGTAGCGGGGCGGTGTGACTTCATCTCTTCATTAGCTGTTGAAGCGGTCACTGCGTCACTCTTCAGCTCCCTGTGATCAGAACAGAAATATAACTACACATTGATTTAATCCACGTTTACTTTAAGAGTTCAGAGACTTTGCTGGAGCTTAATGAGAGGAAATGAACGAGCTCGTTGATGTTCTTAATGCTACCCTAACCCAAATAATCAGAGTTTGCCTAACGTTAGCTTGTCTGTCGCCAGGAGCGGCTATCAGAGAGCCAGCTCTCAGTTTGTCTGCCTTAAATGTTAAATCCTTTAATGTCAGCAAGCTAACAGTTTAATCAGCAACATTTACATATCGCTTTCATGCTTAATAAGAGATGTTGTATGAGCCACACCTGGCAGAGATCAAGAGAAAATTCAATAAACAGTCGGCATGATATCTTAAAAAAGGTGATGAAAACTTGTGTTGTGATCCAAGAAACAACTGGTTTTAATTAGGAAATCTTTTTCCTCTGATCAATGAAGAATGGGAACATAGAGATTTAGATTTTCTTTATTATCCCATAGAAAAGACTTCTTACATGAGGATGTAACTAGCAATTCATTTAGACCAAGTTTAAAAATGATTAAATCGCAATGTGGAAGATTAATATTTACAACATCAACAGATGATCAGTTTAAAGCTTGTAGCAAGTGGAAAAGTCTACCAAGCTATTCAAAGTGTGAAAATGTACTAATTTTGTGCAGAAAGAGTAACCTGATGCTCTTTGGTGAATGAATTGCAGTTGGAATAAATAAAAACTGGCTCCATTTTGGTGCAGCAGATAGTGCAGGTGCCTCCCAACCATAAGTCTGCAAGATTGACTCCTCACTCAAATGGGGCCTTTCTCTTAGAAGTTTGGATGAGCTGGTAACTCTTCCTCTTTTTTTTTTTTTTTTTTTATTAAGATGAGTGTCCAGCCCTTTTAAAAGCCAGTTGTTTTGGTGTTGCACTTCCCTCTGCCTGTAAGAAAAGTTTTGTTTCATACGGCTCCCTCCTGGTTGATGAAGAGTCCAGTGCTGGTTCTTTGCTATGTGGGAGCCTCGCAGAGTAGGCAGCTCTGGTTCATCTCCTGTTGGAATTATCTATTCATTGTTGCCTTGGGCACTATTTCTCCGTAGGTATGGAATTTTTTTATGCGTTTGTGATGGAGACAGAGGCGGAAGGTGGTTTTTCAGATTGTGCTTTGTGTTTGTAACTTTTAATTTCAGGCAGTGTAGTTTAAGCTAGCAGAGCTGTAAGCTAGCAGTGTGACTGTGCATTTTTTGGGTTTGCTTATCTTGTGGCCCTTTTCCACTAGCACGCCTTGGCCCTACTCTACTAGGCCCTACTTGATTTGCAGCGTGATTCCACTAGCCTGGTACCTCCTAAAACGAGCTAGTTTTAGTACCTACTCTGCTCTGGTTCCAAGCGAGCTGAGTCGATACTAAAAGATGATGTCACCGACTGCTGGCTACTGATTGGTCAGACTGGTCTTCATCGATGAGTCATGAGCACGACGACCTAGCATGCTTGCGGTAGCTACCATTAGCTTGCATCTTTTCTTTGCAGCTCGATTGCTCTCGTCCTCGGCTTCATTCTGTTGTATAGCTTCCAAAACTCTCCTGTGCTTCTCAAGGGGTATTTCTTCTTACCACCTGCAGCCTTCTTCTGCTTTCCTTTTTCGCTCGGTTTGTGACAAAAAGCCACAGATTGTTGTGATGTCACTGCAGTGCCGCTCAGCTGTTTACAGCGACACTGCACCCTGTTGGGCAGGTGACTGGGGCTAATGGAAAAGCAGCACAAAGCAGGTAGAGTAGAGTAGAGTAGGGCTAATGGAAAAGTTCCATTGGTTTTGACTTTGCCATATTTTCTGTTCGTTTTTCTTAATGCAGTTTGTATTTTGTGCTTCACTGCAGTTTTACAACAGGATAACCTTCATTAAATGACAAAAAAAGGTACACCTTGTAATTCTTGGAGGATTTTGAGTTGTTAGCTGACTGTCTAGCTTTGAACATCGGGTACTCTGTGAGGACAGTACAATGAGCTAAAAACAGGATACAGCACCATGTGGAGAGCACAAACACTCAGGAAAATAAAATACAGAAAACTCATCAAAACAAAGAAAATAAATATAATAGAAAAAAATAGAATAAAGAAAATAAAACTGAGCTAACAAAATCTATAATATATATCTTGAAAAACATTCAGATCACCTCTCTTCTTCATTCTGATGCTCATGGCCCTGTGATTGGCTAGGCTCCCCATTTCTTTATTTCACTTAAAGGGGAATTTGCCAGGGGAGGGGTACAGGTGTTGCGTGGGGTCTGATTGTTTGTTTCTTTTGTTCATAATGTTGAAAAATACACACAGTTTGTATGGACATTAGTGTATGATATTGTTATTGATATGTAAAAGCAGTAAAGAAAGTAAAAAAAAAATGCTGGCGTGCTAAATGAACATTTATACCCGCGCCCAAAACTTGATTGCATGTGAACACCTATGAAAGAATTCAGGGTGAACGTTACTGATGGTGCAGAAGAAACATCCGGAATGATGAGTGGCCAAGTTCCGACCTGGCATTTGCTCCTAAGCCTGAGCTAATGCTCAGTTTGAGCCATGTCTAAATGATTAATGCATTGATTTGGGGCCGTATGATTGGCCTATTAGCTATTTGTTGTCATGTTAGGGCCAGATTTTGGTGATTAACCGTCCGTATGTATTAACTACATTCATAGTTTTTCCCTATCCTGCAGCTGTCTGACTCATGAAGGCAGGTATCTGTTTCAGTGGCCGTTCTGATTTGACATGTTATCTCCTTTCCAAAATTCTGTTAAACTCCTTCAAACTTTCACTTCTTGGCTCTTGGTGTGTGGCTCATATTACCTGTCAGGATGCCAGTGTCCTAGCTGACTTCAGCTCTTCGTCTCTGCTGGATTTGAGGCTCTGATAACTCCACTCTGCCTCCTGAAGCTAATGCTCTCCGCTGTCACTCCTGTCCATCACATGCTCTCCCCATCTTCTCTCTCTCTTCTTCTCCTTCTCCTCTTCCCGCCATCCAGCCGCTGGTATGCGGGAAACCTCTGACACACTATACACTCTGTAATGTATACACACCCGCCATAATGGAGGCTATCGACGGCTGGTCGGAAGAGTGATGAATGCGTCAAATTAATAATTCATGTCAGTATTAGGAGTCATGATGGTGCAGATGGGGCCAGATCAGCAGTTTACCCTCTCTAACATGACAGATTTCATAAAGACATGTCATTAATACCCTGTCATGTTAATACAAACATGATAGGATGATTAATGACACGGCTCAAAAAGGCCTTATTTTCATATTCACTCTACCTTTTAAAACATATATTCTCCTGTTTGTGCTTTATTCTGTATTTATTTTTATTTTTATTTTTTATTTTTTTCAATTTAAAAAAATGTTGCTGTATATCTTAACTGTGAACACACTACTTTTTTCCTTTTTTATGACCTTTGATAGTAAAGTTTTGATAATATAATCAAAACAGGATATAAAAGGAAGGGAGAAACTATTGTCTTACTTTGGAAAATGTTTTCTTTCTTATATTCTTGTTGATATTCCAAGGTAAAAATTTAAGGAGTTTTAATTAAAAAAAAAAAAAAATTACATCCAATACTTGAAAATGAAACTCGACTATATTGAATATTTACCCAAAGTTAAGACTGTTTTTTGGGGTTATTATAATATGTTGATACACTCTAGCTTTCTAAATATTGCTGATGTTGCAACAAGATACTGAATTTCATTTACTTTATTGAGCACTGAGATGCCCAATATTATCAGTTTGATATCGGTATCGGACAATATCGGTCTAAAAAGTTAAGCATCATATCGGCTCATTATGAAATTTTACAGATATTTGCTGCAGATATATCAGCCATATATTGGCTGGAATATCGTTGCCTATGCTCTTGACCAGAAATATCAGTATCAGTATCTGCGATAATAAAACTGTTTGTTTGTGGATATAAGAATTGTTGCATCATTGTGATGGTTGTATTGGCCACATTCTTACCAGGACAGAGTCTGCCTTTTTAACATTTAAATGCCCTTACACATGGATTTTTTTTCTTTTAAAAGTTATTCCTCCTCTTTTTTTACATAGATTTATTCAGAAATCTAAAACATAAAGTCCTGTTTTACTCTCAACAGTTAATCCTGTTCAGTCCTTTTTATTCATTTAGCACATTTTAAAGAACAGTTTAGTTGAACAAATTACTGCACATTGACTTCCAAGCAGAACAACAATTATGAGAAAAATGATAAAATGAAATAGAATACATAGGGATGTAGTATGCAATCAGTTTGGGAACATTTTAAATTCAAGGGTTTCATTTTTGCAAGAGTTCAATTCTGTTTTTCTTGCTTTACATCGGTATTAGTACCTGCAGTCATGAATTAACAATTATCAGCATTCTAGATATCGGCAAAAGTTTAATATCGGACTTCCCTAAAAAAAGACCTAACAATTAAAACCAATAATAAAAAATGAAAATAAGATCATATAAAACAAATTAAAAAACACCAAGAAAGCCATACTACAGGGATAAGACATAAACAGGGTTAAGGTAAGATTTAAGACTTAATTTAGAAGTAGGTAAGGTGGGAAAGGTTCTGATTTAAGGCCCACAACAGTAATACCCTGGTCATCTCACTTCTGCTCCACAGACCTCAAAGATCTGGCTGTAGACTTTTAAAAGATCAGATATATACTGAGGTGCAAGTCTATTTGAAGATTAAAAACACTAATAAAACTAAAGTTTCTCTCTTTTCTTTTGCTTTAATTAAGTGCATGTTTAACACCAGGGTGGCAGCGGCTCCATAGAGCTTGATGTAAACAGATAGGACCTCTCTCTTTCCCGTCTCCTGGCCTTATTGTTTTCTCCCGATGAAACCTCAGGGGGCCATTTAGAAAGTCCAAATGTCATTGATGTTTACCTCGTGAAGCTTCGGCTCCATGCCAGCAATCACACCGTTGTCAGAACGCCGAAGGAATGTGTGGCCAATCAGGAATGCCGGTGAACCAGGCACCTCTTTCATTTCGACCCGGAGGAATGTCTGCTGGGTAAATTTTCTGCATCAATCTTGGTCAATGAAGGAGGGGGGGGGTTCCCCCTCGTTAGCGGTGTGTGTCTCCACATGCAGCGGGGCCGGCCTTCGTCGACGAGCCGTCAAGAGATAAGAGGAACGAGCTCCCAATGAGAATACTCTGTGGTCAGCTCTGCGTTTATGCAGCGGAGGATAATATTTCCATTGTTCATGCAGCCTTTTTAGGCTCGTATATATTATTCATGAATTCCTGAGAGCTGGTGAGCCACGGCTGACTTAATGTGCGCATACGTGTAGGAGCAGAAAACTTTTTTTAACAGCTGACCACAGAGGCCGGACTCTAAAATCAACCCTGTGTTTGTGCCGTTCAGCCAAATATGATGGATGACTCTCACAACACAGAGCAGAATTGTTGGTAGGGAGCTGTTAAAACTGTGAATCAACACGACAGAATCAGAGATCTGTTTCATCAATCAATCAGACTTTATTTGCAAAGCACTTTTTATACAAAAAAGACAGTACAGGAAGTGGTCGGATGAAACTTTCAGGCTTTGACAAAGAAAAGGAAGGAGAGAGTAAAGAAATACTGAGTCAGATTCATCTCATTTACATTATTTTTTCTGATTTTCCTCTGTATAGTCTCTCAAACCACTTCAGTTCTACTTAAAACGATTAAAACTGAGTAGTTTTTAGGATTTTAATCCTTTAATTGCCAGTTTGAATTCATGATGTCACTGTTGCTATTTATGAATCATGAAATGATATGTATATTTTAAAAAACTAAATATGAGGTTGGGTGATTGCTGGTCTTGGGTATGTCAGAAAGTGGCAGCAACATGGATTAAATTGCATCAGTATTTTTTATGCATTGTGGGATCTGAATATTGCACTCTCAGGAAACCTTTGAGTCAAAAAAGTGCATGCAAATAATCTGCAATAAAACCACCATATATCAGTTATTTTCTGCTTTTTCTGTGTAAATCTTTCAAGCAACACCAGCTCTGCTAAAAACTACTAAATTTCAATTATTTTCATGATTTTTAACCCTTGAAATGCAAGCCTGAATATGTGATGCCACTTGTTGTATTTCAAAGAACATTTTAAAAAGGCATTAAAAAGTTAAAATTATGAAAATTTTTAACATTTGGTGTTTTTAACAGAGCTGAAGCGGTTTGATTTTTGGGCTTGAGGGTTCCCATGTTAAATAAGAATCAGTCTTGTAGAGTTTCATGCTATGTCCTGTAACAGACAAACGTATCACCAAGTTTAAAAAAAAGAGAAATGGCAAAAATGTTCAAAAATGACCAAAGGGTCCCTTAGGGCTTATTCGTTCTAATTATAATGAGGATTTCCAGGATCACTTTTAAAAAAACAGGTATCAGATTCCCTCAGGTAAATTATTTCAAATCTGGAAAAACACAGGTAAAAATCAAACTACCCTGTTAAACAGCCAGCATGAGTCGTAGGCGACATCACACGTGCGTCACCTGTGCCAAAAATCTTGAGAATAAGAGGCTCACCTATTTTTCTGTGAGTCCCTGCTATGGGGATACAGCAAATATTGTGTTGTCACTTTGGAAATACACCATTTGCCACAAATACTGGTCTGAATGTTCACTTTTGTCTCTTCCTCATCCTTGAAAGTGTTCAAAAATGACCAAAGGGTCCCTTAGGGCTTATTCGTTCTAATTATAATGAGGATTTCCGGGATCACTTTTAAAAAAACAGGTATCAGATTCCCTCAGGTAAATTATTTCAAATCTGGAAAAACACAGGTAAAAATCAAACTACCCTGTTAAACAGCCAGCATGAGTCGTAGGCGACATCACACGTGCGTCACCTGTGCCAAAAATCTTGAGAATAAGAGGCTCACCTATTTTTCTGTGAGTCCCTGCTATGGGGATACAGCAAATATTGTGTTGTCACTTTGGAAATACACCATTTGCCACAAATACTGGTCTGAATGTTCACTTTTGTCTCTTCCTCATCCTTGAAAGTGTGTTTTTGGACTGTGGCAGGTCACTCTGCTGCTGCTCCACTGTGCACAGCTGCTCTTCCTCTTCACTGTGGGAAATGTAGACGCTACTGCACTACTTAAAGGTGCAGTCAGCGATCTTCTAATCTTCTAATCTAATGCACTATTTGTCAAAATCACCGTATTTCTCCTCTCCATCCACAAGATGTCACCACTGACAGCATGTCGAAAAAAAGTCTGGTTTCAGTACACAGCCTTGGCTCTGAATTTCAGCAGGTAAATACTGTGGCTTGGGCCGAGTCACCAAAACAGGGTACACCCCCCCACATCCAGGGGGTGATCATACTCATGCGCAGATCAGACAGAGGGGGGAGGGGGAGTAGTAGGTTGCGTAGCGTGCGCAGTTAGCGTAACAGAGTGATGCAATGTGTGCAGTAGCAAAAAGAAAAAGGTCAGAGGAGCAGAAAGTGAAAAAAGAAGGGCTATGACCATGAAAGAGCGACCCAGGTCAACATTGGTGTTGCTTTCCAAAGGTGGAGGGAACGCCCCGAATTTAAAGACCTAAAAACGGACGCGGATGTGGGCGTCTTTCTGCTGTATAGGTAAGCAACATTAGCTTTGTGGTGCTTCACATAACAGTAACAGCCGTCAGGCATTCATCTTATTGTCTAATCTGCCAGAATGTACTGTTGTTGTGATGTTATCAATATTGTCAGTTGAGTTGTCTGACGAGTCGGGGTTACCTTAGCTACGTCAGTCAGCTACGCAGTTTCTATGGCCGTTTCCATGACGATGCACGTTCATCAGCCTTCGGGGGTGGAGCCAGGGGTGAGGTATGAAGGGAGAGGTGGGTCTAAATTCGTTTATCAAGAATCTCTCCACTCGTTTTCTCTTACATCACTGACTACACATTTAATCAATAAAAATCACTTGAGATTTATGAACTAACGACGCTCCCACAAAGCTATTAAAGAACAAAATTCAGCTACTAATGGTCATGGTGTTGCTTCCCGTCACAGCCTCAATAAAATTCTTCAGCACAACTTTGTTTTCCTTTACCTTCATCCTCATGAATCATACATTTAATTAAATAAGGTTTAGACATACAAATGGATTTTTATAACTTGGTAAATAATGATTCACTGTATACTCTTTTGAAGGAGACTCTTTTCTTTATGCAGTAGAGAATTCAAACAGCTCATGCCTGAAAGAAAAAAACCCAGATCATTTCACTCTGAGTTTTGGTGTGACATAGCTTGATAGTATAGAAAAGTACGTTTCAGTTTTACAGCTTTGTTTTGGCTGTGGCTCTCATTTTCTTCACTTCTCTGAGCGTTTCTGTCTTCTGAAGTGATCGGAGGTGTTTTTCTCTCACATCTCCCTCCCCCCGTCCCTCCTTAAAAAGCCATCAGTCATCGTGGCCCCTGTGTTTTACACTCTCCCCCTTTAACTGGCCTTTGATTAATCTGTGGCAGCCAGAGGTTAGCCCCACGCTAGTGCACCTCTGCTAACTAACTGGCTAACCTCTTGAATTCTAGGGGGAAACCCGGGTCTGTCACTCAAAAGACATAAAAACTAAAAGCCATAAAAGTCGTTTGTGGAAATGGATGACAAGGGGCCGCGGGGCCATGACAAAGAGGAGGGAGACTTTTCAGTTTCCATAAATATTTTCCCTGCCGGTTTCCTCTGGAGGTGAAATGTCCGTCGTTTGTTAGTATTAGCATTAGCGCTGGGCTAGCAAGCGCTGCCGTCTGGGAGTTAGCGGAGGTTTTTGAGGGGGGCTCAGGAGCTGGGCCGGGCCAAGCCAAGCTGAACCTCCCTGTAATTACGAGTTCAAACGCTGGAAGAGGGCGGCTCGCTGACTGACGGGGTGACTGACAGGCCGTCCAGGGGCCGCGGCGGGCCCCTAATGGAGGCTTCTGGTAGACAGCAGCTTGATTTATCTGGCCCCAAATGGACCTCTAAACATGGCTAAACACAGATCCCACTGTGGAGCTCAGGACCACCGCCATTAACAGCCAGGCCTCTCACTCCCAGAGTGAGTGTGTGTTTGAGGAAGTGTGCATTTCAGGCATGTATAATATATACTTTATGCATGTGTAATTATGTTTAATTTGGCCATTTGTGTGTTTTCTCATTCGTAACTGTGTGTATATTTTAATGTCCAGAAACATATTTCAGTCGATTTAGAATGTTTCTGCTTGTGTAGAGAACGTGTAAGCATCAGTTAATCAGCTCATATGTTGTATGTTTGCATTTTTAAGTGCATATTAAGAATTAATGAACAGAAGCTTGTTCCTCCAAATCTGGAAAACAATGTCTGATCCTTCTCAAACCTGAGGCCTGATGTGGGAAGACTGAAAGACATTAGAATATTTGAATTCATTAAGCTGTAATAAAAGCAAAAAAAGAGAGTGCACTGCAAATCTAAGCAAGTTTGTTTGTCTTTTTTCAAATCAAAATATCCATAATACTTATTCTAATCCACTTTTACTTAACGAGATAAATATATGACCTCAAGGAAGGAGAGGCAAAAGCTGGGCAATGCATCACTTGTAATGAAGAGAAAATATCGGCCAATGAAACAAGAAAAGTTTTACTCAGAGAGGGCCTTAAATTAAGGTTTAATATGAAGTCAAATTTGTCTTGTGTTATTTGCAGATTATTTTACTAATTATTACAAGCAAATCTGCCCTTATTTTCCGTTTTTATATCTTCAATCAAGGTATTAATCCGGACATATTAAGAAATTGTGGATTAGAATAAGTCTGGTGACATTTTTTCTGGTCTGAAAATTGGATAAATACTGTCAACTGGATTTGAGTTTTTTCAGTGTGGCTGCCTTCATGACTACAAATCATATCAGAGACATCCACGTGAGGTCAGGAAATGGAAAATGCTTTGCACTGAGAGATGCTGTCACAATGCAAGTTTTGTGCTGTTTACAGCTCTGCCAAATTAATGGCCAGTTTTAGACAACCTAGATTCTTTCAATCTCAACAGAAGTGACAAATAAAGTAAAAAAAAGACAATAGCAGGCATGGATTCAAAACCTCTGTTAAAGGTAGGAAGTAGCAGCTTGAAGGTTTATTTTACAGTCTGTTATAGTGGGGTGTTAAACCTGTGATCTTCTGCTTCCACAGAGAGATCTTTCCTACCAGTAGCATCACCCAGCCTGACAAATCAGGAGTAAAAGTTGTACAAGTTAACAGTGCAGACCATGTAGACTGTAGATATCATGGATATATTGATTTTGATGCTCCAAATAGATGCAGATCACACACACACATATTGCCCCTCCCCTTGAATCACTCCCCTAGATGCCAAAAGAGCTGAACTGAAAAACAGAAAAAAATATTGACATCATAAATTAAGACTCTAAAGACATGAAGACTGGCATTTAAAAAACACATCACAGTGCACAACAAATCAAAAACCAAGCAAAATGCTAACATTGTAAGAAGTAGGGGTGTGTATTGGCAAGAGCCCCACGATTCTATACGTATCACGATACTTTGGTCACGATCCGATAATATCACGATATATCACAATATCACAATATGTGTGATATATTGCGATATTCTACAGTAAACTAGGAAAAACCTAGAGACAGTGAATACGTAACTTTTCCATTTTATTGTTATTGAAATATGTCAAATGCAGTGTTACATACATACACTTAACATAGAGTGCATCAAGTCAATTAAACTAATGTTGCAAAGAAATTGTTCTTGTTATCCATTTAACAAAGTATTAACATCATCCTAACCTGCAGCTCAAACTGTAACCGAACACATGAGGAACAAAGTGCTTTGAGTTACTGATAGCACAACGGTAAGTTAAAAAAGTCACATATTTCTCATGTCAATGTCTGAACTGAATAGTGCATGAAAAAAAACCTGTGCATACATCTTTATAAGTTGTATTTTATTTCCAACTCTGATAAAATGTGAGTTTTTATTATTACAAAAATATCGATACCAAGATTTGAAATATCGATATTATATCGGGAGTCACAATATTGCGATATATTGCGATAGCAATATTTTTCCACGCCTCTAGTAAGAAGGGATGCATGACATTCATTTTTTCCGATATCTGATATGTCAGTACTATTGAACTCATTATTGTGGATACTGATAATTTTGGTCGAGAGCAAAAGTCTTTTATTGGGAAAGCTGACTTGTTGCTCTCAATGTGGTGATCTGTTTGCGAGAGGAACAGATATTTAAAAAAAAAAAAATTTAACTCTTGAAACAGTGAAACTCTTGATTTTTAAATGCACCCGTGCAGTGATGATAAGGTCGTGTATTTGTATATTTTATGAACATTATTGTAAAATTCGATAAAAAATTATATGGGCTGATACATATAGTACTTTTAAGACCAATATATGCCAGTACTGATATTATACAGAAAATGTTGTGCATCCTTAACAGTAAGATTGTAAGTTTTAAATGACACTTTGATTTTTCTGTGCAACTTCATCAGTGCCAAATCTTTAAGTACCAATGTCGATGTTTCAGATATAAATGTGTCAGTGCCAGTATTTCCTTTTTCAGTTCAAATTTTATTTTCAATGCCAACACTCACTGTCACTCTTTGAGGACCTTACTTATATGTGCAATACTTTTTTTTTATTGAATTAAAGGTCTCTTATCCTGCTAAATCAATTTTCTTTGCTTTTAATGTTGTTGAAGGAGCTTGGCGAGCGAAGACGTGACACATTTTACCAAACTCTCAGTTCAGAAAGGAGAGCACGACACCTCTGTAAAGAAAATGCCTCTTAAATTGCTGTTTTTATTTCCTGGGGTTTATGATGTCATAGCTGTACAGCCTCCTCCTACATGTGTGTTTTCTGCCCATCACAGACCTGTAACTCCACTTCACCCTTCCATCAAACATCGTTAAAGCAACTAACAAACTAAATAGAGCTTATTATCATAGCGTTTCCAAAGGGGAGGGAAAAAGAGCTGCAACTGATTATCTACAGGGATTGCATTTTTCTTTTTTTTTAATTTAACTTAAAATAAATTCTTGCTTAATAGACATGAAAGACTTGATGAAAATAGTCAAACTCATGAGGACATGGGACCTTTTGAAGAAATACCTCTGCTCTTGTGTTTTAAGAAATGTAAAGTGACACCCAACCAGGTGAAACAACCTGAAGCATGTTTTGCTTTTTGTAGCAAGTCCCTAAAATGTCTTCTTAGGGTCGAGTCATATCTCGTGTATCTCGTGTATCTGAATATTTAATTTGCAGCTTCTCTGACTTATGCATGTCTCATTATGGATGATAGCAGTTTTTCGTCCATGACCAACCTGATTGTGCCCGTGCACGTCCTCCCATCTTCGGTCGCTGCTGCTGCGTGTGCACGTCAGAGAGTGTGTGAGCAGAAGGCTCTCAGGTGCTCTCTGTGTTTGTGTATCAGATTAAAGGACCGACAGGAGCCAAGAGACTTCCTCTCTGCCTCTCTCTGGCTGCCCCCCTTGGAGATGTTTAACTCCAGGAACACTTTTGGACCCATCAGCTGTCCTCACACACAGGAAGACCCTCTGGGGGCTGAATGGAGCTCAGAGGGTGCTGGTGGTCTGGTTTGTTTTCTCTCAGACGGCCTGTGTGAGCGTCTGTCTTGTCAATGAATGGCTGTTTTCTATTCAGCTGACTGACTCTCAATGTTCTGTGAACATCACTGAAGGTCTCTGTCTGCCTTATTCGTCTGGTATCATCAGACTTTAGGAAGAATTTGAGTCCTAAGTTGTGTCAAGAATGATCACACACTTTTGTCGATACAGCTGGATCCCTCCGCTGCAGCTGTCAAAGTCATTTTCATGGATTTTCTGTTTAGAGCATCAACTGTGAGAGAGTATCGACTGAAGCTTCCTATCTCGCACACCCTCTCTCTCCATCACACTTAAACTTGACAGCGAATCACAGGGTGGTAGGGCTGGGCGTTATGGCCTAAAACAAAAAAATCCCCCCTTTTTTCAAAAAACTTGATTTATGATTTAAAAAGTTATTTTCCTGCTCAAGAAAAAAAACTCGAAGTGACACAAAAATGCAAGAATCAAGTTTTGCTTTTGTGTTACCAAATATATTCTGAAACAAAACAGAACTTCCCTTTAATAGCTGAGTTGCAGCTGTTATTTTTTCATAAACTGATGATAACGTAGTTAGAACATAGTCAGATTTGTCTACATAAACTTCATTCTGAGCTGTTTTCATAGTACATTAACATGATCCCTGATTCATATTCAGTCACATTTTAAAACAGCCTCAACATGAGCTTTTGCAAAACCTGACAAGGCCTACTACAGTGAAAACTTTAAATTTTGAATGTTTGTAATTTCAAACATTGCAACAACATTGGTGAAGTTTGCCATGGCGCTGAAGGTAAACGCCTGCCTCTCCAGCAGCTCTCCAGTTTTTATATCCTTTTTTAAAATATTTTGTTTTACTCTTTTTTTTTTATTCAGTTTAACTTTCCCCATCCTTTCTACCTTTTTTTGCTCTTCTTATGGAGAATTTTTTTAGTTTTATGTTTATCCTATGGATATTTTACCTCAATAACGCTTCCAGGAGCCAGTTCCAAAAAAATCAGGAGACAGTGTTTTTCATAAAATGCCATCAAGAGTCAGTCTTCCTACGACTCAAAGGGATAAATAAACATCCATCTAAACTGACCTATCTGATCTTACAACTATAATTATAGTAGGTGTAAGTAAAGAAAAAAAAAATCTGCAAAAAAAATGACATCCATCTAAACTGACCTATCTGATCTTACAACTATAATTATAGTAGGTGTAAGTAAAGAAAAAAAAAATCTGCAAAAAAAAATGAAATTAATCAATATATTTCACAACCATACAAGGATAGCACAAAGTATGAAACTATTCAATACAATTTGATGTAAAAAATGCAATTTGATGGGATATGATATGAAAGGACATTGAAAAGAACAAGTCAATAACATTGATTATCTCCTCATCATGGCACCTGTGAACAAATGGGATATTTTAGGCAGCAGGTGAACATTTTATCCTCAAAGTCGATGCACCAGAAGCAGGAGGATCTTAGTGAGTTTGGAAAGTGCCAAAGTGATGGCTAGACGGCTGGGTCAGTGCATCTCCAAGCAGTTCTTGCAGTGGTCAGTATCTGTCTGAAGTGGTCCAAGGAAGAAACGGTGGTGACGAAGTGACAGGGTCATGGGTGACCAAGACTCATTGATGCAGGCGGGGATCGAAAACTGGCCTTTGTGGTCCAGATTATTGAAGTTAATGCTGGTATATATAAACACAGTATTGCAGTTTGTAGCTGCGGACTAGTCGGGATGGCGGGTGGTCATAATGCAGGGTATTGGCACTTTCATTGCACATGCCCAAACAACAATAAACTACTTTGTTAATATACCTTGTCCCACTTTTAATTGCCTAAATCCAATACAATCAGAGCTGCTCTCTTTATGAATTGATATATTCATGTAGAGCAGGTTTACTGTTTGTTGTCATTCTGATATTGTTACTGAGATGCTCTGCTAAAGTTAAATGTGTTTCTGTTCATTTATACATTTAAACTTTACCGGCATTCAAAAAAAGAGTACTAAGATGTTTCATTTTATCCAAGTGTAAAACATGACTTCACAAATTCAACGAAACATTAAAAAGCCTTACACTTCATATTTTAGTTGACTAAAGTTACCGTAGATTCATCGACTAAAATGTTGTGAAATTTCGTCAACTAAAACTAGACCAAATTAAAAACAATTTAGATTACTAAATCTAAACTAAAACTAGAAGATGTTTGAGGAAAAAGGCTGTGGCTTAGACTAAATTGAAAAATGCTGTCCAAATCCCTTTTTAATATCACCATCATATTATTACATTCATCATTATTCTATCATGGTCTCTTTGACTTTGTATATCTTTAAAAGATAAAACCTTATCTTCAGACAGATGTGATCCGATCCATCTGTACAAACTATTTCCATCTTGACGTGTTTACACAGACACGGATAAGAGTTGATAAAAGTGAGTTATATGATCCTGCTGAATCTTTTCCCTTCTGAAGGAAAGAAACCATGGAAACCTTGAAACATTTTCTACCACTCTCCACCTGATCTTGATTTCTGAAAACTAGAGACACATCCAGGTCTGACTGAATAAATAGGTCACAATATAAATCAATGTCTTCATTAAATAGAAAATCTAGTTAATGATTTTGATTTTTAAGATAGCCCACATTTAAATCAAGGTCATATGTGTTCTTAATAAACCTGATTACAGTGAAAAGTTTCAGAATTAGGTTTGTAAACTCTCGTTGAATCAGAAGCATCAGACAAGCGTCCTGTGATAGAGCTGTGGTTCTGGATCCACCCCACCCTGACCACCAGACGGGTCCGGCCCCAGTCTGGATCTCATTTCTTTAAATTCCCCTCAGGCTTGATCAGGTCAACTTTCATTTTATTTATCCTCCACAGGTTTTAATCAGGTTCGGCTTCATTAAATGCAGCAGCGGTTGCGGGCAGGATAACACGCAATCCACATCGATTCCAGCCGGGTCGGAGCAGATTTTTGGACCCGGCGCGAGCTGTGTGGAGTAAAAAAAATCAGTGGAGAGGGAGGAGCAGGGAGAGAGCCGGTGAAGCATCTGCGCTGTTCTTTATCAGACAGACATGGATGACCTGCCAGAGGATTTCCTCATAGATGTGGTGGAGCTGGAGGAGACTTTATTATTAACATGTGGATGTGGTCTGGGTGGGAGGGTGGGAGACAGAGAGAGGATCAGAGGGGGAACGCAGGGAAAGATCCAGGACATACACGGATGAAAAGTACAACAAAGTGAGACATATAGAGGAATACAAGACAGAATCAGGAGAGGGGAAGACCAGAATGACAGATGGACATAACACAGATGAATAAAAATAAAAATAATACAAGCATAAAAAATTAAGAGGGAAGGAGGTAAAGGCAAGGTTTAAGGCACATTGGCTCTCATCTATCAAACTTGCATATAGCCAAAAATGTGTGTGTGCAGTCATTTCAATTCACATTTATCAGTTTGAGCTTTAGCACAGGACTTCATCAAATCCCAGAACAGGTCTGAGCTCACATGCACAAGTTTTCCCTCAAGGTGAACTGAATCTGCAGCGCGTAAAATCTGTCTGTGAAGAGGGAGAATCTTCTTTATCATACTGGCTGTTTCTACAGTTCGGTTTCTACAGCTTTCACATTGTTTATAGAATGAAGTAGAACAATATACTCACCCAGAAGGCTTTCCTGATCCAAACAGTGCTTCAGGAGATACTTAGATCCAAAATCGAGCGGCAGGCATCCGCATAATGGTAGCACATAGGGCATGCATAGCACCTCTCCTAAAACTGCATCAATCGTCCAAAAACACATTAGTTTCACCAATATTTCATCATGGTCCGCTCACGCTACTCCTCCATTACAGTCTGTCGCTCCAGACATGTTTTGTGACTGTGTTGACCTCTGAACTGAAGAAGAAGAACGTTTGCCTCCGCGCATGCGCAGTACGGTTCATTGTTTCAGGGGAAGACCGCCAGCTCCACAACGACTTTCTTCTTCCAGTTTGGTGGAAAATGGATGAATATCTATCGGATAAAGATGTTGTGGAGGAGAACTTTGAATATGATGGGTGTCCTTACAGTTTTGAGCCAGAGTCTACAGATGAGAAGCTCATTGAAAGGAGGACGTGGAGGCAAAGAGAAGAACAGCTCTCCATGCGCGGAGGCAAACATTCTTCTTCTTCAGTTCAGAGGTCAGCACAGTTACAAAAACATGTCTGGAGCGGCACAGACTGTAATGGAACAGTATACCGAGCGGACCATGATGAAATATTGGTGAAACTAATGAGTTTTTGGATGATTAATGCAGTTTTAGGAGTGGTGCTATACATGCCCCGTGTGCTACCATTATACAGATTTCCGGCGCTCGATTTTGGATCTAAATATCTCCCGAAGCACTGTTTGGATCAGGAAAGACTTCTGGGTGAGTATATTGTTCTACTTCATTCTATAAACAATGTGAAAGCTGTAGAAACCAAACTTATCCTTTAACTTATTAACTCTCTCACACAAGTCTAATCAGATACAACACTGAACCTTAAGCTAGGTATTCACTCAATTGTCAGCCCAAGTTTTGGACAGGATCCTCCCTTTTGGCCAAAGTCAGCAAAGGCCTGTTCACTCTGTGGCATGAGGTGTGATGAAGGGACAATGTGTAGCATTTTAAGTTATTTTTTAGCCAAAACAGTGTCTGCATTCATAAATATGTCTTCATTTGAGTCAAATTGCCTCTGCCAAGAATCTGACTTGTCCTCTTAAGCAAACTGAACACAGCCCAGTTGCCTCAGTTTTTGAACCTTCAAGATAACCTTGACCTGGATGAAGGAGAATCTGCACAGACCTCTTGAGCAAATAATTTCTGATCTGCATTTACATTAAACAGGTAAGTCCTACAGAGGTTTCCATGTCCTCGAGTCTACAAAAACAATGAACAGCTGAAGGAGACATAAAGCACTACGTAGCACTACTGGCTAAAGGCTAATTGCATTTTTGCTCAGAGTCAGAGTGCCTGAAACAGAAAAGGAGCTCAGTGAGACGCAGTTGTCACTGCCCGGACAAATCTGAAAGCCTGCACTGCACTTTCATTCATGTTTGCAATGCAAGATCATACTTATGCCATGCTACAGGAGGAGGAATCCTTGTTGGCAGAAAAGCAAAAAAGAGAAAACATAGCTTCAAGGCATAAACTGGCTACTGTAGAGTTCCAGCTGCAGCGGGAGAACGAACTACTCTGTGTGGCTTTAAGAGTCATTTTATCCTCTCAGAAGAGGATCAGAACTACCCCAACTTAAATTCTTTAATACTAAATATTAGACATCAACCAGTAAGACTTTTTTGCAAAGTAATATTGTACAAAAAAGAACGTAGCACAAAGTGCAGTAACAGAAACAACAAAAGAACATCCAAGACTGGCTTTAATAAAGTCCATATGAACAAACGCATATTAAGCAAAAAATAAAAATAAATTAAAATCTTTATAGAAAGGAATTATGGGAGTGAGGAACTGAGGATACCTTCATAAAACGGGGATGAAGTCAAAAACCCTGCAACTAGAGATAAAATAAGAGTAGTAATATAATAAAATAGTCATAGTAAATTAAAGTGAAAGAATATAGATGTGTGATAATACTAATTTAGTAAACAATCAACAAAAATAGAGTGGGACAATTAAACACTAGGAAATTTAACTCTAGCAATAAAAAAATGTTCAATAAGTACCTTTAGAAATCATTATGTGCAGTGCACCAAGGTGAGCAAAGTATGTCCTCAGTGTTTTGTCACATGGGATGGAGCAAAGCCAATCAGAGAGCAGGCTGCCTGAAGCAGGAAGTAAACATAGCAGTGACAACAATAGTAAAGACGAAGCATAAAATTAGACAGATGTCACGAATCGAAGACCAACTTTTTGATTTGTGGCAAAACATGAGCGCCTGTAAATTATGTGTAAACAACTGATAAAGAGAAGAGCTTGAATAAAATGATAGCCACTAAGGATGTTATAGGAAGCTAACAGATGGCTGGATCTAGATTAGCATTTCCTACTGATTGTTGTTGTTTACATGAAAGTCACCTTGATTTGATTAGTTTGATTAGTTGGTGTTGCGAGATAAAAACCTGGTAGACTAAAACCTGACGTTATCTGTTAATTAAAACATAAGGACTCAATAGATCATTCATGGAGCCATGAATGATCTCCTCCCCTCTCCTCTCCTTTTCCTTCTTGCCCTCTGATCTCACAGCTGAAAAACTCAAAGGAGAAAATCTGACTTTTACTGTCTGTAATATTTCTATTGATCTGCTTTCATCTGTCTGCTGTCTGTCCCACAAAAGACGGTCGTATGTGATCTCTCCATCACACCACAGAGGTCAGGGGAAAGAGAGGATGGAGAGGGTTTGATGATGAAGAAAAGAAGAACAGGTGGGATCAGAAACTGTGTTTTTGAACAGTCTGTTGAAGAATTTAATAATTTAGTGGTGTACTTCCTGTTGTTGAGGTCAAGGTTTGGTTGGGTTGTGTTGTTTACAGGAAGAACATTTTTGCTCCACTGCTCGAAAGGATATTTAATATCAGGTATAAGGTGCAGATATCTTACCCAAAACTAATATTGCATTTCTTTGGGAGAGGCCAGCAACAACAGATTTGTCTAACAAAAGCTGTGTTAGAAATCATCCACTCATTCACTCACGCACTATCCCCTATGTAGTGTAAATGAAATAGTGGACTGCATAGGGAATGACCAAACGACATTTCAGACACTACACTGAAATTTTCTAAACGTCATAGCGTCAGTAGATGAGCCAGATATTCTTGTGACGGAAGTGGGCGCGCCAAAAATCATGTAAATAAACCGGGACCAGAGGAGGATAAGTAGCAAATTTTGAAGCCGTTTACAACCACTAAAGGACGTTAAAGAAGATACAATCAAAACGCTAAAGATACTTTAACGTTTTTTTACATATATGAATGAAAGCAGTGCCTAACAGCCATCCTTCTCTTCTTCTTCTATGAAAAAACACGGGAGTACAATATAGGGTATACATCGTATGTACACGCACTTTTGCTGTGCATTGTGGGTATTTTTTAGTGCACTATATAGCGAATGAAATTAACTGCTGACAATTCGAACAACAGAACAAAATGGCGAACACACTATATAGAGCACTATATCTGTGATAGTGAGCGATTTCAAACATAGCTCTAGTAATAGTAAGTAAGGAGGGTGGAGCTTGACAAGGGATTACTTCCTGGAAAAGGCGGGGTCAGTTGGACGAAGCTGTACGCCCGCAGTCATTTTTTTTTCTTTGCTTAGATCGAAGCTGTTTTTTTTTAAACCAGACTGTAAAGATGTTTATTTCAGCTGTTAAAACCTCCTGAATTCCTGCAGCCAGCCTCAAGTGGACACTCATGGAACTACAGATTGTGGCACCTCTGCGTGAGTGTTCTATTTTAGCCCTAAAGGTTTCCATTTTGGTACATATTGGACTAGTTACCATTCAATTACAGGGCCAACCATCCACACTCATAGAGATTGAGAGGCAAGCAATTATTGGCCCCATTTACATGGGCAGTTTTCCTCAATTTGATTGAAATCGATCGGATTAAGTTAATCTGATTCGATCTGGATACATGAACTTTGAGTAAAGAGATCCACGTTCAATCCACGTTTGCATGGCCCCAGCTGAATCCGATTGTATTGTTTTTTTTTGACATGCGTAGAAGGTCACTCTGCCACTACCTGCAAATGTGTAAGAGAAGAAGAGGTGCACTTTGATGGATCCACATCGTGTTTTGTTGGGGACGCTAATTGTGTTATGGTTACATTTATTTGAGGCTCTGAAGTCACAGCAGTTAATTGTCCTTTTCCTCCACCGTCCAGTTCTTCTGTTTGTTTGCCATGTTTGTTTGGGCACGCTCTGTGTACGTCACTGTGTGCCTCTTACATACTTACGTAAGCTGTTTACATGAAGCATGGAGCGGATTATCAATCGCGTGGACTACCTCTTACAATCGGATCCGAAATACAATCAGATCTGGGTGAATCTGATTGGCTAAGGTGTTTACATGAGATATTTCTAATCTGATTGACCTTTCAGTCTGATTGTAAATAGGATTTTTTGACCCATGCAAACGGGGCCAGTGAGACTTACATTCACACCTAATGTAGAGTCAACGGATAATCTGACAAGCATGTTTTTGGTCTGTGGGGGAATTTGGAGAAAACCAGTGCTTGCAAAAGAACATACAAACTCCTCACTGAAAGTCCAGGGAGTTGAACCAGCAATTCTTTTACTGTGAAGCAGCAACACTACCTGTGACAACACCATGATGCTGCCCATACTCCTACACTCGCTAAGAAGTAAACAATAACTGACAAAACAGGACATGAAGCAGTTAGAGATATGGATCAGATAATGAGTTATGTTGCTGAAACACTGAACAGAAATAATCATTAAATCTAAGAGCAAAGGAAATGAAAGACCATAAAGACACAGACACATTCATGAATCAGATGAATTTATTATTCTGCCTTAAGGTTAAAGTTAAAGCTCCTCCATTCTTCTGAGGAGACGGTCATTAATGTCCCTCCGTCCTCTGTTTATCAGTCTTTCTGCCAAAGCACTGACGTGTTTTGAGCAGTGAATAAATAAAGAAAAGGTTTCCCACCATGCTTTCCACATCATTTCTCATTGTGTCCTGTTGCTGGGCACCAAGCAGAGATTTAATAAGTCATCCATGCTGGAAAGCTGTCCCGCTGAGCGGAGATTAAGGAAACAGAGATTACATGCTGAAGATTTTTTTTGTCCTGCAGTTTTAATTAAACATCCGATCATTCAATGCCAACAGTCCAGAGCTGGTTTTATACCCCCGAGCTGGAAAATGCTTCTCTGAAACCACACTGGTGTAGATTACAGCTGAGACCTTGCCTCAAGTTTATCTTCATTTTTTTTTTACCTGACATCTTGGTTTCAACTCCCTCTCCTCATTTTTCTGGCACCGAAGCTTTGACTGTAACATCCCAAACCGCAGCAGGGTGCTGTTTGCATTCTGCTCTGGTCGTGGGAAGCATTTGTTTAGCTGCTGAGTAAATGAAATCAAACTTTATAGCTCACAACACAATGTGTGCAGTTTGATTCTGCCGGCCATGTCGACCACAGACTGTAAACTTGTGTGTTTTCAGTCAAGTTAAGAGGCAGGGGACCACAGGAAGGTGGTGATAGGAAACATCAGTTTGTGTGCTCTTGTTGGCACTGAGAAGTCGATGCTGTTGGGAAGAAGGCATGCAGTGGTAAGATGGAGGCTTTGGCAGCTAAATTGAACTTTTAGGATTATGGTTGAAATGAAGTTGCACTTGTTAACAGAGCTAACTCACAGGACCGCTGTATTTACACAACATATAAACAGCTTTGGTCGAAATTCTCCTAATGCAAAGTTTCATGTAAACACCGATGATACTGTTATTTATTGCACTGTTCCCACAGCATCAGGCTCTCTGTCTCTCTCAGGAGGTCCTCCATACTCAATCAGCCTTCCCACCATCCTGCGTGATGGTGAACGTAGTATATCTCACCATAACATAGGATCAGAGGGAGCCATGGGCTTGTTTCTAAACCCCAAGACACATTACTGAGGGCTTACTTTGTTTAAGCAGCTGGTTAACAATGACATTTAGGCAAGAAGCTGGAGGATAGTCTCACTTTGACATACTAAGTAATTAAACTGCTACATCTGATGAGCATAGATAAATGTTCTTATATACAAACAGTGGTGAGGTTAATAGTCATGGCATGTTTTAGCACTATCTGCAAACAATATGCTTTTTTTTTCATTAACTCTTTCATGGATGAGTTATTAAATTACACAGGAATGCTTTTACAAATGTTTGTTTTTTTTCCAAACAAGTTAAGAATTAGAGCTGGGACGATACGCTTTTCTCCCAATTGGATTTTTAAAAATTTTTTATGTGTCGACTTGATTTAAATTGCAATTCTACGATATTGCCAATTATTGCAATCTTTAGTTAGCTTTTTAACACCAGCGAAAAAAGATGAATAACGATGATGCCTACAGGCTACATCAGGAAAAATACACATCACATGTAAATCAGTTTTTAGAATTTATTCAGCAATATATTTTAACCAGCTGTTTATACTCTCTCTTCAAAAGCCTGGATTGCATTTAAAAGTTGAATATTAACACAGACTAAAATGAAGCAATTAAATTAGGAAAAAAAAAAAAAAACAATTTTTCAACAAAAAAAATCGATTTAAAAATCATCAAACAAAAAATCCTGATAGTTATGTGATTCGATTTTTTTCTCCCACCTCTATTTAAGATCATGTTCAATTATTTTCAGTGTTATATCCTGAGGGAATTGTGCATCTTGTCACTACAGTGGACGCCATGTATCAATGGTGCAAGTAGTCATTTTGGGGAACTTTGTAAAGATTCAAAAACATGCCCTTGACAAGCATTATTAAGAGTAAAGAAAAGAAAAGAAAAATCTGTATTATATGTATTGTTGCTGTTTGATTTAGCTATTTAGTTGTGAATTACACCAAAATTTAAAATTAAAAATACAAAAATATAGGCATAATACCCAATATGCCCTTCATCGGCTATTTTGTATTTATGATGCCGTATCTCGATATGGTAAAAATGTGCAAAGATAACATTTTTATGAAGCTTAAGACAAGGGTTTGGGAATTTACCACCTGGTAGTTGGACATGGTGCTGCAATCTGAAGGGTGTAAAATTTATTACAAGTATCTGTCTACTGTAGTGGACACCATGCATGAAAAGGTTAAATAATTATTTCTTCGTTTTCAATATCTTGTAAACTTTGACGTGCATCTGTTTCACAGGCAGAAGTATTGACATGTCAGTTTTTTCCAGTATTTTAGCCCTAAAATGTATGTGACAAAAACCTTTTTTTTTTGCCTCTTACCTTATCAACATCAATCCCATATATGCTGGTCCTTGTACCAAAAACCAAGCTGCCTCCAGGCTGAGTTGTACTATGTCTTGTATCTCTGGCAGTTTCCACATTTGAGATCTAAAAAGTGACCGACCATGGTAAAAGTTTAGCAAAGACATTGTGGTGGAATAATAATAATGATAATGACAACAACAACAGCAAAAACAGCAACAACAGCAACAACAACAACAACACATTTTTTTAAAAAGTGTCTTTCTGAACACTCAAGGACACTTTACAGAGTAATTAAAAACACAATTAAAATAAATAAAAACCAGAATACCAGTTAGTGGGTAGTTATGTAAGGGATAATGCCCGACGAGGTGTCCATTATCAGAAATTAATGGACGACGCGGAGGCGTGAACCGTCCGACGCGAAGCGGAGCACGTTTGCTTCCGCGAAGTCCATTAATTTCTGATAATGGACACCTCGGAGGGCATTATCCCGCTTATACCATGGTCACTTATAAAAAAAATACATATTTAATGAATTATTAACACGTCCATGTTGTTTTTATACCGTTAAAATCATTCGTTTTAAAGAAGAAGCGACTGAGCGGACTATTTAATATCGCTGCCAGACGCTGCGTTGCTATGGTAACCTCCTCTGGCCACAGAACCTGCAGCTCGGTCTGCCGCAGCTGTTTTCAGGCCTAATCAGTGGAGGGAAGTGAGATGATTGCTTAACGTGATGTTACGTGAAAAGAGTGTGATTTCAGAAAGCAAGTGCACCTCTTTTCGTTTGTGTATCCAGAGGATGATGCGATTTTTTTTTCAAAGAATCAAAGTCAACAGATAGTTTACTAAATTGTTTTTATTGCAAGAAATATTGTCCACCATTCACTCTGATTATTAAATATGCTATCAAGAAAGTAAGTCTATCCTACATCGTCTTTATAAATATCCACCATTTACTCTGATCATTAAATGTGCTATCAAGCAAGTAAGTCTATCCTACATCGTTTTTATAAATAGGATATTCACCTCGTCTTTGTCCTCCTCTAAATTGTTCAATTCCTCCGGTGTCACCTCCTTGTGTCGCATCTCCTTATTCTCATATTCTTTTCTCTTCTCTTCTTATGCTGCATCCCAGTCTTCAAAATTATCAAATTCACCAAACAGGCTGAAGGAAACCATGAAATTGTTCATTTTGTCTCCTGTGAGCTAGGCGATGTTAAGAGTTTCCGTTGCCACGGTTACCAACTACAGTTTGATCCAGCGCAGTAATTTAGAACCATCAGGCTATTTGACCGGAACTTCTTTCCTAGGTGTCCTATATCACCTTTTAATGGACAGCCTGCAGCCAATCAGAATCGAGTATTCACCCAGACCATGGTATAATACTACAATGACTCCCACTGTGACATACCAGAAGAGCACATTCTAAACTAGAAGGGGGCTAAAATCTCCATCTGGGTATATATTTGCAAAATTATTAGCACAAATGGCCCTATCCCGCAATGCTGACAAATTCTCTTAAAAAAGTCCTGAAACATATCTGGATTCAGATCCCCACCAAAACCCCATCAACCAACATTTCATTTGTTTTGCTTGTGAGATAGATTTTTTCTTTTTTTTCCTATGAATTCAAACTACAGAAGACAAATGTGTTTTCTTTTTTTTTAAAAAATTATAAATATTCCTCAAAATCTGTTCATTATTGAGTCAATTGCACACAGACAAACAAACACATCCTAAAACAAAACCGTCTTGGTAAAGGTAATGAATCATCTGATGTAACTTTTTTATTCGTAAAGGTAGACCCAAGCAAAAGTTGGCCGGCTTACTTCACATCTTTCTTGTCAAAAAAGTGGGTTCTCTTAATATGATCCTGTGAAGAGATGTTATAAAAACAAACACTAAGATCTTTAGGATAAAAACAATGTTTGCTAAAGTCAGCAGCAGCATGGACAAGTGTTAAATAAAAGAATGAGGTAAGGCGCATTATTCCGCCAAGTTTAAACTACTGGAGCAGAGCAAATAATGTTAATGTTATCAGACTGTGTAGTATTGTTTCATGTCTGATCCTGATTCAGCCCAGACTTACTCTCTTTGTTTAAATCAGCAGGAGTCTGTCTGCTGCTCTGTAGAGGATACACCCTAAATAATGAGATTACTCAGCAGTATAAAGTACACACACAGCTCAGCCACATGACAGAGTTAATTTGCCACGTGCTTGTGATTGCTGATAAAATCCTGTTCGTTAAAGAAATGACATTTTAACAATGATCCCTGTGTGTGCGTGTCACTGCATTATTTAACCAGCTGTAAATATAGCTGCATATGAGGCACACTGTGGTATGATGTATAGAAACCATATGCATAATGGGAGAGGTTGGCAGTCCGTAGCTCCATAATACGTTGGAACAATATATACAGATCTGCATTCAGAGCTGCAGCTAATGGATTTTGGGCAGAGGCTGGAGGGCGTGTGTTTATGTCTCTGTTTTAACTAACAGATACAGAAAAAATGGAGGGCAGCACCCATGTAAGAGTTTTTGAACTCAGATCTGGAGCCTTCACAGAGTTGTTGCTCCTGTTTTATGTAATGCATCATTTCATGTTTGTCTTATGAAGAGTTCTCTGTGTTCATTTTTACCAATATGTGTTAGCTGTAGCAACGAAAAATAGTACTTTCAAGGATTCTTTTTTAAAAATTCTTTTAGTGTTTTGAATCTGAGGTAGTTTTATACCTACAGCTCCATTTTGTTCCAACTAAGATGACAAAAGTGTAAAAAGTTGCTTATTTCCTTTGGATCGTTTCATGCTCATACGGTAGTGTTCTGAAGCCAGCAAAACTCATAGACTGTAGAAAAAACTAGATGAGGCCATGTGATGTCAGACACTTCATAATTAAAGCAGCCTTTAGAACAATGATGAGGCCAATATATGGATGTAACCAAGCTGTAAATGTAGTCTCAACCTAACTTTAGATCAACCTACTCACAGATAGAGAGGCTTGGTTGAGGTGGGACTAAGGCTGCTTTCACACCTTACATGTTCATACCATAGACTGTAAAAAACATGGACTCCATGTCGCTGGGCTCAAAATGAAGCCGCCACGAAAACTGCTCCCCCTGGTGACTGGCTACAGTATAGGTCAAATCTCCGTCTCCCCCATTCATCTGAACGGGCCGTAGTGAAACTTCAAAAAATTAATACAACCCGTACAAATATTTCTCCCATCCATATGCTGTGGTGATATGAAAGTATTATTGGGCTGCGTGCTTTCCAAGTCCTCTTTTTTTCTGAAAGGTTTCTTTTTCATCAGTTATTAGAGTTTAAAAATAACCGCGGTTCACGGCAGTTTCACAATGATTGTGTACGGCGTATGCTGGGGAGTTTTGCGACAGTTTACGACAACTACGTCGAAATATGGTCCAGATTCTCTACTGGCTGCACAATGGCGACGCCCTGACGGAGGATATTTTGGCTTCAAATCCGTTACATGGTAGAAGGCGGAGCCACGCTATCCAGTTCTTATAATACATCCATGGTTCATACAGCTTACTGCTAAGGAAACCAGAGTTCAGTTCATTTCTTTCTCAAATGAATCACTCATGTGCAGTGAGAGCACTTAGACTTAGAAAACCTTTCATGTACCCAGGAGGCAATTTTGTTTGGAGCACAAACACATGCATCTATTTACAATGACACACACTGGTTACACAGACCCATCAGACATAATATTCCCTAACACAGAGAATAATAAAGTAAATAAATGATCTGAATTAAATAACTGAACCATAAAAAACTTTTAATTTGCTTAAGAAGCACTATTCATTGTGTAATAACTCCTATCACACCCCTGACTATGCCTTGTTTAGTTGTGTGATTGCCATAGGAAGAAATTATTTTTTTGCCTGTTTTGTTCTAATATTAGGATGTCTGTACTGTCGCCCTGAGGGGAGAGGCATAACTCTTCTAAGAGTGGGCGGGTTTTATCTATGCAGACCTTGTCTACCTTTAGGGTAAGTCTGGACAGATTTTATTTTATTTTATTTAACCTTTATTTAACCAGGAAAAACTCGTTGAGATTAAAAGTCTTTTTTGCAAGCGTGTCCTGGCCAAGATAGCAGCACATTCAACAGATTTACACAAACACTTGCAGTCATCAAACACATATAACAAGAATTCAATACATGAAGAAAGAAAAGTCACAATTTCAGACAGCCAATTTTGCTTGGAATTGTCCACATGAGAAAGATAAAGTGCATCAGTTAAAACATCTGCAGCCAGAAGTGTCTGACTCCATGTCCCTCAACATTGTCTTAAAAGTGTACAGTGACACCAGATCTTTTAGTTTCAGGCCTTTTTGTAGATCATTCCAAGCATGTGGAGCCGCAAACTTGAACGCTTTTTTCCCAGTCCCAAAATTTGTGTGACCAAAGATTATATATATTTGTATTTAAAGGTGCATATACATACATCACATATTTGGACTGAAGCTGTTATTTGAACCAGGCTGTAAAGATATTTTTCAGGCAGGAATTATTGTATGTTCCCCACACACAATCATTTGAGTGTCAAGTTTCTGCAGCAAGCCTCAAGTGGACATTTGGGGAACTGCAGGTATTGGCACTTCCACATGGGCCTCCATTTTCAGCCCTGGATGTTGCTGGATGTAAATAACACACAAACATTCTTGGTGTGGAAACCTGCAAAGACACCTTGACTAAGAGAAGTCTCTGTTCAGATAACATCCTTGATTTTTTTTTAAAATATTGCCAAGTATGATTCAATAAAATTCCCTCAAATACAAGAACTGTCTTAACCTTGCATTTTGTATTTTTTATTTGCATGAGTGTAGATGATTGATCACCTCCATCAGTTCACTTTCCTTAAAGTCAACATGACTGTCCCTGAGCGATGTGTGTGCTTGTTTCTTCCACCTTGTAAACAATGTCTGGTTTATAAGATTACACATATTTGCTCTGTAATCAGTGTGTGTGTCACAGAGGGAAAAAGCTGCAACCTTGCGACGCCAACTTGAGGGTATTTATCTTGTTGCAGTGAATTCCCAGAGTTGCCCTAATTTTTTCTTCAGTCTCTCCCTCCTGCAGTCGCCTCTCTCCCTCTCTCCCCTGTCCTTCAAAGAAGACCATTGAGTGAGAAGCAAACAGGCATGGCATGGGGAGTCCACACAGACATACTCATATAGGCACAACGCTCCCGCTGCCAAGGGTGTGTGTTAGTGTTTTTGGTTTGAGTTGTGTAGTGTGGGTGTTAGAGTTAGTCATCATTGTGTGTCTCAGGATGTGGCACTTGTGCATGATTTCAAAAATATCTGTTAAGTTTGCATTACCTTTTATTAAAAATCACTTTCTCCTGTTATTCTGATATTTCTATCAATCTTTTATAAAGAACCTTTGTTTTATTTTTACCTGCTGATTTTTGCAGTTTCTCTTTCAAGGATAGAAACAGCAAGACTTGTCTTCCTTGTTTAACCAGCGGCTACTTTGTCAGGCTAATTAAAAGAAAGCCTAAGGTTCTTCAGTGGCGCAAGAGTGAGAAACTGGAGTTTTTGGGGTGTTGCTCTCCTGGGACGCCCATTTCACAGTCTGCCTTTGACTTCAGCAGTCTCACAGTCCTAAGTTTTGAAATGGTACCAGGGCTGACACCACATAATGCCTTCATTCTGTGTACTGGAACTCAGCTCAAAGGAATACACGAAGTATTTTGGTTTTGTTTTCGTGTCTCACCTCAGTCCAGAGTCCATCACAAGCAGGTAGACTCCATTTTACGACTGTGGGTGCAGTAACAAGGAAGAGACAGACAGAGCTCGCTCACCAATGATTAGCTTAAAGCTATGGTCTACGATTTGGAAGCATTGTACATATTAATAACACCGTTTATAAGGCTGTTATGGTCCTATGGTCCTATCTACACAGTATAAAGACCAAAAAGAACGAAAAAAATCCATTCAGTATATCCGCTGAAAAGCTGCATACTAGCTGACCAATCAAACCTAAGAACCTGCGACTATTAATTGGTCCGTGAGTTAGTCCATGAGTCCATCAATCCTCGTCTCCCTCACTACGCAGTACGCAGCATCTTGCTCATGGTCCCGCCTCCTCCCCTCTACCTCCGGTGAGCAGCTAGCAGCGTTAGCTACTGAACTATCATGGAGCCGGAAAAGCCTAGCGCCGAGACCGAAGCCGCCTCCCTCTCCCGCGGGGCCCAACGGAGCTCTGCCCGCGGGTTGAGGCCTGTTAGCGGGCTAACAGCTAACGGCTAACGAATAGCCTCAGCCTCAGCCGGCCGTCAGACCTTCAGCATCGACCGTTTCGCCCCTGGTTGATCAGGTAATGGCTTTGTTTACTACAGTGGGAGATGTCTGCTGAATAACTCTGGTTAGTTTGTGCCTGCACGGGCTAATAACTTGTAGGGGAGCGGGTTAGCCTGTTAGCCGCTAATCGTTTGCACTGTAAGCTGAGCTGGGAGGACAGGCTGAGAAAGATAAATCCTCCCCCACACTCGGCTCCGCTCTGGCGGCGCCAGACCCGCATTGCCGCCGGTCCAATTGAAATGGCTACTGCTGTGTGTTACAAGGGGGATGTCTGTCGTGTTTGATACTTTCAGTTGAGCTGAGCTGTTTTTGATTGAGTTTGCTGCTGATATATTGTGCTAGTCGCTCGTAGCTCTGTCCGAGGGGGCTTTATGAGGCGACACGAGCTGGGGGCGGGATCTTGGAACACGGAGGGGAGAGGTGAGGGAAGGAGGGGCAGGCTGCAGTTTCAAATCGTAGACCACAGCTTTAACTCAAACACTAGGACTCAATGGGTAACATTAGCCTGCCTCTTCAAACAGTCATCAGATAAACTCTTCAGCAACTCTTACTGGTCCATTGTGCTTGTTGTAATGTTTTTTTTTATACCGTGTGATGTCATCCGTTTTAAGACTAAGATTAGCACTGAATGCAATTTTTGAAAGAAATACATGAAACTAGAAAAGCACTCGGAGACTCGCAGTCCTCACCAATATTGTGATTTTCAACATAAATATAAGTTATACCTTTATTTCATCTAAATATTTAGATTCCTTGACCATGAAAATTTACCATTAGCAACTGGTTTCATAATGATATCTATTTTAGTTCAGTAGTTATTCACAAAAATCACATTTTTCTTCATGGTGGCCGGACGCTGATCCGGATCAACACCAAAATTGAATCAGTTCTTCCTTTTCCCATGCTGAACATTACCTGAAAATTTCATCAAAATCCATCCATAACTTTTTGAGTTATTTTGTTCACAGACGGACAGACAGACAGACAGACAGACAGACAGATAGACAGACAAACAAACTCTCCCGAAAACATAACCTCCTTGACGGAGGTGACTAAACCGCAGGGGGTATGCGCAAACCACCACAGACATGAGTAGTTCCGGACATGAAAAGAAAAAAGAAGTTGTCGTATGTGTTTAAATTTTAGGGGATTTTGGCACAATTTTTGGTTGCTACCCAAACATTTAGCTGTGTTAGTCATTTCTTGAGTGCATGATACTTTTAAGTTGTGCTGTATTGTCAAGGTCACTACTTAGGCTTTTCAGTTACAATTGCAACACCAGTTTGTACTATTAAAGGGGAGAAATAATAGAATTTTAAGGAGTATGGATTGTTCTTTCTGTTATATTTAGTGCAGAGCCAATCGTAATCTCTAAACTAGTTAAAGGGGATTTACATATACATGCACTACAGTAACAGATTTGAACTCTAGTTTATGGTGTGTAGCTTTTTTTAATATAAATGCCACTGTTCAGGAGTGATTTTCCTTGAAATGTACATCCCTATCTTGTCAATCACTTTAACCACAAAAGCCTTACTTAGACTGCCATTTCACACAGGGTATCAAAAAAAATAAAACAGTATAAGCGATTTGTAGATATATATAATAATAAAAATATGGCTACTGGCTCTTTATGCTCCTTCCCATCCTCTGTCTTCCGATTACTCCTCCTCTCACCCAGTGAGGAGTTGTACAGTCTGATGGCCAGAAGGACCAAAACATTTTTCTGTTTGTTAGTCCTGAATTTGGAAAGGCACAGTATTACCCCGGCGGCCCCCTTTGTTCCATCTCCTGTGGTAGTCACAGAGGCGTGATATTGGAGGGCATGCAGACTAATATCGGTTTCACAGGTTTTTTCAATGCAGGTTAACCCGTTAACAATTGGTAAGTGACTCTTTTCCCACTGCTAGCAGACCTGGGTCTAATCGGCAGCAGACGAGCTGCGTGGCTGTTTATTTTCCTCTTGTCACATTGATGACATCACCCGCCGTGCGGAAACACATCCATGTAAACAATGGAAGGGGGCGTGGAAGATGTGGACATGGTTTTCTGTACTTTTTAACTTTTGTTCCTCTTTAAAAATGTACAAACACGCCGATGAATCAAAGTTGGATGGGATTTGTTGCTGAGACAGCAGAGAGTCCCAGAAGTTACAGATGGAGGGGGCAAGCACGATATTATGCCAACATCATCCGTAAATTAGCAGGTTGACTCAGGTGTGATGTCCCCACTGAAGCCAATGGGAGGGGAGCCGCTAAAAACCTGTGTTACTTGCAGGCCAAACGACCTGGGTCAAAATGCCGATTAAACCCTTTCAAACTGCCAACAGGAGCCAATTGTCAACGGGTTTAAATTGTTTTTTTGGCTGGTCTGAAAGGGGTATAAGGGACTAAGCGGAAGACAGGAACACTGCAAGTGAACATCTTGACCCTTGTTTATATGTTGGGACAGGCACTGTGTCGCTCGCATCCAAGATGTATTGCCACAGATATTACTCGGGGGGGTTAGTGCGAATGTCTGATGGTGCAAATATAACGGAGCCTCATTGCTGTGCTTTTGTGTGAAGGCACTGTGAAGTGGGCTCACGACAGCATTGTGTTAAATTAGATTATTGTTTCAAGCTAGAGTGGACTCTGTTAAGCTGTATTATACTAATTTAGCCACACAGTAGCATTAGCACGGGCCTCATTTACTCCGCATCAGCGCTGTAAACATTTTAATTAGTTTTCTTCTGCTACTGCTGTGAGTGAGTGAAACTTCGACTCAGGCTGCCAGAGCTTCTTACCTCCAAATTAGTGTCGTTTTCACTGGGACCGCGACCAAAACCATCACCTCAGACCTGGCTGCCTGTGTGTGTTTGTGTGTGAGCGTGTGTTTGTTGGCTCTTCAGGTCTCTCTGGTCTGGACTGCATCAAGTGTGTGGTTCGGTGTTGGATGGAGCAGTGCTGTGTGCGCAGGTCGTGTGTAGGTGTGCAGAGAAATATGTACTTGTTTTTGCTTCAGTTTGTTTGTTTGAATGTGTTGCTGTTTGTGCTGGCGGGAATTTCTTCGCTTTATTTGTCAAATAAAAAGGGTTTCATCAGATTTATTATTGATAATTAAATTTAGGATACGAACAGAGTATAATTGAGTATTTAGGTCAAACATATGTGAGAGGAGGAAGGTATTCAGTGTGCAATGCTGAGAAAGACGCCACTGCTGTTGGACTTCACGCAGTATCTCCTGTCTCGGTCTTACTGAAAGTTGGTCTATGAAAAAACAGGTTAAAGTGGTCTGGATCAGGTGTGCATGTGGAGTCAGCTGGGCTGCCACTGACCGTAAATGCCTTGGCAGAGGTTTCTAGTTTTTTATAGTGTTCAACATGAGTGTAGAGGTACACAAAGCAGTTTGGTTCAGTTTTTGTTCTCCAAAAACAACACATTGCTCAGTGTTCTTTATCTGGGCTATTGTCTCTGCAGAAAGATGATGAGAAGATGACATCCTTGATTTACAGGGCATTCATGTCAATTTTGACAGCACATGTTAATTTATTTTTAGAAATTGTCTTTTGCTTAAATATCTTTAAGTTTTAGTCATATTTTAGTCATCTAAATTGTTTTGTTTAGTCTAGTTTTAGTCGAAATCTACTGTGAATTTAGTAATTTCCTTGAATTTCTGAAGTCATGTTTTGCTCTTGGATAAAATGAAACATCTAATAACCCTTTTCTGAATGCTAGTCAAGTTTGAATGTATAAATGAACAGAAACTAATTTTCCTTTTGTGTGAAATGCAGTCACCTTTATTTAGGCTACCTGGCAGAGCATGTCAGTTACAATACCAGAACTGACAACAAACAGTAAACCTGCTCTACATGAATATCTCAATTCATAAGAGAGCGGCTCTGATTGGATCACTCCACAACTTATCCCACCACCACCAAACTAAGGCAGCTGTGACTGGATAACCACATGACCAAGTTAGGTCTCATTGGATTAAAGAAGCAGTCAGTCAAACATTTTGTCTAGAGGAAAATGTCAGTTAATTTAGTTTCAGTTTTTGTCCATGTGCACTTGGTTTTATTAATTACTGTCTAGCTTTCATCAAGGGAAAAAAGATTGTAGATGAACACTACAACTAGGGATGTAACGATATGAAAATTTTGTATCACGGTTATTGTGACCAAAATTATCACGGTTATCATTATTATCACAGTATTGTTGCAGTGTGCTCAAAATGTTCAAAAATTACTTCTACACACTATTTAATCACTTAAAGCTCGGGTCTACGATTTGAAACCGCAGCCTGCCCCCCCTTCCCTCACCTCTCCCCTCCGTGTTCCAAGATCCCGCCCCCAGCTCGTGGCACCTCATAAAGCCCCCTCGGACAGAGCTACGAGCGACTAGCACAATATATCAGCAGCAAACTCAATCAAAAACAGCTCAGCTCAACTGAAAGTATCAAACACAGACATCTCACTTATAACACACAGCAGTAGCCATTTCCGGCGTACGCGGGTCTGGCGCCGCCAGAGCGGAGCCGAGTGTGGGGGAGGATTTATCTTTCTCGGCCTGTCCTCCCCAGCTCAGCTTACAGTGCTAACGATTAGCGGCTAACAGGCTAACCCGCTCCCCTACAAGTTATTAGCCCGTGCAGGCACAAACTAACCAGAGTTATTCAGCAGACATCTCCCACTGTAGTAAACAAAGCCATTACCTGATCAACCAGGGGCGAAACGGCCGATGCTGAAGGTCTGGCGGCCGGCTGAGGCTATTCGCTAGCCGTTAGCCGTTAGCCCGCTAACAGGCCTCAACCCGCGGGCAGAGCTCCATTGGGCCTCAAGGAGAGGGAGGCGGCGGTCTCGGCGCTTAGGCTTTTCCGGCTCCATGATAGTTCAGTAGCTAACGCTGCTAGCTGCTCACCGGAGGTAGAGGGAGGAGGCGGGACCATGGGCATGACGCGTGGCGAGGGAGACGAGGATTGGATGTACTCACAGACCAACTCACGGACCAATTAATAGTCGCAGGTTCTTAGGTTTGATTGGTCAGCTAGTATGCAGCTTTTCAGGGGATATACTGAATGGATTTTTTTTCGTTCTTTTTGGTCTTTATACTGTGTAGATAGGACCATAGGACCATAACAGCCTTATAAACGGTGTTATTAAGATGTACAAAGCTTCCAAATCGTAGACCATAGCTTTAATACCTTCAATATTATAATCATAATGGTTCTTTTTTGTCTTTTTTATCAATAATGTGTCAAGAAATGCCCTTTGAGTACATTTTTATCCTTTTTTCATGAGAAATAAAAATAAAGAATCCTGGAAAGTATTTGTCATTATTGTGTTATTAACGGTGTGATTACAAGAAAAGAAAACAACTGATATAAACTTTAAACAGGATTCCCTTTATAAACAATTTTGAATGAATATGTTCAAAGTTTTTAGATGACAAAAAATGAGCTTAAACTATTTTATATACACTCACACATTTTTGTTTGCCTACAGCATTTGTGTCCATGATACAGCTCCTTATATTAGACCATGTCCAGGACTTTCTTTTAATGATGATAGTCCCTGAAGGAATTAACCCCCTTCATGATTCTCCTCTGGTCTCCCCTCTCCTCGGTAGATCTCCTCGGTATCTTCTCCTCTAAATATTTCCAAATAACGATCGATGAAATCCGTAAAACACGAACTTTGACGAAAAAAGACGATCTATGTCAAAAATACGCATTTAATACATTCGCAAAACAAAGGCAAGAACACAGTCCAGAATGATACTAATTCTGTTATTTAGAAGATTTTAAACATTTTTGGATAGAATTACTGATAAGTCACCTGTTATTCTCTCAGGTATGGCTCGCTGAATCCTCCCTCTCTCTCTGTCTCTTCGGATCAGTCAGTTCATCTACTTAAGAGTTCCTGCCGTTGAAATCACGCACGTCTTTTTCTTTCGCTGCAGCTTCGTGTTAAGACAGGGAGACTGTCATGTATCAGTTTCCCCTCAGCATCCTTGTAAAAATCCAAAATTCAACCAGACTTCAGAGTCCGTTTCGAGAAAACTCTGCTGTGGCTTGAACTTCGCTCTCAGGCTCAGAGGCCAAACAATGCAGACTGCGCATGTGCGCAGCTGCAAACTGCGCATGCTCACACCGGTTCAGGCTGCTTAATCGAGGACAGAGACATAGGTCTGGCTTTTCCAGGCAAACAGCAGCATCACCGTGAGTTATTGACACAGGGTGGTGAACAAACACGGTAAAACGGTAATTTTAAAAAGACACGGTAATGATTACCGTGGGAAATTTTACCGCAGTTTTCCGTTTTACCGGTAACCGTTACATCCCTAACTACGACAAAAATAATTAGTCTACAAGCTTAACTCTGCAAGTTGTGCCGAACAAAGTGGAAGGAACTGACAAAGGAGGCTTCCAAATTGCTTTACAGTAAAATAGGCAGAAACAATAAAAACAATAAAAGCAAATGCAATAATTAAACAATACAGAGGAGCATAACCGAAAAAAGAACCAATCAAAGAGACTATACTCCGCCAAAGGCCCAAATGAACAACTGCATATGTAGAGAGACAAATAATATCGCATCATTGAGCTAGTGGTTATTAATTCTCAAATGGAGACTGGAAGCATAATTTTTATTGATGAATTCTTCCTTTAATAAATACCCATTTGCTTAATGTTTCAAATTGATGGAAAGGTTAGGTTATGTGAGGTTAGGACCCATTAAAAGTGCCATAATCCCCTGCAACTGGAAGCAGTTTTTTTGTTGTTGTTGTTAAAATTCTTAAAACTGTGTTCTTTCCTCTGAATTTAACAAAATTTCAGGTTTTATTTTTGGGTTACCCTATCGGAAAGCAGATATACAGGTCAACCCACTGGTGGATTTGCCTGCAAAGGGTTATCCTGGGTGTGAATGGATTTATTTCATTTCTGCAACAAAACTTTTGTTTTGTCATGAAAACAACACATAAAGCAAACTTTAGATTTGTAACGGTTCACATAGTTTTCTGAGGAATCATAGATACATTTTTATCACTAATTTTTTTTCCTTCAACTTAATTATGATTCTGAGATGATCTGGAAATATGTGAAAAGGTTTTTTTCTTATTTCGATGTTTGCTCTTACTTTTAGATTTCTGAGGAGCTATGCAGCAATGATTCACTTCTGATTTATTTTAGTTTTAAAAAAATATATATTCATGTACAGCAGAACCACCCAGTGGTACATATTGGTGTCACGAATGCTATTTCGAGAGGTGAACAAGAAAAAAAAGGACAAAGACTGGCTGTCAGAGTTTTACAGTGGTATGGTGGTAAAAGTCAACCGGACGGTTACAATGCCAGTCAAAGGGTTAATTCATTAGAACTTTGTTTTTATCATTTCCAGTAAAGCAGAAATTGTGGAGACAGAAGGTTTGTTTTTGACCGCAACAGTTATGAATGAAAATCTGACTCAAATCTGTCTGATAGGTATAAGTGACAAAATTCACTTTTAGTTTGCATTTATTAAACACAATCAAATTATTCTTTGTGTGTGTATGTGTGTATGAAATAACCTGATGTGTATGTGCACTTAATCTGTGTGTGCACGTGAGCAGCCTGGGAGGTTAGTGTGAAATGTTAATGACAGACCACGGTGTGTGTGAGTGTGTATCTATATGCCTATGTGTGTGTGTGTGTGTGTGTAATGAGTAGAGAGAAAGGTCCTGTGTGATTATAGGCCTCCTCTTAGGACCAGAGAGACTAAATATGGCTTCAGACTAAACACTGTCCCCACACACACACACACACACTCACACTACTCCACAGACCACATACACATTGGCAACATACAACTCATATGAAAAGAAATGTCTGAAAATAACTCAAAGATATTTTTATGATCAGATGGGACGGCACTTATCTACCAGTGAGAGAGACCTTGAGGTGGAAACTAATCATCCAGTTGATGCTTCTGAAGTCTCTCTTGTTCTACTTTCTTTTTATTTGTTGTGATAATGCAGCACAGTTACGACTTACTGTATATAAGAGAAAAAAGGGTTTGTTACTGAATCAAAATGATAAAATATCAGGCAAGTTATTAGGTGTTTAATTCTCACAGACTCTTGACATTTCTCTGACAGAGTGACACCAGTGCTCTCTGATGGCCCTTTTTCACTAGCACGCCTCGGCCCTACTCTACTCGGCCCTACTCGATTTGCAGCGTGTTTCCACTAGCCAGGTACCTCCTAAAACAAGCTAGTTTTAGTACCTACTCCGCTCTGGTTCCAAGCGAGCGGAGTTGATACTGGAAGACAACTTAACCGACTGCCGGCTACTGATTGGTCAGACAATGTCGTTATCGATAAGTCATGAGCGTGACGACCTAGCTCGCTAGCGGTAGCTACCATTAGCTTACCCTCATACATCTTTTCTTTGCAGCTCGATTGCTCTCGTCCTCGGCTTCATTCTGTTGTATAGCTTCCAAAACTCTCCTGTGCTTCTCAAGGGGTATTTCTACTTGCCACCTGCAGACTTCTTCTGCTTTCCTGTTTTACTCGGTTTGTGACAAAAAGCCACAGATTGTTGTGTCGCGCTCAAAATGACGTCACCGCAGTGCCGCTCAGCTGTTTACAGCGACACTGCACCCCATTGGGCAGGCGACTGGGGCTAATGGAAAAGCAGCACAAGGCGAGTAGAGTAGAGTCGGGTAGAGTTGAGTAGAGTAGAGTAGGGCTAATGGAAAAGGGCCATTATATAAGTATGCTTCATACTTAATACCATACATCAAAATTGAGTCTTAAAACTGAGAGAAAAGTAATTTTGATGCCTATAATGGCACATAATACAGCAATAAAATGTACTGTAAATGTACCTCAGGTGCCACGATTAGATGGTTTTATGCATATGAATCTATTTTTATCCGTTTATCTATCTCTATCTCTGTATGAACAAAGATATAGGTAGAAAGTACCCCTGATTGATAAGCAACATGGCAAAGGATGCCTGAGTTGATGAATAAAAAGAAATAAAACCTGGAAATAATGTCTCCCCTCCTCTGCAGGCTAAATCCAAACGTTGCAGAAACAGTGCATAAAAATAAAGGCTCACTTTGTGTGTTTAATTGTAAAACCCCCATTCACACTTGCAATAAAACCCTGTAATTACCTGGACTCTAATCGTGTAATTTCCTCATACCCTCCTTGTGTCAAATCCATGTAAAGTCTGAGGGAGCTGAAGTGTGAACGCAGCCGCGAATAATCAGGGTAATTCACGTAGGCGACAGAGGATGGGTGACAACATCATTCTGTGCGACCAGCACGACAACAGAAATGGCTTGACAGAATGAATAAAAACAACTGATATTGCGATCAGAGTTTATTTGATTGTCATGTGGTCTGATCATTTAAAGTGTTGTTCCTGCTGCACTCCATCGTAGCATCAAAATATTTACCATCACACTGCTGTTGGGTAGAGATAAAACTGCAGCTTTCTGTCTCTGGTGTAATTAAAGTGCCACATTGATGCTGCTTCATTTATCCTGCCTGTAAGTAACCTACCACCTCCCTCCTGTACAGAGCAGCAAACTCCCTGCTGAGAGGAGTGTGTGAAAAAGGCTTGAGGCCCTGTCTACACGGAAATCAAAATGTTGTAGTGTTGAGACTGTAGTGTATATGCCAGGCCTGGAAATGGCGTTGAAATGCATTGAGCATGCACAAACTTCACCTGAATTTGTCTCCATGTGGATGGCCCCTAAGACTTATCTTCACATACAGAATTATTGGTGATAAAGTTGTTTAAGTATGTTTACAACCTCATGACAGCAGAAAAGTCAAACAAAGCCTCTGTCCAGGACACAATTGTAAATGAGATTCTTAATTTCAATGCAGTTCATCAGGTTAAATTAAGTTTTAAATTTCAATACTATACCTTGCAACCTTTTCCAAGCACAGATAAATTGATCCAGAGACAAGGATCAGAGAATCTTAAGTTTAAAGCTGCATACACACCACACACGACTTGAGTGACCACGGCGACCACTCTCCATGTAAAGTCAGTGTAGAGCAGCGATGGGGTGGGGTTAACCCTGTGCAGGGTTCCCACGCATCCTGGAAAACCTGGAAAACCTGGAAAATGATTGCCCAATTTTCCAGTCATGGAAAACAAATGGAAAATGAGGAAAAAAGTGAAATGTCCTGGAAAAGCTTAAACAGTCCTGGAAAATTATTTGTCTCCCTTTTATCTTAAAACATAGGAAATTAAGTAAAAGTGTACTTGGTAACTAATGTACACGTAGCCAGAAAATGTGAGTCGGTGAAATAATGCAAGTTAAGGCATAAAATATAAAAAATCAAAACAATGGGGACAAAAAGAAATAATAAAAAACTGGCAAAATAAAGTTTAGGCTAAATTAACAAAATCTATTCATAAAAAAAGCAGAGTAAATATAGATTAAAAAAAAAATATGGATAACCATAAATTTATAATAGTAAGACACATAAAAGCCAGACTAAACAGATAGCTAACAGACAATGTTTGTGCTGGAGAGTTGGAAACAAAGAAATTCTCAGATCAATATGATCAATAGCTAGAGATATTGTTCATCAACCTCTAATCTTGTTTTTTAGAAGGCTAACTGGAATCGAAAACTGCCCACGGTAACAATGTAACTTCAGTTGGTTATGTGACACTGGAAAAACTCCTGGAAAAGTCCTGGAAAAGTCCTGAAAAATGATTTATAGAAAAGAGTGGGAACCCTGCTGTGGTTTATAGGTGAATGAATAGGATACAGTTAGGAAAATGTCACCTGTTACATCCTATTATATGATATATGATGTTATTGTGGTGAAACTTGAACAGACATGACGTCACTGAGCTACGGTGACGTTGACCAAAATTAAGTATTTATGGACATGCAACACAACTTCAGTGGGCGGTGCGTTTATGATGGCAGAGCTGCCTTCAGGTGACTGCACATTAAGAACTAGTTCACACTTAAAATATTTTACTTGTGGCAGCAGCGCATGCAGGTTTTCACTTTGATGAGCTTGTTATCAAGTCAGAGCTTTCAGTCGCAGCTGTAAACCGTGCCTAAAATCTCGAGAATAGAAGGTTTTGTCTGTTATTCCCACAAGCTGTGTGCATTTCTGGGCAGAAGCAGACAGAAAATAAAACTATTCAGAGCCACATTTACTTTTACCCAGCTGGAATGTGTGTTCACGGTGGTAGAATATCACAGAAAAGATAAAGACCACCCAGTTACTCTTCCTATCTGTGGCCCTCAGAGTTAAAGCTCACTTTGCCTCCTCTGTGGAGAAACTCACCAAGCTCGTCAGGATGGTCTCATTCTGCAGGTTTCAGGTCAGTCATGCACTGAGTCAGGTTTCTTGTGGGGAGATTTATTGAGGTTCCTCCTGAACCTTCAATAGAAGCTCATTATCAGGGTGATGTATATGGAGAGAAAGAGCTGTGACAGCAGGGTGACACACTGGAGCCTGGTGTGAAGGCTGGAGCCACAAGAACGCAAACAAATGCATCCAGTGTGAAAAGAGCGTCTGCAGCCTGATTTTCCAGTGCTGCTTTACTGTTCTGCTAAAGCAGGGTCCACACAGGAGGACTTTTGAAATCTGAAAAACATTTTTATCTGTTAGAGACCCCACGCGTGAAAACACATAAAAAAATGGCATTCAACAGTTTTGATCGTACTGTGTGTGGTGTGCTCCAATAATCTCAACACAGCACACCACACACATAACCTTTCTGTCCCACTACTGATCTAGAATGTAGTCAGCTTGTCTCGTTTTGTGATTACGTTTTAGACCTGCAATTTTTGTGAACAATTAAAAACTGCAAGTCTAAAACATAGTCATAAAACTAGACAAGTAAGCTTGGGTTATTTAAAACTTCCAAAACCAAATTCTAATTTTTTTGTTTTTAGTTTAGTTTTGTTTGTTATTGATGTTACTTTGATTTACACTGACATGTGTCAGTTTTTGTTTGTATGATGTGATGTTTTATGTGGACCCCAGGAAGATTATGCAACCATGACAGTGGAAGCTAATGGGGATCCGAATAAGAATTAAGAATAAAGAATAAAGCTAGTCGAGCCAGAAATCTTGCTTGATCAAATGTGATTGAACGAAAACTAAGAAGAAGAAACAAAGCAACAAGCAGAAAACACAGAACATACAAGAAGAGGGAATGATGGTGGTCTTGGGACTATTTTGGACGGAAAAAATTAAATAAATGAAAGACTACAAAATAAAAAAAGAAAAGCCTGAGACAGTCTGAATACACGAGCTGGTCGTCTGCCCAACTTTATGTTTCAGGTTGGCAATACTTGCTTTTATTTACACTTGCTTTCTTGTTCCTCAGTCATCTTGCTACTTCTACGTTCACATCACAATTCAAGTCGTCAACATTCCCCACACATAAACATTTTTGGATGTAAATATTGAACAAGTTTAATACTCATGAGTGTTGGCTGGACCCATTTTAGAAGCCAGTATTGGGACAAATTCACACTTAACACTCCTCAGACCACAGGATAATCTTATGAAGGAGAAGATAATCTGATGTTTGCCGTACTTGGTCAGGACGGGGGCAAGTTGGGACAAAAACAGCCCAAAATCTTTGTGTGTACGTGCTTCAGTAGACCTGCTGCATTTCTTTGTCAGAAATACAAAGTAAATCAATGAGGAGGACCTCAAAATCATCAAGGTTTGTTCAGCTTTCAGAAAATTTCATGATCCAACAGACATTGCATAACAACACACCTTGAATGTTCTTTTGGAGGGTCTCAGCTCTTTAAAAACGATCAACACAGAACTGAAAGGAGAGCTGCAAATGCTGCTTGTGAGTAGCTCTAATGGCACACGAAGAGTAAAGACTCAGCTCATTCATTGTAGCAACAAATATAAGCATGTAGCTCTGCGAGGCTGTGCAGTTCATGACATGTTTTCATTATTTGATTAAATCAGATTACAGTTTATTAGAACAGAGTTTACGGTACATTTTCACTCGAGCTGCTCTGAGTCAATATGTGAGAAATTGTGTGTGTGGCAGGCGTGTCGACGTGTTTTCTTGCACCATTGAACCCTCCGCCGGGCCAAGAGAGTTCATATATATTTTGGCTTTTGAGGAAGGTTTAAACCAAACACACACATCGACACACATCCACGGTCTGTGCTCGCAGCTGTTCTGGTGAAACGGGCCCTTGGGTTAAGTCACATCACATGCTATTAATACACTCTGGCAAACAGTGTGTGTCGTGTGTGTGCATGCAAAGTCTCACTGGGAGGTTGTCTGAGTGTGTTCATGTCAGGACCGTGTGTGTGCCTGAATTGATTTAGGTAGCCTGCTTTAGGGCGCGAGTGTGTCATGTCAGTGTATCTGTTTGACCCTCGACCCCTCGCACACTTCCAAACAGCTGTATTGGCTCTCTTTATGAGGTGTGTGCGTGTGCATGCGCTCGCCTGAGTGTGTTTCCCAGGTCCACATCCTCCTGTCCCACCTCTTTCACCTGGACTGACCTCTGCATGCAGACGATGTGATGTCACGTCCAGATGTTTCCATTCTCGCCAGATGAAGTTTGATAACCAAAGACTTTTAGAAATAACCGATCCCACCTTTCCTTCCCTCATCGTCTGTCTAAACTTGATCCAAAGGCTACAAATTCATGTTTTGGGTTGTTTAAAGCTCTTCTGGAAAGTGCAAGTTCAGGTGTTGATAAGTTGGGTCAAATTTCTCATTCTTGGTCTTCATTATAAATGTTCTTTCCTAAGAGAAATTCGCTTTCAACCTGATAAACCCTGAAAACACAAAAAAGTAACACAGATCCAATTTCAAAAATTGCAAAGTTAATGTACTTATGGGGCACTTTATAGATGAATAGACAAATCTTTGTTGTCATTGTTACATTTTTACAGCAGAACAAAGGAATTGAAGATGCAGCAGAATCAGTGTGAGGCCAATAAAGGCATGACAGACATATTGAAACATAAATAAAACATAAATAAAGCTGTTACATAGCATTAATTTAGATTTACGGAAAAATTTTGGGGGGAGGGTTGTCATCTTCTAGATGCTTCCAGACCATTTTAAGCACTTCCTCCAAGCTTTCTTTGATCTGTATATCCTACCTAACTGCAAAAGCTGGAAGAGAAGGCGAGCTGTAGAATTGTTCCGATTCTGATATCAGTTTACAAATCGCTACAATACTGGCGAAAATGTTGGTATCTGTATCATGGAGTACTGGAATCCAGGCACCATCTGATACCATGGAATTTCTCACATTAGTAATCTATTTACTTTTTAGCACCATTAAGCTCTGTCACAATTCTTTTTTGCCACTCTTAAAACAGTAGCGCTGTGCTGCAACCTGCACAGGCCTGGAGGAATTGATCATGTGACACAGACACAACAGACACACGTGTGTCAGAGCCGGTTGACGCAATGCTTGGAGCTAAGCTAACAAACATGATCATGCTGCATCGTTGCTGTTTTTATTCATGTTTTACAAAAGGGTTTATCCTGAGCCAGGCCTTACCACGATGATAATCATATCACAGTCCTGCAGGCATAGGATGATATTTTTTTAATATTTTCAGCTGCACAAGTATCGTACTGAGAGGGAAAACATGGTATCGTAACATCTCCAGTGAGCTGGATGTGTTGGGTCCTGTGTAATGGTTATTGTCTTTGAGCAACAGCACTTGGCTATAAGGCTCACCATGCTCGTACCAGGTTGGACCTCCTTTTGGCTTCAGAACTGCCTCAGTTCTTTGGTACCTGTGAGGACTGACAAAGGTCATCCAATCATCTGCTGGATGTGCTTCTGAAAGGTTCAGCCTCTTTCCAAACTTACTGTGAGCTGTTCCCCAGATGGACTAGTGAGGTATATTGAATAGTCCGTCTGTTTTGTCATGTTATATTTAAAGTGCTTTCACACAAAAGCTCCACAACAGAGCGTCTTTATATTTACACCATGATAGGCTCACGATGCACCACAGAGTACCACAGGAAGTCATTCCTGCCTGTGGACATTAATATTTTTATGAGCAAATGTAATATCCTTACTGCCAAACTTTTCCTTTGGGTCAACGTGCTCTACTGTCAAACAGTGTTGTCATATTATATTCATATTATAAATATTGTTAATGTTAATAGTGTGAATTCTTTTTGCTCAAAGTCTCACTTTACTTTATCTAGTTATTTTCCTTTGTAAGGCAGTTGATAAAGCTTACAGATTCTGCATACTGCCACCTTCTTACTTAATATTTTAGTTATCTTTTTATACCCTCATCTATTTTCATGTTTTTATTTGATACTCCTATTGCTATACTGCACATAAGAGCAACTGAACATGGTTTCCCCTTGGGGATTGATAAAGTATTTCTGATTCTTGTTCTTATCCTGAGACATTCATGTTTATTCAGTGAGGCTGTAAATATCTGTGTCAATTCATGCTGCAATGCCACTTGGTTGTACTCAACGTGGCTTGTTCGCCCTCACACAAAAAGGCTGAGGCTCTTACTCATGGTCTCCATGTGCCTCCCTCTCCCCACATAACACCACAGTCCCTCTGTTACATGCAGAGTGGAGGAAGAGCATCACAAGAGCGCAAATATGACGGCTTGAAACTACAGCCTGGATTGGACTGGTGGTTAATATTCTGCCATTATCTTTAAGTGCTTGATGTCATCAGTGTTCTCTTCACTTTAAGCTTTTTTAGTGTTGGAGGAGAAACTCTCGAGCTGAATAACTGAGAAGTAAAAATGGTTTTTCTTCCGTGGATTTCATGCAGTCTCAGTCACATTCTCAGTTTCAGATGTGAGCTGGGAAGAAACATTCAATTACCAGTGTTATGGTTGCAACACAGTCGAGACTCACTGTGCTGCCAGGTGCGGACTGATCCGCCTCAGACATGTGTGTGTGAGTGCGTAGACACAATCTGGATATTTCTGGACACGAGATACTCTGTAAGATCAGCGCCAAATTCTCCACCCAGAACCCCTGCTCTCCTCCATCCAGCTGGACGGACCCAAACCCCCTCATTATTTCAGTCCTGGGTGGGCCAAGACTTAACCAGAGTGTGTCAGTGTGTGCGTGAGCATGTGTGCGATAGCGTGTGTTTGTGCATGTCTGGTCACCTCTGAACCTGTTCGGGTCAGCTCCCGCAGCCCGGGGCTACCGTCGGCCTGGGACTCGGCCCGGGTGTTAATCCCTTGTTGGGTGTCACTGTGGTGGGTCAGACTCTGTAATTTAGTCCCCTGCTCTGTCGAGGGCCTCAGGGCCCTCAGGACCACCCAGCAGATATCAACACCAGCCTACTTTAGCATCTGTGTGTGTGTGAGAGTGGAGAGAGTGTGTGGACCTAAGGTGCTGTTAAAGCTGTTTAGTCCCTATTTTTGCATGCAGAGAAGATCCAATAAGAGGTGTGAGGAGTGTTTTTGATTATGGTTTCTGTCAATTTGCATGCAGAAGACTTGGGTATGCAGAACTTTTTTCTTTTTTTAACTTTATTTTTCATTTGAATAAAAACAGGGACAAAAACAAGAACAATAATAATACAAGGGTGACAAACACTACTTTGTCACGTAAAGATGCCATTTTGTCCATCTTACAATTTAAGCTCTGTTTACATTCAAAGACTGTTGGTCATTTGTTCCATTGATCGAATTTCTTCTACAATGTCCGACCAGTGACTCAGTCCAGGTGGAACATTTCTCAGCCAGGTTCTTGTAATGGCTTTCTTAGCTGCAACAGAAATGATCTCAAACAGGTATACATCTTCTTCACCTATTACATTGTCTGGTATCAGTCCTTGATATATATACTGGGGATCATTAAGAATATTATATCCAAAAATTTCTCCCATGATTCTCAAAACCCCATCCCAAAATGTCCGTATTTTAATACATTACCAAAATATGTGAGAGTGGTTGGCATTCAGTTGCCCACATTGTGTCCATCAGGATTGTTGTTGACCTAATTGTTCATCTTTAAACTTTGGTGTAGGAAAAAACATTAAATTTTTCCAACCTAACTCTCTACATCTTTTAAACCTAGTTCATGCATGTTGGATCTTAAACATGGACTGCCAATCACTTTCAGACAACCCAACATTAAATTCCCTTTCCCATGTCATTTTCATATACACTGTTTTTTTTCACTGTTGCTCAGATACACCTCTGTACAGTTTAGAGACAGTTCTTAGAGGAGTTTGCTTATATGTTCAGACAGCTACTTCAGAGCAGTTGATAATGCCTCTTTTAAGTGTGTACATGTTTGTTTGCAGTAACATCTCATGAGATCTTGTTTAGTAGAAAGCAACGCTGAACGCTGATCACACCAGACTAGCAGGGTTAATACCACAGCTGCTTCTCTGCACATCCAAAGAAGAAAAACTACCCAAGTTAAAAGATCGATCTTTGGATTTTAATGATCGATTATGAACCAGTTAAAGGAAAATTTAAATTTAAATCGGTTAAATCGATTTTTTTAACCCAGCCCTAGCAGGGAGTCTCAAAGAGGCTGTGCTACTAACCCCAAATGATGTAGGGCAGGAGGAGGGGACCTTTAAAACAGTCAGGTGTCTTCCTGTGACAATCAGGAAGCATATGTAAAGAAGCTGTATAGCTATGACATCATAAACCCCAGGAAGTAATAACAGAGCATTTTAAGGGGCATTTAAAAAAATAGACTGAGCTTTTCTCTGTGAACTTAGAGTTTAGTAATAGTTGTCATTTTTTTCTGATCCACAAGACCCTTTAACATCATTAAATGTAAAGAAAAATTGTTTTGCAGTACTTGGGACCTTTAAAAATATGTGTAAGTTAGCATTGCTTGCTAACTATGAAGAGGTGATGCCTGACTTAAAAAAATGCTTATATTTCTTAATTTTGTCTTAGCTTTATTTACAACCATATCTTCTTGTGTCATTTTTTGTACTTTTTCATGTGGTAGGGGTTTGTTTTGTGTGATGTTTGTGTTTTTATATGGCACATCGGACTCTGAAGTCATATTCATCATTGATGTGAAGGAAAGAGGCAGGAGAGCAATGGAGGCAGGGCGGGTCCCTCACTCACGACCTATCAGCACAGAATAAAGCTCTTTGTTCGTGACCGTGTGAACACGCGTGTCAAAGAAAAGCAGAAGGCCTCCCTCCTTCAGGCCGCCGTCCCAGAGAAAACACAAGAGTTCAGCCGGCTCTTTGACGGAGCAGGACAGCCTCATAAATCACACCGCCATGTTTTAGCAGCCGTCCGCGCGGCTGAACGACGGCCTGTGAAAGCATCTCTGACAGCACTGATTGGGGAGGCGGTTAAAAAGGAGGACTTTAACTTTATTTTTCTTACCAAGAAAACCCCAGACACCTTCTCACTTGTCATATTTTACATTTAAGGCGTTTAGCTCACACTCACACTCATCTGGATCACCTTGAAGTGAGTGAAAACGGTAGAAAAGCATCAGTTTCTGGATTCTCGGCATCCATCATACCCTGTCCTACAAACTTCTCGTGTGTCATGCAGTTTAGCAGCTTTACCCGATAGGGATTATCAGGGAATTTTGACGAGGTGATTTTGATGTGAAACCACTTTCTTTGTAAACGGCCGCATTCTTTTTCAGTCAGTGATCTCCTACTTTTACCCAAGAACTCTGCCTTAAGAAGTCTGCCTTGCTTCAGTGTTTCTTTTCATGTGTTAGACTTTGTTGTAGTCAGGATTTAAGAATGGCGAAGTGACTGTGGGATGCCTTTGAGTGCATTCATATGGACTTGATGGTGATTTTTCACCCTCAGACCCTCCCGTGACCCTTTTAGGGCTTTTCAGTTGTATTTTTTTGCCCTCGTTTTAACAGTTTGTATGCTGAGATGAGGATATCTGACACAGAGGTCCACTTTATAGACCAATCCTGAGAAACACCGGAAGTTGTCGAGCCGCCATTACTGCGGTGGTAAATCGGGCAGCTGGCATATGACTGAGAGTGATCAGGAGAGTGGACTGAACTTTTTCTTTTTTTTTTATCACCATAGAAACATGCCAGGACGATTTGGGAGAGCGTGTGCTGTTTTAGGCTGCCACAACAGTAGTGTTTAACATCATCAATCCAACTATTCATCTTGCTCTCACAGCCAGTCAGGACTGTACTTTACTGTACTACAGCACTACTGTACTGTCGATAGTAGTGACGCCATCCACCACAAGATGGTCGCGCCTACAAACCCAATGCATATGTAAATTAATTATTATTCCAATTACATGCTATATTGTTCTTACATTATTTTATATTCATTATTTGTATTTTATACGACCAGCTCTCTTTGTGTAGCTATCAGGTAGCGATACTCCCTCCTGCTCAGTGCCAAACACGTAAGCAGCACATGGCTAATTGAATATGCATGAGGAGGAGCTGGTTAGCTTAAGGCTATCCAGGCTAACAGTAGTGAGGACGTAGAGCCGATGAAGGAATAAACAGCAAAATGACAGCTCTAAATTAACAAACAGGACAAAACTCAACTGTGGCTGAACCAGAGACCCCATTTCTCACGGCTGGATGTTAGAATTGATATAGTAGGTAGGTTTTCATTCCAACCAAGCAAGAACACACCTGATCCAACAAATCAACCATGTAAAGACAATCCAGTTGATTGAATAATTTGCGTCAGGTGTGTTTCTGCTTGGTTGGAAAGAAAACCTGCAGCCACAGTGGCCCTTTACTGGATCAGTTTGACACCCCTGGTTTAAGGGGAACGAAGATCGTAAGTGGGTGAGTAACATAGTTCATGTAAAATGTAGATGTTATTTTTTAAATAGATATTTGACATGAGTAAAATTTTTATCTGTGAAATATACCAAAAGTTTTAGCCCTTAGTTTACAGTACTCTTGTAATTCTGTAATGTTTTGATTCCAAACGTCCACGCCGCTGTCCCAGACAGCAGGTGGTAGTAGACGTGCTGTTACACCACTGCAGTAATGGCAGCTGCTGATAATGGTGACGCCCACAGATCAGCCGAAGGATTGGTCTATAATGAACTCTGGAATCACAGCATCCACACTGTATTAAAATTATTTTTCACTTAGTAGACAAAAAAAACTGACAGTCAGACTCCTGGAGCCCTTTTTGGCCCATCTGACTGTCATTAAAACCCCTTTTTCCATTCTACTGTCATTTCAGTTCAAAAATATAGAATCCTGTGAATTCCTCCATAGCTCTTTCTAGTGTTGAAATCCCGAGTATTTCTTCCCAAATTCTGATTTTTTTTTTTTTTACCATGTTTTGTTTTTATGGTTTCATTTTTTTATTCAGTTTTTAGTATTTTATGCAAACTTAACCAAGAGATGCAGTTTTCAAGTCATGAAATATAATCATTCACTCTTTAGGCAGTCCTCACACATACAGCATCTTTACAGATCCAGTCAACAGTCTGTTGCTGCTTCGACATTTTGCATTTTTAATGAAGGGAGGGCCCTGCCTGTGACTCAGGAGCAACAAAAGATTGGAACACACAAAAAAATCCCTGCCAGATTATGCCATTTTTTTTCATGTTAACAGTTGACAAAAAATAATGTGCTTTTTTTGTGTCTGTCTGGTGCAGCCATGTTTTTTGAAGCACAAAAACAGATGTTTCTGCAAATATTCCCTGATTGCACTTGAAGTTGTTTGACATTTAAAGGGACTGTGAGGAGTTTCTAAGTAATTGCAAAAAAGTCTCAATTTAGATATATGCCTGATCGAAATACACACTTTAAGATGAGTTTTATAGCATCAAAATAGGTTATCTATAAATGCTATTCCTTAGCCTTCCGGTCGGGTCGGACAGTGCTGGACTGGCCTGGATGCTCAGCTTCGGGAACAAGACAATTAAAACTAGAGCAAATTTATATTATTCTGACACGTCTTAGAGCGCCGGGCTGCAAGTAGTGATATATAGCCGGCTACAAAACTATGATACCAAGTTTTCCAAAAATTGCTTGTTGTCACACATCAAAAACTACTGCAACCTAACTAGAAGGAGATACATTACCTCGTCGCTTTGCATCCTGTAAGTTGTTGAAAAACGAAGTTGTAAAGCAATGCAGAGTTCTGAGGAAGGTCCGGGCTACATCACAACAAACACACGCTTTGGCTTGGGTAACGTCTTGTGATGCGTCCCAGTTGTAGTCAGAGGTAGGAATTTCCGGGTTCCGAGTAGGAAACTGCAACTGGAACGTCCCCCGAAGTCGGAATTTCCTACTGGGAACTCAGGAAAACCTCGCCACCCCCGAGTTGACAATTGAAGATGGATGCCCCCAGTGTGAACAGTTATTTAGCTCCTGTAATAATCAATTTATTTGCACTTCTGACTGGGGTGTGTCGCTCTAGATCAGCTGTATACATAGTATTGTTAGACTTATATTTACAAAAATGCTGCCATAGTGATAATCACATTCTTCATGTGATATTTGTGAACAACAATGCAGGGCGTGCTAACAACAGCTAACAATAGCCTGGTAGATCGACTTGTTTTTTTCCGACTTCAGCTGGAACGCCGATAAGTCGGAGATGATGTCACTCCCAGTTCCGAGGTTACCCGAACGCAGCATTACGACAGTCGCCGCACGTGCTCATGGGTAGCAGAGTCTTTATGTCGCCGGTAATAGATTCTCCTCACAGTCCCTTTAAGGGTGTTCAAACACTTTTTTCCTCTTTAATAGATAAATAGATTCTTTGTAATCATGTCAGAAGGCAAGTGTATTCAAAACATAATGGAACAGGAAGACAAGACCATTCAATGAATAAAACAGATCAAAATAAAGTTACTCAGCTGAGGTCTCTCTGGGCAATCACTTCACGTGGGAAGCGAAATATCAGAAAAGAGCTTTGGTTTACTGTTGCAGAGCTCCTTTATGAAACCTGGGTGGAGACATCACGCTACTCAGTAATTTGTACTGCAAGCTGGTCTTCTGATTCTTGACCTTGTCAAGCCAGAATTATTTTAAGAAATAAAGTAATGAAACAGGCCTCAACGAAAGTGATAGAACCCTTAACTCAGTGCAGCCTGTGGCCACTTTGCAGGATGTCCTCCCCTACTCCCTTTTCCCCCCTTTCCTAACCCTATCCACTGTCTTTCTCTCCTATCAAATAAAGGGACAAAATGCTCCCCAAAAAAGAGTCTTAAAAATAGTAGAAACAGAAGATACAAAAACCATAAACGCAGAAGCTATATCATCATTAAACATAAAAGTGGTGTCTCCCTTCGGCCCACATTAAATCAAAGCTGTTTATATGTTTCCAGCTAACTGTCTGGTGAAATAATGCACTTCTCTGCTTATTTGAGTAAAGCTTGTTAACTTCACCAAATGAGACATTTCTGTGAAGCATGCCTCATGATTATTTACGACTTGGCGCAGACTGTGTCAGGGCAGAGTGGAGATATGAGGAGGAGGACAGCAGGAGTTGGCAGACTCAGAGGAGGGCGGAGGGGGTCGGGATTATCAGGATGGTGCATCCTGGAGCTTTCCACAGCGGATGATAAACCACCAGAGGTCGGATCAGGTTGGGTTGCCAGATCCTATCGCTGAATCCCCCCCACCTTTCCTCCCCCTAAGAGTCAACAGAAACCTATTCTCGAACTCCTTTACTGTCTCCATCTTGTTTTCTGTCTTCATTTGCAGTAATTTCACTGCCAGCCTTTTTGTTCAGTCTCTAATTCTGTTCTGTCTGCTCTTCTCTGCTCTTGTCTTATCAGTGGGAGTGTAGACAGACAGTGTTATCAGTATTGTGTGTGTGTGTGCTTGTTTTGACCAAAGACAATAGTGGTTACTGTCTGCAGATCTGTCTATCAGGCAGGAGAGAGATTCTGATCGCTCTTTCACTTCTCTGCCAAATCCTTCTGTCTCCATCATCGGCCCTTATTTATGTCCCAAAGTACCATCTACCTGTCTTTGTCTTCAGTTTGCTGCTTTGTTTTGATTTGCATCTCTGCTGCTACTCTTGCTCCTGAGGAAACTTTTAATGCCAACAGTGGCATTAAAAAGCCTCATTCCTTGTTTAAGGAAGTTTCCAGGAAATAAATCGGCATCTCTCCAGACTAATGTTTCTACATGGTGCAGCTGAGATCCTAATATGGTATTGATTCTATGCAGATTGATAGATTGACTGATTGATTATTAATCCCCCTGGAGAAGTTCGGGTATCCAGTGGCACTTGGTTAAACTATTACTCCTTTCACAGTAGCCAAAAAAACAGTTCAACCCCGGTAACAATGACTCCTGACAGCAGTTTTAAAGGGTTTAATTGGCAAAGACCTCGAGTCAACTGTGGGAACATCACATGCGGTCGTAATATACGGATTCACGGCATAATATGGCGCCCGTCCCCTCCGTCTATAACTTACGTAACTCTTTGCCATATCAGCAACAAATCCCAGCCGCCTTATTATCATCAGCACATAGATAGTACATTTTTAAAGATGGACAAAAGTACAAAGTACAGAAAAGCGTGTTCATGCTCTGTCTTCCATGCTTCTTTCCATTGTTTACATGGCTGTGTTTAGTCGTGCTAATTTATATCCTCAACGTGATGACATCAGCTTGATGTGCCAGAGGATAAAAAACAGCTGGTTGGACCTGGGTCTTTGGCAGTGGGAAAAGAATCACTTGCTGATTGTTAATGGGTTAACCTGCGTTGAAAAGACCCGCGTTGTGCCAGTAATTTTAGTGTGAAAGCGTTGTAACAGGCCAGAACTTTATCCACTACCTTTGTTCAAGGTGCAGTTCAGTCTAGTGGTGTTTGAAACAAAGGATCTGCTGAACCTCTCAGTCCTGTAGCACTATTTCGGCAACCTTTATTTGTTCATCTTTCTTCTTAAATCAGATGTTTTCTTTGTTTCTTTCTTTGAATGGGAAAGTTAATCTTGAATCTATAGAGGAAGACACAATCATTTTTTTTCTTTTTCGTGTCTTGCTTCACTTCCGAGTCCATGACAAGCAGTAACAAGAAAGAAATGGGCAAAGCTCACCAAGAGCTAATTACCTTAGCTCAAACACTGGGAATCAATGAGTAGTGTTGGCCTGCCTCTGCCTACAGTCTTCAGATAAACTCTTCCACTCTTTTTGGTCCCGTGTGCTTGTTGTGACTTTTTTTTACTGCATTATGTATGTTATCCATTTTCTACTTGTAAACAGAGACTTTGTTTAGTGGACCTACTTACAAGCATCTCCACAGCGTTTTGTGCATGCACCCTGTGGTTTAATTTTGTATGTATTTCTGTAGAAATCACATAAAGTGCTAATCTTAGTCTAAAAATAAAATAATATGATTTGTTCAAAAACAAGGGTTAACCCTACAGCCAGCACACAGGACCGTTAGAAGTTGCTTAACGCTGCGTTCACACCGGACGCTACTTGTACTACCTCGGCAATCACTCTCCATTCAAAGTCAATGTACAGCCGCGACGGGGTGGGGCTAATCCTCCCGCGATGCGACAGCCACTTTTCACACTACCACATAGCTTGTCACGTGATGTGAAAGTAAAAAAAAGTTGATCAATCAGCAGGTGTGTGCACGTGTGACGGTACCCTAGACAGGCAGTTATTCATCCGGACTACAGAGTAACAATCCATGTCCATGTGGGAAATATTAGTCAGTGAGGACATTAGTTCCGCCTAGACGGACCGCAGGAAACTCACAGATAATGCTGCTGCAGGGCATCAGCTGCAGTGTTTTGTGGTTGATAAGTAAATGAAAAGGATACAGCTGAAATAATGTCCGCTTATACATCCTATTATATGATATATGAAATGATCGCGGTGAAACTCGTGCGGATGTGACGTCAACGAGCGACAGCCGACGGCAACGGTGACCAAAATTAGGTATTTATGGACGCGTGACACTACGTCAGTGGGCGACGCTATTTTGGTAGCTGGGTCACTTGCGGTGTGAACGCAATGTAAGAGTTTATCTGATGACTGTAGGCAGAGGCAGACACGCTACCCATTGACTTCCAGTGTTTGAGCTTTGTTAATTCACTCTGGGCACGCTCTGCCTGTCTCTTCCTTGTTGCTGCACGCACAGGTGAAAGAATTGTGTCAATCTGCTTGTCATGGACTCGTGAGTGAGCTGAGACAGAAAACCAAAATAACAAAATGGTGTATCCCTTTAACAGCCCTCTCATTACAGAGGAAGTGCGCTCTTGTGTTGGTGACGGCACTTTTATTTATGTGTGTTCTTAGGTGATGTAAGACTTCCTCAGTGTGTGTTTCTTTGTGTGTGTGTAACTGAATCCTCGTTTGTCTATTAGTCATCCTGCGTGAGGAAATGGGCTCTGTGATTCTAGCTGTTGTTAAAGTGAGATTCTAATTGGCTCTTTAATTAAGATGTGGAAACACTGAGCCGCACACAGTTACACAGGTATGAATAACACATCGGTCTGACCTGCACCTGAACCTCTCTGTTTGTTTAACTGCTTGTATTCCTCGTCTCCTTGTATCCTCTCTCTCTCTCTCCATCCTTCATCCGTGTTTTTCCTCTCACTTCCTCACAATCATCTTTTTCCTCTCCTGTTAGCGTTTTTCCTCACTCCTCTCCGTGTTTTTCCTCCGCTGAGTAAAGAGGGATGAGTTCTGCCACGTCGCTTTCTGCCAAACAGCCCACTGTCATTTTCCACTAACACAGATACTACTGTATGTGTGTAGATGTGTGTTTCGTTCAGCTGTGTGTGTCTTTGCGTGTGCGTGTGGCTTGGAGTCAGTCCATCGCTGCTTGCTGCGGCTAACGGAGCAGGAAACGTCTAATCTGTCGGCTCTGAGGAGAGCACACAAACACACACACACACCCAGAGACACACACAAACACTCTTAGATTTGTCTCTGTTTGTGTCATTTTATCCGAGGATAAGACTTTGGCAACCGATCATTTTGATTCATTCTTCCACTGGCAGCCGCTCTCGCTAACTTCCACTTGACAGGAGCTCATTTATGTTTCTGGCAGCTGAACTCCTCCACTGACATCACTGCTGATAGCTGGTGTTTCCACTGGAAAGGGTGATAATAAACAAGTGTTTGCTGTTTCTGCAGCACAAAACAAAGAATTCAGTCTTAACACATGAAACCAATGGAACATTAAAGGGGCTGTGAAGAGTTTCGAAGTAATTACAAAAAAAGTCTCCCTTTTAAATATATGCCTGATCGAAATACACACTTTAAGATGAGTTTCATAGCATCACAATAGGTTATCTATAAATGCTATTCCTTAGCCTTCCAGTCGGGTCGGACAGGGCTGGACTGGCCTGGATACTCAACTTTGGGAACAAGACAATTAAAACTAGAGCAAATTTATATTATTCTGACACGTCTTAAAGCACCAGGCTGTAAGTAGTGATATATAGCTGGCTACAAAACTACAATACTAAGTTTTCCAAAAATTGCTTGTTGTCACACATCAGAAACTACTGCTACGTAACAAGAAGACGTACATTACCTCGTCGCTTTGCATCCTGTAAGTTGTTGAAAAAAGAAGTTGTAAAGCAATACAGAGTTCTGAGGAAGGTCCGAGCTGCATGCTTTATTAGCATCACAACAAAGGCACGTTTTGGCTTGTGTCTTTTGGTGCGTTCCAGTTGTAGTCAGAAGTAGGAATTTCCAATCGAGTAGGAAACTGCAACTGGAACGTCCCCCAAAGTCAGAATTTCCTACTGGGAACTCGGTGAAACCTCGCCACTCACAAGCTAACAACAGCTAACAATAGCCTGGTAGATCGGCATGTTTTTTTCAACTTCAACTGGAATGCCGATAAGTCGGAGATGATGTCACTTCCAGTTCCGAGGTTACTGGAACGCAGCATCACGACAGTCGCTGCGCGTGCTCATGGGTAGCAGAGTCCTAATGTCGCCGGTAACAGATTCTACTCATATCACCTTTAAGGGTCCTATTTTATAAAGTGCTTTTTCAAAAAGCAAATGATTGTTGCACTTGGGTGTATTTGTCTGAAAAATGAGGAGAGGTCAGTTGCAACTTTCATCTTCCTAACCTGAGGACAACAAAACTGCACTGAAGCCTAACAACATATGGAGTGGTAGCTCACAAGAAGATCGAGTGAAGTAACTGGCAGATCTTTTTTCAGCATTTCAGCGTCAATCACCGCCAAGCAGATCGACCCAAACTGTACATTTGATATACAGTATATACAGGAATGTCACATCATGTCATAAGAATTTAAGAGTTTACACTAATATTCATCAAAGTCATGAACTGATGTTTTTTTTCTCTCTTGTCTTTGGATTAAAAAGTTTGAGATTTAGGGCATTGATAAATAGAGATGTTCTGATACCATTTTTTCCCTCTCGACACCGATACCGATACTGTGGGTATCGGCAGATACTGAGTACCGATCTGACACCAGTAGATTATAAACAAGTATCCTATGCCTGCATGACTGTGATATGATTATCACTGTGGTAAGGCCTGTCTCAGGTTAAACCCTTTGTAGAACATGAACAAGTCCAACAATGATGCAGCATGATCATGCTCGTTAGCATGATCAAACGTGTGTCTGCTTTATCCGTGTCATGTGAAGATTCCTCCAGGTCTCTGCAGGTTGCAGTACAGCGCTCCTGTTTTAAGAGCAGCAAAGAAGAATTGTGCCAGAGTTTATCGGTGCAAAACAGTAAATAGATTACTAATTTATAAAATTATGTGATTTTTGATGATGCCTGGACTCCAGCACTCACCGATACCGATACCAGCAATTTTGTCAGTATTGGAGCATTTCCAGTACTGGTATCAAAATCTGAAGAACTTTATTGAGAACTTTATTAAAAGCTGTAAAGTTCTGTGATGTACTCACTCTTTGTAGAAGCAGAGAAGTCTCAGAAAGGAGGGCTGGCTATAAAACCAGTTGTTTACATTTTGCTCTTCCTATGTATGTTGTGATGCAACATCATAATTGTCAAGTAAGTATATTTCTTACTGCTTACTGAGTATGTGGAAATCCAGGCTGATATCCTTTATAGATTACGCTTCTGCAAGTAGCTGGTGTTTCTACAACTTAAAACTAACCTGATACACCAGACAGAAATTACTTCATTAGTCTATCCGCTACCCGCAGATGGTTTCTACATCTCTCCTGGTTTCCCAGCAGTGATTCCATCTCCTCTGATTTGATCGTTCTAAACAAGGAAACTGGATTTCCCGTAAGAAAAGCTTTAAGCGAAAATCTTTGCTCTAAAGATGGGTCAATGTCTGATGGAAGTGCAGATATTGCTGCATCCAAGGATACTGCTTCATAGATTTTCAAACATGCAGTCACTTCCTACTGTCGCCACATCTTCAGTTTCAGTCTCTCTCCCCTGATTGGGCCGTCCAGCTCTTGACCGCGAAGTCGTAGGAGACTGGAGCTTGGCAAGATGGATCTGTGATTTCAGACAATGATTTAGGCCGGTTTGTCTGCACTGCAAAGTTAACTAAAACATTAGGAAGTGTTTATAATAGTATAATTATTAATAAAACTGAATGATCTCCATCTCCAACCACAGAGACATTAATCAGGTATGGAGTCAGGGAGGGAATCAGGTACACATCAGGAGGTCAGGACCCCAGCAGGTTGTTTAAGGTCACGAACAGTTCAGCTGCTGACGTTGGACATACAGCTACTGTGTGCTGAAATTTGTGTGTGTGTCACTGATCTACACAAGCAGACAAACACTCTGCATTCATCCCCCATACGTGTTTATTTTGACTTCATCAATATGGAAATCTATTGTAAATGTGTGTATGAGGGTTCTCAGACGTGCATGTTCCTATACCACAGTGTGTATGTGTATGTGCGTGTGTGTGTCCGGGCTAAATGTGTCTTTGTGTTCTCTCAGCTGGCATCAATCAGAGTGTGTGTGGAGCCGAGCCGCTGCCAACAATGGAGCCCTTCTCTGGACCCTCAGCCTTTTATCAATATACACACACACTTTGTGAGACCCTGAGGGGAGGGTGGTTGGGGTCGTATGTGTGTGTTTTGAGGTTGAGGAAGTGTGTGTGTGTGTTACGTGGGTGAAATTGTGCATGAGAATATCAAGAATCCACTTAGAGCAGTGGGAGTGGATTTTATGACTCGCCTGTTTCAGGTAGTTTTTGTGTCTCTGTGAGAACCAGGGCAGTACTTAGCATTTATCACAGCTCTTATTGGGTGTCACATTTTACTGAGTGTACTTACCTCATTGGTAAGTTTGGCTTTTTACTAACAACATGAGTATTTGTTTTAAAGGTGCTGTAAAAATAGGTATTTTTTATAATTGCGTACTTTTATAGTTCAACGTATATGAACCAAGGCAAAGGCAAAATAAAGAGACTGTGAGGAGTTTCTAAGTAATTACAAAAAAGTCTCCCTTATGCCTGATGGAAATACACACTTTAAGATGAGTTTTATAGCATCAAAATAGGTTATCTATAAATGCTATTCCTTAGCCTTGCGGTCGGGTTGGACAGGGCTGGACTGGCCTGGATACTCAACTTCGGGAACAAGACAATTAAAACTAGGGCAAATTTATCTTATTTTATCATTTATATTACAGTCATATTACACGTCTTAGAGCACCGGGCTGTAAGTAGCGATATATAGCCGGCTACAACTACAATAATAAGTTTTCCAAGAATTGCTTGTTGTCACACATCAGAAACTACCGCAACCTAACTAGAAAGAGATACATTACCTCGTCACTTTGCATCCTGTAAGTTGTTGAAAAAAGAAGTTGTAAATCAATGCAGAGTTCTGAGGAAGGTCCGAGCTGCATTTATCACAACAAACACACGCTTTGGCTTCAGTCACGTCTTTGGTGCGTTCCAGTTGTAGTCAGAAGTAGGAATGCAACTGGAATGTTCCCCGAAGTCTGAATTTCCTCCTGGGAACTCGGTGAAACCTCGCCACCCCCAAGTTGACAATCGAAGATGGATGCCCCCAGTGTGAACAGTTATTTAGCTCCTGTAATAATCAGTTTATTTGCACTTCTGACTGGGGTGTGTCGCTCTAGATCAGCTGTATACATAGTATTGTTAGACTTATATTTACAAAAATGCTGCCATAGTGATAATCACATTCTTCATGTGATATTTGTGAACAACAATGCAGGGCGTGCTAACAACAGCTAACAATAGCCTGGTAGATCGACATGGTTTTTTTCGACTTCAACTAGAACGCAGATAAGTCGGAGATGATGTAACTCCCAGTTCCAAGGTTACTGGAACGCAGCATTACTACAGTCGCCGCGTGTGCTCATGGGTCGCGGAGTCTTTATGTCACCGGTAATAGATTCTCCTCATAGCACCTTTAAGTCAGAATTATAGTAGGAAATAAGATGAAGCTGTCATGATTTGCAAGAACTCTGTTTCGATATTTTTTATGTATTTTGACCACTAATGCAGTGTTACTTTTGACAGCACTTTTTTTGTTTAAGTTATAGTTTTTTAAATGAAATATATTTTTCGTTTTTTCTTAATTTTAGCCAGCTTAATGTTTTAATTTGAGTTGAGTTTGGGTGTTGAGGTGATGAAATTTCACAACATTTTAGTTGATAGAATCTATTTATTAATTTTTTTTATTGTTTATTTGACATGGACACACAGCAACATTGATGCTCTGCTATTTTATTATACACAGGTCCCAGATGCACTGCTGTAAGTGTTTATAGCACAGTGCTAATTTTCAACACCTAACTAGTCCACAGGAGGCTTTTACAGATTAAAAATGTACAAAATGAAATTTAAAGAAGAACAGAGATACCTAAGACACAATTCATTAAAAAGTACATGAGAATTAAAATATCCTGAAAATATAGTTCCATAAAAAGATGAATGAAAAGGTTTCATCAGGTAAATATGTATACAAACAAATGATTTGTATGTGGGAACAGTATTGTTGCTCCTTCAGCCATGATTTAATCCCTTTGTTGAAGCCTTTAAAGTTAGTTTGCATTTTCAGCTCAGTAGGGAGACTGTTACTACTACTGTAACTTTAGTCCACCACTATATGAAGTGTAAGGTATTTTTAATGTTTCCTTGAAGTTCTGGAGTCATGTTTGACACTTGGATAAAATGAAACATCTAATAAGCCGTTGCTGGTGAAGTTTAAATGTATAAATTAACAAAGTAATTTAACTTCTGTGTGAAATGTAGTTGCCTTATTATTTAGTTGTTATTTAGGCTACCTGGCAGTAGGGATGGGAATTGATAAGATTTTATCAATATCGATGCTGTTAACGATCCTGCTAATCGATCCAATTCTTTAATGATTCCCTTATCGATTCCAGCAGATTTTCCATGTGAGCAAATGTTCTGATTTTCATGGCAACTATGTCAAACACATTTCACAACATGTCTAACTGCCTCTGCAAATTGCTGGTGTGTCCACTAGGGCTGAACAATTAATTGCAAATTAGATTAAATCGCAATATGTCTTGTTGCAATTTTCAAATCGCAGAAGGTTAAATATTTTTAGCCCAATGTGTTGAACATTTTGACATTGTGATGTAGTTTTTTGCAGTTTCATGCCTATTTTTTTTTACCTCTATTCATACACTTTTTTCCCACTTTTGGCCCATTTTTTTTTTACAGTTTTTTAACCCCGTTTTTACAACTTTATGCCTATTTTGCCCCTATTCATCTTTTTTTTGGCCACTGTCAGAACCATTTTTAGAATTTTTACATGGTTTTTGAAATTTAATTTCAAATTTATTTCCTAATTTTGCTGCCATAATCAATTTTCCTAAGCCACTTTTGGATTTTTTTGCCAATTTTCCCCATTTTTTTTTTTACAATTTCATACCTATTTTGCACCAACTTATTAACTTTTTTCTGCTTTCATACCATTTTTACCCAGTTTTTACAGTTTCATACCTATTTTGCTTCTGTTCTTCACTTCTCCACTTTTCCTCAAATCTTTTATCCTTAGATTAATTTAATGTTGTATAGGTTTTACTATAAAAAGATCTACTGCTTATTTTTCTTTAAGAATACATAAGATGAGGAACATTAAAACAATTGCAGAGTAAATCGCAATATTGGGGGGAAAAAATGGCAATTAGATTATTTTCTCAAATCGTTCAGCCCTAGTGTCCACTCACTTAAGGCTGTGTAGTAGGTGCAGTTAGGATTAAGCCACAATTCTGATGCTTCTGAACCCTGTTAGTGGATGGAATTGATAAGGGAATTGATTAGCAAAAAAATTAATGATATCGATTCTTTGATGGAGCTGTTAACGATTCTCAATTGGAATTGGTTTTCGATTCCCATCCCTACCTGGCAGAGCATCTCAGCTACAATACCTGGAGTTGAGTTTAATTCAGAATGCTCATTTTCATTCAAAATTAGGTGTTTACAAAACCACAAAAACTACTGGACCGATTTTGCTGAAATTTCCCGGAGATGTTTGTAATGACCCAACTTAAAAATGATTAGATTTTGGTGGTGATCCAGACAATCGCCATTGGCAAACAATCATTTTTGCTCAATAACTGTTAAACTAATAATGATATCAACATGATTGAGAGTGCTAGGTGTGGGTTTTCAGGGTCATGAATCATACTGTGATGATAACTTTATCATAGAACTATTGCTGATAGATGTAACAGTAATATGTAGCGGAGGTTTGCGCTCTCCCAGTGTTTTCTGTTTTCTATTAAAACTAGGGCCTGACCAATATGGATTTTTTGAGGCGAATATTTGGCAGAAAAAAAATACAGATTACCGTTTAATTGGCAGATTAATTTAAAACATATATATAAAAATAATTGCGAAAAATTGGTCCCAAAACACAACAATGAATATATGAATTACAGGCAGAACATTTTATAGTTTTGGTCCTTTAGCATTTGTTTGACTTTACACCAGTGAGAAAATTTAAAGTATAATAATTGAACTTCTGGGAAATGAATTTATATAACCGTATAAAAGAGTCACTCAGTATGTTGTACTTCTTGTTGATGAAAACTAAAGGTAGTAGGTATAGGTAGGTATAGGCAAATGGCATAGGTAGAGCAACTTTTTAAATAGTTGTAAACCGAAAACTGTGAGAGGAAAGCAACAAAAACACTACGGTAACATTCTTTTCATAGGTGTTTTTATTTTCTTTGAACCTTTCAAGCACAAAATAAAAATGGTGTGCAAATTCCTGCAAAATTAAACAAATAACCCTTTAAAAATGTAAATATATAGAGTATTTATGAACTCTTTGTCACATCATTAGATCATCAGAAGCAGGTTTTAGTTCAGGTAGAACCTCTTTTTTATTGTTAACATGGGGTAATGTGCGTGAGGAAATAAAAATATTTTGTGGGACACTGCACATATTTCACGAACTTATTTAAAGAAGCTGATTAAAGTCCCCAGCTACGCTGAAGTCTCCCCTGAATGCGTCTGCTGATGACGTTGTATGCTCCGACGAGCTATGCTAACACTAGCATAGTTAGCCTCCTAGCTAGTTAGCTTAGCTGGCATGTCGGGAACATGCGGCTGAAGCCAGGTTTCCGCCATAATCACAATAAAACAGTCACTGATAAACTGATCCCCTGCCATCAGAAGGTCCAATTCATCAGCATTGACAACGACAGAAGTGGTGGCCGTCAGGAAACAGTTTGGTCTGTCTGTGAGGCTGATCTGTAGCCGAGCAGAGAGCCTGGTGGTCTCTCTGTGTCCAGCAGCAGCGAGACATTTGAAAGTTGCTCATCATGTTGGACCTTCAGGCTTAAAAGAGCAACTCTGTGTGAGTGTAGGCGAGTCATCCAAACATGCAGCATCAGCTGAGAGCTCAACAACGTGCATCGCCATATTCCTCAACGTCATCATTCTGCGCGGCTTGGAAACTGAACAGCGTCTACTGTTTTATGAGACATTAAGAATATATCGACGTTACATCGGCAAAACTAAGGCCGATGTTGAATACTTTGAAAAGGGCTGTAATTGGCAGCTGTATCGGTCGGGCCCTAATTAAAATATTGTCGAATTTGTCCATATTTTGCATGTGGCGTGTACAGTATGAGAGTGTTTTTGTGGCACCCATAACAGACCTCGGACAGGCTGAAAGTTAGAGTTGTCATGAGAACAAGTGGAGGTGCACAGGGGCTTTTAGCTTTGACAGTTTACGTCTTTGCGTGCCAATCTGAGAGGAGCTGCTCGTTCCCTCGTACCTGTATGTTTGTAGTTTAGAGTTACACAAATCAAAACGGCTTACTTTGCCAATTGCTGCTTAACCCCTGACTCACACACTTGCTTCACTCTCCTTCCATCTCTGTTTTCGCAGTATCAAATGGCGAGCGCTGAATCCATTTGTCAAACAAACCGTTGGCGTTGGTTGGCTCTCGGGCCTGCAGATCACTCATTTATCCGAACACACACTCATCCATTAGCCCCAGATCTGCTTTCACCTCCTCTCCGTCTGCTCTCGTCCTCCTCCCTCATCTCCCCTTTCCCCCCTTCTCCTCGCCCGGCTTGTCCTTTCTTGTCGTCCTCGTCACCATCCGTCTGGTTCTGTCATCGCTCGTTGGCTCCTCTCCTCTCGCCCCTGTTGTTGCAGTGATGGAGGGATGGAGGGATTGACCCCTGGCTGGAGGTTAAAGTTCTCCTGGTGCCGCCACGCCTCGTTCATGCACTCACTTGCTCCGTCTCTGTTGAACAGCGCTGACCTGTGCACTTTAGTTAAGGTCTTTGGCTCCACATGAGACTTCTTGTCTTCGTTTAGAAGTGTGGATTAAGTTTCTGTTTGTTTCTTATCCTGTTTCTCAATGCCAAAGTTTTAGAACACTGAAAAGGGGCAGTATATGGTGCAGTTTCTTAGTGGAAGCCAACAAAAAGCTTACTAATGTTACAGTCTAAAATGGATTTGTCAATGCTGATAACACATCACTAACATCTATTAAATATTAAACTAATCACTCTGTTATAAAGTTACTTAGAGTAAATTCACTCTTATGTAAAGACTAAGACTAAATGAACCTGCTGACTGACTGGACAGAATGTAACCAAAGATGATTCATGATTTTCTTGCAATGTTAGATCATTCCCAACATTTCCTCGACTTGTCAAAAAGCATAATGGTCTAAATATGTGCTCCCATGTCGGTATGGGAATTGAAGGCCAATTCCAATCGACAGTCTATAACAAAAAGCTGAAGAAATTGATAAAACATGTCTTTCTTTTCCTAACAAATCCCTAATTAATTCCTTTTACTTTGTTCTGAATGCTTTGACAGAGGTCACACTTGCTGTGGTTCTCAGTTACTCTGTCATACCCGCCCTGGAAGATTACAACTTTTCCCTGCTTCCCACCAAAGATGTTAACTGAAGGGCTAAATTAAGACTTTTTGTAATATATCAATCATGTTAATAGTGATTTCTTTATCAAGTGTTAGTGCAAAAACAGACGCCAGTAGAATTTACTTTCCCTCGTTATATCCACAAATGAAATGTACTTCACATTCCTCCTCTTATTCTTGGCCTGGGAATTATGGCCTACAACTAAACCCCCACAAAGTTAATGTCCAAATGTACTTGATTTTTTTCTACATTAAAATAAATCGTGCCTTAATTCTATCAAAATATGAGTTCTTTTCCAAAATGCTATAAAAGCAAAAATTAAAAAATATATAATACTCATTGCTATTCTTTTTTATTCAGATTGTACTACCTGCCCTATCAGTATTTATTGCCAGAAAGCTTTATATTCCTGTTTAAACTGTAATTCAAAGTTCAGTGCCCCAGCCAACCCAATGGTGGGTCTGGGTAAACAATGTAAACACTTTCTAAATGAAAATGGATTTATAGGGTTTTGGAAAAGAGTGCTTAATATCTTCTTTGAATTAGGGTGTGGGCTGTTACTCTGTAATCAAAGATACATGGGTAATTGGACTCAGGCAGGTTCATCTACATTAGGGATGGGACGATACACTTAAACTCACGATACGCTGCACCTCGATATGCTCGGGTCACGATACGATACGTCACGATACAATATCAAAAAAGTTAAAAAGAAAAAATATTACTGTGTGATTACAACTTATTTATTTTTGTTTGAGTTGCACACAGGAAAACACAAGGCCTAACAAGCCAAACACAAACAATAACACTCTCTCTCTCTCTCTAACCCTAGAGAGTGTATGCTAACTAGTGGTAAGCTCGTTTTCGCCGTGGTCGTCTTCACATTTTTATGGTGATGCTGAAGGTGGTGGTTCATGTTTGTTGTGTTGGAGGCGGTGTACTGAATGACAGCATCGCAAAGTTTACACCAGGTCTTAGTCTTGTCAGTTACTCTATTGTTGTCTTCATCTTTTTTAATAAGAAAGCCAAAATACTGCCAGACAGATGACTTGTATCCAGGCGGAGCGTCGACTCCGTCATTTGGCTTTTTGGAGGCAAGGTAGTTGGTGGTAATGTTTGTTGTCGTCACTTCTGGTCACATGCGCTATTACCGGATGTGACGTCTTTATTTCGCGAACCATTTTTTTCAAACTCGATGCGTTTCGTCACGTACTGCATCGCGATATTTTGCCAAACGATATTTCATCCCATCCCTAATCTACATCAACATCAAGAACATCATTTTCACAAAGCATTAACAGGCCTGGCAAATGAGAAACTGGTTAACTCAAGGGGAAAAAAATTGTGATTTTTATTGTTTAAATCTCCCGCTACAAATTATTTGTAAAATCAGTATGATGTCCAGCCCTATGCCTGCCTTCCTATTTTAAAAAAGAATTCACATTTCTTTTGAGGGTCAAATAAAAGATTGAAGTTCAGAGTCACAATTTCAATTCTACTAATAAAAATATTCAACATTAAACAGCATTATCCAGAAAAATACATTAGATCTGTTGTGACACATTGACTTATTAATGTATAAATCAAATCTCTCATATGGTAATTAGCTAATCACAGGTTAGAGTTTTTGATTGGCGTATTTGTTAAGTAACAAAAGTTCTTATGTCTGCATGTATCATCAATCCCCTCTGGAAACCAGTGTCATACCTATAATATTCGACCTTGCATAATCCTGTCCTAATATATCTATTCCATATAAATTTGCTGAGCACTCTTCCTTTGTACAGTCTGTTGTTTAGTAAACAATGCACGTATTCAGATATTGGTAATTAATCACAGTCTGAATGTTTGTGTTTTTGTGGAGTACATTAGCTCCATGCTTAAGGCAAATTAGCAGATGGCTTGTTGAAGCAACATAACAAAGTTGTTTATGACAGAAAATCCCTGAATCCCAGATTCCTGACACGAAGCAGACAGGCTTCCTGCCTGTACTTGACTATGACTGGAGAAACTGACATGTCTATCACCTGAAGGAGCATTTTGACTGATGTCTCAGGTGTCTTTAGTCCTGGATGATTTAAAGACGCTGTCCGTGGCAGTAAATTTAGTAAAAGTTTCTTAAACCTCTCAACTCTTACAACAACCCTAAAATTATCCTGACTTTACCCCGTCGAGCCGTATGTGTGCTGAATTTTTTACTCGGACTTTATCAGAGTCATAACCTCGTGCCACTTAGTATTTTCCTGCGTAAAGTCAGGATTAACTGAAGCGTGACTGCAGCAGCAAATAATCAATCAAGTAGTTCACTAAGGGTGAGTGTGGGAAAAAATTATTTGATTACAAAGAGAGTAACACAAAAACATATGTGTAAAGGTGTTGTTTACACTGTTCATTAACAAAATTCTGCAGTACATCAATCATCAATGAGTTTCTCATGCATACAAAGAGCCGTCTTGTGCTGCTGTTGGATACAGACCTATAACACTGCAGTTTTCCTTCCCTGGTATAATCACTGTGCACATTTTTACAGTGTCACAATCACTTTTGTCTTTCATGATGCTACGCTTATTAACTTTTATCAATAATGTTAGAACATAAATTGTCATCATAGCGTAAAGCTCTGCCGCCTCGTCCACCATCATATTATAAACATTGACTTTGGCTGCATATTTTTGACGTCTTCCACCTCCACAAACTTCTTCCTGTGAGAGGGAAAAATGACCAATCATGTCAGGGAATTTCCCAGACATTACCCTGATAATATCAGGGCTTTAGTCTGTGAATTGTTTTTAATAATTTTGGTTTTTCTAATATTCAACACATTATTTAAACTAGAAAAGCACTCGGAGAGCGCAGACCTCCACCACATACAGTCCTCACCCATATTGTGATTTTGACCATAAATATTCGTCCTACCTTTATGTCATCAAAACATTTAGATTCCTTGGCCATGGAAACACACCATTAGCAATTGGATTCATAATGATATGCTCTTTCATGCTCTTTCATTTATTTATTTTCATTGAGTTGTATTTATGCTATTTTCTATTTAATTCCAATTACTTATAGTTTCATTTGTAAATCTTTCTGATGTTTCTCTTGTATCCTGCTGCTGCTGTAAATCTGGAATTTCCCCCTGTGGGACCAATAAAGGTGTATCTTATCTTATCTTATCTTATCTTATATCTATTTTAGTTCAGTAGTTATTCACAAAAATCACATTTTTTGTCATGGCGGCCAGACGCTGATCCGGATCAACACCAAAATAGATTCAGTTCTTCCTTTTCCCATGCTGAACATTTGCTTCCTGTATCTCTTGATTTTAAGGTTCTTTTAGTAGTTTTTCAATCCCTGAATGGTCTTGCTTCTTTTTATTTATCCAATCTACCTATGCGCCTTGTAGAGCCCTAGGGTCTTAAGGTAGTGTCCTTTTGAAAGTACCCAAAGTTAGAACTAAAGCATACGGTGCATCATCATTTCAGTATTGCAGGCCCCGTCTGTGGAACAGTCTACCTTAAGACCTGAGAGGCCTGTTCATATTTTTAAAAGCAAACTCAAGACCTACCTTTTTAGTCTGGCTTTTAACTGATTACGTTTATTATTATTATTCAATATTATTCATATATTTATTTTAACCCCCTTAATGTTTTTTTTATTTCAGCTGAGATTTATTTTTACGTCCGGCAAGGAAGTTATGTTTTCAGGAGAGTTTGTCTGTCTGTCTGTCTGTGAACAAAATAACTCAAAAAGTTCTGGATGGATTTTGATGAAATTTTCAGGAAATGTTCAGCATGGGAAAAGGAAGAACTGATTCGATTTTGGTGTTGATCCAGATCAGCGTCTGGCCGCCATGATGAAAAATGTGATTTTTGTGAATAACTACTGAACTAAAATAGATATAATTATGAATCCAATTGCTAATGGTATGTTTTCATGGTGAAGGAATTTAAATATTTAGATGAAATAAAGGTAGGACTAATATTTATGGTGAAAATCACAATATGGGTGAGGACTGTGGCACTGGCAGGGGTCTGTGCTGTCCGAATGCTTTTCTAGTTTGAAATTTTATTCTCTGTTCATTGACTTTATCTTACTTCAGTGCATTTTATCTCATTTTATCTCATATTATTATTTAAGATTGTATTTTGTTTACCAATCTATTCTCATTATTGTATGCTTATGTATGCTTGTATGTTATTTTAGTCTTATCTCCAGTGTTCCCTCATTTTTAATGAAAGATGGCATTTCCTCAGTCCTCTTATTCTGTTTTCTGTTAGAATCTCTTCCTCATTGCTTTGTATGTGTGTGTGTATTTGTGTGTGTGAGTGAGTGTGTGCTGTATGTGGATTTCGGGGGTGGGTTATATTTTTCATTGTATTCAATTTTCAATTGTTTTAATGTATTTTCTTTCTTCATTTCTATGTAAAGCCCTTTGTGCAACAAAACTTTGTATGGAAAGTGCTTTACAAATAAAGTTTGATTGATTGATTGGAGATGGATCTACCTGATGTTTGACCTGCCACTGCTTTCATTTCAACAAATGTTTTACATTCAAACAAAAAGATTTGGCCACACCTTCATCCTTTCGGCTAATAAGGACGTGTATTCACTGTCATCTCCTCCTCCTCCTCCAGGTGATGACGCTGGCAGAAGCTGCCGAGGAGAACCGCGTGCAGCTGGAGGAGGCGTTTGTGCGTCTGCGGAGCGCCACACACCTGCTGGTTCTTCTGCTGTCGCTGTGGCAGGGCCTGACCCCCGACCAGACGGCCATCCTGGAGGCCACGCTGCTGCCACTGCTGCAGGACACACCACAGCTGGTACGCACACTCATGCACACAGAAGGCCATTAACATGTCAGTGTCTGTCCATCCATCTGCAGCCTGCTCGGTAAACACAGCCGTCACTTAAACACACACTCTGAAAACTTTTAAAAGACATTAAGTACTTCTGGTCCCCAGGGAATACACACACAAACACCACACATGCTTACACACACATACACACAGCTGAAGTCACACACTCACTCACCGCCACTCAACACTCACCTGTCAGCTCGGAGTTAAGAGTGTGCTCTGTGGTACCTGTTTATGATTCAGGCATTAGAGCTCAGTGTGTTATAGTGTGTGTGAGTGTGTATGAACCACCAAAACTGAAAAATGAAGCTAAGACCTGCAGATCCTCCAATGGCCACTGAAGTCTGCTTAAAAGTGAGTCAATGAGGGGTGCTGCAAAGTTCTGGGAATTTTAAAGTTGGAAACTTTCTATGGGGACAACAGTAATTTATGAAAACAAAAGAGAATAAACAGGAATTAAACCTGGAAATTGTAACTATCTCTTTTTTATTCTGTCTGTAACTTTGTGTTTTTGTGCTGCTGCCTGTCTTGGCCAGGTCTCCCTTGAAAAAGAAGTTTATAATCTCAATGGGACCAACCTGGTAAAGGTAAAATAAAAAAAATAATAAATAAAACTGCGGTTTGTCCTTTACAGTGATTTTAAATCAGGGTCCCCACTTATCCTGAAAAACCTGGAAAATGATTGACCAATTTTCCAGTCAAAGGAAACATATGGAGAATAAGGAAAAAAGTAAAATGTAAAAAAGCTTGAATTGTCCAGGAAAATTATTTATCCTCCTTCTACCTTGGAAGTGAACATGATCAAGTGTATGATATTAAGTAGCTAATGTATACTTTAGCCATAAAATTTAACTAGATAAAAAAATGCAAATTAAGGAATAAAATATAAAAAATCAAAACAATGGGGACAAAAAGAAATATGAAAAATGGCAAAAATATGAGGCTACTTAAACAGTAAATCAACAATATATATTTATCAAAAAGCAGAGTAAATAAAGATAAAAAAAAGTATGAGCCATAAATTAAAAGCCAGCCTAAAACGATAGTTAGCATACAATGTTCATGCCCAAGAGTTACAAATAGATATACAAACAGATTTAATGCAAATGTACTTGAGAATACTTGAGAATATCTCTGCTAGTTTTTAATCACATGCATGTAGCTCATGTTTACGGCAGGGGTATTTTGTTATCCAGTGCTATTATCTTGTTTTCTTCTTCTACTCATAAACAGAGGTTGTGTCTTGTTGACCTACTTACAGGCGCATCCATGGTGGGTTGGGCGTGTGCCCTGGGGTTTAGTTTCCTATATGTTTCTCCTGAATGCTAATCTCAGTCTAAAAATAGGTCATGTGGCATATTGTGGTAAAAATGAGTACAACAAGCACACCGGACCACTTAGAGTTACTGGAGAGTTTATTTGATGACTGCAGGCAAAGGCAGGCTAGCACTACCCACTGACTCCCAGTGTTTAATTTAATTTTAATTTTTAATGTAATTAATTTATTTGATTAGGACAGTGCACATCAATCAACAATTTCGTTATACATGTCATTGTAAATATGCTGAATTAGCACAATAGCTAAATTTCATCCGTTGTCCAAAGGCAGGTGATCAAACAGAAAAAAAACAAATTGAAATAACAACACTTTCCGCAAGACAGTAAACAAAAAACACGCAGCTTTAACAAAAAAGATCGACACAATGTGTAAACAACAGATAGCTCACAATCTATCTAAAAGCAGGAAACATCAAGCTCTCAGTAGCAGCATCAGTAACAATGGAGGATGAGATGAACATTATATATGATTACATAGCTAAGCTTAATAGTAATGGGGAGATCTGCCCGTCTCTTGTTGGCGTATCCTTTTAACTTCATCCAAATATGGTTCATTTTTGCTTCAGTTGAGATTCTGAGGGCCGCAGTGCCGACATAAAGACATCCAAAGGGCCATCCTAAGATCCTACATGATGGCTATGACTGCCTCCTGTACATAGCCTGTGATTTAAAGATGCAAAAACACTTCTGGACTGAGGATGAACAGATGACATATTGAGCTTCACGCGGCCTCTGACTCAGGCGCAGAGTTTTTCTGTGTGCATCTGTATGTGCTGCAGGTCGCTGTATAAACAGCCATGTTGACAGAACTTGTCCATCCGTTGCAGTCGGCCTGTGAAAGATTTCTGGGCCCGTGGAGAGCGTGTACCTGTGTGTTTGGGGGTCATGTCTGTTAGTTTTTCCAAAGCTCTGATCAATCCCCTGAACCTCTCATTATCACCCCGTCTATTTCCAGCTACACACACAAACACCAACACACTGGTGCCTTCAGTAACGACGGTGCATAAACTGTGTTTTACAGCATACACACACTAATAATAGACAGGAGGAGGTGCAGAGGGTCAGATGATGAGCCTCAGGGGGCTGTGATCTTCAGTGTGTGTGTTTTTTTAACCGGGATTAATAGGATTACGTGAATTATCAATAATCAGGGTCACGTCCACAACATTAAAACAAACAGGTGCACTCATGAGCTATTCTCAGAAATCACAACATGGGCTCCAACACAATGCCATGACTTCATACTGATGGAAATTACAGCATAGCATAAACCTTACTCTTTAATTTTTTTAGATTGTTGAATTTTTAACTATGCCATGTGCTGTTTTGGCTAAAACAATCCAAATAGCCTTAGAAATAAAGCCAAAGTTAGAACTAATCGCAGGTTTTTTATTGCGATTTCAACCTTTCAACTGCAGATATCAAATTAGAAATAAACAGGCATATTTGATTAATGCAGAAAATGCCACTCCTTAGTAAAATTGAGTAAAATGGAAGGAAAAGAGGAAATCCACCTTAAATAAATTAATGTGCAAAACTTTTAGACAGGTGTGAGGAAATGCTGAATACTAAGAATGTGCACATGTTTGATCAAATGAAAAGTAGATTAACAGAAGAGAAACCTAAACATCGTTTACCCTTGGGGGAGGAGCATGGCATCAACTTGAGTAGAAGATATTTGAAATGTATTTTATGTAGGGGTGTGCGATATGACGATATTAAATCGCTAAAGATTATAATGTGGGGATGATCTCATAAAGCAGAAAGATCGTCAGATCGTCTGTGTGGGCGCAGAGACTTTGACGCGCACCCGACTCGCCAATCGTAGCACATTACCCGCAGTGCATTGCAGTATCTCCTGTTTGGTTATGTAGCGTGAAGCCATGACGGAAAGAGAAAAGGAGATAAAAGCTTGAAGATGTCTGAACAAAATCTGTTCTAAAGCAGCTGTATTATTCACTCAGATTATAGACATTGCAGTTAGATAACATTTGTTTTAAATTGTTGCACTTTAAGAGATAATGTTGATATTGTTGTTCATTACCTTTTATGTTTACATTTATTGCACATTTTAATAAAAACTGCACTATTTAAATTAAAACCTGTTCAGAAAGTTTCTTTGGCTTTAATTGTCCTTTTTTTTCTTTTAGGGTTTTACATGTTTTATATGTTAAACATAGGGAAAAAATGGTCCAACATGCAAATTAGTCTAGAAAAATCAAAGTAAAAAAGAATTGTGATAAAATCGTGATTTTATTTTAAAAAAATCGTGATATGATATTTTTGCCATATCGCCCATCCCTAATTTTATGCCATTTTGATTGCAGTACCATTTCCTTACTACCCGCTGATAAACTCCCAAACTACTGTCTTGAGTTTCATAAGAATATTGTCTTTGTTCTTGATGTCATATTAAGACTTAACATCATAACTCCAAAATGGCTGACAAAAGGTGAAATTCACCACGTCAGTTCATTATGGGCCATTCAGATAACATAGAAGGAGGGTGCTACTGCTGTGGTTTAAGGGCTGAACATGAAATATCTCATTTACGAAACACACAGCCAAAAGATGTCAGCAGTGGAGTGGAAATATCCTTTCTATTAAGACATGCTTTCAGTGATATTGTTTTTTATCGTTTAATAAAAATGTGGTCCAGATCTCATAAAAGTACTACTGCAACTGTTAGCATCTTTACTAATCTCGCCTTGCTCTTAGCTCCACCTCTTCAGGACACTGATTGGGCCATGCCACTTTTAACCCCTCACAGTTTTTGTAGATTCGATGGTTCTGTCTATTTACTACATCAGGTAGATCCATCTGCACTGGTAACCCATCCCTGCGCTATGGTATAAAATCCAGCTCCTTGCTTTGAGTTCTGTTTGGCTTGTTAAATTAAGTGTTACAAACTCGAGTCAGAGTTGGGAGCACATGATGGGTTGGCTGTTTGCCATGCATCATACCGGGAGATTTGTCTGCACCACCAGCAACCAGCAAAGCACAAAGGACCATTTAGAGTTGCTGAACAGTTATCTGATGACTGTAAGCAGAGGCAGACTAACGTTACCCATTGACCCGTAGTGTTTGAGCTAGTGAGCATTCTTTGTCAGTCTCTTCCTTGTTACTGCACACAGAGTCGAAAGAATTTTGTCTTCATTCATGTCATGGAGTCAGGAGCAAGGCAAGGCACAAACAAAAAAAAACGATCTATCTATCTATCTATCTATCTATCTATCTATCTATCTATCTGTCTGTCTGTCTGTCTGTCTGTCTGTCTGTCTGTCTGTCTGTCTGTCTATCTATCTATCTATCTATCTATCTATCTATCTATCTATCTATCTATCTATCTATCTATCTATCTATCTATCTATCTATCTATCTGTCTATCTGTCTATCTGTCTATCTATCAATGATTTCTTGCGATCTTTCTTGCTTTCTTTCTTGTTTGCTTTCTTTCTTTCTTTCTTTATTCCTGTCTTTCTTTCTTTCTTTCTTTCATTCTCTCTTTCTTTCTCTCTTTCTTTCTTTCTTGATTTCTTTCTTTCTTTCTTTCTGTCTTTTATACATGGAATAATAGCTACAAACAGATACAGAGCCCACTTTGACCCAAGCACTGGGGAGGGTTGTCCTTTTTGTTCTATGACAGAGACTATTGAACACCTCGTAGTGTCATGTTCTCGATTGTCTGGTCTTTTTGAACTGCTACAGAAGTGGCTGGGAGGTCTGGAAGAGGTTTTTTCCATTCCCCTCTTCCTCTTTGGCCCCAAATACAATTTTAAGAACAGAAAAAAGCTTGTGCTAATGAATTTTATGTTTGCTACTGCTAAATTAGCAATTTGGAAAAGCAGAAAAAACAAGCTAGGAGGAGTGGGTTGGACTGATGCTGTGCACTGTCTGAAGGGTTTGGTGGCAGCCCGTCTGAGAATAGAATATGCTTTTTTCAAACTGACCAACAACCTAGATGGTTTCATAGATGTCTGGGCTGTTAAGCAGGTTCTGTGTAAACTGGGAGAGGAAAGCTCTTTAGTGTTGAATTTTTAACATAATGCAGTTATGCAGTTGTGTTTTAATGGGTGTGTGTTTGTGTGTTTGTGTGATCATATGGAATGTTTCATATATTTGTAAAATTTTCTGAAACAAGTGATTAATTTTTGTCAGAATGTTTCAGAAATAAAGTAGATTGAAAAGTCAAAAGTCTTTCTTTCTTGCTTTCTTGCTTTCTTGCTTTCTTGCTTTCTTGCTTTCTTGCCCTCTAGCAATTACAATCAAGCCCTCCTGGTCAGGAAAGTTGTCCATCTCTGGCCTGAGTTATTTGATAATTTCGACTGAGATGTACAAAAGGTGCAAAGTGCAAAATACTCAAAAAATCAGCAGCCAGGAGCTGTTCCATCTTTCCCTCAAACATAATTTAGACAAAGAGAATTCCTCCCCCAGCAGCTGTACACCCTCAGAATATTAAATCTGACGTAAATCATCTGATATGTTTAGAGCAAGAGGGTCAGAGAGGAGAGGGGGAGCTTCTTTTTTTTTCTCCTGAGCGCCAATGGAGGCGAATTTGAGGAAAGAGGAGACAGGGCAGCGCCAGAGGAAATGCATCTGTGTGGTATCTAACGAAACGTCTCATTTGGTTGCAGCCAACCTGAACACCACCTCCTCTGCATGCATTCCTCCAGGTTCTCTCTCTCTCTGCACCCCCCTCGTTCTCCTCTTACTTTTTGTGTCTATGGTATTAATTTGTAGGTGTGCATAGGACTTAATGCTGCTAAAGTCAGCCATTGTGTGAAGTTCACTTTCTGTTGAACTGAGACTGAAGAGGAGAAATGACAGTTCAGCTCTGTCTGATAAGAGATGTTCTGACTGCAGTTTGGTCCATCTGGCTTTATACTTTCACTTTCTGCATCTCCTTTCCTTCCCCATTCCTTTCCTCTCTTTTGGCTCCATGTCTCCTTTTCCATACCATATTTCCCTCCTTCTATTCCTGACCCCTGGTGTCTTGTCCCTCTTCCTCTCCTTCCCTCTTTTGTCTCTTTTTCCATCTGTCAGTCATCCCTTAAACAGAGTTGCTGACGCTGTCTGTCTGCCTGCTATTCTTGCGTGACCCCCTCCGTCTCCCGCCCTCTGTTTACTCTACCAGAATCCATCGTACAGCTGCAGGGCCCGGCTCGTGCTGGCTTCCTGCTCCGCTAACCCAAAAATGTCTGTATAATACCTGAAATTGTTTCTTTAGGCCTGTTCCACCACAGAGCTATTTACAGAACTGTAAAGAAATCATTTTTAGAAAAATGTTCTCTGCAGCAGCGAGGCCTATCCGAGCCGGACGGTCAAAGAAAGGACTGTTGGAGGGATTTTGAAATGTTTCCAATCATTGAAATTTACCATTTGTTTTTTCAAAGGTACACAGACTGGTTGTTGTATTTTACCAGGTGTTTTTTTTCTTTTATATGAAACAAATCTGTGTGGTCCTCGTGACTTGTATGGATTCCTGAGACAAGAACTTCATACAAACACATTCAAGAGTAAACCCCCAAAATCAGTCAAAGTAAGAAAAGACAGCTCCTTCTTTGGCTCAAAATGAATAACTCAGGCATTTAATTCTTTTGAATGATGCAACACCCTCATTACATTAAGGCTGGGTTTTATAGACCATCATACTGATGACATAAAGATGCTTTGATACTGCAGCTATAAATACTGCAAGAATATTTTACAGTGGCATATGAAAAGTGTAAACAACTCTTTTGTCCATCAGGCCATCAGACTGTACAACTCTTCACTTGGTGGGAGCAGGAATAACAGGAAGACAGAGGACAGGAAGGAGCAGTAGCCAGCCAAAAGCCAGATTTTTAGTTTTAGTTATATATACCTCCGCCAAGGAGGTTATGTCATTGCCGGCATCTGTTTGTTTGTTTCGCTGTTAGCAAAATAACTAAAAAAGTTATGGACCGGTTTTGATGAAATTTTCAGGAAATGTCCGGATTGGGACAAAGAACAAATTATTAGATTTTCCGTATCCAGACATTTTTAAAAGGATTCTTTAACATTGCGAGATAGGACCATTTTCAGCATTTTTTCATGGTCACAGAATCTAAATATTTGGATGAAAATAAAGGTAGGATTGATATTTATGGTGAAAATCACCATACCGGTAAGGACTGTGGCACTGGCGGAGGTCTGCGCTCTCAGAGTGCTTTTCTAGTTCTTCATGCTTTTCATTTATGCCTGCAAATTCTTTTTACTTTTTTACTTTTTGATATCCTGTGATCTTTCTTACCCCTTGTACCAATCTACACGTGTAAAAATCTAATCTAATCTAATCTAATCTAATCTAATCTAATCTAATCTAATCTAATCTAATCTAATCTAATTTAATCTGATCTAATCTGATCTATTCTTGTTATATCTGAAAATATTAAGTTTTTTAAATGTCTCTAATAATGTAAGTTTTAAGAAGAGTGTATTTACCTAGCAATTTTTTTAAGAATTTGATGTGTTTCTGCTAAGGCCTTGTTGAACCATTATCTTAAATGCTGAACAACATTTGAACTGAAAGGAGACATATCATGCTTGTTTCTCCTTTTCACTATGCCAGACTAGGATGCCTGTAAAGCATTTCTGCCCTCAGTACAAGTCATTTAGTTCCTTCATTGCCCCACAATGGCGTTCTCAAAATCCTCATTTTAAGCCACTATGAAGCTCTCGTTGAAACACGAGGATCTCAGGATGACCTACAGTTACCTTGCAACGTCACAGCCCTTTGTGCTCTGATTGGTCAGTTCTATCGGGGGTTGAGCCAGCCTGTCCTTCTTCTTCTACTGTATTTTCCGGCAGGCTCAAAGCAGCGACCGCGTATTGAGTCCCCCTACAAGCCAGAGCTGGTAATGAGTGAGTGTGAGCTAGGGATCTAAATACTGCTGCTGGACCAATGTGTTCCTCGGTGACGGTTTTGTGGCTAACGGACATCACAGGGGAGGAAGTGTTTTATCAGATTACTCCAATAAAAAGAAATGTAACTCGTGTCGTCACGACGATTTAAATCTCGCGGACATCTCGCAATGACCTATTTTCAGAGGCATCAAATCTCGTTCTAGGATATCAGAAAAAATACAACATCTCATTTTTTGAAAATTAAGGGGGTGTAAGGTCTTGTTTTCAAATTTATTATATTATTTGTAAGTATTAAACCATGCCTCAGCATGATATGTCTCCTTTAAAAATCTCCATCGATGTGGCAATATCTGTGGTTTAATCAGAAATTGACTCAATTTCTTCTTCAAAAGAGGAACAAAGAACATCACGTAAAGGTTTTCTTATGAGAAATCGTGTTTTTGCTCTTCTCCCAATCACTCCACAGGGATCACTGCTGGAAACTGTGAGAAATACTATAATCCTCTGGACGATGTGGTTAGTCTATGTAGTCGTGATTATTCAGCGATATCTACCGAAATCTGCTCTCCTTAGAATTGCTGAGAGAATGTGGTGGAGATTGTCGTTGACAAGGTTCATGTCACACATTAGTGGTAAATGATACATCTGTGTGGTATAATTTAATGTAAAATGATAGTCTAAGGACTAAAATGTACTTTAAGCTAACAGCTAACAACAGGGACTAGCTGCTATGTCACACTGTAGCTTGATATGATTGGTCTGTAATGATTGTGACTGGCAGGCCAATCATCCAGTTACCAGCTGCAGATGTTTTTGAAGGCTCTGCCTCTGAAAACATTTTCTATGGGCTCTTCTCCAGATGGACTTGTGAAATATATCTGTGATGGAAATATGGACCTGTTCTGGCATTTTAGGTTACCATCATCACCGAGGATGATGAAAACATGACTGAGCTTCACTGTCCTGCACTGAGTGGCTGCCAGTCTTGAGTGCACCCCAAAATTTATTTTGTTTACCATATTTCGTTAAAAATTGTGCACACAATGACATTACAAGTTCAATTTCCTGTCATGTAAATTAGATCTTAATTCATTCATTTATGTCTTGATCAGAGGACAAGCAAGTGTTAAAAAGTTCCGCGTCATCTGTTTAAAGCAGCAGTTGGAGGCACTACCTGTGGCAGAAGAAGACTCAGAGGTGTATCACATTATTGTCTTTGAGGCCAGTGAGTAAATGGACAAAAGAGGAAAGTTTATCTCCAGAAACAGTGAAAAAAAAGTGAAAAATTTGTGCTTCTAGTGGAGTTTTCATAACAGCTTTGGGTGCTTGCTTTAACCTTTCCATCAAGAGAATAAAAAGAGAGTTTGCAGTGTTTTCTATGGTGTCATTATTAAATTATTGAAAAACAAAAGATAATTGTAGTTATTAACCGCTAAAGAACGTGTTATGTGAAGTTAAAAAGTATAAAAGAAGTATTCATTGGTCAAAAAGAATTTGCAAATCATTGTATATTGATTTAGTTACATTTTGCACAATGTCCCAGCTTCATTGGTTTGTATTAGGTATAATGAGGTTATTGATGTAAGGAAGAGGATATATCTGGCCTTGTGATTGTTTTTACAAATAAGTAATGGTCATGTTGACAGTAAATTACACCAAAAACTTGAACTTTACTAAAAAATAGAATTTTAGAGCTATGCTATAACCAGCTTCTCCAGTATGTGTTTGCAGGAAAAAAGTTCAGTCAAGGAAAGTTGACATGAAGAAGATGATTTTTGCCCTGTGGACTGACTGCACAGCATTGTTCTCACAGAGCTGTAAATCCTCTTAAATCTTCTTAAATGACTTTCCCAGTCAGGACTGAAGGATTCCTGTCTGGACCTTTACTCGTCTCCTTGGGAGTCCCTCAAGGTCTTATACTGGGCCCGGGAACATTCTCTTTATGGAAAGGGTAACGTTGTAGTCACAGATGGGATTTTCCCCACCGTCAGAGTTTATATTCCTGGTGAGGAAATTCAAGGACTTTTTCATGTTTATTTTAAATAGATTTTTGTGTTCTGATATTTATTAATGTGTCCATCAGAGACGTACTAAAAGGAAAGTCATGAATCTCCTTGGGTTAAGTCAATTCAGTTTTATTGTTGAAGCACATCAAGAACAAGGCAGTAAAATGTGCTTCACGCAACACATCACACCAATATGACAAAGAAAGAGACATAAACAATATAAATCTTTTATTATGAAAGGCTTATTATGTCTATTAAGGGTAAAAAGTACAGAAAAAGCTCCTGTCTTTGCAATAACAAGTAAAGCTGTGTTAGGTCTGTCGTGATTGATTACATAATTAGTTCAACATGCCTACGTATAATTTCTGTTATCCATGCTGGATCAGTTACAGGAAGTTCAGAATACACACTTGACATCAATTCACACCACTGTAAAGTAGGACTTGATGAAAACACTAAAAAAAGAAGAAGGTTATGCTTTTTCTGGTGTTTCTTGGTCTTATTTGTCTGTTAATGTGATAAATCAAAAGTCAATAGATTTTAAGGACATTTTCAGGGTTGGTCTTGGTACAAGAAAGCAGTGATTAGATTTTTTACAATCTGAATTCAGTTGTGGACTTAGTGATTTTCTAAAGAATTCCTTGACATGAGGAGATGGGAGGGTTTACAACATTTCACAGTGGTGTCAGTAATGCTTTGAAAACTTTCATGCGGATGTACGGCATGTTAGTCCATGCAAAACCTTGGTATTCAGGATCAGAAGCACGTGTGTACCGACTGTAAAACTCATTGTGGAGGTTTGTGCTCTTTCTCTCTTGAACACTTCTTGTTAATATATCCTCCTATTTCTATGAGTGTGTGGTATAGGGCCCTGTTTTATCCCTCTAGCTTTATATGACTTGTTTGTGTGTCTACATCAAATAAATTCTACCCGGTAGAGCTTATAAAGTTGTTTGGATTCAACCAAAATAAGTTTTTTAAACTGAAGTACACTGTAAAAAAGGCTAGTTGTTTTAACTTGAAAAAGTTAGCGTCAGGACTGCCTTAAAATTTTAAGTTACCTGAATTTAGAAATTTAAGTTCAGTTGAATTAAGAAGGGTTCAGATCAAGTGAACTTCTGAAGTTCAGTAAACTTGCTATAAAGTCAGCTCTACTTGAATTATTTAGTTTAACAAACTTCTAAAAGCAATCTAATTCCAATAGTATTTTTTATACCAACACAGTAATTAAACTTCTTTAAACTACAGTTTTGAAGGTAAAACAACTTGATCTTGATAAGGGAATTGCTAAAGTATTGAATCATTAAGCTGAATCTTTAAAAACATCATCTTCTCATCCCTATCCTCGGCTGAAGGAAATGTCTGTAATGCTTGTTTGATTTTCTCTGTAATTAGAAGTTCTCCAAAGATCATTAAAAGGCACTTTTTAGGCCACTCTAAACAAAGAAACACAACATGACGCACATTTGCTGTCCTGTTTACTATAACTTATTGCACTCGCACATACATCTCCAATTTGAGCACATGCGGTGAAACAAGAGTAAGCAGGAGCTAATCATTCAGCACACATATTGTACTTTGTATTTTCTTTTTTACACGAAAAAAGAGTATAATCCCTCATCTGAAAACAATCAAAAGTTCAATTGTTTGGGTCCTGTTTACTCTGTATGAGGTGTTTATATGGGACATTTTATTCTGTTTGCTTTAAGAGCAATTATAATCAGAATGCCAGGCTCCATGTAATTGTGCACTCATAAATAATTTAGCAAAACTAAACATTTTTCGCTCTCTGAAAATGTGGTAAAGCTTGACTGAGCAGTCCCCTCAGCTCTTTAAACAAACTTCAACAATCAACAACAATGGGCTGTCTCTTGTGAAACATGCCGCTGAACATTAACTGAGAGAAAAGGGTGGACAGAAATTAATGATGATGTTCAATAACCCACAATCGACATCCTTTACAAAGACAAACTGTAGTAAATAAAACAATCCCGCTTTTGTTTTTAACTTCAGGAAACAAACTCGTCTCTGATTTCAGCATTAGTGGGAACTTTCGTCTTAATTTATCGATCTGGATTCGGTCCAGGCTCGCTCAGCTCCACCTTTCTTTACTTCCTTTCTTCTCGTTCGGGAGGATGAATGTCTGCAGTTTAAGCCCGAAGACGTTTAATTTTCCTCCGCAGCATGCGAAGTAAGTTTCCACAGAAACCCGCAGTTATGTCGCTCGGAGTATTTGATAACCCGGTGAGGTATTGTGGTAAGAATAGGTCACATACCCCTCATCGTTCCTCCTCTTCCTCATCCTGCTCCTCCTCCTCTCTTATTTTCTCTCGATGCAGACACATCCATTCTTCTTTAATTCTTATCTCTGCTCATCCTCGTCTCCACACTCGTCTTTTTTCTGCCTTTAATATCTGCCCTCCTCTCTATCATCATCTCATCTCCTTGACCTTCTACATCTCTCTCTCTCTTTCTGTCTGTGTCTCTCTGTCATCATCATTACAGGCTTGATTACCTGTCATTATGGCTCATTAGGGGCCTATCAGTGTGGCGGCAGGCGGGGGGGAGGGAGGGGAGAGAGGGTACCTGTCAACACACCCAACTCATGCGCACTAACGCACACACATCACTTCCCGTTGAGGCTCACCCATCCAATGTGGTCCATTCATAGGGCTGGTTTTGGGTCAAGAGTGTGTGTAGGATGATGTAGGTGTGTGTGTGTGCCTGTCCTTTTATGCTTGGTTTGAGCATGTATCTGAGGTGTCTGACTCTGTATTTTATTGTGCTTTTCCTTTTTCAAAAAGCCAAGAGCATTAAAGCATTTTCAGTCAACGTCAATGAGAGTCAAACAGATCTCAACATCTCCCTCTTCTTTTTGTCATAATCTCTTCTTTGAATTCAACTCTACACTTCCATTTCCTAAACGCTGTCTCTCTTATTTACCATTCTTGTCATAGCTTCTTTGTTCATGCCCTCCTATTTTTACTCCTTTTTCTTTCCTTTTGAGCTCGATCTACGCTTTCCAAAATCCGGCCACCTTTTTGACACCCAATCCCACAGGCACCTTCATCAAAATTAATCGAAATGTGGTTTGCTTTCGTGGAGAGTTTGGTTTGTTTGGGCTAGTGTGAGCTCCTGAGCTCCTCTGGTGCAGACCAAAGAACTGAACTCTGATCTGCCAACAAACAGGGCAATGATTTCTCTGTTGATAAAAAACAACTCAATGGTCTCCTCCCCAGTCGTCCATGTTGCTGTCTAGCTCACCAGTGTCCGCCCCTCCTCTGAACTTGAGGCGGATGCTCTTTTGTTCTTAGGAAGTCTGCAGCGCTGCTTCCAGGTAGCATCGATACTCTTCTATAAGATCACGAACACAAAGCCTCTTTTTAGGAGTAGAAGTTGGAGTATCCCTTAAATAATGAAAACAGATTATCATCAATATTAGATGATGAATAATGTGTTATGTGCTGTTGATCATTGATTTCGTTACTGTTGTCCATACTGTAAATATAATGAATATTTCACTAAAGCTTGATTTGAAGAAAATCGTGACTCGAACTGAAATTGTAATATCTGCCAGAAAATCGCAATTAGATATTTTCCTGAAATCGTTCAGCCTTGGTTTGGACTGGCTAAGGGCCCATTTACACGACAATGAAAAGGCCAATACCAGAGAGTTTTTGTTTGCATTTTCACCTTCTGTTTACACAAAAACAACACCTGAATCCACAACCTTTTGAAATCAGGGTCCAGAGTAAAAAGTTTTGAAAGCGGTTTGGCATCTGTCTCTGAAGATGAAGGCATCTATCAACAACAACAACAGTTATGGACGACTACCGAGCAATATGTGTGCTGCTCACTGTGCCCAGTTTGTTATGCAGTCAAAAATATCCAGACACTTTGTGTGTCCACTTGCCATTGTTCTTGTGAAAAGTCTTTCATCACCTTAAAGCATACGCGTGTTGTAACACCACTGTTTTACTACAAAGCTACATCGCCGCCAACTAGCCTGGCATGCACGCTACAGCATTTTCAGCCATTCTTGCAGATCCGTGTGAACGAACATCATTTCCACATAGTCTCCATGTGACACTTTTGAAAACACAAAGGAAAAAAACTTTTCATTTCTGGTGACAATGTTGTCGTGTAAATGGGCCCTAGAGGCAGTTGCTCTTTTAGTCTTGGAAAGTCTGCAGCGTTGCTTCCCAGTAGGCCCTGCGCTCGTCCTAAAGCTCCTTGGAAGCCTTGGACTGGCTTAGACAATCCCTCTGCTCAAGAATCTTCAACCACCTCTTCAGATCCTTTTTGGTTATCTTGATTTGGTCTGAGCTGAGCAGAGTGGGAAGCAGCTGGTTTGCTTCCAAGAAGGTGAGAGTTTGGTTTGGGGTGGATGTAAAAGCCACCTGAACCAGGCAAGGCCCAATCAGGCAAGAGAACAAAAAGGAAGAGAATTGTAGCTTGGATTTGGCCAGATATCACCACAGAAATGCTAATGCAGCAAATGTTAGCATTGCTAGCCCCAGCTCTCTTAAACAGTTGATGTCTACAAATTTGCACACAATATGTTGACATGTGACAATGCAAGTGCCATCCAAAGCTGCCTAAATGCAGATTTATCTCTATTTAATGGCAAATGCTACTTCTGAACTGCTTCATGCTGAACAATGTTATTACTCTGCTGGTTGCGTATACTGGCTCATAATACATAGATGGGCCAGATGACAGGAACTAATAGTGCAAGTACTGCCCCAACTAATGGCAGGAGGCTAGATTGACTTTTTTTTTTGTTTTGATCCCTTTCACGTGTGCTAACACTATCATGACAATGTAACACCAAAAAATAAATTAATAAATGAGACAATAAAAGAAAAGAAAATTCAAATAATCAAATTAAACATAAAGAAGTCCTATCTGCATACCTTCTACCTTTACTTCAGTTGTAACTCGCAAGTGCTTTTATATACAATCAGAGCAACACAATCAAAAGTCCCCCTAAGGGCATTTAGGGTCTGTCCCAATTGTACTTCTTAGCCCTTGTCTAACCCCTTACCCCTTGGTTTTGCGCATTCACGTCGAGTGAAGTGGTGTCCCAATACTCTGTGGGGCTAAGGGGAAGGGCTAAGACCAAGGGCTACATAGCCCTCAAAATGAAGACAGACCAGGAGCAAGCTTGAAACCAAGGTTTAAGAGAATTTCCCACAATACACCGCACCCGCCGATACGTAGCAGAGCGTAGACAGAGGGAAGCTCTTAATTATAAGTAATTATTTTGTCATCAAGTCAACATTAATCATGTTTTTAGTTGTTGGTCACATTTTAAAATTTCTCTTTATAACAAGCTAGCTTTAACGGCCGTGGCTACAGTTATCGTCGAATCTGCTTACGTCACAGCCAGCGAGTGGCTCCGGGTGATGACGTAGTGGGAATCAAGTGGGGTCTTGTTTCTCAGCTATGTTTTTCACCCTTTCCCCTTGGCCCTCAAACCAGAGGGCTAGGGGGAAGGGGGAAGACAAAGTGGAAGGGCTAAGGGCTAGAATTGGGATTCACCCTTAATCTCTGTCTCTTGTGTCCTCAGGGCTGGGAGGAGAGCTGCGACGCTGCTGTTTCTCACCTCCTGAGGACCTGCCTCTCTCGGAGCCCAAAGGATCAGGCCACATCTCTGGCTCAGACAGGAAGTCCCGTGCTGGGCCTCCCCTCTGATACGACCCGTCTGAAGAAGCACATCACCCTGTTGTGTGAACGTATCGGCAAAGGAGGCCGCCTCACTCTGGCCTCTGAGGCAAACGTCCAGGTCCCTGCCCAAGTCCAGAACCTAGCAGCTCCAGGTCAGTTTTATTGGGTGTTTACTGATCATGTAATCATCACAGATTCACTAAAATAACCTTAAAACTTAATGCGGAGGGAAGAGTGGTCCTGAGATATTAGGATCATAGTTTTGGAAAGGGCATAAAATTGATTTCAGTGACGTCAACTGTAGTTCAGCTCTACTAGTACTCAAATTTGGAGTACATGTACTCAGTTTTGGTCAAGTAGTGCACAAGCAGACTTTACTAGAAAAGCAAAAAGTATCACTACTGCAGGTAGACTGTTTTGGGTCTACTAGTCCTACTAGTTCCCTGGTTGCTGTCACCAGTTACTTGCTCTGAAACAAATTTACAATTTAAGATAACATCCGCTGAAGTCAAATTCCTTGTATGTGTTGCTTACTTGGCAATAAAAACTGATTCAACAAGAGTTTGAAAGTACAGACAGAAAAGATTGATCAAGAGCAGTGAGGACTCAAATCTGCTTGGTTCAATCATCAATTTATTCAAATTTTAACTTAGAGTTAAAGCTCCTAACTAACTATCTTACCCTTTAGAACTCTTTTTGTTTGTAGTTCAACAAAAGAAAACGACTGAAACAAAAGTTGGGTGGAGTTAATGAGCACCTTAAAGTAGACATTACATCTAAGCTTTACAGCCTGCATGCGTGTGTGTTTGTGAGTGTGTGTACATCCCCTGGTGAAGATTTAAGGCCTCATCAGGCAAAAACATGAAGCCCATTCAACACTTACTGGATACACACTCAGACATACACACTTAAAGAAAAAATCTGCATCAAACACACACTGATGACACACTCTGTCTTTGTACTCGTTAACGACACAGTGCAGACACACTCATAAAAACACAGTGTACAGTAGAGCTCTCAGGAACACACACTCATAAAATTACGCACACACACACTCTTACATCTACACACCGTACGGATCATTTAGTTTTGGCTCAGGTTTACAGAGGTCCTCCTGACAAGATCATCAATTACAGCCTGTTTCCTCTTCCTCTTTAGCTTTACTTTCACGTTCCCATGTTCGCTTCACTCTAGATTCAGTGCAGCAAGTAACACAACTTCTTGTGCCTTTAGAATGTCATAGTTTGCAGCGAGTTACCACAACAGCTTCTTATATAAGATTCTTTAAAGTCAAATGCAGAGTTTTGAAGTAATTGAAAAAAACCTCAAGTGAACTTGTTTTAAACAGTTTTAAAGGGACATACCAACATTTATTGTCTTTTTATGTCTCGCCTCACTACTGAGTCCACGACGAACAGATAGACAAGAGATGGGCAGGGCTCGCCCACCGCTAATTAGCTTCGCCCAAACACTGGGCATCAATGGGTAGTGTTAGTCTGCCTCTGCCTACAGTCATCAGCTAAACTCTTCAACAGCTCTAAAGGGTCCTGTGTGCTTCTTATGATGCTTTTTTTTCACCGTGTTATGTTCCCTACCTAATTTTAGACTAAGATAAACACTTTGTGTCGTTTTCTAAATAAAAAACATACAAAACTAAAGGGCAGGGTAAACCACGATGATCATGCTAGAAGATGAATAAGTAGATAAACAAAACATAGCACATTCGGGGTGGTTTGCACATGCCCCTTGCTGTTTAGTTGCATATGTGCTAATCTTAATATAAAGACTAATAATGTAACATAACGCAGTAATAAGAAAAAGAAGCAGAACAAGCTCACAGAACCGTTTAGATTTGCTGAAGTGATTATCTTGTGACTTTAGCCAGTCAGGCTAACACTACCCATTGACTCCCAGTGTTTGAGCTAAGCTAATTAGTAGTAGGTTAGTTTTGTCCGTCTCTTCCTTGTTACTGCATGCACAGTCAAAAGAATGGTGTCTTTCTGCTTGTCATGGACTCGGAAGTGAGGCAAGACTCGAAAAACAAAAAAATGTTAGTGTGTCCCTTTAAAACCACGTCCTGTCTTGATGCAAGTGTCCAGACTGTCTAAACTTTATCCATAAAATATAGACAACAGGTAACTATGTCAACTGCCCTTTGCATACTTATGTCATAAATGATTACAGCTCTGTTTCATTTTTAACCCACACTGGACCGTTCTTGTAGATTTCAGATTCATTGTTTAATATCTGATGTTATTATGTTCCAGAGTTAATCAGCCTTGAATGTAGAGGGTTGATTGTCTTCATTCACTTTACCTCTTGTTGGGCTGATGTTGTATTTGATATGATGTTGAAGTCTACAGAACCGATACAGCCTCAGTGTTTGAAAGTTGGTGTCAGTACATTTGGGTTATGATAACTATGTTCAAATCTGAACTTACTAGGTGGATAATCTTTGAGGATCTGAATTTAGGTTTCTTACGTTGTAGAATCATTTAAAATCCATCCTTATCCTGTTTTTTTCTTGCCACAAAAACAAAAATTGTCAGGTATTCTGTTAAAAACATAGTCAGTGCTCACAATTAATGTGTATCGGGATACATATCGTATTGTGGCCTCAGTATCGGGATATGCATCGTATGGTGGGGTCGCTGGAAATACCCAGCCCTAACGCTCATTAGATTTTCAATAAGTGCGAGTGATGCCAGTGGATATACAGTAAGCCGTTGCTGTTTGCCATTTTACCCAGTGTGTGTGTACGGGAAAGATAAAGGGAGGTAGAAGTCTATAAAACTTTAAAAGCTCATTTTAAAGTCATTATTGCAATTAGAGTACTTCGCAAAGTTCAGTGGAACAAAACTAAAGTAGTTAACGTCTATTTGTGTGTTTGAAGGAGGGGAGTGTGTTTGTGTTTATGTTTCCTTGTCATGTGGTCTTCACTTTCTGTTTTGGTCTTTTGCCCAAATTCACACACACACATGGCACACAAACTGAAACACACAGCTCTGCAGTAAACAGATGTTGGTTTTGCACCCAGCTGTAAACAAACGCACTTGTTTCCAACAACACAGACGGCAACAGTTTTCCCCTGAGACCAGATACACAACCAAACACACACACCCTCACACACACAAACACACACAGCTGGATCACGCATTTGCTTAGGACAGGGGTCAGCAAGTAGTAGCCCCCGGGTCAAACCTGGCCAACCAGTAATAATTTAATAATTTCTCATAATGTTTTAACAGGAGCAGACTGTATATTGACTGTCGCTGTCAATAAAGACAGTTAGGTGCACAGATGAGATGGACAGCAGTGGATCATCTTTATTTAAAACTCAGAAACACATCTGTATGATCCGTCACCGAGAATTCTTTTTTATCTAATTCTTGTAATTCTTTTTATTCTTTTTTATTGTGAGCTGTTAAAAGCTGCCTTCAACATGAATTTCCCTCAATATTGCAATAAATTCACAAAAATACGTGACATTACACTTCTAAAAGCTGTTTAATTGCCTAAAATCCAATTAAAGTTGTTGGTACAGTATCGAGAAACTAAATTCATCAGGTATTATTATACAAACGGTGTAAAGACGATTATATGATTTTCTTTTTTTGGGCTCTTATCCTGCACATGATGAAAACAAGTGTTGATCCCAGCTCTCTCTCTCTCTCTCTCCCTCCCTCCCGTATACTTTATTTAATGCTTGTAGAGGTAAAATCAACTAAAACTCATTATTAAAGGAAAACAACAAAGTATTTTTTTAGTTTCCATCTCTTTATAACCTCTGATTATCTTCTGGCGTGACAAATTCAAAATATTTGCCCAAATCCAGACTTAATTGCCGATCCCTGTTCTAGGACACGGCGCATTAGCTCGTCCTCAATGGGACAAAGTTGATGATTTTATCCCCAACAACAGACAATGAGAACAATATATTTATATTCATATATAAAAAAGCAAACATAAAGCCTCACAAAAAGGATTATACTAGCACTTGTAAATTTGAACTCAAACACAATTAAAATGTTTGATTTAATGAGCATGATACAAAACTCAAGCCAATTTAATCTTCTTTTTAATACAATAAAAGTATGGGGGTGCTGGATTGGCAGAGTGATTAGCAACCATGCACGTCCCATATACTCACTTCTGCCGGTCCGGGCTCGAATCCAGCCTTTGACCAGTTTGCAGTGTTGTCCCCTACTCTCTCACCCCTTTTCACAGGCCTATGCACTCTCTCTCTCTCCTATCAATAAAGGCATAAAATGCCCCAAAAAACACATAAAAAAACAACAATATTATCAATGTTGACCAGTTTTTAAAGCACAAACATATTACTTTTACCATTGTTTCCAAATATTTTTCACTAATACTTTATTTTATATTTTAACACTTCATAAACGATATTAGAGATACACTTAGAACAAAGTCATTTATTTAATAAAGCATGTACCAACAATCTAAAGTTAATAGGTCCATTTTATCACCTATCCTAATTTGTACATTATGTTGCACTGGTCACTCATGATGAATCATATTTATCAGTTGTCATGTTTCTTTATGTTTCCATTTTTTTTTTATGGCTGGTGGTCTGCATGGACCCTCACCAAAGCAGTTCAGAGACAGAGCAGAAATACCGTAAAATACCAAATAAACGCCGAGTTCCAATTAATCACTGGTTTCCAAATAAACGCCGAGTGTAGCAGTACATTTTGACAAATAGACGCCCATTCCAAATAAACGCCGGTTGTAATTTATTCGGACCCACCTGATTATAGACACTGAGTAAAGCTGATCCAGCTGCACTGCAAGGCTAGAGTAGTAGACCTATGCTGCCTCACTAACACCTTTAAAGTGATGAAACACAAAAGGTCACTTTGGGACAAGCTTTATTTAGTTTACACCCTGCCTTGCCTTCCCTGTCACGTTCGGTGCACAAATATGAGGCTCAAAAATCAAACTTCAGAAGTTAAAACAACAAAACATTTTTCTCGTTATCTCGTTTTTTGTAATTGGATTCACCTCCCCCTCTGTTTACACTAATGAAGCTCTTAAAGATGGATATGTTTACCGTCCAGCTGAAGCTCGCAGACACACAGACTACACACACATCCTCTAATCCACACACCGCCGTAGTGCACATGTGTGCGCTGCAGTTATTTTCATAGTGTTCCATTGGTAGCTGTGGTTTGGGGCCGCCGTCTATTTTGGACCTAAAGAGAGGGGAGAAGATGGGCTGCGTGTGCATGTGTAGGTTCAGAAGGAAAATCTATGGAGTAAGTGTAGGTCATGTCTTGTGTGTAATCCCGACCAGCTGTCTTTGTTCTGTCTCTGTGGGGTTCCTAAATTGAAGAGTTCTCCTCCTGCACGACGCTAAATATAAAACAGCAGAGCTATTTTAGAAAGAATCAATCATTACCTGAGGTTCATCGTTCCGTAAATCTTAAACATTAGAGGGTTGTTCATTTTCATCACGTGGTGTCACAGGGTTTCTCTGGCAGGCTGAGTCCTGTAAGTTTTACTGCAGCAGAGGAATACTTCTGATGATCAGTCCAGACCAGTCATATTTTCTGTTTTAGTTTTGGTCATTGTGCAGAAAATAGAAGATGCATTTACAAGCATCCTGTTGCCAAAGGCTGTTGCCAAATAGATGGTTTATCATGATACCAGGATTTTACTCTTTGTTTTATGTAGGACTTTTTTAAAAAACTTAAAAAAAAGCATCAATATTTGGGGAAAACAGATATAAAATAGGTATTTAAATAAATAATGTTGTTTAAAACCATTAGTGATAGATTAGTCAACCAATGATTAAAAAATATAAAAAATATTTTAAAAGATAAATAAAATTGATTCAAGTAAAATTGTAAATTATACATAATTGATCAAAAATATGTATGGTCATATTTATAATGATAAAAAGATAGATAAAATGAAGTAAAATGATTAGAAACTGGTTAATTTTTTAATTTAAAAATAACATCTACATATAGATATGTAACTGATTTTTGAAACATAGGATATATATAAAATGATGGAAAATTATAAATGATAGAATAGTTAATTAGTGGTGGTTACTGGTGCTTGTTTAAAATCTCAGCAGGATACCAGAAGTCCCATGGATGAAAGTTTAGTCGTCTTCTGCTTTAGGAGATGAAAACTGCAGGAAAATACCAGATAATCTACTAAAGCTGCACAAATGCCATGTTTGAGTACCAAGACAGCTAACTGGAGCCTTCTTCTTAAATGCAAATTACCCGCAAATTTGTAAAATATAATGTGTAAAGTAGTTGACACAACAGATCCTAGGTCAGTCAGAAGTGCTGCAAAAAATAGCAGCTTTGGCACTCACAGTATTTATGTGATTTTGACCAAAAAAACAATAAATCTTTCAGCCTCACACGAGACTGAAGCATTGATTTTTTGACGTGGATTGGTCATGAAGTGCATGGACTGTTGTGTCAGGCTGTAATTAAAAATGGACGAAATGATCTGAGAAAGAGTTTGATCAAAAAAATATTCAATAGAAGCTGAATCTAATGAAATTTGAGGGTCTGATTAACTGATTTTCCAAATGATAGATAATAAAAAGGGTAAAAACACACTTAATGGTTGTGTGCCAAGCTCTGCCAAAGCAACAAACATTTTGACAGTTTGAGGTGATTTAAGACTCGAAACAAAAGGTTGCAAAGAAGATTTCCGACTTGATTAAAAAAACACAACAGCTTCTAGAAGAATCCCACTTCCTGGTTCATGATGTGGGTTTTCAGAAGCATATGGAAATTTGTGGCCCTAACATACTGAACATGTGCATTATAAGATGTGTATGTCGAGGGGGAATTGAAATAGCTTAAAGCCCACAGCCAAATTGCTGTAGGCCACAGCAGCACAGTGTCACCCCCGTCTCTGCACCACAGCCCAGAATAAAGCAGGAATGTGCTGGTGCCTCCTCACTGCAGACCCACACAGAGCCGCCGTTTGGAAGCAGCTTCACCCTCAACCAAGCTGTCCAGAATCAGCTCCAAAAGAGGCCCCAAGAGCCCCCAGAACTGTCCTTATCTCAGCCAGAGACGGTCCCACACAGTCCCGCAATGTCCTAAACTGTCCCAAGCTGTCCCCTAATTGTTATGGACTCATCCAAGCCATCTGCATCTGTTTGCAAATTTACCCACACCCGCAAGTGTCCCATGAGCCTGGAATTGTTCTTAACAGAATAAAACTGTCACAGTCTTCCCCGGCTCTATCTGGAGTCCAGCAGAGCTGCATCAGGCTGTTTGAACTGTCTTGGGGGAGCCTCATACTTCCCTTTATTATCATAAATATGCCATTATTTCAACAAGCTGGAACAAGTCATTTCATAACAGTCCCAAAAATCTTTGCAGATGTCCTCGTAGTCTGCCAAAGTGCACCTTCAGTCGCTCCAAATGCTGCAAACATGTCCCACACTAAAAAAACACTTTAGGATACTCAGTGCTTTTGTTCAAACTGTGATTTTTCTCTCTGCTGCTTGTTGAACAGACATGTGATGAAAAATAAAGTTAGCTCTCAGGATTGTACATTTATCCATGCTCCTGCTCAAAATGTTAAGACCATTTGAAAAATTGGAACAATTTACGTTTAAAATGCGAAATAGAACTTCAAAGGCAAGAAGAAGAAATGGGAGGGACACACAAAAAAATTGAGTAAGAAATTTATTGCAAACAGCTAACCTGAAATGGGCTGTTCATCAGCTGATTGAAAGTTTAACCCTTTAAGGCCCAAGACCATAGATTATAGCCAGAAAATTTTAATTTTTTGATGCTGAAATGTTTGTTTCACTTCCTGCTAAAATCCATAAAAATCAAAATATCCATAAAATTCAGCATATAGATTTTTCACATCTCATTTGATACATTAGGTGTTTTTGGCAACTGATAATCCATTTGAGGACATTTTTATCATTTATCTGATTGTATTCAGATGTTTTTTTTTTTGCAATTTGTTGATCATATTGAGTAGATAGAGGTATTATAAAAGTATGTATCAAATATGATACAATTGGCTTTGTAGGGTTAAAACCACAGCTATAAAAAAACAAACAAAAGAAAACTCTTAGAAATAAAATGTTCGATAAAGGACTCAGTAATACATAGCTGCTTTATATTTGTTAATCACCTCAGCACAGCCTGAAGCTCCGTTGTTCCATTGAAGGAAAAAGCACCCAGATCATGATAGTTTCTCCTCCACTGGGCTGTGTGGAAATCATCTCAGGTGGATCTCCTTGTCATGTCAGTCACGTTGAAGCCATCAGGACGTCAAAGTTAACTTTTTTTCACCGGAGAATAAAACTTTCTTCCACCTTTTGATGTCCCATATTTGGTGCTCTCATGCAAACTCCAAATGAGACGTTTTGTGGCGTCGAAGGAGATGAGACCTTGAAGGCGTTTTTTGTTCTTAAACCTTCTGTCTCGCAGATGCTGTCTGATGGTTATTAGACTGCAGTTGGTACCAGTTAAAATCTTAATTTGGGCCGAGGACCGGTCTGTGTCTTGACAGACAACCAATCAGATCCTCCAGCTCAGGGCTGATGAAATTTTTTGGGTCTACCTCTTGACATTTCTGTTCCATAACCCTTCAGGATCTTTTTGAAAGTTTAAACTGACTGTCTTACTGTGCCTGACATCAGTAGCAGTGGTGTGCTGCAAAAAGCCCTTGCCTATGCAGCTCAACAAGCAACAGCTTTTTTGCCCTTGCCTTCAGGAGGTCATGACAGTGTGAATACCTGACAGAAAATGACATCAAATCCACCTTTTTGCAAAGATTTTGGCTTTGTAATGATGTGGTCTTGGGCCACACGGTGGCGCAGCAGGTAGTGCAAGTGCCTCACAGCAAGAACGGTTCGATTCCCGGGTCGGACAGTGGCCTTTCTGTGTGAAGTTTGCATGATTTCCCGTACATGTGTGGGTTCCCTCCGGGCACTACGGCTTCTTCCCACAGACCAAAAACATGCTCATTAGGTTAATTGCAGACTCTCAGAGTGTACCTGCCTCTTGCCTAGTGACAGCTGGGATAGGCTCCAGCATCTCCCGACCCCAAAAAGGATAAAGGGATATAGAAAATGAATGAATGAATGATGTGGTCTTAAACTTTTGATCATCTGATGAACAGCCTTTTTCAGTTTAGTTGTTCATTGCATAAATTGCTTACTCCTAGTTTTTTGTGTCACTTCCATTTTGTCTTTTTGCATTTCGAAACTCTACTTAGACCCTTCTTAAATTTCTCCTTCGGTAAAGGACTAAGATCAACATGGCTGAAAAAACGCCAGGATCAAGTGCTCTTTACTAGATGTCGGATTGGTCATTCAAGCTGACCCACTTGTTTTAACTAAATGGCCATAAAACACATACTTTTAGATTGTGCAGATCTTATTCCCCAAAGAGAAATGTTTTATAGAGTAGCTGGTCTACAAGATCTTTTTAACAGACTCAAAGCAGGAGCTATTTTACAGGTTTTGAAAGCGACTAGACTATTTAATTGTTTATAAGTTGTTTTTTATGGATTAAAAAAATGTCTGCCTAATTTGCTTTTGCCATGAAGATGGCCTTACTTGCCGACATTGCCTTTTTTTTTAATTGAATATAGGCCGAAAAGGAGTCAATCATTGTTTTCTGTGGGTTTTTTTTTTTGTTAAGTTTTACACAATGTCCCAACTTGATTGGAATCAGAGTTTGTAGGCTGACCTCTACTTATAACTTGACCAGAGTGTTAAATAAAGACCGGACTATAATTAAAGAAAACTCAAATACACACATTAATCGAACAGGCAGCTCTGCACTGACTTTCCTCAGAGTAGGAATGTGAAAGAGCAGCCATACAAGACACTCTGACTGTGATCTTGTACAGAGCGAGCCACTCCAGAGGTGGGCTATTTCCTTACCTGATGTTGATGTAAGGCTGAGGTTAAAACACGCACACACACACAGACCCACACATTCCCTGTGAAAATGTAAGACAGCGTTAAAAAAACCAACTGGCCTTAGAAAAACACCTGCCCAATTAAGAGCCAGGCATATCCCATTTCAAACAACTGTGAGTGAGAGTGTGCGCCGAGCCACAGGCTGCGCTCTCACCAAAGAGAACAAGATTGGCTTTAGAAAAGGCCAGGATAAATATTAGAGAGGGCTTAGGGTAATCTGCACACACACACACACACACACACACACACAACTCGAACTCAGCGACGCGGCGGGGGAGACGGAGACACACACACATTCTCAGACACCTTAAGGCAGACACGGTGGCAGACACACACACTCGCAGTCTGCCTCGCACACACGCATAAGACAAAGGGGCGGTGTGTGTCGTGCATGTCCGATGAAAGTGCCGTGAAACTGGACATTATCCTCGGGGAGGGGAGGAAATTAGGAGAAAGGGAGGGATGAAAAACGAGGAAAGGAAGGAAAGACGGATTGAAAAAAATGTGGGAAAGAAGAGCGAGGGAGGATGAGGGATGGGGGAGGAAGCAAGTCGTAAAAAGGAGGAGGGACGGAGAGAAGGGAAAGGCTGCATGATGTGAAGGAGACGAGAAGAAGGAGGCAGATATTGGGGGAGGAGACAGAGAGACAAGGGGTTCAATTCATCGGGCTCAGGAGCTCCCTAAATCCAGACTGATCCACGGGATTCTAGCTGGGATTTCATCATACACAGATGCACACACACCTCTGAACACACACTAACACTCCCAAACCACATGTTTAACATATTTATTGTAGATGTTTTAACCTCCAGTGACAATTAAAATATCCATAATAATTAACTCCACCAAGTATTTTATGTTTTCACCAGCATTTGTGCATTTGTTTCTATGTCCCTCCATCTTCGGCCAAATAACAAAAAAAGATCTCATTAGATTTTGATTGAATTAGAAGAATGCAGGAAGTGGAGCAGGTTTTTTAGATGTTTTTTTAAAGCATTTTATCGCCTTTAAGGGACGTTTCAGTGGTTTTGAAGTTGAATCAGGTTCTTGACCACAGTCAGTGAAATGACTGAAATGACTCCAAGCAGTGCTGCACCTTTAAGGAGTATAAGCTAAGGGGCCGTTTACACAAGGCCTATAACGGTCAAATCCAATAAGTTTTCATTGCGTTTTGGCCTTGCATTTACATGGGAACTCTATACCGAATGCCAGAATCCAGAGACTTTTGAAACCACGGTCCAGAGAGGACAGTTTTCAGTACGCTCTCAATGCAGCGCGGTGCAAACCAAAATCAAAGTGAAACTACTGCGTCTTTGTGCGTCCACTCACCATTGTTGTTTGTGAAAACTTTTTGTTCTTCGTACCTGTGTTGTAGCAGCGCTGCCTCTCGGCAAACCAACATCGCCATCTACTGAACCGGCACGTATACTACAGTGTTTTCATTTGTTTCAGCGTCTCCGTCTGAACGCGGATCAACTGTAATAATACTCTAATACGCAAAGGGAAAATCTTTGCATTTTATGGCACAGAGTCTCCGTGTAAACATAGCCTAAGACTTCCAGTAAGGTTCACTGCTGTTTGTGGGTGCAGTTATTTTGCATAATTGTTGTATTTTCTTAAACAAGCCACAAAACAATGCTGGATTGAATGTACGATGTTCAAAGTAAAAACAAAAAAATCAGAGCACTCTATTTTTGCGGCAGGAAGTCTCTGTGTTTGGCACTATTTTATGACGCAGCATATGTCCTTCCACCTGTACAGAAGTTTTTCTCTTTCCTCTTTTGGCCTTTCAGCTGAAGTCTGGATCTGCCAAAAATTCCTGCTGCTTAACAGAAATTTGTTGTCACTGTAAAAGATGTCAATTGTGGTCAAGTGTTGTACTCGCCGTGGATTCATATTGAGCTTGGAACAAAATGAAATACAAGTAGTGGATAAAAACAAAAGAAATTCTCCCAAAAATGTTTTAAAAGAAAGAGAAGAGTAAAGCATTGAGCTACTCTTTTAAGTGTCTTGAGAAAACATTTGCCATCTTTTGGTGATATGCAAATAAAAACTGACTGATTGAATGTTGCCCCAACAAAAAAGTCATTTCACAATATTATCATGGACTGCATTCCTAATGAATACATCACATGCTTGCTTTTCTCCAAAATAGATGCCTTTTATAAAGTATGGGACCCTTACTTAAGGCATATTGGGCCCAAGCTGTCATCGTCCTTGCTTCGTGGATTCCCCAACTCAGCTTAGCATCTGTGTGATTTAGTTTTAAGTGCTTACTGTTGAACGGGCACCTTGTGACCTTGCTGTATTTGTACACTCCTTATCAAGTCTCATTTGGATACTGCCGTGTGTTAATGCAGGGGATCAAAAAGGTTAGGACTGGATGTGAAACTTGCCACCTTAGTTTTATCCTTATCATTTTTATTATTACTGTTTGTGTTATTGTTACTATTATTATTATTATTATTATTATAACTATTTTCTGTATACTGTACCCACATGTCTAAATTGTGTCCTTTTTTAATTATTTCTTGTCATGTCTGAGCAGTTCTGTTTTATTTCTGAAAAGTTATAATAAAAATATTTTTTCAAAAGAAAAAAACAACTGACTGATTGGTTGAAATAATAATTGCATTGTAAGTTTTGCTGCTGCCCAGCTTTGAGAGGCTTTTGGCCACTTTTTTTCTATAGTCTCTATTCTGTTTTAAGTCTTATACTTTTTATTTATTTCTGTTTTTATTGTTTTTTTAATGTTGTCTTGAAAGTTCTTTATAATCCTGTTTTGAAAAGTGCTATATAAATAGTTTATTATTATTATTATTATTATTATTATTATTATTATTATTATTATTATTGTTTTAGATGTAAAATTAATGCTGAAAAAGGGGGAAATTCATGTTGAAATGTGGCTCTAACCTGATGTGTCCCCTCTCTGTGTCTGTTAGGAGGAGTAGAGCCTATCGCAGAGACGGCTGGAGACCAAGAGGAGCTCTCACAGGAGGCAGCCAAGTTCATCAAGAAGAAACAACCATCCAAGAAAGTCAAGAAAGGTAGGAGCACTAACTCTGTATTCTCTCTTTCTATTTTCACTTTTCTCAGTTCATTTCTTTCCCTTTATTTGGAGCCAAATATTTTTCTGATCACTTACTTTTGAGCAGTTTTACTTCATTGTGTCACATTAAAAAAACAACCCATGATGCATCACTGCTGCAGTTTGGCGAAAATCCTGAGCAGAGCTGCACCACTGATGTATCTGCTGTCCCTCACACTGTTGTCATCCACACAACATCAGTGTTTGTGTGATTTGTTACTTGTACATCACATCAGGACTTGTTGGATCATTGTTTGCAAAATCAGCATGGAGGGGATTGAGGGAGAGGAGGTACTGACGTTCCCCTCTGATGTTTCTGAATATACACCACAAAAGAGTTTGGAAAGGTTAATTCAATCAGTTTTTTCTTGCCTTAATATTACCGATTGATATTTTATATGTTGAGGGATGACTTGTAAGATTGTGCATTCATGGAATGAGCAACAGTGCTAATTTTGTTGACTAGTTAACTAAAAACAAGTGCACCTGGACAAAAACTAAAACTAAATTAACTGACATTTTCCTCAACAAATAAAAACTAGACTTAAATATTTGACAGAGACTTAATCCAATCAGACCTAATTTGGTCATGTAGAAAGTGGAGACAGGTTAGGAATCTATCCAATCACAGCTACTTTGGTTGTGTGGAAAGGTTGGATGAGTTCAGAGGGACATCCAATCACTGCTGCGTTCGCTTCATGGTGGGATAAGCGATCCAATCAGAGCTGCTCTCTTTATGAATTGATATATTCATGTAGAGCAGGCTCACTGTTTGTTGTCAGTTCTGGTATTGTAACTGAGATGCTCTGCCAGGTAGCCTAAATAAAATATATACATTCAAACTTTGCAAGCATTCAACAAAGAGTTATTACCTGGTTCATTTTATTTAAGTGTAAAACATGACTTCAGAAGTTTTGTAGTCTAAGTTTATTGTAGATTTCATTGACTAAAGTGTTGTGAAATATCATGTACTAAAATTAGACTAAAATTAAAGCAAGTTAAGTGACTGGATTATGATTAAAGTTATAGATGTTTAAGGAAAAAGGCTATAACTAAATTAAAAAGTGTCACTGCAGCACAGTTAAACATGTGCATAGTACCCAAAGAAATGTTCCAAAATCCTTGCAGCATTAATTGGTATCAGCCTGTGTACCATTTCTAAACTTAGGATCAAGTTTTTGGCACATTTTTTGGTTTCTACCTACTCATGTAGCTATTACTCATTCCACAAAGACACAATCCTTACAAGTTTTATATTGATGTAAAGGTGACTAATCAGAATTTCCAGTGATATACACTGTATATAAAATACAATAGTAATTGTTTTTATTTAAGAGGAGAAATAGTCAACCAAAATAACTGCTTTCTATGAGTATAGTTTGCTGTGTTGAGGGTGTCTCTTTTATTTTGCTCAGCATGATCTAATCAAGTTTTGTATACGTGTTTACATAGAAAACACACTTTCCCTCATATTTCCAACACTTAAAATTAGAGTCCTCTTAGATGATGGACCTTTCTAGCCTCTTATATCCTGGACTGTGTTTGGTAGGTGGGGGCTGGGAGAACAAGGAATTTTAGGGTGAATGAGAGTCTTAATACTAAAGAAATTTTCAAGAGACAAGAATATTGTTTCTTGAATAGAGAACATGTCAGGGTGACTGTGTTTTTAGTTTCTTAAAGTTAAATGCATTTTTGGATCTCCAGTTGTGTTGAGGGAACCACCAGGACAGCTGAGCATGCACTTTGTGAATTGCTTTCTAAGTGGAAAAATACAGAGTTGTGAATTGATCTGATTGAAGAGGGACCCGCAACAACTTCCTGCAGTTACTGTAGTGACCTTCATCTTCTTCCTGTGACATGCTTTAACCATATCTGTCATGTCTTCCATTATATGTCCATTTTTTGTAAATTTCAATCAAATATCAAACAAAATCCAACAGCAGTTTGTCATCCCCACTGTTCCTCATGTTTGTTAACACCATAGTCACAATGGACCACAACGACTTTCCTAAATTTCCGCTTTTACAGTCTGTAATCTAGTCGTTGGTGACTGAGTCTGTCAGTGTGTGGTGTTCTGTTTTGCTGATATAATTGTTTTCTACACACTCATGGACAAAACAGTTTCATCCGTCATAATGTGTGCACTTTCTGGCATTTTAGACATCAGTTACAAAGATTGTAAATCCTTTAGTGTGGGCCAAGCAGCAGGAATGACCGAGTGTGAAGTCAAAATACACACAAACAAACCTCCTGTCACAAAGAGCCTTCTGGTTTACACGGAGGACAGATCCATGTTTTATTTCGGTTTGTCTTTTCTAAACCTGCGTGGACTGATTTTCTTTGATGGGCTCTGCTTTGTGAGTGTGAGTATATCTGTGCGAGTGTGTGTTGCTGTGTTCACACTTGTGGTTAATCTACTCAGGCGTCACTGCTAATGGGAAGGGGAGGTGTAGGAGACCAAGAGGGCCACACAAGGATTTTTCCATATACACACACTGTACATACATGTAACATGCATGCATGTACACATTCATGCAGCCTCAGGTTTGGTTTCAAGAGATTATCACTTGTAAGTCCCAGCTACTATTTACAAATGAGCCTGTGAGCTAACTTAAGGTGGTTTTCACACCTACAGCGCGGCTGCTTTGTTCTGATTCAGTTGAAAAAGCTACGAATTTGCTTATTTCCTTTGGATTGTTTCATGTTTTTGTGTTTGGTTCAAGCTGAAGGGCCAAAGCTGGCTCTGCACCATCACATCACAGTCAGCATCCATATGAATTTCAGTCTAGCTGTGCATTCTGGGAAGAAAGCCAGCAAGCACAGCCATCCTGAAATGATAATTCAATAACTCCAATTCAGCTTTATTGTCATGCAATCTGTATGATGTGAAGAATCAAACACAGTTACCCAGGTCTCAGTATATGCAGAGTGAAAAAAACAAAAATGACAAGCAAAAAAATGAAAGCAATAAAATAGAGTTAACTAAAATAGTTTAAAATACAATAATGAACTAGAACGCACTAGAGAGCACAAACCTCCACCAAAGTAGCTCACATATTTCTGTTACATCTAAGCAATAGTTCCATGATAAAGTTTCCATCATAATATGATTCACTGACCCTGAAAACCTGAATCTAGCACTCAGAATCCTGTTGATATCCTTGTTAGTCAGACAGTTATTGAGCAAAAATAAATGTTTGCTAATGACTGTTACCTGGATCAACAACAAAATGTAATCATTTTGAAGTTGCACCATTACCAACATCTCCTAAAAATTTCAGCAAAATCTGTCCAGTAGTGTTTGCGTAATCTTGCTAACAAACAAACAGACAAACAAAAATAATGCCGGCAAAAAAATAACCTCCTTGGTGGAGATAAAAACAAAAGTTAAACAGATATCTTATTGACATGACCTGGAGAGTAAGGATTATTAAGTTAGTTTTTCTATATAACCCAAGAAAATGTCTTTTTTTGTATTTCCATTATAATGTGTCCTACATCTAATAGCTCATTTTATTTATGTTTTAATGTTTTAAATTGGATTAATCTGTTTGAATTGTTATCTAATTAAGCTTTAATACTTTATCCTGTACTTATTGCTCGACTCTGTGATTAATTAATCATGTTTCTTCTCTGTAATGACTGATCTGATACATAATGCTGTCTGAGGAAATCTGTTTCCATGTTGTTTTTTTTATGTCTGTCTCTATTATATGCTTTGCAAAAATGATCAATAAAGATATTCTTTAGAAAAAATGACATTTAAGTCTAAAATACAGTATTCAGAATCAGAAATACTTTGTTATTCCTCAAGGGGAAATTCTGCTGTTTCAGTTGCTTTTATACACAGTATAGCAGTAGGAATATCAAAAATGACATTAAAATAATTAAGAGCATAATAATTAAGTAAAAAGTTATACTTCAACTTCCTTATGCAGGAAAAATAAAATAATTAAAAGTGAGACTATGAACAAGGCCAAGAAATTTACATTATTAACACGGTATTAACAAATGGGTATTAGCATGGCATTTTTTCATACACAATATACAACAATAACAGCCTAACAGTAACAATAATAGTGGATCTTAATTGTTTTGTGACAAACACTGTGAATGAATTGGAGGAGTTTTGGTGCTTGTCGGTGTCTAAAGGGAAACATAGAAGACACCAGAAACACACATTGTTATATTACTTCCCCTCATTAGTTCCAATCAACACAACTGAACAAAAGAAAAAATAAAATGATCCCTCATTAGCATTGATTATCATGGGAGCCACCAATGTAATACTGTGGTTTGCACATAAAACAAGAGGAAGAAGACGGGATTAAAGAAAACAGGGGAAGTGATTTGATGAAGGCAGACGGGGCCCGTGGGAGCATCGTGTCCAGGCTTGTTCTGAATCCGCTCCTCCTCAATCAGACACAGAGAGTGAAAGGAAACAGAGGAAACTCAAAGCCTTTGTAAATAGTAATGTGGTTGTGTTAATTAATCCCTTTGGCTCTGCTCACTCTATTTACACAGCTCACTCCATAAGCAGGCATGCAGTTTGGAGTGTTTCACAAACATTAGTCCTTACAGCCCTGGAACTGACCATGCAGTGCAGCTGGATCAGCCTGATTCAATGTCTCTAGTCAGGCTGCTTTGTTTGCAAAGCTCCAGTCTGCAGTAACCATGCTCGGCCCAAAGTGGGACGGCCCAATCATTATTCTTTGGAACAGGACAAGGGGGAGCTACAAGTAGGATGACAGAGATTAGCATGGATGCTAACAGCTTTAGAAGCTGTTTTATCTAGTAAATGAAGAACAAATAACAACACTGAAAGCATTTCTACAAAGTTAGGATATTTCCCCTCCACTTGGGACATGTTTTGGTGAGTTTTTCTATAATGGAGTTCATGTTTTCTACTTTATTTGATGTTTATTGGATATGTTTTTAAAAGGTCCTGCCCATTTCTAAACACTTTCTATGGGCTAGTGAAATATATTGAATGATCCATCTGGTATGTCAGGTCACAAACCAACAAAAACTTTCTTCATTAGATATTTATGATTATGCATACTATCAACTGTCTAAAAGTTTAAATAAATAGATATGCAGATATTAAAATATCAGCAGTTATATTTTCAGTGATGTGCAAAAACTGGATGTAAAGTGGGTGGGCTTAAGCATCATGTAATACTATCTCCGCCAATAACAAAAATAAATAATAAAAGCAGAAGCAACCACTCCCACCCTGTCCTGAGATATCATCTTAACTGTGAAAGCTGTTCAAGAGCAAGAAAGTATAATGATTGATTGTGATTCTCTAAAAAATTCAAGTCATGTTTTCAGAGGCTTTAATAAGTTTGTTGACCATACCAGTGACATATATGTAGATAGAAGAGGTGGACGACGCATTGATTTCTGCTTTTCTACTTTTTAACAAAAGTGCTTTGGACAGTTGTGGTCAGTTATGTATAAGGACATTTTTATGAATATGTCAATTATGTGTCCGTGCCAATAATACAGTTTTGATGTCTGAGAAGAAAGCATTACAGTTGGAAAGTTAAACAACAGGTTGGCCCTGCAACCATGGTTCAAGAACACATTCTCCTGCAGGATGGTCAGCTATTTAGGTGCTGACCTTGGACTGTTTATATATTAAACGAAAACAATATGCTGATGCCCTTTAAAGGGATAACTCATTCTTAAATTTGTAGGGAATTTGCATTTTAGAATGGCTCATGAAGGAAGGCGAAAGTAGGTCAACCAAACAAAGCCACTGTTTATGAGTAGGTGAAGATAATACCATGATAGTAGAAGATAACATAACATAATGACGTAACAAAATGAGTCACAACAAGCACACAGTGAAAAGTTGCTGAAGAGTTTATCTGATCACTATAGACAGAGACAGGCTAATTCTACACATTGAATTCCTAAGTGGGTTTGAGTGGGTGAGTTTTACTCGTCTCTTCCTTGTTACTGCACGCACTTTCGAAAGAATGGAGTCTATTTGCTTGTCATGGACTTGGGAGTGAGGCAAGAACTGAAATCTAAAAAAGTTGGCATATCCCTTTAACAGAGGCTGCCTTACTGCACATGTCATCTCAACCAAACTTTAATTAATAGACAGAAAGGCCATGTTGAAGGCGGGATTGAAGGTTGTCTAGCTAATAGCGACTTCATGGTCCCAAAACCAGAAATTCCCAATACAGAAAATAGATGTGGTGAAAAATAATTCACCGTCCTCATAGTGAGAGCTCATAGATGAGTTACATGTACGAAGATTGAAGTTGTTTTTGGAAATTTTTCATTCAGGCTATGTTTTTTCCCTGCATACAGTCGTCTTGGTGTCAGCTTTCTGCAAACAGCCTCAAGTGGACACTCTGGGTACTACAACTTTTGACATTTCTGCATGAACCTCCAGTTTCAGACCTGGATGTTGCCTCCTGGTGCTGATGAGTCGACTAAAACCATCTTTTACAGCAATCTTTTGCATCTAGTTCAGTATTTGTCTGTATTTTCTTGTCATGGACTTGGGAGTGAGGCAAGAACTGAAATCTAAAAAAGTTGGCATATCCCTTTAACAGAGGCTGCCGTACTGCACATGTCATCTCAACCAAACTTTAATTAATAGACAGAAAGGCCATGTTGAAGGCGGGATTGAAGGTTGTCTAGCTAATAGCGACTTCATGGTCCCAAAACCAGAAATTCCCAATACAGAAAATAGATGTGGTGAAAAAGAATTCACCGTCCTCATAGTGAGAGCTCATAGATGAGTTACATGTACGAAGATTGAAGCTGTTTTTGGAAATTTTTCATTCAGGCTATGTTTTTTCCCTGCATACAGTCGTTTTGGTGTCAGCTTTCTGCAAACAGCCTCAAGTGGACACTCTGGGTACTACAACTTTTGGCATTTCTGCATGAACCTTCAGTTTCAGACCTGGATGTTGCCTCCTGGTGCTGATGGGTAGATTAAAACCATCTTTTACAGCAATCTTTTGCATCTAGTTCAGTATTTGTCTGTATTTTTTTTTTTGGTCCAGAGATTTCACACAGCAAGGAAAGTCGACGAACACACAGGGCTCCAATCATTTCATTAGGCCCAATTGAAAATGCTGTTCAGACTTCTTACATAACTATGTTGGTGCCAGAGAATTACTGCAGAGTTTCTCTGCTTAATGGTGGCAGAGTGCCAGTAAAGCCTCTGGGTGTCGTGGGCAGCTCATAACTCCCATAAAACCACCGAACAAATCAGTTCAAAGCTCTTATTTTTCAGACAAAGACACACACACCTTCCGCCTACCTGTCTGTGCCTTTAAAGTCATTAGGCGCCATGCCAAACCCCACACATCACACACACATATGAACATATACAGAGCTCTCTGTTAGAGCACACGGCAGCCTGAAAGCACATTTGGGCGACTTTAAAGGCATCAAAAGGCATCAGAGAGGGAGAGAGAGGTGAGCAGAGCCCTCTCTCTCTCTCCTTCCTCTCCTTGAAAAAGATGCATGAAAGGGAGATGAAAGGGAGAGTGTCTTCTCTTCTTTCCTGGCACTGCATCCCTCTCTGTTGTCGTGCCCCTCCCCTGCAGCCCACCTGGGATTTACAGACACCTTCCACATCACACACAGCCGGATCCATACACATACCAAACTTGCAGCACATCTTGCGTGTGCTGGGTTGTGCACCTCCAGTACTGTCTTAATTTTTTTATGGCATGGATTCAACAAGATGCTGGAAACATTCCTCAGAAACTTCAGTTCATTTTGACATGTTAACATCACAAAGTTGCTCCAGATTTGTCAGCTGCAAATCCATGACTCAAATCATCTTTTCCATAGTCCAGGGTTTTAGAAATCATCAGTGCACTGAATGGAGGAATGAACCAGTGTTAATTTTGATAGCATGATGAAATTTAACAACATTTTAGTCAACTAAATCTAATGTAACTTTATCAACTAAAATGTAAAGTGTGAAGTGTTTTGTGGAAATTTTATTCTGATGCATGCTTTCACTCGATATTTCTGTCTCACCACACACCTATGAGCTCCCATCTCACATAAACCTTCTCTTTATCAGCATTTGAGTGTTTACATTCAAATACCTTACAGGAGCAGAGTCTCACACATAGATGACTTAACTTAAGTACACATAGATCAGTCAGACAGCACACACATCTCCTTGTCCTCGGTCCACACACAGTTCTAACCAAGATATCAGCTGTTTGCGTCACATGATTTACAGTAGGCTCTGGGACTGTCCTTGGATCTACACACATCTGCACACACATTCATATCCCAGAAACACACACACACACACACACACACACACACACACACACACACACACACACACACACACACACACACACATATCCTTGAGTTTCTATAAATATGTGCCTTTCTTCTCATGTATTGAGACTTTCTCTGCAGATGATGGACCACCCATCTCTGTTCCTTTAATAGTCTCCAGTCTTGCAAGCCTCTCACGAAGGCGTCTAAAAAGGTGATACTTGGTACAAGATCCTTCATTTTTCATATTTTCCATTCTTGTGAGAAGATATACAAATTTGCGATTACAAGTGTCAGGTCATTTTTATGTGTGACCCTTAAAGCTCCGTGAGAATATACTCCTGCAGTAAGCAGCGTGCCCTGTGCATGTGACTAAGGACTAGCACAGATATTCTAATGTATACTTGTATGGTATCTGCATGTCTTAAGGCCCAAACATACCGGGGCGTACTATGAGAGAGACGAACTCCGCGCACATTGTCAGCACACATCAGAGCTTTCATAGTTGAGCGCACCGGTGCGTAGTAGTTTCTTGTGAATTTCCGTGAAACCCGACATTTCACACAATTTTTGTGCATTGTTTTACATTTCTTTGTCATGGCGTTCGAGGACATGGAAAAGGAGCTGCTCTGCCTTTCTGATTTTGCAAAGCAGTAAAATTATGAGACAGTGGTGTACACAGCTATTAAATGCCACAAGTTACGAGGGTTGGGGAGTTATGCCATGAACGACATGGATGATGAAAACCATTTATAATACCTCTGAATGTACAGTGAAAAGTTCCCAGCCCCCTGCTTTCTACACTCTGGGAGTCTCCGTTCATCGGTCAACGCTGCACAAGGTTAGTCAAGATCAAAAAATACTTTCCTAACTCTACTTAAATTTCTGTTCAGGGTCAATCTTCAGTCTTGTCAATTCCACATTTTTTCGTGTCTATTCACATAAATTCTAAATTGATTGTTCCCAGTGAAAATGTTCCTGGAATTTAGCAACCCCAGCCAGCAATGTTACAGTTGGAACCTTAAAAGTATTCAGATAGTGCAGACTAGGGCTGGACGATTATGGTAGAAATAAGAATCCAGATTATTTTAAGTGATATTGAAATCACAATTAATATACACAATTATTCATTTATTTAAAAACTTCAGTATTGATTTAAACACAACTTTAAAGAACCAGCGAGCGGCACATACAGTATTATTGATCCACATAAGTCACCCACACTCGCTGTGGCTGCACGTGGAACACAGAAGCGCTATGAAGCGCAGGAACTTGCACACATGGCACTCCACACTGTGTGGCATATTAATCGTTTTTCTTCAATTATAATGTTTTTATGATTATCAGATGGCAAAATTGAAAGCACAATCAAAATCCGGTTAATTGTCCAGCCCTTGTGCAATTTTACGTAAACTCTGTAAAATACACAATTTTGGATCACCACACGCTCTGATTGGACGGCCGAGCCTCTGCTCATGTCTGTCCTTGTTGAAGGGCTCTCTGCCAGCATTTCAAGGGAAGGTGGAAAATTAAGTAACATAGATGTCAGGATTTGACCATAGGTTTTAATGTTGGACCCAATAGCTCAAACCAGCAGGCAGGAGGAATAGTTGAACAGAATTTCTTGTGCGGAAAAACAACAACCAAAAGGCTCCAAAAAACAAACATAAGACGTCAGCGGTGGCGGGGACTCGTGGAAACACCTGGAAAGGGAGCAGAAAAAAAGATAAGTTTCCTTTGCCAAAAACACAAGATAGTAGAAAGTTCTCAAAAAACATAAGAGCGCCCATGTGCAGGGCGAAAAGGCTAAAAGCCAGACACAGGAGAACACGAGGATGAGACTAGCACCAACCGAGGTTCAGAGTGCAGTACCCCCGCGCTGGATTCCTCACAGGAGCCATCTAAAGTAGGGGAGTTGATGAGATGATGGGAGGCAGGTGTGCAGGTTGCAGAGCAGAGAAACTCCGCCCCCACGGCAGGAACAGAAAGAGAGTCTGAGAGGAAGGGGGAAAGCAGACTGCTGAGGATTTACTGAATCCTCACAATAGGCTTGGAAAACATTGACATCAGTTTGCAAATACAATAGTAAACTGCATTTCCTATAGTGACATGAAGGGGACAAAACCCTCACAGCAGCTGAGGAGGAATTAATGGGATTTCTCATTATAAAATTCAATGGGTTTTTCTTTTGTGTGACATCTATCGTAACTGATCCAGATGAAGTTTACCTTGATTATGGAGTTATATTCTATATATTATCCTCTAAATTTTGAATTAAATCCATTCAGTGATGGCAGAGATATGATTCTAATAACGTATAACCCAATGTTAACCTGTGGGATTTTTCTAAATTGTGTTAATTTTTTTTGCATTAACAAATATGTGGATCACCACCAAAGTATAATGCCTTCTTCTGTGGACCAAACCACACCTCTGGTAAACATTTTCATGTAAATCCATCCAGTAGTTTTTGCGTTATCTTGCTAATAGACGTACAAACAAACGAGGCTTAGAAAACCTCCTTGGCAGAGGTAAATATCAGCATATGGGATGTCTCCAAACATCCAATATCTTGCATCCCTTAATGTAAGAAACAGATCTTTTTTTTTCTTACTGATAGAAAGCTGCCTCTTGCACGAACACACCTGCACTCTGTATCCTTCTCCTCCTCTCAGGTGAGTGTTGATGTCAGCGGGGCGAAGGCGTTCATGTAATGAAAGTTATGACTCAGTGGGTGTTCAAAAGGCCGGAGGAGACTTGTACCAACATGGCTGAATTACACCGTCCCGCTGCGTCAGTCTGTCCGTCAGATTATAGAAACGCAGCGAACAGAGATATCAGCTTACTGTCACATACTGCGGCTGCTATTCACATCCAGCTCCTCCACACACACACACACACAGACACGCACACACACACAGCAGGCCGGCTTCCTCATCCTGAACAGGATCCTCCCGGGCCAGGGCCACGGTTTCTGACCCATGGATCTCTGCTCTGGACGTCTGTGCGTGTGTTGATGTGTGTGACAGATAGAGGTCTCTGTATTCCCAGCTCACCCCCTGTGAATAAAAACACAGACAGAAAATGAGCCCTTGTTTGGCGATTACACACACATACACGCACATGCAGGCTAAGCGTCCTTGCAGATGGAAAATGAAATATGTTGTTCATGAATCCGAGGCTGAACGCTGAACGCATGCGGCGTGTTTGCTGGAAGCAAAGTGTGCGTGTGTAAATGTTTAATGATGTTTGTGGTGTGTTAAAGTAGGTGTGGTTGTCAGAGAAGATATGAGCTTCACCTACAGGCTGTTTGAAGAGTCTAGATGTGTGTGAAGCTGTGAAGTTCTTTCTTTTTTAACATTTCACCATCCTCCAAGAAAAACTCATACACCCAAGAATGAATCCAGTAATCCAGCTTCTAGCCCTCAAGGTTTGCAAGTATAAACTTTAGTAAAGAGACCTGCTTTAATGTTACATTTTGAATGTCTTGATTTTGCTTTTTACTCCAAATTCCAGTGAAGTTGGGACGCTTTATTAGTTAAAACAGGATACAGTAATTTGTAAATCCTTTTCGACCCATATTCATTTGAATATACGACCAAGAACAGATATTTCATGTCAGATCTGGAGAGCTCTATTGTTCTTTTTTTTTGGCAGATGTTCACTCATTTTGAATTTGATGCCTGCAACACATCCCAAAGCAGTTGGGACGGGGCATGTTTACAATTGCCTTTTACAACACTCAATAAGCAATGTGGAAGCCGTACTGCAGGTCACTGCAGGTCATGATTCTGCATTCCATTTATTTTTTTAATTTTGATTTTATTGCATGATAGCTCACATTATAATTAAATGTCACTGCCGTCACATTTTGTAAAAATGGATGCTGCACATGTCAGCATGTGTGGATCAGCTTTTAACTTGTGCCATCAAAATTATGACAAAGTCATGAGGAGAAGAAGGTTTAGAAAAGTCAATCAATCATTCAGTAAGTCGGTCTTTTTTGTATAGTTCATAGCAAGTGTTTTCTCAAGGCACTTAACAACAGAGCAGGTCTGGTCTGCAGAGCTGGTCTTTTGTTGTTGGTCACCATGACTGTGTTACCTTTAACAGCACCACCGCCAACAACAACCTAAGACAGCTGTGATTGGATGTCCTGATGAACTCATCCAAACTTTCCACACAACCAAAGTAGCAGTGATTGGATATATTCCTAACTTATCCCTACATTCTACGACGGTTGTCTAGCTTGTATTGAAAATGTCAGTTAATTAAGTTTTAGTTTTTGCACTTGCTTTTACTACTTACTGTCTAGTTTTCGTCAGGGGAAAAATGTTGTAGACGAAAACTATGATGAAACTGATTAGTCGACAAATTTAACACTGCACTAAGATACACTTTCGAGACAAATTGAATATATTTTGTGGCTGGCAGATCCTGAAACCCCACCAAAAGAGTTGAGTTGCTTCAATATTATTTAAAGGATACTCTGATACAGCCCTATTGTATGCTCACATTTTGTTTTGTTCTAAAATAAGATTTCTTTTCATGCAGACAGACTTGGTGCAACATGAAAGTTCAATTAATTTCCAATATTAGCGGAACTCAAGGCATCACCGTTTAAAGCCATTACAGCTTTACAGTAAGTGCACTTGAGTATGAATATCCATCTTGCATTTGTGATGCAGCATTGTGAGTCATCTCTTTACAAATAAGCATGTGGATCAAGACTTACAGGAAATCATCTCCCTCCAGTCTCAGCAGGGGTTTGGATTCTGGGAAATTTTGGGGAAAAAGTCAGCAATTTTATGTTTTTAGATGCAGTTGCATGCTGGAATGCCACAAGAGTTGTATTTTTGCCTCATCAGGGGGTTACATGGCATTTTAATTGGTGTGGTGTGTTCACCTAATTACAGCTGGTTTCAGGCGCGTGTCCCCCCAAGTCAAACATGTCAAGTGTGTGCTCTCAAAATAAAGCAGCTTGCTTTTCTTATCCCAACTCGTCACATGTTTGCTACTTGAGTCCAACTAAGTGTCGAGTGTGTGCTCCACGCATCCAAATGTTTGTCACCCAGCCCTTAATCCAAGTCATCATCAACTGCAAAGAGCTGGAATCTTTATCTGCCACAACCTCTACTTTTACACCCACTCATTAAAAGTTCCTCCCAAATAGAACTGGCATCAGCAAGCGTGTTAGCAATTTGTCAAGTGTGTGCTCACCAAATCCAGCCTTATCAACACCTGCATGCTTTGTTTGTCATGTCTTCATAAAGTTAAAAAATAGCCAGCAGTAGGGCTGGGAAATACGATCAAAACTTCTCATATGGGTATTTTGAAGTTTTTTTTAAAATGCATTTTTTAGTGCTACAACCCCTCTTCTACCCCTCAAACAAGCTGGTTGTTGCAAACTCTACCAACATATATGCATAAAATCTCAGAAAAATGCTTGTCTTTAAGTCTCTGTGAGCTCATTTGTTATTTTTGCTCCTGCAACTAACTGATGGTGCCCTCAGAATTTGTGTCAAGCTGCAACCAAAATGTGTTGTTATTGTTATAATGAAAGCTCTTGGTCCAAAAGGTTAAACAAACTGTGTATAAACAAGTATATGAAAGAGGAAATATGTTAAATAAAATAAATCATAAAATTGCCCTGTTAAAATTGATAAGTATTTACTATTTAATGTAGCTATATTATATATGTTAATGTGTACATATTTTTATTTTATTATTTTTTTGTAGTGTATATGTATATAAGCATATCTATATGGATTATATGTTTTATAGTGTACATATGCATAATATACTTGCATAGATATACTTTTACATGACCCATGACTTTTCGAACGTGCATAAATACTTGATTTCTTTTTTTCTTTGTGTATGAATGGTATTTTCTCTATTTGTATTTCTCTGTATACATGTTCAAAACAAAAAAAAAATTTAATTAATTAAGCAAATCAAAAAAGTTCTAATTATAGCTTTTGTTGTGATAAAGTGACACATTTATCTTTGGCAAAGCCTTACAAACCACGACGAGCTGTGATCCCACATTGCTGGCTGCAGTTTATTTGCTGCTTCTATTCCATTTTAAGTCTCAGTTGTTGTTTTTTGTTGTTGTTTTTTTATGTATTTTTTGGGCATTTTGTGCCTTTATTGATAGGAGAGAGACGGTAGATAGGCTTGTGAAAGGGGGTGAGAGAGCAGGGGAAGACACTCTGCAAACTGGTCACAGGTAGGACTCGAACCCGGACTGGCAGAAGCATGTACATGGGGTGCCTGGTTGCTAACCACTCCACCAAACCAGCACCCGAAGTCTCAGTTGTTTTAATTGAAAAATAAGTTTTCATTCTTCAACATATACAGATGCAGTCGCTTTAATTTTCCCCTCCCAGCCAAATACCAGCCGAGATCCAACCAGTTACCAGCCAACTTCTCGCCAACGGGAGTGTGAACAAGGGCTTTAGGTTTTTTTTTTTTTTCTCAATTTCTGTACATAGTGGAAAATATCAGGCCAAGGGTTACATGATTTTCACATGATTGCCAGGGATTGCCAAGGTTACTGGGGAAAATTTTAGCAACCCCATCTGTACATGGCACAGAAAAGGTAAAAAAAAAATGACTGATATTTTTTTTTCTCAGTTCAAGGTGACTCTGATGTATAAACTTTTCCTACAGCAGTTTTTGCAGTAAACGCTATCACCAGATTTAATACCTGTTGTCAGGCAGATCAGTCTTACAGATGGAGCTGAGGCGTTTGTTCCTGGTCAGAAAGTGACCAGACTTTAAAATGGCCTTTTAAGGACAAAGAGGCAGTAGCTGCAAAAGAGGACTGGGTGTCTTCCAGTTTTTCTTCTGGATTACTTTCAGTACTTTAATTTTTTTATTGTTCTTTTAAACTCTTATGATTCTAAAGCATTTATTTATATCAGTGTTTGATTTTAGTTCTTGTTTCATGTGTTTAGTTTCATCTTTTGTTATTATGCCATTGTGTTTTCCCTTTTTTTAGTGTACAAGCTGCTCCAAACAAATCACCCAGAGAGGGATTAAAAAAGTGGAATATGTCCCAAAAGAAACAAATCATCTTAACCTATTTCACCTAACAGCTAACGCTACATCATAACTGTCTCTGGCCATATGTGCTCAGACTTTCCTAAAGTTGTGTATTTGATTCAGCATGGCTTTAGGAAAAGTTCTCTCTGCATTTTTAATGCCTAAAATAAATCTAAGGAACAGCTTTAAATGTTGAGGGAGCTGTCAGAGGACCTGAGGCTTGTTCTCTCTTCTGAGAGAGGTAAGTTAGAGCAGGAGCGTCAGATAGCCAAATGCCTTCTGCTAACTATTGTAACAGGAGCTGAGCAAAACTAAACATGCCAGAGTTTATTTAAAATGTAATCAAGATACTGATGGTGTGCTATGAAATATCAATGCTAACTACCACCCTGAAATGCTGCATCATCTCAGTGTATTGATATTTTTTCTTACACCCCCTAATATCAGCAGATGTTGGACTTCATGCCAGGTTTGAGGTGGTCTAACACTCAGCTGTTCTGCATCATTAAGAAAACTGACAGCTTCGTGCTTGACCACTCCTCATTTCAAGACTAACACATCTATGGGCACAAACAGGAGCATAAATTCATTTGTTAATAAAACTTGTTTAACACCAGGCATTAAAATGACAACGGCATCATGGGAAAAATACATTCCAGCAAAGTGTGTTGTGAAATACCACAAATTAGCAGAGGCCATGCCAAAGCCATTGCTTCAGTATCCTAAAGCAGTGGTTCTCTTATTCTGTGGCAGGACATACTGGTGTACATTGGGACAAGTCAAGGAATTGTTACACCAAAAGTTCTGATCATAACAGAAATTTCAGCAGTTTATGGACATTGATGCACCTTTAATACAAATGCTTGTTTTTTTGTGACTTTCAACCTTTGGGGGACACAGTCTTTAATAAAATGATAGTTTTTGGTGCCATTCCCTTTTTATTACTTCACATATTTTAAAAACTTGAGGGTTAGTCATATATTTTAATTAATTCTTATGAATTTTGTTATAAGAAAACCCATGAGAAATACAATTTGACAGGTTTCACAGGCTTTAAAGGTCCCATGTCCTGGTGTTTTTGACTGCTTAAAATTAAGTCTTTTGTGTCTTTTAAGCAAGTATTTGATTTAAGTAGGATAAAACAAAACAAAACAAATCATTTTAATAGAGGATCAGATGCAGCTCTTTTCCCCTCCTCCTCGAAAACTTTTAGATTTGAGAGGGAACAGGCATCTTTTTATGTCTATTTGTATCTATGCATATATGCGGAGCCATAAAAATGAAGAGTTTTCAGCTCTATTGTAAAGTGTCTTGAGATAACACTTGTTATGAATTGGCGCTATACAAATGAAGATTGATTGATTGATTGAACAAGTGGCTGTTGTCATAAGCTCTGCCCAAATTATGTCAGATGGGTGGGTGGAGGAGCGGTTACAGGCTGTGGAGCAGATTTTCAAAACAGTAATGTGAAGGAAATACATGGGCAGAAAACACATGTCAGTGGACGCTGTATAGCTGTTACATCCTAAACTCTAGGAAGTTAAAAACTGTTTTAAGGACATTTTCTGCAACAAGGCATAGAACAAATCTCTGTGAATGGAGAGTTTAGTAAGAGGTATCATGTTCGTTTGCTTCTCAAGCCCCTTCTTGTAATATTAAAAGCAAAGAAATAGCATTTTCAGGACGTGGGACCTTATTGTTTAAAGTAGTGGTTATGAACTGGTCTGGCTTTGGGACCCACCACTACCCCTTTATGTGCAACCCAAATCAAGGAAAATGTTCAATTTCTCAAATGTATTAAATAAAAAGATGCTGTACTTAAAATCTGATGGATCAGAATGTCACAGTTACACAAAGTAGCTAAATTATAAACCAAAATGACCTGCATGTGACAATGACAGAGAGGGAATATTCAAATTTACAATCAATTAGATGAATTTTAATTGAAACTAAAATGTGCATCTTAAGGACACAAGGCTGTGGGGCTATAAATCTGACTCTAGATGTAATAACCCTGCATCAGTTGATACATAATGAACAGCCTTTATAATCAATTAGTAGCTCTAAAACAGCCAGGACTGCCACAACACAACACAACACTTCAACTTCAACAGAGCGTTCATACTCTAACATAAAATAAAAACAGTCCTGCTACTGTGAAGTTGTTTCAAAATATCTTAAATGCATGTAGCTCTAGCAGAGTACGTGCTTGTTGAACATACAGTAAACACCTTTCTCTTAAAACAGGCGTTAATGAGCATTGAATTAGCATCACCTATTGATTAGGAGTGTGAATAGATGGCAGTCCAATGCCAAAAATATAAACACAGGATTGAAAAAGAGTCAGCAACCCATTTTTGGGCCACGACCCACCAGTTAAGATTCACTGGTTAAGTTAGAGGCCTGTGTGACGCATGCTGGAGAGGCTAAAATGCATTGAAGTTAATATGGTGTGCCTTGAGACTTTGGCTTGGTTTTAGGTGTGCCTTGAGTGAAAAAGGTCTAAAAACCTGCCCGAGAGCCAAGAGCACTAGAAATTTCATCCCTGTAAATTTATCTGAGTGGTAATGGAAGGTCATCCCTCCATCATTCTGGACTCATCTGGTTTTAATCTTTCGGTTTGTAGCTTGTCAACAACATTTTTAGGTAGCAGCATTTGCTCTCGTACCAGCACTCCAAAGCTCATGCATGCCAACAAAAGCCCCTCTGCATGGCTATCACACTATCTCCAGAGTTATTTGTTGGCCCTGGCTGTGTTGACGGAGCGCTGATGAGATACTTGGCTTTTTAATGTGGTTGTAATGTTCCGCTAATGTCTCTGCTCCAGTATTATCTGATGGGCTATTCTTAGCCAGTGGCTAATGCTGGTAGTGATTATAGACAGAGATGAGGACAATGTTCCCAAATATTGCTGCCTGGTCTGGTATCAGAGTGAGTAACGCTGAAGGCCTTGTCGAACCCTGGAATGGAAAGTTCAGGACTTTTAAGCCTTATCATAGCTGCTAAGGCCCATCAGCGACCTTGTGTCAGGATAACTCATCGATTCAGTGGGTTTAGATAGATTTAAAGGCAAATACGTGACAAAATGAGTAATCTTAAATTAAAACATACTGATGGGAAGAAATCCAGGTTTACTTTTACTGATTTGATTGAGACACTTGAGAATGACAAGGTTTAGTTCCCAGTAGGTACATTATTTTCACTGATACTAACACAAAAACAGGAGACAGGCGAGAAAGATTAATAGGAAAAGTAGGATCTGCTAAACAGGGAGACAGTTTCATAAAGAACTTCCCATTTCCCAAAACATTGATGTGCAGTATATCCTAAAGAGCAATGCAGTTGGTCTGAAATCAGCACAAATCCATTGTGAGTAAAGCACTGTGCAACATTTGGCAAAAGGAACAGAGGCAAGAAAAAAGTGTCTATTTGGTAGGAAATCAAGAGCAGATCCAGACTCATGAAGAAGAGTCATCTGCTAAAGGTGTATAAGAGGATAGAAAGATGCCAGCTACAACACAGACAAGATGAGTCCATTAGATCACTTAAAGGAACACTCCAACATTATTGTTGTTTTCGTATCTTGCCTCACTCTTGTGTCCATGACAAGTAGATGGAGACCATTTTTTTGACTGTGCGTCCAGTAACAAGGAAGAAATGGGCAAAGCTCGGCCACTGCTAGTTAGGAAGTGTTAGCCTGCCTCTGCCTACAGTCATCAGATAAACTCTTCAGCAACTTTCAGTGGTCCTGTGTGAGTCGAAAACGAGTTGAGTCTTTGAGCTGCTCATTAAATCAACAATGAGACCTGATTTGCAGTTGTGGGGGAGCCGTTTGTTTACAAAATGGCTGTCCATTGACTTTACAAAAAATGTAAAGTCAATGTACAGCCGTGATGGGGCAGGGCCAACCCTCCCACGATGCAATCTGGTCCACTTGGTTGGGGTGCTGGGTCACTTCGGTCACTAAAGTTGAAAATTTTGAACTTTTTGGGCTATATCACATGTTGTTGTGCCGCGACAGCTAATCAGGGTTGTGTGGATGTGTGACGACACTTGTGACACACTGTTTTTATTCTGGCTCACAAAGTAAGAATCCATGTCTGTGTGGGAACAATAGTGAGTAGATTAGTTCTGCTTAGATGGGACCCTACTCGAAGTGCAGCCGACAGACGATGCTGCTGCAGGGCCATCAGCTGCAGTGCTTTGTGGTTGGTAGATGAGTGAAAGGATGCAGTTGGAATAATGTCCGCAAACAATTCTATAATATGATATGATCACCGTGAAACTTGAGCAGACTTGACGTCACTTGCCAATGTGACGGTGGCCAAATGAGCTGTTTATGGACAGGCAATGTGACTTAGATGGGCGATGCGATCTCCGTTGCCAAGTCACATTCGGTGTGAAGGCAGCTTTACTCACTTCAATGTTTTAGGACTCATTCCTGTACCACACTATAAAGATTAGGGCTGAACAATTAATTACAAATTAGATTAAATCGCCATATGGCTTGTTGCAATTTTCAAATCACAGATGGTTCAATATTTTTAGCCCAAATTGTGTTGAACATTTTGGCATTGTGATGTAGTGTTTGCAATTTCATGCCTATTTTTTTTTTACCTCTATTCATACACTTTTTCCCACTTTTGGACCATTTTTACCTTTTTTTAACCCCGTTTTTACAACTTTATGTCTATTTTGCCCCCATTCATCTTTTTTGGCCACTGTCAGAACCTTTTTTGGAAATTTTACATGGTTTTTGAAATTTAATTTCAAATTTAATTCCCAATTTTGCTGCCATAATCAATTTTTCTAAGCCACTTTGGGATTTTTTTTAGCCAATTTTTCCCCTTTTTTTTTTGCAATTTCATACCTATTTTGCACCTATTTATTAACCTTTTCCGCTTTCATACCATTCTTACCCAGTTTTTACAATTTCATACCTATTTTGCTTCTGTTCTTCACTGCTCCACTTTTTCTCAAATCTTTTATCCTTAGATTAATTTAATGTCATATTGGTTTAACTGTATAAAGATCTACTGCTTATGTTTGTTTAAGAATACATAAGATGAGGAACATTAAAACAATTGCAGAGTAAATCGCAATATTGAGGGGAAAAAAATCGCAATTAGATTATTTTCTCAAATCGTTCAGCCCTAATAAAGATTCACCAAGTTTGCTGGCTGTCTAAACTGCAGGATTTCTGCTTCTATGCTGCACTCTTGCCTTTATCCACCTATAGGCTCTGACAGGGGGTTTAAGATACAATGATACCCCCCCAAAATGCTGTAAAATAAATCTAAAGTGTTGAGGTTGGAGCCTAGATGCCAAGCTGAACCCATGCAGCAGCTTCAGACAAATAAAAACGGGAGTTGTCTGACTCAACTGTAGATTATGTCTGTATGATGCAACAGGGAGTTTTATTGAGGCAGTCTAATTACCAAAGGGCGTGTTGAAATGTGTTGTAAATTGCAGCTAAGGGATAATAGAGGAGAAGGAGATGGAGCACAGAAAACCAAGGAAATTAAGGGAGGAGAGGGAGAAGTTTAGGAGCAAAGTGGAGAAGCAGGAACTATTCTGGATACGATAACCATCAACAAACCAGACGGGCTCTCCGAGGTGGAAACCCAGATGTGTGTGTGTTTGCATGTGTGTGTCCTCAGGTCATGTAACATGTGGTAAGGCGGCAGTGTTTTTGTGGTAGTGTCCATTCAGACGTTGGCTCCTCGGGGAACCTTCCAGGAGGAATGAACGCTCTTCCTCTGGGAGGCCCGTGTAGGAAGTGCAGCTTCCAGCAGGGAGGAACCGACCTTCACACCCCATGCTGCTTTTCACATTAAGGCCACGGCAGCAGTGTTATTGGATCTAACCATTAATTTGAAGTAGTTTATGGCGGCTACCATTTCTCTTCATACATTTCATGGGTCAGTGAAGCAATACAAGGTTTAGACCCCATAACTTTGAACAAAAAGTGCTCATGAGGTTTTAATATGCTGTGAACAGGGTGAGATTTTTGACTGTCACAATAACATAGTGGTTCATTCTGTCCAACCCTACAGAGGCCTAAAGGAAACATACATCCATACATTTATTTTGCCTTCCTTTTCCCTAGCAACCTTTGTTTTTTTTTGTGATTTCCAGTTTTAAACCCCCTGATCTCAGGGCAACAATGCCCATTTTGTTGTGGAAATGAAGATCTAACCTCACTAAATTTTAAATTAACATGTAATGAAGGGAAATCCAGAATTGTTACCTGGAGAAAAAAAAATGAGATGTGACTTTGGCGACAATGAGCGTCATGCCACAGCTTATGGGATGCTCTGTTTTGATGGTGTGAAATGTACAAAGCATGACTTACATGCAGGCTTTGGGCAAGTGTATTTAGTGCAAAACCAGGGACAAGGTGCAAAGGGATGGATAATGGGCTTATACATGGGTACGTTTTAGGGCATAACGTAGATAAAACCAATCAGTACACAGCAGGTTTAGTTGTTTGGTCTGAATTTCGGATGGATTGTTTAATGCCTCTCACTTTATGGTGCCACTTCAACCCAAAGAGCACAAAATCTTTATGATGTATGTTGTTGCTAATATTTAAGTGTTTTTTTTTCTTGGAAGCATCCAGAGCAAAATAAACATTCCAAAGGATGAGACGGAAACTCCAGAGTAAAGCAAAAGCAAAACCTCATCAGTTATTTATATTTCTAGTTAAAACTGTCAGAATGAGAGATGCTTGTATTTATGATAGACCTGTTTATCAAAAATTGTTAATTATTAAATAACTGGACTTTAAGAAATGTATTTTTCTCATTTTCCTTGCTTGGCTCCATTCCCCTATTGTGTTTGTTAAACACACTGGACAGCCTGTTTTATCCCCTGTTAGCATAGTTGTGTTTGAGATCAATTACTATATTCAAGCATTACAAATGTAGCCCTGTGCTTCAAGACAATCGTTATTCCTGCTTATCACATGCTATAGCGCTCAAGAATATGGCGCGCTGGGTAGTGATGCAAAATAGCCACACTGCCTCTCAGTCATGAACTTTATTTTCTTTAATTTTCTGGCACATGCTCTGATATTTAGCCACAGATGAGTGCTGCTGCATAACCCATTGCAAGGGAAACAAGCTCAGTGAAGTATGTTTTGATCTCACGGATGTATGTCAATCCTGCTAATGCGTAATCAAAACAGAAGAAACACTCTGAGCCACAAACTTTAGCCTTTAGACCAGGTTTGAAGAGGTTTAGAGCGCAGGCAATTTCTGCGTCCTCAAGTCAGAAGCACACCAGCTCTAAGCAAAGCCTGGTATCTGAAAATAATAATACCAGTGCCTCCAGCCAGTGGTTAATTAGATTGCACGTGCCAGAACAACAGTTTATCACCATATTGATATTCTCTTCCAGCCCAGTTTTAAATGCTTAAAAATGTTACAGTGTGTCTTGCTCTGACAAATAAGGGGGGTGTTCCTGACTAAGGAGGCTGAAAATACCCATCAGTTTTTATTGCATAGAAATAAGCAAAATTGTGTTGTGATCAGCTCTAAGTGAAACATTTCGAACATCAAAATGGTATTTAATTGTATAGTACTATTTCAGGCTTCAATTTTAAACCATCAGAGTCATATTTTAGCAGAGTTCATTTGTGTAAAAAAAAAAGCCTCAGGATCTAATATATAAACATCCTGAAGTATATACTTGAGCCTTAAAAGCTAATGCTTATGCTAATGCGCGCTGACATTGTAATGTTCACTCTCACTGTTCACCTGTTGTAGCAGCTACTGTTGTGGGCTGGCTAATGCATTCCTTCTTAACAGAGGTTGGCTTATGCATTCCTCCTTTGTAGTGGTTAGCAGTTAAGCTAATGTGTTTCACCGTCAAGGCTGTTAGCGGTTTGTTAATCGTCTTCAAAAAGGTTTTAGATATTTAAACGGCTTACGCTGGACTGCATTTGACTCTCTTCAAAAACTAAAGCGAGCACAGGGCAGGAAAGGCTGTTAAATAAAATAAGCAAAATCAATTGTGTTTGGATAAAAAGGTGTTCTGTATTGTTTAACTGATGGGTTTTCTTAATTTTGACTGACTGTGAACCAAACTGCACTTCCTGTCCTGCCTTTTACTCCAGCATGTGGTCACAATTTTGTTCTTTGCTGTATGATTCCTGCGAGAAAACTCATTTACTTTGAGAATTTGAAAATTGTCTGATGATTTTGAAGAAATATGTTAATGGATGTGGGACAATTGTATATTTTTAATTAATACATTAACCGATTAAAATGTTTTTAGTCTCAAATAACATCATTGAAATGAGTTGAAACAGAACTGAAAGTGACGAGGAAAGACGTCTTAACAAGCAAAATGACACAGCTTAAAGGCTGTGTTCTCATCATACACTCACTCTTACAGAGTTAAAGTTCACCATTTTGTGGCAATTAGGGGGCTGTTTCTTTCTGTAATAAAAGCCCCCTTTTGTTGCCCCACTCCCCTTGAATTCCCTCACCCTCCACCCTTCCCCCTCTTTTTTTTAACAAGGGACCTTTAATTTGGCGAGAAGGAAGCAATGAATTGTAAAGTACACTTTTCCACAAGCGGTCCGGGAGTCTCTCTTTCACTCTCTCTGTCTCTCTGACTTGTAGCAGCTGTAATGGTGGACCAATAAAGAGAAGTATGTTTTCTATCTAAGTGCCAAACTCAGCCCTAAGGTTGAGGCCATCCGTACTTAGATGTGATCTTCGTCAGTTATTGCATTTTATATTTTTTAAGAGCTGATTTTAATACGATTTTTTTGTTGCTACTACTGGTACAGAACTTGAAAAAAGTAACCCTATTGACAATATTTGTTAGAAAATCTATAGAAAAAAAACTCAAGAATTATCTGTTTAGATTTGAAGCATCACATTGGCTAGCAGGAAGGGGACAGGATCAACTCTGTATGTCAGTCAGGGCCTTTGCATGTGGACTTTTCACATCCAGGTAACCAGGTTTCCTCCCACAGACCAAAAACATGCTTGTTAAGTTGATTCCACAATGTGTGATTAGTTGTCTCATTCTACGTCAATCCTGTGATCGTCTGGTAACCTTGTCAGCTGGAGAAGGCTCCATCCATCCATCCATCTGTTAAAGAATGTGACAGACTTTATTTATAATTACTCGGCATATTCCCTGTGTTTGTATCTACAGGATGCACGATATCATCTGTTTACTATCGTTATGGGCTGATATCAGTTTAAAAAGCTAAGTATTGTGTCGACTGATATTGAAATTTGTTCAGATATTTACAGCAGATATATTTGCCACAAATATTGACCATGTATTAGCAGGGATATCATGAAATTACACAATGTCACAATATTGATGCACCTTCTCATCACTGCATGGGTACATTTAAAAATCATTTTTGCAAAACTTAAATGCTATTTTTCTTGTTTTACATCTGTCCCTTGCAAAAATATACCGTAACAATGAAAGGAACGAGGCCATTTTTGTTAAGTACAGAGCTTGGGCTCTTGATCAGAAATATTGGTAGAGGTGATAATGAATTAAAAAATTTCAGCATATTGGATATCAGCAAAAATCCAATAATTTGCATTTCTGTTTTAAAATATTTAATGGAGATTAAAATTGTATAGAGACTAACTTTATTGATCCATTTTAGCACAGCATGTAATGGGACCACAGACAGAAAAGACATTTATATGATTTAATGTAATGATGTAATGACCTGCTTAGAAATGATTTTTTTGCACTTTAATTTAGTTAAAAGTTTATAAAGCCTCACCAACATGTCCTTAACCAGCAGCTGAATGTGCCTGGTTCAGTGTCTGTAAATTAGTCAAATATATCTCGCCAATCTCCAGTTTACAACGATTGTTCTCAGTCCAAAGCAGAACTAACCAATCAGCATTCTTCAGAAGAGGAAGAGATGGGAGCTACGAGCAAGACTACAACAGGAGCATGTTAGCATAGATGCTAACAGCTTCAGGAGCAGTTTTGTCAGATCTGGATAACATTTATTCATTAAATGGAAACAACAGCAGTGAAAGAAGAAAGGATATTTTTACTCTTCTGACATGTTTTGGTTCTACAAAGTGGCTTGAGTTTTGTATTTTACCCCTCAGCAGTAACGCCGCCTTCTTCATTATCCTGTCATGAATTTGATTGATTGATCGATCGTCCAATCACATGCTGGATATGCTTTTGAAAGGCTCTGCTCCTCCCATCTTGCCTAGATAGACAAGTGGAAGCTTTTTTTTCCATTTCCTGGAAATAAGCGATATTTTTATGACATTGAACAGTCTATCGGTGATAATACATAAACCTATATGCAGGAATGAAAAAGCATAAACATGTCCAGCCTTATTTTCTTGCTTATGTTAGATACAATAATCAGCTCACCTCAGAAAATCAGTGTTTTACTTAAACGCGTCTTTTTTTTTATCAATATCATGAAGCGTACTTTCTTAAACACTCTGTTCATTCCTTTTTAAAAAATTTAGATACCCATTTGTCATCAATCATTTAAATTTGAATGCAAGAACTTTGTATTTCCCTTCTCAGTCATTAATATTTTAACATTTTCTATTGAATATCGTTGTTATTTTTCACCCTTGAATCTATTTACCTCATTGTTCTCAGCTTCAATGTTGTATTCATACCTAAAGCGTGGATCACCCAAAGATCCTCACATCACATGAATACAGGCTTCAGAGGAGCTGTGGAGCGTGTGTGTGTGTTCAGGGGGAAGTGTATGTGTGAGAGAGTTTATCAGAGGAGACGTGTCAATTAGCTGGGGGGTTCAGGAGGCAGAGCCAGAGGTCAGCGGTCAGGGCGGGGGGATTCGTCAGCTGTCACTAACTATAAAAACTTACTGTGTTCCCCTCCTCATGTGTGTGCGGAGCTGAGGGCCTCGTCGTGGGTCAGTAGCCGCCGAGCCGAGACTGAGAACACATGCTATAATACACACATCCCAGCTCGCTGTGTGTGGTGACACCCTCGTCCACCCAAAGACTGATTACACAAAGTTTGAATCAATTCTTACTCATAAAGAAAAACATTATGGTAAATGAATACTGAAAAATATTTCCAAACAAAAAAATGATGAATAAATGACACAAAGTGATCTGAGCAAGGGCAGAGACTTGGCTAACTTTAGCTGTAAAACTATTTGTATATTGTAGAGCTCATATTAAGGTCATTTTTTGTGAAATAGGCCTCTCCAAGCCTCTGACACAATGTACAAGTTTAATCTCAAGACTCTGTGACAAAACCCAATGAAGGCCTAAAGTCTTTGAGGCTAATGTTGCATAAGTCTCTTTGGCCAAGTCTTTGTTGACTCTTAAGTCTCTTTGGCCAGGTTGAAGTCACAATTAAAGTCTATGAGGCTATGTCACTTTTGTTTTTTTAAAGTCAAGTTCAAGTTAAGTTTTAAGTCTCTGAGGCCATAGACAGTTAAGTGTCTATGGCAACGTCCAAGTCTTAAGTCTCTTTGGCCGAGTCCAAATCAAGTCTTAGGACTCTGTGACCAAGTCCATTAAAGGTCTCAATTCTCTACGGCAAAGTCTTATTTATCTTTAAAGTCTCTTTGGCCAAGTTTGTCAACTCTTAAGTCTCTTTGGTCAGGCCTAAGTCACATTTAAAGTCTATGAGGCTATGTCACCTTCAGTTTTTAAGTCAAATTCAAGTTAAGTTTTAAGCCTCTGAGGCCATAGACAGTTAAGTGTCTATGGCAAAGTCCAAGTCTTAAGTGTCTTTGGCCGAGTCCAAATCAAGTCTTAGGACTCTGTGACCAAGTCCATTAAAGGTCTCAATTCTCTATGGCAAAGTCTTATTTATGTTTAAAGTCTCAGTAGCCAAGTTTAGCGACTCTTAAGTCTCTTTGGTCAGGTCCAAGTCACATTTAAAGTCTATGAGGCTAAGTCATTGCCATTTTTTAAGTCAAGTTCAAATAAAGTTTTAAATGTCATTGGCCAAGTCCGAATCAAGTGTCAAGATTCTGTGGCCAAGTGCATAACATGTCTTAATTCTAAAAGTCTTTTTGGCTAAGTCAAGTTTAGTTCTTGATCCAAGTTCAAGTAAATTTTCAAGCCTTTGATGCCATGGTCAAGTCAACCATCTGTGGCCAAGTTCCTTACAACTCTCAGGTTTCTGAGACCAAGAATTAGACAAGACTTAAGTTTCCATAACCAAGTCCTTAGTGAAGTTTAAGTATTTTAGGCTAAGTTATTGTCAGTTTTAGGTCATGTTCAAGTTGAGGTTTAAGACTTTTCTCTATGGCTAAGTCTGATTAAAATCCTAAGTCTCTTTGGAAAGCCCAATTAAAATCCCAAAGCCCAATTAAATTAAAATTAAGAACCAGAGGCAAAGTCCGCTAGTAGTATCAAGTCTTTGTGGAAGGTCTTAGTCAAGCCTGAAGTCTCGAAGACCAAGACATAAACAAGCCTCAAGTTTGTAAGGTAAAGTCCAAGTCAAGTCCCTAGGCCTTAAGGCCAAGTCAGTTACAAGCCTTCACTCTCTAAATCCAACTTTAAGTCAAGCCTTTAGTCTAAGGAAAAGCCCAAGTCAAGTCTCAAGCTGATTAAGGTAGTCATTGCATATCTTAAGTCTCTGAGACAAAGTCAGAGTCAAATCAAATAAATGACTCTAATTTTTCATTCATTAGTATTTGGGAAAAGAATACATCCAGTGAAGAGGATGGTCATACATTGTTTATCTTCTTTTGCGTCTGTTTAAGCAGAGCAAGACTTTCTGGAATCAGGGAGACTTGATAGTTGATCAAATAAAAAATGTTAATATATTGGCAGTGCTAAAAGTAGGTTTAAAATATCAGCATGTTGTACATCAGAAAAATCCTGCATCCCTTTCTGCTTCCCATGTTGACCAAACTTTTGATTGTACTTTTGTGGATTTTCCTGCCTGGAGGGGATTTTTACAGACATTTCAGGTGCTCTTCTTTTGATCAAGACATCTTTAATGAATTTAAGCCACTTATGTTTCTTTCTTTTTTTTTCTTTGTCTTTAATGTACTGATGAAGAGTTTAGTCAGCAGCACTGTAATCAATAGAAATGATGGCTAATAATTCCAATCCTTAGATCCAGCCGTTATTAAACCCTGATTATCCCTTTATGCTGCTTGCTTTAACCATTACTTACCAAAACAAAGGAACAGTTAAACCCCTCTAATGTCAGCCTGAACGATGAGCCTTAGGTCATGATTTCCAAAGTTCGCTAAGACTTTCTCCATGTCTGGAAATGAGCATTTCCTCCAGAGAGTCAAAGTGTTTTCTCTAGCAAAGCGAGAAGTGATCATTGTCGGGTCAGTTCATTCACTGCTGGCATCTGCTCAAGACAAAGTACAAACTCCAGACCACAGAGAGAGGCATTATGGGTACATAAAGCAACCTTTCCTCTCCATTCTCTCTTCTCTTTCCTGTCGTGACCTCTGTCTTTTCCTCTTCTCTCCATGAAGTCTTCGGCGTGTGCCCGGTAATACGACTGTAGAGTGTGTGTGTGTGTGTGTGTGATCACAGAGGACATGATTGGTTTCCTTCATTAGGCTACAGGCCGGGCTGCGCTCCATTCTAAATATTGGGCCATGGAAATGAGAGACATTCACGTACACACACACTCTTTGAAAGGGCAGTCCGCTAACAGGACAGGATGTTCCTCATTTCATCAGTAAAGGGTCTTCATTTCTTGGTGTCAACCGCCTGCTTTGGACTTACGAAGCTTTAATGAATACAATTATAATTATGTGGCCAGTCCTGAAGCCACATAACAGCGCATATGTATTAGTACGACCTTAAGAAACGTGCATGGATGACCTGCTACTCTTGATCTGCCTGACTCATGTGCTCTGTCCTGCATTACCTATCAGCAGAATTATAATCAACTTACCTCTCATCAGCTGTCAGTTTTAGCTTTTACATCATTGTTAGCAAGACTTTTATTGCACAGGAAGTCTAGCAAGGTCCCAGATCTCTCAGTGGCTTCAGGATGTAATGTTTTTCCTCAAGCTTGAGAAGATAAGGGAGGAGCTGAAGGGCAATTCAGAGATGTTTTTTGAAAAATGTTAACCTTTCCTGACATATTTCAACTCCTACAGACTTTACCAACAGACTGAACAAAAACTAGCATTTTTTTTATTTCTCCTCCTCCATCTTTTATTCTCCTTTTCCCCTTATTTATTTATTCAAATGTTTTGGGGGAATTTTATTTAATTTCATTTGATTCAAATTAAGTTATTTTACTTATTTATTTCTTAGTAGAAGTGTCGCTCCTCAAGGATCATGGGGGGTAGGGGTGTTGACCTGGGGAAAAAAAAATAAAAGCAGTTAGGAGTGGCAATACCAATATTCCTTTTTTTCCTATGTTCTTCATTTTGTTGGATCATTTATATATTTCACAATATCAAGAAGATTAAAATGTGAAGTTTTGTAAAATTTGCACTCTTCAATAAAGAAATTCAAACCTTTTAAACCCATTTTATGGCAGTTCAGCTCGATGCTGCTCAACAACATTCCTCTTCGGATTATATTCATGATAGATATTTATGTTAATATTAGGTTGATCTCTCTATCCATGGTTGAATTGATGATACATTCATAGTAACTATCTTAACAACCACATAGACAAGAGGTCCCTCTTAAAAATGAGATGCATCATCTCAAGTAGCTTACCTTTAATACTTTTATATTCAACAAAGACAAATATTGTGCCATGCAACTAAAATTGATTGATTGAATCTATATTCAGCAGGGACAAATGTGATGATGACAGATTTACGATCTAGGCGTCCATGGGTTTGTCGCTATCAGAAATTCTTATTTTTAGTCACTTTGTCTCTCCCTATATGGATACATCTCTGGATGTATATATGTTTCTTTACAATTATATGTATTATATGTTCATGCATATATGCATATATGTGTATAAAATGAAGAGTTTGCCTTCAGCCTACTCTATTGTAGTGCCTTGAGATAACACTTGTTATGAACTGATGACATACAAATAAAGATTGATTGATTGGCTCCACACACTAATGCATGCACACACTTTTTATCTCGCTCTGACACACTGTAATTAAAAAACAATCTTCCCTGCTCATCTCCATGACATTTGTAGACATTTCCACATTTATAACATTTCAGTTTCTTGAACTTTCCTCTCCACCTTTATCAAAACAAGACATTCACTGTGGTAGAATTCTCACTTTGTTTGTTGTGTTGCACTTGTTTTGTTCTTATATTTTAAATAACATACAGCCAAAATGTAGCACACGCTTGGTCTAACAGCTATAGAGTGGCTGGTTGGAGCTTTTACACACATCAGCCTCATGCATGCAGTGTATTTGAGCTGTTAAAGCAGGGATGGACAACTTTACTTATCAAGGGGGGCATTATTATTACCAGACAGACAGACTTTTGTCATTTAGAGACGAGAACAGCACTTTCCCAGAGTGCTCTGGTTTGGTTCAGTACAGATTAAGATGATTTGGAGCGTTAAACCCTGATCTTGTTTACGTTTCCACTGCCAGCTCTACCTTCACTTAAGGGTGGGGAATGCCTGGTGTAGATGACATCACAACAGCATGACACAGAACAATCACTCTAAACCCATGGTTTATTTGAACATGCTGCAGTATGTAATTTTCTAAGCTGCTGTTGATGATTTTTTTAGACCAGTTAACAGACTGAAGCATTTTAAGCTTGCTTTAGTTGGAAATACAGCTTAAAATGGTCAACCACATAAACAAATAGATGTTGTTTTGGTTAATTTAGAAGAAGCAAAAGGCAAACTTCATTTATCTCTCGCAGGGAATTCTTTACACTTTGTCATTGAGACATGCTTCACACACATGCACTGAAATACATTTGCACAAACAGGTCCTGCAATCAAGCATTAACCGAGGGTTGGCAGAGTAATGGATTGCTACTACCACCAGTTTAAGGGGGTTAAGGGCCTTGCTCAAGGGCACTTTGACAGTTCCAGCTACCAAACCAACTTCCAAATATGCAGGACTGTTTTTTCTCTTTAACATGCATTTTTTTAGTGTTTAATATGACTGGCAGGTATTAAGGGACTGGAGCGGCCACATGTGGTCCCCCAGCCACCTTTTGCCTTCCCCCCATGTACTATAGTGATGTAGCTGCTACTGCTGAATATAGTTCAACTGCTTCTTCCAGTGTTTTCACCTCTAAACTGCAGCTGACCTCCCAGTTCGCCAGATGCAAACAATGTAAACGCCTGTGGTTAAGCTCTTTGGGAAACACGCATTCTCATGGTATGGAACACAAACATGCTCACTGGTTAGAGCAGGAATGTGCATATTCATACACACACATGTATGTACAAACAAAACCACACACTGTTCAAAAAATGTGTGTCGCTGTTGTTCACTTTCCCCGCCGTGGACACACATTTCTTCATCACCCCCCACTTTATTTAACTATGTGCTGAGCTGGTGCTGTGCTGGCTGTCAGAGGAGGAAGAGGGTTTAACTCGGACAAAGAGGAACAAGCTCCACCCACAGGAAAAGACTGCGGAGGTGGACGCCAAACGTGACCCCTCGGCATGTCAGCGTTCGTGTTAATGTGTGTTCGGCTGTGGCAGTGTTGAGCTGATATCAAGAGCACGCACAGATGAAGATACACACAGAGAGATGCACTGCTGGTTGTTCAGCCAGGTTCAGACTAAAAGAGGGAACTCCCTCAGTCAGATAGAGGCCCTCCACGCACACACACACACAAATATACTATATACACACAGAGCTTTTTTCCATCATTTGTGGTACAGGCTGCTACGCGCCGATGTTTACGACACTGTATGTCTGTCTGGAAAGACACACAGCGGCTGTGTGTTTTTCTAAGTTTGTGTTAATGGGCGAGCGTGTGTGTCGAGGAATGGCCATTTTCTAGGAAGCCCTGAGCGCTGACGGTTGTGTGTATATCTGTGTTTGTGGTGGGTGTATGTCAAGCAGGGTTTATGTGTCATTCTGTTTATCGCTGTGTGTTTTGGAGAAAGTGTTTATGCTGTCAAATTGGTCTTTACTTCTGAAAACATGTCCTCACATGTGGATGTTTAGGGGTTTGTTGCTTCTACTTCTGTTTTTTACTAAGCCAACAGAAGTCTAAATCAGAAGATACAATAAAACTGTAGAAACCGTTCTACTCTTACTTCTTAAGTTATTAGTGACATGTTTTGTTATGACTGCTATTTCAACTTTCTTTCCCCCACTTAAATGTGCTATGAGGAGAATCTATTACCAACGACATAAAGACTTTGCTACCCATGAGCACATGCTGCGACTGTCGTAAAGCTGCGTTCCGGTAACCTCGGAACTGGGAGTGACGTCATCTCCGACTTATCGGCGTTCCAGTTGAAGTCGGAAAAAAACATGCCAATCTACCAGGCTATTGTTAGCTGTTGTTAGCACACCCTGCGTTGTTGTTCACAGATATCACATGAAGAATGTGATTATCACTATGGCAGCATTTTTGTAAATATAAGTCTAACAATACTATGTATACAGCTGATCTAGAGCGACACACCCCAGTCAGAAGTGCAAATAAATTGGTTATTACAGGAGCCAAATAACTGTTCACACTGGGGGCATCCATCTTTGATTGTAAACTCGGGGGTGGCGAGGTTTCACCGAGTTCCCAGTAGGAAATTCCGACTTCAGGGCTTCAGGGGACGTTTCCGTTGCAGTTTCCTACTTGGAACCTGGAAATTCCTACTTCTGACTACAGCTGGAACGCACCAAAAGACATGACCCATGCCAAAGCGTGTGTTTGTTGTGATGCTAATGAATGCAGCTCGGACCTTCCTCAGAACTCTGCATTGCTTTACAACTTCTTTTTTCAACAACTTACAGGATGCAAAGCGACGAGGTAATGTATCTCTCTCTAGTTACGGGGTGGTAGTTTTTGATGTGTGACAACAAGAAATTTTGGAAAACTTAATATCGTAGTTTTGTAGCCGGCTATATATCGCTACTTACATTTGGTGCTCTATTCTCTGTCTGAATAATATATATTTGCTCTAGTTTTAATTGTCTTGTTCCCGAAGTTGAGTATCAAGGCCAGTCCAGCTCTGTCCGACCCGACCGCGAAGCTAAGGAATAGCATTTATAGATAACCTATTTTGATGCCATAAAACTCATCTTAAAGTGTGTATTTCTATCAGGCATATATCTAAGAGCGAGACTTTTTTGTAATTACTTAGAAACTCCTCACAGTCCCTTTAAAGGTACAGTATGTTGATTTTGATCTCTGAAAAGTCTACATTTTTATGGAATTTGGTGTATGGAACTTTTCAGGAAGCAACCAAGACTTTTAAGAGGCAAACCACACTTTACATATTGAGCAGACAAGTTGAAATTGACGGTAGATGGTATAATTCAACTTCCATGACATATTTCACGAGGAGGTCTTTATTTGTAGGTTACGTTTTTGAGCATTTTTGTGCCTTTATTGACAGAAGAAAGAGGGACAGTGGATAAGCTTGTGAAGGGGATGAGAGAGTAGGGGTCAGACACTCTGAAAACTGGCCACAGGCTGAATTTGAACCCGGACCAGCAAAACCATGTATATAAGACATGTCTGGTTGCTTACCACTCCACCAAACCAACACCTCATGAAGAGCTCTTTTAAAGCTAAGTTTGTAAATATAACTGCCTGCCATGCTCCTGCATCCTTAAAAACCACTATGCCGAAAAGCCCAGTGTGTTCTTGTGTACCAATCGGACAATAGCACAGCTAAAAGCCTCTCTGTTGGTCTCCACCATCTGTGAATAAATGTTCCTCCAGGCCTGTCAACACAACAAAAACCAAACAACAGAGGAGAGTCCCTCTCCAAACACTCAAACCAGAGGCTTTCTGCTGTTCGGGGGGTTCATTTCACAGATTCTTTGTTGGTTCTTGCTGCTTTGGAAGCTGCTCAGACAAATTTTTGGAATCACTGAGGTTGAGATAGTTGAGGTATAATTATATGTGCGGTTCTCTGTCAAATCACTAAAATGAGCATTCCTGTGCAGTTTTTTTATGGGTCAACCACACACACAAACTCCCATGAACACACGTTTGGTCCTTGGTTGTTTTGTTGCATTATGTGTGAGAAGTTTTGTCAGCTACCAGAAAGGATGAATGAATGAGTAAATTATTTCGAGCATGTAAAAAAAGAAGGAAAACAACTTTAAAGAAAGATCATACAACTACAAATAACAATAAGTGTAAACAATTCATGTTGAGGATTTATGGTTTGGGACATCTCAAGCTGTATTGGATTGGATTAAAAAGTATCTTTCTCAACTTTCATATTTGATAAAGATGGGGCAAAAGTAAACCTGAGGACACACAACAAGGTTTTTTTTGCCAGATTATACCCATAATTCTCAGTTGGACAAAGTCTGCACCAGTCTGCGATATTGGAAACAGTTTGCATGGCTAGTTGGCAAAAAAATCTGTTAAGCAGGGTACACACAGAGAGATTTTTGGGCTGTTTTTGTCCTGACTTTCCCCCTTCCTGATAAAGGATGGCAAACGGCAGATAATCTTATGTTTTATAAGATTATTTTATACGATTATCCTGTGGTCTGAGGTGTGTTAAGAGTGAATTTGCAATATTGACAACCAAAACTCTTCATGTGTGTGGGGAGAGCCGATGACTTCCGAGTCAAGACTCAGTGAATTGTGACACGGAATGGAACGAGCCAATCAAGAAGTGAGCTGACTCAGGAACAGGGAAGCAGGTGTAAATAAAAACAAGCATGAAAACATAAAGTTTGGTGGACTTCAGTAATGGAGGACCAGCTCACATGTTCACCCTGTCTCCAGGATTTTTTCCTTAATCTTTTCTTTCTTTAGTTCAGAATTTTTCTGTCAAAAATAGTCCCAAGACCACCATTGTTCCCTCTTCTCATATGTCCTTTTCCATGTTGTGTTTCAGGTTGTTGCTATGATTCTTCTCACTTTTGTTAGATCACTTTTGATCAGGTTTCTGTTTTGGAGGACTAGATTCTAGATAAGTGGTGGGACAGAATCGTTATGTGTGTGGTGTGTTGAGATTATTGAAAGATACCACTCACAGTACGATCAAAACTGTTCTATAACTGTTCTGTTTTTTTATCTTCATGTGTGGGGTCTCTAACAGATAACACTCTCTTCAGGTTGGAAATCTTTATGTGTGTACTCAGCTTTAGTGTGTGAGGGCAACAGACCAGACCGAACTCTGTCACAGTCGATCAAACTCAATCGAAAACTTGGCCACAGTTGGGTTGTGTGAATTGACCCAACTGGAAACAATTGTTGCCAAAAGCCGTGAAAAAGAGTGGATTGGACACAGAAAGTATTGTCAGAAGATGACGGGAATTAGCTGAAATATTGAAAAAAACTGTTGCCCATGGGAGTTTGTGCGAAATTTTGATGCATTCACTGCAGTTAATTTGACGAATCGTGTAGTCTCTGATCCCACAGCAGGTAGAGTTTAGTGTGTGATCCCTACCTCTCTGTCAACATACAAAAATCTGATGAGACCAGTCTCTTCGTATGAACTTCAAGTCTTTTCAAAATCTGTTCAGGCTGTGACAGTTGTGTTGTGTCACCAGATTAAGAAGGATGAGATCCCAGAATGCACAGGAAACCATCTTAACCATGCACAACCGCATCGCACTGTTGTTCACGCTAACACAGCATTCACACACGAAATCCTCGTCTACGTTAGATTTAATCTTCACATGAACTTCTCTAAACATGCAGGTATTTTGTAGGAATGCAGGAACACACTCGGACACACTCGCTCATATCCCCTTGGGTACTCTGTCACGATTGGATGCTCACATCAAAGCTCACAATGCCTGTTATGTGTGTGGCGACAGACAGTAATTAACTGGGAACATCCCAGTGGGACCAGTACTGACTGACTCCATCAATCACAGCAACCACTGGAATGTCTGCAGGGAGCGTGCACGCTAACGCTTTCTTAACACACACATGTGCACAAGGGTGTGTTGGAGTTTCATAACTAAATATTTGTTTGTAATTAAACTTGCATAATCATGTATGGGCAATGGTGTAGAGTTTATACATGGTTTATGGGACTTAAGTGTTTTTTTGCCAAGTAATTGCTGAGCTATTCGTCAGTTTGTGGAAAAACATGTTAAAAATCAATCAGTAGATTAGCAAAGAGTTCAAAATGTTTAGTTTTTTATGTAATTGATATTGATTGATAAGTGGGGTCCATTTTCAAGCAATCAAGTACTTCCACTGCATAAACACAGATCTGAGCAAGTTTATTTGCCTGATTTCAAGTCAAAAATATCCACAATACTTATTCAAATCTCATACTCATTTGAGGAGTACAGATGGATATCGTTACATGGAATTCAAAAACAAAATAAAGCATTCAATAACTTGTAATTATGAGAAAATAACAGCCAATGGAACAAGCAATTTTTTTCTCCTTGAGGGTCTTAAAATCAAGTGTAGAAACTACCAAAGATAGCACATCTCACTTCCAAGACATTGTCTAAGTAAACTTTGTCTTGCCATGTTGGCAAATATCGTAACTCATTATAAGCAATTCATGGTTATTTTTGTTTTTAAATACTGAAATAAAATCTGTTGCTGGACATGTCAAGCAGTTTTTGGCTCACAATAAGTCCTGTGAGATTTTTAGAATTGTTATTTAATGATTAAACGTCCTTAGATTTGAGTTTTTGCAGTGTAATCAGCAACCAGGCTCCATTAGTGGTCATAAGGAAAACAGTGCCTCTGAATGACAAGAACTTGACCTTTTTTTACCCAAATTTATTCAGCTGTCTCGTTTCCCTCTCCTCTGATGTCTCCTCTCTTTTCCTCTTTGCAATAATTACAGTATAATCAACTTCTGCTTAACATTTGAGAGCTCCAATTCCATCAAGACTCACTCAGTTTCAGCTGCCATGATTCCCCATGCACAAACAAACAGAGAGAAAATGTAGTAGCACTTCCTGCAATCATCTGGTTACTGTCATTCTTTTACTGTAGAGTTCCACAAAACAACATATCCAGTGACTGAAGCCCGTATAACACTGTATTCAACACTGTAGAAGTACCACAACAAAGCCAAATTATCATTATACCTGGAGGCATTCACATTAATTCCACAAGAATGTAATATTTAAGTCAATTAAGGTGCAATTTGACTTTATGTATCCCCCTCTCATCAAGATCCTCCCCCAATACTACCTCTGGAGATGGAGCAGACGGGGGCGCACAGTTGAAATGAAAAATGTCACCAGTATTTGCTTTAATAAAACATATTTACAAAGTCTCTTGGAAACATCTTGTAGCATTTTCCTGATATCAATTACACGAGATCCCATTTAGAGATATAGCCACTTCTGTTTCCCCTCCCAGCTAAACCAACCAGTTACCAGCCAACTTTTATCCACTGGAAGTGGAAAATAGTGGGGTTCTTTTTGTTTGTGTTCGTTCTTTATTTGTTCATAGTGGCATATCCCATGCCAAACAAAATTTTCAATAATGTATCCTGTGAAATATAAGTGGTAAGGGTGGCATTTGTAACAAATATTTTACTGTAAGGTCAACTTAATTGTACAAGGCAAGGCAAGTCACTCAATACTTCACAACAAACAAGAAAAAAAAGTCGCCAAAGAAAAAATTAAGTGTACAGCCACAAATTGCTTCAGAGAAAACTGGAAGCAAATACTACAGCCTACATTAATTTAATTTTTAAAAAGGGGAACATTCATTGCCACAAATTGAAAGATCTTGTTGATTTATCTGTGGTTTTAATACTAAATGAGTTTTGGTTTTATTTGTGTAATGCAGTATTGAGCAGCACATCGTTCTGATGTTGTGGGAATGCATCATTGAAGTATAGCATTAATCTCAATGTCAACATATTTCAGGCAGTGTCCTGTGTGTTTCACGTGTTTAGTGGCACAATGAAAAAAGAGGAGTAAAATGATTCACCTTGTCATAACAGGGGATCTCATGAGAGCCATGAGGGTGAGTAGCAGACAATTGCCCAAGTACCCCCGATCCGAGTCTGAAGCAAGTCTCGAGTCATTTGATCCGAGTCTCAAGCAAGTCCCAAGTTTTTTCTGTTTTGGGCAAGTCGAGTTGAGTCACAGGTTTTGTAAAGGCAAGTCGAGTTGAGTCAAGGGTTATGACGGGTCGAGTCCCTCACCATTGTTACCCAGTCCACCCAAAAAGCACTCAGATTTTTATCTTGAAGAGAGAAACCTTATCTTCCCACACATACAACACACGTACACTCTCTTTACTAATGTTAGCTTTGCTAGCTTCATATTGACCACAGGTCGGGCTAACGTTCCTGCCATATTGACCTATGGCAGGAACGTTAGCTACCTCGCTAACATTTGCAGGTTTCACTTACTTGGCCTCATGTGGTGAATAAAGTTTGATGTTGTGCTCTCTTTTTCACTTTTCGAAGTGTTGCAGGTCGTGCACTTGGCGTGTCTTTGTTTTCCATCTGATTAAAATTCATTATATGCCAAGAAAATAATTTTGGGCATAGAAGACATAGGGGTTGCCGATTTGAAACCTGCATCCCTTTCACCCTGCCCGCTGATCATCACTGTAGCAGAAGCGGGTGTGTGGTAGGAACGTATGTGTGTAGTACTGTGTCGTGTGGGGGACAATAATAGGTGATGGACAAGTTTACTGTGAATGGAGCATCAATAAAGTGAACCTAAAAGGAAAGAGCGGCGTATATCTCCTGTCTGGCTCTTCATATAAAGCCTGATTGCGTGCAATTTTCCGAATCATGTTGTCTCAAGTCAGGTCGAGTCTGGAGACAAGTCCGAGTCGAGTCTCAAGTTTTTACCTCCAGAGTTCGAGTCGAGTTGCAAGTCGTCTCATTAACGGCTCAAGTGGACTTGAGTCCTAGTCCCTATGACTCGATTCCAATTGTCTGGTGAGCAGGTCATCGAAATGGGGCTCTTAAAGGCACATCACTGTTTTTACCTTCTCTTCATAATAACCTGATCTATATCAAAGGTCACCAAGGACAAATGTGAATATCAGGCAGTGCCAGAGAGGACCTGAACGTATTTGTCGGTGCGGCCTTGTTAAATGGGATGCTCACAAGCAGGATATATTCCTAGAAACCCCTCATCTGTTGAAAACACACACTCGCACACATAAGCAGCGACACGTTTGGTGGCGACAGACAGTAGCCAAAGGTTATTTGTGTGTGTTTGACAGAGACAGACAGGGATATGAAGGGGTTAAGCAGGGAAGTACTGGAGCCAGAGAGATTGACCCAGACATGACCCCCCTATGAGAACATGGTTTAACCCCTCTCTCACACACAAACACACACACACACACACAGTTCAGCTCATCCTGGAAAAGATGGAGAGATAAAGGCAGAGATGGTGTGGTTGGTTTTTATTGCTGGAGCTGTAATATAACATGAAATAATATCCACCATCGTTCTGTTATTTCTCCACAGAGGCACCAACATGAAGCTGCTCTGTGGGCTTCAGCAGTGATTATTAAACTAAATTAAGATTCAGTTCATGATGTTTGTGTATCTTGCTTCATTTTCTTCTCATAGCATGTTTTGTATTAAAAGGAAATAACATATGGGGACTTTATAGCTGCCAGCTATCAGCTTTAAAGTGCAATTAGTCATCAAATTATAATTGTCAAGCACAAAATAATTACAATTCAACTGTTGAACATGAAAAAACACTTTTTATGATAGCTGTCAGTCACATGAGGTTAGGAAGACAAATAGAGCTCAGGAAAGTGGTAACTATTACTTTACAAAAGAGTAGGATGCCATACTCTTCAGCTTCTACTTTCATGTTATAGTCTTATTCTGTTAATCCAGACCTAGCACGAGTAAAGCGCTTTGCCACAGTTGGCAACAGTTACAGTGGAGAGAAAAATTGTCTGTTGAACAGGCAGGAAATCTTCATCAGAGCCAGACCCATGTTGAATAGTCGTCCATCCAGGACTGTAGTCTGAGTGGGTAGAGAGAGATGCAGAGTAAGGGTCAGGTAGAGACAAAGGGACTAAATGAGAATTCATGACAGTGATAAATTATGGATGCTCTGTCACTCGGACTGAAAGATGTATCGTTTTCGGATCGAAATTGTAATTTCAGACAACGTAATCATATGATTGCCAAAGCTGCAATTTTTCGCCCACTCCTAACAAACCCCAGATCTGTTCTGTCAACTTTTTTACACATAACATGTTGCAAATTTGCAGGCAATTTGCATTTACAGAAGTGCTGGTAAGCAGGTCAACAACACAAAGCCGCTGTTTATGAGTAGAAGTTGGAGTATCCCTTAAATAATGAAAACAGATAATTTATCATCAATATTAGGTGATGAATAATGTGTTGTGTGCTTTTGATCATTGATTTCCTTAATGTTTCTATACTGTAAAAATAACGAATATTGTACTATAGCTTGATTTGAATTAAGTTGTGAATCAAATTGAAACTGCAATATCTGCAAGAGAAAATAGCAATTAGATCTTTTTCTGAAATCATTCAGCCCTACCAGTCACCATCTTATATGTCCCAGTTGAACTCTAATTTGGGAGAGGTTAGCCCCTTAAGATGCTGTGCCTAGATTTCCTGTGGGTCCTCCTCTTCATGTGGTTATAAAGGTAGTTATTATTATGTGCACTATTATTATGTATGTTATGTGGTGTGAATAGTAATGACAATCATGTGTAGAGGGCTAAGGCTGTCACTTTTTTAAAAAAATCGAAACCAATCAGCTTTCGAGTATGCACACTAATAATTAAAGTTATTCTGTTTTTAAGTATCTTTTTGTTGTTTCATCCCTATTACTCAGTCAGTTGTTTTCACCAGGAATTATTTAACTCTGAAATCAACCCCCAAAACAATTGCAGTTAAAAGGGTTTATCAGGTACGACTTAGTTTTGGATCTGGCACCTGAAAGTTGCTGTTAGCTAGCATGTAAGTAGGGGGATTAAATTTAGAGTCAAAACCTGTGATGGAAAACATGACAGTCCCAGAAAGCATGCAAGGCAAAGAATATCTTTGGTTCCCCATGGAGCTAAAATACAAAGGCAAGTACAATTTCTAAAAAAGTTAAGCCAATAATAGCATGTTTTAGGTGGAATGTAGAGGGTTGTGGAGGGCTCTCATTGGCTGGAAGTTGGCTGGTAATCAGTAGGGCTGGGTATTTCCAGCAACTTCACGATACGATACGTGTCCCGATACTAAGGCCACGATACGATACGTATCCCGATAAACATAAATTGTGAACATTGACTATGCTTTATGCAAAATTCTTGACAAGTTTAGTTTTTTCTTATAAGAAGAAAAAGAACAAGGATGAGTTTTAAGTGGTTCTACAACTTGAGAGACATAAATTCAGATCCTCAAAGATGGTAGACCTAAGTTCAAATTTAGAACATATGCTTCATTATGTAGCTTGTCTTCTACCTTGAACTGAGCCACTGTTAACATTATACAACGTGTATTTACAACAACTGTCAAAATTTTTAGGTCATATCGATTCTGTGGAATCCGTATCGATACATGTATCCCAAAGGAGTGCGATACAATATTTTGCCGTATCGATATTTTGAGCACAGGCCTAGTAATCAGCTAGTACTCTGCTGGAATTTGACAGTCACTTGGTTGGAAGGGGAAAATTGAAACTGCAGCTGTGTGTTAGTCATACCTAAATTTCAGGATTATTGCATTGTTTTAAAATCAGCCCCCAACTGACTGTCAAGTGAAAAAATGGCCCTTGTACAAATGTAGTTGATGACCCTTCTGTACAGGATGTTACTACTTGGGATGAGGGACACTTCAGAAAACAATTGTCATTTTTTTTTCTTTTTTAACCAGGTTTGTCCCATTGAGATCAACAGATCTCTTTTGCAATGGAGACATGGACAAGAAGGGCAGCTTCACACAGTTTTATCAAACACTGCACTCAGACTCAAAGTAGCCAAAGAAGTGAGGAAACAGTCCAAACAATACAGTCCATTGCTGTCATTTTGTTGCCCACTCAGATATTGAAAACCCCAAAGAGCCTGGAAAACATTACATGGTTTGCTTTTTGGTCAGGAATGCTTTAACCAATCAAGGACCCATTTATGGAGCCATTCAAGGCCCAAGCCATTTTTATGGGTAGCCCTGACACTCAGTAATTAGTACTTTACATCACACTAAAATATCATGCCTCAATTGGGCACCAATACAGCCTTTCTGTGATGCAGTGTTGTTATTTTAAAAGCCTTTCTAATGGAGGGATGAATCAAACAAATGTTCAAAATATCTGCTCGTTCCCCTCTCCGATCGCTCAAACATTTTCATGGAACTTCATGTCAGAAAAATATACAAAATGCAAATAGAGTAGCTCCACAAAGTCTACAGAATTTTGCATCAGACTGGAATAGGTCAAATTTTAATTCTTGCATTCCCTTGGATCCAAATGTGATTTCATTTTTGACATTTGTTGGTAAACTGATGGGACTTTGGGACTAAAAAAATAAGTAACACGTCCTAAACATCTGAATTTCAGGCCTCAGCAGCAAACTTAATTTCCTTAAGAAGTAACCTGAAGTGCTTTTAACTTAAATTGCTTCATGCAGCAGCCTTTAGACATACTTCTTGGCTTTCAACCAATCAGATAACAGGTCACTGCTGGTTTAAGAGCACATTGGCCGTGAACGAGCTGAAACGAGGTCCATTCATCATCGTCAGCCATTAGATTAGATTATGTCTGAGATTATGTGTGTGTGGCTGGTTGAACAAGAAAAAACGTGTGTTTGTGTGTGTGTTGAAATTGTAGTGATAACTGTGAAAGTCAGTGTGTGTCAGTATTCAAACACACATAATGGTTTGTTTTTGTTTTTGGAGCCTACACCTCATTTTGGTTTGTTTGTGTATATGGATAACCATTTTGTGTGTGTACTCAGTGTGTGTTAAGTCGCCTTGTTTGAACAAATGAGCTTCAGTTTCCAGAGTTTACCCCTCATGCATACACACAGACACACACAGACACACACTCTCAATCTCTCTCTGTGATGCGTCTCTCTCCAGGTCAGATGATCTGCAGAGCAGCAGGCGGTTGTTTATGAGCTGTGGATGAGGAGCTTGTCATTGCTGTTGTGTGTGTGAATGTTGCTTTGGTTACACGTTGGCATCGACATCAGATCACCTCTCTGAGCTGATGCTGAACCTGTGAACTTTGGAGCTGCTGACCTTTGCTCCAAAGTAGAGTGTTTAGCATGCAAATTTGAGTTGAGCACAGATAAAGCTTAATTTGGCTTATTAATTGAACTGCTGTCCTTGCATGCCCTTCAATTTATTGATGGACATTTGTAGAGCCCTACAAAATCTGTGATCACAGAATCGGGCATGGAATCACAGAATTGAACATAAAACACAGGATTCAATATGAACATGGAATATCACAGAATATCATTTTACATATCATCTTTTTTCTCTGAAGAAAAAGGAATGTATCTCTAGGGAAAATGCTCAGAGGGGGTCACTAATGATGGGGACAATGTGCGCTTCACTTCTCCTCCCCTAATTACCTCCGCCAAGGAGGTTATGCTGAACCAGGGTCTTTTTGTGTGTTTGTCTACTAAAAAAGATGTGCAAAAGCTGAAGAATGGATTGGAGTTACCATTGGACTGTATTTAAAAAAAAAAAAATCATATCTCCGACAGCACTCAATGAATTCGCTTCAAAATTAAACTCTATCATCAAAGTAAATTTCATCTGGATCCAATCCAGATTGACACCAAAAACACTGAAGTTTAGAATGAAAAATCCCATTCATTTCTCCTCAGCTGCTGTGAAGGTTCTGTCCCCTTATTGTCATTATGGGAATTGTATTTTGTTTGCAAACTCGCGTCAATGTTTTCCAAGCCAATGTCACTACATTACCAGCTTCCAATGCTAACATAGGACTTCTCTACATGGACAGACAAGAGCAGAGACTTGGCCGTCATATCGGAGTGCGTGGTGACCCAGTTACTGCCATAACTGAGCTGCTTGGTGGAGGTCTGTGCTCTCGGGGTGCTTTTCTAGTTAACGATCAAACATGTCGAAGCAGCCATGTGAGACACTGACTAATGGTCCTTTTCCATTAGCCCTGCTCTACTCTACTCGACTCTACCCGGCTCTACTCTACTCGCCTTGTGCTGCCTTTCCATTAGCCCCAGTCGCCTGCCCAACGGCGTGCAATGTCGCTGTGAACAGAGAGCGGCTCTGCGGTGACATCATTTTGAGTGCGACACAACAGTCTGTGGCTTTTTGTCACAAACCGAGTAAAAAAGGAAAGCAGAAGAAGGCTGCAGGTGGCAAGAAGAAATACCCCTTGAGAAGCACAGGAGAGTTTTGGAAGCTATCCAACAGAATGAAGCCAAGGACGAGAGCAATCAAGCTGCTAAGAAAAGACGTATGAGGGTAGGCTAATGGTAGCTACCGCTAGCATGCTAGGTTGTCGCGCTCATGACTCATCGATGACGACATTGTCTGACCAATCAGTAGCCGGCAGTCGGTGACGTCATCTTTTAGTATCGACTCAGCTCGCTTGGAACCAGAGCGGAGTAGTTACTAAAACTAGCTCGTTTTAGGAGGTACCAGGCTAGTGGAAACACGCTGCAAAGCGAGTAGAGCCGAGTAGAGTAGGGCCAAGGCGTGCTCGTGGAAAAGGGCCATAAGTTGGCAAAAAAGCTGTGAAGATCCCCAGGGCAGAGCAGTCTCCCAATGACTATTATGTGTCGGGCCATCAAATGTTCTGCAAATTTTGTCCACATACTGTTGACTGGACCTGTAAAGATACATGTGAAGATCAGTTGAAGAGTGAGTGTGTATATGTTATTACTTATTACAGGGTCTTGGATTAAAATTTGTGTGGAATACTAAAAACAGAGTCCCCAAAAAAATTAAACATAAAAAAAGGAATGTGGGAAAACTTTTATAGAGCGCTACGTTTGTCTGACTTTGCTGCACTGACATATTTTATTAAAAACTTGTCAGCTTGTCACTTTTGGGCCTTTTTCAATTTGTTTCAAAGCATCTATTTTGACCAACTTACTACAAATTCAGCGTTTTCTTGACTGATACTTTTAACTGTGGTGACACTAAAAGCACAAGGATATTTTTCCTGGTATGCAGGATCAGATCAGCAAAAAAATAGGACATGCTCATTTCAAACTCCAAAGTCATGATGCAGGGCACTCACCAGTATTTCTGTTGTTTTGTTGCTCTTTAATGGTTTTACTCCCATTTCCCTCCTTCTCTCCTCCCTCTCCTTTTTATTCCTCCCGTCTCTCCTTCCTCCCTCCATCCCAAAGCACAGAGTAAGGTCTGTGAACTTTTTACAGCGTACAGAACATAAACCTGTCGTCACACACTGTCATTACTTTGTCATCCATGGCAGCAGCACTCTTGTTTCATAATGTTGCTGTCTTTTTTCTTTTCATGTCTCTTTTCACTTCACTCACTTCCTCCTTCATTCCTTCCTCTCCTCGATGTTCGCTTTCTCCTTTTCAAAAATAATGTCATAAGTGTTCATGCACGTGCTTCTTTCATGCACACACTTGATCATTTGCATGATCCAAACTGCCTTGTGCATGCATCAAAAGCGAGCTGCACTGGAAGAGAGCTGGACTAAATCTGTGAGTTGTCAGTCTTTATAATAACAAACAGCTGGTTTACATTCATTTCATATGGGTATAATACTATTATAATCTTTGCAATATTAAAGGTTGTATTCTCTTTTTCATATGGCTATGTTAAGCTCCTTAAAATCCAGTTTTTATTAAGGATGTTTAAGGATTACGTATTTCCCCCCACCAGTCCAGTATTGCAAATGAGTTGCATCTGCCTTTTTTAACCCCTTCATTTAAGCTTTGTCATGATTACTGTTTAGGGCTGGGTTAAAAAAATCGATTTAATCGGTTTAAATAGCTTTTCCTTTAACTGGTTCATAATCGATCCATAAAATCCAAAGATCAATCTTTTAACTTGGGTAGTTTTTTCTTCTTTGGATGTGCAGAGAAGCAGCCTGTGGTATCAACCCTGCTAGTCTCGTGTGATCAGTGTTTAGCGTTGCTTTCTACTGAACAAGATCTCATGAGATGTTACTGCAAACAAACATGGTGGAAGCACTTTATGGGCACCACTGGCAAGTTTAAAAGCTGATATTTGGATGTACAGTATTTTAGATTTAACAAGTACAAAGAAAAATACAACTTGGAAAAAAAACAAGTAATATGCAGAATATGCATTAATGCATATCATTAAAATATGATTATATCTAATTGAATCGTGAATCCAATCGATTTGAGATCTTGTAATATCGAATCAAATCGATCCAGAAAATCTGAATTGATACCCAGCCCTATTATTGTAAGATAAATGTCCCTCGTCATGTTTCCTTCTCTTGTATTTATTGAAAACGTTCAATCATTTTCTTAGCATGCTTGTTGCATTTTGATTGTGATTACCAATTTTTAACGTAAGATGTGCACAAACAAGTGATTTTCTTTTTTTTGAAAGAATGTTCATTCCGTGGACAAGACACTCAAGAACAAAACAGGAAAAAGAAGATTACAAAAAATTAAAACTCCATTTATTTCAACCAAAGTCGAATAAAATATGAGCTCAGGTAGTTCATAGTGGTAGCGAGGTGCATGCAGGTAAAAGCTAGTTGTGATGTTTAAGTTAGCATGTAGGCACGCTGCGTCAGTCATGTTTCTGTGTGGAGCAGCAAAGGAAAGTCCAGTCTTATAATAAAACCAAGTGTACATGTGTACAAATGTGACGTGGAGACACTGTTACTGCTGAATGGTCAGAGTATCACCATGAGTCAGGGGTATCACAGACAGAAATGAAGCGCCTGTAGTTGCTTAATGCAGGATGTTGTTTCAATTCTGTTCCTTTCGTTTTAAGACCTAATTTCAGTGGCTCAGTATTTCTTTTATTTCTTTTCCTTTTTTTACAGTTATACTCTTTTGTCTTGTCTCTTCCTTGCTTTCCTCCCCTTTCCTTTATTTACTTTCTCACTTTCCATTCCTTTCCTTTTTTAACTGTTCTTTCATTTTCCTTCCCTTCATTTTCTTTCCTCTCCATTGACTTTTGCCTTTCCTTCATTTGCTTTTGTTGCTTCTTTTCCTTGATTTTTTTCTTTCCTTTCCTTTCCTTCCTTCCTTCCTTCCTTCCTTTCTCTTTCCCCTTTTCCTTTCCATGACTTTCTTCCCTTCCCTTTCCTTTGCTTGTTTTCCTTTCATTCAACTCCCCCATTTTTTTTCTTTCTTTCCTTTCATTGTTCTCCACTGTCTTTCCTTTTCCTTTATTTTCCTGCTATCTCCTTTCTTTTCAAATTAATTAATTCATTTCATTTCAGTTTTGTTCATTTCTTTCCCTCCCTTTTACTTGTTTTCCTCTTCTTTATCTCTGTATCTTATTTTTACTTTTCCTACTCTTTCTTTTTATTTTCCTGACCCCACTTCTGTGAGTTATTCCTTTCCTAATGATCTGTTTCCTTTTTGATTTTTGTTTCCTTTCTTTATCTTCTCTTTTCCGTGTTTCCGTTTTTTCTTTTCCGTGTTACTCTTTTCCTGTTTTTTGTAACTTTACCTTCCACCCTCAGTTTCTTTCCTTGCTCTTCTTTTCTTTTTATCTTTTCCATTTCTCTTTGATTTTTTTTCTTATTCCCCCCTCCATCTTATTGTCTTTACTTTCTTTTATGATTCTTTTCTCTTGTTTCTTCGTCTCTCTCTCATTTTATTGAAACTTTTATTGTCATTTTTTCCTCTTTCCTGTCAGGGAATATGTTAATTATGTTAATATATCTCTCCAGTGTGAGCTCACATGTCTGAAATGTATTTGAAGTTGATTTTTTTTTCTTAATTTGTCATCTGCAATCACAGACCACAGCAGTTTGGCACATTTGGATGTAGAAGTGAGTCTTTTTTAGGTGTCAGATGATTTATGTTTGTGTTTATGGAAACAGAGAGGCTCACATCCTGACATCCAGGTGTCCCACTGATGCTCAAACCTCCAACACACTGCACAGATTAAAACATCTACACAACAAATCATGTGATAAACACACCCTGTACGGAGCACGCTCTCAGAGGAGACAGTGGATGTCTTTAAGAGTCTTTGGGAGACGATGATGAGGTCATCTGGGATTTCTTGTTCCTGCCCATCCGTCTCTTCCCCACACAGATCCCATAAATAACCGCACACATGCACCGCAGAGTGTCCACGGAGAGATGAAACAGCTGAGATGAATGTGAGAGAGAAACAAAGTGTGAACAGCAGACGGATAAAAGAGAGCTGATAAGAGAGGGCGAGTCGCTGATGTCACCTCGTATAAACCAACAATGAGCGAAGAGGAGGAGAGTGGAAAGACTGTGAGCTCATTTTCTCATAACTCACTTCGAGGAGCATCAGTTCAGCCTTCGATGTTTCTGTTCTGCTCTTTTCTGCTCTTTCTGTGATTCAGCGAAAAACTGAAAACTGTCCTCAAATGGTAAAAAGATGGAACGTTTATCTGAATTCTGTTTTTCCAACCCTTTAAACTGCACACTTATGGCCTTTTTCCACTAGCCCTACTCTACTCTACTCTACTCGACTCTACCCGGCTCTACGTACAGTGTCGCTGTAAACGGAGAGCGGCTCTGCGGTGACGTCATTTTGAGCACGACACAACAGTCTGTGGCTTTTTGCCACAAACCGAGTAAAAAAGTAAAGTAGAAGAAGGCTGCAGGTGGCAGGAAGAAATACCCCTTGAGAAGCACAGGAGAGTTTTGGAAGCTATACAACAGAATGAAGCCGAGGACGAGAGCAATCGAGCTGCAAAGAAAAGACGTATGAGGGTAAGCTAATGGTAGCGACCGCTAGCATGCTAGGTCGTCTCGCTCATGGCTCATTGATGACGACATTGTCTGACCAATCAGTAGCCGGCAGTCGGTGACGTAATTTAGTATCGACTCAGCTCGCTTGAAACCACAGCGTAGTAGGAACTAAAACTAGCTTGTTTCAGGAAGTACCAGGCCAGTGGAAACACTCCGCAAATCGAGTAGAGCCGAGTAGAGTAGGGCCAAGGCGTACTAGTGGAAAAGGGCCATTATATACACTCATAAGTCATGTAAGACATTATTCAACTAATCCTAAATGCAAATAGTTAATCAGCCAATTATATGGCAGCAACCTAATGCATTACGGCATGCGGACACACTCAAAATTGCCTGCTTAAGTTAAAAATGTGCTTTAAAAAAGGACTCAAGTGACTTTGGAGGTGATGTGAATTTTCAGAATCAGAATAAATAAATACTTGATTAATCTCTTAGGGGGAATTCGGTTGTTTCTGTTGCTCTTATACACAGTATAGTAGTAGGAATATCAAATAAAGTCATTAATATAGATAAGAGCATGAAAAATTAAGTAAAAACAAATAAGTAAGAAGGTTCCAACATGCAGAATCTTTTAAGCTATATCAGCTTCTGAATGAAGTAAAACAAATAAGACAAATGAGACTGCTTGACAGTACGGTCTTTAAATAAAGAAATAACGAGATGCTGGTTTGGCGGAGTGGTTAGCAATCAGGCACGTCCCATGCTTCTGTCAGTCCAGGTTCGAAACCAGCCTGTAGCCAGTTTGCAGAGTGTCTTCCCCTACTCTCTCACCCCCTTTCACAAGCCTATCCACTGTCATTCTCTCTCTCCTATCAATGAAGGCACAAAAATGCCCAAAAAAATACATTTAAAAAGAAAGAAATAACAACTACACAGTGCCAGATCCACCCAACCTGTTCGTCAGGCCCATGTATCTGAAACACATTTCAAATGTGCAGGGATAGTCTATGTGACCCATGTTACCATAGGGCCATACTACAGCAGCAATGAGTGCCTGTCTTCATTTCAACAAGCTTGTGATCAAGTCGGAGCTTTCAAACTGAAAGTGAGAGTTGTGTCTGTCATGCCCGTCTCTCACGCTGAAGATGTTGAGCATGTTTTGGCCCAGCTCTGGCACTGTGAGGGGAGGGAGGGGAGCTCTTCTGCTACTCATCACTGTTATCGTCTAATGCCAATTACTCTGTTTTTCGTAATCATTGGAGGCCATCATTGTAATTGTAACTAAAACTTAGTTGCCCAATATTAATTAATGGCACTGATTTCTTCTAATTCCTGTCCTGAGTTTGGAAAATGATTCAACTCATTTATGACCCACAAGTTAACCTTGCACAGCAGTTGGATCCACCTGATTCATTGTCTGTAATTCATTGTCATCTTGCCAAGCTCCAAGCTACGACGATTGTGACCGTCCCAAAGTGGAATGGCTAAATCAGAGTCCTTTTGAGCAGAAAGAGGAACGAGCAAGGTGACAGCAGGAAGTGACTTCTCATACAGGGATAAGCATAGATGCTAACAGCATTTCTGACTGAAATGAAAAACAAGTACCAACACAACAAGCTGCTCCACTTTTGACATGTTCTGACAAGAGTTTGTGTTATGGAATGGCTCATGTTCTGTAGTACAGTACCTCCTACATACAACATTGTTATTTGGGCCTGTAATGAATGTTGATTGGCAGAACAATGGTCCTATCAAACACTTTCTATGAGCTCTCTCCCAAATGGACGAGTGAAATATATTGAACGAACTCTATGGTGTTCCAGGTCACCCACAAATATCACATCCTGTAGATACATTAAAGGTGCTATGAGTAGAATCTATTTCCAGCGACATAAAGACTCTGCTACCCATGAGCACGCGGGCGACTATCGTAAAGATGTGACCCAAGCCAAAGCGTGTGTTTGTTGTGTTGTAGCTCAGACCTTCCTCAGAACTCTGCATTGCTTTACAACTTCTTTTTTCAACAACTTACAGGATGCAAAGCGACGAGGTAATGTATCTCTTTCTAGTTACGTAGCGGTAGTTTTTGATGTGTGACAACAAGCAATTTTTGGAAAACTTAGTATAATAATTTTGTAGCTGCCTATATACAATATTGTATATTGCTACTTACAGTAGGTGCTCTACGACGTGTCCGAATAATATAAATTTGCTCTAGTTTTAATTGTCTTGTTCCCAAAGTTGAGTATCCAGGCCAGTCCAGCCCTATCCGACCCAACCGCGAAGCTAAGGAATAGCTTTTATAGATAACCTATTTTGATGCTATAAAACTCATCTTAAAGTGTGAATTTTGATCAGGCGTATATCTAAAAGTGAGACTTTTTTGTTATTACTTAGAAACTCCTCATAGCATCTTTAAGTCAGCAGCATCTCGGCTTCTAATGTTAAACCACCAACTCAGAGTAATACAGATATAAAGTTTCTTTTAAAGAAAAAAGAAAGACAGTTTCCCTTTTGTCCCCTCTACAGAACAGAATTAATCAGAAAATGTCGACTTTTGCTTCAGAATAAATCAAAAGAGAATAGAAAGCCTGTTATCATCAGTCCAGTTCACTCATAAAGATCTGACCTTTGACACTTAATTGTTTCAAACAGGAAAAACAACAAATACTACCATGCTCAAACAATATCCAATACTGAGGGTGTGTGAATCTGTGTGTGTGTGTTCGGGTACAGGGCAGATCATTTGTTATTTTGTGTAGATTTATGGCATGTCAGCTACAAAAAGTTGAATGTTAGATGAATAAGTCATTTTCTCTTTATCTCTCTCTCTGTGCAGGACACACTGTCGTCTTTGTTCCCATTGTACCAAAGCAAATATACACACACCATGTTTATTCTGTACCACAACACACACACACACACACACATACACGTCATGGGGTGTTCATCACTCTCATTCATTCTTCAAATAATTTTGTCCTATTGTGGTTTTTAACCAACAAAAATTTCCCCACACGCGGTATTAACATCCTCAGCCTTTAACAAACAATGCTAAACCAGCGACTCATAAATAACCAGCGGTGCCAAACCATGAAGTGTGTTTCTGTTACATCTGTGTGGTTTTGTTCTGGCTGCAGACCAACGGGTTCGTCCTTTTAGGATTAATATGGAATGCACTCACTTCCTCCCCCATCTCTCTTCCCCTCTCCTCTACAGGCTTCCCTTCTCTTTTCTGTAAGCATGACTTTAGTGAGATATATGTTGGAAGCTTTATCAGTGATTAGAGTATAAATCAAAAGTAGACTATCATTAAACTCTAACAGATTTGCTCAGCTGGTGTAACTATGAGCAGCAGATTAGATGTGTTTAAGCTGATGGATCTGTTATTACAAACTGTCAGAAGTTTTTATACATTTCTGGGGCTTGATGGATTGGCCCTGCAGCAGCGTAAATGCAGAAAGTTTTCAACCAGCTATGTCAATTCTATAGTACTGACAGGCAGGGAGCAGACCTGCACTGCATGAGCCCCAGCACACAGGACTTGAAACTTTTGTCTCTCAGCGCTAACACTCGTTTTTTTGTTGTCTCTGGAGATAACCACCCTTACATCTCACCCATGACCTGAAAACTGAACTGTTTAATCCCCTTTTTATCAAAAAGTAAGCATGTTTTTGCAGCCTGCTCAGACTCGACCTGGTAGAGCAGATCAGCAGCACTGTGAAAGGAGAGAGGGGGTTGTTTCTGCCACACATGACAGTAGGTGCAGAGCATGCAGCACTGAAATTATCTAATGATTTGATTTGTGATTTTTCTGGCAGATATTACGATTTCAATTTGATGAAGATTTTCTTGAAATCAGGCTTCAGTACAATATTCAATATGTATACAGTGTAGACGCGTGGTTCTCAACCTTTCTGGAGTCCAGGATCCCCTGCATGTTTTTGATCTACCCTGAAGGATTCAGATTGTGTTAAGTTAATCTTAACAGCCCCATGCAGTAACTTGAAACAATAAAAACAAAAGTTAGATTTCTTATTAAAATACAATAATTACACTTGTGAAATGCGTAATTAAAGAAAAAAGTCATGTTACTGTCTGTAGTTTAGTTAGAAAAAGGTCTCAGTCACATTTGAGTAAAATAATCTTTTTTTTTTTATAAATGTCATTATCATCACTATAATTGCAAGGACCCCATGCAATTACACCATTGATCACTACGGGTCCGCGGACCCCTGGTTGAGAAGCACTGATGTAGACAACAGTAAGGAAAGCAATGATCAAAAGCACATAACACATTATTCATCATCTAATATTGATGATAAAAAATCTGTTTCCTTATTTCAGGATTACTCCAACTTCTGCTCCTAACCAGAGGCTTTGTGTTGTTGACCTGCTTATCAGCACCTCTGTGTCTGAAGATTTGTAAAATAGTTGACACAACAGATCCTGTGTCAGTCAAGAGTGCTGCAAAAAATTGCAGCTTTGGCAATCACATGATTGGGTTGCCTGAAATTTTTATTTTGATCTGAAAATGTGGACAGAATTGCAATCATAACTAAAACCAACTACTTTTGGAAATATAAGAAATGTTGGCTATTGGCCGTTAACTGTTGTTTGCCCTTGTTAGCCGTTAGCCATTAGCCGTAGCGAATAATGGCTAACTACTTTAAGACTATTGTTTCACATTAAATTATACCACATGTATTATTTAACACATATGTGTGACATGAACCTCACTAAAGACAATCCCTAAGAAGTAACCTCCTGAGGAGAGCATGTTTCAATATCACTGAGCTGCCATGATGACCACAGGCTAACCGACATTAACTGCCATTATTTTCAAACATCTAACACGTCTCCCACAGCTCCTGCAGCTCCTGCTTCTCTTCCCTGATGGAGCTGTTAAGCATTTAGTCGAGTGAAGTCATTGGACAATGAAGGCTACTAAGATGGATATGCATGATATCAGAATCAGGCAGGCCTGTCTTCTCTGCAAGCCTACATCCCCCATGAAACAGAAAGAAGAAGAAGAAAGCGTAGAAAAATCTAGCATACACCAAAATAACAGTCTATTGGCAGTAGGTACTTTTAAAAACAGCCTAAACCTAATATGAGCAGACTTTTATGGTTTACTTCAGATTCTGTGGCCTGGCTTATTTCTGAAATTATGAAGATGATAGTGAAAGAAAAATCTGAAAACTAATTTGAAAAAGATCAACTACATCTATAAACACAATTCGCTGCTTTTTTATAGCTCATGTGCATCCTTGATTATTCTGACAAGTACAATGTACTGCACACTTACAGCATTTAATGCTTTCACATGAATCAGCCAAACTTCTACTACACCGTATTTACCTTCAATTTCTCCTGGGGTAGAATAAACATGAGAGACCTTGAACCATTCACACGCACAGGTTTGGTGTTTCAGAGGAAACCTTTCTTCCTCTGACCGCGGGGAACATAGCCTCTCGTCTCGGTCTAATGTAGTGTGTGTATATGAGAGAAAGAGCTCCATAAAGACTGCTGGGACGATTTCCTCTCCTCTATAAGCACAAGCTCTCTCCCATGACCAACTCCTCTACCTGGAGACCGCTCTGTCTTTCTACCTTTGTGGAGTTTAGCCTACCTAAATGAGTCTGGGTGTGCATGTGATCTGCTCAGCAACAGCAGAATAAATAAGATATTTGTGCCTTTGAAAAAGTCAGACTGTTCTGGCATCTTATTTCTATGGAAGACTTATCACTACATATACTGTGAATGTGATATGACAGACCCAAATTCTCATTATTGGACTGTTTTATGTCTTTTAGTGGGTATGATTCATTAAGCTGCATAATGCACTTGCATATCAATGGTCCTGTTTGTTTGCTTGATGAATGACTTTTATACAAACCCTGACAGCCATAAGAAAATAGTCAAGTTATGTGGATCATCAAGTTATTGGATAAAGTCCATCACCAACTTTGAGCTGTTTCTGTTTTTATTCTGTATTTCTATATGTACACCTATGTCAGACTTAGCTTCCTTGACTTAGATCTTGTTTTGCTTTTTTTAAAAGTCAACTTCCTTGTTATAACAACCTAATAAGCAGGTGATTATGATTTAAGACATTTTAAAAGCAGTACAATCACCACACATCATTAGAATGAACAAATTATCTCTAGTTTTATTAATCCAAGCTGCATTGAGGGTTAAATACTGTTTTCCGTTTCTCAGTTGTGTTTAAGATCCTAGTTAACTTCAGTACATTACTCCATCGACTCTTCCCATAATGAAGCAGATTACATACAAATCAATTTTCTACAAGTCTTAACACTTTAGGGTATGCAGGGAGCCTATCCCACCTTTTTGTATTGCAAAGTAGCTCAGGCTGCACAAAATAAACATTAAACAAGTACATATATTTATCATATCTTGACTCCCGTATCAGAATATATTTTGAGTGGTAAGATTCTCGCCAATACACAACCCTAAATTTTACAGACATAACATTTGTTTAATTGCTTTTCAACTCTTTTCAAAAAAGGTTCTTTACTTCCCAAAGTTAATGGGATCTTGCCAACATGGATGTGAAATATGTTCAAAGGAAATGTGAAACAGCCCATACAGTGTGTCTCAGGTTACAATATGCTCTAAACAAGACAAGAGAACCTTACCAAGGCAAACTACAGAAGTCATAAAGCATGGTGCACAAATAAAAATGAAAACAGATAGAGACAGTGATTACTGTAAACTGCCTCAACTTTCAAAAAGCTGTAGTCCACAAACTGATGCTGCATTCACACCGCAAGTGACCCAGCTACCAAAATTGCGTCGCCCACTGACGTATCATCACGTGTCCATAAATATCTTACTTTGGTCACCGTTGCCGTTGGCTGTCGCCTGGTGACGTCACGTCCGCTCGAGTTTCACCTCGATCATATCATATATCATATAATAGGATGTATAAGCGGACATTATTCCAGCTGTATCCTTTACACTCTCTTATCAAACACAAAACACTGCAGCTGATGCCCTGCAGCAGCATTATCTGTGAGTTTACCGCGGTCCGTCTAGGTGGAACTAATGTCCTCACTGATTAATGTTTCCCACGCAGAAGTGGATTGTTCCTCTGTAGTCCGGATGAAAAACTGTCTGTCACGGGCACCATCACACATGCACACACAGCTGATTGGCTGTTGCCACATCGCTGAAAAGATCTACTTTTTTTTTACTTTGACATCACGCAACAAGCTATGTGGTAGTGTGAAAAGCGGCTGTCACATCGCGGGAGGGTTAGCCCCGCCCCATCGCGGCTGTACATTGACTTTGAATGGAGAGTGATCGCAAGGTAGTACAAGTAGCGTCTGGTGTGAACGCACCTTGAGGCTTTTGCAAAGAGTAGTGATTACTGCTAAAATGCTCTACTACCCAGATGTAAACAAGCATAGTGAACACCTCTTCGAAGCAGCAAGGTATGGCGCAATCTTGAAAATGGAGATTCATGTAGTAAGCTTCTTGTTTAAGTTGAACATCAATCAGAATAGACACGTGGATGTTAAACTTCAAGAGGAACCAAAGGCTGGCTCATGTCAGCCAAATTAACTCAGTATTTAGTCATCACTATTTGTATTGCATTCAGTTTGTTGAGCTTTATCTTGTGGCTTCTACCTGCTTTTTATGATGGATGATAAATGGAGTAGTACAACAGTAGAGAGGGTGGCACCTTATGCATGCTCTTTCATTTATTTATTTATATTTTCAGGTTAACTATTTCTTTTCCTATTACTGTCTCTTCCATGGTATCCCATGGCACATTCCTTTGCCCTGGGCACGTGGTATGCCAACTGTGAAAGTTGAAACTGTGTGCTGTAATTTTAAATCTCTAAAAGTGTTGGCATGCTCCTTTTTTGTTGGAAAACTTATATAAAATGACATCACCATACGTGCCAGTAAGGACTCACAAGACGACTTCACCTGCATGGAGAACTATGACCTTGATTAGTATGACATAATAAGGCTGTCAGTTTTCCCAAAATTAAACTTGAATGGTTTTTGAACATACAAGCAAAAAAACGTCAAAGGAGTCCACTGCTCAAGGTGTCTGATGTGATGCTACATTTAATATTCTACATCTGAATATTTATTTAAACTTCATTCTAATGCTCGAACGGTATCTAAATACTTTCACTTTAATCAATTCTCTAGAGACACTGATTTTTCTTACACTGTTAATACTGGGTTCTACACAGCGGAAGTTTGTCTGCTTTATGCTGAAAAGGCAGAAATTCACATGATGTATCTTTACTGAAGAACTCACACATCCTTATACAGCATATAATGGTCTTCATTAAACATCATGTTCAGTTTACACAAAACAGAGGAGCTACACATGCAGTTGATCCTGAAAAGACCCACATGATTGGATGTCCCTGGCGAGGTCAGGAGGGCCAATACTCTCTGAGCAGCAGGGTGACAAGGCTCATTACGACTCTGCTGACGTGTAAATTCCTAAAACCAGTCTGAGACAAACCAGCCGGCTGTCTCATCGTCTAAAGAGCACCTGGACTCAGACTTATTTGGGCTCTCGTTGACCTTTTTTATTTCCTTCTTTCTCTCCTTTTATGTCTTTCCTTATAAACCCCCTTAACAAGCTCATTCATGGATTCATCACTCCTATAAATGGCACCTTTCCTATTATCCTCAGAACAAAGGTCTATTTCAGAGTCTATTCACAGACAGTCGCGCACACAGAGGGGTCAGAGATAAATGGTGTCATTAAACCAGGGGTGGCAAAGACTTCCTGGTCATTTATACACAAACCCACTGAGCTGTGTTCATATGCACTGAATACTCTCTTGGCTGTTTGAGTATTACTATTTTACCATATCTTACACACACACACACACACACACACACACACACTCAGACACACATGCACTGGTGGTCATCCATCACATCCATGAATGGACCATTTAGAGTTGGTGGTGAGAGACAGACTAAAGAGGTCGGAGTCAGACAGGCAGGAGGACTGTTTGGTTAAAGGACCCTAGAAGCACCAAGCTACCTCACACACTCCATACATATTCATTTATTTGTCAAACAAAAAAGGATAATGCTGCATTTTTATCTTTATGGTTCACTTCCTTTGCCCCTGCACCGATAATTTGAGAAAAGGTTTGTACCATTAATGCCTTTTTTTACTTGTAGTGCCAGTGATCTCAGTTTCAGACTATTTCTCACCATTGCTATGTTATAAAAGCTAACGTCTTAGCACGTCTAACCTGACACACCAGATATACTGTTCACCACCTGGCCCCCCCCAAAAAAAGTAACTAAGCGAATAGGAAGAAGCCTCCTGTTGGATAATTACTGAATGGGTGATTATCTTCAGCTGGCAACAAGTTATTTAACCCCAGCTGATGCAATGAGTAGCTTTTAATTTCTTAAACAACCATGTTGGAAAAGAATCCTGAATGATCATGATCACTTAAACATTTGGCCAAATCAAATACAAGAAAAACAACACTAGAATTCAGGGGTATGTTTAATAGTGAAAATAAGAGCATTTCCACATCAACAATGGGAAGGGAACTCTAAGGATTGGGACTGAACAGCTGTGTAGTCTTAACCAATCAGTAAAGCTCGCTGGAAAAAAGGCTTCAGTTTGCTATGGAACAGAAAGGTTGGACTCTTGAGGACTGGAAGGTCATGTGAAGTTGGATGTGTCCAGATTTACTCTGGTCCAAAGTGATGGGAGCATCAGGGTAAGAAGAGAGGCAGGTGAAGTGATGCACCCATCATGCCTAGTGCCTACTGTACAAGCCTGTGGGGGCAGTGCTATGATCTGGGGCTGCTGCAGTTGGTCAGGTGGAGGCTCAGCAACATTATGACCCAAAGAATGAGCCCAGCTGACTACCCGAATATCTGAATGACCAGGTTATTCCATCAGTGGACTTTTTTCTTCCCTAATGTCACGGGCATATTCCAAGATGACAATGCCAGGATTCATTGGGCTCAATTTGTGAAAGAGTGGTTCAACGAGCATGAGACATCATTTTCACACAGGGATTAGACACCACAGTGTCCAGACCTTAACCCCATTGAAAATCTTTGGGATGTGCGGGAGAAGGCTTTGCACAGTGGTCAGACTCTCCCATTATCAATACAAGATCTTGGTTAAAAATGAATGCAACACTGGATGGAAACACATCTTGTGTCATAGCAGAAGCTTGTTGAGACAATGCCACAGTGAATGCATGCTGTAATCAAAGCTGAAGGTGGTCCAACAGAATATTAGTGTGTGGCCTTTTTTCTGGTGGTAACTTGTTTTTTGGCCAGGCAGTGTATACTGAATATATTTTACAAGTCCATCTTAGCAGCAGCCCATAGAAAGTGTTTGGGAATGGGCAGAACCTACTAAAAGGATATCCAGCAGGTAATTGGATGATTGTTCTGTCAATCAGATATATTATCTTCCAGCTCCTTCCCTCTGGACGCAGGTATAGGACTCTTAAATACAGAAGGGCCCGTTTTAAGAGGAGTTTTGTTCCATCTGCTCTGGCTATACTGAACAATCTACCTCCTTGACTTAACCTACTTGCCAGTCAATGACAATGTTAAGTGCTGTCTTGCTCTGTATTTGTTTGTGATTGTCCATTGTTCTGTTTGTGTTCTGTGTGATGGTGTGCTTTGGCAACATGATATGGAAGGCTGTGGAAACAAATTTCCCTTTTTCTGGGACAATAAAGGTTCATCTATCTATCTATCTTATGCGCCAATCAGATAATGCAGACACTTCATAAACAAACTCTTGGCAAAACATGTCAGCAGTGAAAGTTCGGCTGTTTATGTTCAAGCCGGTGGCACACTATGCCAATAGGGATGTCAGCATAATATGCCCCCGCATTATGATGTTTTTCTGTTGATCAGATAGATCCATATGCTTTGTATTTCATCACTTTATGGATATTTAAAAAACCTTTTACATAACATTTTATTGCATGTGACATTTTCTTAGCAGTAAGCAGATAAGGAATCTGAAATGTTTACTTCAAAGTTCACTCATTGGTCGCCGTTGACAGGAGGAAATCCAACAAAATTTGAAATGGTAATCAGATCTTTTCTCACAGAGACAAAAAAACTGCATAATGTGTCATTATGAAAAAGAAAAAAAGATCTAACTTCAGCCATATATGATTTCATCCCTGAATTCCCCATCGCAGAAACCCAAAGAATTGATCACTGCAGCCACAGAAAGCTGAATGTCAGAGAACCCACAGCACTCTGCGACCACAGAGCGCGAGGAGGGGGATCAGCTTCAAAGCCCCCTCAGTCCTCGCAACTTCTCCATCTGTGAGTGTGACTGCAGAATAAATACACAGCTCCCTTTACACCATGGCCATGAGACTGTGCGTGCATGCATATGTTAATGCATACATATATGATATTTCATACATTCATGAACACACACACTCACTTTCCTGCTTCATATTTATGTAAAACACACACACACATGCACACACATGCTGGTGTGATGGAGGCTCCTGATGTTCAGCTGTTGAAGATATGAGGGTTTAACAGTGCATAGACATGATCCATGGATCACTGTGTACATTTCTATTTATTTTCTCTCTTCCTCACTTCACAGAGCTCTACCAGTGTGGACAGGGTTTAACAGAGCCCATGTGCACGTTGTATAAAAATCTGTCACAGCTCCCACATTCCTAATTTCACGTGTTTATAATTGTTTGATAGGTTTAGTGTGATCTATTGAAGAAGACCACCAAGTCAGAGCCCAGATGAACTTTAGATACAACAAACCTGCACTGAAACAGCATTCGAACAGCGATGTCGAGGCCACGTGTTGACTGGTGTTTATGAAATGTTATTGAATGACATTTTATTGACATCTGTCAATGTCTGTCCCAAATACACTCAAACAGTGTGAGCACTTAGGTTGCGTCTGACCATCAGATCGTGTGATCACATAAACTGTACAAGCTGGTTGTGCTGCCACTGCAAGGTGCAATGCTGTTTTTCATTCACTGTGAACATTGTAGAGACAGAAAAGGGGGAAAGATCGACTGAATTAGATTAGATAAAACTTTATTAATCCCTTTGGTAAACTCTCTCAGGTAAATTAGGAAATTCCAGTTCTTTCCTCTGCTGCCTTCACCAGAGAGTCCAGTTTCATTCCAACCACAGAGCCCATTAGATTCCCTATTTGTCCGTCTCTGGAGGGAGTAATAAAGGTGTGATATTAGAGCAGTGGTTCTCAACTGGTCTGGCTTCAGGACCCATCATCACCACTTAATTTCAAGTTGCGAACAAATTTAGGAAAATATTGAACTTCTCAAATTTGCTGAATAAAATGATGCTGCACTTAGAACCTGAAACAGTACAAAATATCACAAAGAAAAGTTCAGTGAGAAACCAAAATGACCTGTTTAGTGCAATGCTAGAGAGGGAAATATTGATTGAAACAACAAAAGTGCATCTTGGGATACAAGGTCTTAGGTAATATCAATCATTAGCACTAACTAAGCCACTGACCATGGGGCTGTCACAACACACAGACACTTCTGTACCTTCAGCATTTATAACAGACTCAACAGAGCTTTAACAGGCTAACTTGAAATTTAAAAAAGTACAACTACTGCGAGTTCTTTTAAAAAAATCTTAAAATATGTAGCTGAACCTTAGTACCTGCTTTTTACAAACAGCCTTCGATTGAACTGTGTGTCAGTTACCATCACAGGGTATATAGCCACCTGTTGCTAAGGAGTGTGAAAAGACGGCACTCTACTGTATAAAAAAAACCCTTCAAGAATCACTGTGTTAGAGAAAGGGAGGTGATGGTGCATTCCAGTTGCAGTGGGAAGTCTGGATTTCCAAGTTCCGAGTGGGAAATTTTAACTGGAATGCCTTCTGAGGTCGGAATTTTCTACTGGGAAGTTGGGCGATCCTCAACACCCCTAAGTTGACAATCAAAGATGGCTGCCTCAAGTGTAAACAGTTATTAAGCTTCTGTAACATTCTATTTATTAATACTTCTGACTGGTGTAAATAGTGTTGTTCGATGTATGTATATGGAAATACTACTATTGTGTTATTTACATTCTTCTATGGTATGTGCAAACTGCAGCGCAGGGCATGCTTTAGTTTAGTTTAGTTTAGTTTATTTCGGTCACTTTAAACATGAAATCTCATTTTCAAACATTAAAGTGAGAAATTGCAAAGCAAACGTAATTCGGATAATTCGGAGATCGTGTCATTCCCACTCCCCTCTTCCCAGTTCCAATGTAAATGAAACGCAGCATGAGTGTTCTGTCTTTGCGTGTATGTGAGAGCATAAGCTGTGTCGCCAGCATGTAAGCCGTATTTCAGCGTGAATCAGCACAGATGTTGGAGCTTCGCAGAATTATTACCTCCGCCAAAGAGGTTATGTTTTCGGGAGAGTCTGCTTGTCTGTCTGTGAACAAAATAACTCAAAAACTTATGGATGGATTTTGATGGAGCTTTCAGGATATGTTCAGCATGGGAAAAGGAAGAAGTTCTTCAATTTTGGTGTTGATCAGGATCAGCGTCTGGCCGCCATGATGAAAAATGTGATTTTGGTGAATAACTACTGAACTAAAATAGATATCATTATGAATCCAATTGCTAAAGGTGTGTTTTCATGGTCAAGGAATCTAAATATTTACGGGAAATAAAGGTAGGACTAATATTTACGGGGAAAATCACAATATTGGTGAGGACTGTGGCGCTGGCGGAGGTCTGCGCTCTCCGAGTGCTTTTCTAGTTGTTAATGGGCTCATGAATGTCTCAAGGTGTAAATGTAACAGTCTTGTTGATCCGCTTTTATACAAGGCATGAGAGTTTGGGGATAAATGATTCACCTTTCAAAAGAAATATTCTGTCATAGCTGAAAAACCTGCATTGATGCCACGCAGTGCTTAAGTCTAATTTTAATAAATCAGTCCACATCGGTCAAACTTAATGTTATGTTACCTGAAGACACAGGTAAATGCCTCACTCTTCATTTGATAGATATTTTTGCTGTATAGTTTTTTCAGCAGATGGGAAACAATTGCCCAAACATCCATGAGCCAAACTGATTTGTGTAAGCCTTTTTTCAAACTATGATTAAGTCACAAATAAGCTATCACTGTGCCCATATCTAAACAATAAAATCACTTTGCAGAGCATAAAGATTTTGTTGACATTAGAGTCATAAAGGAGCCTCAGAGAGTTCATTCAGAGTTTCTGGAGGAACCCTGCAGGGATATTTTACGGCTGTGACGAGAGCGAGAGTGAAAGAGGCAGGAGGGAGGTGTTTAAGGCAGCGCTGACACAACAGATAACTCCGTCTCGTAACACAACTTATCACACACCGCTCCTCTCAGCTCTGAGGCCGAGAGTGTGCCGACAGCAGAGAGCCCAGTGCACACGTGTGAGGAGGTTGTGAATGAATGAGTGTGAGAGAATACTGCTGCCTTTGTGTGTTTGTGTGCGCAGAATAAGAATTATGGGGCATTTCAGTGACTGTTTGTCTGCATGTGAAGTCAAAGAAAACAGGCAGCGTGTGAAAACAGGGAAAAGTAAGTGTGAGTGTGTCGCTGTTAAGATGAATGAAGGTTGTGACACTTTTCTAAAGCAAACGACTCTCTGTTTGTTCTCTCTCAATCAATTCAGCAGCCTGACAACACCTCAGTGTGCGTCTGAGTGTGTGTTTCTTTAACTTTCATTTATTGTTGACAAGGTGAGAAAACGTTTTCACAGAGGGGTCACACGGGTAATTATGTGTTTGATCACAGATTAATCATTTTTATGATGTCTACAGTCATACGTCTTCTCTTCACAGAGAGGTAGAACTTTGCAGTGGCAACAATTTGGTGTTATGGTTCTTAACTGGTGTGCCAGGATCCAAAACTTGTCAGGCTGTTTCGGTGGGTTGCAAATGTAAGTCTAAAAAGAAAAATAATACAGCAGAAATCTCTGATGTATGAAAGCTCTAGGTTATGGAGATTCACATTTTTAAAAGGGTTTGTTTTTTATTTGACAGACGTTGTGTTGGCCTGATTTCTAAATACTTTAAGGGATATGGCAACATTTTATTGTTTTCCTGTGTTGCATCACTCTTGAGTCCATGACAAGCAGATTCTTTAAACTGTGCATGCAGTAACAAGGACCAGACAGGCAGAGCTTGCCCACCGCTAATTAGCTTAGCTCAAACACTGGGAGTCAACAGGTCATGCTAGCCTGCTTCTGCCTGTGCTTGTTGTGCCACATTTTTTTTCTTTTTACGATTCATTTGTTATCTATGCACAAACAACAGTGGATGTGCTTGTTAGTAGGTCAACAAAGCATGTACATGGTGGACTGCGCGTACATCTTGTGGTTTTGTTTGATATGTATTGTTTTTAAAAAAGTTAAAGTGTTAACCGTAGTCTTAAAAACAGAATATGTAGCATAACGTGGAACAAAGCAAACCGCAGCAAGCAGACAGGACTGTTTAGAGTTGCTGATGGGTTTATCTGATGACTGTTGGCAGAGGTGGGCTAATACTACCCATTGACTCCCAGTGTTTGAGCTAAGCAAGTTAGCAATGGGTGAGCTCTGTCCATCTCTTCCTTGTTTCTGCTTGCACAGTTGAAAGAATGGTGTCTATCTGCTTGATAGATATGCAAATAAAAATTCTATGCAATAAACTACCAAAGTCTTAATCTCAACTGTGTTTTTAAAGTTTTTATGTAAAGTTAGTTTTATTTTTTAACAAGTTCTGTGCACACTGTTTGCATGAAGACTGGTAGGAAACCAGGCTTGTCCTGTACCTGCTTTGAGGTCCATTTGTTATCTTAATTCTAAGCCAGTACCCAACTAGAAATTATGAATTGGACCCAAAAGTAGGAAATCCTGTGCAGACAGTCATAGCTCTTTTATTTATACAGTGTGCCTACTGTTGAGTTTTACAAATTTAAGGCATAAATCAGCGCTTTCAATTTCATTTTGTGTGGTAGCAGACACCGAGCGCCATCCAGGATCCATTTGACAGCCTCCATTTGTTGAGATATTTTTTCCTACAGTTCCTTACATGTCCTGTTTCCTGTTTAGAGCTGGTCTTATCACAAGCTGTAAATTTAGCACTGTGTGTGTGTGTGTGTGTTTTGGTTTGGCTGCTTGATTAGATAAAAAGCGAGGTAAGATAAATTAGTCCAATTTAAACAATGAGGCTGTCAGTATGATCTTTTCTTAGCTTTTCTCTGCAGCCTGGAGTTTGTGGTTCATTTTTTTCAGTTTGGATCTGTGCGTGTGTTTTTTGGCAGTATGAAGTTTTGTGAAATGACAGGATGCAGCGCTCCATGATGATGATGAGTATCTACAAAGAGGATGGAATGACTGCCAGACACATATCCTCTACAATTAGCCTTCACCAACCACAACAGTCACACTTAGAGGCTGCACTCCCTGCAGATTTTGTTCAGGTTTCAGAGCAAGAGCACAGATGGCAGAACACTTCTCTTACAAACATGATAAACTGTGATTTCTGTAAGGTTCACAAAAGTTTAAGTGCACGTCCTTTCTCAGGCAAAAGTTGAGGGATTTTTTTCAAACTTTGCACAAATATCCAAGCTGAGTTTTAAGTCAAGGGCATTGGGCTTCATTCTCTGTCTTAGGTTAAGGTAAAGGACAAAGCTGATGTGCACATCTCTGGATGGGTGCTGGATCCAAAAACTTGCCATTTTCGAGCATGGCTCAAACGTCACTGATTTTCTTATAAAAAATGTTTGCAGAGAGCTGCCTTTAGTTGTGCAGGTGTTTCTGTCTTAGTTTGAAACATGATTTCTCAAGAGTGTTATGATTTATCTTATTTTTTAGACTTTAAAGACTTTAGACTTTTTTCATTTTGGCTCAAGAATAAACTGATCAGACATGTGCATACACTGTAAGCTCAGATCTAGTGAGCACATTTTTAAACAACCACCATTGTTGTTTACAAAGCGAACAGCAGAAGTGCTGTTTCCCCTTGATTTTGATTGGTCAGTGGGCAAGAAGTGACTTTGACAAGTGTTGTGCTCTCTCAGGAGTTGAGTTGTTTTCAATTGAACATGTTAGGAGTATGTTGACAAAAATCAGCTGACTCTGAGGGCATCTTCCTGCTCAGTGTGCTGAGAACACTGAAATACATTGGCTTTGAATTTAAAGTATACACTGCCATGACAAATGATTCTACCTGTGGACAAAGGGCCTAAAGCTCAAACTGGTGCCTTGAACATGACACTGAGGTCACTGTCCTATAGTCTCCACAGTCACCAGATCTCAGTTCAAGACCTTTGGGATGTGTAGGAACAGGACATTCTGGATGTGCAGCCGACAAAGCAGCTGTGAGATGTTGTCACAACAATATGGACCAAAGTCTCTGAGGGACATTTCAAGCTCCTTGTTGAGGGAGGACATGCACTGTATCAATCAATCAAACTTTATTTTTAATTTAATTTAATTTATTTATTTGTTTATTTAACAGGGGCCATGCAAGACGAGGACTGTCAAGCCAGAGTTAGCTACAAGCTAATTTACATCTGTGGTCCCTGGGCAGGACACAGAAAAATATACAATGCAGTAATAAATTATACAATACAACAATAAAAAACAATAATAAAATACAAAAGTTATAAACCAGATAAATTAGCATTTAAAAACAACAACATTCAATAGTAGTTCATGGTTAACAGCACACTAAACATTTCATTGTTCTTGTCTGTGTTCAGAGATTCCATCAGTGGTCACATGATTGTTTTTGCTTTAGCCATGATTTCAGTTTGCTTTTAAAAACACTGAGGGTAGCGGAGTCCCTATTTTGTGTAGGCATTAAGTTCCACTTCTCTGCTGCTTTAACTGAGAAAGCATACTGACCAAAAGCAGTTTTCCTCAGTTTAACTAAGCAGTCTCCTCTTGCTGATGCCCTGGTTTCTCTGCGATTGTTCACACAGAGTAGCACACATTGCTTAAGTGGTGGTGGGGCTTGGTCATGAATTAATTTATACATCAAGCACATATCTGCATAGTAAAGCACGTTACAAACATAAAATGTAGCACAAATTGCTGAACATTCAAGTAAACAAGCAGATAAGAGTCAGTGGGAAAATAATAATAATACTATAATAAAATGAAATAATAAATAATAAAAAAAACGCACCAACCCTCATTTAACACAGACAGCCAGTCACGCGCACCCACATGCATTCAAGCACAAACCAAGCTACCAAGCACACATGCACACATACACACACACACACACAGGGACACTAGTCAGTATTATTCAACAACAGAGGACTGAGGAAACATTATCTTGCATTATAAATGAGGAAACACAGGAGCTAAGGTTAAATGAATAAAACCATGATAGGATATATCAAAGGTAATGTAGTGCTAAAACTTGATAAAAAACAAATAAATTAATGAATAAAATAAAATTGCAGAAAACCCAATATACGTATTGGTACTTCCAGTTAGATGTAGCTTATGTAGAGACATGATTAGCAATGTTATGTGGAACTGTGCAGTGTTTTGGCCCAATATGCATTGTTTCAGTCAGTCTTGAATTGTTTTTTTGTCTTTCATCATTTTTAACATTGTAATTAAGCTCAACTGAAGTTTACATGTAAACAGACTGAATGTGAGTGCTTGTTGGTCTCTCTGTTGGAGCTGTGCCTCAGTTTTTACCAAATCACTCTCTGGATGGGCTCCAGCCCCCCTGCTGCTCACTCCCATAGATAATGGATGGACGAGTGTGTGAATCTGACATGAACTTCTGATGTATTAATTGCAAACCGTTAAATCTAACTACATAAAAGAAGCCTTCCTGTGGGAGGGTGTGAATTTTTCAGTTGTGTGTTTGCTCCTGGATTTATGGATGCATACTTTCATTCTCATGTGTTTTTCTGCAGGTGCATGCATGCGTGGATATGAATGTGTGAACTGTGTTTGGTTTGTGCTCCGTGTATGTGTGCGTGCATGCGTGTGGAATGCAGACTGCCACCAGAGCCCAGATTTACTGGCGGAAACTCACTGCCAAGAGCAGGAGTGGTCAGATTAATCACCTCTCTGAGTGTGTGTACACAGGTTTAGCCAATGTGGAAATTCACATTAAACGCCTATAAAATACTTAAACATATCAAAGTGAAGTCTTAATTTTTTGGGCCTTTAGGGGACACTGTAAAGTGTAGATTGGAGCCCAATCATGCATAAATATTACTTTATGGATATTTTTATGTTTTGATTTTTTTTCATTGGTATGTAATTTGTTTATTTTTTAGAATCAGGCTTAAAGTTTAAGTTATCTTGAAACAAAATGGCTGCCAACAGAATATTCTTATAACTTATTTTGACCAAATACTCATGGAAGTCCCCAATCAGGTATCAGCTAACAGATGCTGCCTGTACTTAATTGGATTGAGGAAGCTAACAGTAGCTGTGTTTTTTTAACATTGAACTATAAGCATTAACTTTAGAAGGAATAAGACAAAGTCATGTCACATCAGTTTGATCATCAGAGAAGCTTTTGCAAAGTTGTTGAGGCCATAGACGCTCTCGCAAAACCTTGGATCAACCTACGGCAAACGGAGGCGGAAACTAAGGCTGTCTGTCTTACTGCAACTCTGCAGGGGCTTGGTAATAATGTTTTTGCTCTTTCTCTGACCGGTTTTACCACTTTCCCACTAAAATAAGCAGGTAAACGCATTTTATTTCAATGTGGTTTAACCCGCTAACAATCGGCAAATGACTCCTTTCCCACTGTCAGCAGACCTGGGTCTAATCACCATCAGACATGCTGTGTGGCTGTTTTTTTCCTCTGGTGTGTCAATCATCAGTATGCTGAAACACAGCCATGTAAACTATGGACAGGAGCATGGAAGCCATGGACATGGAAGTTAGCTGTTTTCCAGAATTCATACTTTTGTCCCTCTTTAAAAATGTACAAAGTCAGTACAGACGAACGACATTCAAGCGCTGATGATATGACGGCGCATGGAATTTGTTGCTGAGATGGCAAAGAGTCGCGGAGGTTGCACTCGGAGGAGACGGGTGGATATTATGCTGTAGGCACGTTATGCAAACATCAACCTGTAAAGTAGCAGGTTCACCTAGGTGTGATGTTCCCACTGGAGCTGATCGAAGGCGAGCTGATAAAAACCTCTGTCGCTTGCAGGGTCTAAATGCCAATTAAACCCTTTCACACTATCAACAGGAGCAGATTGTTACCAGGTTCAAACAGGGCTTTTGGCCAGTGCGAAAAGATATTAAAATTTGATTTACCAACTGGCTCCACTGGTCATGAAAAGATGGGAAGGACTCCAAGCTCCATTGTGATAACCATGTTTCTGCTGGTTGCTCTCATGAATGATCAAATCAGGGAAATCTGCTCTCCCTTCAGAAGTTTACTGGAAGAACTTGTGCTTCATTAAGTTCATGTCACCTATAAGTAGTAAATGATACATCTGTATGGTATAATTCAACGTAAGACGATAGTCTAAGGACTGAAATGCAGTTTAAGCTTACGGCTAACAACAGGATCAAGCTGCTACATCATACTGTGGCTTGATGTGATTGGTCTGTGATTGTCCAATCACCAGCTGCAGGTGTTTTGGAAGGTTCTGCCTCTGAAAACATTTTCTATTGGCTCTTCTCCAGATGGACGAGTGAAATATTTCCATGGTGGATTCATGGAAATGTCCATCTGGCATGTCCGGTTACCAGCAGACCAGTTTTGTGAGCATTTATATCACCCCAAATCAAATGAACTTTCCAATAGAGCATATTAGAGTTCATTTGGTCCTGATCAAACCTGAGAGGTGTGAAATGTGGCTCATTGTTTCAGAGGAGTGATATTTAGATGTGAGGGTGATTTCAAACTCAGTAAACAGTACTAAAAAAACTAATACAAGATTATTGTTTGAAGTACATGAAGGAAAAACTTCACAACATACAAACTGAGATCTGAGCACAATTTGGTGGTAAAATACAAAGAAAAAGTTAGGGTGTGTACCTCCATCTGTGTGTGAATGTGAACCAAAAACAGCACAAACTGCAACTATTCATCCAAGTGCGTGTGTGTGTTGTATATTTTGCTGGATCACATCAGCACACTCAAGCACACACGCTGCGATTCCACCCACAGTCACACCTGTAGTAACAGGAAATTTGATGGATTTGCCAAAGATGTGGAGATTTTAAACTCTCTGTTTGACCTCTTCTAACTCTCTCTGTCCCTCTTGCTCCATCATCAGACTTCAGTTTCTCGTTCCCCTCATTACTCAGTGTTTGAGAAAGAAAAGGTTTGATTCACTTCATGATTTTACAAAGCTGTTGTGAAATTGCTGACATGGACCAAGCTTGAAAAATCATCAAAGTATCAGTGGAAGAACATTCCTGGGTCAGTTTTGTTGTGCTTAGCGCAGTTCAAAGATCTGAAATGGAGAAAAAATGTTGTGCAGGTGGAGTAAGATGTTTCCCTGATGGTTCCCCTGATGATTTTAATATTTGACAGTAATGCATGGGTAGCACTGTCAACTCCGAGGCTTTGGCCTAACATGGCTTGGTGCTGCATGTTGTACAAATCTGTTGCAACATTTCTCACATAAAGTGGACGCCAGCAAGTTACTGTAAATGTATTTACAGTAGCATTACTCCATTTTAATTTACAGCATTCTCCCTATTATTTTGTCATAGTTTTACTGCTGTATCACTGTGTTTCAGTTACTACATAATTACTTTATATTCAAGAATTACATCATCACTGTATTTTGATCCATTATACCATTTACAGTATTTTTCTGTAACTTTTTTAATGTATTTTAAATTGCAGTGAGCTTGTTTTATCTTAATATTTATTAGTATATCTTTATTTTATTTTTTTTCTGATCATTAAAAAGCAACCTATTTTCTTCACAAAAAATCACATACATCAAATTTTATCCAATAAAATACATTACTCAACCATTTATTTGACCTAAAACTGTGTAATATTTATTTAGAAAATTCTTCCCTGCTCGTAGTCAGTTTTCCTTGGTAAAATTAGATTTTCTCTTGAGCCACTGCCCTTTCAGTAATTTACTGTAACTGTAGATTTGATGGTAAAATGCTGTTAACATTACAAAAATCTTCCCTCAATAAATTGCAATTCACAGTAAAGTGCTGCTTAGATTTCTTAATGTAGGTTGCTGTAGATGATATGGTAAAATACTGTTATGTTTACTGAAGTGTTCGTCCTTTCTTCCTTCCTTTCCTATTGGAAAAAAAACACTCATCCCAGGTCTCTCTGCAGAAATACACTAATACAGAACCAAGCTGAGACCTTAATTATTGAGATTTTAGTTTGAAAACATGAAATTTCTAACTGTTTTGACTGATGTGATATTTAAATTTAGAGCCCTGGTGTGTTTGGTAGACCACAGTGTGTCACGCTAAATCATCTAATATCCATAATGTTTCCACAAACACTGGAGGCCTCAGCTAAACACGGGCATCATTAATCAAACATCGTCTATAAATGATATTTTTTTAATGTAATCAACTGTTAAATAGAGGAGGACATTTTTCGGTCTCTTCTCATGTTTACAGTCTGGCTCAGCCTCTCAGTGGTGGCCTTGTTGTCGGCTGTTTGGAGCACTGATTACAGGACGGGAGCAACAGTTAACGCTCGACTCAGAGTTTACTGCTGTGGGCAAGAGAGCCCGATAGAAGGAGAGAGAGAGGGAGGAAAAGGAGGAGGGAACTGAAAATGAAGCGTGAAAGTAAAGAGGGACTTTAGTTACAGTGTGATTATACAGCAGAGGATGTTTACTACCTGAGTGTGTTTGTGTGTAAAATGTGCATGTGGCCTCCCAAGCACCCCCATCACCATGGTAACAGCAATATCAGCACTGTTGACTTCTTTCATTCAACAGGAGGGGAGATACGGTCTCTTATGATTAGTTGAAGTATTTTTGTTATTTTGTAATGGCAGTGACTGATTAAGTTCTCATAATGGTGTCTTTTTCTTCCATTTTATGAATTTATTTTTTTTAACTTTTACTTGTGAAAAGCTGGTCTGAAATTCAGTTTCTCCAGAATACAAGTTTTTTTCTTTTTACATTTAAACAGAAATGTTCAGAGAACACCTTCCCTCCTCTGTCTCCACACCCACAATCCTCTTGTACAGTCAGTGATATTTAAGAAATAGAGACAGTGGACTTAAAATACAAAATCTTGATCAGTATGTAAATTAATTAAAATTATTAATAAATAATTAATTAAAACAAAAATATGCAAATAATAAAAAACAATGAAAGTGTTAAATATAAATACATAAAATGAAATAAGTAGAAACAGATCACTAGACAGACAAGTAAATTCACAAAGTAATAGGATAAGATAAAATAGTAGTTTCAGAAAACAGAGCTAGTTGTTAATGAAAAGTAAATATATATATAAAAACAAAATCAATAAAAATTAATTATGAAAAAATAAAAGTTGAATTATCATAAATAAATAAATACAATAAATTAAGAAAAAATACATAACATAGCAGATGAGTAAATACATAGAATAGTGAAAGAAAAGGCTAAAAAAGCAGTAGGAGAAAACAGAGCTGGTTTTTAACACTAAATATATATATATATATCTATCTATCTATCTATATATACAGTATATATATATATATGTATATGTATATGTATATATATATATATATATATATATATATATATATATATATATATATATATATATATATATATATATATATATATATATATATATAGATAGATATATATATATATATATATAGATAGATAGATAGATAGATAGATAGATAGATAGATAGATAGATAGATAGATATAGATATAGATATAGATATACATTTTTTTTTTTTTCTTATGAATAAATCCATTAAAAGGGAGAAATAAATAACCAGACAGACAAATGGGGTGCTGGTTTGGCGGAGTGGTTAGCAACCAGGCACCCCATGTGCTTGCTTCTGCCGGTCCGGGTTCGGGTCCGGTCTTCCCCTCCTCTCTCGCCCCTGTCCACGGTCTCTCTCCTATCAATAGGGGCACAAGATGCCCAAAAAATACATTAAAAAAAACAACAACAACAACAAAAAAAAACAGACAGACAAATAAAATCATGAAATCTTAAAAAAACAAATCAACTTGCTGATAATAGAGAAATTATGATAAAAATAATGATTATAATATTATAAATAAATACATTAAATAAATAAAATTGGCAACTCGACAGTCAAGTAAATATATAAAATAATGAAATAAGATAACAAAATAATAGTATGAGAAAACAGAGCTTGTGGTCAATAGTTAAATTAAAAAATAATACCATAAATAAAGAAAAGAAAGAAAGATATTTTAAAAAAATATTTAAAATAATATAAGTAGAAATGGATAACTAGACAGACAAGTAAATACATAAAATACTAATTTAAGATAAAGAAAGTAACAGTATGAGAGAACAGAGCTTGTGGTCAGTAGTTAAATTAAAAAACAACACATAAATAGAGAAAAAAATATAGATATTTATTTTAAAACATACTCAAAATAAAATAAGTAGACACGGATAGCTAGACAGTCAAGTAAAAACATAAAATATTGGAATAAGTTAAACAACATATGAATTTCAGAAAACAGAGCTGGTAGTTACTGATGTTAAGTAAAATATTGCTTGCCTCTTGGACTCTAGGGCAAGTATAGTCTGGTGGGTAGTAAAAAATGGATGATAATTTGTCTAAATATTTTATTAATGATTTCCAATCTGTATAGAACTTCTCAGATAAATCCCAGAGTGAAAACTTGATGTTATTCTATATTCTGAGTTTTTGTGTCAGGTTTATAATGACCTTGAGCATCAGTTGAAGACTGTTCACAGAATTAATTTTATGTGTCTGTGAAAGAGCTCCACGTGTTTTCAGACACAAGTTTCCCCCACTTAATTCAGTGGAATAAAGTGTGTTTGCAGTGAATTTCGGGTGTTTTCCTAAGTGTGTGCTGGTGTGTGTTTGCGCGTGTGTGGTTAACCAGTGATGAGTAAATCAATAAGACATAAACCTGGCAGCCTTAATACCACACACAAATACACACAAACACACAGTGTGACACTTTGCACAGATATTATGTGGTCACACAGTCAGCCTGTCAGTGGCAGAAAAATATTTATTCAGCTGTATTAGGCTGTTGGAAATGAAAACATGGGGAAATTTTCAATTAAAATGCATTTTAAGGTTACGAAACATAGTGTTGCTGTCAGGCCCAAAACTCTTATCTCCAAAATGGTTTCTTTCCACTTACTTTCTGCTATGCCCTCCCTTCAAGATTAAAATATTTTAGTGATGGTTTTCACACCTGCTTCGTTGATTTGTTCCAATTCAGTTGAACGGCCTCATCCAGCTTGAGTCGCACCAGCACAGTTTTATGTCACACATGAAGCTGCATTACATCACAGCCAACATTGCTTTAGAGGGATACACCAACATTTTTGTGTCTTGCCTCACTCTCGAGTCTGTGACAAGCAAAAGACATATCTGTTTTGACTTTGTATGCAGAAACAAGGGAGAGACGGGCAGAGCTGGCCCACCGTGAATTAGCTTAGCTCAAACACTGGAAGTTAATGGGTAGCATTAGCCTGCTTCTGCCTACAGTCATCAGATAAACTAAGCAATTCTCAACAGTCCTGTGTACTTGTTGTGACTGTTTTTTTTACCATTATGTGCTACTTTATCTATTATTCCTCTAAGATTAGCAATTTTGAAAGAAATACACATCTTGTTGACCTATGCACAAGCACGTCTGCGGTAGTTTACGCATGTGCCCTGCGGTTTAGTTTGTTGTTTGTATGTATTCCTTTTAAAAATTACCTAAAGTTCTAATCATAGTCTAAAAATAGATAATATAACATGCTAAAAAAAAATGTCACAACAAGCACACAGGACTGTTTAGAGTTGCTGAAGAGTTTATCTGATGACTGTAGGCAGAGGCAGGCTAACGCTTCCTATAGGCTTCCAGTGTTTGAGCTAAGCTAAGAAATGGTGTTGGAGCTCTGCCCTTCTCTTCTTACAGAAAGTTGTAAGAATGATGTTTTGCTGCTTGTCACAGACTCAGGAGTGAGGCAGGACTCAAAAACAAAAAAATGTATCCCTTAAAATGCTCGTTACCCTGTGAATTATGGGAAGTATTCCCTCAGGCTATGCCACCCAAGATGAAATGAGTTCTCACATCAAGCACATAAAGTCTTATCAAGGTATGTAGTTACTGTTACACGCTACATACATTACATGACAAAGACTACATGCACTAATTAGCAAGTAATGAAGTCTGAACCAACCTCTTCTCCTCTGTCTTTACTTTATAGTACCTTAAAGTAAAATAATGACTAAAAATTCAGTAAATAAATCGTAAAGTAAGAGAATTACACCTAATGACAAGCACTAAAGGACAACAAATTTTCATGCATGATTGTACAAAAAGAAGCATCACAAATTGTAATTGAATGGCTCATGTTACTATCCAATGAGTAGCCCAACACAATTTTGTCTGCTGTTTTAACCCAAAGATGGCAGAATGAATGTAGAGTTGTTGACAACATGGCACTGATTAGCAATAAATTAGCAAATAACCAGAGCAGAAAACTTAACTTATGAGAACAGGCTGGGCACACGTGGGGGTAGGAAGCCTAAAAGTGGCAGGAGCTCTAACAGAGTATCTCAGACTAGCAGGTTTTTTGAACATTAGTGATTGTAAGCATACCCTAGCACAGGAGTGGGCAACTTTAATTACCAAGAGGGCCACATAAAACCATTTTCCCCAGCCTGAGGGCCACATTGTTACAAATTTTCAGAAACTCACGATAATGAAAAAAAAATTGGACAAACAACAAATGAGAACATTAATTTGTCATAAAATTAGAATACCAATATTCATATATTACAACATAAATACAAGTTGTTATGCATAATCAAATGAACTTGATACAGAATTTAAGCTAATTTAGCAATTATACATGAGATTAAAGCCAAGGAAGCTATTTTCAAACTAATAAAATAATGTGTTTTTCAAATTTTTAAAGCTCAAATATTTTGCTGTTGCCATTTTTTAAATACAGTATTGAGTAATACTTGATATAATGTTAAAGGCTTCATGAAAGAGATTTAGACACAATAAGAGCAGAGTAAGGTTGTAAATAGCTTAAATAAGATTATATAGAATTAATTCTATTGGATATCTGAGTTTTCTTCAAATTTACTTCTGCTGGTTTTTGGGAATGAATAATGGGCCACATTTAGTGATTTGGAGGGCCGCATTTGGCCCCTGGGCCACCACTTGCCCACCCCTGCCCTAGCACTACTTGAATTTTAGCATACGAACCTGAGTTAAGGCAACACAAGAACTCTTTAAATGGCATTTATTCTTGAAACCTATTTATAAGACCTTGAGCTTAGAAAAGTTGTTTATCATTAAAACCTCAGTCTTAAAGTAGTCGGCCTTTTTTACCTGAATGTGTGTGAAAGGACAAAAAACTATAATCATAATTAAAGTGATGCAAGTTCTACAAAGCTGGTAAAGGCAGGACTGTAATTGTTATTGCTTGTGCCGTATATTTATCATGGCGGAGGTGAATAATGCATCGACTCCCCTCTACAGCATAAAGTGCCTTTTGTTTCCACCATAGAGGGGTTCAGACATACTTCCTGGTGGTTTGCTTTGCTTTTTCTGTCTTTGGAGATGTGGTGAGGTGAAATGTATCTTTGGCAGAGGTGAAGATGACGAGAAGGAATGAGGGTTTACCACTGTGCAGCCCACTCATACACGCTCACAAACACACACACACACACACACACATCCCAGGGCTGTTCAAGACTCCAACAGGTGTCAAAGAAGAGGAAGCAAACCTGGAAAAAACGAAGAAAGGAGAGGAAGAGAGAGGTGTTCTGTGATGGAGAGGGCACAGAAGTGGGAAAAGAGAGGATGGGGCATAATAATAGAGACACTAGAGTCAGTGACTGTGTTTTAGGGATGTAACGGTTACCGGTAAAATGGTAAACCGCGATAAAATTTCCCATGATAATCGTTACCGTGTTCAATCAAAATTACCGTTATATCGTGCTTGATCACCACACTGCCTCAGTAACGAACGGTGATGCTGCTCTTTGCCTGGAAAAGCCAGAACTATGTTTCTGTCCTCGATTAAGGAGCCTCACGCGAGGTGCACATGCGCAGTTTGCATTGTCTGGCCTCTGAGTCTGACACATTTATTGACAAAAAAGAAAAAAGAACTGTCATGAATATAACAATAAAGGGGTTAAATGATTTCAATTCTGTGTAAAAGTACTTTTAGAACAATTTGAGCACACTACAACAATATCGCGATAATAATAATAACCGTGATAATTTTGGTTACAATAACCGTGATACAAAATTTTCATATCGTTACATCCCTACTGTGTTTACATGCAGTCAGTATTCGGGTTTAAGGTCAACATTCAGATTCTGAAACATTCAGAATAACCCGTTAACATGTGTGAGCAAACAGGGTTAATCCTGTATAAATGGTATCCCGATCAAAACAGCAACGCACAGAGAACGTCATGACGCAATGCATGTCATATCTGCTTCTTCCTTTATCCAACCGCACCGACAACAGCAGCATGGTGGATAATAAACAGCCCGGAGCAAGCAGCAGTCAGCTAACAATCAGCAAGGGACTCCTTCCCCACTGGTAGCAGACTTGGGTCTTATCAGGAGCAGACAAGCTGCATGGCTGTTTACTTCCTCTGGTGCATCAAGCTGATGTCAATACATTGATGACATCATCAGCGTGATGAAAGAACTACCATGTAATCAATTGAAAGGCGCATGGAGGCATTGGACATGGTTTTCTGTACTTTGTACTTTTGTCCCTCTTTCAAATTGTATTGTTATTCCTCTTAAGTACAGCCAGGTGATCACTTGGTTCCCCTCTTATTCCTCTGAGTAATCTGTTCATAGGCTAATCATCTCATTGTGATGTCACACTTTGAAACATCACTGTAAAATATCCATCACACCTGTATGTACCTCCAACACCTGAGTGAGTGAGTGTAAGATTGTGTGTGACTGTGCAATTTGTAGCTACTTAAAAGGTTTTCTGTACATGTTGTAATGTAAACTTGCTCCCACTCTGTGGTGTCCCAGATCCTCAGGGGTCTTGCCCCTGGGGTTAGAAGTTTGGGAGGGGGTTTGTGTGCATGTGTGCATGTGTGTAGGGTCTCCTCCCCACAGCAGGGTGCTCTGTCTGTGGCTAACCAGTCTGGGAGTTGCCCCTTCCTCCTTACACTCCACATGACCGACAAGAAAAACACCCCGATCTCTGAAATATGGAAGATTTAAATATATACTCCAATATTTTTAGATTTGGTTTCAGGTACAGCCAAGGTCACTCAGTCATGTAGGTTTCTGCTCCTTTCATTTACATTTGGCATGTAACGCTGTCAGGAGAGAGGCTCACAGCAGGACGAGTGAGGGTTCAACATTGATGGAGTTTTGTGGTATTTTTTCAAACCCAGGGCCATGTCCTCGTGTATTTTTGGGATCTAGATTTAAGAAGTACAAACATTATTTGAGAAAACTTCCAGAAGACAGTTGATTGGTTCAGCCGTGAGTTGTGAAATAGGTTGGAATGGCAGTTACCTCCATGGGAACATCCAGCCAGTGAAAGTACACCACTGAAAGCACTTCATCCGTCACTGACAAACTCAGAGTGAGATCATTTGTGAAGTGGGCACACAGTACAAAATAATTGCCCATTTTTGGCCCTGAATCCCCCCCGTCCCACCAAAGCCAGCCAAGGCCAAATTACCTGCTGGACCTAGAGATCATTTTACTGGACTGTGCTGCCATGTGAGGTGTGTCAAAAGTGATTTTATCCTCTGAACACTGTTTATTTGTTAAATTGCATCACTCCAAGCATAAATGTAAAGGCTAATGTGTGATTTTTTTATATATCGCACATGCGAACAGATTAATCTCTCTCCCAGTTTTTCCCCCCTGGTATCTTTGTGCATTTTTCTTAGCATAGTCCAAGTTAACAGATGCGAAAGCCCAGCTGTAGATCAGGGTAAGTTACAGCTCTTTTTAATTTAGTTTTAGTCATAATTTAGTCATCTAATTTGTTTGAATTTTAGTCTAGTTTAGTTGAAGAAATTTCACAGCATTGTAGTCGATGAAATCTGCTGTAAATTTGGTCAGCTAAAAGATGAAGTGTAAAATGTCAGACATTTTTTTGTTTCCTTAAATTTCTGAAGTCATGTTTTACACTTGGATAAAATCAAACATCTAATAACCTTTTACTGAATGCTAGTAAAGTTCAACGTATAAATGAACAGAAACATATTTATTTTTGTATGAAATGCCGTCACCTTTATTTAGGATACCTGGCAGAGCATCTTAGTTACAACACCAGAACTGACAACAAACAGTGAACCTGCTTTACATGAATATATCAATTCATTGAGAGAGCAGCTCTGATTGGATCGCTCCACAACTTATCCCACCACCACCAAGCTAAGGCATCTGTATTGGATGTTCCTCTAAACTCATCCAACCTTCTCACACAACCAAAGTAGCTGTGATTGGATAGATTCCTAACAAGTCTCTACTTTCTACATGGCCAAATTAGATCTGATTGGATTAAGTCTCCGTCAAATTTTTTTGTCTAGTTTTAATTTGTTGGCAAAAATGGCAGTTAATTTAATTTTAGTTTTTGCCCATGTGCACCTTTTTTATTAGTTACTGTCTGGTTTTGGTCAGGGGAAAATGGTTGTTGATGAAAACAAAGACCAAAATAATTAGTAAAGATAATTAACACCATTATAGATGGGCTGCAGCAGTAGAAAGCAACTCTGTGTGTCACTCCTGTCAGTTTAGAACAGGAAGCTCAGGGGATTTGATTAATTTTGAACACATCATGTTTTCTGTTTCATCAAATACTCATTTAACCAAGCCAACCTGAAAGCATCATAATGTTTCTGACTGGTCCTCAAATGCATCACTATTTGTTTTGGTGCAAGGTGTTGCTAGTTTATCTTGGCTGATAAGCATTTATGCCGTTGGTCTCAGACGCAGACACTGGATTAATATGTTGGACTAAATGAGTTTAAGACAAAGTTTGGAGACTCTGCTACAGTACATTTAAGAGGAAGACAGAGTATCAGGAGCCGCAGACAAGTGCATGGCATCCAGGAGTAAACATGAGGTGATTGATGTGTGGCATGGATTTTTACAGGCATTATTTCTGATCAATTGATGACATCTTTTTCACAACAATTGTCCAAAACTAATCTGAAGTCACTATATGGGCCACTTCATCATCCTGAGCCCTATAACAGTTTCTGTTTTTTTGTTGTTGTTAGTTAATAAGTTTGTGTATTTGTTAGTTAGTTTGTTTGTTTGTTAGCAAGATAACTCAAAAGGTTATGGACAGATATCGATTAAATTTTCAGGAAATGTCCGGATTGGGACAAGGAACAATTGATTCGATTTTGGGAGTGATCCGGAACATCTCAATCCCCCACGATGAAAAATGCGATTTTCGTGAATAACTTCTGAACTAAATTAGATATCATGATAGATCCAATTGTTAATGGTATGTTTTAATGGCCAAGGAATCTAAATATTTAAATGAAATAAAGGTAGGACTACTAATTATGGTGAAAATCACAATATTGGTGGCGCTGGCGGAGGTCTGCGCTCTCAGAGTGCTTTTATAGTTTTATTTTTTGCTGCTATTATTTAGCATTATTTAGTATCTTTTGTGCTGCTATTTAAATCCATCATATTTTTTATACCTCTTACCTGGCATTTGTTGTGGACAGCAGAGTAGGAATGTCAGTGTGCAGGCAAACATGTTTCTCAATGTGCAAATGACAATAAACACTTTGAATCTTGAAAGCTCCCCCCTTGAAATCTCTTTATGAGCCACCTTGTCAACTGGTATAATAAAATGGGAGAATTAATCAACCAAACAGTGTTACCAGTGCTTATAGAAAGATTCATAAAGTATGAATAAGAAATAAAAACAGACACAAACTAAAACTGTAATTTATGTATTTGAAATAAGACAATAAAGAAGGACAGATTTAAAGTGAGGGAGCGGGTGAGCATGTAGTCTCTCTCTCTCTCTCCCTCTCTCTGGGTGTGGTATAGTGGGTGGGTTAATTCCCGCGGTTGGCCAAGATATTTTCTCTCTGCTCAGCTACGCCCTGCTACTAACCAGCACACACACACACACACACACACACACATGCATAATGTACAGAAAAATATACAGTGCCCAGCCGAGGGAACCAAAGTTTTGGCTCCATACAAAAGAATATGAAGCGTTCCAGGACCGGTGGTGACATAAAATCTCCGTCTGTGACACACTTATACACACACAGTCATACAAACACATATACAAAGATACACAAGTACACACACGCTTCCCTCGACTTCCTCCGAGCTTTCTGCACTCTGCCTAAATACAGCCCGCCACATCAGAGAGGACATTTACAACATGAGCCGGGCACACACAAACACACACATAAAGAGCAGTCTGACAGATTATTTTGCCTGCTTTTACAGAAATCCCTCTGCATCACACACCCTCCAAATATGCCCAGTATGCTTTTGTTAAAAATATAACCTGTGTGTGTGTGTGTGTGTGTGTGTGTGTGCTGCAGTCTGGCTCGGCCACAATCGGTCTGCCAGCATCACACACACACGGTCTCACTGCCCAGAAAAATATGATGTGGTCAGTGAAATCGTCTGCATGTAACCAGGAGCTCCCAGGTTGGAGTTTTTGGAAAAGCTCATGTTTCTGCTAACAGACTCTTTGGTGAAGTGCCCTAAAGCGTGAGGGTGTTTTTGGACGAGCCTGTGAGCTGGTCTATCTCAGAATGGATGGTTTATGTAAGAACCACAAAGGAACACCTGTGCCTACTCCAGATACTGCCTGTGGTCACTGTGGACATTTCAGCTCGTGATATCCAGTTATAACTGCAGGCATCTCACATTTCTTCTACAAGAGCAGCTTGAACCTTTTCAAGCAATTTGTTGTCGTGCATATGCTGCGTGTGTCAGCTCCCATGACCGCCGCCACAGCTTTCACACCAGGCACATGAATGTCCTTAGGCTTCAGTGCGTCTCCCTGCTGTCACAGATCTATCAAACACTGTGGAAAGTGTTACTATTACGTTTGATTTTGCACAAAACTTTACAAAAGGTTTTGCATTAATTATGCTGAAGCTATAAATCTCAGTTCCTAGATTGTGTTGAGTGTTACAATGTTTCTTTTACAAGAGGTACCCGAAGCTACTCACATGAAAGCTGCATTAACACCAAACGCAACTTCATGCGTTGCCCACTGAAGTCATGTTGCATCCATAATTACCTCATTTTCGCCGTGGCTTGTTGACGTCACGTCCGCTCGGGTTTCACCACGATCATATATATCATATAATAGGATGTATAAGATGACATTATTCCAACTGTATCCTTTTCACACATCTACCAACCACAAAACACTGCAGCTGATGCCCTGCAGCTGCATCGTCTGTGAGTCTGTACATTTTTTTCTCTGTAGTCTGGAATAAAAACTGTCTATGCGGGCACCATCACACAGGTACTCACTGCTGATTGGCTGTTACCACACAGCCACACTGACATTGTCTGAAAAGAAAAACTTTTTCAACTTTGGCAGTGCGTGATGAGCGAAGTGATCACCTTGAATTTGGCCAATGCATCACCAGAGGTTTAGCTCCACCCCATCGTGGCTATGCTTTGACTTTGCATATAGAGTGTTCTCCAAGGATGCTCGAGTTGTGTTCAGTGTGTAGGCACCTTAAGATGTCTTACCTTGGTCACACAAACTTTAACTTGATGATAGTTGCAGAAGCTGCCATATTAGTGTTTTTTGGTCAGTGATGTAGAGTCAACTTCCACCTTTGTATCCTTGGTTTTACAATAATGAGCACCACTTTGTAGTCTGTCCTTGACTTCACCAGTCTCACAGAACTTGGTCCTATTTGAAAACATTACCATTGCTGACACCAAATGATGCTGCCACTCTGTGTACCACAGCTCCACATGTTTAGCCATGTTTTTCACGCCACAAATACATGATCTTTACAAGTTGTACCTCGTTGTAAAGGCGACTCATCGAGCTTTCCAATGATATAGAATACAATGCCAGTTGGTGTTAGTAAAGGAGAGAAATAATCAACCCAAATAACATTTCCAAACCCCCTTTTAATTTCTACATTTTCTCACCTTCTCCTCACATCCTCTCTTTTGCAGATTTGACATAATTGTGCAACATGCTGTCAAATGTAAAATGAATTAATCAATGATCTGAGCAGCTACAATGAAATGGAGGAAGTTGACATTTATAAAACATGGAAGATGCAAAACTGATTCAAAAGATGCCATGAGTACACTGTTTCAGACTCCATACGGTGTGTATTGTGAAGCTTGTTTACCATAATTGAGAGTTTGCATGTGAGACAGACTTTGATGTAATATTTTGTAAAGTCATGGCATGCATAAACAAACTGTGTCTTTCATGGCAGCTCAGTCACTGTGGTCAACACAATGAGAAATGTCTCAACTATAAAAGTTATGATTTACAAAAAAGTAAGGCAAATAACACTGTTTGTTTATTGTGGCTATGACAATGAGTTTTATTATATCAAACTGTTTAAGCAGTTGTATAAGCAAGCATGACTTGCCACTCAGTTCTTCTCTGTTTTTGTAACTTATTCATGTTTTGTGCTTCTTTGTGACGGGCCATAATTATTCTCCTGCTGCGGTCCCTTGAGATTCTATCACCTGTACCCTGTTATAGAAAGGCCAAGCTAGCTTTTCCAGGTTGTTTAGAGACTGCTGTCATCCCCAGCTGCCATCTTTGAGAATTTAAGATTGTGAAAATTGTGCATTTTTTTTTTAAATCTGATTTAAAACATTCAGATTTGCATTTGTAAAATCCACGTTTCACAATCGTGATATGTGGGTACATACATGAAACGCTTGATCTGAATAAAAGCATGAAGGCATGTGACATGAGAATTGTGCCCTGAGTGCCTGAATCCCCAAACATTTTAACCCAGGGTCCAGAGTGTCTCCATGTAAACAGGAATCAGTGTTTTTAGGGAAAATCGATGACGTTTTGCGCATATGCAGTACTCTTTTAGATAAAGGTTGCGCGCACACATAGGACAAACCACAAATGACCCCTTCCACACTCCAGTCCAGTTGGTGGCGAGAAGTAGAAAAGAAGGCTCCCAGTCAACATTCTCCTGACATTTAGTGGTTTGAGTGCCAACTTTGTCATCTGTCCAGATAAAAAAACCTTCTGCCTCTTCGTGCATCCATTCACCGTTGTTGTTTGTATTGCTGTTTCACTACAAACCCACATTGCTAACCACTGGGTCGGCGTGCATGCTACCGCGATTTCAGTCATTCTCGCAGATTTGTTTGAACGCAGATCGTTTTCACATTGTCTCTGAACTCAGAGAGCTTTTGAAAAGGCTAGGAAAAACCTTTCTGTTTGAGTCGAGAGGAGTGAGGAAGGACCAGGAGGACTTGTTCTGAATGAGTGTCCACATAGACAATATTTAGAAAACAGATCGGCATAAACCATCCACTCTTTCAGCTCAGAGGCTTGACTGTCATGTTTACATGCCACATTTTGTTCTGATCAAGCATTTATTTCTACCACTTGGGTCCATGGAAACATAGGAGATGGAAAGCAAACCAGTGTTTCTGTTTTATGGATCACTTCCAGTAATATACCAGGTAACGGATACATTCCTCAAAAGAATCTTTGCCAAAAAACAAGTCGAGTTGAGACGAGTTGGGCCATTAAATCATGTTGTGGAAAAGCCCCACAACAATTCTTTTAAGATTTTGAACTACACTACCTTTTCAGTCCATTGATGGGAGCATTGGTTTCTGAATCAACTAGCTTTTCAGTAGCTTCGTAGTTTGATTAATCAAATAAAACAGTAGCTTCCAAAAAGCTGCAAATCCCCTCCAGAGAGATGGCTTCAAGGCACCAAAAATATTTAAGACATTCTCTAAAACCATTTTAGCCAAAGTTAACCTCTATGCCTTATTCCTGCTGTATAAATGAACCAGGATATTAAGAAATATTCATGAACTCAAAACATAATTCAATAACAACCAAAAGGAAGTACAGCTTTAATCCTACAAAATCCAAACCAAAGTTGCATAAAAGAAAAGTTAAAAACTCTTTTCACTCCAAACACCTGACAAATCGCAGCAAACAAGCAGCTGTGTTTGTTTTCTGTGTGGTCTCAGATATTCTGAGGAGCAGACTCAGTGTTTATGTGTGACATTAAATTAACTGTGGCTTCAGATTTTTGATGATTTTGGAGAAAACTAACCAAGAGGCCAAACTGTTTTTTGTTTGTTGTCTAGTTGTGTCCTGTCTGCAGGTCAGTCTAGTGTAAAAGTTTGCCAGAGAATTGTGTTTGTGATATTGTTATTTTTAAGTCTCAGGTGCAAGCTGCTGAATAATAATCTGCTCTGCTGAGTGATGTATTTTTGGAAACATTCTCACTTTTGGTTGTATTTGTAAGTAAAGTTAAGTTAAGCTCAATTCTGTGGCCTTCCCTGTTTGTCACTGCATACAGGAGTGTTGTCCAACTCTGCAACCTTAGACTTTAGACGAGGAGTGGGGAACTCACAGCACAGGGGCCACATGCAGCCCCCTACCTCACCTGCCCGCTAATCAATTTAAAATGATAAAAAAAAACACACAACTTTAAAGATGGAGAATTCTGCAGGAAAAAACATTGCAATATGTGAACGAGAAAATATTTAATGAAGTAGTCTTTAAAACTTGTTAGTCCTTATTGTTTTAAGGAAATTAGCAGGTTTAATATGCTTTAATGGTGTTTTTAAGGGCCTTTTGAAAAAATAGGTTAGCAAAATGACATTGAATCAATAATAAAGATTATTATTTACTGCAATTTTGGCCAGATTACTTTTTACAATAAAAAAATTAATTATACTTCTGGTAAAAATGAATGTAACATAGATAAATTAATGAACTTAACAAGCAAAATATTATTTAAAATAGATATTAAATGGATTATTACATGGAAAAGGTACCTTTAACTGACATTACTTTAATTTTTGATCATTAAATTGATGGTTGCTGTTCTATTCAAGCTTGAAAATGTATATTTAAATTCCCGTAAAACCTAGATATTCCTTCTTTTGTGAAATTTCACGTCTTTTTTATTGTCTTATTGAAAATATGCCTTTATTTGTAACAACTTGGCACCCTGAAACTTAAATTTTTGCAGCAGGGATTGGAAACAAAAGTTGTAGATAGCTCTTAAATCAAGTACTGCTGCCGTTTCTCTGCAAACTTTCTTAAATAAAACCTATTTTTTCATCCATCAGTTTATTCAGGACCGGAAAGATATTCTTGTTTTAACATTAAATGATCCACTGGCACTTATGTTTGACTTCTAACAGCCTCCCTTTGCACTTTATTATATTCTATTAAGCTTCAGACTTATAAATCATCCTGCATCTCTCTCTTCTTTGAACACATCAGGCCTTTTCATCCCTCTGAGAGTTTAGAGGGCAACACTTGTTTGTTCCTCTGGAGTCAAAAGCAAAAACCACAGAAACAAAAGTCGTCCGATAAGGAGAGCAACGCTATCTGTGCTGCGTTCAAAGCCCCCATGTTCCGCTTAGATTCACGTGTTAGCAGCGGATCACGGCGCTGCATTCATCTGCAGACAGCCGTAGTCAAAATAGAGGCGGCCCCACAGATCGCCCGCATCACGACCAATCAGCACGCAGGAGACTGCAGCTGAGACCTGCTGATGTACAGGAGACATGTGTGTGTTTGTGTGTGTGTGTGTGTGTGTGTGTGTGTGTGCAGAGAGAAGAGAAAGAGAATCAACTGAAGCCTAGGTGATTGAGTCTGTGGAGAAGCTCGAGTGTCTCTGAATGTGACTTCTGTGTTTGTGTGTGTGTGTGTGTGCGTTTGTTCGTGTGGTCCAGACGAGGCGGTCGGACTGAACACAACAGTATTCTGTGAAGTCTAAAAACAAAGCTGTGTGGTCGACAGCGTGGGAATGACAGTGTGTGTGATGGAGGAGGGACCACGCATATAAACAGACGACCAACATCAAACAGAAGAAGCTCAAAAATAAACTTCAAAATGAATCCTTCTGATATATTATCATCGAGAAAGTGGTGATGAGTGCTCCATATTTTACAGTTTCACACAAGAGTCAGCAAAAGGCTGTGACCCAAAAATGCTGGACAAAGAAGTTCAGTCTGGATAACTTCTACAGGTCTGCACTCTCATCAACCAATGAGTGACAGCATAATATCTTTTATTTCTAATTGAACTGACAGTTTAGTCTTTTAGTCATCTAAATTCCAATTTGATTCTAGTTTTAGTTGATGAAATTTCACAACATTTTAGTCGATGAAATCTATTGCAACTTTAATCAACTAAAATATGAAGTGTAGTGTTTTTATGTTTCCTTAAATTTATGAAGTTATGTTTTACCCTTGGTTAAAATGAAACATCTAAAAACCCTTTATTGAATGATAGCAAAGTTTGAATTTATAGACTAACAGAAACAAATTTTCATTTTGTGTGAAATGCAGTCACTTTTATTTGGGCTACCTGGCAGAGCATCTCATTTACAATACAAGAACTGACCACTAACAGTGAACCTGCTCTACATGAATATATCAATTCATAAAGAGAGCAGCTCTGATTGGATCACTCTACAACTTATCCCACCACCACCAAGCTAAGCTGTGATTGGATATATATTCCTAACTTGTCCCTACGTCCTACAAATTAGGTCTGATTGGATTAAGTCTGCGTCAAAATTTTTCGTCCAGTGTTCATTTGTTCACAAAAATGTAAGTCAATTTCATTTTACTTTTTTTCCATGTGCTCTTGGTTTTGTTGGATACTTTCTAGTTACATCAGGGGGAGAAAGGTTGTTGACAAAATCTATGATGAAAATAATAAGTCAACAAAAATAACACTGCAATCGGGGTTTTCGAGGAAATAAAAAATGTTTAATTTGCCTTATTGGTTAGGAGACAGGGAGGGATATAAAGTAACAGCCAGGAGGGAGACCATCAGCAGCAAGTGCACAGAAGACGAGGTAAGGGCAGGAAATTATCTAAAGTAAAGAGAAGGATGAGTAATTTCAAAATAAGACAGAAAACTCAAGACATAAAACAGGAAAGGAAAATTGTAGAAGACTTTACCAGAGTGCAGTCATGGCAGTTTTATTTATTTATTTTTATTTGAAGTGGAAATCACAATAACCAGATGCATTGTTTGAGTGCTTTAGCACATGCTAATTCAGAGCTGGTATTAAGTTTTAAGGAGCCACCTTTGTACTTTATCCTAATAAACTACAAATATCACTTGCATAGCTACGAATAAAAACGGAGCTGGAAGAAACAGGCCTAAAACCATTAGTGGCTGCAAAGAGGCTTTCTGGGAAATGCAGAAAACAACTTAAATGTGTTTTTGAGTGTGTATGGAAAAAAGAAAGCGCTTGACAGAGGCTGGACAGCCAGTATTTAATACTATTCTTGGTGAGGAATGTGCTGCTGAAGCACAACAGGCCTGTCCATCGCTCTGAGCGTGTGTGTATGTGTGTGTGTTCACAGACCACTGACAGCGAAGCTAAGACTGAGCCTCGTGCTACACCACCCATGGAGCCCTACGCACACATTCAAAAACAGTCTTTGTGGGAAAAAACAGATATTTATGTGAAAATGGGCACTCAGGCACGTACATACTCACACACACTGGTTATTATTGCAGTCTGCAACTCACTATGATGATGGGGAATGTATCCGCCGACTGTGGAAACATGTCTCAGAGAGGGGAGAGACTTTCTAAATCTGGTCAAACTACTCTGGAGATTGTTGAACATAAAGATGAAGCTTTGTTCTTAGAGTAAAACCATGTTATCTAAGTTTAGAGTGTAAAGAAATTTCTGAATAATACTTATGAAATGAGGCATTTACATTTGAATTTAGTTTTTGGATACACCTGTTGGTCTGACTGTTTCGCAAACAGCTGTTTATCGAATCACATGGCAGCAACTTAAGGCAATTTGCCATATAGACATGGGCAAGATGATCTGCGGAGATCAAACCGGGCATCAGAGTGGAGTAGAAAGATGATTCAAGTGACTTTGGTACATCTTGTTACATACTTATAAGTATCAGATGTACCATCTTAGAATTTAAGGAACTGCTAATGGACTGGGACTGGGTGGTCATGCAGGGTTTACTGAGAGTGGTCTGAAAAAGAGAACAGTCAGAGGTAGTTCTCTAGGCTAAAATGCCTTGTTGATGCCGCAAGTCAGGGTAGATTGAGCTGATAGGAAGGTTACAGTAACCCCAATATACACTCGTTACAACCAAGGTAAGCAGAAGGCCATGTCTTAACAGATAATATCTTGAAACAGATGGGCTATGGCGCCAGAACACCAAACCGGGAGATACTTCTCCCAGCTCAGAGCTTAGACAATTCACAGACACCAAAAATGGAATTAGAAGTTTGGATAAATGTTGCCTTGTCTGATGAGTCTCCTCAGAATTTGGTGAGGACATTAATGAAATATGGGTCCATCTGCCTTGTATCGACAGCTCCAGCCGTTTGTGGTGGTGGTTATAATTTCAGGGATTTTTTCTTGACACACTCTGGCCCCTTTTACCAACTGAGCATGTCGCGAACAGCACAGCCTACCTGAGTATTGTTGCTGACCATATCCATGTCTTTGTGACCACAGTGTACCATTTTGTGATTGCTACTTCAGTAGGATGTTGCACCGTGTCAGATCATCTAAACTTTTTTTTTTTTTTTCGTGCATGACAATGAATTCACTGCATTCCAGCAGGGCTGTCACCTTGTACTTGATATCTGAATATCCATTCAAGCATGGGTTGCTCAAACTGATAATAAACATTTGAATATAAGGTAAACAGCTCAAACGGACATTAGAGCATTTGGAGCTCGCCAACCTGATCCCACACCAACCTGAACGGCCAGTGCTGTCTTGACTTCCCTCAACAACAGCAGCAGCATCTGGTCTGCCAGAAACCAACAGACCAAGAAGACTTTTACAGAAAGGGAGGACTTGTAAAGCCACTCTGAGCACACAATAACAACACTTTAGGAGCACCATGTGGCATCACTTTGTGCTCCACTGTGTGCTGATTATATGCAAAGCAACTTGCCCTCTATAACAAATGCATGGGCCCATTTTTAGGCATTTCACCAACCACTGTCCAGCTGTGCCCAAAGTTAACACTATGTATACTAATGCTAAGCCCCAGGGTAAGGCCAGGGTAGCCTTAATGGCCCCATTAGGCAAATTTGTCGGGTGTTGTGCTGCATTGTTGCTTTACAGGGCAGAGAAGATTAAAAAAGAACATAGATACTGTCCGCTGAAACAGGAATAAGAACAGGAAATACATTACAGTGACAGCACAGGGACAAATTGAGACATTAGACCAGGGGTCAGCAACTTGTAGATTTTGATCAACTTGTAGATCTTTTGGACAATTCAAATAGATCTTGAAGACTAGGTGCTTCACCCTTTATCTGACACACAGATCAACCTTTTTACTTACCCATGACATATTTGGTGAATCCAGCTGCTATGCAAGGTAAACTGGGTCTGACTGTTTTTTCTCCACCTCATTAGTTTTTAATGTTAGAAAGATATTAAGATGAACTAAGCTGTATTTTATTCTAACACTGTTCCAGTCCTTGGTGAAGTTTTGTTTTGTATTGGACTGCATACATTGTGAAGTGCTAACGTGAGTCTAAATCCACACAGTCTTTATTTTTAATTCCTGTCCTTTATCACATTTATGGATTGAAGATTGCATCTTTGATTGTGAAGTTTGATGATGATCATTAAAATTTTAAGTTTTGTTTATGGTTGTTAGTGAATTTTGGCAAGTAGATTGTGCCATCTCAATTAGCATCATAGATGATCTTCTGCTGCAAAAGGTTAGTGCATTAGACAAGTGCTAAATTGCACATTGTTCTATTGTGCTAGTTTTTTCATTGTTCCACAGCTTGATAGAAGCTAGAGTGAATGATAAACTAAAGTGGTTTGTTTCACACTTCAATATACAGAATCTTTTTCCTGATGGGAGAAGTTTGTATTCAGAGGACAGTGGGTGAGTGGAGTCGGAGGAGGTTTTTGGGGCATGTAGTAGAGCACCTTCAGGATGTGGTGGAAAGGAAAAATTCATTGATGGCAACCAAAGATTTGTGCAACGGCTATCATGTCAGGATGGACCAAAATCTTTGAGGAATATTTTCCAGCACCTTGTTGAAACTAAGTAAGTTCTAAAGGCAAAGCTTCAAAGTGTGCCCTAATAAAGTGGCCAGTGATTTGAAATATTGCTCCTTTTTCTTGGTCTGAAAATTGAACTTCCCCAGAGGTTAAATAGGTTAATCAAATAGAAAAGCAGAGGCAGAAATGATTTGTTATTCAGAGGCTAAAAGCCTGTTAGTGTGTTTTATAGCAACAGTTCTTTCTTATTTTTCTCAAGGACTCCATCTGGTCTTTGTTTACATTCTTCAGACCAACTATTTTAGCAAATTGTTTCCTACAGACCTAACTTCCATGCGACAAGGACACCAACGTCAAACTTCAACATCTCTTAGAAAATACCACCTCAGATTTGTCCTTTTTTCCAGCTTCTGGTCACACTGGGGTCTGCCCAGTACAACCACAGTTTTCTGCAGGAGGAACCCAGCAGCCATTCTCGAGCTTTCCTCATTCACTTTTCCCATCCGCAGTTTACCAAGGGATTTAAACTGACAACCACAAACCCAAACCTGAATAATATATATACGCACAAAAACGGATTCCATGACAAGAAAAATAATCTCAGCGTAGAGGTGAAGACACCACAATGGAGTAATAAACCTTCTCAGTCCAAATTCAAATGTTCTGAAAGGAATATGGAAACTCAAACTCGGGCATGAGGGGACGGATAAGCAAATACCTACAGGAGAACCAGCTAACAAACCACACAGAGGCAGTCATTAGTGCCGGCAGCCTGTGCAGAAAAACGTGTGCCTGAAAATGAAACACCTCCTCAGCAATTTGAGGGGAAACAATATTATAATAGGTTTATTCCCTTAAGGACCAGTCAATGATGTGCAACCTAAGGAACTTCGTTACCCACACTTTCCTGTCAAATTGATCCCATCCAGGCTCGACTGCAGCAGATTCACATGGGACTGGAGCGGCTGCAGACTGTGGTAATCCTGACAAAAACCACCAGACGTTTCCAGGTAGCTGTGGTCCCCAGCGAGAAGGGTTTAACGTCACTTCTCTCAGAGCAGCGGCCTCTCCTCTGTTTAGTCTACACACTTCCACTTTGTTAGTTTGTTGAAGTAGCAGACTGACAAGACGTGACCCAACCCCACTGGATTTCCATACAGGAGGGAAGCTCACATCTTGTCTTACAACGTCAATGTTTATCGACCCCTTGCTACCGCTCCCCCTCGAGGACCCCCGGCTCTCTCACACTCTTTATTTCCTGCTGGGAGTTTTAAAAAAAGAGAACCTGGGAGGAGAGGGTATCTGCTTTGGGAGCTGGGGAGTGATCTTGACGTATAAGAGTAGGGAAAGTTTTCACAGATCTGCTTGTTCTGTTTTTGTAGAGCTGAGTGTTTTACTGCACAGAGGGCTTCCTTCATGGTTCCCATCAGACCTCGTATTCGCCTTGTCAGAGAGATCTTAGTCAGGAGCACCACTCTTTAACAATGGAGGTGCTGACATCGAGGAAATCAGAGCTCACATCAAAAGATGCTCCGACAACAATGGAGGCCTTTAAACTGCTGCACACAATGAAGTGAGGACGAGTGATCAAAAAGCAGAGACAAAGGCAGAGAGCAGAAGCATCAGCCCTTCTATAAATAAAGTTTTATGGAAAGATAAAGTGCTGTTCACACCAGAAAATCCCTCAGATCTAGGTAAAAGTAAACGAAAACTAGAGCGCAAACCTCCGCCAAGGTGTCTGACATATTGCTGTTACATCTACAAGCAACAGTTCAATGATAAGGCTACCATCAGAATATGATTTATTGACTCTGAAAACCCACACCTAGCTCTCAGAATCATGTTGATATCATTATTAGTTATGGATGGATGTTCACTAATGGCGGTTAAGGATCACCACCAAAATCTAATCATTTCAATTTGGGGCCATTTCCGACATCGCCTAAAAATTTCAGCAAAGTCCATCCAGTAGTTTTTGCATAATCTTGCCAACAGACAGACAAACAAAACAACAATTAAAAAATAAATAAATAAATAAAAAAAACAGTGAATGATTGATTCTAAGCCACAAATTCATAACATGTCTGGATGAAGATCTTATTTGAAAATAAAAAATCTAAAAATAAAGCCTGAGTTGCTTGTAGTAAGTAAAATAATCTGCCAATAAGATAAGACAAATTGAATTGAAGGTTGCCTTAAAACAAAATGTTCTCTCCAAAGCAGATAATAAACCTCAACGTGAGACCCTCACAAACTTGCTAGTTTCATTACAAGCAGTTTAATGCCTTATTTTTTACCTTTTTTTTCTTCAAAGTCAGATATTTATCTCAACTTGTTAAGTAAGCGTGAACTAGAAGAAGCGTTTTAGATATTTCTGACTTTAAAAGAGACAAACACAGTTGCCTAGATCTGAGTTTTTGCAGTGCAATGAAAAACACTTCTGAGACAATGGAGGAGACGACTGCTGCAAATTAGAGGATGCATCGACTTGAAAGGAGCTGTCCATTCAGCACCACACCACCACAACACAAGCAAGAAAACACAGCAGTGAAAAGAGAGTGAAGTTCAGCTGGAGTGAGGGTCTGGAATCTGTCCTTGAACTGTGGATTCAAGAGCAGCCTTCGCAGTAACTCCTGGGACTTCATAAAACGGACTAAACCTCAGCTTCTCCTTTTTTGTTCGGTCGTTGTATAAACTCAGACATCAGCTTTAGGGGAGAACTTGCGGTTCAAAATCAAAGTCAAAGAAGAGGAAAGCTGCAGAGAGAGAGGAGGAGGAGCAGGAGATGGTGTGATGGTTTTAAAACTTTGAGGTTCGGGATTGCAGGTGGGAGGGAAGAGAGTTCAGCTTCCTGAGGTGGGGGGCTTTTGTTGAGGAAACATGAGGAAGTGAAGTTCAGGCCTTTTGCGCTGCAGATAACAACATAACTGTTCATTAAGACATTATATTTCAACACTTTTTTTTCTATACATTTGTTACTCATTTTTCTGTCTTAACATATATATTTGAATATTGTTGATTTACATTTGTCAGGTCCTCCTTCTCCGATTCCACCTATTGCTCAATCCCAGTCGTTCCCCCTCAATCCACTCCTGGTTATTTTACACGTTCACTTGTATGTTTTACACAGCAGGATACAAGGACAAGAGTGCATTTTGACAATTTTATATGGAAACTGGATAGACAAGGTTAAATGAATGGATGGATGCTTTATTTCAAACATGCAAAAACAAACGTGTAGTCACCATAAACAAACACATTCATATGCCAAAAAAAAAGAAAAAACAATCAATGTAAGCATCTGACGACATCCTGCATGTGCAGCAAGTCCACACACTCGAAAAGGATTCAGAAGAAGTCTAAACTTATTTGATCCTACCTGTTATATTACCATGTCCTACAGTGATATTTTAATTTCTATATATTTAGAATATTTGCATAATTCAGCCATCTATTTAGCAGCTAATGTTGTTTATAATATAATGACTGTAAAATGTGATTAGCTACTTATACATAATTCTTAACTTCATATTTCACCTTTGTATAATATACCCCTACTCAAACACTTCCTATGTCCAGGGTTAGGGTTAGGTCAAATTTAAGCACTTTCAAGGTAAATTCAAAACATTACAAGCACCTTGCAGCTGTGGTGAATTACATATCAATACAAATTAGGGGTGCGTTATCATGGATTTTTGTTGATGTCTGATATGCTGATATTTCCAAACTCATTCTTGCTGATATTGATGCCAATATTTTAAGAGCACCAAGCTTCCACTTACTTAAAATTGGCCTTTTTGTGTTGGAAACAGTTATAGAGCAACAAAGCAATATGTTATTCTAGATAAATTATATTTTGATTTCGAAGAACGTTAAGTGATGATGATGTAAACCATCATGCTCATTTTTAGCCAATTATGTGGGATATTTACGGCCAATTTTACGGTCAAAATATTGGTTCTAAATATCAGCAAAAATGTTCATATCTGCGAATACCTATTATCAACTTTTGAAACACATGTCTGCTGATATCGAATATTGTCTGATAATATTTTGCATCCTTGATATGAATCCCTTAGCAATCGGAATGACACTCACCCCTGATTATATTAAAGTGGATCATATTATTCTGCACCCAAAATGAATTGGGTTTCTTTGTAGAAAAGGATGATGAATTAGAAGCAAAAACCATCATCTTCAAATTCATTTTTTACAATGCATGCCATTAACATCAGCACACATACAGTCTGTTCTGAACAAACACATTTTTTACAAATTAATTTTTTTAAGCTCCATATAAGACAAACTATTATGTGAGTTTTGTTATCAGGTGTATTTTTGTTGATCTTTGGATTTAGAATAGTGATTTGTGTTTACGCTGCATCAGAATGCTGGAGTGGAGGGGAGGTTGTGATTCTTCCAGGTATTAGTCAGATCCACTGTGTGATTGGGGATCCCGTTTGACACTATAAGGGAATTTGGAGAGTTTAAGTCCTGTCTTACATTAGTCTAGTAGCATGAAAGAAGCCTTATTAGCATTGAGCTGTCTTCAAGCGCACTCGATGGTCCTTAAAAAAGCAGCTCTGCTAACTTCTCTCTTTCCTTCTCTGTGTCTTTTATGACTTCTCTTAAGTCATTTTATTTCTCTATTCAGCCTTTTTGTAACTTTAAAGAACTTTCAAGGAATTCAAGCACCAGTTTGAACCCTGTTTGTCAATCTTAATGCTAAGTAGGCATATCTCAAAAGACAGTTTAAGTATTAAGTTGAGTTTTAAAAAATACAAGATAAATCAAATTTCAATGGAAGTATTGATACCTGGATGTTTACAAAGCAGTTCTTTTGAGTGTGGAGGATTTTCATAAAATCAATATACGGTGAGTGTTAAATAATCTCTGTGCAGCTCGCTGTGTACATAACTATGCAGATCAATATAGATTTAGATAGATTTAAAATAGATTTTAGTATTTTTGTTATTGAATTCAGATCATTAATTTTGGAAAACCAGGCAATATACTCTTCCAGTGTAGCTTATTATAGCATTTATTATTGAATTATATTCTGCTACTGACATGTTTGATTCTCTGTTTGCGAGGTTGATCTTATTTTATCACAAGTCACTTCAAAGCATCAAGAATCATTTAAGTTATTTTGATTGAGTGAATTAATCACTTATAGTTATTTATTTTAAAAATCAGTACATTCAGATCACACCAACTGAGACACACATGCACTAACAAAAACACACCGTCTCCTGGTATCTGTTGGCTCAGCTGCTGTGGGTCGATGTGTGGAGACAGTTTGTGTTCAGGGAGGATTAGACTGTCGCTGCAGGATTAACCCATCACACACACTCACGACACTGTCACCAACACACACGCTGACAGGAACACACACATATCTTCAGTTTTATGCAGTGAAAGTCACTTAAATCACCACGCTGTCTTATTCTAGGGCTCTGTTTGAGATTAGTCAGATCCTCTTGGCCTGCAGCATGCCTGACTGCATTAAGTTTCTGCCATGGGAATGAGTAATTGGTTATATGTTTTGACGATCAGTTAATAATAATTAAGGGCCTGTTGATTATCCATATTCAACTTCAAATTAAGGCCACGTGAAAACAATTCACTGGAAACTGAGTCATAACTGAGCTTTTGCACATAGTTCTCGCATTAATAAGGTGTGCTTTGCAAACAACCAAAGTTCAATGAAGTCTGAGTTCCTGGTCTGTGGTTGGTGGTAGACTCTGTGATAAAACACTGCAGGGGCATAGGTTGGATTATTAAACTGGGGGGGGCAAGCTTTCAGCAAATGATTTTAACTCTATGAGTTATTTTTAAGCAATTTTGGCTTTAACTAGCACTTAAACAGTTATATAACTGTTATTTGATAGCCTATTAGCCAATGGTTTGCACTGAAAAGCCATTGGAGAACTCTTATTTCAAATTATGGATGAACATCGATGCACATTGTTAAACAAAGGCCAACCTTGACATAAGCCATACATTATCAACCAATCAAAATGTATTTATGTAGCACAGTCCATACAAGTTATATTGTAGCTCATAGTGATTTACATCAAGAAAAAGATTGACAGAATATTGATCTATATATCTATATATATATATATATATATATAGATATATATTTATATATATATATATATATATATGTGTGTGTGTGTGTGTGTGTGTGAACATGTATATACTGTATATATATATATATACATGTATATATATTTATATATATATATATATATATGTGTGTGTGTGTGAACATATATGTACATGCATTCATACATATACATAAATAACGATTATCATTTTCTTACAACCACCCAGCAAATACATTCAGCAGAGCTCCATGTATTAAGTAGTATTTCACTGTAATTATAATGATAGCAGGTAGGATATCAAGAGGATTTATTGACTGACTTTAGAGATTAAGAGTAAAGATTAAGTAACTAGAAAAGCACTCGGAGAGCACAGGCTTTCCCCAGCGCCACAGTCGTCACCCATATTGTGATTTTTACCATTAATATTAGTCCTACCTTTATTTCATCTAAATATTTACATTCCTTGACCATGAAAACATAGCATTAGCAATTATATTCATAATGATATCTATTTTAGTTCAGTAGTTATTCACAAAAATCACATTTTTCGTCATGGCAGCCAGACGCTGATCCGGATCAACACCAAAATCAAATCAGTTCTTCCTTTTCCCATGCTGCACATGTCCTGAAAATTTCATCCAAATCCATCCATAACTTTTTGAGTTATTTTGTTCAAAGGCGGACAGACAGACAGACGGACAGACAGACAAACAAACTCTCCCAAAAACATAACCTCCTTGGCGGAGGTAAAGATTATTATGACTGCAATTTTGGCCAGATTACTTTTTACAACCAAAAAATTGATTATACTTCTGGTAAAAATTAATGTAACATAAATAAATTAATGAACTTAATAAGCAAAATAATATTTAAAATAGTTCTTTCATGGATCATTACATGGAAAAGTTACCTTTGGCTGACATTGCTTTAATTTTTGGTAATTAAATTGATCTTTTCATTCCCATGCTGAACATTTCCTGAAAATTTCATCAAAATCCATCCATAACTTTTTGAGTTATTTTGTTCTCGGACAGACGGATGGACGGACGGACAGACAGACAAACAAACTCTCCCGAAAACATAACCTCCTTGGCGGGGGTAATTATAATGATTATACAAGAATGACCAAGTCCACCTACATGGCATTGCTTCCATACATCAGAACTCTGAGCAGTTAAGGACATCACACCTAACCTGACCAGGTTTCATTGACGAGCTCCTGAACTCTGCCTTACTGAAGATGTGCTCAGTGTCTGTGCTGATGTTATATTTCAGGTGGAAGTCTGGTGACATATGTGAGTGGCATCTCTTTTTTGGCTTGCAGAGCTAAATGGAAATGTAGTCAGTGACAAACTGGAGTGTGAATGTTTTGACAGTGATGGTTCAATATGTTTGAAGTTACATTTAATGACATACTTAATTCTTAGTAGAGTGGCTAAATGACTCCCAGCAGCATTGCACCTTTAGGGAGAGTGAGCTGAGAACTTTGTTAGGGATCTTGATGGTCTGCAGTTGGACTGATTAACATCCACCAGATACAGTAAACTATTTAAAAAACTATGACTGGCAACATTTTACCTATGTGTGCAACTGGAGACCCCCTCCATGTGAGTGTGTATGAAGATGTACATGTTCTTGATTGTGTTGTTTTTCTTCCCCTTACATTTTATTTCACTCCTCAATTTCTTTATTATTATGATTATTGCTATTATTATTATTATCAATATTATTTTTTTAACTTTTTTTTTGTATGGATTTTGTCTTATTTTTATTGTTCTTACTCTTCTCTCTGTTGTTGATTCAGTGGTGTTTTGGTAAATTCCACCAGCACCCCATATGTCTTTCTAATGTGTCTGTGATTATTAGTGTAAATGTATATCCATAAAACTGTAACACATATTATAGATTTTTAATAAAAAGCCAAGAGCAAGCTGAGCCAACAGGTAAAGTACTCTGCTGTTGATGGGTACTGTAATTTCACATAATTCTGTGACTTTTATGTAATAGAAAGCCAAGAAATGAATGTCTGGGCAAAAATACAGACTATTAATTTTTCCTATAGGAAGTCTCTGTGTTTGTAATTACGTTATGATGCAGCAAATGTCTATGTGATGTTCCCCCTGTGCATAAATATGAAAGCTAAAAATACAAAACATGACCTAAAGGCTGTATACAAGTATAAATCCAATTAGTGAATAAAGAGCATCATTGTGTTAGACGATTGTAGCACCAATCCGCCACACACACACACGCTCTTAAAGTCTACCTCTCTCTCTCTCTCTCTCTCTCTCCCTCTCTAAGCCCTAGACGATGATCCGGCTGATTACAGCCCCTCTCTGGAGTCAATGAACACACACTCTTTAACACTGCTGTCTGTTGTCTCCATGGACATGCAAAGACAGATACAGACACATGCAGACACTGTAAGAGGCTGTTATTGAGCCCCAGTCTCTCTCTCTCCACACAGTCAGATAGCGGGCAGCAGCAGTCCGTAAACCCTCTTGGTTCTCATGGAGATAAGAAGTGCGTCTCATTGTAGGCAGACAACAGTCCCGTTATCTTCTTATCACACAGTCAGTCTAATCTGCAGGAGGCGGGGCTGCAGAGTGTGCGTGTGTTTGACAGTGATGGTGGTGGAGGGGGTGGGTGGGGTACTTTGGTTAAGTGGAGGTTCTTTGTCATGCAACAGGTGCTGTTGTCGCTCAATTTGTCTTGATGCTAAAGACCCGAGTGTCTCTGAATGAGTCTGTTAGAGGACAAAACACAGCTGACTGTTCAAACGTTGGTTAATCCTTCTTTAAACTGCTGATGGACTGATTCAGTGCGGGACGACCCATCGCAACTCTTTCTTAGTAAAGTCAACACGAGGCTCATTAGCACGCTAAACACAAACCCTGTCACTGCAGTCTGTTTTTAAGGAGATTGAGGGCTTTGGAAGTCAGGGCCAAAGTCTGGAGTCAGCTGAAGCCTGGCTGCAGAACAGAAGACCCCGAGATGTTAACCCACATAATTCAGCAATCAATCAATCAATGTTTGTATTTTAGTGTTGTGTTACTCAAGACCGGTCTTGATCTTGAGACCACATTTTAAAGGTCTTGGTCTTGTCTCGGACTTGAGAGCATTTTTACTCAGTCTTGTCTCGGTCTCGGACTGACCGGACTCTGGATTTTCCATCAAGACCAGAACTGATCTGCTGTTCTTTAACATCATTATTGTTAACAAGGAGGAACACTTGGTAAAAGAACAAAAAGCTTCAATTCATGTGTTATTTCCCCTGTGATGTCTGCAGCCTCCCAAAAGTCTTGGTCTTGTCTTGGTCTCCGTGCATTCTGATCTCGGGCAAGTCTTGGTCTCGGATAGTGTGGTCTTGAGCTCAACACTATTGTATATACACATGCATATATCCAGAGATGGATCCATCTGAGCAGAGACGAAGGGACTAAGAATGAGATTTTATAATAGAGACAAACCCATGGATGCCCAGATCATGAATCTGTCCTCACCACATTTGTCTCTGCTGAACATAGATTCAGTCAGTCAATCTTCAGTTTATATAGCACCATATTCATCTTTAGGGATGGGAATTGAAAACCAATTCCAGTTGAGAATAGTTAGCAGCTCCATCAAATAATTGATATTGATATTAGCGATATTGCTCATCAATTCCCTTATCAATTCCTTCCACTGACAGGGTTCAGAAGTGTCAGAATTGTGGCTTAATTTTTTTTTACAAAAGGCACCTACTGCACAACCTTAAGTGAGTGGAAACACCTAACCTTGCAGAAGCAGTTATCTGTGCTGTGACGTGTGTTTGACATTGTTGACACTGAAAATCTACAGGGCAATATTTGCCCACATGGAAGATCTGCAGGAATCAATATGGGAATCGTTAAAGAGTTGGATCAATTAGCAGGATTTTTAATAGCATTTGTAGCATTAAAATCGTATCAATTCCCATCCATATTCGTCTTTGTGGACTTTAACTGTATTAAAGGTTAGCCCATTGAGATGTGGCATCTCATTTTCAACAGGGACCTTTGCTAATTTAGCATTTTGTTGAATCAACAGCAGAGCCACTGGGCTATGATTGGTTTTCCTATTTGCCATTCAAAATCCAAAAAATGTTTTGATCGTCCCTGCAGAAAATCAAGCTTTAACATTATGGCTGAATTAAAGTGATTAAAAAGCTCTCAATTTTGTCCTGTCTAAGTAAAACACCACTGATAACACTGAAGAAGAGGGTCCAACACTAGCCAACAGACAGCCTGATTAAGGCAAGATTATTGGGGTTGTTTTATCGTTCTATTATATTATAATTCAGAGTGTACAACTCCTCACTCAGGGTGAGGAGGAGTAACAGAAAGACAGAGGATGGGAGGGAGCAGCAGTAGCCATATGTTCATCTATATTTATATTTTGATTGGAGTCAATTTAATTATATTTTAATATATATTGATTTTTACTTTTTTACTTTGCTGATACCTGTGTGCTTTTTTACCATGTGTGCTTGCTTTGCTGCTGGAATCCTAAACCTGAGGGAGTCTTTCCAAGAATTAATAATGTTTTGTCTGATTTAATCTTATAAATATATAATTTAATCTATTTTGCCATAATATTGCCTGAGTTCTGCGCACATCACAAAGAAAAATGGGATCTAGCTGTGAGTCTCAGTAGCCCTGGTGACATCCCACAGAATTGTGCAGAGATAAAACTGAAATGTAAATGAGAGCAACTTTTGTGTCTTTGTCTCTATTTGGAACAATATTTTTAACATTAGAGAGTTAAAGGTGGAGCCAGAGAGAAAAGCTACAGTGTGATTACAACAGAAAACAGATAAATTAAGTCCTTTTTGTAATGTTGAGGTTAAGTGATCTTTGTTTCTTCTTCATTCCTCAGAAAAAGAAAAGAAGGAGGTATCGTCAGAGGCCACGGTAAAGGAAGAACCAGGAGATGCAGAGGAGCCCGCCAAGGAGGTGAAAAAGGAGAAGAAGGAGTCTTCCAAGGAGAAAAAGGAGTCCAAGAAGGAATCCAGCAAAGAGCCAAAGGAGGAAGCAAAGAAGGAGGCCAGGAAGGAATCTTCCGCCTCCTCTAAGGATAAGAAGGAGTCATCCAAGGAGAAGAAAGAGAAGGACAAAGACAAGGAGGCAAGCAAGGAGCCAGGGGACAAGAAAGTGTCCAGGAGGTCTTCTGTGAAAGTGAAGGAGAAGAAGAAGGAGCCCGAGGCCGGAGAAGCCTGACAGGAGCAGAGCAGGGAGGTCATAGGATGCACACGTAAACATGACACATATCATACAGTCAGCAGGGGCTCCATGGTATAAATATGTACATACAGTGAGGGTGTAAACATAAACAACAGAGCGACACAAACATGAGCTGTAAAGGCTCTCAATCAAGGCCGTAGATCCTCACAGATGCATATTTACACTGTTGGATAATTCTCACACACACTAACACACACACTCTCAGACTGGGCGATGTGGATCAGAAAACATTTCTAAAGATTCATCAGCTGAATGGCATAAACTGGCACGTGTCTGAATATTTACTCTACCATAAAGAAATGACAAATGATGAACTCCAATCCAGAAATTAAAACTTTATTCAATTCTAGTAAAAACCTAATGATGGTCACAACTGTTTAATACAACAGCGACAAGTAGAAGTTCTAGACATTCAACTTTGGGGGATTTTTGTATTGAATTCCAAAAAATGGCAAAAATTGGCAGAAAAACTCCTTCACACTGTTTTTATTTTACAAAAAAAAAAAAAAAAAAAAGGCAGGACAGTGGTTTGTTAGATGGGAAAACAGGATAACTCAAAAGTTTATGTTGGACATGATACAAGAAAGAAGAGATAACATTCTGGAGGTTACTGTAAGATTAACTATTAAACTACAGTTTCAAGGCAGAAAATAGACATTTTGTTGCATTAAACTGCACAAATGCATAATAGAGTCTGAATAAATTGTTGAAACGGGCAAAGGAAGATGCATGCTGCTCGCAAATTAACAAAGTCTGAAGGAGTTTGCCTGCATTTTTTAATGATTAGAAATATTAAAATAACCAATAATATGTGTTTAGGACTTTCTTTACTTTACAACAACATAGAACTTAAAAAGGAATGTTGGACATGATACATGGAAGAAGTGATTAGATTCTTGTGATTGTTAGATTAACTATTAACTACATATTAACTACAGCCTGTTCAGCCCCAAATAACCCAATTTCGAGTACTCCAGCAAAAACACAAGAAAAAGTGAATGATTAATGTAGAAAAGCAGTCATGTTGCACATCGATTTAACAGGAAATTTTCAGCTACACAGCCATGTGTAGCTACACACCAAATGTAACGTCAACACCAAGCAAATTAATTATCAAATATCAAAATCTGTTTCACTTTGATTCAAAATTCAGTTGATTTGTATGGATTTCTTTGAATGGGAAATGCCTAGAGTTCTGGTTGATTTAAAAAAAACTAGAAAAAAATACTCTTTTTTTATATATATATTTATTGAAAAAACAGTCCAAAACTGCCACGGATAAGCAGAAGAAGATAAAAACTGTTGTAATTGGGTTTAATAAACACCAAAAGTGACATAAAAGTGAAATATAAAGTTCAGTTTATCAGAAATTCAAATGGGACTAATGGTGCCAAACTGTGCCAAGACTGGGCCTGACCGCTCTGTAGTAAAACCTCTGTAACTTTGCTCTGCATCACTTTATCAGACTCAAACTTGGCAGAAGTAATGTTCACATGTTTTGACATTCATTCATTCATTAGTGAAAATCCTATTAAATTGAATTAGACTGATTTCAATGCAGAGCTCCAAGTTTAAACATTGGAAACGAACATTTCACTCAGCATTAGCCTGATATAGTTTTCAACATCAACCTAAATTATAATGACATAAACATGTCTGAAATCCTATCAGTGTGTTTTAAAACCTCCACACTTTGCCCATCCCTTCCACATCCAGCAGATATGGTGTGTGCTGTGGGTGTGTGGTGAGGCTTGAGCCCTCGAGGAGCGAGGATGAAGATGAAAACCTCCTCCTCCTCTCCCCAGACATTTTCGCTGACTCTCCCCGTCTCCTCCGTCCCGTTGAACCCACAGCTCCGCGTCTCCCAAATCCCAGCCGGGCCCCAAACCAACCCCCTCGCCCACACACACACACATACACACACACACACACTTCTGGATGTGACGTCAGACCCGCCCTCTCACCCCCTCATGGCAGCGAGCCTCGCCAGAGCCTCCCCCGCCTCGCCGCTAAGAATACACCGCCCGCCGCGTCCTGCAGACATCGCAGCTTCCGGGTAAACCAAGGCCACATCCTACAGCTGCCTCCACCGCCGCTGCCCCCTCTGACCTCCACCAGACAGTTTTGCATTTAAAGCCGGGACACTCAAGGACGTACGGCCGCTGATGGACGCAAAGCCGAACCTGAGACTGTTTTAGCATGTTTGAAACCAACAGGGCGTTTTCTGGGAAGATCAGGGTGCCAATCAGGAGAGAGTTTAACAGCCAAGACTTCTGCTCGTCTTTTGAAGATTATCAACTCCTCAACTGTTTTTGTCCTTGTTGTTAGCAGGTTTAATCACCAGCCCCATACAGTGCAGTTTTATTTGTCAACCAAAATGAAGAAGGACAGGACAGTCAGAGGCATTCAGTCACTACTAGATCCAGATAAGCTCTTAAAATGAACAACAAATGGTTCATTATTATGCTAGACAAGCAGTTTGTTTTCATGAAACATGTTTTCGTTCTTTATTATAATATATCAAGGTAGAATTTAATTAACTTTTGCAGTCTCTGAATATGGAATCATTCATGGGAGCCTGCTGAAACCAAAAATCTGCATTAAAGACTTCATCGGTTAGTTTCATTTTAATGAACTAGACCTTTTTTTTGCTCTAAAGTAATCCCTAAAATTTACTTGTTATAATCCTCAAAGGTGGGATTACAATACAAACAAGGTTTAAAACTTGTGTGTGCCTGCTGCCCTTGTAGCAGGTGGCTTGGTTTCAGGTTTAGCTGTGGCTCCTTTACAGTCTGTCATCACCTCGCGTTATCGCTCTAGTTTCTGACTCCATCCACAGTCCTCACCTTTCTATTTAGAGGGATAAAAATAGACCTTTAAAAGGAAGAGATACAGCAGTAAGACTTCTTAAATCACTTTAAAAGAACACTCCAATATTTTTTTGTTTTTTGTGTCTTGCCTCACTCCTGAGTAACAATGACGAGACAGGCAATGCTCGCCCACTGCTAACTAGCTTAGCTCAAACACTGGGAGTCAATGGGTAGCGTGAGCCTGCCTCTTCCCGTAAACTCAGCAACTCTAAACAGTCCTGGTTGCTTGTTGTAACTTGTTTTTTTTACCCCTTTGTTATCTAATATCAAGTTTGTTTCAATATCAAGGGAGGATTTATTTACATCAAACCAGTGTCTATTTTTATCTCTGGTTTTATCCGACCACCTTGAAAACACATTCTAGATTGTTTCCAGTATAAAAAGGGGGGTATTATCTTTAAGAAATCTACATTTTAACAGTTCTTAGACAATAATAATATCATTTATAGACAAAATAAACAGTTCGGTCCTAGAACTAACCCCTGGGGCACCCCACATGTCAAGTTGCATATTTCAGATTTTCCATTATTTGACTACAAATTGTGGCATTGATGGTCTTATCAAACCTCAGGCCAGTCTTGTTTAATATCAGAAGTGTTAAAAGAGAAATGCTGATTAAGAGCATTCTGTTAACTTTGCAGGTTTGATTTCTGTTTAATAAGTCAGAACAGTTATGTGCCGACTGAGAGAGACATTGAAAACAGATGAAATTAGGGTTGAAAACTTAAAGTAAAAACATGTTACAATGGAGACATGCCACAGTTGTTCCTTTATGACAAATGAAGGCCAGATTAAGTCACCAAATTCTGCACGTGAGGATGCATGTCTGTTGCTCAAAACATTCACAAACTAAAATTCTGTTTCCCCTTTTTAATAGAATAATGTGAGACTTTAAGCTCACAGATACCATCAACAAACACACCCATACTCAGACATAATTCAGGAGCTTTGAGGTGATTTCTGCCAGACTTGAAGCTTTTTGTCTTCAGCCATCAATGCTGTGCCAGTGAAACAGTGAAAATCCAAACAGCTCTGCACACGATACACGTCTGGATCACATCTGTTTGTTCAGATAAAGCTGTCTGTCCTCTGGGAAACTCTGATGTACATCGATATATTTTCTGTTTTTAGTTTTTTTCATGTTAAGGTCTGAAACTTTTAGCAAAGACAAAGGAAACATCTGCACATCCTTAGCAGGAAGATAGAAGGACATGTAGGTGATGTTTCAGAGTTTTCCATCATGAGTAGCTGTTTCAGATTACCGTAATGTTTGTAATATAGATGAGGTTTTACACTGTTGTCATAGCTGTTCAGGTGTAACAGGCTCGTCGGAGTCTGATTTTTGTAGAAACAATCCTTTACTAAAGACGATGTTCTGTTTACATGCAGCCTAGGAAAGCTCCCCAGACTGGAGGTTGAGAATGAAATAAAAGTTTTATTTATGAAATGTTTAGTAATAAAAGTACTTCACTATAAGTTGTCAAAGCTTTATTGCCATTTTTACCTCTACCAAGGAGGTCATATTTGTGCTGTGTTTGTTTGTGTGTTTGTGTGCAAGATTGCTAAAAAAAAACTACCTGGCAGATTTTGCTGAAATTTTCAGGAGATGCTGGTAATGGCCCAAATTGGAATCAGAATTTGGAAGTGATTTTTTTGGATTTGTTTGGATGCAGAAAGTTCCCCAAATTTCAAAGTTAACATCGGGCAAAGTTTTAAAAACTCATATTGCTGCATTTTTTAAATGGGTTTCAGTTTCACAGGATAATACGGGGTCTATGTCTCCATCATCACGGTAAATTTCAGCTGGATCTGATCCAGATTGATATCCCAAAAAACACTGCACTTTATGATGGGAAATCCGAATCCTGGCACTATTCAGGATCTGGTGATGCAGAATTTAATCTTTTACAGGGGTTGTGGAGAAGCCACTGCTGGACCTGCAGCTGTCTGAGTGCTTTTCTAGTCTTTTGTTGCAAACAGCATATTTGAATGTATGTAAGATTTTTATAACCTGCTACTGTTTTCAGGAGACACCAGCTTCAAGTTTAACCCTTTCCAGGCTGAAGAAAGTTGACCTGAATGAATCTTTTTTCCCCCTCAGAGCTTGGTAAGTAAAAGATCACTGTGACCATGTCCAAGCAAAATGAGAATGTTATCAGTTTGAATAACCTGTGGAGCTTTGTGAAGACACAACATTGCTAATGCAGCTGTTTGAGAGCTCTCATTCATTTTTGTCCTTAATGTTCTTCTACTGTGTTTCACTTGTCTCTTTTTCATGATAGAATACCTCCACAGGAAGACCATAAGGCCGCAGCATTAGAACTTCTTCCTCTCCTCCTGTTTATAGTGCCTGTTTATGGTGCCCCCCACACCCCAAAATAGATCTACCACCATGATGTCTTACCATGGTTTCATCGGTAGTTTAAGCCCACTGGCTCCTGGTAACAAGTCCATAATGCAGAGCCACTAAAAACGTGACACTAACCAATCACCACAGAGCAGATCGGTCGATCGGTCAGAGCTCACTGGGCCACTGTTTGAAAAGGGGCCTTGGAGTGGCATGGGCTTGAACAGAGAGTCTCAGATTCTGCTCCAGCTATTTCTGTACAGATGCAGAGCTGATCTCTGTCACTGTGGCTTGTGTTTAGGCTAATACAAGCCCACGTAAAACCCCCTGAATTACTCCTTTAAGTAAGAGTGGAAATTAAAGTTTGATGAAAATTCTTGAAAGCATTCATGAAATTAACCGACTTAATGAATTCAACCATCAATAGAAATCATTAAACATAAATTCATAGATTTAGACCAGTTTAACCCATTTTAATGGCAGTTCACCGAGATAGTGCTATATTAATCAACACCATTCCTCTCCAGTTTATGTTCATTATAGATGTTAATGTTAATATTAGACATATCTCTCTATCCATGGTTGTATTGATTATACCAGCCATTCTCAACCTTGGGGTCCCGACCCCAATTGGTGTCGCGAGATGATTTCTGGGGGTCGCCAAATCATTTAGGAAAAATATTAATGCACAAAATTAATGTGGCGTTCGACCGGACGTTAAAGGACAACAAGTGGTTGGTCTCAAACAGGCATTTTATGACTCAAAATCAATTACTGATTTGTATATCCGACATACGTTTTATCGATCGGTTGTTGTTTCAGCACCGCGGACAGAGAATTTTCATTGCGTTCCGGGGGGAGGGGGGTTGCGGACAGTACTGAACGTTAAATTGGGGGTCACGACTTTGAAAGGTTGAGAGCCACTGGATTATACTATCATAATATGTACGTTTACAGCCATATAGACATGAGGTCCCTCTTGAAATGAAGATGCCACATATCAAGGGGCTTACCTTTAGTAAATTTATATTCAACAAACATGGTGCTGTACAGAAAAATAATGATTGGTTGAATCTTTATTCAGCAGAGATAAATGTGATGAAGACAGATTTATGATCTGGGCGTCTAGTTTGATTCTATCATAGATTCTCATTCTTAGGCCTGGACCACACGAATATAGATATATTCCTAAACGCACATTTTTCTGTCCAATTGGGCTTCTCAACCACACGAACAAGGCGATTTCACCCACATAAACTTGAAACCAAATGGATAAAAAAGTGAAGAAATAAAAAATATCCTGTTGAGTGGATCCGTGTAGCGGTGTTAAACGGAGCTGTTGCTGACGCGATGACGTCAAGCGCCTAGCAACAAGTCACTGTAGCAACAGTTGCCACAACAAGAACAATGGCCGACATTTACCACGCTATCTGTGTTCTTTGCACTTTTTGCCCTCATTACAGCTCTACAAATGAATGTAATGTTGTTACATCGAAGGCACTCCACTGCTGCGCAACGTCAGCGTCTGCTGCACATAGTATTATTAACATCTGCTTACTCTGATGACTGCTTCTTCTTCCTGTTTTTGACTGCCCATGCTCATAACATTCTTCTTCTATGGTTTTCACATTTTGCTCACCTGCTGCATATCGGCCAGGCATGGCATTGCAGACTTCAGAGGCAATCGTTTTCAGTTTTGCCTCTTCGTATGGACAGAGATATTTCTGTGGTGTGGACAGAGATTTTTGTTAAAACGAGGACAAAGATATCCGGTCAAAACAGTATCCATATACGTGTGGTCCAGGCCTTAGTCCCTTTGTCTCTGCCTGGGTGGATACATCGCTGGATGTATGTCTGTGGATGTACTAATATATTTACTGTATATATTTGTATATATGCATACATGTATATCTGTAAAATGAAGAGTTTGTCTTCAGCCTGCTCTGTTGTAAAGTGTCACACTCACTATGAAATGGCACTATACATATAAATACTGATGTACTGATGAAATAGTGTTTCAAAGTTGGCTATTAGACTTTATGACCATGACCTTTTTGGTGCCTGTTGAGTATGAATGACAGATTAACACAAAAAAAAAATCACCCAACATTTTTTATAACATCCTAAATCACAACTTTTTATCCATTTTTGTGTTTCAACTTTAACTTCATTTTATTGTCCCCTAACGGAAATTTGCTTTGCAGGCAGGTAAAAACATGAAACACAAAAAACACAATCATGCAAATCCAGATAAAACACTGAGACAGATGAAACACAAGTACGTAAGGGACAACTGAGCAGAACTGTCACTGCAGTGTTTTGACATGAGTCGTCACTGTTCATTGTTGAACATTTAAATTAAGTTGTGTAACATCTTTTGATATAGTCTAAAGTCCAACTTAAGTAAATTTGTTGAAGCAGTGAAGTTGTTGCAAAGAGATTGGACAGACATTCATCTTGAAAATCCAGCCAAGGTGAAAAAATCAGCAGAGCAATTTAATGAAAATAAAATATTTCAGGTGTCATTGGGCACATTTGTCATGTCACAGGCTAAAGTCTAAACATCCAAATTTCCATTGTGCCTTAAACACATCACCGTTCTTATATTTCTCGGTCTCTTGTGGACAGAGTGTAGCAACGAACTTAACACTTGTCAGGTCGATGAGCAGGACTCGGTCTGATGGCTCTTTAAGGTTTGTTTTTGTTGTTTCTTTTCTTTTCTTCTGGCCCGTGGTCCAGAGGTGGGCTGCAGATTGAGTAACGCTGCTAAATCTGAACTGCTGCTGTTTCATTTGGCTGCTGCTCTCACTCTGTGTTTGTGTAGAAGCACAGCAGGTTGTGTTAGACTCTCTTAATGTCTGTGTTTCTCTTTCTCAATCACTTCAATATTTTTGTTTCAACCTCTTGGCTTTTTTCAGTTTTTAATTCTTTTTTAGACCCCTAGAATAAAGCTTCAATCCATTTCTGTCTCTTTGTATTTTTTAAAAATGGCCCTTTTCACTTGTGTCAACACGTCTCTATAGTTGTGCTCCTTCTCTTCTTACTCTCACCTTACAGAAAAAACTTAAGAAATCTTTTAATCTTTTCTTCCTTTTTCTCTTTTCCCCATTACAGTCACTTACTACCTTATAGATTTTCTTCCATCACATTCAGATTTTTACAGCATAACTGCATTAGTTGAAGTAAAACAAAAACACAGAAAACAGGGTCAAATCGACAATAGGATTATTAAGAATAAAACAGGCAAGGGTTGGTTCGCAGGTAAAAAGTCAGCGAAGGCAACAGTGTCTTAAAATGTGAGGCAAAAAACAGGAGCGGTGGGTTAGCAGGATTCTGTACACAGAAACAGAATCAGATCAAGTAGGAATATCCAGGAAACGTGAAGCAAAAGGCAAGATTATACTACAGACTATGAAGGGTGCTGGAATGAAGACTTGTAAGGTATGACGAACTGCTGACAGGATAGAAGGAGACATGAGGAGTGATGGGAAACAGGTGGCATAAAACTATCAGGAGTCAGGACAAACAGGAAATGGATCTGTAATATAGACAAGAGTGAGTGTTTCAAAATAAAACAGCAAAGACAAGACAAGAGACATGAGTCTGCAAAAGTAAAAGAAAAATTGACCAGCATTACACACACACCTAAAGCTGCAGTCACACTGAACACGACTTGGGCGACCTGGGCAGCCGCGATGGGGCCGTGGCCAGCCCTCCAGCATAACCGGGTCAGTTTGGACAAGCGATTATATGATACATGATATGATTGTGGTGGAACTTCAGAGGGGACATGACATCACTGAGTGATGGTGACCAGAAGTGGAATTTATGGATACACAATGCAACTTCAGTGGGAGACGTGATTATGGTCGCAAAACGCATTCGGTGTGAATGCAGCTTTAGCTTGGTGGTGGTGGGATAAGATGTGGAGGGATCCAATCAGAGCTGCTCTCTGTAAGAATTGATATACTCATGTAGAACAGGTTCACTGTTTGATGTCAGTTCTGGTATTGTAACTGAGATGCTCTGCCAGGTAGCCAAAATAAAGGTGACTGCATTTCACAAAATATTACAATTTCTTCTGTTTATTTATACATTAATTTTTACTGGCATTCAATAAAGATTTATCAGATGTTTCGTTGTATCCAAAAGTGAAACATGACTTCAGTAATTCAAGGAAACATAAAAAATGCCTGATCCTTTACACTTCATATTTTAGTCGACCAAATTAACTGTAGATTCCATCGACTAAGTCGTGTAAAATTCCATTCACTAAAACAAGACTACAACTAGAAAAGCACTTGGAGAGCGCAGACCTCTGCCAGTGCCATAGTCCTCACCCATATTGTATTTTTTTTTATTTCATCAAAATCTATATACAGGGTGACCGTGGGTCCTTAAAAAGTCTTAAATAAATTTTTTTCAAATTTAAGGCCTTAAAAAGTATTAAATTGTCTTAAATTCAGATCAGACAGGTCTTAAATGTGCTTGCAAAAATTTCTGGTAAGCACGGACTGATCTAAGGTGGGCTTTACACGAGTACGAATTTGTAAGACTCCAGTAAAATAAAGCATCTATCTGGTGATATTGACACACGGTGACGCTTATTTGTCCATCACTCCGCATCTTTTTTGAAAACGGGTCTGCAAGTGGATATCTGCGTATTCGTCTTCATGCCGTAGTTTGTATGAACAGATAAGTCCGGAAAAGACGGTGACCTCATAGCACCTCTCCTCCTCCCCGCCCCCCAACCCACGCTGTCGCACACACACCAACAACAACAATGGCGGCAGCCGGGCTGATTCTGATCTTGTTCCAGCAGCTGCAAATATTGCTACGACTTTTATACCAACATTTGCTCACAGAACACCAACAACACCAGCTACAGCAACAACAGCAGCAAGTGCTCATGCAGAGATGAAGCATGTTACGCACGCATGAGCACTTGTTGACGTGGAATCCACCTAGGAGCAGAACTGTGATGTTACAAGTGTAGTAACCCACGAACTACATTACCCAGCATGCAATATGGGTTGGGAGCATGCGTGAGAACCCATAGGTACGTCCCGGTAGATATAGCACGCAGGTAGCCGGAGACTGAGGTTTATAGAATGTTGTCAATAAAACAAGCAACGTTAAACCGATGTACACGCCTCGTCTGCTGATTATAAGCCAAGCATGAAAACACAAGAACCAGATGGGCAACCCGACAGGATTTTGCGTGGATTTTGCGTTGTCATGTGAATACACAAGCCTATGTACAATACGATGTGTAAACAGCGATACATGTTTTGATGCCGATGCCAAGACAATACGGGGCCGTATTGTCTTGTCGGGTTGCCTGTCTGGTTCTGCTCCGAGGTGGATACCACATCAACAAGTGCTCATGCACGCGTACCATGCTGCGTCTCTGCATGAGCACTTGTTGCTGTTGTTGCCGTAGCTGGTGTTGTTGGTGTTCTGTGAGCAAATGTTGGTATAAAAGTCGTAGCAATATTTGCAGCTGCTGGAACAAGATCAGAATCAGCCCGGCTGCCGCCATTGTTGTTGTTGTTGGTGTGTGTGTGACAGCGTGGGTTGGGGGGCGGGGAGGAGGAGGGGTGCTATGAGGTCACCGTCTTTTCCGGACTTATCTGTTCATACCAACTACGGCATGAAGACGAATACGCAGATATCCACTTGCAGACCCGTTTTCAAAAAAGATGCGGAGTCATGGACAAATACGCGTCTCTGTGTGTCAATATTATCAGATAGATAGTTTCTTTTATTTTTATTTTTTTTATTTTATTTTATTTTATTTTATTTTATTGATTGCAGGAAATGGGAAAATGCCGAGTACATTTTAACAGACATCAATGCCTTTAATTGTAAAAGAATATTTGGGCCATATTTCCATCGCAAGTTTGGTCTTAAATTTTCTTTAAGGTGGTATTAAAAAGGTCTAAAAAAGTCTTAAATTTAACTTCCTCATACCTGTAGTCACCCTGTACATAGATATCGATACACAAATGTGCCAAAAATGCCGAAAATGGTCCTATCTTGTAATGTTAGAGAATCCTTTAAAAAATTTCCTGGATTCACACTGTGATCTGGATCACTCCCAAAGTCTAATCATTCGTTCCTTGTCCCAATCCTGACGTTTCCTGAAAATTTCATCGAAATCCGTCCATAACTTTTTGAGTTATGTTGCTAACAGAGAAACAAACAAAAAACAAAAAAACAGACACCTGCAATAACATAATGTCCTTGGCAGAGGTAATTAAAACTATTTAAGTGACTAAACTGTGACAAAGTAAAAGCTATTTTAGGCAAAAGACTATAAAAACTAAATAAAACTAAATAAAAAGTGCTGTCAAAATTAACACTGCACTAAACTGTTCCTTCATCTTTTTTTCTTCCTCTGCTTGCCTTCTTGCTCTCTCTGCTCCACAGTTTGTTTTCTCCTGTTTGCTCTCTTGTTTCAGTTTTATATTTTTGAACTTAAACACTCTTCCAGATCCTGTTTTGGTGTTTTTCCCTCTTCAGTAACTTCTTCCCTCTTTGTCGCCTCGGTCCAGTAAAGCAGCTCTGAAGTGAAGAACCGCTGAACATGGCTGCACACACCCAACTGTTAAAAACATCAAACAAACAATCCTGCAACAATCCAAGAACGAGCAGGCTGCAGCAGTCTGGACAGAGTGGCATAAAGAGGAGCTTGGACTCAGACGTGGAGGCTCAGTGCGGCTTTTATTTCTGTCTCTGGGGCTTTAAGGCGTAAACAAACAGGATCAGATAATTGCAGCATCATTTTACTCTTGCTGCAGATTTGAAGCGTCAGCACCGTTTCGCCTCCGCCACGGGGAACATAAGTGGATTGGATTTCATTTCTGTGTGAACACTGATCCCGTGTTTTGATTCCTGCCTAACATTACTAGAAAATGTATTTTGTTTCTGTTGCAACCTGGTTAGATCAGAATCAAGTTTGATTAAATTATATTAGAACAGTAATTTTCAGTTAATTCCATCAATCTTTATTTGTTTAGCACTAGTTCTTAACAAGTGTTGTCTCAAGATACTTCACAATAGAGCAGGCTGAAGACATTCTCTTCATTTTATAGATGCATTTCTACAAATACACATAAGAAATACATTTGTATACAAGGGTCGCATTAACTGAATATTTTCTGTTATTGATTTAATTTTTTAATGAATCAAGGAGAGATTTGGAGGCTGTCTGACGGACTGGAAAAAGATAGACGATCCAGTGTGCCATCATATTCATGCAACATCACTCTGTCACTCAGAGCTGAATGCGTCACACTCTCCACTCACTGATTGTGAGTTTAGGAGCTGTCAGTGTGGAAAAAGGTTGTTAAAGATAACCGCTCAGTCTGTGCGTGAGAAACTGTAAGACTACCCTTTACATGAGAGGCTATTGGTGATGAAGCTGTGTTACAATGTGAATGTTGTCTTTACATTATGTTTTAACAAGAATTAGAAAAGTAAAATGAAAAATGTTAGATCAAAATTTGGCATGACAGAAAAGTGAAGACCTTGCCCACACAGCAAAAAATGGTTACTGCAAGCTCTGTTTGTATAAATACAAACATACATCCTGAGATTTATCCAGCCAGGCAGAGACAAAAGAACAATAATAAGATTTTAAATAAGAATTTATGACCGTGACCAACCCAAGGACACCCAGATCATAAATCTGTCCTCATCACATTTGTCTCTGTGATTCAATCAATCTTTATCTGCATTGCTCCATACTTGTTGAATATACATTTATTAAAGATATTTACTATGGATATGCAAAACATTAATTAATATCTCTAATGATTATAATCTGGAGAGGAATGATGTTGGTTAACATAGCAGCATCTGGCTGAACTGCCATTAAAACAGGTTTCACTGGTCTAAAACTATGAATTATTGTTAAATGATGTAATTTTCAGATACAATTTTTCTGCTTCACTGCCAACATTTAAAGTTATACTCGACCTTTGTCACAAGCACCTTTGATTTTAATCAGGGGACCTACCTGATAATACCTGTACTGATTCAGTACGATCCCATCATGTTCAGGTCATGAGGTAAAAGTTGATAAATTTAGAGGTGTACAACAAGATTTTCATGATCTCTCACATGTTAGTGAAGTTGACAGCAAGTATATTTAAGGCCTAATAACACTCAGACCTCCCACATTTATCCTGATTTACCCTGCTCTCTGAAACAGACACAGAAAACACTTTCTACACCCAAAATTACACACATCATCAGACTCTAAAATGTGTTTCCAGGATGTTTATTTGAGCTCAAAAGGAGACATTAATTGTTCATAAAAAGCACCATAAAGACCTTAGACATCTGCACACTCAAGTAAAAACAGTAAATTGTCACAATTGCTGTTTTATTGTAAGGTTCCACCCTTTGTGCTGCTGTTAATCCAGGACTTGAAAGCTCATCACATTTAACTGATATTCCAGTCTTTACACATAGATTTGGTGCTTTTTGTGTTACTTTTTGATTTAAAAGAGGATCAGGTGAAAAATAATCCAAACAGAATTTTAGGAAAATTTCAGCTCCTTGTGCTGTTTTCCTCACAAAAAGAGACTTTTCCTTAATAGTCAAACAAGTCATTAAAGATGCTATGAGGAGTAATAAGTAATTACAAAAAAGTCTCACTTTTAGATATATGCCTGATCGAAATACACACTTTAAGATGAGTTTTATAGCATCAAAATAGGTTATCTATAAATGCTATTCCTTAGCTTCACGGTCGGGTCGGACAGGGCTGGACTGGCCTGGATACTCAACTTCGGGAACAAGAATATTAAAACTAGAGCAAATTCATATTATTCGGGCACGTCTTAGAACGACGGGCTGTAAGTAGCGATATATAGCCGGCTACAAAACTACGATACTAAGTTTTCCAAAAATTGCTTGTTGTCACACATCAAAAACTACCACTACATAACTAGAAAGAGGTACATTACCTTGTTGCTTTGCATCCTGTAATTTGTTGAAAAAAAGAAGCTGTAAAGCAATGCAGAGTTCTGAGGAAGGTCCGAGTTGCATTCATGAGCATCACAACAAACTCACGCTTTGGCTTGGGTCACGTCTTCACGACAGTCGCAGCACGTGCTCATGGGTAGCAGAGTCTTTATGTCGCCAGAAATAGATTCTCCTCATAGCACCTTTAAGTTTCTCTGAAAGTTTTACATTTATCTCAATGATATGTGTTTCATAAGATGTTTTCAAGTACAACAAAAGAGAAAAAGAAAATTAGTAAGTACAATAACGTGTGAAGCATCTAATTACACACATGAAGATCACACTTGTCACACACTTTCCAATCCAATGGGATGGAGCAGTGAGTCTGTCATTAAGGGGCAGCCCAGTTCTCATTTTGTCACCATCTGAAGCCCTTGTAGGCTTTGTGGCATTTGCTCAATGCAGCTCGACCCTGCATGGTTTCGATACTCACTACTTTGTCAGTTCCTCTTTGAGGAAGGCGGGTTCATCAAAGCAGAGGTGTGTGAAACTCCACTGGCATCCTGTTTTGGAGGAGCTTAATTTGGTTTCAAAGATGGTTGCAAGCCACAAAATAACATACTATTTATAGAAGAGGAAAGCTTGGGGAGTCCTGCAGCATGACTGAGCAGACAACCAGGGGTCACTTACCCCCGAAACATGGTGATACTCTGACCTTTCAGAGGTCAGCAGGTGCCCCATTCACAGTGCCTTTACACAAAATTACTGCAAGCTGAAGATCTGATATACCAAAAAAGTCACCCCCAAAAAACAAGGTCATTCACTCTAATATTTCGCTGGACCACCTTTAGCTTTGATTATAGCGCAAATTTGCTGTGGCATTGTTTTGATAAGCTTCTGCAATGTCACAAGATTGTCCCAGATCACAGCACTGCCCCCACAGGCTTGGACAGTTGGCACTAGGTATGATGGGTGCATCACTTCACCTGCCTCTCCTTTTACCCTGATTCACCCACTCTAACCTGGCAAGCCAGATGGACAGCTCCATATATCTGCCACAGAAATATTTCACTAGTCCATCTGGGTAGGAGCCCTTTGATTTGTTTCCAGGGGCAGAACGTTTAAAAAAAACACAAGCTTGTGATTGGACAATCATTTGGCTTGTCACATTCATCACAGACCAATCCACATCAAGCAGGGTTGCCTCCTATAATGTAGCATACATAGCGGCTAATGTAGCGGCTAATGGCTAACCGTTAGCCATAGCATCTAACTTAGCCGCTAACAGCTAGCAACAGTTAATGACCGTTAGCCGCTAACTTAGCTGCTAACAGCTAACGATCTTATACTATCGTCTTACACTAAATTGTACCACACAAATGATTCATTTAACACTTTTATGTGACATGAACCTCATCAAAGACAATCCCTACCAGTAAACGTATGAGGAGGGCAGATTTTGCTAAGTTTCACTAGGTAGCCATGAGGACAATAGGCTAATCGGCATGTCCGTTCTCAACTTCCGGTTCTCAACTTCCGGTTGTCGTCACGTCTGCATTCTGCTGCTTCCGCCTCTCTTCCCTGATTGGGCTGTTAAGACTTCAGCTGAGTGAATTTGTTGGACAACGGAGGCTGGCAATACAGATCTGCAGGATTTCAGAATCAGGCGGGTCTGTCTGCTCTGCAAGGCTACCATCACTCTGGAACAGGGTCAATCTGGACTCATCAGACCACTTGACCTTCTTCCAGTCCTCCACAGTCCAATCTTTATGCTCCCTCGCAAACTTTTTTGTATCTATAATCTATAAATCATAAGTATGTTTTTTTTGTAGGATTTTTATTCTGTCAATCAATCTGACAAGATTACAGCATAAATATTCTTACAGCCCAAACTGTCACCCCCCTCCAAAAAAATGTATCGAACTTGATTGCACTGGAAAGGCTTCAGGTTCTTCTTGTATAATTGCAGAAAAAAAGAAAGGAAACCAGAAAACAAATCTAAAAATGGGATTTGAAGTATGGTTATGAGAAAAAGGATTTGACATTTGAGTCAAAGGAATTATCTTTTGAATCCTGGATGTTCAGCTGAAACAGGTAACGTCCAGACTTTCCTGAAAAGTCCTCATTGTTCCTGGAAAGCTTCTTGTCCTGGAAACTGTCTGTTAGGTGTTGTGTGATTCAGACAGCTGAGTCTAACCTCTACCCCTCCTCCCCCCCCCTCAGCCTCTCAGAGCCAGACCTGCCGACTGCAGGGGGCTTTAAACCTCACAGCCGTCGGGACCCCCTCCCGTCTGCAGCCGGTCTGACGCAGGACAACGCTCAGACAGTTTGAAGACAACGTTCCCTGCAGGTCAGTCCTGCAGTCCTCAAATATCTTCTCTCTTTGTAACACTTTTGTCCCCACCAAGGAGGTCAGTTCATCTTCAGTCTATCTGTGAGAGAAATAATTTAAGTAGTTTTTTATGGAATGCATTTTAATTTCAAAGTGTTGCTGATGGCCCAAAGAAGAAGAGTTTTGATTTTGCTGGTGATCTAAATCTGAATGTGAATCCAGGAAGTTTTTCAAAGGATGCTTTAACATTGTGAGAAAGGGAAGTTTTCCACATTTTCCACATTGATAAGTGTGTTTCCTGAGCACTTCTAGTTTAATGGCCTTTTTCCACCAGCCCTACTCTACTCTACTCGACTCTACCCGGCTCTACTCTACTCGCCTTGTGCTGCTTTTCCATTAGCCCCAGTCGGCTGCCCAACGGGGTGAGTGGCACTGCGGTTACATCATTTTGAGTGCGACACAACAATCTGTGGCTTTTTGTCACAAACCGAGTAAATAAGGAAAGCAGAAGAAGGCTGCAGGTGGCAAGAAGAAATACCCCTTGAGAAGCACAGGAGAGTTTTGGAAGCTATACAACAGAATGAAGCCGAGGACGAGAGCAATCGAGCTGCAAAGAAAAGACGTATGAGGGTAAGCTAATGGTAGCTACCGCTAGCGTGACTCATTGATGACGACATTGTCTGACCAATCAGTAGCCGGCCGTCGGTAACGTCATCTTTTAGTATTGACTCAGCTCGCTTGGAACCAGAGCGGAGTAGGTACTAAAACTAGCTTGTTTTAGGAGGTACCAGGCTAGTGGAAACACACTGCAAATCGAGTAGGGCAGAGTAGAGTAGAGCCAAGGCGTGCTAGTGGAAAGGGGCCATTAGTTTTGTATCCTACTTAAATTCTCTCTGCTCCAATGACAACAAAAGCATTTTTTCCTTGCCTGACATATACTGTACAAAAGATACCAAGTCTATCTTTTATTTATCACTACTGTCCTCTTTGCTGCTGTAAAAACAGTAAATTTCCCAAGTGGGGTGAAAAAAGGTTTATTCTATTCTATATTTTTCCAGATAAAGAAAGAAAATCACAATATGACTTGAACAAATGAACATGAATGCAGACACAGCTCCCACCTAATGTGTTATCTTTTTTAAACAAGTATTACAGTTACTTTGAAGGCATTTTGCTGAAAATGTAGAATAATGCCTGTTTTTTAACTGAAATTGTTTAGCAGCAAAATGCTGAGTTTAAAGTGTGCAGTTAAAAAACAAATCAGATTTTAAGCTTTGATACATGAAGAGCATTTGGGTGGAGTGATGAGGAGAGGTCTCGGGCAATTTCACTGGGATCTGAATCATGTTTACGCTTTAGACTTTAAGTTAAGCAACAGAGTGGAACAACCAGCTAATTCAGGTTTAAGAGCTGAAATTTAGTGATTCTTCTGTAACCTCCACAAAAATCCAGAGTAAGCGTGTCTTAAATGTTCCAGACAGGACAATCCAAACCGTTTAGCTCCAGAAGAAACCACTCCTGTGAGATTATGTTCTCACAGCCTTATTTACTCATAAACCCTGTTTCCCACATGCACACTGACAAAGAGCTGAAGTTTGTGGAGCTCCAGTTTTGTCTGATAGTAATCCACCCATAATTACAGAATGTGATTTTTATTGTGAAAGTCTTTTCAGAAGTCTCTTGTTCATGATTATAAAGCCTTACTGTGTGTTTGCATAGCTTTAGAAGCTGAAATATAATGTCTCCGTTCCGTTAACATCAGAATTGGGAAGAGGAAAAGGGGGAATGACGTCAACTCTTAGTTGTCAGCGCTCCAGTAACAAAGTTAGAAAATACGTGCTGATCTACCAGGCTATTGCTAGCCACTGTGTTAACCATTGTGAGCATGTCCTATGTTGTAGTTCACAAATTCCACGTGAAGAATGTAAATAACACGATGGCAGCATTTCCATAAGCGTAGGTTAGACAGTACTATGTATACGGCTGATTTAGTGCGACAAACACTAGTCAGAAGTGCTGATAAGTGGAATATTACAGGATTTTAATAAGTGTTTACACTGGAGGCAGCCTTCTTCGATTGTCAACTCGGTGGTGGTGAGGATGCCCTGAGGATCCCAGTAGGAAATTCCGACCTCGGGGGACGTTCCAGTTTAAATTTCCCACTTGGAACTCAGAAATCCCGACTTCCCAATACAACTGGAACACAATAATAATGTCTGCAGCCCTGGACCAAGACAGTTCATGTCAATGTATGCTCTTCCAAAAAAAAAAGTTTGTAAATGTTATTTTGGTTGTTCATTTCTCCCTTTTAATAATACAACATGGTTTTGTATTCTATATTGTTCATTATTTACAATGAGGTAGTTCTTGTAAAGGTCCTGCATTTGTGGAATGAGCAGCAAAGCTAAAAGTGAGCTTTGTCAACTCCAAAACAACAATAAATCTCAAAACCCCAAATGACTACTGTGGCATGAGGAGAGTGGATTTTACACAGATTCAAAAAATGTCAATGTCCAAGCAACAGGATACAGTTTCTTTTGGTTTATTAACGATTGCAAAACAAATTAGCGGAAGACAAAACCCCAAGAAGACCAGTTCTTTATCCTGCTTTACTGAAGAACAGAAGGCTTGCTTTAGGGATTTTTGGCAATTTGTTTTGTGTGCTGCTCACACATTTAGCTGCGTTCTTCATTACAGAATTGCACAATCTTTACAAGTTGTATCTCATTTTAAAGACGACCAATCAGGCTTTCCACTGATATGAAATACAACACTAAGTGGTTTCATTAAAAGGGAAAAATAATCAATTAAAATTATGCTCCCAAACTTTTTTAGGAGTATTTAACAGTTCATAGGGCCCACGAGAAAAGTGCCGAGTGCCTGAATCTGCAAACTTTCAAAACTGGGGTCCAGAGTGAAAAGTTTTGAACACGTTTTCACTATCATCTCCTTGTAGCCAGAATCGCTGTTTTAAGGCCAAACAGGGACGTGCTGCGCTTGTGCTGTACTCTTTCAGATAAAAATGTTGGGTGCACCAAGGAACAACGACAACATCAGCTGTGACGGACTTTCTCCAACAAAATATGGATTTGCTGCATCAATTCTCTGACCAGCGGAGATGCTATTTGCCAAGGACACTAAAAACTTACATTGCAAACTACCGGCCAGGCATGAATGCTACTACTTTTTTAGTCATTCTTGTTGATCTGTGCAAATGTGCATTATTATCACAGCCTTCGTGTGAATGCGGAGCACATTTAAATAAAGCAAAGGATCAACTTTTCAGTTTCTGGTGACGATGTTGTTGTGTAAACAGACCCTTATTCCTGTAGAAAAGGGGATTTTGGCACTTCTTGGGCACTACTTACACGTTAAGCTGTGTTCATTACAGGAATGCACAGTCTTAAAAGTTGTGCCTTGAATTTAATGTGACTTCTCAGGCTTTCCACTGATTTAAAATACAATACCAGGTGGTGTTATCAAAGAGGAGAAATAACTGACTGAAATTGTGTTTCCAAACTTTTTTTAAAGAGTATATTACAACACATAGGTGCTAATGCTCTGCTAATAGAGAGCATTTTATGTTGCTTTCATTTACAGACCTTTAAATCTCAGAAGTGGAAACATGTCGCAAATAAACAGCGATCTACACTGGTTGGACGCTGTGCTTCACTCTGCTGTTTGTGTCAGAGATATCCCTCTGTTGCGCTGTTGCTATCCGCTCATCATCTTTATGTGCTAAATTGTCATGCAGTGTTACGATACATGCCTATTTTCAGTGTAACGTGATAACTGGCAGTCAGTGAAGGCAGTTATCGTCCTTACTGGTATACTGTGATGCCTTTTGTCAAGTTATTTCTGTTAAAGGTGATTTATTGCACCTTTTAAAACTCCAAGATAGTTGACGCTCTTTTTAAAACTGAGTGCACATCTGCAGATAGACTTGTAATTCAGAGTAAGATCACTTTATACACTCCTAAATCCTCCCTCAGACCTGCAGAGATTTTGTTTTGGAGCAGTTCGGCTCCTCGTCATCACTCACTGTCAGCTCCTCCGAGATGTTTGTGTGCGTTTGCGGTCAAAGCAGGTCACCCCCCTCCCTCTCTCTGTTGCCATCTAGTGGTTAATATTACTAAATAACACACACACACACACACACACACACGCACTTGGTCTTTCTCTGAGACACTTTACAAATGCACACACCTGGGCTGTGCTCATATGTGTGTGTTTTCAGCAGCAGCAACGTCTGACGCTCAGTTAAAAGCTCCTGGGTGGGTCCTAATTATTTCTTTGAAGACTCGTTTTTTCTCCCGTCTGAGCTTCTGAGGGGCTGCACTTTAAAGAGGCTGCACACACACAAACACACACACACACATGCAGTCATGCAATCTTCTTCGTCTGTCACTTTAATGTGACTCCAGACTGAAGATTTATGAGAGCTGAACGCTGAATTGTAGACAAGTTTGTATAGCAAAGGTAGGGGTGGGTGATATTGAGGAAAACACTGGACAGTTTCTTTATGGCAGAATCAGAAACTTAATTTTATCACAAATCTTTTTGCTCCTAACAAAATACATCCATATGTAGGTTTGAGCAAAAATGAATGATAGGTGTTGATTAAGGGGAAAGGGATTGATTAAATTCTTCTCATCCCATTTAAATGTGTAAATTAAATCAGTAAGTGAGTTTTTCTTCTCTGTTCTTCATGCTTGACTAGATTTGTATGAAGAATGTTTCTTTTTCTTCCATTTAAAAATTCAAAATTAAGAATTCAGCCCATCAATCAATCAATCATTTTTTACAGTTCACAGTTATTTGCAAATTACCAACCAGAACCAGACATTTATCTATTTATCTATATAAACATTAATACAAAATAAAAAACTTCTTAACCTAGAGTGCAAGTTGAGGGCTATTTATATAAAACTTTAACTTGTCTTCAGCATAAACATGCTCATTGCATTTTACTAGTAAAACCACTGAATAATGGAGGTGCATTAAAAGGCTCTGAACTACCATTGACCTGTTTTCTGCTTAATTTTGATATGGAAATTTTGGCATTTTTGTCACAAGTTTAGAATCGAGTTGTATGTCATCTCCTGTGTTTTTCAATCTACTTCACTGATTATGATTCATATTCTTATTGAACCATGAACAAATTATTTAAAACGTGCAGAGTGGACTTAAAACTTATCGATCTGTAACTTTGTTCAGAGACTATAGAAATATGTTCCTTTGTTTGGATTTCCTTCAATCCAATGGATAGAAAAAACAAAAAAATAATTTTAAATCCATAACAGAATTATTTTCTGATACTCGATTATGCAACATTCAACATTTTGAATAGCATTGAGGTTCTGCTCTTGCTGGCATCATCACCTCCCTCTGCAAAAAAAACCTCTGGTTTAAAAAGTTTCACTCATATCAGCTGATACTCGAGAAGTAAAAGAGCTTGTCAACAATTTTGTAAAACTATAATGTTGAACTGTCTGTGCTGCAAGAACATAAACCTCTGCAAAGGCGTTTCTTACAGTGTTAGTTGGTATTGAAAATGTGGAAAACTGTCCTGTCTCACAATGTTAACTAACCATTTAAAAAAGAAAAAATCCTGAATCTGCATCAGGATTTGCAAAACCAAATCCTTTTTCCTGCCTGGTGCCATGATCAACCTTCCCTTCAAATTTCATCTAAATCTGTTGAGAACTCTTTGGGTGATCTGGCTCACAGACTTGGGGACAGGTGGACAGACAAACAAACAGACAAATGCTGGCAAAAACAAAGTCCTTGTTGCAACCTTTATGACAGCAGAGTGACCTCCACCTCTACTGAAGACTATTTTTGCTCCCTGTCTGTTAGAGATGCTCTCTGTCTCTTCATGTCTGCTGTGTTGTTGCCACACATTCAAACACATTATTTTAAATCATGTGAAGAAGCACTTTGTATCCTGTAGGTGTGGGAAAATCCAAATCAGATCCATAAAACCTCGGTATTACTCTTTCTCTGGACTAAACTCGAGTTTTCTGTGAGCATGATAGATGACACTGCGGTCATTTCTACTTTGGCAGATCCCATTACCTTCCAGTTCTTCACATTCTAAGATCGTTTTATCACACAGCCCTCCCTAAGGGAGGAGATTTTTGTTTGTTTGCTGAGAATAAGATGCATGTTTTTCCATAATTATTCCACCATCATCCATTATTACACATTTTGTTTTAGTAAATAAATGCAAATAAATCAAGCACAAGACATTTTCATAAGTTATGCATTAATTTTACACACAGAGAAGACCATTGGTGCTTTTACAGTTTTAATCAATTCTCAGCCCACTCCCCATTTCAGTCCTACCTTCATTCATGCCTTCGTCATCTACTTATGGACTCAATAACCCAAATCCTCCTCCATTTGCTCATGACATCCAGCTTCCAGGAGTTCATTCAGTGCAGGGGATCAGTCAAGGGGAGGGATGTTGCCGGCTATTTTCAGCCTCCACACGTGTTGTTATCACAGAACAACACAGATATACCAACGTAAAAAGCCGTAGGAGAGCGTCGATGTGGATTTTGTGCAGAACTATAAATCAGGCTTAAGATTTTAAGTGATGTGGGACATAAGTATCATCATCTGCTCCAACTTGTTCACACTGCACTTATAGGATTCAGCCCCGTTTGTCCTCAGTCCTGCCTCAATCTTTACAAAGGTGTTGGTCCACATTGACATGGAAGCATCGCACAGGTTCATCAGTGGCAAACCTATGATGCAGATCTCCTGTTCCACATCCCAAAGGTGCTCTACTGGATCCAGGTTTTAGTGTTTTAGGGCGTTTTCACACCAACCATATTTAGTGCGCACCAAAGAAGTTTTGGCCCAGGGTTTGATACGTTAGTATCAATGTGTGCACCAAATCAGCCGGTCCAAGACCTCCATGAAGGGGTGGTCTCGATCCGCTCCATCTCCCGACATTTGGTGCGGTTTCACTGGTGTGAAACAAAGTGGTCCGAACTGATCTACTTTTGATGCATTACTTCCTGTTAATCCCGCGGTTGAATCTTTTGCTTACTCAATTTGTCGATTTGTTTATTCTGGTTGAGGATGACGATGATTTACGAGGGTCCAGAAGATCGCTGATGCCGTCTCAAACACTATAAAAAAAAACACATTTGAAGGAAAATGTAGAAGAGAGAGAAACTTAAACATTGGTTGTTTGGTGTAGGAAATGGTTACCATGGTAGCCTCTTCTTCGTTCTCCTCCATAGCAGGTTTGGTAACCAGTTATGTGCATATCACCCCCTGCTGTTTCAAAATGAGTAAATACACAAGTGGGTCCGGGCATGGTTCAATATTGCCAGTGTGAATGCAAGCCAGCGGGGGAGGGGGAGGGGGGTGAACCGCGCCGCAGCACAGTTCGAAACAAGTGGGCCTAATGTGAAAACGCCCTTAGTGAAGTGGTCTAAAGTGGAGCCAATTGTAAACAAAGAGCAACAATGGAGATCCTCCAGCTCTCTAGAACTCCTGGAGCATTGTTGCACATTCTTTACAGCAACAGCAGTGAACAAATCACTCTGAATCCACGGCTTATTTGAACATGGTATGGTGTGTATTTTCATTTTGGCTGCTGCCCTTTGGAAATGAATGACTTTTTTTCAGAGAGGTGCCAAAAGATGGGCCTGATAATTGCCCAGCGGGCACCGGGACATCAGTTTGACGTTGAAGATTGGTCAAGATCAAGACTACCAAGATAAATAACCTACAAGCTTTGACCTCATTATGGTTGTAAAATCAACTAAAGGATCAATCTCACATCCAATACTGCATCATCGTCAATCAAAATATTTAACATCAAAACAACGTTGCTGCACAAACCTAGACTTCAAATTGATGTTGATTTGATGTTTGTCTAAAGATTGATGTCATGTTGATTTATGTTTTTTGACCACATTATGACAATTTGATGTCAGTGTTTGATGTCATATTGATGTTGAATTGATTCCCACTGGGTCGGTCCCTTTTCTCCTTATGTTAGTTAGTTAGTTAGTTAGTTAGTTAGTTAGTTTAGTTTATTTGTCCCTGTAGGGAAATTGGGGTGTTGCAGGAATCACAGACATTTGACAACGAAGAGAAAAGCAAAGGAAGTTGTGATGGACAGGCAGGCTGGTCTAGACCAGCTAGACCCATTTTAACATCTCCTCAATGTTCATTTAAAAATGTGATCACTTCATAGAACAAAAGAAAATTGGGATCTTTTTTTGATGAGCAGAGGAGCACAGTAACACCGCCAGGAGGGCAACAGTGTAAATGTAGGGGGCCCTGGTCACCATCACCCATGATGCTGGATGTCTTTTTAATGTTCTCTGTTTACAGACCCAGTCCATTTTTACAAATGGGATGCCTGACAGTTTACTGGACACTGTTAGAATTTTCCTGGAGGACTTTTTCTGTGCTTCTGTTGCATTTCCAAAGCAGCAGATAATAAAAAAAAAGACAGGACACTCTAAATCAAGGCAGAATAAAAACACTGCAGCACTTTGCTGCTGACATTAAAAGATAAAAGTTTCCTTAAAGAGAAGAGTTTTTGCTGGGACTTTGTGGTCAGTCTTTCAGTCCTTGTGTCCCATTTGAGTTTGTGATCCAGCCCAATACCATGATACTTATACCTAGTGACAGCCTGAAAAGGTTTCCCATCAATGACAGTGGCATTTGAGGCTAATGATTTTATGTGACAGTGGAAACACCTGTAACTGATTTTTGTTAACTGCAAAGTTTTCCTATTATACCTGCGGTTATCTACTGTAAAAGGTGTGTTGGTAAGTCACTGTAAATGATGACTGATTGAACATTCAGTCTGAGAAACTGGCAGAAGGCAGGCAGGATTTCTTTCTGAACCATGTTTCACATTTTTGGATGAGACAAATGTTTGATTCAGTGTCTTTAATTTAAATAAAATGTGTTTTTTTTTGTCTTTATGAAATAATTTTTTCAGCGTACACTGATGAAAATATAAATGAAAATATAGTGTTTGTTTTCATTTTAAATAAAGTAATTATGTTGTAGAATGAAATACAGTAATGCTACTGTCAATGAAAGTACAAGAAGGGCTAATGAGTCAGTTTTCTCATTTTTAATTAAAAATTCCTTAGTCATCTTTGGCTATCTGAAAAGTCCTCACTTTGTGTCCTTGTATGTGTGTGTGTGTCGGTGTGTTGAATATAGGTAGGGAGGATGGGAGGGGATTTTTTATTTTATTTTGTATCCCCTGACGCCTATCTGCTTGTGTTTTTGAATGAACAGCACTTTCTGCTACATTTTTTAAATAAGTTCTTTATAAAGTTTGCTTGACTGATTAAATGAAACTGTGAGTAAAAACACAGTAGTTAAATATCATAAAAGCATTGTGTAAGCATTTACAGAAACGTGATGACACCTTGTTGCCACTTAGTTTCTGTAAAATTAACAGCAACCTTTTTACAGCGAACACTTGCAGTTGCTCACCAAGCCAAGCCAAAAAAAAAAAAACATATTTCTTGGTGGAAAAACAGTATTTTGGTCCCTAAATATCAACCCAGTGTGCTTTAAATACCAGAGCTTATCCAACTGATGACCATAACCAGCCCTTCATGACCACAGTGTATCTTCTGATGGCTACTTCCAGAAGGTCAACCCACCATGTCACAAAGCTCTGATCATCTCAAACTGGTGTCTTGAACATGACAATTAGCTCACTGTATTTCAGTGTCCTCCACTGTCACCACATCTCAATCCAGTGGGGCACCTTTAGGATGTGGTGGAATGGGATGATGGACCAAAATCTCCGAGGAATGTTTCAGCACACTGTTGAAGAGGTTTCACCCAGCCATAGCATGTACCTAATAAACTGGCCCGCACGTGCATGTTAAAAACAAAATTGATAACCGTGTTTCCGGGTAGGAGGAGGCAGTCTGGGTTTTTTTAATTAATTTCCTGAAATTGGCGTTTTATGAGGAACTTTCGGCTAGCGCTGTACCTCCCTCGGGCTCAGTTGGAGTTATTATTCAATTATTTGTTTATTAGATTGAAAGTCGTGAAGAAGAAAAGTGACTGCTCTTGGATGTTTACGTCCAACTCTCCTCCTCTTTGTTTTCTTTCTCTCTCCAACCTCAGATTTTTACAGCACGCTGACATAAAGCACATGGAGCTCCCCTGGTTTGTTGGTAATGAAACTGGATCCGACGCGCGCACACTTTACAGCACACAGGGGATCCGCAGCAGACAGACAGACAGACAGGGGTAGATAGGAGCACAGAGAGTGATTATTAAAACCTTTAAATAACAAAAGGAGCTGTAGGAGAAGTCTGCAGGAGACCAGGAGCGCAGAGGAGCGCACAGAGGCTCTGCTGTGGAGGAGGAGGAGGGCCCGGCGCGCAGGAGGAGGCTGGACCTTTGTGGCTGTGTGGTGCTCTGATACCGCAGGCCCGCTTTAATACGACAGAGGGAGGAGAGCGGAGTGTGTGTGCTGTCCTCTGCTGCGTCCCGGACGGTCTGCATTGAGCATCCATGCGCCACACAGACTCCTCGGATCAGAGCGCACAGCGAGACGCGTGAAGCCCCTCTAACTGGAGGAGATCACAGCCTTTTTTACGCTTTCAGCTTCAGAATAAATCACTTTTCCTGATCGAGTTTCTGTCTTCATCAGGCATCCCTGCGCCAAGCTGACTCTTTGGACCCAGAGCGCACTTCTAAGCGAGGTCACCCCTGGAGAGACTTCACTTTCTAAGAGGAATCCGAGCTGCTCCTAGTCCTCAAATCAGCGCTGTGAGTGACTTCCTGCGCACGGACACTTCGCTTCTGATTGCCGTTTTTAACCCACATCGAGCATCCATGCGCCTCAAGGACTGTTTGGATCCAGAGCGCACGTTCTCACCAGGCTGCTCCTGGAACAGCTGCACCAAAAGAGAGGGATCCGAGTTGCCCATCTCCTAAAATAATCGTTTTAGTTTTCTTGCGCTGTGCTCACCTCAGACACTTTGCTTCCGACCGCCGTTTTGGAGCGAAGTATCTTCCCAAACATCCAAACTGCAGTCTCCTCCTCCAAAAGGCCGTCTCATGCGCAGGATTCAAGCATGATAAAATGTTGTAACTTCATCCAGGGACTCTTGTTTCCTCGCTCCTGACATGAGCAGCCGGGCTGTCTGCTGCGTCTCGGCGCGTCTTTGTCATTTTAATGCCGATTTGATCTCCACGCGTCTGCCTCATTGCCGCTTTGCATTTCAGCGCAGACGGACAGACTGAGGAAAGCTCTGCCCTCATGTTGGAATAAAAACAAAAGGACTCAACGTGGATCCACTTGGATTTTTAATAAGTAATAATCTATCCCATAATTTTCGCCAAACTTTAAATCTCTCCTCCCGAGGATGTTGCTCCGCTGCTCGATCCCTCCCTCCTGGTCCACCTGTAGGCTCCTCTTCAGTTTCCTGCTGCTGCTCCTCACTCCTCGGTCCTCCTCTCCGCTAATTACAGGTAAGATTAAAGCCAATCACACGGCTTCTTAATGACACATCACTGCACCCACCGTGCGTAAAAACTACCCAAAACACGGGTTATTTAGTCTGTTGCGTCTCCTCTAAGGTTCCTGCACACTGTGTTTTACTCAGAAGGCAGCAAAATCAAAGTCACTTTTTTGTTTTTGGTTTCCAGTAATGGGGTGGTGAAGAAAACAGACTTTTGTGTGTGAAATGAAGCTCCACGACGAGATGCAAAAACGCACATTTAAAATGCAAATACTGAGAATTTAGAGTTATCAGGCCAAAATTTGAAGAGCTTTCTTCTTAGTTCTTTTCTCCTGCATTTAAGATTAAGAACGAACACATTCTTAATTTCGTTTATGCTGAATATGTTACTTGAATATACATTAAAGGGAAAGAAAGACGCATTTTGTAGCAAAGAGTTGTGGCACATTTTGTGGAAAAGGCTCCAAAACCTTTTTTGTAACATGTGGGTGATTAGAAGTGGACTCAACCATCAACTAGAAATTAGTTTTATTTAAATTAAACTGACATTTTGCTTAACTATCCCAATCCTTTAATCATTATCTAAAAAAAATCTTCTGCATCGGCAAAAGTTTTTTTTTTATTTCGATTTCCACGCATGACAGAAAATATTCAGTTTTGAGGAAAATGACAGCAAAGTGGGTCTCTGGTGGTTTTTCTGAAGCGTTTTAATTTTGAGTTTGCGCGGTCAAAGACGCTGAAAATAGACTCGGTTTCCACTTTAACCCAAGTTATCCTCCCTGCGAGGTTTCCTCCGGCAGAAAAGGGGAAAGAAACGCCACAAAAATCCGCTCTGGTTCGCTTTTTATTTGCAGCAGAGCGAATCATTCGCCCATATATTTTTCTGCCTCACATAAATCTCTGCGACCCGAGTTCAAATCAAAGTAATCCAAATCAAAATCAGGACAGAACGCACGGATTTAAAGCTCCAAATGAAGGTCTGGCGCGTCGGATTAAAAGCTCTCCTCTCTGACATTGTTGTTTGCGCCTCTGAAACTTGTAATTAACGCACTTTTAAAGCTAAAAACAGGCTGTAAAGTGAAAACCGCTCTTCCCTTACAGCTCTGATCCGACAGTCTCTCTCCCTCGATCTGTTAACTCGCTCTCCTTTCTTTGACAGCAGCATTGCATCATAGGATACGGTTTCCTCGCCCTGCAGCGCAGCAGAAATGTGAATAATAGGAAAGAAATGAATGAGCACAGGTGCTGCTGCTTTTGCGCACTTGAGGGCCAGGGTCTGGTGCAGGCTGCGCGTGTTTACGCGCCTCATCCGCTGCGTGAGAGGCACAGAATGACATACCTTCTCCCGAGTTAGTTGAAAACATCATTAGATGATCTTATTATGGTTATTTTCTGCGTCCATGGGGTCATTTTGAGCTTTTCACTGAGGACTAAATGTGACGTTCTCCATGAGCTCATCAAGAGAAGTGGAAGACAAATCCGATTCAGGGCTGAAATTACTTTTATCTCTCACATTTTGATCTTAATACAGGACTTAAATAGGTACTTAAGGTTTTTGAAAATGCGTCAGATTGATATTAACTTAAATATTTGCTTGAGTTTGGGGGTAGAGTGTCTGAAAATGCTTGAAATATAAGCATATGAGTTCCAGTGGACAATTTTTTACAGAACCTAACAGATCCAAATGCACATACAGGTGACAAATTTTGAAAAGCAACTTTGTCTCTCTTTTCCTATTTTTTCTCTCCTTAAAAGCAGTTTTTGGGTTTGATTTGATGCAATATAAAAGGGATATCATTTTTATAAGTCAAAAGGCATATTTAGATGTTTAAATCCACAATTTCATGAGCTTTAATGTGCTCAGAAAGCTTAAAAAATGCATTTTTAGAGTGGGTGATTTTCCGTTTAAGACACAGGTCCTGTAACAAACCAGCATGAGGCTTCTGTTAATTGAGTTAAACCAACTTATGGCAAGTGAACAACGTTACTATCTATTCTAAGATAAGAAAACCAGAACACAAATCCAATAAGACTGACCAAATATCTACTCAATCGTCTTGTCTGCAAAGACTTTACCACTCAAACCTGCCACATCCAGTTAATTTAACATTTCTGTTGGAGTAAAGGGAAATAAATACTCTCCATATAATCCAACTAAAATCCAGTTCAATGTTTCAACATGTCTAAACTTTAACTTGATTATATGAGGATATTTAAAAGCCTTGACTTTGCTGTTGAAGCCAGAAAACCTCCATGGGAGCTTTTGCTGTAATTTAAACTTCATATGATGCTGATGCAAACTGGTAAGTTGTAACACCAGACAAATTGGACTGCTTAAGAGTAAAAAACAATGTTTGCTACACTGGAAATAAAGGTCAAAGCATTTGGGTTTTTTTTGGTGTGATGATTAAGAAAAACTTGAGTTCTGTTTCAGAAAGGAACTTTTGTTTCAGCAGATTTTATTTGCAAGGTTGGAAGAAAAGGCAGAGTGTATTTATTACTCGTGAGCTGAGAAAAGATCATGCAACTTGGTAATTGCTGGAATTTATATTCTATCTATCTATCTATCTATCTATCTATCTATCTATCTATCTATCTATCTATCTATCTATCTATCTATATCTATCTATCTATCTATCTATCTATCTATCTATCTATCTATCTATCTATCTATCTATCTATCTATCTATCTATCTATCTATCTGTTGCAGAGATTTTCATTTGAGGGCATTTTCCACGGAAAGCTGAATCATATTAACAACATTAATGATAATATTAGATTTAATTGACTGGGCCTTTCTGTGCTCTCAGGGTCATCTTGAAGGGCAGGGTTAAAAAGCAAAAACAGTATTAGATAAGAAAGGACCAATAAATAAACAGTAATCAAAGATAAGAGTAAACAAAAACAATCAGACTGAATATGCCACATTATAAATGTGTTTTTTACAAGATGGAGAGAGAGTCGATGTTCTGAATCTCGGGTGGGAGGGAGTTCCAGAGGTGGTTGGCAGAGCGAGGTGACCCCTTCCCCTTCTCCAAATTTCTTTGGTTGAATTTGTTGAGAGAGGACAAATTGTTAAGTACACCTTATCTAAATGAATTTTGAACAGATTTTTTGTTAAGATGTGATGCCAAACTCTGGAGGAATAGCTGCAGCTTTGTGCTAAGACTAATCGTAATAAACTATAAAGAGTAAACAAATGTAAAGAGTGTAGTAAGACAAGTACAATATGCTTTATCTTTGTATTAAATACATTACTCATCATGCCAATGAATAACATGCTGTTGCTAGTATTCATATGCCAACAATTAGGACGTGAAATATACAAACATGTACTCTCAAATGTTCTTCAGCATGACCTGTAAAACATTTATTTTCAAACGATCCACAAGACACCACCTCTAAAAGAAATTGTGACACAAAGTCCTGAATATTCTTAACTGCTTGAGTTTATTAGATAAATGTTTTTTATAGTTTGAGCCTTAAATGAAACAAACACAAAACTGAACAAAAATTCAGGACAATTAAAGACACATTTAATAATCAGTATGTTAAGAAAAACACTGAGGCCCTGAATAGCCAAATTATTAGGTACACCTTTGCTTATACCAGGTTGTATCCCACTTTCCAAACTGCCTCAGTAGTAAATATTCAAAGAAGTTGGAGATGATTTAAGCCTTGTGACAGGATGAAGTCTCCATCAGAAGACGCCCCACTGTGGTCTTAAAGGGATGGAGATGATCAGCAACAATACTCAGACAGGCTGTGGGCTTTAAATGATGATCATTTGGCTCCAAGGGGCCCAAAGTGTGCCAAAAAAACTACATCGGTACACCACCACCAGCCTGAACCACAGAGACAAGACAGGATGATCCTATGCTTTCATGTTTACTCCAAATTATCTGAATGTGGCACCAGAGATCCAGACAATTCAGACCAGACCTTCTCTAGCCTCTTTCTTGTGCTTAGCTTACAGGAGTGGCACCTGCTGCCTTGAGATTTAATGTTTAAGCTACTCAGAAATCATGTTCCAATGTGGATCAAGTCTAATTTTACTCTTTTGAAAAGGACCAGCAGGCTGCTGTTGGCACACAGGTCACAGTTTTAACACTTCTGATTGATGCTAATTAAGCAGAGTCTCAAACCTGCTGTCCCGATAGCCATAAATACTATAAAAATATAATAGTTTTAATTCATTTTAAGTCAACAACAACAAAGAAATGAATTACTTGATGTTTATTTTGAACTTAAATGGAAAACACATGTATACATCTAGGCAAATTCAATGACTAAAAATATAAAAGTAAGAAAATGCAAAAAGCTATTACAGCATTTTTTCTACTATAATTAATCTTAGAAAAAAGAAAAAAAAAGTTCAGTTTGAAAAGGGTGGAGGAAGAAGTAACAAACTTATCTAGTCCCACCCCTTATTCCTTTTCAAAATGTCTTTCTTAATTCATCCTGAAGCCTCTTCAGATCATAGCTAATAATTATTTATTTCGCAACAACAAGCTCAGACAAATAATAACAAAATAACAAATTTCAAAACAAACAATGTTGACACATCATTGGAAACACAATACCCATGATGTTACTGATTTTCTCTTTATTTTTGCATTCTGTATCTGTTAAATATTTCAGTTTTAGAGATGAATTTACACCTTATTGTTTTGCATGATTTTAGTTCATCACTGCATGAATGAAGCCGTATGTTCAACATTTATCCCTGAAAATTAACTTTTGGCACATTAGAAAAGAAAAGCTCCTCTAAGACTTTGAAATGTGTGATAACATTTTTTAAGTTTCACTTATTTTCATCAGTATACAAATCCAAATACTCAAAGCTGATGAACCCATCAAATAGGTGATGTTCCTACCTCTGTCTCAGCGTTAAAGTGCCTCTGATTAAACCTCCACGTGGAGAGAAAACCGGGATAAACCCGTGCACGTCCGCTCTCCTCCTGATAAGAGAGGGTTGTGATTATCGGGGTCCCCCTCTTCTGGATGTTATCTCCCCTCCTGAAGCAAAGACACAGAGATGGGGATCAGAGGAGGGGGATCAAACCTGCACCAGATGGATCCCTGTGGTCCGCCATGTGAGTCTGTTTGACTAGAAACAGATCCAGAACCCTCCCGGTATCAGCTGAGGACTTATCTGCTCCTTTATGATCCTGCAGCAGATCAGGTTCCTCCAGCTGTTATCACAAATCTGCTCTCTATCAAACTGACTGCTGAGGCTCAGAGCGAGAGCAGGGCCGTCTGAGGTCTGTTAAAGTTAGGCAGGGGGATGTTTTTGGTGCAGCAGGTGGAGAAACAGACATACAGAGGTCATCCTGCTGGGCTCCTCGGATTAAGACCAGAACTTTGCTGGTTCAGATCAACCACAGGACACTTTTCATCCTTTATCTTCCTGTCTCATTTTGATAAATCATTAATATGAGTGACCTGTAAAAGTCGCCTTTATGCTGCGTACCTGTACTGGGATTTCCAAGTTCTGAGTGAGAAATGTTATCTGGGACGTCCCCTGGGGTCGGAGTTTCCTAGTAGGAAGTCAGCAGATCCTCACCACCCTGAGTTGACAATCAAGGCGGCTGCCCCCAGTGTAAACAGATATTAAACTCCTGTAATGTTCTGTTTATTATAGCACTTCTGACTTTTCTTAAAAAGATCATTGTTGTCCCTTGAATCCAAATCAGCCGTTTTAAAAATAAATCTTCTCCCCCACAAAAAGATAAGATTAGTACTATAATTGTTTGTCTCTCTTACATCACCTTTATTAATGCTGCTAAGTGGGAAATTTCATCAGGAACATCCCCTTAAGTCGGGATTTCCAACTAGAAAGTCGGGGATCCTCTGCGCTCCATTAACATCTGAACTGGGAAGAGGGAAGTGGGAGTGACGTCATCTTCGATTTATCAGCGATCCAGTTACAAAGTTGGAAAAACTTGACGATCTAGCAGGGTATATGGCTTATAAAGCCTTACATGTCACAGTCACGCTGTGTGTTTGCAGAGCTTTAGCCCTTGTAGCTGCTCTTTTAACAACTGAGACATCAGTTTGCACTCACATCTTAGCTGAGATATAATGTCTGCGTTCTATTAACATCAGAATTGGGAAGATGGAAGTGGGAATGACATCGACTCTTAGGGGCCGTTTACACGGCGCTGAAAACGGTCAAATCTGATAAGTTTTCATTGCGTTTTGGCCTTGCGTCTACATGGAAACTCGCTGAAAACAGAAACTTTTGAAAACAGGCTCTAGGGTGGAAAGTGTTCCAAAACGCTCTCCATGCAGCCCGCATCGGAGCGTTTCAGGGTGAAACGCCGGCGTCACCGCATGTGCAGTACTTTTTCAGATGAAGGCTGCGCGCACATAACAGGAACAACAACAGCTTCGGCCGTCCACGCGTCTTACCGTGCTCGGTTTGTTATCCAGTCAAAACCACCCAGACAGATTTGTTGTCCGAACTGATTTGTTGTCCAGAAAAGAAACTCCTGCGTCTCTGTGCGTCTACTTGCCACTGTTGTTTGTGAGAAGTTTTTCTTCTTCGTACATGTATTGTAGCAGCGCTGCCTCTCTGCAGACCTACACCACCATCTACTGAACCGGCATGCATACTACAGCGGATTAACTCGTCTCCGAGCGTCGTCGTCTGAACGCAGAAGAATTCTTAAACGCAAAGTAAAAATCTTTGCGTCTTTAAGTCAGGAGTATCCATGTAAACGTAGCCTTGGTTGTCAGCGTTCTGGTTACATAGTTGGAAAATACATGCTGATCTACCAGGCTATTGTTTGCTGTTGTTACCACACCCTTTGTTGTAGTTCACAAATATCACATGAAGAATGTAAATAACACTATAGCAGTATTTCCATAAATACATGTCAAACAATACTGTGTATACGGCTGACTTAGTGCGACAAACACTAGTCAGGAGTGCAAATAAACAGACTATCACGAGAGCTTAATAACTGTTTACACTGGGGGCAGCCATCTTTGATTGTCAACTCAGGGGTGGTGAGGATTCCCAGAGTTTCTAGTAGGAAATTCTGACTTTCCGCTACAACTGGAACGCAGCATCATCCCCTCCTGAGCTGACAATTGAAGATGCCCCCCAGTGTAAACAGTTATTTAACTCCTGTAATATTCCATTTATTAGTACTTTTGACTAGTGTTTGTCACATTCAGTAAGCCATAGTATTGTTCAATGTTTATGTACAGGAATACTGCAATAGCGTTGTGTACATTCTTCATGTGGTATGTGCAAACTACAACACCGTAGATTGGCAAGTATTGTCCGAATTTGTTACTTGGATATGACGTCATTACCACTCCCCTCTTCCTAGTTTCGATGTAAATGCAACGCAGCATAACATACAGCAGCAGTGTTACGCTATGATCACAAGTATATCCTAACCTTAGTGATAAATGCGTGAAAAATATGATGAATGTAACTATGACGAATATAGTTTGTCAATCATTTGTACTCTTCTTCGTGCCCAATGTCAGCAGGGATAAGCCCCAGCTGACTGGATAATGGGGAGAGGTGATGGATGAAATGAAGTTTAGATGTAAGGCGAGCAAAAATGATTAGAAATTAAAATAACTGTGATCAGAACTTAATGTAGTTGGACACCAGTTTATCCAAACACATGAACCTCCTGCTGCTTTACAAACGTTGTGCTTGCTCTCTTATTGAAGCCTGAATTATGTGAACACTTTACACTGTTTCAGGACTTGTTGAAATACATGACTCAGGTAGTTTTAATGGAGAGAATTTATCATCCGAATGAAATGAGAGTCTCATTCCCTGCAAACTTTGCCTCGGTTATCAAACAGCCGGGACCATCGGGGTCTGTTTGCCCTTTAGAGTGGAGGAGATTTACCAGGCTCTAAATGACGAGCGGTTCTGCCCTTTATCTGCTGCCGCCCAAAAGATCCCCCGCGCCGCTCTTTAATGCCCCGCCATCCGTCTTCCTTTGTCCTTTAAATTACTCCATGTTTGCAATAATCTGAACTGCCCTGTTTCCTTTTTAATCACAGTCAAACATCTGCTGCTGAGGTTTAATCATCACTGTCTGCAGGTAGAGAGGGATGTGGATATGAGAGAGAAGAGGAAGTTATTGTGTCAGACTGAATATGAGACCTCAGAGACCCCCCTCTCTGCACCCTTTGACCCCTCCCCTCTCCTCACCCTCCCACCACCGCCACTTACAGCCCTGCCAGTTTAATTACACTCGGCGGCTGTAAATTTTACAGTGTTGGTGGAGTCGGCAGGGTTCGTCTGCTCTGCCAGAATCCACAGGCTGGGTTTCTGCTGAAGGGCTCGCAACTGTGAGGACGGATGTTGTTGCAGAGATTAGGATTTTACAATCAATACCTGACATGGTTTGTGTAGATGACATGAAAATGTAAAGAAATGTGTATGTTCAGGTTCAATTACACTGCAAAAACTCAGATCTAAGTGAGAGTATTTCTCCAATTTCCAGTCAAAAACACTTCAGTAGACTTATTCTAAGGCACAATCTCTTGAAATGTCAGAATTAAGATCTTCTTTAAAGATATAACAACCAAAAATAAAGCCTGAATTGCTTGTAATAAGAACAATGATCTGCCAATTAAACAAGACAAATTTTACCTAAAAAGGAAGAGTAAGGAACTGCGCTGCAAAACACAGATCTTAATGAGAGTATTTGTCCAAATTCAAGTTAAAAATACCCCTCTAGACTTCATCTAAGGCACAATTTCCTGATATACCTGGATTAGACATCATTATAAAAACTCAAAATAAAGCCTGAGTTGCTTGTACTGAGTAAAATTAGATGAGACACGTTTAACTTTAAAGCTAGGGTTGGTGATCTGATTTAGCTACACTTTTTGTAATACTGGTTAAAATAATCTTTATGACCCGATGGCAATCAATTCATAATGTGTTCTTAAAATAGAGCCAAAAATATCCTCTATCTACAGCAGGAGTAGAACAGGGAAAACACCAACCAATAAAACTTTTGTTACGCACATTTTAAACCAATCAAAACCTGTCGCCGTTCTGCCCACCTCCTGTGCGTACATGATGCTGGCATGACTCAGTGTATGTAGCCGAACTTAGAGGGATCAAAGTCCGCGGGAGAATGTTTACCTGTCAAGTTTTGTCTTTGAAAATAAGGGAAGCCCGCTACGTGCCGTCCCACAACCCCAACCAAGCTCCAGTATCCCTCACATTTTAAGACAGATGTAGAAGAAATCTAAAATAAACATTTTGTTTTTCTTGGTTTGTTCTGCTGCTCTAATCTCGCGATAGCTGCCACCCAGGCTACTGCAGGTGGACGTTCTCGCGAGGCTTTTTCTTCTTCTTCTGTTTTTCGGCGGTTGGCATCCATCATTTTGGAGCATTACCGCCCCATTCAGGCTAGAGACAGAGCTCAGTTTGGAGAGGCAGAGGAATGTTTTTATAATTTTAACATCTCACGGGAGATTTACGGGAGAATACTGATACAGGAGGACGTCGGGAAAGAGGATAAAATGCATAAAATACAGTAGTTTCATGGCCAAAACGGGAGACTTGACAGCTTTGTGGAGAATGTCAGAGGAACTACCTATACCCCGATCAACGTCGGGCTGAGCACTAACTAACTTTCCATGCTTGTTTTTTTAACTTTATTATGGTAATGTTTTGGAGGAGGGGTGGGAGGGGCTAGGCGGTGCCCTGAGGAGATGCTACATTCAAATTCATGCTAGTTTCCAAAATTGCTGACCCTAGATTTAAGGGTGTCTTAATATATATATATATATTTTTTTATCCATAGCAGATTAAACCTGAATTTAAGATCCTCACTGAATCAAAACTGCTTTTTTTGATCTTCTTACAAGAGGTTCAATGCCTTATTTATGCCTTTTATTTCATGTAGTAAGATATTACCTGAACTTGTTAAGTGAATGTGGATTAGAATAAATGTTTAGATATTTTGTTTGCAGTATGGTTTTTCTGGTTTGACTTGTTTCGTATCTGACCTTGGTCCAAATTTGGAAATGGACCCATGACACCAAATAATGCTGTGTACCAGAGCACCAGCCTCCAGTTAAAGGGCATTTTGGCAAATATATTTTTGGATGCTTCCCACATGTTCAGCTGTGTTGCTCATTCTGTGAAAGCAGAATATTTTGCTTCCAAATGTACAGGATAATGTGGAGTTTATGTCTTTATCATCAAGCTAAATTTCCTCTGGATCTGATCCAGATTGACATCACAAAAAACATTGAGCTTTATAATGGGAAATCACATTGACGACATTCAATAATTCATATAAAATCAACACATTGAGTGATGTTCCCAAAACATATTGTGTTGATGCAGGAAAACAGCCTCCATGTATATGTTGAGTTTGCTGTGGATCCTGGCTCTCTTCTGAATCTGGTGTTCCATAATTGTATTTTTTACAGAGTTTGTGGAAAAGCCACTGCTGGTGCTGAGCTGCTTGGCAGAGGTCTGTGCTTCCTGAGTGCTTTTTTAGTTGCTTGTATATTTAGTACTGAATTATTGTGGGGACACTCATTTGTAAGCCATTTATAACCTATTAGTAGATATTAGTAGTTAATCAATCATGAACAAACTAAATATATACATTTGTAAATGATTATTAAATCATTTTGTTAATGATTATTTGATCCCTTATAACTTTAGTAACAAGACATCTATCAGCTATTAAAGGTGTAGTCAGCAATGTGGGAGAAAACGAGTGGAGAAGTTGTTGATAATCGAATTTAGACCTGCCTCTCCCTTCATACCTCACCCCTGGCTCCACCCCGAAAGCTGATGGACGTGCATCGTCATGGAAACGGCCGTAGAAACTGCGTAGCTGACCAACGTAGCTAAAGTAACCCCGACTCGTCAGACAACTCGACTTCCGTTATTGAAAACATCACAACAACAGTACATTTTGGCAGATTAGACAATAAGATGAATGCCTGACGGCTGTTACTGTTATGTGAAGCACCACTAAGCTAATGTTGCTTACCTATCCAGCAGAAAGATGGAGACATCCGCGTCCGATTTCAGGTCTTTCAGTTCGCGGAGTTCCCTCCACCGTCCGAAAGCAACACCAATGTTGACCCGTGTCTTCGCTCTTTCATGGTCATAGCCCTTCTTTTTCACTTTACACTCCTCTGTCCTTTTGCTTGGGCTGTTTTTCAGTCATTGCTACTGCACATATTTTATCTCTCTCTTACGCTAACTGCGCACGCTGCACAACCTACGACTCCCCCTCCCCCATCTGTCTGATCTGCACATGAGTATGATCGCCCCCTGGATGTGGGGGGGTGTACCCTGTTTTGGTAACTCGGCCCAAGCCACAGTATTTACCTGCTGAAATTCAGAGCCAAGGCTGTGTATTGAAACCGGACTTTTTTTCAACATGCTGTCAGTGGTGACATCTTGTGGATGGAGAGGAGAAATACGGTGATTTTGACAAATACGGCATTAGATTAGAAGATTAGAAGATCGCTGACTACACCTTTAATAGGTATTGGTAGATAATCAACCAATCGTGAAAAAATGATTGCTTAACTAAACCTAACCCTAATTATTTCATAATCATTCATAAGTGATTTAATAATTATTTACAAATGTATGTAGGTGGTTTGTTTATGATTAGTTAACTCTTCACTAACATGTACTAATAGCTTATAAATGTCTTACAAATGATTGTTATGCTAAAGGTTACCCACTTGGAATAACAGACAAAAAACAGCTAAACAAGCATTGAAATATAATGTAAAATGCTTTAAATTAAATTAGAAAATACTTCTGGAAAGGTGTTTACAGTGGCTTACTGGCACCTTGTTACCACCCAACGGCATCTTCATTCAGAAGGTTGCTTAACGTTTTATGACCCAGTGATTCTGACACCGTGTAACATCAAAACTCAACGCTTCAAACAGTGAGAAAAATTTTCCCTCAGGGCGATAAGATCACAGGAAGAGACATGACTCGAAACAGGAAGTAGTTTGACACTCAAACAGAGCAGCCGGGGTGGGATTTACCTTCACCTCCGCTGACCTCGGCGTAAACTCCAGCCCATGACGATGACTTCCTGCAGGGAAGGAAGTTATCATTTCAGAGGGTCAAAACAACGCTGGCACATGAACAAACAGGAGAGCGTGAGTGTGAGGACGAGCTGCTGCCTCTCACATCTGTGCACTTCTGCTCATAAACCCCTCTGTTTGGGGTCGCTTCCTGCACTCGCTTCAGGTTACATTTGCTCTCGTGACAAACTGACCCACTCCCGTTTTTAAGAGCGTAGTTTAAAAGTCTCTGCTCTTACCTGGACACACAAGCTTCAGTCTGAATGGGAAAACAAACACGGAGAAGAAGCAGCCACAGAGGCAGCCTAGAATTAGACTGATTTATGAGCAGGACTTACACCACCTGACGATATGTGGGCACACCACCCCGTCAGTATTTGTTGTTGTTATTGCTGTTTGGTCTTTCTTTCCAGCTCTGCACAAGCAGGTTATATTTTTGCTGGCACTTGTTTGTTTCTTTATTTGTGAACAGGATAACTCAAAAATGAAAACACAGATTTTGATGACATTTTCAGGGAAGCTTGGTCATTGCACAAGGAGGGTATGATTACATTTTAGTGGTGATCTGAATCCAG